>BSBK01003472.1:752500-2002178 GCA_027943335.1 Chamaecyparis obtusa | reverse complement strand
CTTTATAATTAACTTTGAACTTTTGCATGCTTGAAATTTGTGAGTGCACGAGTGAAATTCAATTTATGTGTGTCAATTATTTATTTTTTGTGTTTGAACTTTACTTATGATATTTACTCCAAATGTTTGAGGTGTGTGGTTCAACAAACTTTAGAACTTTACATTTATTTTATGTCATGTTTGTTCTAAACTAAGTTCAAACATCACCATAATTTGTGCAATAATCATACATGAGAAAGGAGGAGGCAGGGGGAGGGGGAGGGGAGGAGAAGGAGGGAAAGGCAGGAGGGAGGAGGGAGAAGGAGGGAAAGGAGGGAGGGGAGGAGAATGATGGAGAGAGGGAGGAGAGGGGAGGGGGGAGGGAGAAGGAGGGAAAGGAGGGAGGGAGGAGAGGGAGGGAACAGGGAGGAGAAAGAGGGGGAGGGGGGATGTAGAGAGGGTGGGAGGGATAGAGGAGAAGGAAGGAGAGAGGGTGGAGGGAGAGAGAGTAGGAGGGAGGGACGGAGGGTGAGGGAAGGAGAGATGGTGGGAGGGAGAGAGCTAGGGGAGCGGGAGGGAGAGAGGGAGGAGAAGGAGGGAGAGAGGGAGATGGAGTAGGAGGGAGATGGAGTAGGAGGGAGGAGAAGAAGGGAGATATGGTGAGAGGGAGAGAGGGAGGAGAAGGAGAGGGAGCATGAGGGATGGAGAGAGGGAGGGAGAGGGGGGAAAGAGGGAGGGAGGGAGAGGGAAAGGGAGAGAGGGGAGGGGGATGGAGGGAGGAGAAGGAGGGAAAGAGAGTGGGGGAGAGAGAGAGAGAGAGAGAGAGAGAGAGAGCGAGGAGGAGGGAAAGAAGGAGGAGAAGAAGGGAGAGAGGGAGAGATGGTGGGAGGGAGAGAGCTAGGGGGAGGGGGGAGGGAGAGAGGGAGGAGGAGGGAGAGAGGGTGCGAGGGAGATGGAGTAGGAGGGAGGGAGGGAGGGAGGAGGAGGGAGAGAAATGGAGGAGGGAGGGAGGGAGAGAGGGAGATAGGGTGAGAGGGAGAGAGGGTGAGAAGGAGGGAGAGGGACCATGAGGGATGGAGAGAGGGAGCATGGGGGGGAAGGGGGAGGGAAGGAGAGGGAAAGGGTGAGAGGGTGGGGGAGGGAGAGTGAGAGTAAGAGTAAGAGTGAGGGGGGAAAAGGGGAGAGAGGGAGAGGAAGAGGGAGAGGGAGAAGGAGGGAGGAGAGGGAGGGGGGAGGGAGGGAGAGGGAGTGGGAGTGGGAGGGAGGAGAAAGAGGGAGAGAGGGAAGAGGGAGCATGAGGGAGGGAGGGAAGGAGGGGGAGAGGGAGAGGGAGGGAGGAGAAGGAGGGAGTGGGAGGGAGGAGGAGGGGAAGGGAGAGGAGAAGGGAGGATGAGGGAGAGAGGGAGAGGGAGAGAGGGAGGAGGGAGAGGGAGAGAGGGAGGGGGGAGAGTGAGAGAGGGAGAGGGAGGAGGAGGGAGAGGGAGTGGGAGGGAGAGGGAGCAAGGGAGGAGAAGGAGGAGAGGGAGAGGGAGAGGGGGAGGGAGGGAGGGAGGGGAGAGGGGAGGAAAATGAGGGGAGAGAGTGGGAGGGAGGAAAAGGAGGGAGAGTGAGAGAGAGAGGGGAGGGGGGGGGAGGGGGGAGAGAGAGGGAGGGGGGGGGGAGGGGGGAGCGGGAGAGAGTGTGGGAGGGAGGGAGGAGGAGGGAGAGAGGGAGAGTGAAAGGGAGGGAGGGAGAGGGAGAGGGAGGGATTGGGAGAGGATGAGAGGGAGGGAGGGAGAGGGGGGAGGGTGGGAGAGGGAGGAGGAGGGCTCTAGAGAGGTAGAGGGAGTGGGAGTAGGAGGGAGAGAGGAAAGGAGTGCGAGAGAGGGGGAGGAGGGAGGGAGGTGAGGGAGGGAGTGAGAGGGAGGAAAAGGAGGGAGAGAGTGAGAGAGGGGGTGGGGGGAAGCGGAGGGAGAGTAAGAGGGAGGGAGCAAGAGGGAGGGACGGAGGGACGGAGTGGGAGGGAGGAGGGAGGGAGTGGGAGGGAGGAGGGAGAGAGGGAGGGAGGTGAAGGAGGGAGTGGGAGTAGGAAGGAGAGGGGAGAGGGATCAAGAGGGAGGGATGGAGAGCGGGAGGGAGGGAGAGGGAATAGGAGGGAGGAGGAGAGAGAGAGGGAGAGGGAGAGGGAGAGGGAGCATGAGGAAGAGAGGGAGAGGGAGGGGGAGGGAGAGGGAGAGGGAGAGGGAGGAGGGAGAGAGGGAAAGGGAGAGGGAGGGAGAGGGAGAGGGAGAGGGAGAGGGAGAGGGAGGAGGGAAGAGAGGGAGAGGTAGCATGAGGGAGAGAGGAAGAGGAGAGGGAGGGAGGAGGAGGGAGTGGGAGGGAGTGGGGAGAGGGAGGGAGAGGGAGTGGGAGGTAGGAGGGAGAAAGGGAGAGGGAGAGAGGGAGGGGGAGGAAGAGTGGGAGGGATAGGGAGGGAGAAGGAGAAGGAGGGAGAGGAGGGAGCCGGAGCAGGAGAGGGAGAGGAAGTGGGAGGGAGGGAGGGAGGGAGGGAGAGGGAGTAGGAGGGAGCATGAGGGAGAGGACGAAGATGGAGAATGAGAGATGGAGGGGGAGTGGGAGGGAGCACGAGGGAGAGAGCACAAGGGAGGGAGGGGGAGGGAGGGAGAGAGAGAGAGTGTGAGAGAGAGGGGAAGGAGGGAGGAGGAGGGGGAGGGGGGAGGGGGGAGGGATGGAGTGGGAGAGGAGGGAGAGGGGGGGAGGGGGAGGGGGAGGGATAGTGAGAGGGAGGGAGGAAAAGGGGGAGGTAAGGAGGGAGAGAGAGAGAGGGAGGGAGGGAAAGGGGGAGAGAGGGAGAGAGAGAGGGGAGGGAGGGAGAGGGAGAGGGAGAGAGGGAGGGGAGAGAGAGGGAGAGAGGGAGGGAGGGAAAGCGAGTGGGAGGGAAAGGGGAGAGAGGGAAAGAGAGGGAGAGGGAGGGAAAGGGGGAGAGAGGGAGAGGGAGGGAGAGGGGGAGAGAGGGATAGATAGGGAGGGAGGGAGGAGGAGGGAGAGAGGGAGGGGGGAGGGGAGTAGGAGAGGGAGAAGAGGAAGGAAAGGGGGAGGGAGGGAGAGTGAGAGGGAGGGAAACTGGGAGAGAGGGAGAGAGAGAGAGTGGGAGGGAGGGAATGGGGGAGAGAGGGAGAGGGAGGGATATGGGAGAGAGGGAGGGAGGAAGGGAGGAAGGGGGAGAGGGGGAGGGAGAGAGAGATGGAGGGATGGAGAGCAAGAGTGAGGGAAAGGGGTAGAGATGGAGAGAGAGAGAGGGGGAGGGAAGGAAAGAGGGAAAGAGGGAGAGGGAGGGAGACCAGGGAGAGAGGGAGAGAGAGAGGAAGGGAAGGAGGGAGGGAGGATGAGGGAGGGAGAGAGGGAGGAGGGATGAGAAGAATGGAGAGAGGGAGAGGGAGCATAAGGGAGGGAGGGACAGGGAGGAGGGAGGGAGGAAGAGGGAGTGGGAGGGATAGGGAGCAGGAGGGAGGAGAAGAAGGAGAGAGGGAGAGGGAGTAGGAGGGAGGGAGGGAGAGGGAGAAGGAGGGAGGAGGAGGGAGGGAGGAAGAGGGAGTGGGAGGGAGAGCAAGGGGGAGGGAGGGAGTGGGAGGGAGTGGGAGCGAGAGTGAGAGAGGGAGGAAAAGGAGGGAGAGAGTGAGGAGAGGGAGATGGAGAGTGAGAGTGAGAGGGGAGGGAGAGTGAGAGTCAAAGGGAGAGGGGAGGGGGAGGGAGAGTGAGAGGGATGGAGTGGGAGGGAGGAGGGGGAGAGGGAGCAAAAGGGAGGGAGAGAGGGAGAGAGAGAGGGAGAGGGAGGGAGAGGGGGAGGGGTGGGAAAGGGGGAGAGAGGGAGAGAGAGAGAGGGGGAGGGAGGGAGGGAGTGCGAGGGAGAGGGGAAGAGAGTGAGAGGGATATGATTCCCTTTGATTATATTGAGCAATATGACTAATTCAACAACCTCTAGTTTGAAATGGTTAATGGTGAGAGGTTCAGGAAGCCTAGACCCCTCCCTTTTGTGCCTTCAATAACAAATGTTGAGCGATCTCATTCATGTAGACTTGTCTTTTGTTAGAAAAAATAGACCGAGAAGAAGAAATGGCCCATCGCTCGTATGGATCCTTCTCAAGAATACCCATTGTAGTTAAAATGTCATCTCTATTTATGTAAACAAAAGGGCTTCCATCTATCTTTTTGATGCATTTTTCTTCCATGTTGTACCTTCTGGTGCATTCCACTACTAGCACTAGGCATGGAGTCACTATGGGAAAAGAACCAACTTCTACAGTCCACTCTAAATTACCTCCTCTATCATAGAACCTAGAATAGGGTTTTTAACCTTGCTCATAATTTCTTCCAGTGTTCCTGACCGTATTAATGTATCATCACACTTAGGTAGAGAACTTATTAAAGGAGAAGTACCTCCAAAATTTGGAAGTGGAGGTTTCATGATGACACAACACAAATGAAGAAGAATAGAGAAATATAGAAGATCTAAAGGGTATTTTAAACTTCACAATACAAACAGATTCAATTTGTAACAAGAGCGCAAGAAGAAATGACTAACCTGTTATTTCATGCAGTGCATTAAGCTTTGAGAGGAAAAAGATGCCTCAGCTTCTCTATTATCCTTGCCTTCACTAGGAGAAAATTAATGCCATGACAATGGATATAGCAACTAAGTATCACCCATTTATTTACCAATTCGTCACAACATTGTGGGAGATTTGTAATTAATGATGAAGTGATGGCCCAAAGATTTAGTTAATGATGACAAGAGGTTTGCTTGATCGCCACATTAACTATTGTACTTTCCTATGAGTGAAATGACATTTAAATGTTACTTCTCTTAATGATTATATATGCACTACACGGAGATGCCATATTCTCTACCAACTATCACTTCCATCACATCGCCGCTGTCTATTTTTCCTCTTATTTTCAGAGTATCTGTTGAACTTTGAACTCCAAACTAAGAAAGTTCAAAGTTTGAGTTCAATCAGGAACAAGACATGACTACCCTTTGGTATGTTTAAGAAAGCAAAACTAGCAGCCAAAAAGAAAAATTAGTGATCATTAAACCTTTTACAATTTGACAAAGTGAGTTGAACCTTGAACTTTGAACTAAGAAAGTTCAAGGTTCAAAGTTCAATGATAGGACACGTTTTGCAAAAACATGCTACCTAGTTCGTAAGAAAGCAAAAAAGAAAACAAAACATATCACAAGGTATTATTGAACCTTGAATCTTGAACTAAGGATAGCTCATGGTTCAAGTTCAACCAACAAGAGGTGTATGCAAAAAGGTTGAAAATGAACTTTGGTAAAAATGCATTCCGAAAAGGATTATGGGGTGATTCTTGATCAGAAGATTAGAGCCATGAATAAAAAGCAAAAATCAAGAGTAATAATGGCTCCATCTGGGGACAAGGAATTTTAGGGATGAATGATGAACTTAATGATTTGGTTTCACGGACTAGGGAATCAGAACAAAAGGGCCAAAAAATAGAAGACAAAAAGGAGAAGAGAAAGAAATGACAAAAACAAATAAAAAAAGACAAGCAGCACACCAAAACAAATATATATAGAAAAATGGGACAAACTGCTTATAGTTCATACAGTTTTAGATCTTGACCATTAAAGGTTAGGGGCAAAATAGTACCATCAAGATATTCCAGGTTGAATGAATTGCTTCCCAATGCTTTCTTGATTATAAACGGGCCTTTCTAAAGTGATTCAAACTTTCCATGGGCACCCTTGGGTTCTCTTATTTTTTATCCCACAAAAATACTTGATCTCCTTCCATAAAATTTTAGGGCCTCATCTTTTGATGGAAGATCTTGACCCAGGCCTGATGTAAAGCTATCCAACTCACCATTTCCTCTCTCTCTTCTTGTATTTTGTTAAGATACAGAATCCATTTTTCTAGAGCATTTTAAAAACCTTAATCTTTAATTATTTTCTGTAATTTAACAGTTTCCAATCCTAGGGGTAATGAAATTTGAGCTTCCATACCATACACTAATTCAAATGGTGACATCTTGATTGCCCTTTTTGGAGATGTGTGATGTACCCAAAGAGCCTCAAATAACCTCTTATTCCAATCTTTGGCATTATCATTTACTAATTTCCTCATTATCCTTATCAAGTTTTTATTACTTGATTTTGTTTGCCCATTTCATTAAGGGTAATAGTCAAATGCATGAGACAAGTAAATGTCATGATTATAACAAAATAGTTTTAACTCTTGAGAGGAAAAATGAGTAGCATTATCTGCAACTAAATTTCTAGGGACTCCAAACCTGACTAGAATATAATTTTTTAGGAATTCACATACTACCTCTGATGTAGTTTTCTTGAGAGGAATCACCTCCACCCATTTTGTGAAGTAGTCCATGGGTATATGCACAAAGATAGGGGACCAAAAAGGTGCCACTTTGCTTTTTGGTCCCCCATCGACCATAATGTGTATGCACTAAAGTGCGTGCGCCCTATAGGGAACATGAGCTTTGTAAAAAATAGTGTGTGCACCCTATAGGGTGCACACACTTTGCAAAACACTACAAAGTGTTTGCTATGTTTGGGAAAGCCCATATTTCTTTCCACAAACCCATGTTTGTAGCGAAAGAGGGCTTCCCAAGCGCGTACACAAAATCCTTTTGCTTGTTCAATCTATTTCATTTCATTCATCCATCAATTTGCATAAAGAATGGCTCCACAACATCATCAAGCTCGATTCAGAAGAAGAGGTAAGTGTTTTTACAGTCCATGCCTCTTATTTATATTAAAATTTTAGTTTTGAAGCAATTTTTTTTGTTAAAATTTGTTTTGTTAAAATTTATTTTCTTATATTTAATGTGTAATTAAGATTTTAAAATCTAGTTTTTTTGATTGCTAGGAAGAAATGATCTCCCTGAATAAAACCCTCAACCAAACCCTCCATCTCCTCATGAAGAAATGAATGAATAAAATAACCAAGAAAATGAACCTCAATCACCTCCACCAATCGAGAAACCTCCTCCTAGAACACAAGAAAATTTAATCAACCAAATTGAAAGATGGAAAAAAGAATTAGAATCTTTAATTAGGAGGTTAAAAGATTCTATTGCTACAAATCCTGGAAGGGAAAGACTTGAAAATTAATTGGAATCAATCTTGACCTACGTAGGCTCAGTTAGTGGGAAACTTAATTTATGGCATGATAAAAGAGAAGAACAAGAAAAATATTATGAAAATGAATTATCATATGAAGACATAAAAAAAAAAAAAAAATCACAAAAGATGACATTTGCAAACTCTTTAAAAACTGAGGGACACTGATACTCTTAGAACTACAACAAGGAGGTTCCCAATTCATTGGTGCTTGAATGAAGACATAAAAAACAACTTTTGGGAGAGATGGTGGATGGTCTTGGATTCCCCTCCCTATAACAATCATGAGGTTCCTATATATTTCTTGAGGAAACTCTATTGCAAGTTTATACTCAAGGAGGTGCCAAATTATTTTGACTTTCTAGATTTTCAGGGTAGAGGAGGGGGGTCATCATTTGATAGAGAGGGGGAACATCATGACCCTAATGGACCTAGGGTTCCTATTGGCAAGCCACAGGTGGACCATGTTAATATTCCTTATGTTGTGAAGGAACATGTAGAGGTGGACACACTAGGCATGATTAGTGCTCTGACAGAGACTCCCATTCAATGTGCCACTCCTTTAGTTGAGGGTGACCATGGTCAATATTTGAGGGGGTATATTTTTTGGTCATGTGGATCTTTGTGCACATTTGGTACTACCGAGAGAGAGGAAGAGGATCGTGGAATGATGACTGATGATTTTCTAAATATGACATTTGGCATTGACACAGAGGTAAATATTTTCAAGTTCATTAAATTTCTTTAATCATATTTCATTTATAAAAGAATAACTAATTAATTTAGTATCTATTGATTATGATCAAAATTCAGGGTAAGAGTGTCGGTGGTTGTGGCAGTGGAAATGATCCTCCAGCCCCCTTCTACACATCATCGTCAAGTCCACAAGTATGTATCAAATAAAACATTTTAATTAATATAGTTGATTATTATTTAATTAGATGAATGATTGTATCATAACTTATTGTGAATGTGCATTACTTCACTAGTGGACCATTGACATTCACAATAGACAGCAAAGGGCATGGTGCCACTTTCCTTGAGGTATCTTTATTTGTATGTTAATTTGATTTACTTGATTATATTTAATTAATAAATGAATGAATAACTAAATTAATAGAAAAGTTATGATCAAAATCCAGAGGCAAAGTGGTCATTATGGTGATCACGTTCTTTTAGCTGGCTTTGTAATGTCATCATTGAGTCCACGGGTATATATATGTAATAATGCATTATAATGAACATGCCAGTAGTACATTCTTATATGAATGGTTGTCTTATAAATTCCCATGTACATGTGCACTAGTTGAATGTTGAAGCTTCGACATTGTCACTACACACTGAAGGATGCGGTGGAACCTTCATGGAGGTATCATTTATTCATTAGTAGGGTTGTAAAAAATATATGTAATCTTGATAACTACATAATACTTTTTTTGTTTCTGTATCATCTTAAAATGGAAGCACTTCCATGTTAAGATAATTTAGCCCTCCAAGTAAGTGGTCTGGGCTCATGTCAAGGGCCTTGATCAAGTCTTTGCACAGATCTAGCTTTCTCCCCCTGTTGCTTCTCTCTCCACCTATTTTCACTATCTTTCTGCATTTCCTAGCACTCTGGATTGAGGTCCTAAGGTTTTTGACCTCAAGGTCAAAGATGACCTTTAGGGTCAATGATGACCTCGACCCTGACCTAGGTCAGGGATGACCTCGACCCTTTCCTAGGGCAGGGTCTACCTCGTCCTTGACCCAGGGTTCAAATTTCAAAGATCCCATGATTTTCGGGTGTCAGGTTTCAAAAATATTTCTTTTTTCGCTTTCAGGTTAGCTTTTTTGGTCTTTGAAATGGTAAATATTTAAATTGCATTTAATTTGGGTCCATTTTTAGGGGTTAACATTAATTAGGATTTAATTCCCAATGTCGGCCTTCTCTAGAGGTTTGTGCCCTAAATCATTATAAAAAGAAGCCTTCCTCTCTCATTTTCATAATCAAGTTTTGTGAGAACATCTCATATCCACTTTCATGATCAAGTCATCAAGTGTTCAAGATTTTCTCAAGCATTTCATCAAGAATTTTCAAGGAAGCATTCAAGTCCTCTTCTCCATTCAAGTTCTCCATTGAAGATCAAAGATTCAAGCATTCAAGCCTTTGAAGGGATTTGGTTCAAGCATTCAAGATTCATCATTCAAACCCTAGATCTAGCCATCATGATGGTGTGATCTTCCTTCAAGATCTTTTGTTCATCTTCTAGATCCATTCATTCTTCTACCAAGGTGGATTCCAAGTATACAATCATGGAGGTTTGAGATTTACATTCATGGTTTTGATGTTATGTTCAAGATTTCATATCAATATACTTGTTTACATTCGAAATACAATTGCATATCTATTGAATTGCATAGCTTCATTGTTAGATCTACTTCTACTACTTGCTAGCATTCTCCATTTTTAATTTCATTATTAAGGTTGATTCCAAACCAGAGTTTTACCAAGGCAAACCCCTCATCCAAACAACAAAAACCTTCTTTTTCTTGCAGGTACAGGTGCAGGACTGTGAATCAGAGCTTGGATCTGGATACCCTTTTCGACGAACTTCTGAGATCTGAAAACAAAGTCAAAGATGACCTTCAAAATCTCCAAGTAGTCTTTGACGTTTTATCAGGGTCAAAGACTTCCTACTGCTAGAAAGACAAAAGTTTTCTAGGTTTTCTTTGTCTTGGTATTTTCAATCCAAAACAGCTTGTAGAATTACCCGAAACTGCACACAAACATAAGAAATTATCATTTTCCAGATTTGCCCTATTTTTGAGGTTAGTATTTGTATTTCTATTTTGCTTCTTTTTCATGTTCACAATATTTTCCATCACACACATCCCACCACTACAAATACAATCCTATCCAGTAGGGTGAATCCCCAATTTCACCTTATTCATTTTGGTGAACCCGACGAGCTTACTCTCTTTCTTTTTGGTGTTAGATTTCCCTTTGTATTATCTTGTGTGTTAACCTTATTCATTTTGGTGTGTGGTCATGTTCTTTATTACCCTTCTTTTAGCATCTCTCTACCATACCTATGATGTTTATAAGAGTGTCATTCACTTCATTATGTTGATGACCCTTCATTTTTCTCTTGCCTATGCTTTTGTGAAATTGACTGACACTAGTCTTCCTACATTGAAAACTTTCATTAAAGATTTATGTGGTAGCCTTATTACTCTTTTGGATTATATGAAGAATTTGGTAGATGATACACCATCTCCTAATCTTCTTAATCCTATTAATCCTAATCTGATTCCTAATCTTCCTATTCCTAATCTGATTCCTAATTCTCCATCTGCTATCCCTAGTTCTTCCAGTACTTATGATGGGATTCAAGCTATAGTTCAGGATGCAGATGTGCAAGACTTATTTGATTTACCTTCTCCTCCGATTCATGATGATATTAAAGGGAAGGGTAAAAAAAATTCTTCAAAACCTATTATTCCACCTTATACAACCTTTACTCATGAACATGATAAACAATCACCTCATGTAGAAGCTTTACATAATATGTACACTACAGGAAATAATATGGTGACTAAACAAGGTTATAAAGGTTTAGGGCTTGGATTTAATGAGCATGGTATTAGGTTTCCAGTTCATGTACCCCCTAAATCGGACCTTCATGGTGTTGGTTGTTCCAAATCTCAAATCAAAGTAGGTGATGTTAATCATCACCCTCCTCTTCACATTCTTCTCCCCACACATATCTTAGATAACCCTAATGTTCATCAAGAAGTGGCTAAGAAGGTATATGTTGAGTTAATGAATTCCAAGAAAAAAATCTTTAGACCTATGCCGATAGATGCTTTATACAAATACAAATGTCCATTTCATTATAGTAATACACATTTACTTGTTGATTGTAAACATTTCAAGTTATATGTTAGAGAAAGAATTGCTTTAGGAATTATCTCTCTCTCATGTTGTTTTACAATTCCTTCATAATTTTGATATAGGGGATTCCCCTCCTTCTGATATAATGTAGATTTCTTCCCCTCTTGTCTCATGACTAAGAGGCAAGAGGTGTATTTTCATCCAGTCTCCTAGGATCCATTAGTCTTTTAGAATATATTATTCCTTGAGCTTAATTGGTATTCTTTCTCTCCTATCTTTCTATGGTTTTGAATTATGCTTATAATCATCCATAGATCTTATTCAAGATATCTTTTTTAAGACATGTGTTTTCCAAAGGTATCCCTTGTCTCTATCCCTGGAGGGAAAGGTTCTTCCTTCTTTCTCTTTGTCTAGGGAATTTATTTCCTTAGCTTAGTGGTATTTGTTTATATTGCAATATTATTTCATCATATTGACAAATATTTTGACTATGGATAACCTTCTTATATGAGAAGTTGTTTTCCTAAGTCATCACTTATTCTCTATGTTGCAAATTATGTTCTTTATAAACTCTCACCCTTGCTTTGGTGTTAGAGTTGTTTCCCTCATTCCAAAGATTCTTCTTCCTCTTGTTTGCAGGGGACTTGATGATTGAATCTTTGTTCCCACCTTTTGAAAGATGATATTTTATCTAAAGCACTCCTTTTTGGTGGGGTTCTTGTTGATAAGATCTCTTTCTTTGAGGATTCTTTTTCCATGAGTGACATATCCTTTTTCACAATTATCTATGCTCTTGGATGTAGGGATCACTATCCCTCACTAAGAATATGGTATACGTTGTTGTAAATAGGATATCTCCTTGCATTTTGAAGTAGGTATCCTCTTCCTCTTCCTTATCATGTCTAGTAGACTACCACGATAAGGAGGGGGCCATATATAGGGTCTCCCTTATACTATAGTTTTTTTTTTATATGCTAAATCTTGGAAGGTAATGCACATAAGTTGCTAAATCTTGAAAGGACACACATTTATATGATAAATATTTCAATGGTAACACACATAAGTTGCTAAATCCTGAGGAGACACGCATTTTTCAAAATTTTCAATATGCTAAATCTTGGAAGGTAACGGACATAAGTTGCTAAATCCTAAAAAGACACACATTTATATGCTAAATCTTCTGAAGGTAACACACATAAGTTGCTAAATCCTAAGGAGACATGCATTTCTTATTCATAGTGATACAAGAAGGTGGATCTATGGGTATTCCAGAAGTTGTATACACAAAACTAAAGTTCTACACCAGTTTTCTTCAAGTCTGTAAACGCATTAATTAAAAAAGGTGTGTAGTGAAGATTATGCATACTCTTCACTAAATGATATAATAAACAAAACTATACATAAAACATCTATGTTCCTTTCCTCAAGCAAATTGAGAAATTTCATTAATAAAACAAAGTTAAAGAAAAGGAATTTTTTCGGTACAAGGTTGATACCAAATTTTGATTCTGAATTGACATTATCTAAGACAAATGATGTAGGATTATATTTTATCCTAGGTAGTAGCCTGTTGCATTGGGCACCCGTTAATGCTTTTCTCTCTACTCCCTAAATCTATCAGTTTTGGAGTTTGTGCTTGTTTTGATGAGAACCCAATTGTGTAATATTTGCAAGATTTGGACAGTGAAGGCGATTGAAACTTCGTAGTTCACAACACTGGGCCAGTGGGCTGTTTACCACAAACTCTTGCAGGCATTCGCAGTGATATGTCAAAATTGGACAAGAATGGGTGTGCTATAACCTAAAAACAACACCTCTCAGACCTTCAATGCCCTGCTTAAAGCCACCTGCACTCAGCTTTCATCAAATCTTCCAGAAGCTACCATTGTTTATGTAGACATTTACTCCATCAAATACTCTCTCATTGCAAATGCATCGCAATATGGTATTGCTCAGTCTCATTCTTCTTGTATATCTTTAAAAATTCAAGATTTTTTTTTGGGGTAGAGAAAAAATAAACCTATTATAGCTTTCCACTGTAGAATCTATTTTCCACCCCATGAATTGTATAGATTAAACTTTTGGGTATTCCTCGTTCTTCTTGTAAAATCTTTAAAAATTCAACTTTTGGGTTGTCTTCTCCGGTAATAATATATTATTATGGTTTTGAGTGCATAGGGTTTGAGCATCCGCTGGCAGCATGTTATTGGGTGAGGTAATCACTCTTTTTCCTTTCTCTCTTTTTGCTTTCGTGCTAGTAGGACCGGATCATGAAGATATATTATTTATAGTGTTGCTCTTGTCTTTCCTATGTAATCATTTATGCTTTTATGATACCTTTCCAAATATGATATTAGTATGAGAAATGTTTCTTAGCGAGGTTTCTTATGCTAGTTTATTTGAGTTTGTTTTAGTGCTAACCCCTCTTTTGTATCTTTTTCCTTTGTTTTTTTCACACCCTCATGCATGTATTGTGAGTTATAATATCTCTCCACCTATTTTCACTATCTTTTTGCATTTCCTAGCACTCTGGATTGAGGTCCTAAGGTTTTTGACCTCAAGGTCAAAGACTACCTTGAGGGTCAATGACGACCTCAACCCTAACCTAGAGTGGGGTCTACCTTGTCCTTGACCCAGGGTTCAAATGTCAAGATCCCATGATTTTTGGGTGTCGGGTTTCAGAAATATTTCTTTTCCCGCTTTCGCGTCGACTGTTTTGGTCTCCGAAACAATAAATCCTTAAATTGCATTTAATTTGGGTCCATTTCTAGGGATTAAGGTTAATTAAGATTTAATTTCCTAATGTCAGGCTTCTCTAGAGGTTTATGCCCTAGATCACTATAAAAGGAAGACTTCCTCTCTCATTTTCATAATCAAGTTTTGTGAGAACATCTCATATCCACTTTCATGATCAAGCCATCAAGTGTTCAAGATTTCCTCAAGCATTTCATCAAGCATTTTCAAGGAAGCATTCAAGTCCTCTTCTCCATTCAAGTTCTCCATTAAAGATCAAGGATTCAAGAATTCGAGTCTTTGAAGGGATTTGGTTCAAGTATTCAAGATTCATCATTCAAACCCTAGATCTAGCCATCATGATGGTGTGATCTTCCTTCAAGATCCTTTGTTCATCTTCTAGATCCATTAATTCTTCTACCAAGGTGGATTCCAAGTATACAATCATGGAGGTTTTGGATTTAAATTCATGGTTTTGATGTTATGTTCAAGCTTTCATATCAATATACTTGTTTACGTTCGAAATACAATTGCATATCTATTGAATTGCATAGCTTCATTGTTAGATCTACTTCTACTACTTGCTAGCATTCTCCATTTTCAATTTCATTATTAAGGTTGATTCCAAACCAGGGTTTGACCAAGGCAAACCCCTCATCCAAACAAAAAAAACTCTCTTTTTCTCGTAGGTACAGGTGCAGAACTGTGAATCAGAGCTTGGATCTGGATACCCTTTTGGATGAACTTCTGAGATCCGCAAACAAAGTCAAAGATGACCTTCAAAATCTCAAAGTAGTCTTTGACCTTTTATCGGGGTCAAAGAGTACCTGCTGCCAGAAACACAAAAGTTTTCTGGGTTTTCTTCATCTCACCATTTTCACTTAATTTTAATTATTATTTTAATAATTTGTATTGAATTTTATAATGATATTCATCTGTGTAATTTAATTATTATTTTGATCATTATTGTAGAGACCTATTACTCCAGATTGAGAGCATGCACCTTCTGTGGATGCACATCATGACTATTTGCTAGAGGTAAGAAAATATTTTATTTTATATCATTGTATAATTCAATTTTGATGTATATTAGTTATTGATGCTTAATTTTTTTTTGTTAGCTTGAGATACAGAAGAGTCTAGACAGGAGGAATAGTGAGCGCACTCAGAAGACTACAACATCCACTACATCTCCATCAACATGACGATCGAAAATAGCTTGGGATTTATTTTCTTCCCCTGGCCGGAAAGGACTAGATTAGGGATATAGATTGTATGCCTATATGGCATTAGTGGAAATTGTTTTTGTATATTATATAAGTGATACATTGTACATCCATTTGGCTTTGAGGAACCCAGTTTAACTATATTGGATATATTTGATATATGACATTATTGGACATATATATTTGGCTTCATGTCCTATAAATATATATTTTTTATGTTTTAGGTATGCAATTCATGTGTTTGGTGTATTGATGTATACTAATTTATGTTTATGTGGATGTCTTATGCTTTGTAAATTTTCTATGAAATGGATCTAATTAGAAGAATATTCCATCAATTCGACTCTATGACACTTCTGGATATGAAAGCCCCAAATTGGTCTTAAAAATCCCTATAAACTAGGGCTCTCTCAATGTATGACCTCTGAACACCATACCAACCAAATGAAAGTTGTTCCACCATTCTTATACCATCCTCAGACAGAGTCAATCATAAAATGACCACCTCCAAGGGCTTGATTCTCTGCTTCTATACCTATGGCTTCATTTCAATGACCCTTGGTCACTCCTCAACCCCAACAACTCCTCCAATCAATGCCTACCTAAAAACTCCTTCACATTCATTCAAATTGTTATAATGCTATAATAAAATGATTGGATCCATCTCTAAGTGACAATAATTACAAAAAGGGGATGGATCATTCCATTTACATCTTAAAACAAGACAATTCCCAGTACTGTTTTAGACCAATCAAAAGGAAATGCACCAAATTAATGAAACGACTATAAAATAGATTTAAAAGTGGTGTTTACAATGTATATCAACCATGCACAAGTATGGATTTCAATGATACATCCAAAAATTATGAGAAATTGTAAGAAATCTAAAATTTATTGCTCAAACAAGACACAATCCATACAACTCTTGCCTCTAGTCCATACCATCTGAAATAGCAGACCTCCAAGCATTAAATAAAGTCCCATCAACCTCCTCAACTAATCCAATCAGTTTGAACTCCTTATAGGTCTTGTATCTTCTTCAAACTAATTAGTAACCCAAGTGACCCTCCCACCTTCATTAGGGTTCCTTGCACCAGTTCTTCCATACAAACCACATAGTCTTGTAGTCCATCTTCATTCAGTGATCTTCAAACAACATCGACTTACATCCCTACATGAACAAACTACAAAATAGGGATATAATACATTTTTGCACTAATCCTTCTGCTCGCACTTTGAGGGACACTTGAACTTGGAGTGGTCAATAGTCTTCGAGTGACTTTGTGTGCCAAATGAGGTTGTCACTAGCGTTTACCTAGATATTCAGAGTTGTTAGAATAGACGGTTTGATACTACGACCAATGGTTTGAAAGATATGCAATGTTGCTCATTTCAACTAAGGAACACTACGAGTTTTGACATCAACCGAGAATGTGTTGCCAAATATAAATGACCTTGTATTTCTGAAAATTGAGACATGTTATTGTAGGCCTAGGAAACATGATCCTATAGCACCTGATGGTTCGATTCCACCCCACATGAGCTACAAGATATGACCCCATAAAGATAGCCAA
Organism: Chamaecyparis obtusa; assembly: GCA_027943335.1. Classification (NCBI taxonomy): domain Eukaryota; kingdom Viridiplantae; phylum Streptophyta; class Pinopsida; order Cupressales; family Cupressaceae; genus Chamaecyparis; species Chamaecyparis obtusa. The sequence continues at coordinate 1,985,648 of BSBK01003472.1, read as the reverse complement.
TTTTATGTTGAAGAGACCTTGAGGGACACTTCAACCCAGAGTGGTAGGCAATGTTCGAGTGACTCTATGTACCAAATGAGGTTTTTAGTAGCATTTACCTGACCATTCAGAGCTATTTGAACAAATGGTTCAATGCTAGAATCGACGATTTAAAAGATACGCAATGTTATCAATTTCAACTGAGGAACACTATGAGTTTTGACATCGATCGAAAATGTGTTGCCAAATAAAAATGAATTTGAATATCTGAAAACCAAGAGAGGTTATTTTAGGCCTAGGCCACATGGTTCCATAGCACCTAATGGTTCAATTTCATCCCACACTAGCTCCAAGATATGACCCCATAAAGATCATCAATTTTATGCTGAAGGGACATTGAGGGACACTTTGGCCCAGAGTAGTTGGTAGTGTTTGAGTGACTCTATGCCAAATGAGGTTGTTAGTAGCATTTACCCAGCCATTCAAAACTATTGGAACAGATGGTTTGAAAGATACATAATGTTGTCCATTTCAACTAAGGAACACTGTGATTTTTGACATCAACCAAGAGTGTGTTGCCAAATATAAATGACCTTGAACCTCTAAAAATTGAGATAGGTTATTGTAGCCCTATGCGACATGGTCCTGTAGAACCTAGCGGTTTGATGCCACCCTGCATGAGCTCCAAGATACGACCCTATAAAGATTTCTGATTTCATGCTAAAGGGACCTTAAGGGACACATTGGCCTAGAGTGGTCAATAGTGTTCGAGTGAATCTATGTGCCAAACGAGGTTGCCACTAGCATTTACCCAGCCATTTAAAACTATTGGAATAGACGGTTCAATGCTATGACTGATGGTTTGAAAGATACACAATGTTGTCCATTTCAACTGAGGAACACTTCGAGTTTTGACATCAATCGAGAATGTGTTGCCAAATATAAACAAGCTTGTCTCTGAAAATTGAGATAGGTTATTGTAGGCCTAAGCAACACGGTCCCGTAGCACCTATAGGTTTGATGCCACCCCGCAGGAGCTCCGAGATATGACCTCATATAGATCATTCATTTCATGTTGAAGGGACCTTGAGGGACATGTCAGCCTAGAGTGGTCGGCAGCGTTCAAGTGACTGTGTGACAAATGAGGTTGCCACTGGCGTTTACCTAGCTATTCAGAGCTGTTAAAATAGATAGTTCAATGCTACGACCGACGATTTGAAAGACATGCAATGTTGTCTATTTCAACTAAGGAACACTTTGAGTTTTGACATCGACCAAGAATTTGTTGCCAAACATAAATGGAATTGAATCTCTAAAAATTCAGACAAGATATTGTAAGCCTAGGCCACATGGTCTTGCAACACTTGACTATTTGATGCCAACTTGAATGAGCATTGAGATATCACCCTGTAAAGATCACCGATTTCATGTTGAAGGCACCTTAAGGGACACTTCAGCTTGCAGTGGTCGATAGTGTTTGAGTGACTCTGTGTGCCAAATGAAGTTTCCACTCGCAATTACCTGGCCATTCAAAGCTGTTAGAATAGACGGTTTGATGCTACGACCAATAGTTTGAGAGATACACACTATTGTCCATTTCAACTAAGGAACACTTTGAGTTTTGGCATTGACCAAGAATGTAATGCCAAATATAAATGATCTTGAATCTATGAAAATTGAGACTTGTTATTATAGGCCTAGGCAACATGGTACTGTAGCACCTGACAGTTTGATGCCACCCCACATGAGCTCCTAGATATGACCCCATAAAGTTCATCAATTTTATGCTGAAGGGACCTTGAGGGACATGTTAGCCCAGAGTGGTCGGAAACATTCAAGTGACTCTATGTGCCAAACAAGGTTGCTACTGGCATTTACCAAGCCATTTGGAGCTGTTGGAACAAATGGTTTGATGCTACGACCAATGGTTTGAAAGATACACAATGTTGTCCATTTAAACTGAGGAACACTTTGAGTTTTGACATCGACCGAGAATGTGTTTCCAAATATAAACAACTTCAAATCTCTAAAAATTGAGACAAGTTATTATAGGCCTAGGCCACACAGTCTTGTAGCACCTATTGGTTCGATTCCACCCCGTACGAGCTCCAAGATATGACCTTGTAAAGATCTCCAATTTTATGCTAAATGGACCTTGATGGACACTTCAACTTGGAGTGGTTGGCAGTGTTTGAGTGACTCTGTGTGCCAAATGACATTGTTAGTAGCATTTCCCCTACCATTCAAATCTATTGGAATAGACTTTTCGATGCTACAACCAATGATTTGAAAGATATGTAATGTTGTCCATTTCAATTGAGGAACACTGTGAGGTTTCACATGGACCGAGAATGTGTTGCCAAATATAAATGACCGTGAATCTCTAAAAATTAAGATAGGTTATTGTAGGCCTAGGTGACATGGTCTCGTAGCACTTGACAGTTTGATGCCACCCCACACGAGCTCCAAGATACGACCCCATAAATATCATTGATTTCATTCTGAAGGGACCTTGAGGGACACGTTGGCCCATAGTGGTCGATAGCATTCGAGTGACTCTATGTGACAAGAGAAGTTTCTATTGGTGTTTGCCCAGCCATACAACACTTTTGGAATAGACGGTTTGATGCTACAACCAACGGTTTAAAAGATAAGAAATGTTGTCTATTTCAACTGAGGAACACTTCAAGTTTTGACATCAACTAAGAATGGGTTTCCAAATATAAATGAGTTTGAATATCTAAAAATTGAGACAGGTTATTGTACCCTAGGCAACACGGTCCTATAGCACTTGATGGTTCGATGTCACCCCACACGAGCTCTAAGATATGACCTCATAAAAATTGCCAATTTCATGCTGAAGGGACCTTGAGGGACACGTCAGCCCATAGTGGTCGATAGTGTTCAAGCGACTCTGTGTGTCAAATGAGGTTTCCACTGGCATTTACCCAGCCATTCGAAGCTGTTGGAATAGATAGTTCAATGCTAAGATCGATGGTTTGAAAGATATGCAATGTTGTCCATTTCAACTAAGGAACACTATGAGTTTTGACATCAACCAAGAATGTGTTGCCAAATATAAATGAGCTTGAATCTCTAAAAACTGAAACAGATTATTGTAGGCCTAGGCCAAATGGTCCTGTAGCAGCTAACAGTTTTTATGCCAACTTGCATGAGCTCTGAGATATCATACCATAAGGATCATAGATTCTATACTGAAGGGACCTTGAGGGACACTTCAACCTAGAGTGGTTAGTAGCATTCGAGTGAATCTCTATGCCAAACGAGGTTGCCACTATCATTTACCTAGCCATTCAGAGCTATTGGAACAGACGGTTCGATGCTACGACTGATGATTTGAGAGAGACACATTGTTGTCCATTTCAACTAAGGAACACTTTGATTTTAAACATCAACCGAGAATATGTTGCCAAATATTAATGAGCTTGAATCTATGAAAATTGAGATAGGTTATTGTAGGCCTAGGTGACATGGTCGCGTAGCACCTGATAGTTTGATACCACCCCACATGAGCTCCGAGATACAACTCTATAAAGATAACTGATTTGATGTTGAAGGGACCTTTAGGGACATGTAGGGTCGTAGTGGTCAGAAGCATTCGAGTGACTCTGTGTGCCAAATGAGGTTTCCAATGGAGTTTACCCAGCCATTTGGAGCAGTTGGAATAGATGGTTTCATGCTATGACCAACGGTTTGAAAGGTACGCAATGTTGTCCATTTCAACTAAGGAACACTTCAAGTTTTGACATCAATCAAGAATGTGTTGCCAAATATAAATGAGCTTGAATCTATAAAAACTGAGATATGTTATCATAGGCCTAGGAGACATGGTCCTGTAGCACCTAACAATTCAATGCTACCTCGTATGAGCTCCGAGATATGACCCCATGAAGATCGTTGATTTCATGCTAAAGGGACCTTGAGGGACACGTCAACCCAGAGTGGTCGACAATGTTTGAGCGACTTTGTGTGCCAAACAAGATTACCAATGGTGTTTACATGGTCATTCAAAGCTATTGGAATAGACGGTTTGATGCTACAACCAATGGTTGGAAAGATATGCAATGTTGTTCATTTTAATTGAGGAACACTTCGAGTTTTGACATCAACTGAGAATGTGTTGCCAAATATAAATGAGCTTGAATCTATAAAAACTAAGATAGGTTATTGTAGGCCTAAGGGACATAGTCTTGTAGCACCTGACAGTTTGATGCCACCCTACATGAGCTCTGAGATACGATCTCATAAAGATCATTGATTTAATGTTGAAGGGACCTTGAGGGACACGTTGGCTTGAACTGGTTGGCAGCATTTGAGCGACTTTGTGTGTTGAATGAGGTTTCAAATAGCATTTACCCAACCATTTGGAGCTGTTGGAATAGATGGTTCGATGCTACGACCGATGGTTTGAAAGATATGCAATGTTGTCCACTTCAACTGAGGAACACTTCAAGTTTTGACATTGACCAAGAATGTGTTGCCAAATATAAATGAACTTGAATCTATGAAAACTGAGACAAGTTATTGTAGGCCTAAGCAACACGATCGTGTAGCACTTGATAGTTTGATGCCACCCCACATGAGCTCTGAGATATGACCCTGTAAAGATCATTGATTTCATGCTGAAGGGACCTTGAGCGACACATCGACCCAAAGTGGTCAGTAGCTTTTGACCAACTCTGTGTTCCAAATGAGGTTTCCACTAACATTTATTTGGCCATTCAAAGCTATGGGAACAAATGGTTTGATGCTACAACTGACGGTTTGAAAGATAAGCAATGTTGTCAATTTTAATAGAGGAACACTTTAAGTTTTGACATCGACCGAGAATGTGTTTCCAAATATAAATGAGCTTGAATCTATGAAAATTGAGATAGGTTATTGTAGACCTAGATGACATGGTTCTGTAACACCTAATGGTTTGATGCCACCCCACATGAGATCTGATATACGACCCCGTAAAGATCACTAATTTCATGAGGAAGGGACCTTGAGTGACACATCAACCCGGAGTGGTCGGAAATGTTCGAGTGACTTTGTGTGCCAAATGAGGTTCTACTAGCATTTAAATGACCATTCAGAGCTATTGGAACAGACGGTTTGATGCTACGATTGACGGTTTGAAAGATATGCAATGTTGTCCATTTCAACCAAGGGATACTTTGAGTTTTGACATCGAACGAGAATGTGTTGTCAAATATAAATGAGATTGAATCTATAAAAATTGAGATAGGTTATTGTAGGACTAGGTGACATAGTCTTGTAGCACTTGACAGTTCAATGCCACCCCACACGAGCTTTGAGATACGACCCTGTAAAGATCACTAATTTCATGCTGAAGGGACCTTAAGGGACACATCAGCCTAGAGTGGTTGGTAGTGTTCAAGTGACTCTGTGTGCCAAATGAGGTTTCCACTGGTGTTTACCCAACTATTCAGAGCTATTGGAATAGGCGGTTTGATGCTACGACAGATGGTTTGAAAGATACACAATTGTGTCTATTTCAATTGAGGAACACTTTGAATTTTGACATTGACCGAGAATGTGTTGCCAAATATAAATGAGTTGGAATCTCTAAAAACCAAGAAATGTTATTGTAGGTGTAGGCGACATGGTCCTATAGCACTTGAAGGTTTGATGCCACCCTGCATGAGCTCTAAGATACGACCCTATAAATACCATCGATTTCATGCTAAATGGACCTTGAGGGACACGTCGGCCTAGAGTGGTTGACAGTGTTCGAGTGAATCTACATGCCAAATGAGGTTTCCACTAGCATTTATCCAGCTATTTAGAGCTATTGGAAGAGACTGTTCGATGCTACGATCGATAGTTTGAAAGATATGTAATGTTTTCCATTTCAAGTAAGGCACACTATGAGTTTTGACATCGACCGAGATTGTGTTGTCAAATATAAACAAACTTGAATCTCTAAAAACTGAGATAGGTTATTGTAGGCCTATGCCACATGATCTCATAGCACCTGACCATTTGATGCCAACTCACATGAGCTCTAAGATATCACCTTGTAAAGATCACCAATTTCATGTTGAAGGGACCTTGAGGGACACTTCAGCCTAGAGTAGTGGGTAGCATTCAAGCAACTTTCTATGCCAAAGGAGGTTGTCACTAGTGTTTACGCGGCCATCCAGATTTGTTGGAATAGATGATTTAATGCTATGACCAATGGTTTGAGCAATACACACTATTGTCCATTTCAACTAAGGAACACTTCAAGTTTTGACATCGACCAAGAATGGGTTTCCAAATATAAATGAGCTTGAATCTATGAAAACTAAGATAGGTTATTATAGGCCTAGGTGACATGGTCCCATAACACCTAATGGTTTAATGCCACCCTGCACGAGCTCCAAGATATGACCCTATAAAGATCATTGATTTCATGTTGAAGGGACCTTGAGGGATACATCAGTCCACAGTGGTTGGCAGCGTTTGAGTGACTCTGTGTGCCAAACAAGTTTGCCACTAGCGTTTACCTAGCCATTTGGAGCTATTGGAATAGACGGTTTGATGCTATGACCAACAGTTTGAAAGATACACAATTTTGTCCATTTCAACTGAGGAACACTTTGAGTTTTGACATCAATCGAGAATGTGTTACAAAATATAAACGACCTTGAATCCTTGAAAACTAAGATAGGTTATTCTAGGCCTAGGTGACACTGCCCTATAGCACCTGACAGCTCGATGCCACCCTGCACAAGCTATGAGATACGACCCTATAAAGATCATTGATTTTATGCTAAAGGGACCTTGAGGGACACGTCTACCTGGAGTGGTTGGGAGAATTCAAGCAACTTTGTGTGCCAAATGAGGTTTTCACTGGCGTTTACAAGGCCATTCAGAGCTTTTGGAATATATGGTTCGATGCTACAACTGATGGTTTGAAAGATACACAACGTTGTCCATTTCAATTGAGGAACACTTTGAGTTTTGACATCAACCGAGAATGTGTTGCCAAATATAAACGAGCTTGAATCTATGAAAATTGAGACAATTTATTGTATGCCTTAGCAACACAGTTGTGTAGAATCGGATAGTTCGATACTACCCCACACCAGCTCAGAGATACGACCCCGTAAAGATCATCAATTTCATGTTGAAGGGACCTTGAGGGACATGTCGACTAGGAGTGGTGGGCAATGTTTGAGTGAATTTGTGTGCCAAATGACATTTCCACTAGTGTTTAACTAGCCATTCAGAGCTTTTGAAATAGATGATTCGATGCTACAACCAAAGGTTTGAAAGATAAGCAATGTTGTCAATTTTAACAGAGGAACACTTTGAGTTTTGACATCGACATAGAATGTGTTGCCAAATATAAACGAGCTTGAATCTATGAAAATCAAGACATGTTACTATAGGCCTAGACGAAATGGTCCTGTAGCACCTGACAGTTCGATTCCACCCTACACAAGCTCTGAGATACGACCCTATAAATATCACTGATTTCATGCTGAAGGGACCTTGAGGGACACATTGGCCTGAAGTGGTTCACATCATTCGAATGACTATGTGTGCCAAATGAGGTTGCCACTAGAATTTAAATGACCATTCAGAGCTATTGGGACAGACAGTTTGATGCTACGACTGATGGTTTGAAAGATACATAATGTTGTCCATTTCAATTGAGGGACACTTCAAGTTTTGACATCGACCGAGAATGTGTTGCCAAATATAAACAAAATTGAATCTATGAAAACTGAGATAGGTTATTGTAGGCCTAGGTGACATGGTCTCGTAGCACTTGATGGTTTGATGCCACCTCACATGAGCTTTGAGATACGACCCTATAAAGATCATTGATTTCATGCTAAAGGAACCTTGAGGGACACGTCTGCCCCTAGAGATTGGCAGCATTCGATCGACTCTGTGTGCCAAATGAGGTTTCCACTATTGTTTACCTGGTCATTCGGAGCTTCTGGAATAGATGGTTCGATGCTACAACCGACTGTTTGAAAGATACGCAATTGTGTCTATTTCAACTAAGGAACACTTTGAGTTTCGACATCGACCGAGAATGTGTTGCCAAATATAAATGAGTTTGAATATTTGAAAACTGAATCAGGTTATTGTAGGCCTAGATGACACAATCCTATAGCACTTGAAGGTTAGATGCCACCCCACATGAGCTCTGAGATATGACCTTGTAAATATCATTGATTTCATACTAAAGGGACCTTGAGGGACATGTCAGCCTAGAGTGGTCAACATCATTCGATCAACTTTGTGTGCCAAACAATGTTTCCATTGGCATTTACCTAGCCATTCAGACCTGTTGGAATAAACAATTCAATGCTACAATTGACGGTTTAAAAGATATGTAATGTACTCCATTTCAACTAAGTAGCACTATGAGTTTTGATATCAACCGAGAATGTCTTGCAAAATATAAATGAACTTGAATCTCTAAAAACTAAGATAGGTTATTGTAGGCCTAGGCCACACGGTCCCGTAGCACTAGACTATTCGATGCCAACTCACATGAGATCTGAGATATCACCCCGTAAAGATCATCAATTTCATGCTAAAGGGACCTTGAGGGACACTTTGGCTCAGAGTGGTTGGAAACATTCAAGTGACTCTCTATGCAAAACAAGGTTTCCACTGGCGTTTACGTGGCCATTTGGAGCTGTTGGAACAGACAGTTCAATGCTATGACTGATGGTTTGAGAGATACATACTATTGTCCATTTCAACTGAGGAACACTTCAAGTTTTGACATCGATCGAGAATGTGTTTCTAAATATAAACAAGCTTGAATCTATGAAAATTGAGACAAGTTATTATAGGCCTAGGCACCATGGTCCCATAGCATCTGATGGTTTGATCCCACCCTACACAAGCTCCAAGATACGACCCCATAAAGATCATTGATTTCATGCTAAAGGGATCTTGAGGGACATGTTGGCCCACAGTGGTTGACAATGTTTGAGTGACTTTGTGTGCTAAATGAGGTTGCCACTATCATTTATGCAACCATTTGAAGTTGTTGGAACAAACGGTTTGATGCTATGACTGACGGTTTGAAAGATACATATTTTTTTCCATTTCAACTGAGGAACACTTCAAGTTTTGACATCAACCAAGAATGTGTTGCCAAATATAAATGAGCTTGAATCTATGAAAACCAAGATAGGTTATTGTAGGCCTAGGTGACACATTCCCATAGCACCTGACAGTTTGATGCCACCCCACATGAGCTCCAAGATACGACCCCATAAAGATCATTGATTTCATGATGAAGGGACCTTAAGGGACACATCCGCCTAGAGTGGTTGGCAGCATTCGAGCAACTTTATGTGCCAAATGAGGTTTCCACTAGATTTTACCTGGCCATTTGGAGCTGTTGGAATAGATGGTTTGATGCTATGACTGATGATTTGAAAGATACACAATGTTGTCGATTTCAACTAAGGAACACTTCAAGTTTTGACATTTACAGATAATGTGTTTCCAAATATAAATGAGCTTGAATCTATGAAAACTAAGAGAGGTTATTGTAGGCATAGGAGACACAGTCCCATAGAACTTGAAAGTGTGATGCCACCCCGCATGAGTTCTGAGATATGACCCCATAAATATCATTGATTTCATGTTGAAGGAACCTCGAGGGACACGTTGGTCCAGAGTGGTTGGCAATGTTCGAGTGACTCTATGTGCCAAACAAAATTTCTACTAATGATTACCCAGCTATTTGGAGCTATTAAAATAGATGTCTCAATGGTATGACTGACAGTTTGAAAGATACATAATTTTGTCCATTTCAACTAAGGAACACTTCTAGTTTTGACATCGATCGAGAATGTGTTGCCAAATATAAATGAGATTGAATCTACGAAAACTGAGATAGGTTATTGTAGGCCTAGGCGACATAGTCGCGTAGAAGTTGATAGTTTGATGCTACCTTGCACCAGATCCAAGATACAACCCCATAAAGATTGTTGATTTCATGCTAAGGGACCTTGAGGGACACATCAGACTAGAGTGGTCGGCAACATTTGAGCGACTCTATGTGCCAAATGAGGTTGCCACTAGTGTTTAACCAGCCATTCGGAGCTATTAGAACACACGGTTTGATGCTATGACTGACGGTTTGGAAGATACGCAATGTTGTCCATTTCAACTAAGGGATACTTCGAGTTTTGACTCTTAGTTTAATCAAGAGGACTGAGAGATGGATCAATAGAAAGAAACCTCCTCTTCAAAAAAGGAACAATAAAAGAATATATGCACTCACTACCTCTGTTGAAAATCCCATGTCTTCTTCTAACATTAATGTTTCTATTGCAAGTGATTCCAAAACTAAAAATAAAAAATTCCTCAAGGCCAAACCTGAAAAGCAGGGCATTCCTTGTACCACACTATCAGTGTGAGTCACAAGGACCATGCCTAAAAAAGGAGACAACAAAGTGGCTAAGGAAAAGAAAGTTATCAATTTGGATGAAATGGATAACCGAATGTCATAGAATGATGCTCAAGGCATGTTTTGTGAAGATACACAAGCTCCAAACACTACAACTTTTGGGGTCAAATTTCAACACCAATTTTGATGGTAGTACCATTTGTGTGTGTGTTTTTATATATTTTTTGCAAGTTCCACTGATGGTGTTGTAATAGCGATGGTAATGTCATAATTTTGACACCCGTGTGATTATAAATATAAAAAAAAGAAAAAGAAATGATCATTTGTAATTTTTGTGAGCTGCAAAGAGGAAAGAGGGCACCATGTGTGAAGAGGGAAGAGGGCACTAGAATTTTGCTCGTGAGCTGTGAAGAGGGCACCATGCACAAAGAGGGAAGAGGGAAATAGAATTTTTCTTGTGAGCTATGAAGAGGGCATCATTTGTGAAGAGGGAAGAGGGCACTAGAATTTTTCTTGCATGCACAAAGAGGGCACTAGACTTTTTCTTGTGTGCGCGAACTTGGCCCTAACTCTACATAGATTCGAGGTAGACCCAAACTAGACTTTTGCTTGCGTGCCAAAACTTGGACATGTCTTTTTTGTTATTTGTTTTTATTGCATTGTATTTCACTGGTTTGAAGCTAGGGCATCCATTTCATAGAGGTTGTGAGTGTTTATTCATTTTTTATTTGTTTAAATCTATAAAAATATTACAAGAATTGACTAAAATACTTTTTCTTGCGTGCAGGAACTTGGCCATGACTTTTTTGTTACTTGGTTTTGTTGCATTGTATTTCACTGGTTTAAAGCTAGGGCATCCATTTATTACTTGTTTACTCATTGCTTGGGGCCCTTGATTTTTTATATGGGCATACATGATGTAAATTTGGTCATTGTTTTGTTCAGTTATATATATTATAAAAAATTACAACAATAATCAGTTTTGTTTCTTCATTTTCCATAAAAAGTTGATAATTTTAGAATTTCATATGAATCTGGTGATGATCGACCAACCTTGCACTCCTAAAATTTTGAGTTATAAGGTTATTGTCCTTCTCTGCAATTCATTCCAAGAAGTCACCTAGGGAACTCCTAAATATAGTTTCAGAGTTGCTATAAAGCATTAACTAATTGGAGATGAAAAATAATATATTCATTTCATGTATATGTGGTAAAAATTCATGAGATACTAAAGAAGACCTACTATTTGTCAGAAAAATCTTCATTGTCCCCCACAAAAAAACTAAGTAATAACTACTCCACCCTTAATTTGTTTAACAATGCACCATATTAGATAAAGTAGGTTCTATCACACATGGCACAGAATCTCTTCAAACTCACAATACGTTGCATGTGTAGTACAAAACTCATGAGATTCTAAAGAAGGCCTCACTCTTAATTAGCCAAATCTTCCTTGTACAACACAAAAAATTGTGTGATAACTATGTCTACTCCAACCTTGATTGTTTAAGAATTCATCATATCAAATAAGGTATGTTTAAGAATTGTTGGGACTGGTCATTTGGCATGTATTAAATAGAATAGAATTTTCAACATATTATTATCATTCTATTTCTTTGTTGTAAACATACCATTGGTTCAATTTTGTAAAAAAAAATTGTGTTAAATGCATTTAAAATTATAAAGTTCTAATTCTGTAGACTGGTAGTGCGAAGGAAGATTTGACCTAGCAGTCTAAAAAATTAGACATCTATTTGTATCTTTGTTTAATCTATTTAAACAATTCTTATAGATTAGAATTACATCATATTGGCCCGTGAGTTTTGATATGGGCATACATGATGTAAATTTGGTCATTGTTCTGTTCAGTTATATATATTATAAACAATTACAACAATAATCTATTTTGTTTCTTCCTTTTCCATATAAAGTTGATAATTTTAGAATTTCATATGAATCTAGCAATGATTGAAAGGCCTTGCACTCCTAAAATTTTGAGTTATAAGGTTATTGTGCTTCTCTACAATTCATTCCAAGAAGTCACCTAGGGAACTCCTAAATATACTTTCAAAGTTTCTATGAAGCATTAACTAATTGGAGATGAAAAATAACATATTCATTTCATGCATGTGGTAAAAATTCATGAGATACTAAAGAAGACATGCTATTTTTTAGACAAATCTTCATTGTCCCCCACAAAAACTAAGTAATAACTAGTCCACCCTTAATTTGTTTAACAATGCACCATATTAGATAAAGTAGGCTCTATCACACATGTCACAAACTCTCTTCAAACTCACAATATGTTGCATGTGTAGTACAAAAATCATGACATTATAAAGAAGGCCTCACTCTTAATCAGTCGAATCTTCCTTGTACCACACAAAAAATTATGTGATAACTATGTCTACTCCAACCTTAATTGTTTAAGAATTCATCATATCAAATAAAGTATGTTTAAGAATTGTTGAGACTGGTCATTTGGCGAGTATTAAACATAATATAATTTTTAGCATATTATTATCATTCTATTTCTTTGTTGTAAACATGCCATTGGTTCAGTTTTGTAAATTATTTTTGTGTTAAATGCATTTAAAATTATGAAGGTCTAATTCTGTAGACTACTAGCACAAAGGAAGATTTGACCTAGCAGTCTATAGAATTAGACCTCTATCTGTAGCTTTGTCTAATTCTATAGACTGCTAGGTCAAATCTTCCTTTATGCTAGCAGTCTACAAAATATTATCATGTATTTAATCTTATAAAATCATCAATTCTTAAGCATTAAGCATAGTAATAGGTCAATCTTCATTGTCTTCATTGTGGGGGACAATAAAGATTTGTTTGGAAAACAACAGGTCTTCTTTAGTATCTTATAATAATATGCCAAAACTTCTTAATCTATTTAAACAATTCTTATAGATTAGAATTACAACATATTGGATGACAAACACAATAGGTTCAGTTTTAAAATAAAGTACGATCAGATAAAGAATAGAATTTACAATTAATACCCAATTGTCTAATTCAATAGTCTATTCTTAAAGCATATAAAGTAGTTTCAATTACTTCAGATAAAATATGTTTAATCTAGTTTAATACTTTATTAACTATGTTTACTCCAACCTTAATTGTTTAAGAATTCATCATATCAAATAAAGTATGTTTAAGAATTGTTGGGACTAGTCCTTTGGCATGTATTAAACATAATATAATTTAATCTATAGACATAGTTGATGCACCATATTAGATAAAGTACATTCTATCACTAGAAAGGTTCTTGTACTACACAAGAAAGGAATTCAATAGATTAACTAAGTAGGACCAGTCATGGCATGACTGCTAGTCCCAATAATTCTATATATACTTTATAGTTCTATTAATATGCCATTAATATGCATTACTTCAAACCTTAATTAATGCAATAACCTTATTAGTTCAACAATGAATTACAAAGAAGGACAATAACCTTATAATCTTTTACTATTAGATTCTTCATTGTCCCCCACAAAAAACTAAGTAATAACTACTCCACCCTTAATAGTGATGAAATAAAGAATTAACGTATACTTTAATTTATTACTATTCTAAATTAGGTTATAAGACAATAGTTATCTTAATCTAATCTGTATAGCATTCTTAGTTACTTCAAATTAAACCATTAGTTCAATAGTAATTAAAAATGACTTTATCTGTTACTTTATATCAGTGTATTAAACTAATATTAGTAGTTTACAATTAATCTTGTGTGATAGAACCTACTTTATCTAATATGGTGCATTGTGAGTTTGAAGAGAGTCTGTGCCATGTGTGATAGAACCTACTTTGCACAATATGGTGCATTGTTAAACAAATTAAGGGTGGAGTAGTTATTACTTAGTTTTTTGTGGGGGAAAATGAAGATTTATCTGACAAATACATGCCATTGGTTCAGTTTTGTAAAAAATTTTACAAAAAAAAAAAAGAAAAAGAAAAAGAAACACTCATTGGTCAGACAAATCTTCATTGTCTTTTGATTGTCTTCTTTATATCCTAGCATGTATTAATTGGCTAACAAATAAAGAAGCATTTAGTCAATCAAAAGACAATTAAGATAATTTTAAATGCATTTAACACAAAATAAATTTACAAAACTGAACCAATGGCATGTTTACAATAAAGAAATATAATGATAATAATATGCTAAAAATTCTATTCTATTTAATACATGCCAAATGACCAGTCCCAACAATTCTTAAACATACTTTATCTGATATGATGAATTCTTAAACAATTAAGGTTGGAGTAGACATAGTTATTAGACAATTTTTTGTGTGGTACAAGGAAGATATCCATCAAGGCATAAATAAAATTCAACTTTTCTCTAATGTTGTAGCTACAAGTAATGAATTTTAAATTTTATTTTCTTATTCATAGAAGCTTGTAGTATAGTTGCTTTTAATGCAAACAATTGGTGGTTTTAAAAAAAAGTTATGTCATTCTCTTATCTAAAATATTTTATAAGTTAAACCAATAACTAATTAATGCTAAATCTCTTATCTAAAATATTTAATAAGTTAAAGCATCTATTCTTGATCCCTCCAATCAAGTTCTCAAGTCATGACATGGTTTCAACTATTTTAAAAGCTTCTAATTCTTTTAAAAGCATGACTTATAATTTTCAAATAAATGTGAACATTAAAAGTAGCAAACAATGCAACAACCATGGCTAGCATTCACCTCTAGCTCTAGAATGCACGTGAAATCATGCCCTTAGAATTTGAAGAATTTTGTAGGCAGGAGAAATATTTTTAGAGTAGTTTCAACAGATCATAACTTGTTATTTGAACTCAAGAATACCCCTTACTTGGTTTCCTACAAAGCGTTTGGCAAAATTTATCAGAAAATTAAAAGTTTGGTCGAAGTAAGTGTATACATGAAGGATGAAACACATAGGAAGCTATGAGAAGCTATACCTAAAGTTAAATTTACAAAGTAACATATCATTTATAAAATCTACCGTAACATGTCATTTTTTGTTTGAGATTTTTTGTCACAACTAAAGAGTTCTCACCACGAGCAAATAGAGTGACCATTTGCTATCAAAACCATATGTGTAGATATAAACATTAAGTACAAACATGTCCAATTTATTTTGCAAATATACACATTAAGGATCATGTCAGATAATACAAGGGAATTCGATCAAAATAGGGAGACAATTGCTAGATTATTGTCTAACTTTCAAAGAGATGGCGATGGCAAATGTTATTGTCCATGCAAGAGTTTTAACAGCTTAAAGACAAGAAGAATCAAAATCAAAACAACAAAGAGACATTGTAGGGAGAATGGTCACATTGAAGGGGGGTTTGATTATCATCCAGTGGTAAGTTATTTGTTATATTGTTTTCACAATTAATATACATATGAACCATGGAAGGAGGTTTGATTTTCACATTGAAGGGGGGTTTCATTATCATCAATTTTATATAGGTCGATCTCCCCAGTGTGAATATAGATGAACATGGAGGTGTGGGTATTGAAGCTAAAGATCATGATCTCATAGAAGATGATGATCATGCACCATAAAACACATTTGAAGATGATGGTATGAATGCATTGATCGTTGACACATTTGGTACTGGTGTTGTTGATGTTGTTGCTGATGATGATGATGATTATGATGAGGATGACATTGATGTCATCCATGATATACCTCTACTTGAGAAGGAAAACATGACCCTTTATGAAGGCTCCCAATCTACTCTTCTCTCTGTTATAGTGTTGTTGGTGAATTTGAAGGTTATGAATGGTTTATCCCACATAGCAATGTCACGTATGATAAGGTTTGTCATATACATCATTATAGTCTATAAAAGGTGAAACATGTACCATTAAGATTGTTTATAGTAACAACTTATATTATTTGTTGCAGATTGATAGGTGAGTTTCTGTTACCACCATCAAATGTTCTCCCTCGCTCGTACCGAGAGTTATGTGCTACTATGAAACATATTGGAATGGAATATCAAGCAATAGATGCTTGTCTTGAAGATCATATTATTTATTATAAAGAACACAAAAATCCAATAGAATGTCTTGAATTCTATACGAGTAGATATCAAGATGATCAAATGACAAAAAAGGTGCTTTGCAAGGTTCTTCATTACATCCCCATTATTCCACGTCTGAAATGATTATTCAAGTGCAATAGCTTGGCACAATTTATAGATTACCATGCATGTGGTAGGAGTCAAGATGACATTATTTGAATGCCTGTGGATGGTTCATCATTTATCAACATAGAAGAAAAGTGGCCACACTTTAAAGAACCTTGAAATCTCAAGCTTCCTTTGGCAGCAAATGAGCAGATAATGTCAATCCATATGGAGATGAGATCCATTTACTCATTATGGCCTATTTTTGTTATAAACAATAACCTTCCTCCATGGATGTCAATAAAGAGGGACCACATTATGCTGGCAATAATTGTTTTAGGTATTTTATTATTTTATAGTTATCTACATGTAATTATAAGTCTTGGAGTGAAATGACCACAATAATTATCTGATTTTGTTGTTAATTCAACTAGGTAAGTACTAAGTGAAAGATATGAATGTATATATTGCACCTTTTATCGACAAGTTGTTGGTGTTATAGAATGGTTTCATATTGTATGACAACTCTAGACCAATTGGACAAAGACAATTTCAATTTCATGCAATGCTTGTGTGGACAATTCATGATGCTCCAGAGTTGACACATTTCTTTGGTATGTTATGGTGAATTCTAGTTATATGCAATAATTTTAATTCTAAAAATCTACATATTTAATCCAATTATATCTTTATCTTGTAGGTCTTCAAACAAAAGAAAAATTTTCATGTCCAATGTGTGGTCCAAAGATGAAATCTTGTTATTCCAAAAGTTTAAAAAAGCAGGTGTTTAATGACTATAAACACTTCCTCCCCAAAATTCATAAGTATCAAAATGTGAAAAGACATATTTTCAATGGGAAATAAGTAACTACATCAAAGCCCCGAAGAATGACACCTCACCTATGGTAGTTGGAATATAATAGAATTTGAGGTAATATCGGTCCACCTAATGGTTGATGTTTGAAAATTATATATTTCGATTGTGTTTTGTTGACTAATTATGTAGTTGATGATCTTGAAGGTCGTGAAGGCATCACCGACCAGCTTCCAAAGGGACTAAAATGTTATCCCAGAGAATTTAGTAGACTTCCCTACTATGAGCAGTTACAAATTGTGCATTTTTTTGATACTATGCATATTGGAAAGAATGAAACAGAGACACTGTGAAAAATATTGGATGGAAGACGTGACAAAGAAAAACTTGGCAAAATTTGTAGTGACATTCATGATTCCAATCATGTAATGAAAAATTTCATTGAATCAAATAGCAATAGAAACTGGATTAATGCAAGTTATCTTCCTTGATTATTAACAGAGGAAAAAAATAATACCATAAAAAAAGTCATACAAAAAATTTAATTTCCTACAGGATTTTCTATGATATAAGCAATCTCATATCAAAGAAAAATGATTTTGGTTTAGGGATGAAAATGCATGATTGGCATACCTTCATCAAGGTAAGTCATAGTATTTTGTATTTACAATATATTTGTGTAACTAGATTCAATTTTTATTATATGAAATGATTAGTTGACAATTGTTGCAGTATTTTCTACCCCTATCTCTCCTAGAGAACTTCAACAATAATATCAAACAAGTGATATATGATCTTGAAAAATACATGAGGTAATCAATGATATTTGTTCAATATATCAAACAATTAATATATTGTAAAGTCTCGTATTTATATATTTATGTGTCTTGAATCCCTTGTAGGTGGTTGTCATCTAAAGAAATTCATAAAGAAGATATAAAATATTGGAAGAAAAGAATTTGTCAACTAATGTGTGAAATGAAAAAGTGTTTACCTTCATATTTTTTCAATGAACAAGAACACTACCTCATATACCAAGTTGAAGAGATTGAATTATGTGGACCTATACATGCTAGGTTAATGTGGATGGTTGAGAGACACTTAAAATTTTTGAAAGGTTTGGTATGATAAAGAGCACATCCTGAGGGCTCTATGGTTGAGGGATATATAGTATACCATATGATGGTGTATGTTACTCAATATCTTCCTAATCTTGCAGCAAAGACCCATATAGATTGCATTTGGGATCTCAAATCCATTAAAAAATTCGAAGGGGAATACTTGGTGGGAAATGGTAGATTTAGGAAACTGAAAGGTAATAAATTATGAAATGTTATTGTAGTTAATTAATTCTTAATCTTCAAAATAAATATGTTGTAAGTCATCTATTTACTTTTGTACAGTTGTTAAAGAGTGGGATGCAATACATTTGTTTATTGCAAACAATCAAGATCAGATGACGGTATGGATTGAATGATGTCAATATGATGGTCATAGATTAACATGGGAATCTGTGTCTTTATTGGTTATACAAGCTCATCATAATGGAGACCCCAATGTTACCCAAAAAGGAAATAGATTTAGCATATGGTTTAAGAGATCACCAAGTACTTATAAATTTGTTAATTAATCAACCATATATTTTTCAACTCGTGATGCAATAATTTATACATGTTTGACATTATTGTAGATGAAACACCACAAGGCTATGTTATGCAATGGTTATAAATTTTACATCAAAAAGTTAGATGACACGAAGAGAACTTGTGATTCTGGAATAAGTGCAGTGTTCTAGGTGACTAATATTTCATCTAGAAATGACTTACATCCTCGAGAGTTGCAAAATTGATACTATGGTATTTTGGTTGATATACTTAACTGTGACTTTAATTCTTTCAAATTAGTTCTCTTCGTTGTGAAATGGTATAAACTATGACTCAATAAAAATAATCCTGATAGAACTATTATTAAACATGACAATAGATTTCCAATGATTAATAAAAGGTTGTTTGAGCTAGTTGGAGAAGAGCTCTATGTTCTTCCAAGCCAATGTGAGAAAGTATTTTATTTAGAGGTTCCACATAAACCAGGTTGGTTATTTGTTGTTAGACATGATCCAAGAGGAAGGATGATAAAGTATAATGTGATGGAAGAAGATATTGAGGAAGAGGAAGAAGTGGAAGATGATGTACATGATGATCATGATCGAGAGCTAGTCGAAGAAGAATATGAAGAAGAAGATGACGATGTTGTTGGTACTGATGAGGATGATGATGATGATGATGGTGATGATGATGATGATGATAACAATAGTGGTGGTGATGATGTCATCGATGACAATGATCTTGATGATGAGATGGATAAAGAAGAATATCAATGATATGAATAAAATATACAATTATGCCAGATGTTTGGCATGTTCTAATGATTGTTTTGGGTTGAATATGCACTTTTTCCACTAATATGCTTAGGGTTTCATATTAATGATATTTTTTTTTTAGCATGAATATCTAACTACTCTTATTCCCCTTATTTTATATGTCCTACTTATATCTTTGATCTTTTGTTAAGAGAAATTTCATTCTAAAAGATTGTATTTAATCTTTATATGCTTAAACAACCTCACTAGTTAAGAATGTTCTCATTTGTAGTAGGCATGACAAGAATCAAATCACTTGAAAGACACTAGTATTTAGACATGCACAAATTAGTGACGTGATTAAGAAAATTATCTTTCTTTATAATTTTCTAGGGTATTTCTTTATATCAATGCATTTAATCTAAATACTATCTTATGAGATTTGCTTCTGATTATTTTCTATTTCTTTGCACATCAATGATGTTAAATCACAGGGGATTCTCTTTGTTCCTTGCAATGGAGTGAGCTAATTCTAAAAGTATAAATAGATAATTTTAACAATGTATAAATTCCTTCACAAGATGTAATAAAAACACTAGCAAGGCACGAGAACTGTTTGAAGAAATGCCACAATAGTGGTGTCTCATGCAATGTTGAGATATTCAAAATATTGTAGGATAAATAGACAATTTTAATAATGTATAATGTCCTTCACAAGATATAATGAAAACTATGGAGTGAACTATGTTTGTCTGATTATATAACTATTATCTTTATATGTTAGGTATCCCACACAATCTCATGGATTGTTATGTACAAGTCAATACACCCCATAGAGATTAATGTCTTTTACCATTTGTAAAATATCTCTCTCATTGCCACCTATCTCTCTCATTGCATGAAGTGCAGGTACCAGTGAATAGGTATTTGTCATATTTGTCTTCCTCGAGCGAGGAAAATGTAGGAATGGAAGAAGAAAGTGAGACATTTAGTATGTCTAAATCAATGAGATTGACTCGAGGTCAAAAGATCAGAAAGAAATTCAATAAACGCATAAAAAAATTTCTTGCTCAAGGGGGGTTGTGTTGTTATGATGATGAGAGAAAATATGACTCTGAGGTGCCCTTTAGGTACAAACATCTACATAAATAATGAGTCCCCAATGAACTTCCTTTAATAAACACTGATTTTTATGTTAAAGAGAGGATATATCGTATCACACCATCTTCATTACATGGTTTGGGCCTATTTTCCATGGATGGCATAAAGGTTTCTTACAAAAAAGTTGTTGAATTGATGGAGTATGTCGAACCTTGTTATGATTACAGTAGTTGGATGCAGATTGTTAAATATAAAAAAAGTATGTGTAGGTACGCACTCACGAAAAATTATATACAACAAAAAGTCAGTGAACAAAGTAAAAAAGTAGCTATATACATTGATGGAAGGCCAAAAGCATCAGGAAATATTGCAGGTTTTATAAACAGTACATAATCTGCGTCAACTAAGAAGTAGCTCAATTGCATATTTGAGGCGCGCGAGGGAAATCACATATTTGTATGTGTGATCAAATCAATACGTGGAGGTAAGGAGCTGCTTATTGATTACAATTTGAATCGCATAGATACAAAAAAACCCATGACTATCATGGAAGAGGTGGTACACATTTTGATAATTTTCTATTATTCAACATAACTTAGAATAAGAACACGTGTTTTAACATGTCTGAATGATTTTTTTTGAAATATAGGGCTATAGTATTGATCGACAACCACATGATATGCATGGTGGTGATAGTTCTCATGAGACGTCTTCTTCCCGACAGGTAAAACTCATTGTTGTTGTACAAATGCACATACAAGAAAAATGTTAATGTGTATTTTTTGTTATGGTAATGTGTATTTTTTGTTGTTCTACTATTTTGGATTTCTTTTAAATAAAGTGATAATAATATTGTTCTCACAAATGAGTGTTGATCAGAAAAAGGGAAAGGAACAAGTAGTTCATGAGGAGCCGCAGGATGAGAAGGATCCATTCAATGTTTATTTTTTTATCATACGTTGATCCTATGCTTGCACTATATAAGGTCCTTCATGCAATATCAAAAGAGTTACCTCGAATGGTAGATATTCAACCTCACACTCCTGAAATAAATATGAGAGAGGATGTGTTGATTCATCATGTTCAAAATAATACAGTAAGTATTAATGTAGTTTTTAATTATAAACAAAGTTCAATAATGATTTTTATAGTATACTATTTTATTTATGTCATTAACTAAAATATATATTTGTTCTCTTTACAGAGGATGCTAAATACATTAAAGTGTGACGCCTCAGATGCAAATACTTTAGGTGGTTCAAGTACATCGCATGTTCTATCCTCCATCTTGTCCATGGTTGTCCATATTTTTTTATGCTCTAACAATATTTTTTTTCAGCACCTGCTATTGATCTTATGTTGATTACGACACCTGCTATGAGGATCAAATCCATAGAGGTACTACTACTTGCAATGTCAGAAACACGTAGCATGACCAAAGATGTGATGGAAACAATAGATTCTTCTTTTTCTCTCTCATTTATCATGTGTTTATTTCACTTGAACTATATATTCTTTCTTAGGGGAAATTTTGTAATATTGGATTCATTTTATGTAGGAGGTGATGATGCAATTCTTGGATGTACTCATGTTAAATGTATGGGAACAATACAGAATTATGATCAATTGCTCGTGAGAAATGAAGATGGACTTCCCTTGAGAGTAGCCCAGCTTCCAATTACTTTAAAGATTGATCCTTTCTTTTACTATACAATATAATACTCATAATGTAATGCACTAACCCCCTGTGTAGTCCCTTGTAATAACTAATTATAATAATCTTATTATTATCTTGTAGGGAATAATCTATTTTATGAAAAACTTAATGATGAATGTTTGCACATTTTTAGGCCGACCATAGGCACATGGTATCATATTTTGATTTTATTGCAAGATCATATTTTGTTTCATCCCTTTCTTCAAGTATATTAAAGGGTAGCTTTACTTCATTTATGAATCTAATAGTTTTTTTTTTTAAAAGGTGGCAATTACAAGATAAAGGGTTAAAGGATAAACTCATTGACTCTATGACAACACTTTTTAGACCCAACATCTTTCAAAGACTTAAAATCCTTGACAAAGTGTGCCAATTTTTAAAGTATATTAGGGACAACTACAGGTCCCAAATAGAACACAACCCTTATTACGAGCAGCCTCCCTATATTCTTATTAATGAGTGGGAGAATCTTAAAAAGGATGCACTTGAGAGAAGCACAAGACATAGTGGACAAATACTATCACTCAAGGAAAGAAGGTACATGATAATCTTAAAAATGAAATTATGTACTATTTACTCTTTTTACTTATGTGATCTAACATATTTAAAACATCACATAGGTTTCCTGACACATCAAAGGCAATAGAAGGAAGAAAAAAAAAGCACGGACAACTCAAGCTTGACTCGGGTGGATATTCAAAACTTGTTGCACGAGTTGTAAGTATTAGTAAATAAAAAATTGTATGCAAATATTTATAAATGGCAATCAATTTAGTTTTGATGAAATTCATTACAATAAAAATTCATGATACCAAGAAAAAAAGCAGGCCTTGGAGTTCAAAAAACCGATTACAGAAGAGGACAAGAAAATAGGCTACAAACAAGGCTATACAGCCGTGGCTAAACGATACCGAGAAATGAGTGCACAAGGTTCTTTTGTTGGATCTCTTGATCAGGTAAATAAGAAAATTGATTTTTATTTTAAGTTGAATACTTTACCAATTACTGTATTTGATGTTAAGTTCCAACATAAAGTGAATATATTTGTTTTAAGGAAACAATGATTATATATTCATTTAAAACTTTAAAGTGAATATATTTATATGTATTAAACTAAATGATTAACATTTTTTAGCATTTGTCTTTGTTAACATTTATAGCCTATCGGCTTTGATCAAACAGGACTATCGAATTAATTATTATTAATTCATACCCTAAACTATGACAGGTCGGCCCACATTAAGTATATAATTTATATTTGTCTTGAGACTAAGGTCGGCCCTCCTTTAAGATATCATATGCACATATATATTGGGATAGATTTGAAAGAAAGAGATAATAAAAAACATAACATTTTCTCTGCTATTAAAATCTAATACATGCGAAAGTATCTCTGCACCTTGGAGTGAACTTGATTAGTTTCGAACTCAGTTGGGAGCAGCATCTCAGGAGAAAGACACAACAGATTGGAGTATGACCTAGAAGAACATAGCAGATTGGAGTATGACCTAGGATAGATTTTGGACCTACTGTTGCATCATCCTTTCAAGGAAAAATTATATTAAAGTTCAATCAACTTGGAGTGTAAATTAGGTACATTCTTTCCAGCTTGATCCTTGATATATTGTTTCATATTTAGGTTATCTCTAGGTTGTTAATTTCTCTTGTTCAATCTGAATATCACAACATGGTATCAGAGCCAAGTTAGAACAAGATTATATTCAGATTATTAGGAATTAATCTTAAACCCTGAGATTTGAAACATGGAATGTTCAGCTCTATATTCATCCTTGTCTACCCAAACCTAAAACAAACTCTCTTGGGTCATTGATAGTGGAGCCTCTAGGCACATCTCTAGGTTCCAGGAAAAATTTGATAATTTTTTAGAAAACATTAAAGAAAATGTCACCATAGGAGATGACACCTCATATCCAATCATGGGCTTTGGGAATTATACCATTCAATTGAAATCCAACATTTCCTTGCAACTATATCATGTCTTATATGTTCTGGGCATAAAGAGAAACCTAGTTTCTATATCAGCACTTGAGGATAAGGGATATAAGATTGCCTTCATGGATGGGAAAGTCTTATCCTGGACCAAAAGCTCTACCTTAAAACAAGCTTACACCATAGGACTTAGACATGAGTGTCTTTATAGACTTGATACCATTTCATCTCAAGCCCTAATGGTTGAATCAATAAACTCGAGTGATCTTTGGCATAGGAGGCTAGGACATCTAAAATTTCAATCATTATCTTCTATGGATAAAATTATAGAAGGCTTCCCTCATATATCTCCTAGACATGAAGGAATATGCAAAGGGTTTGCATTAGGGAAAAATATGAAATCCTCCTTTCCTAGTAGTGAAAGCAAGACTAAAGAAATTTTAGAAATTATCCATTCGGATCTTTGTGGGCCCATGTATGTTCCATCTATTGGAGGATATCTCTATTACATCATCTTTGTAGATGACTTTTCATGGAAAACTTGGATATACTTTCTTAAGAACAAGGAATCTATTGATGTTCTCAACAAATTCAAAGAGTTCAAAGCCTTAATAGAGAATCTTACAAACAAGAAGATAAAAATTCTTAGAACGGATAATGGTGGAGTATACATTTCTGAAATCTTTAGCTCCTTTTGTATAGAATCAAGGATTAAGAGAGAGTTCACTGTTCCTTTCAACCCTTAGCAAAATGGAATAGATGAAAGAAAGAATAGAACCATAGTTGAAGCAACTAAGGCTATGTTACATGATCAAAATCTGCATACTTCACTATGGGCTGAGGCATCCAACACTATAGTTTACATTCAAAATAGATGTCCTCATGTAGCTCTGCACAATAAAACTCCTAAAGAGGCATTTAGTGGTAACAAACAAGATGTGAGTCATCTTCAAATATTTAGTTGTCCTGTGTATTTTCATGTTCCAAAAGAAAAGAGGACAAAATTAGAACCTTCAGGAAAGAAAGGAATATTTGTGGGATATAGTGAATCTACCAAGGCATATAGGATATATGTTCCAGGACAAAGACATATTGAATTAAGTAGAGATGTTATATTTGAAGAAGATCTTACTTTCTCTATCTCTAAGGATTTGGCATATGATGAATTAACTCATTCCAACCCTCCTGAGAATCATGGGGAGTATTATGATATTGTTGAAAATGATCAAAGAAATGAACTGAACACTTCCATCATCAAGAAAAGACCATTATGGGCCACCAAAATGTTGGAAGACACAAACAACTTTGCAGCTCTGGTAGGAACTTTCAAGGAAAGAAAGACTTAAGAAATATTCTAACTATGCTGCATTTATGAGTGAAATTATAGATTTCGAACCCTCTTTTGTTTGTGAAGCACTTAAAATCCAAGCCTAGAAAGATTCAATGTCTGAAGAATATGGATCCATAATGAAGAACGATGTATGGGATATTGTTCCTAGAACCAAGAACAAATCTATGGTATCATCAAAATGGATATTCAAGATTAAACATGCTGCGGATGGTAGTATTGAGAAACATAAAGCCAGATTTGTAGCCAGAGGATTTACTCAAAAGGAAGGAATAGATTATGATGAGACATTTGCTCCCGTTGCTCGATATTCATCAGTTAGGGCAATAATTTCAATTGCAGCTTCTAAAGGTTGGAAGATCCATCTAATGGATGTTAAAACTGCATTTCTTAATGGAGAAATTGAAGAGGAAGTATATATAGAGCAACCTGAAAGATTTTTTACAAAGGATAAACAATCTTATGTATGCAAGCTTAAGAAAGCTTTATATGGGCTCAAACAAGCTCCTCAAGCATGGTATGAAAGAATTGATTGCTATCTTCAAAATCTAGGATTTTCAAAGAACGATGTAGATCCTAATATCTATTTCAAGATAACAAATGGAGACATGTTGATCTTAGTACTATACGTAGATGATCTTTTGATCACAGGAGAAGAATACCTGATAGAGAATTGCAAATGAGACCTTGCAAAGGAATTTGAAATGAAGGATCTTGGTCTTCTTCACTATTTTCTTGGTTTAGAAGTATGGCAACAATCTTCTGGAATTATTGTAAATCAAGGAAAATATACGATTGATATTTTAAAGAAATTTGGTATGATGGATTGCAAACCAATGTCCATACCTATGGAAATCAACCTTCTTAAGTTAAGAGAAGCCTTGGCTAGTTCTAAGGCAACAGATGCTAGTCTGTACTGTCAGATTATTGGATCTCTTTTGTATCTAGCTAACACTAGACCTGATATCTGTTATGCTTTAAATACTCTGAGTCAGTTTATGGCAGAACCTAAGCAATTGCATATGAGTATAGTTGAGCATATTTTGAGATATCTTCATGGGACCCTTGAGTATGGTCTATTATACAAAAGTGTAAAATTGGATCTTCATGGCTTTATAGATTCAAACTGGGCAGCATGCATTACAGATCAGAAGAGTACATCTGGATGTTGTTTTAGCTTGGGATCAGCTATGATTTCTTGGTTTACCAAGAAACAAAACTCCGTTGCTCAGAGTTCAATAGAAGCAAAATATATTGCAGCTTCTCTCAAAGCCAAAGAAGCAGGTTGGTTAAGGAAACTCATAGTGAGATTATTTGGACAACCTATGGAACCTACTATTATCTTGTGTGATAATCAAAGCTGTATTAAAGTTTCCATCAACCCTATGTTTCATAATAGGTCCAAACATATTGAGATTCCTTATCACTATGTCAGGGACATGGTGGAAAGAAAGGCCATTAAATTAGAATATGTATGTATCAATGAACAAACTGTAGACATTCTCACCAAACCTTAAGCAAGAGGAAAACTTGAACATTTCAGGAATAAACTTGGCTTGGTGAAAATTTGAATTTGTCGTACTAACATTTCATTTATGGTAAAACTATGTATGCTTACATATGAATTGTGGCAATTCATATTTATATTTCATTAATTTGATTTCTTGTGGATCAGGGGTCCACATTTGCACGGATCAAGGATCCATTGCCTAGTAATGGGTGAGACATCGTTGGATGTCAAAAGACCATTACACCTAGTAATGGGTGAGACATCATTAATGTCAAAAGACCATTACACCTAGTAATGGGTGAGACATCGTTGGATGTCAAAAGACCATTACACCTAGTAATGGGTGAGACATCGTTGGATGTCAAAAGACCATTACACCTAGTACTAGGTGAGACATCGTTGGATGTCAAAAGACCATTACACCTAGTAATGGGTTAGATATTGTTGGATGTCAAAAGACCATTACACCGAGTAATTGGTGAGACATCATTGGATGTCAAAAGTCCATTACTCTAAGCAATTTGTGAGACATCATGGATTTGATGTCAAAAGACCATTTCTCCAGGCATTTGGTGGATATCATGGACTTGATATTCATGAGGCCAATGCTTTGGATATCAAGGAGTTGATATCTTCTTGAGTCTTGGAGACTCATGGATCAGGGATCCATAATTAAGTATACATCATGGACTTGATGTTTCTATATATTGAAGAATTTGGCAATCCAATGTTATCATAAATATCATGGACTTGATATTTTGTGGACCTAATCAATCCACTCATTTGGATGATAACATTTTAAGCCAAATTTTTATATAGAATTGGACTTATGGTAGATAGGATCTACCTTCATAGAATCTATGTTATCTCTGGATAGGGTATCAAAGATGATTATGTTTTTGGTTCTCACTATCAAGGGTGATAGTTTAGGGTGTGTCCTAGAATAGATGGGATCTATGGTTTGATCTTACCCTCTAGTCTAAGGGTGAGTGTTAACATTTATAGCCTGTCAGCTTTGATCAAACGGGACTACTGAATTAATTATTATTAATTCATACCCTAAACTATGACAGGTCAGCCCACATTAAGTATATAATTTATATTTGTCTTAAGACTAAGGTCGGCCCTCCTTTAAGATATCATATGCACATATATATTGGGATAGATTTGAAAGCAAGAGATAATAAAAAACATAACATTTTCTCTGCTATTAAAATCTAATACATGCAAAAGTATCTCTGCACCTTGGAGTGAACTTGATTAGTTTCGAACTCAGTTGGGAGCAGCATCTCAGGAGAAAGACACAACAGATTGGAGTATGACCTAGAAGAACATAGCAGATTGGAGTATGACCTAGGACTAATTTCGGACCTTCTATTGCATCATCCTTTCAAGGCAGAATTATATCAAAGTTCAATCAACTTGGAGTGTAAATCGAGTACATTCTTTCTAGCTTGATCCTTGATATATTGTTTCATATTTAGGTTATCTCAAGGTTGTTAATTTCTCTTGTTTAATCTAAATATCACAACAGTCTTGTATTTATATGTATATATTATCGATAAATGCACTAATTATTTACATTGGAATGCAGCTTGTCGGTATTGATACTACACCATCTGAGCATGACGGAGGCGTCGATTCAAATGTGAATTGTAGTACTCAAGGTATATATTTTCTGTTTGAATTTTGATTAATGAATATTTAATACAAATAAACAAGTTAAATAGAATTTGGTATAGTAATAAAAATTTAATTATAATGTGTTGGGATTAATAAAATATTTTGTATTGTAGTTTCAGGGGATGTAGAGGTTTTTCCCGATGAGAGTGTTGAGGTTCAAGTTGTCAAGCAAAACGATGCTATTGGACAAGGTAAAGAGCATCATGTTTATATTTTTTAAAGTATTGAAATGCTTGTAACAATAATGATAATATGTTTTTAAATTAACCCCAATTATGATAATATGTTTTTAATTGAAGTCTTTTATTTGTTTGTAAAGGGTAAAATAGGATTCACAGAAATAAATAGTGTGGGAAATACAAGATCTACTTCTAAATCCAAATTCCCAAGGGAGAGATCCAAATTGATCAACCAAAAGGTTAATGCACAATTGAATCAACCTATGGAGAATATGAATGAAGGAGAAAACCTTATATTTTGTTATGAAAAGTATATTCTTGAAATCTAAAATAAATGAAAGGCAAATACTAACCTCAAAATAAGGAAGATTTGGAAAATGTTGATTTCTGATGTCTGTGTGCAGTTTTGGGCAATTCTGCAACCTGTTTCAAACTGGAAATGCCAAGACAGAGAAAACCCAGAAAACTTTTATCTTTCTGGAAGCAGGTAATTGTGTGTGTGAGTTTGTGACCTACAACACAACACTTCAATATGATAATAACATCACTTGTTAGAGGAAAATAAAGATCTAATTGCAAAAACTAACAAGAAAAAGCATCATATTGTTCTCTAGTTAGTGTGAGTATGAAATAAAGGTTAGTTTACTCTCAGATTTAACCCTTAAACAGTGACAATCTACACTAAAATGAGAGATTCAAGAGTGCATGTAAACAACTAAAATGAAATCATGAAATCTTAATTCATTCCATTATAACCCAAATTGAAGTGTTTTCTACTTAATAAAAGCTTGAAAACATGAAAAACAACTATCAATCTAAGCCTTAATTAGCAAATTCTCCAAGAAGTATGAGAGTTCATAATCATGGATCATGAAGCCTCAAATTCATGAGCAAAATAGGAGTCTAAGCATCAAAATTAGAAGCATGTAAGAGTGTGTCTAAAAAGAACTCAAAATCTTAGAAGAAGAATAGAAGGCTTTAAAAATTCTCTTTTATAGGATTTGGAAGAGAATCGACAGTTGAGATGCATCCATGAGGAGTGGTTGAGATGCATCTTGGCTTGATCCTTGATCCATGTGCAAGCCTCCTAATCACAAAGTGTTTTTGTCAT
This sequence comes from Chamaecyparis obtusa, assembly GCA_027943335.1. Classification (NCBI taxonomy): domain Eukaryota; kingdom Viridiplantae; phylum Streptophyta; class Pinopsida; order Cupressales; family Cupressaceae; genus Chamaecyparis; species Chamaecyparis obtusa. The sequence goes on along the minus strand of BSBK01003472.1, from coordinate 1,955,352 downwards.
GTTTGTTTGATTTAGGTGGTATTTATGCATTTGTTTTAATTAATAACTCTAGCCTTTGCACTTTAGTGGGATTGAATTAATTAAATAGGCTTAGAGTTAATAACCTTGATTTTTGCTTGAACCTTAATAATAAATGCTTGATTTAGGATTTGATGGGGTTTATTGAATTTTTGAGATTTTATGCTAATAATCAAATATCAAATTAACACAATTAAGGTTATATACCAAATTAAGGGCAAATAGGGCCTTAGGTTCTATTAGCCCAATTTTAGATGATTACATTTGCCCCTCTTTGAATTGCTTTACAAACAGCATAGGGATTCAAAGAAAATTTGATTCAAAACATGATTTAGGACATTTATAGAGTAGCAAGAACTACTCTGAAATTGAGAATTCTGAGCTTGATCGAACAAAATCTTACTTGATTTTTAAAAAAAGCTGTCAATTCTGAACTTGATTGAACTCAAATTGACATTACCAACTCCAAGTTTGATTAAACAAAGACCAATAAAAGAATTTTGAGCTTGATCAAATGAAATTTTTCTTGATTTGAAACTATCAATTCTGAACTTGATTGGACTGGAATTGATGATATTGACTCCGAGCTTTATTGAACAAAAGTCAATATGAGGTTTTGAAAAGAATTTTCAGTTGAAAATAACAGTCTCAGCTTGATTGAAGAGAACTGTCGTGCCCCTGGTGTTGAAGAATTCAATTCAAAGCATCACATTTGGTATGATTATGCCCCCTTGGGATTGAAATTGGAACAAATTTGAATTAACTCATTAGTTTCAAGAATTTAGAAGGATTTGCAGTGATTGAATTAGTCTTAGATCAAGCATAGATTGATTGGAAAGAGTTTCAAGCAATTGAGATCGATTTAAGTGCTCCAAAAGCATTGTTTGACCAAGAATTTGAGAAAGTTGACCAAGTTTGACTTGTGTTGAAATGATATCTTAGCATATAAATCTGATTTACCTTGCTTACTACATCATTTATGCACCATTTGCCCCTGTTTGACCGTAATTTTGCCATTTTGACTTTTTGCCTTTTGGATGTTGACTTTGTTTTGTAACTCTATTTTTACTGCATTTGGATGATATAAATCACCTATCTCAATTTTGGTCCCAATATTAAGCCTTTATGATGTCTTATAGATAAATGTCCCTTAGGTCTCTAGGGCCCTAGGAGGCTTAAATAGGTCCAAAATTGACTTTTAACTATTCATTTTCACTTTTAACCCTTGAGATTTCAGAGAGGTCTGAGCGACCATGGTTTTCCCAGTGGAGAAGCACCATTTTGAGATGGCTAGGTGACACAGGAGGCAATGACATTATGATGCACCTGTGAATATTTGATAACGCAACCTGTCAATTTGAAAAAATTTAAATTTCACACATTTTTATGTACTTTATAAGAAAAATAGTTGTGTCGCATCCCATATATAGGATCGCACTGTGTCAATCTCATGTCGCATCCTGGATTTTAGATCACATTTGGGATTTTAGGGATCACACCCCATCAGGTCGCATCTGGGTAATTTCAAATTTTCTTTAGACATTTTTGTCTTTTTTAGAAACAGGTCTGCATCTGGGATACCAAATCGCATCTTGGATTCCTTGTCAGCATCTAGGATTTCTTGGATCGCATATAGTTTTGGGGTCGCATCCCAGATTTCCTGGTCTGCATTTGCGATACTGAGTCGCATCTAGTTTTCTTGATCTGTGAGCCAAGTACACTTAGTTTTTTTGAACTTTTAAGCAATTTTTTGACCAACTTCTCTTGTCTAACACTGACATAGAGCCCCTATTTTTTGTTGTGTATGTCAATTTTCCAATTGTATCATTTAGATCCCCAAGGCCTGCCCAAGTCTTGGCTCTGCATGATCAACTGGGTGACGAGGATTAGCAAGTCATCCAACGATGTGGTTTATGGAGCCTTAGTGATTTATCTCATATTCAGGTAAATCACAGTCTTCTCACAGCCTTGGCTGAGAGATGGCATTCTAAGCACAACACCTTCCACCTTCTGACTGATGAGATGATGGTGACTCCAAAGGACATGTCGAGGATCCTACATGTCTATGTCATGGGACACCGCATTGAGTATGAGGCTTCTGAGCACGTGGTGATTGCTGATGCCAGGAGGGTCTTCAGAGATGACACCATTGCTAGATGTTACCTGAGTTGGGACCACATGGTCTGCAACTATGCCCCTCTTCTTGTATACCTAACTAGTTTGATATGAGGCATCATGATGCCAGATAGGGGTCAACATAGTTTTATGTGTGGCTAGTCCCATGCTATAGGTCAGATGATTGAGTCCCCTGGGAGGTATGCCTGGGGCAGTTGTATACTCGCTCACATGTACCATGAGCTCCATGAGATTGTTTACCAGCACTCCCACTCCATGATTGTAGGGAGCATTGTTCTTCAGATCTAGGCATGGGAGCACATCCCCGTGACCTGTCCCATTATTTAGAGGCATTGCGATGCCGAGTTACCCTATATTTATATGTACTCTAGATTGATTCAGTAGCCTCATCTGGGAAAGTTAGAGTACTGGCACCATTTGTTGGATGATGTTACTGATGTGGAGTGGCGACCATATCTTGATTGTGAGGCCTGGCCTTTAGATGCCATATAGATGCCCTTTTTCTTTCAGTCTTGGTACCTGGTTGGGTGGACCCACTATGTGGTTGAGTGGTTTTTTATTACTAGTCTATTGTCAGTATGGACGTGTACAGAGCAGGTCTCAGGAGACCTATTTATATGCTTGTATTAGGACCGAGGAGGCTCAGTGGGGAGTCTAGTTAGTTTTTGAGACAACTATATTTGAGATTTCACACATGCAGCGGGTGAACTGGGACTATCAGGAAGTTGTTCATGATGTCGGCATTACCAATGATTACCATGATCATTACTTGAGGTTCCCTTATCCTTGATTTATTGCTCCTGATGACACCATTCCCTAGATTGAGGATGCCCTCAATTATGATCTTGACGATGATGTGGGAGGACGAGCCTGACCTGTTGTAGGAGGTGAGAGGGTCAGAGGCCGAGATGGAGCCCGTAGAGGGGGAGGGAGAGATGGAGATGGGGCCCACAAGGGTAGAGGAGATGGAGGAGATGATAGGGGTGGTGGAGGTGGTGTAGTAGGTGGTAGCAGGCATCAGGCCTCTGGAGGGGATACCAACCACAAGCAGCGTAGAGTACGGGTCACTCCTCTGAGGAATACAGTGCCATTACTACATAGAGATCACCATGTGCAGAGACCTGCAGAGGGAGATTAGGATCTACAGTAGCATCAGGCATGATAGGATCCCCCTGCAGGTAGTGATGGAGACCGTTTATCATAGTGTGAGTGAGAGAGAGCTGCTTTGAGATTACAGGTAGCCACCCTCACAGCGTAGCTATCAGACAAGGACTCACAACTGGCATAGGTTAGAGCCAAGAGGGACACTCAGATTGCCTATCTGTGAGTAGATATGGATGCCCAATTGGTACAGTTGAGGGCTCGTAGGGATACACAACTTGCACAGTTGAGTTCTAAGAGGGATAGGTATGTGCATACAACCACCCACCAGGGGCAAAGGGCCACATATTACTTCACTTTGTATTGTGCTTTTGTTCCTGCTACTCAGATGGCTCCTTTATATTCTATCATTGCTCAGTAGTCCAAGGATGCCATGCCACCACCTCCACCACCACCTGGTCAAGCAGATGCACCCCCTCCTGATCCTCCTGTCAAGGATGAGGGGGCCAGTGAGGTGTAGACCTCTGTCATTTGATATTTGTGGACATATTGTATATCATGACATATCTTGTATCTGTATCATTTTTTATCATTGTACTTTTCATGTCCTCAGGACTCTGTACTGATACATTATCTCTACTTTCATCTCTGCTTTGATTTCTGATACTGTTGATGGTTTCATATTTTGATGGACATTCTTGATATTCTGTTTATGGACATTGCTGATGATATATTGATGTTGATTCTACCATTGATACTCTTTTTCTAATGCTTCATGTGTTGTCATTTCTGATATCTGATCTTTGATGGTTTCAATTTCTGCACATGTGATATATGATGTTTGATATATGCTTGGGATATTGATGGGATAGTTTCACTCATATATGCTCCTATTTTTGTTATTTTCAAAGTTTCATGAATGTATGGATGTATGAGATGTATTTCAATGCAATATATGGACATCTCAATTTTATTTATGTATGAATAAATATGGATGCAAAATGCAAGTGGTTTTATGATATGACATGAATTTATGAATGCAAATGAATATTGGTGATTTATATTTGATCATTTTAGTGTTAGTTCATTTATGATTTCATGATGTACTTGGTCATATATATCAAATGGTTAATGCTTAGTACTTCTGAATCTTTAGCTTATGTCATAAATGCTTTGGAATAGATATCATTTTATAACATTGCTTCAGATAGTTGAATCCACATTTTCATACTTATGTTAGATTAAAATGAATGCAACTAAGGTAAAATGAATGCAATTTAAAATGAATTTCAATGCAACTAAAGACAATGAAATGCATCTAAATGAACTTAATGAAAACTAACATGATATGCAACTAAAATGAACCCTAATGCAATTAACCAATGAAATGCACCTAAGACACCTAGGATAGTCACTGCTTATTCAAAGTGGGTTGTTTTTCATCATAGAGTCTCTGTTAGACAAACCTCATTAGGACAGTACAATTTTCATGAATAGATTTGGTAATCTTGAAAATATGAATACATCCTTTTTATTTCATCATGTTGGAAGACAACTTAAACATTAAAGCACCCAGCTATAAATGTTGTGTCGGTAACTTCTTGTTTGATATAAACCATTGCTTTTCTAGTGCATAATGTGTAAATGTATACCCGTAATGACCTTTCATTTTATATTCATATCCTAGGGTATAATCTAATTTACCATGCACTTTACTAGGAAATAGTTTATCTTTGTTAGTTTTTAAATAGGTAAGGAAATAGATCCAACCTCACTAAGGCTTTCATAGGAAATAGGTCGAGGTATACATGGCATTCCACTACAAGGTGGAGGCACTTATAAGTAGACACTCATTCCCCATGATCACCAAAGATCATTGGATTTATTACCATAAACAGAAAATAAAGAAAATGTTATGCCCCCAGTCCTTATTTCTCTTAGTCCATAGACATCATCGAGTTACTCATGGAAACATAATGATCAACAATTGATAATAAGAAAAAGAAAGCTCTTTATCCCTTAGCATGGTCATTTTATTTATAGAATATACATAGATAGTTGTTATTATAGTGTTGAGAAATACTCTTGATTCATCCTTTCAAACACACGCTTAGGAATTATCATCAATCAAAGATTTATTTCTTCATCCATAAGTGTCTCACCTATTTTAGTGTTTAGAAACATTGTTTTCATCATGATGTTGTGTTTAGAAACACATTTTAGATCCAGCTGATTGGTGTTTAAAAACACTATTTTTCATAGTTTATAGTCAATTGCGGACAAGGTGGTATTGAGAAATACCGGTTTTCATAGTTTATTGTCAATTGCAGACGTAACATCCTATAAACAAATGTGATTTGATCAAATGCCCCCTAGGGAAAAATAGTTTACCTAGGACCCTAATGTGGACAGATTCCAATCTTAGGGAGGCACAATTTTCTGATAGTTCTCTTAGGATTTGGTACATCACAAAAGTGACTAAAGGATATATACAAACTGATATTTACATAAGCCAATGTTGCAAGCGTTATCTTGATAGATAGAGCATTGATTAAAAGTAATGCCTGTTTACCAAGTTTTCACCACTTGGCCAAAGTTTAATTCTATTTTTGGTATCATGGTGCCTATTTACCAGGTTTTCACCAAGACACTCTTTTGCTCTTTTCAATTTTTTTGTCTTTTTGATTTTCTATTTTTCTCTTTTCTGATTTTTTTGTTGACACATCAAGGTGCCTATTGCTAGGTTTTCACCAAGATAGTCTTTTTTTATGACTTTTACCAATGTTTTTTTTATTTTTTTCAAGATCCATATTTGTTGTTTTTGAACTTTTTTTAGGAATCTTTTCACTATACAGGAGCTTCCTCGAGAATGTCAGGCATAAAACCTTTTTAGATGTAAAGTATTGATGGGATCTAGTAAAACATCTCCTTTAGGCATAGCCAATTGATAGGCTCCTGATCCAAATGCTGCTATAATGAAAGGGACCCAACCAGTTGGGTTCAAATTTTTCCTTTTGTTCTTAATGTTGTTGGTTTTTAGGATTTTATCTGAGAACTAGATCTCCTATCTAAAAGCTTCTGGGTTTTACCTTCTTTTTGTATCCTCTTGACATCCTTTTTTGGTAAGCTCTGAGATGATCAAATGCCTGTTGTCTGCGCTCATCTAACAATTCAAGCTCTTTTAGTCTAGAGATTATATAGTCTTCATTAGTTACTAGATGTTTCAGTGATACCCTCAGTGATGGAATCTCTACTTCAACTGGTAAGATTGCTTCTGACCCATAAACTAATGTGAAGGGAGTTGCACCGGTTGGAGTTCTTATGCTTGTTCTATAAGCCCATAATGCTGGATTGATTTGCAAATACCAATCCCTTCTTGATTTATTGACTATCCTATGCAAGATTTTCATAATATTTCTGTTTGATGCCTCAGCCTATCTATTACCTTGTGGGTAATAGATTGAGGAATAGTGCTGAGTGATTTTAAATTGAAGACACAACTCATCTATGTCTTTGTTCTTGAATTGTCCCCCATTGTCAGTCACAATCGATGAGGGTATGCCATAATAGAAAATGATATAATTCAAGATAAACATTGAAACTTGTTTTCCTGTTGCATTGGACAGTGGGACAACCTCCACCCATTTAGTGAAATACTCAGTTGTGGTGATGATATATTTATGTCTACTTGATGAATTGGGGTAGATCTGACCAACCAAATCAAAGGCCCATTGTTGAAATGGCCAGTGTGTTATAGAAGGAATCATATCTCTAGCTAGTGCATGTATGAGGTTATCATGAATCTGGCACTTTTTACAAGTTTTTGCAAAGTGGATGACATCTTTCTCCATAGTGGGCCAATAGTATCCAACCCTTAGGAGTTTCTTGGCTAATGAAAAACCATTTGAGTGTGATCCACACACACCTTCATGAACTTCTTTTAATACACGATTAGACTCTTCATGTTCTAAACACCTAAGAAGCATGCCATATAGACTACATCTAAACAAGTCATTAGCGATGATCACGTAGTGGGATGCTGCTCTTATGAGGGATCTCTTTTCATTTCTAGAATAGCCTTTGGGAATGATTTGGTCGTTGAGATAGGAGTAGATAGAGGCATATCTGGACAATACTTGAGTTTCAAGGACACAAACAATTTGGCAATCAAGGGATTCATAAGCTGAGAAAGGGAGTTCTTCCTCTAGGAAGTCATAGCAAAATTGGTGTTCTTCCAATTGTAACATGGATGCTAAAGTAGCCATTGCATCGGCTGCTCTATTCTCTGATCTAGGAATTTGTTGAAATTTAATGAAGACAAAGTACTTCTTCAAATCATCCACCATTGTTTTGTAGGGCATGAGCTTATCATCTTTTGTTTGATAATCACCATTGACTTTATTAATGATAAGTTGCGAGTCTCCATAGATGTGTAATTCAATGATTTTCCACTCTATTGCAAGCTTGAGCCCATTCACAAGAGCTTCGTATTCTGCCATATTGTTGGTACATGAAAAGATCATTTTATAAGCTTTTGGGATCTTATATCCTTGTGGCATAATGAATAAGCAACCAACTCTTGATCCTCATTGTGTGAAGGATCCATCGAAGTACATTTTCCTAGGATATTCTGTTAAGTGCATGATAGACTCATCTGGAAACTCCACAAGTAATGGTCTGTCATCAGTTAATGGTGTCTTTGCAAGTTGATCAGAAATTACCTATCCTTTAATGGCTTTCCTATCCACATACTCAATATCAAATTCACTTAGGATCAAAACCCACTTAGCAAGTCTTCCTATCAGCATCGCTTTGTTCAATAAGTACTTGAGTGGATCAATTTTAGCCATTAGTTTTACCTTGTGTGCTAACATGTAGTGTCTGATCTTTTGGGATGCAAACACCACTACTAAGCAGGCCTTCTCAATCATTGAATAATTCAATTCATATGTGACCAAGGTCCTACTAATGTAATATATGGCTCTTTCTTTCTTCGCTTCATCCTCTTGTGCAAGCAACAATCCTAGTGATGTATCAATAGCTGATATGTAGAGTAATAGGGGTTTTCCATAGATTGGTGCCATCAAAATTGGAGGATTCATCAGATAATTCTTGACTTGGGTAAAATTATCCTCACATTGCTCATCCAAAATAAATGTGGTTCCTTTCCTCGTCAGCTTTGTGAAAGGTTGTGCTTTATCAGACAATTGAAATATGAACCTTCTTATAGATTGCAGCTTTCCTTATAAGGTTCTCATTTGACTAATGTTCTTTGGTGGTTTCATTTCTAGAATTTCTTTCACTTTTGCTAGATCCACTTCAATTCTCTTAGCTGAAACTATGAATCCTAAGAGTTTTCCAGATGATACACCAAATGTTCACTTCTTAGGATTAAGTCTTAATTGGAATTGTTCCATCCTGTCAAAGATTCTCCTCGGATCCTCTATGTGTGTAGTCCTTATCCTTGATTTTGCCAAAGTTTTCTCAACATAGTCTTCCATATTCTTGTGCATCATATCATGGAATATTGTGGTCATTGCCCTTTGATATGTGGCACCTACATTTTTGAGACCAAATGGCATCACATTCCAACAATAAGTTCCCCATGCATAGGTGAATGTTGTTTCTCTTGGTCTTCGAGAGCAATTTTGATCTGGTTATATCACAAAAATCCATCCATTAGGGAATACATCTCATTACCTTCCATCAAGTCCACAATCATGTCTATGTTTGGAAGTGGAAAATTGTCTTTAGGACAAGCCTTGTTGAGATCCCTAAAGTCTGTGCACACTCTTATTGATTTTTCTGCCTTAGAAATAGGAACTATGTTGCAAATCCACTCCGCATAATCAATAGCTCTAATGAATCCCACTTTCAATAGTTTTTCCAGTTCTGCTTTCACTAGCAATGCCACATGGGGATTCATTTTTCTAAGTTTTTGCTTGATAGGTTTTATATTTGGTGAAATAGACAAATGGTGCAATATCAAATCTGTATCCAATCCAGGCATATCTAAATAAGACCAAGATTAGTTGATCTTCTTTTCTTTGAAGAAATTAGTGAATTGGATTTTCTCATCTTTTGTCAATGATTGAGCTATGTGGACCAACTGAGGAGCCTCCACTATTCCCAAATTAATGGGTTGTGTTGGTTCAATCAAAACTAAGGACCTTTCTTGGAAATGATCTGGGAGGATATCAAGCATCCCATCCTTTGGTGCCTCAAAGAGGTTTTCACCATTAGATACGTCTCTTTATTTTTCTCTTTTAGGGTCTGATACTGCCACTAAGTGGTTTTCACCATTAGACCTCTTATTTTTTTTGTTTTTCTTTTTAAGACTAAGAAACTTGATATCCTCTTCAATCATGATTTTTCTCATTATGCTAGTGGAAGAATGGAATGGTTCACAAGCATTAAGATAACAGGCTATGGAATATTCATTGTCAAGGGATAATAAGCTTGTATTTGTGGGTTCATCCCAGTTTATCAAGTCAGGGAGTTTCAAGGACAAAGATTCAACAGTTCAAGAGACATCACCACATTGTTATCACCATTCATAACTTGCAAAACATCATCTATTAAGTTTTCTTCTAGATAAGTGTTAGGATTATTAGAGTTAGATTTGTTATTATTAGAGTTCATGTTAATGTTATGCGGATCTAACCCTAGTGATATAACATTAGAACTTTCTCCTTCTTCAATCAATGTTCTAGGAGCAAACTTGTGTATCACATCTATTTATATATCCATGGTAGCATCAAAAAGGACATCCCATTCATACTCATGTGAGTCTACCTGATTGTAATCTGAGGCTCCCAAGAAATGGGCAATAGTAATGGGTAACTCATCTCCCTCATTGGCATGGTTCTCATCTCCTTGCAATGGTTCTTGTGGATTCATTGCTTTTGGTTATTCATCAAAATGGGGTGTATCAAAGATGAGAGGTTCATGTTCTTGTTCTTCATCAGGTCCTTCTGCTTCTTCTTCATTGGGTTGCTCTATTTTTTCCCTTTCTGATTCTTGCTCCAAACTTGTACCAAGGAATGTGACATCTGGATCTCCTTGTAGGCGTAACAACCTTTCATAAGCAATGGATTGTCCTTTTATTTCTTCATCATCATCTAAATCTCCTGATCTATCAAATACAGGACCTCTCTCTGTTGTAGGATGAAATCTAGCCTCTCTGAAGCCTAATCGAGTCTTATCCTAAGGATTTCTGAAATCCATTGTAAGGGTTCCACTAGTCCTTTGTTGTTTTGTCCAAATGGTCCTTTGCCTTTGTATCCCATTCATTTCATCAGATCATATCCTTTCCCATATTTTCTTGAAGAGATTTCAACATGTTTAACATTCCCATCTTAAATAGGTTCTTTATAAAGAGATTGCAAAATAGTTTTTTCCTCATTCTCTTCTTCTAGGGATACCATTGCTTTCACCATTCTGGTTCCTTCATGTATAGTCAGGGCACTACCATTAGAAGGTGTAAATGTAGATGAAGGCATCCCTTGTGTCCTAGGAGGTATAGGAAGATCTATCAAAGATGTCACAAGATCTATCTTGTACTCTCTCATGTTCGTTTCTTGAATATTGATCTTTTTAGCAAAGCTTCGCAAGACCATTTCTTTGGATGTCTCTGCCTTATTGGACCCTTCTTTGTTATGGGGAACCATGCTTTCTATTTTTTTGAGGCTATTAAAAGTATATGTGGTATCCACTGGAATAGTCACCTCCACTCCATTATGAGGAAACTTTAGGCATTGATGGTACGTGGAAGGCACTACTTGCATTGAATGTATCCATGGTCTACCAAGAAGAATGTTGTAAGCAAGGGGTAAATCAAGAACTTGACAAAGGACATCTTTCTCTATAGGCCCTACTCTGATGGGTAAGACAACCAATCCTTTAGAGGATCTCTCTTCCTCATCATATGCCTTGATTGTTATCTTTCTCCTAGGATCAATTGTATGCTCTGAGAAACCTAGTTGTTTTACCAAATTGTAAGTACAAATGTTCAAACCAGTGCCTCCATCTATCAAGACACACTTAACTCAGTGCTTATGAATAAGGACTTCTAAATGAAGGGGCTTATTATGTGGTTGGTTTGATGACTTATCGTCCTCTTCTAAAAAAGATAGGTAATGTGGGGAACTCATGTGACCATCCATGGCTTGGAATCTATCCACGTCTAAGTCTTTTGGTACATTGGTGCTTAATAGGGCATGATCAAGAACCTCCCTATGACTAGGAAAGATTTTCAAAAACTCTAGAATAGATATCTATGCGGGTGTCTTTTGCAATTGTTCCACAAGATTGAATTTTGGAGATGGCACCACTTGTTTAGACATTGTTGTTGTTGTTGTAGGTGGTGTGGTAGATGTTGAAGCTCCTTTAAGAGTAAGTTTTTCTTGGCTTCATGTTACAGCATTTGTAGATTCAGCTTTTCTCTTCACTCCTTTGAGAGTGATCATGTTGACAGAATAGTCACAAGGTTCCATCATGTTAATTAAATTGTCACCATCAATGTACACTTAGTTAACCTTATTATTTTTAGAAGTTTCTCCTTTTTCATAGTTAGGTACCGGGGTTTGAAATGCCTTGTGATCATTATTCATGTGATGTCCATCAACCTTAACTTTCCCTTGTTCAATGAGATCTTGAATAACATGTCTCAATTTCAAGAAATTATTAGTGGTGTGTCCTTTATTATGATGGTAATTGCAATATTCATTATCATTCCACCATTTGGGTTTGTCTTCTGGATCCCAAGGCTTGCCGAGCTCAAAAATTGTAATAACGTTGTTTTCCACAAGTGATTTTAAAACCACTTTCAAGGTGTCTCCCAATGGTGCGACTATTCTCTTAGGCTGAGGTGCCCAAGGTTCTCTTTGAGGTTTGTTGAAAGTATTATTTGTTGTTGGAGTCACAGTAGCATTAAGACTTTTAGTTGTTTGAAGACTTGAGGTAAGATTGAAGACTCCTGGTTTTGGTTTTGGATTAGGAGTATCAACCACTACATCATTAACCACATGTTTGTTCTTGTTTGCATATTTGTACTTGTCCTTAGTGGGATAGGACTTTTCCTTATGTTCCTTGTGAATAGTAATGTCACCTTTCTTGATTAGGACTTCCTCTACCTTGAGAGCATTATCAATCATTTTATCAAAGCTTGGTGGTCCTTGTAATTGAATTGGGAAGTTCACTTCTGGAACCAAGTTGTTAATGAAAATATCCATCTTTTCATTTTTAGGAATTTCTCTAGCATATCACGCAAATATTTTTCTCCACCTTTGTAGGAAACTCAAAAATGACTCTGCCATCTTTTTTTTGGTATTTCATAAATCCAACATGGTGACTATGTGTTGGATGTTGTAGGAGTAATGTTGTATGAATTTTTGCACTAATTCATCAAATGTCTTAATTCCAATAGGCAATTTCGAAAACCACTCAATAGATTGTTCACTTAGGCTTCATGGAAATAGCCTCATGAGGTATGTTTGTTCATGCATGAACTCCATACTAGTTGTACAAAACTCCCTCACATGATCTTGAGGGTTAGAATCTCCCATGTATTTGTCATACTTCAAAATTGTAACATTTTTAGGAAATGGAACCATTGTGAGTCCCTTATCAGAAGGGAAAGGACATATGTGCTCTAGAGAATATTGTTGTTTCGGTTTGTCCTTTGATTCCTTAAGTTCTTGAATTTCTACTTTCATGGAAAGAAATTGTCTATTTAGAATTAACATAGGACTAATATCCACTTTTTGTTTGAGTTGTTCCATGTCATAGTCCTTGGGTAATTTCACACCTCGGGAAGCAAGTTCTAAGAAATATTTTTCTTTGTTTCCTTCCAAGGCTCTTTCAATAATTTTGTGAAATCATTTGTTGCTTAAGGCTCTATTGTATTCTTGTTTAGTAGGATCTGCATCATCATCAATATCATCCTCGTCATCGTCATCATATTGAGCCTTTTTTTTTCATCTTTCAAATTCTGCTTCTTCATTTTGTGCATGGAATCTTTCATCCCATTGGTATTCACCTTGATTAGCCATGTTTATAGGTTTGGGTGTTGTTGTATAAGTAGTATTCGGTGTAGCATTGTATAACGGGTTGAGTCTTGAAGTTTCTCCTATTTCCAATGTGAATATGGGTTCTCCTTCCAAGAATGGATTTGTTTCAAAATGGTAAGTTTTCTGCCTGGTAACAACCATGAAATCCGGATTGAGGAACCAATGAGTGTCTTGTGTTCAAAAGTGGGTCTAATAGTGTGCAATGTCTGATTGTGAATCTAAGGATGCAAGAGTGGGTTTGAAATGTCTTTATGGATCCAACGTCAAATGGGGTTAGAATGCCCTACTTATGAGTTGGGAACCAAAGTGCAAGTGGATTTGAAAGTGAAAGTTTCAATGTCAAAAAGGTGTCAAAGTGCCCTATTTATGAGCTAAGAACTTGTTTTTTAATGATTGGGGTAGCTGACTTCCCAATGTGACAATGCAGATTCAGACTATGCAAGGGGACAAGACATTTTCAAAGATGACTCTTTCTGGTTATTAGATGACTGTGTTTTAGCAACAAGAACTTACTAATTTGCCAAATGGGTATCTAAAAATGTGAAAAAATTTCTTCTAGAATGTACAAAAATTCTCTCTATCCTAGATGTGATCCTAAACAGTGACTGGTGAACAAATTGGAACCCCAGATGCAACCCAAGAAATACAGTATGCGATCCAGGAAATGGAATGTGCACTGGACACGACTCAAGAAATGGTGTGACAACCAAATGCAATCCAAGTTTGAACAGATGTGATTTGGGATACGGGGTGTGACTCTAGAATACCGGATGCGATCTTATGATGACTAGGAATTTGCAATTTTAGTGTTTTTCAGAAAATGTGTCATGTATGTCAAATTCTAGTGACTGTCAGGTGCTTGAAAATGCTTGAAAATGTCACGTGCTTGTTTATTTGAGGGAAATTAACTAAGTTTGTATTTAAGACACACCAAGCAATCATTTTTAGAGAAAACACACCTAACCTTCCTTATACTAGGTAGAGATTGAAACCACTTGTTCATTGACTTAGGAACACACCCAAAGACTCCTCAAAATATGACAGTCCAATAACACGCAATGGATATTGGAGCCCATATTAGCCAAGTAATAATGTCAATGGGGGCTCGATATGGTGAATGTCTTGGGGAAATTACTATTTTCCTCGCACAAGTGATAACAACCTTTTGGGGGTGATCCAGGTGGCATATAACATAGAGCTTTTAATGAAGGCATCCATTCACAATTATCTCTCATAGTCCTGCAAGCAGGATTAAGTTTGTTAACCCTATAGGAACCTGAAAGTGTGTAGTCTCGAGAAGCAAGATTAAAGTGGCTCCGCTCTACAAAAAATCCAAGTCAGTCATTGGGATTGATCATCAATCTCCCAAGAGAAGATAAATCATGTCTCCCAAGGCTTTAGCCTCAAAGGAGCGCCAAATTTTATAGTGGGGTGGAAGAGTCGACAAAAGACTTGTCCCCACTTGGGTCATTCCCGGGAGATTTTTTCCTCAACCGACAGGCCCTCTAAAGGTGTACAATAAAGCAAATAGATGAATGATAACAAGCTTTGGATTTCTAGCTCTCCAAAAAGGAGAAGAGCATAATCTCCTAACTTATATCACAAATTCCAAACACATCATGCAATTTTAAGGTTTATTTTCCCCAATTTGATGCCAAATAGTAAGCCAACATTTGAGTTTATGTTTCTCCCTCAAGGGGAAAAGAGCATAATCCTCTAGCTGATTTACAACTTGATCTCAAATTATTTTAAAATTCCTAAAAATAAACATAAAGTTCTTTTGTCAATTTTTCTTTAGAGGCAACCTGCATAACAACCATTACTAGTCTTTTTCATTTTTGGTCTTGGGAAAAACATCCTGCAAACAATTGTTAGGTTGTCAAAATCAATCAAGAATGCCAAGTTCACCCATTAGCTTGTTAGTGGGTTAGAAAATCCAAAACCTGAAGATAAAACTTTAAGGAAAATTACATAAGAAAATTGTTAGCATTCATTTCTCAATCTAATTTCAAAGCATAAGTCAATTTTTGAGTTTCTAATTTTCTCTCAAGGAGAAAAGAGCATAATCCTCTAATTGATTTATGTGGTGAAATCAAACTGTCATTAGGTGCTAAACACAAAATGCATAAAGGTTCATTTTATCCTTAAAGTAAATCAAAATCACAAGTTAGCATTTGAATTTTCTATTTTTTCAAACCTGCAAACCACAGTTAAACTATCAAAAACCAGAGAGATCAATCACACAATTTGTTAGCAATAAGAAAACCTGAGAAATCAATAAAAATCACCAAATGTGATCCTAGATTTTCTCACCCAAATTCCTAAAAATGATCCTATTTCCTAGCTTTGACCCAATTTCCTAAATGTGACTCTGATCTGCTAGATGCGATCCAGTATTTCAAACAAGTGCGACCTTGTTTTCGGATTTGATCCGCGAATACGGGATGCGACCCTACATTAACTAGATGTAGATTTTCTTCTAGTATGTGATCCTCTGGCAAATTTTGGTATGGTGATAGTTAGTTTAAAAAGCCAAAAAATTGAAAAATCAGGGGCTGAGCCCCATGGTGGGCACCAGAAATGTGTGTGAGTTTGTGAACTACAACACAATAGTTCAATAGGATAATAACAGTATCATCTTAAAATGGAAGCACTTCCATGATAAGAGTGTTTAGCCCTCTGAGTAGGTGGGTTGTGGTCATGTTAAGCACCTTGATCATGTCTTTACATGTATTTGGCCTTTCTCCCTGCTTTCCACTTCTTCCCTGCACTTGATTTCTTCATTCTAGGTGAAATTAGGGTTAGGATCTTAAGAATTCTACTAAATTTCCCTCTTCCATGGCTCTATTTTCTAGGTAGGATTCATAAATAGATCCTCCTAGCATTAATCATAGTGATCATAGGATTTTATGTCTATCCTTGACATTCTTTCCTATTCTGGCATTAGTTTTAGGTTTCTAGGCATCCCCTGGACCTCCTGACTTGGTTCTAAGCCAATCTAGGACCAGGGTCAGATTCAAGGTTGAGCCTGACTAGGTCAAGGTCGAGGTCAAACTTGACTAGGTCAGGGTTGAGCTCGAACCTGACTAGGTCAGGTCCAAACTCAATTTTGACCCCTTTCTCCAAATTTCTAATTTCTAGAATTTTTGGGCTTTAGGCCTTCGGGATATTTAGTTTCCCGCCTTTGGGTTAATCATTTTGGGTTTTAGGATGGTAAATCCTTTAATTGCATTTAATCTAGGTATATTTTATAAAGGTTAGGACCTAATTGGGATTTAATTCTCCAAGGTGGCCCCTCTAGAGGATTGTGCCCTAGTTCACTATAAAACGAGGCCTTCCTCTCTCATTTTTCATCATCAAGTTTGGCAATCAAGCATCTAGAGCTCTCAAGTGAATTAAAGCATTCAAGCAAGTCTTCAAGCATTCAAGTGTTCAAGCATTCATCCATCAAGGAGATCCATTGTTAGCTATTGAAGGGTTCGATCTCTTTGGAGCTCCCTTTGATGATCCATCCTTCTCCATTCATTCAAGCCTTCTCATATGCAAATATCAAATCAAGATTGGTGTTGAAGATCAAATACCATTGATTGGAAACATCCTACATCCATTGAAGCATTCCTATTTGTGGATTTGAGGATTTGAATCCTCTACAAGGACTTCAACATAAGCAAGGTGATTTGTTCCAATTATTTTTTTATGCATACTACATTTCAATTCAATTTCAAGGTTAATTCCTAAACTGGGGTTTGACCAAGGCAAACCCCCCATACAACAAGAACCCCCATTTTCTTGTAGGTACAAGTGCAAAATTTTAGATCTGAGAGCGAATTTGGATACCCTTTTCGACAAACTTTCGAGATCTGCAAACAAAATTTGAATCTGACTTCAAATAAAGGATGTAGTATTTGACCTTTTATGAGGGTCAAACCCAAGCTGAGCCATCTTGGAGAAAGATTTATGGGTTTTCTCTATCTCGACATTTCCAATCGAGGACAAGTTTCAGATTTTTCCAAAAGTGTACACAGACATCAGAATTCAACATTTTCCAGATCTACCCTGATTTGAGGTTAGTATTTGTATTTCAATTATTATATATTCCAAGTATAACATCCTCCATAGGGAAATATTGGATTTACTCTCTCTCTCTTCCATATTCTTCACAAAATTGATTCAATTGTGTATTAACCTCGTGGTTCATCAAATTGGATCTCTTCTTTGGGGAATTTGAGTTTTGAGAATAGATCTCATATTTCTCCCTATACATCTAAATAGTGGTGAATCCATTTTACCTCTATTCATTTTGGTGAACCCGACTAGCTTACTCTCTTTTTGTTTTGGTGTTAGATTCCTCCCTACTCTTATTTTGGAATTGGATGTCTTATTGTGCTATCCTTTTTATCTTGTTAGTATTAGATTTTTCCTTTGTGTTAGATCTTGCATGCTAATTAGATTTCATATTCATGCTTTATGTGTCTTTAGTTTAGTTCATTTGCATTACATTGGTTTATGAGCTTTACTAACACTAGTCCTACTTATAATATTTTGGTTAGAAGAAGTCGTAGACTCATGGGTGCCTTTGATCCTGAATCTTCCTCTCCTTTCCTTGGGATCCTGGATGATAACTTGATTCTTCATGATTCCAATCCTCCTATGGAGAAAAACTCTTCTCACTCATCTCATGATGAGGATGATGCTTTAAGAGTTCCTCCTGAACAAGTCAAAAAAATTTCTACTGAACTTGATAAAATGGGTAATTGGCTTCTGCAAGAAAACCATAATCAAGATTCCATTCAAGCTATAGAGGCTCTTAAGAAATATGTCCATGATAGTGATCAGGGTGTTAACCTCTTGCGTGGTATTACTCATCTTGTGCATTCAAATGTTAAACCTTTATCTCAAGAAGCTCAAGCTTTAGGGTTGATTCCTCCTATCACTAGTGTTGAACCTTCTTCTAATCCTTTACCTAGTCTTCCTATCTATACTCCTTCTTTGGTGACTGTGACAGTTCTCTTTGTTCCAATGAGTGTTCCTCCCATGTCCCTTCCTACATCACAACCTTCATATCATAATGTTCCTTTCACTTATTCCAATCCACTTCCAACTGTAGTTCCTCGTGTTCCTCCAGTTGTGTCTTCTATTCCTATAGCTTCTTACACTTTACCTAGTGTGTCTAATGTTGCTACTCCTCCTATTTCCTCTAATGATTCAACAATCATGAATTTGGCTCAAACTGTGTCATCCTTATAACAACAACTCACCTCCTTAACTCAAAACAAGTTTAGTATTCTTACATGTGACATGGGAAGTCCCTTGTCCTGGGATATCATTCATACTCCTGTTCTTCAGCAAGGTGAGATGCCTCGTCTTGAGAATTATAATGGAAAAGGAGATCTTGTTCATCATGTTAAAAAATTCCAAATCCTTTGTAGTGATTATGCTCATGACCATAGGATTTTAGCCAAATTGTTTGCTAGAACTTTTCATGACAAAGCTTTACAATGGTATTGTTCTTTGCCTCCTTATTCAACTAATTCATTTCCACAACTTGCTAATGCCTTTATTCAACAATTTCAAAATAATATTGGTCCGCAAGTGTCTTTGACTAATTTAATGCATTGTAAACAAAGTGCTAAAGAAAAATTGACTGAATTTATTGGTAGATTTAAGCATTTGCATGCTCAAATTTCCTATCCTTTTCCTAATATTGATATTCAATGTATGTTTATTTCAAATTTGCAAAAGGATATTAGAGATAAGATTCTTCTTACTGAATTTACCTCTTTTCAATAGCTTTGTGCAGTGCTTCATCATTATCAATTACAAATGAGTCTATTTGAGAGAAACACTCCAATGGCTCCTATTCCAATTGATAAGAGTGATGTTGCTCCTAATCCAAACAAATTTAAAAAATTCAACAACTATGTCAAGATAAACAAACAAGCGAATGTAGTTGCTGATCAGGTTGTTGTGGCATCTCATAATGCCACTTATGCATCCACTACTTTTCGATTAATCGTACGTTTACTCCTCTTTCTGAAACTTTACATGCTATTATGAATAGGTTGTTAGCTGCTAATATGACTACTTTACCTCTTATTTGACCTCTTTAACCTACTACAATTGCATCTAAATCTTTTGATCAGAATGCTTTTTGTCAATATCATCGTCAGAATGGTCATGATACTGAGAGATGCAATTCTTTAAAACATAAGGTTCAAGATCTAATTGATTCTAAGGTTTTATCTATTGATAATCTAGATAGTAGTGGGAATCAATCTGTCTCTCCTCCTAATTAGAACCTTCAAATCTATACGAATCCTTTACCTATGCATGATACTAATACTATTGCTCAACCATCTGCTATGGAAATTGTGTATGATTCAAAGACAGATGATCTCAATCATATTGTTAATCAAGTGGAGCATGTTGACCAGTCTATATCTCCACCTCACCCTCAACCTCAACTTCAACCTCAGATTCAACCTCAAGTTCAATCTCAACCTCGACCAAAACCTAAACCTAAAATGAAAAATCAACCTAAACCTCAACAACAATCTAAGCATAAAAGACCTCAAGAACTTTTGATTACCTTTGATGACTCTGAGACTATTAAAGCTCCTGATGGTCCCCTTTACATTGCTGCTAGGATTGCTCAGATACCTACTCATGGTTGTCTTGTTGATCCTACCTCCTTAGTCAATGTTATCACTGCAAAAAATATTTTTATGAAAATTTTACAACATGACTTCTACGATACATTGGATGTGTGGATTCAAACTTGCAATGGTTTTCTTTATCCATCATTTGGTTCTACTACTATACCGGTTGAACTTTGTGGAAAGATTGTGAACACTACCTTTGTTGTTGTTCCTACTTCTGATCAATTTCAAGTTAAGTTAGGTTTTCCTTGGTTGACTGCCATGCATGTTGTTGCTTCACCTATCCATAAGTGTCTTAATTTCATTCATGATGAAGAAGTGAAGACAATTAATCATAGTTTATATCAACCTTCTAGGCCTAGAGATTGTGTTGCTCTAGATTTCTTTTGGCCTTCATTACCTAGTTCATATCCTCCTCAACCTAATAATCTTTTTCAATCATATCAAGCTTATAAACATCATAAAATTCTTGAATTAAGTTCACCTCCTAGGGATCTTAATCGTGGTCTTTTACCTACACCTTCAATACCTCCTTTAACTATGACCTCTAGTTCTGTTAATCAAGTTCCTTCTACCGAACCTATCAAAGATCCTGTGATTGTTTCTCCGATGGTTAATAATCCTATTGATCTTCCTAAAGAACCTGTGAAGGATCCTATGATTGTTCCTCCTAGTTCTCAACCCATTTCAAACAAATCAAAATGTAACAAATCTGCTAATGAACATCGTAAAAAGCATCGTGCTCATGCTAAAGCTAAAAGATCTCTAACTTCTTCGGATAAACCTATGCATAATATGTTAGAAGATATTGTTACTAATAATGATGTTCACATGCATGATTATGATGATTCTATTCGTATCTTAGATCCTATTTTGATTAATTTGGATGAGGAAGATACTCTCGATGATACTAATGATGTTAATGATGAATATGAAACTATTGACATTGACATTGATTTACCTAATATGCTTTCATCACAATTAACTCATACACCTAGTGTCAAACATAGTGATTCTCAAGAGGATCCTTATTTGGAACTGGCTATCATTCCTACTATGTTGAATATAGTCCCTCTTGCGAGTTACCCACCTTCCCTAAATGATATACAATGAGATGGGGAAAGTAAGCAGCACGCTTGATCGGCTTGTCCTTCGTGGTAGATTCATTGTGTGCTTTCCTGTTGTACTATGCTTCTCCCATAATATGTTTGCTAAATGTTGTTAGATTCTTTTATATGATCCTTGTTACTCAATTGGTGCAAGGTGATGAAGGAATCAAAACTTTTGTTCCCATTCTTCTATATGTATCTCTATTCTTCTATGCGTTGTTCAATGTTATGTTGTAACTATGCTATTGTTCATAAATGTTTCCTTGTGTAATCTTCTTGGATTCAAGATATGGTAGCACTAATTCTTTTTGGTCTCCATATCATTGTCCGAAAAGATTCTCCTTCATACATGTTATGTGATCTTTCCGCCTTTGTGATTGTAGTTCTACTTTCTTTGGGGAATGATGTCAATTCATTTGCAATAATATCATATATATATTATCTTATGATCATACTAACCCCATGGTAGGTAGATCCCTTCTATGTTCTCTATATGTTTCTATGATATTTCCCTTGATTTGTCTTCATCTAGGGGCATCTCGATGTGGAAACGTAATCAATGGAGTTGTTTATATTTTCGTTAAAGACATTTCTCTTGTTAAAGTGTTAGCAATGACTTTAACGTGGGGGCATATGCTCTACTCACCTATTGCACACACTCACTTTTCAATACGCATATATTTTTCAAGATACCCCTTTCCCCTTTTTGGATCAATAATTAATCCTTAAAGCACGGATTTATATTTTAGGATCTCTTGATCCCTCCAATTTCAAATAGACATATATTGTGATCCCTTAAGGTCAAAAGTGTCCCTAAGATTGGATCTCTTTTATTTATTTTTTTATTCTTATGGAATAGAATATTCCTACGGATAAATCCCTGATGGGTTGACTAGTGAATAGCCACATTCACTAGGCAGTTCAATTCCATCTTTCTTGTTGCACCATTTTCCTATGTGATTCACAATGGGACGTAAGCTATCATTGGGTGAGGTAATCACACCTTCTTTCTCTCTAGAGATGTTTCTCTTATTGTGATCTAGGAGTCGATGAAGACTTGAGTCCCTAGGGGCTTAAGGTTTCTCTTTGTCCCTTGGATTACGATAAGATTATCATTTTATTCTGATCTCCTTTACCAAGAGTTTGCATTGAGTCCATACTCTTGCTAAAGTGGGGGCTTAATGTATCATCTTAAAATGGAAGCACTTCCATGATAAGAGTTTTTAGCCATCCAAGTAGGTGCTTTGGGGTCATGTTAAGCACCTTGATCGGGTCTTTGCATGTATTTGGCCTTTCTCCTTGCTTTTCACTTCTTCCATGCACTTGATTTCTTCATTCTAGGTGAAATTAGGGTTAGGATCTTAAGGATTCTACTAAATTTTCCTCTTTCATGGCTCTATTTTCTAGGTAGGATTTAGAAATAGATCCTCCTGGCCTTCATCACAGTGATCATAGGATTTTATGTCTATCCTTGACATTCTTTCCTGTTCTGGCATCAGTTTTAGGTTTCTAGGCATCCTCGGGACCTCTTGACTTGGTTTTCAGCCAATCTAGGACCAGGATCAGATTCAAGGTCGAGCCTAACTAGGTCAAGGTCGAGGTCAAACTTGACTAGGTTAGGGTCAATCTCGAACCTAACTAGGTCAGGTCCAACCTTGATTTTGACCCCTTTCTCCAAATTTCTAATTTCTAGAATTTTTGGGCTTCGGGCCTTCGAGATATTTAGTTTCCCGCCTCTGGGTTAATCATTTTAAGTTTCAGGATGGTAAATCCTTTAATTGCATTTAATCTAGGTATATTTTATAAAGGTTAGGACTTAATTGGGATTTAATTCTCCAAGGTGGCCCCTCTAGAGGATTGTGCCCTAGTTCACTATAAAACGAGGCCTTCCTCTCTCATTTTTCATCATCAAGTTTGGCAATCAAGCATCTAGAGCTCTCAAGTGAACTAAAGAATTCAAGAAATTCTTCAAGCATTCAAGTGTTCAAGCATTCATCCATCAAGGAGATCCATTGTTAGCTATTGAAGGGTTCAATCTCTTTGGAGCCCCCTTTGATGATCCATCCTTCTCCATTCATTCAAGCCTTCTCATATGCAAAGATCAAATCAAGATTGGTGTTGAAGATCAAATACCATTGATTGGAAACATCCTACATCCATTGAAGCATTCCTATTTGTGGATTTGAGGATTCAAATCCTCTACAAGGACTTCAACATAAGCAAGGTGATTTGTTCCAATTATTTTTTTTATGCATACTACATTTCAATTCAATTTCAAGGTTAATTCCTAAACTGGGGTTTGACCAAGGCAAACCCCCCATACAACAAGAACCCCCATTTTCTTGTAGGTACAAGTGCAAAATTTTAGATCTGAGAGAGAATTTGGATACCCTTTTCGACAAACTTCTGAGATCTACAAACAAAATTTGAATCTGACTTCAAATAAAGAATGTAGTATTTGACCTTTTATAAGGGTCAAACCCAAGCTGAGCCATCTTGGAGAAAGATTTCTAGGTTTTCTTTGTCTCGGCATTTCTAATCTAGGACAAGTTTCATATTTTCTCAAAAGTGTACACAGACATCAGAATTCAACATTTTCCAGATCTGCCCTAATTTGAGGTTAGTATTTGTATTTCAATTATTATATATTCCAAGTATAACATCCTCCATAGGGAAATATTGGATTTACTCTCTCTCTCTCTCTCTCTCTCTCTCTCTCTCTCTCTCTCTCATATTCTTCACAAAATTGATTCAATTGTGTATTAACCTCATGGTTCATCAAATTGGATCTCTTCTTTGGGGAATTTAGGTTTTGAGAATAGATCTCATATTTTTCCCTATACATCTGAATAGCGGTGAATCCATTTTACCTCTATTCAATAACATCACTTGTTAGAGGAAAATAAAGATCTAATTGCAAAAACTAATAAGCAAAAGCATCCTATTGCTCTCTACTTAGTGTGAGTATGAAATAAAGGTTAGTTTACTCTTAGATTTAACCCTTAAACAATGACAATCTACACTAAAATGAGAGATTCAAGAGTGCATGTAAACAACTAAAATGAAAGCATGAAATCTTAATTCATTCCATTATAACCCAAATTGAAGTGTTTTCTACTTAATAAAAGCTTGAAAACATGGAAAACAACTATCAATCTAAACATTAATTAGCAAATTCTCCAAGAAGCATGAGAGTTCATAATCATGGATCATGAAGCCTCAAATTTATGAGAAAAATAGGAGTCTAAGCATCAAAATTAGAAGCATGTAAGAGTGGGTCTAAAAAGAACTCAAAATCTTAGAAGAAGAATATAAGGCTTTGAAAATTCTCTTTTATATGATTTGGAAGAGAATTGACGGTTGAGATGCATCCATGAGGAGTGGTTGAGATGCATCTTGGCTTGATCCTTGATCCATGTGCAAGCCTCCTAATCACAAAGTTTGTTTGTTGTGTTTGTTTGATTTAGGAGGTATTTATATATTTGTTTTAATTAATAACTCTAACCTTTGCACTTTAGTGGGATTGAATTAATTAAATAGGCTTAGAGTTAATAACCTTGATTTTTTCTTGAACCTTAATAATAAATGCTTGATTTAGGATTTGATGGGGTTTATTGAATTTTTGAGAGTTTATGCTAATAATCAAAGATCAAATTAACACAATTAAGGTTATATACCGAATTAAGGGCAAATAGGGCCTTAGGTTCTATTTGCCCAATTTTAGATGATTACAGTAATATTTGACCTCGATAAAAGGTCAAAGACTACTTTGAGATTTTGAAGGTCATTTTTGACTTTGTTCGTGGATCTCAAAAGTTTTCTCAAAAGGGTATCCAGATCCAAACTTGGATTCGTAGCCTTGTACCTGTACCTACAAGAAAAAGAGATTTTTTTGTTGTTTAGATAGGGGATTTGCCTTAGTCAAACCCTAGTTTGGAATCAACCTTAATAATGAAATTGAAATGGAGAATGCTAGCAAGTAGTAGAAATAGATTTAATAATGAAGCTATGAAATCCAATAGATATGCAATTGTATTTCAAATGTAAACAATTATATTGATATGAAAGCTTGAACACGACAAATGTAAATCAAAACCATGAATGTAAATCCAAAACCTCCATGATTGTATGCTTGGAATCCACCTTGATGGAAGAATGAATGGATCTAGAAGATGAACAAAGGATCTTGAAGGAAGATCACACCATCATGATGGCTAGATCTAGGGTTTGAATGATAGATCTTAAATGCTTGAACCAAATCCCTTCAAAGGCTTGAATGCTTGAATCCTTGATCTTCAATGGAGAACTTGAGTGAAGAAGAGGACTTGAATGGATAATTTCTTGAATGGATGCTTGCTTGATGTTGACTTGAGAAAACTTTGAGCACTTGATTTCAAAACTTGATGCCTTGATCATGAAATTGCTTGAAACTTGATGGAGAAAATGAGAGAGGAAGGCGTCCTTTTATAGTGATCTAGGGCATAAACTCCTAGAGAGGCCAACATTGGAGAATTAAATTCCAATCAACTTTAACCCCTAGAAATATACCTAGATTAAATTCAATTTAATATTTTACCATTTTGGATACCAAAATAATCGATCCGAAAGAGAGAAAACAAATCTTTCCGCAACTCGACATCCAAAAATCATGGGACCTTGAAATTTGAACCCTAGGTCAAGGATGAGGTAGACCCCACCCTAGGTCAGGGTCGAGCTTGTCCCTAACCTAGGTCAGGGCCGAGGTCATCATTGACCCTCAAGGTCATCTTTGACCTTGAGGTCAAAACCTCAGGACCTCAATCCAGAGTGCTAGGAAATGCAGAAAGATAGTGAACAGGTGGAGAGAGAAGCAGAACTGGGGGAGAAAGCCAGATCCATGCAAAGACCTAATCAAGGTTCTTGACATGACCCCAGACCACTCACTCAAAGGGATAAATGCTCTTAACATGGAAGTGCTTCCATTTTAAGATGATAAATTAAGCTCCCACTTTAGCAAGAGTATGGACTCGATGCAAACTCTTGGTAAAGGAGAAGAAAGAAGAGATCCAAGTGGATTCGCAATGAGATAAAATAACACTTATCTAAGGACACAAGCCCCCAAGCTAAGGATTCTAAATCAACATACACGCATGAGGGTGTGAAAAGAGAAAACCAAAAGAGTAGGGGTTAGTACTAAAACAAACCCAAATCAACTAGTAGAGGAAACCTTGCTAAGAAATATTTCCTATACTAATATCATATTTGGAAAGCTATTATAAAAGAATAAATGATTACATAAGAAGGACAAGAGAAACACTATAAATAACATAGCTTCATGATCCAGTCCTACTAGCATGAAAGCAAAAAGAGAGAAAGGAGAAAGTGATTACCTCTCCTAGTAAGATGCCCACCTTACCGTGTATCACCCTAGAGGGAGAGCCAAACAGGTGGCCAAACCTGATAGTTCACCCAAAAACTGTGCTTTGAAATTGTAATGCATCTTCTGACGGCTTCTGGAATACCCATAGATCCACCTTCTTGTATCACTATGAATATGAAATGTTTGTCTCCTCAGGATTTAGCAACTTATGTGCATTACCTTAGGAAGATTTAGCATATTGAAAATGCATCTCTTTTCAGGATTTAGCAACTTATGTGTGTTACCTTCCAAGATTTAGTATATTTGAAATTGGAAATGTGTGTCCCTTTAGGATTTAGCAACTTATGTGCATTACCTTTAGAAGATTTAGCATATTGGAAATGCGTGTCTCTTCAGGATTTAGCAACTTATGTGTGTTACCTTCCGACATTTAGCATGCTGCAAAACAAAAGGTTAGAACAAAAATGCATAATATAGAACAAGGGAGGCCGTATATATGCCCCCCTGCTTAAGATGGAAAAAACATACTATTTTGACATGTTAAGGAAAGAAAAGAACAAGGATAAAGCCTTCTTCAACATCAAGACAATAACCATAGACAACACCCAGTGCAAGCCAAGAAGGTCACAACTCCTATGAGGCCATGGAAGGGACAAATGCAAAGAGATATCATGAAAGAAGTGAAAAAAAGTAACCCTTGTGAGGGATAGCACACTATTCAGCTTCCAAGGTGAGAGATATATCAACCATGGAAACCCAATGTCAAACAACGAAAGAGGTTGTGATCAAGGATAGAGATCCTCAATGCAAACCAAAATATTCATGTATGATTGGATATCACGTAATAGATAGATACTGCTTAACCAAGGAAGGAGGTGAATCCCTGGAAAGATAGAAAAGAAGGAGATGGCATCCTTGCCCCCCAAGTGTAGGAACAAAGATGGAAGGGGACCTATTATATTGCTCACAACACTATGCAAGACAACGAGCCCCCAATAAGTAGGCTAACATTGTTTACATAATGTGGAGCTCCATAATAGGAACATAAATGCTATTTAGAGAAAACAAGATTGAAATACAACTCATTGCCACATGATATATAAATAACCTTACTATCAATGAGCTGTCTAATCTTATAATGTAAAGCTTGACATTCATTAGTAGAGTGATCATGAATTCTATGATATAAACAAAAAGGAAGAGTCTTCAAGTGTGGAATATGTTTCTTTTTGCGTTAAGGTCTAGTAATCATCTTAGCATGAAGGAGTTTAGGAAAAAGATCTTCTTGGTCAAATTCCTTCATAGGTTCATCATGTCTTGAAGTGTTATTTGAGATGTTGTTAACATTGATCTATTGTTGAGGATTAAATCCCAATCCATAAGAATGCTCATGCCCCCCAGTATGTAAGGGCATTTGAATTCTGTGTTTATGCTTACCACATTCTTGACCATTAAATCCTTGTTTAACGAGGAAATGATAACCAGGACCATAAAAAGAAGTCGTATCAAAAGGAGTCAATAGAACCTCACTAGTCACAATATCATCCTTAGTAGATTTGGTAGATTCATTGTGGGTAGAAGAAACGACAAAGTTATTACAAAGGGCTTTAGAAGTAAAAACCCATTGTTCAAACTCTCTTTGTTGTTTCATAAAATCATGATCATTAACCTTATACTCTCCAATAAAGGTAGGAGTAAAATCCAAGGTTCTCCAATCATCGCCAGGAAGAGCATTAGAGGAAGAGGAATTACTATTAGAAATAGGAGTAGTGTGAGTTTGAATATTTAGACAAGGATTAGGCGCATCATCCACATGAAGTGAATACATCTTGTTATTATGGATAAACTTGACTTTACAGTGAAGGGTGGAAGGAATGGCATGCATCTCATGCAACCAAGGTCTACCCAAAAGAAGGTTATAATTGAGAGGTCCAAGTATAACATGAATAGGTGTATTCAAGATGACCAGTCCTACTTTGATAGGTAAGGTAATGATGACTAAAGTGTTCTTAGAAATGTTATCAAAGCCACATATAGGAACATTGTTAGGCTGAATAGTTGAAAGATCAGCTTTAATCACTTTGAGAATGTTCATGCTACAAACATTAAGCCTAGATCCATTATCAATTAAGGTCCTACGAATGATACTTGTATTGATATAAACAACAACCATAAGAGCATCATATTGATTTTGAACTTCTTTAGAAGGAAAATCCTTTTGAGTAAATACAATGTCAGGAGTACTCAGGGTAGTATGCATGCGTTGTAATAAGTTATTGATGTTCTCTTGATTAGGAGGTGGAGTAGGAATAGTTTCTAGATATTTTTTCAAGGCTTCATAGTAAGTAGGTGAAGTTTGAAGAATCTCCCATAAAGAAACCTTGGCAAGAGTATTTTGCAATTGGTTTATCAAATCATACTCCTTGCTAGCAAGATGGGGTGGAGGAGGAAGAATAGGTTGAGAAGGTGGCAAAGAAGTAGAAACTACCGGAATAGGTTGAGATTTATTCCTTGTATGATAAGTGTGAGCTATAGAAACTTGGTCATTGAAAGACTCTAAAGACTCCATAGGTTTACCTTTGATAGTAATGCAAGGACAACCTTTGACAGTCAACAAGGGTTTTAGAAAAACCATATTAGTTGTCTTAACACTACAAAAAGATTCACAAGAAGGAAGCAAAGAAGACATCCTAGGAGGAGATGAGGTAAGATCTTGATTCTCCATAAGATTATCACTAAAATGAAGATCATTAAGGGAAATCATATAATTCTTTGCTAATGCCTCATCACTAGAAGGAATCCCAAATGGAGGTAAAGAATAAAAAATATCATCTTCTTTCACTAAAATGTCTACATGTGTTTTAGAAAAAGAGTTATCATCATATATGAATATGTCACCCTCTTGTATCAAAGCATCTTCATGAGGAGGGGATAAATCAATGTCTTTGTCCAAGATATCATCCACAATGGTTTCATGAGGAAGAGAGTAATCAACATTGAAATCCAAAGGTTCATCCCAAATAGGAGGATTATCATCCCTACCAATAATGGACATTGTAGGATCTCCATAAATCACTAAACCTTGATCACTAGAGGCGAGATAAGGTAAATTATATTCTAAAGTAGGCTAATAGAAAGGGCATATATTAGGAGAAGAATTAACATCAATCCTCAACTCATCTCCATAAAGAGAAATATGACAGAGATATAGATTAAGGTCATCTTCTTGCTCTAATATATCTTTATAAGGTAATTCAAAAGAGGAAAAGGCAACATCACATGCACTAAATGAATTCTTTCTAGGTGTAACACCATGCAATGGTAAGGTAAGAGGAGGATGCTGTGAAATCCCAAAAGTTTTGGAAAACATTTGAAACAACTTGTGCAACATGATAACAAATAAAGAAATGCATAGAAAATAGATCAAGATATATCCAAATACATTCAAAAGAAAATCAAACACAATAGGGCATCTAATTCCATAAAAGATAGGGGGTAAGCTTGTCGGGTACACCAAAATGTAAAGGGTAAAATAGGATTCACCAAAATGAATAGTGTGGGAAATACAAGATCTACTTCTAAATCCAAATTCCCAAGGGAGAGATCCAAATTGACCAACCAAAAGGTTAATGCACAATTGAATCAACCTATGGAGAATATGAATGAAGGAAAAAAACCTTATATTTCATTATGAAAAGTATATGCTTAAAATTTAAAATAAATGAAAGGAAAATACTAACCTCAAAATAGGGAAGATCTAGAAAATGTTGATTTCTAATGTCTGTGTTTAGTTTCAGGCAATTCTTCTGGACTTGAAATGCCGAGATAGAGAAAACCTAGAAAACTTATGTCTTTCTAGAAGCAGATAGTCTTTGACCCCGATAAAAGGTCAAAGACTACCTCAAGATTTTGAAGGTCATCTTTGATTTTGTTCACGAATCTTGAAAGTTTGCCGAAAGGGTATCTAGATCCAAACTCTGATTCACAGCCCTGTACCTGTACCTGCAAGAAAAAGAGGTTTTTTTGTTGTTTAGATGGGGGTTTGCCTTGGTCAAACCCCAGTTTGGAATCAACCTTAATAATGAAATTGAAATGGAGAATGCTAGCAAGTAGTAGAAATAGATCTAATAATGAAGCTATGAAATTCAATAGATATGCAATTGTATTTCAAATGTAAACAAGTATATTGATATGAAAGATTGAACACAACAAATGTAAATCAAAACCATGAATGTAAATCCAAAACCTCCATGATTGTATGCTTGGAATCCATCTTGATAGAAGAATGAATGGATCTAGAAGATGACCAAAGGATCTTGAAGGAAGATCACACCATCATGATGGCTAGATCTAGGGTTTGAATGATAGATCTTGAATGCTTGAACCAAAACCCTTCAAAGGCTTGAATGCTTGAATCCTTGATCTTCAATGGAGAACTTGAATGAAGAAGAGGATTTGAATGGATGATTTCTTGAATGGATGCTTGCTTGATCTTGCCTTGAGAAAACCTTGAGCAATTGATTTCAAAACTTGGTGCCTTGATCATGAAATTGCTTGAAAATTGATGGAGAAAATGAGAGAGGAAGGCTTCCTTTTATAGTGATCTAGGGCATAAACTCCTAGAGAGGCCGACATTGGAGAATTGAATCCCAATTAACCTTAACCCCTAGAAATATACCTAGATTAAATTCAACTTAATATTTTACAATTTTGGAGACCAAAATAGTAGACCCGAAAGTGGGAAAACAAATCTTTCTGAAACCTGACATTCAAAAATCATAGGACCTTGAAATTTGAACCCTGGGTCAAGGATGAGGTAGACCCCACCCTAGGTCAAGGTTGAAGTCGTCCCTGACCTAGGTCAAGTTTGAGGTTGTCATTTAACCTCAAGGTCATCTTTGACCTTGAGGTTAAAAACCTCAGGACCCCAATCTAGAGTGCTAGGAAATGTAGAAAGATAGTGAAAATAGGTGGAGAGAGAAGCAGAATGGGGGGAGAAAGCCATATCCATGCAAAGACCCAATCAAGGTGCTTGACATGAACCCAGACCACTCACTCGAAGGGCTAAACACTCTTAACATGGAAGTGCTTCCATTTTAAGATGATACATTATTATTGCAGAGGACTGGCCTTTGCAAAGGACAATGAGATCACATGCACGACTGAGAAGAAATGACGATGTCGACATGGATATGCCTCTGCAACAATATAGGGAAGCAGAAAAAAAGAAAAGGCCAAAAAAGAAATGATTCTCATCTATGCATCTTATTTGATAATGACTGATGTTTATTTCTTGATGTTTATTTGATAATGACTGATGTTTATTTACACATGTTTGAGCTTAGTTCCATGTTTTCTTTCATTCTTGCATTTGAAATGTTAATGGGCTACATACAGAGGTATATCGTAAGTCTCTAGGGTTTTCTCCCTCCAAGTGTATTGTTTCGATTATTGATTCTTCTACTCTTCTCAAAAAATCTATTTATCGCTACTAGAAACACTGAGTTTCCTTTTATACACTATTGTAATGTTGGAGGGGTTTTCACTAAATTTTAGTGGATTTCATATTTTGGGAGAAATTAGTATTAGAATGTTCAATGGGTTCTTTTCTAAAATACACTACTTGAACAACAAAAAAACTTGTAATACAAATGTTGATTGCAACTACCAAGTTAGAAGCTTCACAAAAAACCTTAAATAGCTATAATCACACTCAGATCTGATTGGAAATCAATATAATAGCAGCAACAATATTGATTTTATCTAATTGCAAGATGGGAAATATGATGACAATGCTAATATGCAAGCTAGAAAATAGATTTTCAGAATTACCACTTTCACAAATTAACTCACAAGTGAACAAAAATGGATGTTGTGCAATATGACTATGGATAAGCATTCCAAATGATTTATTAATGCTCTCAACTCCAGGTACAACACTATCAATGTCTAATACAATTTCTTGTTAACTATGATAGCACCTCATATGACTGATGTAACCTTCCACAATGATGGAAGTGGAACCACACATTATATGAATGTTATTCATGGATTAGTAGAAAGTAAGGTACCTTTATGTTGAATCTTGAATGGATAGTAAAAATTTTAAGTACATTATCTTAAAGGCAATTAAATTTTAGTGCATTGATGGCTAACCTTTATTTTAAAAATAAATAAATTATGTTTATGCTTATGTTGAAACTTATAGCTTGGATTAATAATAATAAAGGGAAGTTTCCATTGTGCTTTTGTTGGACAGAGTTTAAAATATTGATAAGAATATGAGTTGCAGTGGATATATACATGTATTATGCCTAACTATTTTTTTGTTGTTATTGTTGTTGTATGGGTCTACGGATCCGTTATGTTGATTTTATTAATAAAAGATGTTTCATAACTAATATGCATAACAAATATAATGAACTAGATGAGTGAAATCAAAAATCATGGAGTAGCCAAGTTTCTAGCAGAGAAACTAGTCCTGGGCTTAGATGAAGATGTCCTTTATGTGTCAATCAAAAGTATTGAGTGGAAAAATTCAATTGTTAGAGAAGGTTACGAAGGGGAAACTCATCTACTAAATGAGTTGAAGTGATTGACCGATACCATGCAAAAAGATCTCAAATGTCTAAACATCACTTTAATGAGTGAGGGAAGTCAAAATATCAACGATGCTAAAGAAATGATCCAGGAATTTGAGAAGGAGATATCATCAATCAGAGATAACAAAGACCTCACAATCGTGGATTTTACGTCAATGGCCAATATTGAAGCAATGTTGGTGGTATGTATGGATCATCTAGAATCTCACAAATAGAAATTTGTCCAAGTGTGCAAAGACAAGAAGGTTCTTAGACAAAGGATAATCCACATTACCTTGCCACATCATGCCATGATCATTAGTGTCTCTCACAGGCACAAGGAATGGAGGAATGTCTACATCACCAACTCCTCTCAAGACCAGTCAATGGTGTCCAACTCATCTACCACTTAGTGATCATGCCCCACCAATCTTGGGTTGCTTCCATCTTTTTCACTTATGCTATCTTTTAATTATGTTTTTTATTTGGTCTTAAAAACTATTTTTTTCTAAAACTCTGGGAGTTTCCTAAACTTTAAGTTTCATATGTCTAAAATGCTGGCTATATATAGCCAGGGAAGACTCTAAAATGGCCGATAATAACTTTTATATAGCAGTTAGATAGATTAGATTAGATTTTTGTGTTAATTTGGTGTGGATTTTCAAAAAGATACTTTGGTAAGTATTTTGGAATTAATTGAAGAAAAATCTTTACTTCTATAAATCTGTTGGTTTATATCAATGAATTTATCTCTGTTAGGGTATCTTTGGTTAAACAGAATTCTTTCTTGAAGTACTTATTTTCTTAGTCAGTCTTTAATTTTTCTAGTTTATATTTGTGGATGTAATGAGTTAAAGTCTATGAGCTTCATTAAATTCATATATATCTCAAGATACAGTGAATAAGACATCTCTATGTGAAAATTAATGTGATTGCCTTATTTACTTTTTGGTCAAAAGTATGATTCTTGCAAAATTCAATTTTGATTATTCAAAAAATCATTGAAAATCCTATTGGGAGTTGTACCATAATTTAGAAGATCAAAATCATTTAGGTTTGATCTAAATGTTAGTAAGAGATCAATGTTTCTTTAGAGGGCTACAGAGTAAAGAATTAAAAATAAAATTAAGAGACAAACTCATTTACTAACAAATTTTTGGTGACTCTGTTGGGAAGCCTTATACAAACTAAACTAGTGCCAGATTTTGTTATTTATTATGAAAACATGGTGTTTCTAGCCCTTGTGATTCCTGGTCATCCAGAAATTCCCCCAATCTTGCATCCTGACCTGCATTTCTTAGATACTCAAGAAGATATCATTACAGACCTGAATGTCCTAACCTGGAAATTAAAAACAAGAAATCAACAATACCAACAAGTTTGTTTAGTAATAGAAGAGGAGGAATAAATTGGTGAATGGTTGAGAGTTATCCCCATAGCTCAAGACCTTACAGTAGTAGATAGGGCATCACAAAGACCTTATACCATCCTCTCCTCCCAAATAACCCCTTTGTACCCCATCTTCTTCTTGAGATTGGAAAGCCTTGACGTTGTCTTGAATTCAAGGCCCCCCTCTTCTAACTATTTATCCTACAACAGTTATGGTACATACTTGGGGAGCAGCAGTAGGTCCTCTAAATCTAGGAGGAAATCATAATTTTCCAAAAGGAGAAAGAGAAATCTTACCAAAATTCTATGGAGATGGGAAGGTCGCAGAAGAAGATCATCTCAATGATTTCAACATTGCTTGTGGGATTTTGGCAGTTTAGCATGAGGATGTTGCAGTGAGACATTTTGTACAAACTCTTCCTGAGTCAGCTGTAGATTGGTTCTACCACTTACCTAATGGTCACATCACCGATTAGAATAGTATAAAGAATGCTTTTGAGGCTCATTTTAAAAGTGTGTTGGATGAACACTCCCTGCTCGCACAATTGACTCAATTAAAAAAAGAGGTACATGAGCCCATGAGGGAATTTATAGATAAATTTAATAAAATCATCCATAAGACTCCTCATGGAAAAAGATCAACAACTAAGAATCAAAAATACATTTTTCAGAATGTTATGCCTCTTGACATTGGCTTTCATTTGAGAAGAGCAAGGGTAGAAAATTTTTAGGCTTCTCAAGATATGTCTATTGAATTATAAGATGACTTGAACATGACAGAAAAATGGAGAAAATATGTTCATGTACCTAATGCACAGAACGCTTCCTCCTCTGATCCTCTATTGTAAAGATTGATGAATGATGTGATCACAATTAAGAGGCAAATTAACAAAGGGAGCGGTAACCCCCCTCCCCCATATAGAGATATTCCTAGGGG
Source organism: Chamaecyparis obtusa (assembly GCA_027943335.1). NCBI lineage: Eukaryota > Viridiplantae > Streptophyta > Pinopsida > Cupressales > Cupressaceae > Chamaecyparis > Chamaecyparis obtusa. Next base: position 1,919,993 of record BSBK01003472.1, on the reverse strand, counting down.
AATGACTGATCAAGCTGGTCCTAGCCATAGAACTCCAGGGTACTTCCCATCCAACACAAAATGGCTATAAGCTCCTCCTAAAAGAACTAATATCAGCACATTTCATCTTACTGATGATCACAATGGTACCTCTTGTCCTGAAATGATTTAGTCTATGTAGATGCATGTTAATAAATAATTGATAGAAGAATCACCTGGAGATATAGAAAGTCCTCAGTTACGTGATGGCTCCAGAAACTATTATTTGGAATATGAATACGACTTAGAGTGAGGAGGAAATACTATGGTAACTCTTGATGGCTCCACTTGCATTGTACTGACCAAAGGTTATCATAATTCTCAGGCCAATGACTCACCATCAACTTCATAGCATTGGGAAAAAGGTAAAGAATCTTTTCCTAAGAATTAATCTTTTAAAAATTAGAGTCCTAAAGAAAATGAATCTTTGAAAAAGCCTGACTCTAGCTCTTCTTTTGATACTGTTGATTTTTGTGAAAACTCCAAAATCCAAGTCTCTCCTTCCGAATACCTTATAATGAACCTAAAAGAATTAGAGAGACTTGTTAAATATGTTAAATCGGTAAAATCCCTTTTAGACCATATAGCTAATGAAAGTACTCATGCAATCTTGTCAGAATAAGCCACCTTAGCTACCCAGTCTACTAGGGATGCAGATCCTCCTTTAGGACTAAAACCAGAACCCATTTATTTGTCCTTGTTCATTCATGGCTTTAAATTGAATAATTATGTCATAGACTCAGGAGCATCTGACAAGATAATGTTTGCTTCTATTGTGAAGGCCCTGGACCTTCCTTTAACTGAAACTTTTGGAAAGTTTTATGTCATGGATGCAAAACAAGTCCCATTGGTAGGCCAAATTAAAGATTCCCAAGTGGATCTAGCGGCATATCCTAGTAAAAAAAATCAAACTTACCATACTTGTTTTTGACATTTCGACTAGTTATAGAATGCTTTTGAGTAGGGTATTTTACAGAGATCTTGGAGGCGTAGTTAAACTAGACTAGCCTCAGGCTACAATCCCTGTTGGATACAAGAAAATTATCTTACAACTTGAAGGAAAATCCAAATATACTGTATTTCCATCCGAAGATCCCAAATCTCAAATACTTTATCAAGAATGTGATTTTGGAAATTACATGATCTCATCCACAACAAACACGATAGGTGAAATAATAGAAAAAATTATGGTCTTTGGTCCTTAGAGTTGGATGGCAGTTGTGCCTCAATTAGCTCTGGAGCAGGAGTTATGCTGATATCCCCGGAGGGAGATATTTTCCCATGGATATTTAAGTTAGAGTTCAATAACATGAACAAAAATGTTGAGTACAAAGCTCTTCTGCTTAGTATTAAGGAAGCAAAGAAAATGGGAGTAAGAATACTTAAAGCTAAAGGAGATGCATAATTAGTTGTAAGACAAGTGAGGGGGATATACTCTGAAAAGAAAGAAAGGATTAAACATTGCAGGAACCATGTTTGGGATGAAAATGAGGGTCTTGAAGATTTCTCTATAGAGACCATCCCTAGAGATTTAAATAGTAGAGCAGATTCTCTAGTAGTTTTAGCCTCCCTATTATTACCACATTCAGATTTTAAGGAAAGTTCTTACAAGATTGAAATGGTGTATAGGCAGAAGGTCCAAGACAATGTTGAACACTGGCAATTTTTTCAAGATGATAAGAAAATAGACAATTTTTTACAAATGGAAGAGGTTTCCAACACAACCTTTTTTGAGGTATCACTCTCAACCTGTGATGAATTTTGCCCAGATAAAATTGTAGATGAAGGGATTGTTCAATTGAAGGGAAACCACATCCCCAAGGGGCTTGTTTCTCTCAAGAATTTATTTGATAGATATGATGAAATCAAACAGACAACATCTCCTCATGAAGACATTAATCAAGGTGATTTTGAGAAGGTAGATATAGGGGAAGAAGGATAACCCCAAATATATAAACCTAGGCAAGTGTTGTGCTCCTGATGAGAAAAGAATGTTTATCAACCTGTTAAAAGAATAAAAGGATAGTTTTTCTTGGTCATATCATGACCTTAAAAATTTTAAAGGGGGAAAATTTCAACATCACATCCCTCTTAAACCTAGAACTACACCTTTTAAGAAAAATCTAAGTAATTACGACCCTAAAGTTTCTAAAGCAATTAAAAAAGAGGTAGAAAAGATGTTGCAGACTTAGATTATTTATCTAATTAACACTTCTACCTGGGTCACAAACATAGTACCTTTTAGAAAGAAAAATGGAGAAATAAGGATCTATGTGGACTTCAAAAATTTGAATTAGAGTAGCCTAAAAGTTAATTATAGTCACCCAATCATGGATCATATTTTACATACCATAACAAGTGCAAAAATGATGTCTATGTTAGATGGTTTTTTCGACTATAACCAAATTAAGGTGGTTGATCAAGATCAACACAAAAAAACATTTAACATGCCTTGGGGTACATATGCTTGTAATCAGATGCCATTTGGTTTGATAAATGCAGGTGCCACATTTCAATGGGCCATGAACTCTTCTTTCAGTCATCTAATCAATAGGGTGATTGTGGTTTATTTAGATGATTTAATAGTTTTTTCTATGAGACATAAAAATCACCTAAAAGGTTTGAGGTTAGTTGTACAAAGATGTAGAGAACACGGTATCTCATTAAACCCTAAAAAGTCTATTTTTGCAGTCATAGAGGGAAAGATATTAGGTCATATCATATCAAAGGAAGGGATCAAGATTGATCCTGAAAGAGCTAAATCAACCCAACAACTTCGGTTTCCTTCAAACAGGACTGGTGTCAAATCTCTTTTCTGGAAAATCAATTTTCTTAGAAGATTTGTGCCTGATTTCACTTAAACAAACAAACACATGGTCAGCCTCTTAAGTGAGAAAAATCCTTTCGAACGGAGTACAAAAATGGTAAAGGAATTTGGTGAGGTTAAGAAAGCCATAGCATCCGCCCCCACTCTGATAAATCTAGATTAAAAGAAATATTTCATAATCTATTGTTATGCCTTAGAACACGCAATATTTTAGATATTATTGCAAAAGAATGATAAAGAAGAGGAAGTACCAATTTCTTTCATGAGAATGCCTCTCAAAAAACATGAATTGAATTATCCCCTGGTTGAAAAAAAGCTTATGCAGTAGTAAAGGTAGTAAATTATTTTAGGTTCTATATCTTTCATTCTCACTCCATTCTTTATGTCCCTACTTCCACTATCAAAGATGTCTTGGCTCTGCAAGAAATAGGCATGAATAACTAAACAACCTGGATTGCAAGAATTCAAGTATTTGATTTAGACATCTTCCCTAAAACATTGGTACGAGGACAAGGTTTGTGCAAACTCATGGCTAAACAAGTGTCTGATAGTGATATTCCCTTGGCCCTTTTTGTTAGTCTCCATGGCTCATGATTTTCAGACATAGCTTCCTATCTGACATACGGAGATTTCCCTATGCAATTAAATCCCAAAGAAAAGATAAATCTCAGACTGAAGGCCACAAAATATGTCATTGTTGATGATATCCTGTACAAAAAAGGGTTGGATGGGGCCTTTCTGAGATGTGTTGATAAAGAACAACAAGAAGAATTGTAGATGAAGTTCCATAATGAGGCTTGTGGTGGTCACTTTTCCTCAACATTGACTACTTTTAATATTCTTAGAAGTTGTTATTACTAGCAGGGGATGTTTGGTGATGCCTACAAATGGGTAGCGAACTGTGAAAAGTGTAAGTTGTTCAGTGATAAACCATAGTTAGTAGCTCTTCCCCTGAGACTTGTAATTATCAAGGAACCTTTCAAACAAAGGGGGTTAGATTTCATTGGGCCAATTAATCCTCCATCTAATTCTAGTCACATGCACATCTTGACAACTGCAGACTACTTCACAAAATGGGTGGAGGCGATTCATGTCAAGAAAACTACATCAGAGATAGTATGTGACTTCCTAAAAAATTATATTTTAGTCAAGTTTGGAGTCCCTAGAAAGTTAGTTACAGATAATGCTACTAATTTTTCCTCTCAAGAGTTAAAACTATTTTGTTATAATCACATCATTTACTTGTCTCATGCATCTAACTATTACCCACAAGGAAATGGGCAAGCAGAATCAAGTAACAAAAACTTGATAAGGATAATGAGGAAATTAGTAAATGACAATGCCAAATATTGGCATAAGAGGTTATTTGAGGCTCTTTGGGTAGATCATACTTCTCCAAAATGGGAAATCGAGATTGCACCATTTGAATTAGTGTATGCTATGGAAGCTCAACTTTTATAATTTTATTACCTTTGGAATTGGAAACTATTAAATTACAGAAAACAATTGAAGATCAAGTTTTTTAAAATGCTCTAGAAAAATGGATTTTGTATCTTAACAAAATACAGGAAGAGAGGGAGGAAATGGTGAGTCGGATAGCTTTACACCAGGCCCAGGTCAAGAAGATCTTTGATCAAAAGACCAGGCCCCAAAATTTTATGGAAGGACATCAAGTATTGGTGTGGGATAAAAGAAGGGAACCTAAGGTCACCCATGGAAAGTTCGAATCACTTTGGAAAGACCTGTTTATAATCTCCAAAGCATTGGGAAGCAATTCATTCAAGTCGGAATATCTCGACAATACTATTCTGCCCCTATCCTTTAATGGTTAGGATCTAAAACTATATCAACTATAAGCAGTTTGTCCCATTTTTCTATATATATATATATTTTGTTGTGCTTCTTGTCTTTCTTTCTTTATTTTTGTTATTTCTTTCTCGTCTCCTTTTTGTTTTATATTTTTTGGCCCTTTTGTCATGATTCCCTAGTTTGTAAAACCAAAGCTTTAAGTTTATCATTTGTCCTTAAGAGTCCTCATCCCCAGATGGAGCCATTGTTACCCCTAATTTTTAATTTTTATTCATGGCTCTAATCTTCTCAAAAATCACCCCATAATCCTTTTCGGAATGCATTTTTACCAATGTTCATTTTCAACCTTTTTGCATACACCTCTTGTCGATTGAACTTGAACCTTGAACTATCCTAAGTTCAAGATTCAAGGTTCAATAATACCCCATGGTATGTTTTCTTTTCTTTTTTCTTTATTACAAACTAAGCATCATGTTTTTGTAAAATGTGCCCTATCATTGAATTTTGAACCTTGAACTTTCTTAGTTCAAAGTTCAAGGTTTAAATAACTTTGACAATTTGTAAAAGGTTTTAATGATCACTAATTTTTCTTTTTGGCTACTAGTTTTTCTTTCTTAAACATACCAAAGGGTAGTCATGTCTTGTTCCTAATTGAAGTCAAACTTTGAACTTTCTTAGTTTAGAGTTCAAAGTTCAACTGATACTCTCAAAATAAGAGGAAAAATGGGGGGCGGTGATGTGATGGAAGTGACAGATGGTAGGGAATATGGAATCCACGTGTGGTGCAAATATAATCGTTAAGAGAAGTGACATTTAAATGTCATTTCACTCATGGGAAAGTACAACAGTTAATGCAACAATCAATCAAACCTCTTGTCATCATTAACTTAATCTTTGGGCCATCACTTCATCATTAATTACAAATCTCCTGCAATGTTGTGATGAATTGATAAATAAATGGGTGATACTTACTTATTCTATCCATTGTCATGGTAGAAAGTTTCTCTTAGTGAAGGTAAGGATAACAGAGGAGCTGAGGTATCTTTTTCCTCTCAAAGCTTAATGCACTGTGTGAAATAACAGGTTAGTCATTTCTCCTTGGCGCTCTTGTTTCAAATTGAAGTTGTTTGTATTGTGAAGTTTAAAATACCCTTTAGAGATTTTTTGTTTCTCTATTCATCTTCATGTGTGTTAGGTCATCATGAAACCTCCACTTCCAAATTTTGGAGGTACTTCTCCTTTAATAAGTTCTATGCCTGATTGTGATGATACATTAATATGGTAGGGAGCACTGGACAAAATTAGGAGCAAAGTTAAAAATCCTATTCCAGGTTCTATGATAGAGGAGGTAATTCATGGTGGACTGGCACAAGCTAGTGCTTTTCCCATAGTGACTCCATGCCTAGATCTAGTAGTAGAATACACCAGAAGGTACAACTTGGAAGAAAAATGCATCAAAAAGATAGATGGAAGCCCTTTAGCTTAAATAAATAGAGATGTCATTTTAACTTCAATGGGTATTCCTGAGAAGGATCCATATGAGGGATGTACCATTCCTTATTCTCAGTCTAATATTTCTACTAAAATACAAGTGTATAGGAATGAGATCACTCAACATTTGTTTCTCAAGGCACAAAAGGGAAGGTCTAGGCTTCCTAAACCTCTCACCATTGACCATTTCAAACTAGAGGTTACTAAGTTGGTCATATTGCTTAATAGAATCAAAGGGAGTCATATCTCTCTCCCGCTCTCCCCCTCTCTCCCTCTCTCCCCCTCTCCCTCCCTCTCCCTCTCTCCCCCTTTCCCTCTCTCTCCCCCTATCTCTCCTTGTCTCCCCCTTTCCCTCCCTCTCGCCCCCTCTCCCTCCCTCCTGCTCCCTCTCCCTCCCTCTCCCCCTCCTCCCTCCCTCCCCCTCCCTCCCTCTCACTCTCCTTCCCTCCCCTTCTTCCTTCCTCCCTCCCCCTCTCCCCCTACTCCATCTTGCTCCATCCCTCTCACTCTCCCTCCCCCTTCCTCTCTCCCTCTCACTCTCCCTCTCCCTCTCCCTCCTTTTCCTCCCTCTCTCACTCTCACTCCCGCTCCCTCCCTCTCTCCCTCTCCTTCTCCCTTCCTCCCCCTCCTTCCTTCCCTCCCTCCTCCTCCCTCTCCCTCTCCCTCCCACTCCCTCTTCATCCCTCCCTCCTTCTCCTCCCTCATGTTTCATCTCCCTCTCTCCCTCCCGCTCCCTCTCCCTCTCTCTCTTCTTCTCCTCCCCCATGCTCCCTCTCCCCCCCACTCCCTCTTCCTCCCTTCCTCCTCCTCCCTCCTTCTCCTCCCTCCCCCTCCCTCCCTCTCCTCCTCCCTCTCCTCCCTCCCTCCCTCCCTCTAACTCTTCTTCCCTCCCTCACGCTCTCCCTCTCTCTCCCTCTCTCCCCCTTTTTATCCCTCCCCCTCCGTCTCTCCCTCTCCCTATACCTCTCTCCCCCTTTACCTCCCTCCCTCTCTCCCTCTCTCCCTCCTCCCTCCCTCTCCCTCCACCTCCCTTCCTCTCCCCTCCCCCTCCTACTCCCTCTGCCTCCCTCCCTCTCCCTCTTTGTCTCCCTCTCCCTCTCCATCTCTCCCTTATGCTCCCTCTCCCTCTCTCCCTCTTGCTCCCTCTCCCACTCCCTCTCCCTCTCTGCCTCCTCCCTTTTCTCCCTCCTTCTCCTCCCTTCGCTTCCTCTCCTTCCCTCCCCCTCTCCCTCCCGCCCGCCCTCCCTCCCGCTCCCTCTCCCTCTTGCTCCATTTCCCTCTCACTCTACCTCCTTCACCTCCATCCCTCTCACTCTCCCTCCCTCCCCCCTCCCTCTCTCACTCTCCCTCTCTCTCTCCTCCCTCCTCCTCCATCCCTCTTCCCCTCTCACTCCCTCCTTCTCACTCTCCCTCCCCCTCCCCCTCTCCCCCTCTCCCCCTCTTCCTCCTTTTCCTCTCTCTCACTCCTTTCTCCCCTCCCTCCCCCCTCCCCCTCCTGCTCCCTCCTTCCCCTCTCTCCCACTCCCTCCCTCTCTCCCTCCTGCTCTCTCTCCCTCTCCCTCCCTCTCCCACTAGTACAATTGGCACCTATATTCGACATACAACAGGTCAAACTTTCTACCAATATTGGTCGAATGATCAACAAACAATCTTGTCTCTATTTTCCTAATCATATTTTTTACATATTGGTGTTACCATAGAATGTCCTACGCTAATCTTGGTCGAAACTGACATTTGCAAATGGAAAATTTATTCATCGATCATTCAACCACGTCAGTCGAAATGTTTGACCAACCCGACTAGGATGCTAAAACCACGACGCTTAATTTCAACCAAAATGAGTCAAAATTTAGACCAATGTTGGTCGAAATATTTGGCCCTTCCGACCAGGATGCCAAAACCACGATGCTAAATTCCGACCAAATTTAGTCAAAATTTCAACAAAGGTTGGTCAAAATATTTGGCCCATCTGACCAGGATGCCAAACTCATGACGCTACATTTTGACATAGAATGGTCAATTTTTAGACCAAAATTGGTGAGAGTTTCAACTAGGGTTAGTCAAAATTTCGACCAAATATGGAATGTTAAAAAAAAAAAATGAAGATAAATATCCAGAGTAATCACCAATGGCATCCTGGTTGGTGATTAGTCTAGATATTTATCTTCAGGTGTTACTTTGCATATATATATATATATATATATATATATATATATATATATATATATATATATATATATATATATATATATATATATATATATATATATATATATATATATATATATATATATATATATATATTTATTTATTTATTTATTTATATCACTGTGTATTTTGTGTGATGTCCTGTTCTTGAAATAAAAATTTAGTAATAAATAACAGTAAAATATAAATAACTAAATTAATTAATTATAAATTGAAATAATAAATACCTAAATAAATAAATATTTATATTTGATCAATAATATAATATTAGAATAACATTATAATAAATTATAATCTCTTAATAACCAATGTCTATTAATTAATGATAATAACATTGAGAAAATGAGCAAAGAGACACGATGGGATACTTACAGGTGCCTATGTGCTATGAATGGATGCCCACCTTCTACCAGGGAAGATACATATGCAACTCAGGCTCCAAACTTGGAGGATGGTGTGGGGGTAGATTGGAAGAAATAGAGAGAAACTGACAGATGGTTTCAACAATTGAATTTGGTTTTGCATGCAACGATGAGCCGATAGTTTTGGGTTTTGGGTTTTCTTAAGGTGTCTGGTAGTTGAATTTGGTATGATTATTGTAAAACTGACAAATGGTTTCAACAGTTGAATTTGGCATGATTATTGTGAAATTGACATGAATATTGTGAAATTGACACATGGTTATTATGAAATAGGCAAATATTCAAAACATTATTTGACTTAAAGAATGTATTGTCATTTTGCATCCAAGTAACAATGAAGAGTTAAACTAATAGCCAAACTTGTCCAATCTCTTGTCCAATGATAGATTAAGTTGATATTTTGACCAACTCTTCATTTGAGTCAGGAAATACCATTGGCTCTCTATTCTAAATTCTAATAATATATGGTTCCTTATCATCCAACTTCAATTCATTTGACACAACAATCATATTGGGATCTATGAATAGTCAGTTCATTTGAGACAACAATCATAGATCTCTTATCAACATATGAATCTAGATTTCAATCATCCACTTTCACTCTTTTTCCGGATTGTATCATTTTGTTTTAACCTTGGAGTATCATTTTCTCACGGCATCCTTAATTAGTTTTTAAGTATCTTATCAAAGTATTAAACCAGGTTGTTGAGTACTCTTTTTATAACTTCCAAGACACTTTTAAATTATTAACAAAAGTCCCTAGTCCAATGTAGCAGATAACTGAGTATGTAATAGATTTGTTGAGTCTTATATAAGTAGCTATTCATGTGTATATGGTCTGTATTTCTATGATGGATTTTCCTAGCAACTATGCTTATGGGTTTGAAAATAGCCATCTCATAGAGCGACTTAAAAAACATATATAAGGGTGTAGTAGATTTGTGATTTTCTATAGAACTATTAAAGAATGCATCTACTACCAAATTGAGTTCTCAAAAGCTTCAAACCATTTTAGGGCCAAACTCATTGTAGAGCGATCCAACCCAAGCTTACAAGGTCCAAGGTCCATTCAGGCCATGACAGAAGGTTGGATAATATTTTTCAAAAATTCATACTCAGGTATATCTTCAATACCGGAGAATACTTAGATTGAAAAGTCCTTCCTTTTATTTCAGGAGACTTGTTTTCTCCTCCAAATGAATAATTCTAAAAGAAGGAAATGTTGGAGGAAAATGGTGAATTTTATTGGAGGAGAGGATATTGCAAGATTTACACAGATGGCTAATAGAATGAACTAGAGAGGGGAGGGGTAGTGATAATGTGGATGTGGCAAAGTTTTGAACACCCAAAGCATTTAAAAATTACAAAAATCAGATCATAGAATTTCAAACAATAGCATCTCAACCCATATGATTTCAAGCCTTGTAATTTTTAAACTCTAAAAGAAAATTCAATTAAGATCTGAAAATATCAAAGATAGAAGAGAACAACGTAAAAAAAAAACAAAAAAAAAAACATTGAAATCATGAGAAGTGACTTACCTCAAGGGTCTTTAAAAATTGTAGCATTTTATTTTTTTGAATGAGATGAGCCAAAACTAATCTCATTACAGCTGTTGTTTCAATCTATTCAATACATTAAGCAAAATCAACGGACAACTTGTAGCAAGATTCTACACCAAAAAATTATGAAACCTATTACAACAGTTGTTTCTAAAGTAATGCAAACCAAAACAAATCATGTACCTCTGAAAACTCTTTGCAAGATTGTGTTGGCAAACAACCATGCATTTATATCCCTAAGGCGGTTTTTTTCACGATGGTGGGCAAAGGACCAACGACATCGCATCCTTGCAGAGTAAAATGGAGGGAGACAGATGGCTTCCAAATATAACCAGTTAAGAGCTACTATGAATAAATGTAGAGAAACTTTTCTTAAAACAATTCCCAAGAAATTAAGAAGATAGTGAACTGCAACAACATGAAATGCACGAGTCTAGAAGGTGAAGGAATATGAAAGACAAACTTACAGACAAGTAACTAGAGGACAGTGATCACAATAATAGTATATGATAAAACATGACATCTTTTATTCTTTGAAGGCTCCATTTGGCAAGTGATGTGACACATTACAATTCCAAATGACAGTGACAACATGCCTTTACTAGTCCAAGTCAAGAACACATGTTATGTCATGCTTTTCACAATGAGTTTATCTACATTGGCTAAAGATACATAGCATCGATGATATAATGATGTTCTTTCCTAAAGATGATAGTTATGAATGAAGAATAGAAGATAGGAACTGATTTAACGCTTCACCTACTCAAAAACATAAACCAATGAAATAATCCAGATGAGGCCAAGAGAGGTTGACACATTCAATAAGAGAATACTTACACAAAATGAAGTCGAATCATGCCAAAGAAGTTGACTATTGGCCCTTCTAATTTTTTATTTGATAGTTGCCTGACAATGACACATTCAAAATGCACTTATGAGAAAATACCTAGAATGAATGAAATTGATTTCGAGAATACTTTAATATTCTCTACTTATGTTAGTTTGAGATTCACTTGGTTTTGAGAATACTTTAATATTCTCTACTTAAAAAGGCCAACCACGTGAAGGTGGAAGCTCATCTGGCCTCACCCCCCCCTCCCCCTAACATCAATCTAAATTCCCCATTAATATCTAATTACACACTTCATTCATCCATTTATGAACTATAACATTCAATCAACACAATCACAACATTCATTAATATGATATAACATTCATTAATACGCAACACTAATCAAGAATTGATTAACACATAACAATATTCATTAACATGACATATAATTCAATATTAATATGCAACATTCATAGATAATTACTTAAAACAACGTTCTTTCATTATCCAACAAAGTTAATCAAACAAGTTTTATCAAAGAGAATTTTTAAAAAATCATTTCTTTTTTGGGTTTTTATTAGATTTCTTAAGGTAAAGGATGAGAGGAGCATCAATATCTTCCTCCTCTTGTGGTTGTGATCTCAAATTATGATGCTTCCTCATGTCTTGAGGAGCACGAGGCTACTGCACTAAAGGGTGGTCTACTGCAATAAAAAGTAAATGGGTTAAATTCGCATACTTTTTTTTATTGTTACATGTATTTCATTAACCAGTAGAACATAACATGCATTTTTCTTTACCTGACAATGCCACATCATGTATAATAACATTTTGATCTGCTGCCACCTCAACATGCTCAATATGCTCTAAAATATTCAAAAAAAGGTTACACAACCAATTGCAATTAAAGATGTTAAATTCTATTAATAATTACACAATTTATTTCCAATAGCAAATTAATACCTCCACCACTATGATGCACATCATATCCTTTGTCACGTCTAGGCTCCATGATAGGATTTGAAGGCTGTAGTGAAATGTCATACGCATTGTTATCATGAAATAGTCAATTTATATTCAAAATTAATTACTCAATTTGATTTACTTTTCATTTGACCAATTTACCTATGTCTCATCTGGTGCAACAGATTCTTCGTTATGGCTTTTGGATTCTTGGCATAGGCGTGCAGCCATGACTTTATAGCTTTCCTTCAAGGCTATTCTTTTGTCTTCATCCGTGGGCTCTACATTGAATTTTGTGCCCTATATTTTTTGTTTAATATCATCACTTTTGCATATATGATTTGATTAAACATAATTGTTTGCAACCTTATATATAAAAATTTGATATGAAATTCCAATGTTGCTACTCGCAAGTCAAGAGTGAAGTTTCATATAGCCACCAAAGCCAAGTTTGTGTTGGCCAACCTGTTTTAATCTTGCTTGTGTAGCTTTTGATGTGTCTTGCAGTCTATGAAAAGTTTGAAACATGTTAGATTATATATTAAGAAAGATCACTAATTAGTACATGATTACATTCTACTTAATACTATCACGACATACCTTCCTTTTCCATCTTCTGGTTGAATTCCACTACCCTTTAGCCTTTTCTCTTTTGCATCTTCCATTATTTCATTCCACTCCATCGGTGGAATCATAGGACACTCTTACTTTAGGTTATCCTTTAGAGCCCTTCTACATTGGTCCCTCACAGTATTTATATGTTTGGATGCATTTTTAAGAATCATGACACTGTCAAAAATTTTATTTCCAAAGAGGTCCTCTAAAGATTTAATGAGCTGATTTTTTAAGTCAGCATCCTATTCATTCCACCTTTTTTGGAAAAACAAAATTGTTAGATATCATAACTTTAATATACTACAATAAATGGAAGATAAGAAAAATATTATACCAATATTATGAAGCTACGTACCTTTTACATATGGTTGGCCCAAATAGCTTCAATCTCATTTGAAAAAGATGATCATAAAAAAAATCATTTCCTACGAAAACATCATGGGATTATCAGTCCAAAACGAGTTATGCATAAGTAAACTACAATTACACTGTAAATAATAAAAATTTTAAAGCACCTGGAAGCTTTGGTACTTTTAACGAAAACATATTTTTCTTGTTCAACAACAATGTCCCCACAAACAAACCAGTACTAGTAACACGGATTGATCCAGGAAATGGTTGATATTCACTAGTACTGGTTTGATCTGTTCTTGTACCAGGTGTAGGTGTATCTATTAGTGCAAAAAATAAGTCCATGTAGTGTATAAAATTCACACAAGAAAAATAATCAATGCATGATTAGCACATAACAAAATATAGAAAAACAAGGTTTTACCAGTTGTAGTTGGTACAGAGGAAGATGTCTGCAAGCTCCTTGTTGCGGACAATCCAGCTGCCGATATCAAATTGTTGATCGAAGGAGGTGGACCAACACTACATCATGAGTTGAAGAATACATTGTTAGCAAAGAAATTTGCAATGGATAAAGATTAAATGGGGTACTAGAAGCATCACAAAAAAAAGTTGAGTCAATAATACATACAAAGGTTAAATGAATGGTTAAAGGTTTAGGGATTATTTACATGAAGGTTGTGTGGTGCTACAACCCTCACCATATTGACCACATTTCACAAGCATCAAAAAATCCTTTAAGAAGAAGACATCATATTTTAGATCATGATCCATAAGATAGTATAAAATATAAACACCTATTGAACTTTAATTATTGCTTAAGATTAATTATTACTTACATTCATACAATTGACTCTACATATCAATTCATCTTTGAGTGCCTTTGTCTCCTTTGTTTTGTTTGGTTCCATGACAAGGTTAAGAATTTCTTTACTATATTTTTTTATAAATTGAGTAGCCATGAATACATGGTTAGTGCTACATGCGATGTCATCTATAAATGGCACCTCAATTTTAGATCGCAATTGATCTACTGTCTTTTTTGCTTTTCCCTATCAATAAGTATCAAGTTATGACATCAATATCAATAAAATTCTATCAAAATAAATCCAAAGCCATAAAAAAAATAACATAATAATATGACATTTATTTCTATATAATTTGTAGAATTACACTAATTAAGGTTTACCTTTGATGAAGAAGTTGTACTGTGCGGAACATCCCCGCATGTATCTTGAGGTGGATCCATGTTGCCCTGTGACAAAGATTAGTAATTCTTAGCAATCAGCAATGAAATGAAAGTAATAAACTTACCAAAAAAAAATATTATAAAACAATAGATTGTATATTGGAGTCAATATTAATTGGAGGCAATTGGTTTAAATGTTATACTTACTAGTCCTATAATACAAAAAAAATTTGTATCTACACGATTCAAATTGTAATCTATCAAAAGCTCTTCCCCTGGACTTATTGAATTTATCGCACATACAAATACACAATTTCCCTCGCATGCCTCGAATATACAATTCGGCTACTTATTAGTTGACATAGGTCAAGAACTATTTATAAAACCTATAATATTCTATGTTGCTTTTGGCCTTCCATCAATATACATAGCGAGCCTTTTAGTTTGATCATTTACTTTGCATTGTATATAATTTGTTGACAATGCATACCTACCCATACTTTTTTTATATTGTATAATCTGCATCCAATTATTGTAATTGTAACAAAGTTCTACATACTCCATCAATTCAACAAATTGATTATAACTGATCTTTATGCCATCCATGGAAAATAAGCCCAAACCATGTAATGAAGAGGGAGCTATGTGATATATCCTTTTGTTAACAAAAAATCAGTGTTAACTGGAGGTAGTTCCTTGGGTACCCATTCTTTCTGAAGATGTGTGTACCTTAAGGGAACCTTCCTGTCGTCTTTGGTCTCATTATCATAAGAACATGACCCCCCTTAGCAAGGAAAAATTGCATTCATTTATTGAATTTTCTTCTAATCTTTTGACCTCTAGTTGATTTCCCTATTTTAAACCTACTAGATGTCTCACTTTTGTCTTCTATTCCTGCATTTTTCTCACTTGAGAAAAACAAATTAGACAAATACCTATTTGGTGATACCTGCAATCCATCAAATCAGAGACATAGTAGGATCTATATATTTTTCTGACTAAAGAGAAGGAAACCAAATAATAAATTATACCTGTCAATCCATGTCAAAGGCGTTAAATTTCCTACATATATAAATCATTTATCTTAACTTAACCAAAAATTACATGATGTGTAAGCTACAAATTACATAGAAGACAAAATTTACATGATGCAAAATATACTCCATGACATTAGAGTTCAACACATAATAACTTAATTATACAAACATACAAGTCAAACAAATTTCTATGAATATATCAATACCTCATACGTGACATTGATCATATCTTGACATACATTTTATTGATCATGTTATTGATTATCCTCCTCATCCATGTCATCATCATGACTATCACCATCATCGTACTTGTCACCTTGATAATCGTCATCATTGTCATCATCATCATGACCAACACCACCACCATCTTCATCAGCATCATCATCATCTTCATCACCATTATCATGACCATCATCACCTTGATCAACACCATCTTCATCACCATGATCATGATCATCACCATCATCGTCAGCATCATCAGAATCATCATCGTCAACATTACCAGAATCATCATCATTTTCTTCTTCTTCTTCATTGTGTAACAGTCATCTGTGATCATCATTTACTTCGTCTTTTGATTCTTTAGTATCTTCTTCCATCACATCATACTTTATTGACCTTCCTCTTAGATCATGTCTAACAACAAATGATCAATCTGATTTATGTGGAATGTCAAAGTAAAACACTGGCTCACATTGGCTTGGAAGAAACATAGGGCTCATCTCTAACTGGCTCAAATGACCTTGTATTAATCATTGTAAATTCATTATCATGTTCAATAATAGTCCTATCAGGATCATTTTGATTCAATCGTAGCCTTTACCATTTGATGACAAATAGAACTAATTTGAATGAATTAAAGTCGCACTCAAGTATATCATCCAAAATGTCATAGTATCAATCTTCAGATTGTTGAGGATGTATGTCATTTCTAGATAAAATATTAGTGACCTCGAAGACTACACTTATCCTAGAATCACAAGTTTTTTTCATGTCATCTAACTTTTTATGCGAAATTTACGGTCATAGTAGTAC
The DNA here is from genome assembly GCA_027943335.1 of Chamaecyparis obtusa. NCBI lineage: Eukaryota > Viridiplantae > Streptophyta > Pinopsida > Cupressales > Cupressaceae > Chamaecyparis > Chamaecyparis obtusa. The sequence goes on along the minus strand of BSBK01003472.1, from coordinate 1,903,634 downwards.
ATAACTTTGTGGTGTTTGATCTGTAATTATTCAAACATGTCAAAATTATTTGCATCGATCCGTGAGTTGATATTAAACTTATGGGTCATAGTTAGTAAACTTATACATACATTTCTACCTCTTAAATCATATGCTAGATCAAGTACCATTGGCGTAACATTGAGATCTTCATTACGATGAGCTTCTTTAACCAATGATGCAACATCATCCTATGTTAATGAGTGACCATTTTTTTGAGATTGTTGAATCCATACCGTCATCGAATCAAGATTGTTTGCAATATACAAATATAGTGCATTCCACTCACAACCAACTGTAAAAAAAAAAAAAAACCGCTTAGAAAAAATTTATATTGAAGATCTATAAGAATTAATAAACTACAATAACATCGTATAATTACCTCTCACTTTCCTCAATCTACCTTTCCCCATCAAGTACTCTCTTTTGAATTTGTTAATAGAGTTGGGATCCTAAATGCGATCTACATAGATATTTGCTGCAAACTTGGGAAGATATTCACTAATGTACATCATGGTCTAGTATACCATATATCTCTCCACCATGTAACCCTCGAGATATGCTTTTTGTAGAACCAAGCCCTTCATAAATTTTAAGTGTCTCTCAACCATCCACATTGACCTAGTTTGTATAGGTCCACAATTCAATCTCCTCAATTTGATGTATGAGGTAATGTTCTTGAGCATTGAAAAATGATGGAGGTAGACACTTTTGCATTTCACACATAAACTGAAGAATTTTTCTCTTCCAATATTTTATATCATTTTTATCAATTTCTTTAGATGATAACCACCTAAAAGAGATTCAACTCATAAGAACATATAAACAAGATTTTAGAAAAAATATACAATAAATTACATAAAAAACAAAGCAAGTCATAAATATAATATTTGTACAAGTCAAAGAAATAACACTTCTAACCTCATGTATTCTCCAAGATCGTATATAACTTGTTTAGCACTGTTGTCAAACTGGTGTGGGAGGGATAGAGGTATGACGTACTGTAATAATTTAAAAATAATTTTTTCAATATATTGTAAAATAATACAACAAAAAATACATAAAATTTTACAAATATACTGTTAAAGAGAACATAACTTACCTTGATGAAGGTATGTCAATCATGTGTTTTCAACCCTGGCCCAAAATCACCTTTCTTTGATATAAGAATGCTTATATTTGTAGCAAATCATGTTGAAAATTTATTTTTTTTTATGACTTTTTTTAATGCATCACTTTGTTGCTCAGTTAATAACTAAAGAAGGGCACTCATATTTATGTTGTCTCTATTGCTATTTGATTCAATGAAATTTTTCAGTGCATGAGTGGATTCATGAATGTCATTACAAATTTTGACAACTTTTTCTTTGTCACGCCTTCCATCCAATATTTTTCACAGTGTCTCTCTTACATTCTTTTCGATATGCATAGCATCAAACAAATGCACGATTGAGAGATTATTGTAGTACGGAAACTTACTAAATTGACTAGGATAACTTTTTATTTCATTAGGAAGTTGGTCATTGATGCCTTGACGACCTTCACAAGCATCAATTACATCATTAGTAAATAAAAAATAATATCAAAATATAAATTTCAAACAAAAATCATCAGATGGAATGACATTACCTCAGCGATTTAGTCTATTGTATTCCAACTTCTATAGACAAAATGTCATTCTTCGTGGCTTTGATGTTGTCTCTTCTTTTCCCCTTAAGAAAGTTTTTTTTTTATAATTTGATACTTATGATTATTGTGGAGAAAGTGCCTAGACTCATCGAACACCTACTTTCCTAAACTTCTTGAATGATGAGATTTCATCTTTGGACCACAAACTAGACATGTGAATTTACCCTTTGTCTGAAGACCTAAAAGATACCATACAATTGGATCATGTACAATTATCAAGGGCAACTTAAACATACAATAATAATGTGTAAGCACTATAACATACCAAAAATACGTGACCTTAACAATATATAACATACCGCAAAAATGATTTAACCTAAGGGCATCATGTATTGTCCATACAAGCATTACATGGAATTAAAGTTATCTTTGGCCTATTGGTTTAGAGATGTCATACATAGTGACCTCATTCCATAAATTCAACAAATCGTCAATAAGGGTTTCAATATATACGTTCATATTTTTAACTTGGTACTTACCTAGTTGAATGAACAAAAATATTACATAATTATTATGACCATCTTGATAGGGTGATTATAAATTAATTTACCTAACTATTAAATGAAAAAATACCTAGTACAATCATTGACAACATTATGTGCTCCCTCTTTATGGACATCCAAGGAGGAATGTTATTGTTAATAACAAAAGTAGGTCACACTGAGTAAACAGATCTTATATTTCCAAATGGATTGACACCGTCCGCTGCAAATGAAAGCTTGAAATTACGAAGTTCTTTTTTAAAGTGTGGCCATGTTGTTTCTATGTCTTTAAATATAAAACCATCCACAAGCATTCGCATAATGACATCTTGACTTCTATTGCGTACATGGTAATCCATAAATTATGTCAAGCTAGTGCACCTGAATAATTGTTGAAGACGTGGAATAATGGGAATGTACCGAAGAACTTTGTGAGGCACCTTTTTTGTTATTTGATCTGACTGATATCTACTAATATGATAATCAGGGCATTCTATTGCAAATTCATGTTGTTTATGATATAGAATGTGATCATTTGGACATGCATGTATTATGTGATACTTCATTCCAATTTGATTCATAATTGCAGATAATTTTCAATACGAACGAGATAGAATGTTTGATGGTGGTAACAAAAACTCACCTATCAACCTAAAACAACAAATATGAATTGTTAATATAATGAATAGTAATGGTATGCTAACATTGAAAATGAAAAAAATGACATACCTTAGCATACGTGACATTGCTACATTGGATAAACCATTCATAACCTTCAAGTTCACCAACAACACTATAGCGGAGAGAAGAGTTGTTTGGGAGCCTTGGTATAGGGGCTTGTATGTCTTCTCAAGTATAGGTATATCAAGACCATCTTCATCATCATTATCAAATGTGCTAGTACCACCATCATGATCATCTTGATCAACTACGCCAATACCATCGTCTTCAATTGTGTTCTCTGCAACATGATCATCCTCTTCCATGGGATCGTTATCCTCGGCTTGGATATTCACACCATGTTCCTCCGATTCGAAATCCACATTCACTAATCGATGAAAATCGTGCCCCCTTCAATGTGACCATGTTGCCTACAATGACTCTAGGCTATTATGATTAGAATTCTTTGATTCTTTAAGCCCTTACACTTTTTGCAAGGACAATTACAAAATTGTCTCATTATTTTATTATGGGTTCATATTGCCAGGTGTGGCCTTTCTTCACATGCAATTATTCGGGCTATAAATATACAAAATGTAAACATACAAGCATTAGTACTATCTTGTATATAATAAAAAATAATAAAATATTACAAGATTATACAAGATTTACAAATACGGACACAAATCATGCTCACTAGACCACAAAATATTCAAATCACTCAGGGACTCTTAAATAGAAAATGTATCGTTGACCAAATTTCAAAAAAATAAAATATAACAGATTTTGCGAAATTTTCACCATATGATCTTCATGATCTGTTCACTTATTGGTTGGTTTGCATGACAATGTAGAAGTTTTGCATGACAGTGTAGAAGGTTTTCCTAGTAGAGCGGGAAGATTCTTTTGGGAAGAGGACAAAGCGAACAAGAAGAGAACAAGGTGGATAGCAAGGTAGAAGAATGCATTGTGGAGGAGTCAGCCTATGAATGGGCACAAAGAGATGTGGATCAGATGAAGATCCTAGAGGATCAAGTAGAAGATGTGAATGGTTCATGTGAAGAACCAAGACAGCAAGTAGAGAGGTATGTGAAGATAAACAAAGAGCGATCAGAATGTGAAGATGATAGGACAATGATGCAGATAGAGATGTGTGTTCCTAGAAGAGAAAGGGCACAAGGATTTATGATGATAGGAATAGAGGAGAAGATCTCAGAGGTTGTTGAGGTAATGGGTGAATACATGGATCACCCATTGGAAAAAATAGGCTAGTAAGGTAGTGCAGGGGCACCTAGGATCAACAAACAAGGCATGAAGATAGCTAGTGCAATCATGAAGCCACTTGGTGTGACATCATGTCTACAAAATACCTGAATATGGAAAGGTTCTACCGCTACCTTAGTATGTACGGACTCCCTAGCGGGTCTACGATATGGAATAGCATCCTTGATGGTAGAACCATATTATAACAAGGCTTGAAATGGGGAGCTAGAGATGGCTAGATGATCATTCATTCTTGGGATGATACTTAGATGGAAAATTCACCCTTATCCTCTCAAATAGTCTACCAAGATCTCTATGAAGTTTCCAAATGTTTCTTTGGTGTTTAGGTGGCTAACTACATTGATCAATCGAGATCCTAGAAAAGTATTTTGATTTTCTACTAGGGCCATGTTACCATGGTTTTAAATGTAGCCAAATTTTAAAAATTTTCATTATGTCAAAAAAAGGTTGCTTGTAGAATCGTGGTCCCTATGTAATTATTTATATTTTCTAGGGTCTTCATGTATCAAACTTCCAAAATCTTAACATTTTTAGTTACAAGCAAGCAATAAAACATCAAGCTTTCATCTTAAAAATGACCAATCAATTAACAAAGTTTAGCCAGTTTTAAGTTTTCAAGGTCTCCATTTGTCTTCCAGCTCTATCCTGCATTTCAAATTTTTGAAATTAGATGTCTGAGTAAAAAGTTATAAAAGGTTAATTAGAGCCCCAAAAATACGTATTTTTAATTGATTCAATAACCCAAAAAGTTAAAGAGGTTAATGAATCGTCCAAAAACATGTATTTGTCATTGATTCGTTAACCTCTTTTAATTTCAAAATTAAAATATAAATATAAATAAAAAAAGAGGTTAATAAGAGTGTTTCAAAAAGGTAAATTGAAAATATTTCTTATCTTGGACAGGTTAAGCAATCCCTAAAAAATTATGTGTTTATAATGGATTCATTAACCATCCAATGTTATAATTAACTTTTGGATGCAAATTGGAAACATTCAAGATGATGTACAGGGAAGCTATGGAGCCAACTTAATGTTATACACAAGAAGAAATCTGGAAGCGTGGCAGTATGTGATCTTTCCAACATAGTGAAAGCTAAGGATATGCTAAGCTCAGAACATTTGACCACACTTCTCGCAATTGTGCCAAAATACTCTCTAAAGGATTGGCTATCGAGATATGAAACACTTTCAACTTTTGTGGTACATAGGTCATCTAAAATGTTACACAAGGATAATGGTACTTTACAGTGTTACCCTGTTTAGGAAAGTAGCTGATAGTTTCAAAACTAGTGCACACAAAAAAGGATTTCAGATTCACGATTTCAAATATGATTACTAGCTCTCCACAAAATTGATTTGTTAAAGAGGCTTTCAAACTTTCAAATAAATGTAGATTAGAGAGCATACACACGAATTGTTTGACAGATTGCCTCATGCAAATTCCATCTCAAGGAACACAATGAAATGATCACCCAATATAATCAAGATTGGTTCATCAAGGATGGTCTTACAATCTTTGAATACATCATCTCCAACACTTGACATGGACAATAAGTCATGGGTTTGCTCTGCCAAAAAGTGAATGCTAAGAATATACTTGAATTGTTTGACAAAAATCCTAAAAGAAACATCACCTCATAAACACATGATTACAGGGTATGTATAAAATTATTTTGGTGAAAGACTTTCCCAATTCTAAAACCATGTTTTCTTATACAATGAAATTATTGTATGCTCAGATTATTGGATAAAGTACTTCAAAAGAGATGTTGATTCAAGGATTGAAATGAATTATTTCCAAGGATTTGTACAATCAGCTTTAGAAATCTTGAGCTAATGGAATTGGCAAGTGTAATTATAAATTCTACAACCTATGCTAGCAATCTCCTAGCACAGGTGAATAGTCATTTGAAATGGATCAAAACAATGTGGTCCGGTTGATACTACAATTACAAGACATACATGTTATAGATTTATTGAAAAGGTTTTAGAATCTTTTAAAAAGATTGCAATGAGCAGCACAATGTCATATCCTTTATCACCATCCTCCTTTTCCATGCCAAATGGGAGCTTCAAAACAGAATATAGACATCCATCAGAGCATGGTTGGAGGTAGAAATTTATCACATCTTGTGGACATCCATCAAACCCCATTGAGGAGAAATTTTGTCAAATATATGGTTGCAAATCATATAAAGATGCATGTGAAATGTGGAATCAAATACAATGCACCCAATGCTTGTCGAAATGTCTCAAATCAATGTCTTCTCATAGAATACAATAACACTACATGTCCATGGAATGTCAATACACTAATTGCATTGATCAAACAACCATAATATCGATTCTAACCTAGCCAACATCACATTCAATCAAACATATATGTTTAGAAAAAAATTGATCATATCGTAGGTTAAGGTAAGGAAATAACAATGGCAACCTTCACACATCGTCCTCCTTTTACACCAAACAATAGTGGCAACCCTCACACGCCGTCCTCCTTTTACACCAAATAACGGTGGAAACCCTTGCACGTCGTCCTCCTTTTACACCAAACAACAATGGCAACCCTCGCAAGCGGTCCTCCTTCGTGCGCTGCAAGCTTGATCTAATAATGAAATGAGATATGAAATCTTTTTTTTTTAAGTTATGCCTGTGTTGATTGAAATTTTGACCTACATATTCGTCGAACTTTCGACCAACACAAGCATGGATTAAAAAAAAGGAAAGTTTTCCTTCTATAATCCGACCAACCTAAACCTTTTTATTTGATGGTCAAAAATTTTGATAGAAAAATAAGGTCAAATGTACTAGTGTCCCCTCCCCTCCTGCTCCATCCTCCTCCCTCCCGCTCTCTCTCCCTCTCCCTCTCTCCCTCATGCTCCCTCTCCCTTTCTCTAGCTTTTGCTCCCTCTCCCTCTCTACCTCCTTCTCCTCCCTCCGCTCCATCCTTCTCCTCCATTTGCTGCCTCACCCTCCCTCCCTCCATCCCTCCTTCCTACTCCCTCTCCCTCTCGCTCCCTTTGCCTCTCTCCCTTCCTCCCTCTCCCGCTCACTCTCCCTCCCTCCCCCTCCCTCTCTCACTCTCCCTATCTTCCTCCTCCCTCAAGCCTTCCTCCCTCTCCCCCTCTCCCCCTCTCCTTCCCTATCACTCCCCGCCTCCCCCTCCCCCTCTCCCTCTCCCTCTCTCCCTCCTTTTCTTCCCTCTCTCTCCTCCCTCCCCCCTCCCCCTCTTGCTCCCCGTCCCCCTCCCGCTCCCTCCTTCCCCTCTCTCCTACTCCCTCCTCTCTCCCTCCTCTCTCTCCCTCTCCCGCCCCCTCCTCCCTCCTCCTTCCCTCCCGCTCCCTCCCTACCACTCTCCTTCCCTCCCTCTCTCCTTCCCTCTCTCCCCCTCCTCCCTCCCGTTCCATCCCTCTCACTCTCCCTCCCCCTTCCTCTCTCCCTCTCACTCTCACTCTCCCTCTCCTCGCACTCTCCCTCTCCCTCTCCCTCTCCCTCTCTCTCCCTCCTTTTCCTCCCTCTCTCACCCTCACTCTCGCTCCCTCCCTCTCTCCCTCTCTATCTCCCTCCCTCCCTCCTCCCTCTCCCTCTCCCTTCCACTCCGTCTTCCTCCCTCCCTCATTCTACTCCCTCATGCTCCCTCTCCCTCCCTTCCTCCCACTCCCTCTCTCCATTCTTATCCTCCCTCATGCTCCCTCTCCCTCCCACTCCCTCTTCCTCCCTCCCTCCTCCTCCCTCCTCCCTCTCCCTCCCTCGCTCCTCCCTCCTTCCTCTCCCTTCTTCTCCCTCCTCCTCTGTCCCACTCCCCTTCCTTGTCCCTCATGCTCCCTCTCCCTCTCTCCCTCTTTCTCCCTCTCCCACTCCCTCTCTGCCACCTTCTCCTCCCTCTACTCCCTCCTTCTCCTCCCTCTACTCCCTCCCCCTCTCCCCCTCTCCCTCTCCCTCTCACTCCCTTTCCCTCTCTCCCTCCTTCACCTCCCTCCCTCCCTCTCTCTCTGTCTCTCTGTCTCTGTCTCTCTCTCTCTCTCTCTCTCTCTCTCCTTTTCCTCCCTCTTGCTCCCTCCCTCCCCTCCTCCTCCCGCTCCCTCTGTCCCCTCTATCCCACTCTCCTCCCTCCCTCCCTCTCTCCCTCCCTCCTTTCCCTCCTTTCCCTCCTTTCTGTCCTTCCCCCTCCCTCCTTTTCCTCACTCATGTATGATTATTGCACAAATTATGGTAATGTTTGAACTTAGTTTAGAACAAACATGACATAAAATAAATGTAAAGCTCTAAAGTTTGTTGAACCACACACCTCAAACATATGGAGTAAATATCATAAGTAAAGTTCAAACACAAAAAAAAAATAAAAAAAATTGACACACATAAATTGAATTGCATTCGTGCACTTACAAAGTTCAAGCATGCAAAAGTTCAAAGTTAATTATAAAGTTAAAGTGTATAGTTACAAAAATACACTTTATGCACACTTCACACAAAGTAAACTCAATAAATTTTTTAAATTGTAGGCATGCATCAAAGTTAATTAAAGCACAAAAAGTGAATGTCAATGTTTGTTCAAAAAGTTCTAAAGTAAACAATTCTAAATATGAAGCACAATTAACACAATCTAGTTAAAACACACACATGATCTAAATGTTAGTAAAATACATACATTTTGCAAACAAAAAGTTAAAACACGCATATGATCTAAATGTTACTAAAATACATACATTATGCAAACAAAAAGTTAAAACACATACATGATCTAAATGTTAGTAAAATACATGCATTCTACAAACAAAAAGTGAAAACATTTTTCTAAAGTAAAATTTAATTGTGAAGTAACAAATACTAAATATGAAGCACAATTTGACATATTTATAATATTTAGACATACCAAGTTTGAAGTACACTAACATCAAACTAATTTAACATTGTAATGTAAATTCAAAGTATAAGTATGCAAAAGTTCAAATACACATGTAAAGGGAATTTTGAGATGCATATAATTTTAAACAATACTCCATACAAAAATAGTTCACGATTTTTCTTAATAAAAAGAGTGTTAGTCAATTGTCTTGTGATTTTCTAATATTATATATTATTATTCATATTAGAATGTGAATTATATGTAGTGGATATTGTGATTCTAATAACACTTTCAATGTTAAGACACACACATTGCAAAAGACAAAAGCTTTTCAGAATTACCACGGCCAATGGTCATTCTTCAAGCCTATGGAAGGGGCAATTTGACCCCTTCCTAGGCACAAAGCCATTCCTTAAGTTTTCTATGACCATTTGGATGCTCTGAAAATTAGGCAGTGGTTGAACCCCAGTAATCCCCATCTATATCCTCTCAAAAATAGTCTGAATATCTAAAGATTGAATCTATGTTGAATATATAAGTTCAAAAGCTAGCACTCTATTTTTACAGGCAATTACTATATGTGCGTGCATGAGTATATATGCTAGAACTGCTTGTTAGTATGGAGTAAAAATGAAAGACATAGTGTCCAAAGCACAAATACACAAATGGAAACCGTATTGAATACCAAAAACAAAAGAAATGTGAGAACCAATTTGCTGGTATATGTCTATGTTTAAGTAGACATAAAATATCCATTAATGTAGCTACTGTGCAACTGGTTTAAATCATGTTGATAAACTTGAACCTCAAAAGAAAAGTGAAATTGATTTTATATAAATCTGATTTATTACGGGCATTGTTATTCAATGGCTACATAATTTCATTCAAATAGTAACATCTCAATCCTATATATCAAAATGATGAGAAAAATAATGAATGTAACTCATACCTTATATTCTACTGTAAATCAATAGTTGCGATTACTAGCACTGTTATTAAGAATGATGAGAAAAATAATGAATGTAACTCATACCTTACGGGCACTGTTGCTCATCAGATTACTGCTGCTCGAGTAGACTCTTTCCTTGTTTTTTTTGGCGTGGCCATGCCCTGTGTCTTACATTGTTTATATTTTCTGCATAATTGATGTACAGGGAAATTTGTTGTATATTGTAATATTGGTGATGACCTGAATTAAGTTTGATTTTTGAAAGCATGGTATTTAAGATCTCAAATCACATAAAATGCTATTAATTTAGTGGAGTTGGACTAACCAGCAACAAGTATTCTTTTCTATGTTCTTTTTAACATTTTTCTATATTCTTATAATGATGAAAACCTAAAATCAAGAACATACTCTGCACATAGTCTGCATCTTCTTTCACCTAATTCAGACTTAGCTTTTGCCTTCTATAATGATGAAAGCTTCAAATTAAAATCTTCTATGTTGACTATCTGTACTTTTTCATTAAATTGATTTTAAAAACAAATTCTTCAATTTATATTTTGTGTTGATGATCTGACCATGAAAGCTTTTTCTGGGTAGTCGAAGTCAGATGCACTTCAGTTATTTAAATGAAAGTTTAGAACGAAAGAATTAAAATCTGTTGCTATATTTTATGACAATCATCCAAGGATGCCAAAAAAATAGAGGAACCCTAACAAGTACAACTTGTCAAGTTATGACTGCTAAAGGAGGGTTTCGAGGCTGTTGAGGAGAAGTCAATACGAGGAGGAGGAATCAAAATGAATACGAGGGAAGCATAAGATTATATAGTTCATAAGATTATTGATGAAACTCAAATGTTTAAATCAAATTCTCCTCCCTCCTGCTCCCTCCTGCTCCCTCCCCATCCCTCTATCCCTTCTGCTCCCTCTCTCCCTCCATCTCCTCCCTCCCTCTCTCTCGCTCCTCCTCCATCCTTCTCCTCCCTCCTACTCCCTCCCCCTCCATCTATCCCTCCTCTTCCCTCTCTCCCTCCATCTCCTCCCTCCCTCTCTGTCCCTCCCCCTCTCCCTCTCTCCCCTTGTCTCCCCCTCCCCAACCTGCTCCTACCCTCCCCCTCCCTCCCTCTCGGTCCCTCTCCCTCTTGCTCCCTCCTCCTCCCTCCCTTTCACTATCACTCTCCCTCCCCCTACCCGTCCCCCTCCCTCTCTCCCTCTCCCTCTCCCTCTCCCTCCCTCCCCCTTTCTCCCATAACTCTCACTCTCACTCTCCCTCCCCCTCCCTCTCCCTCTCCCTCTCCCTCTCCCTCCCTCACCCTTTCCCCCCTCCTCCTCCCTCTCTCCCTCCTCCTACTCTCTCTCCCTCCTTCTCCTCCCTTTCTCTCTCCCTCTCCTCCCTCCCTATCTCCCTTCTACTCCCTCTCCCTCCCACCCTCTATCTCTCTCTCCATCCTTCTCCTCCCTCCATCCCACCCTCTCTCCCTCCTTCTCATCCCTCCCCCTCATCCGTCCCCCTCTCCCTCCCTCTCCCTCTCCCTCTCCCTCCCTCTCCTCCCTCCCTATCTCCCTTCCTCCTACTCCCTCTCCCTCCCACCCTCTATCCTTCTCTCCATCCTTCTCTCTCTCTCCGTCCCTCCCACCCTCTCTCCCTCCTCATCCCTCCCACTCCCCCCTCCATCTCCCTCTCCCTCTCCTCCCTCCCACCCCCTCTCCTCCCTCCCCCCTCCCTCCTTTCCCTCCTCTCCCTCTCCCTCTCTCCTTCTCCCTCCCTCTCTCCCTCTCCCTCTCCCTCCCTCCCTCCGTACTTTCCCTATCCCTATCCCTCCCTCTCATCCCCTCGCTACCCCTCGCTGCCTCCCCCTCTATCTCCTTCTCCTCCCTCTCCCTCTCCCTCTCCCTCTCCCTCTTCCTCTCCTCCCTCCCATCCTCTCACCCCCTCCCTCCTTTCCCTCCCTCCCTCCGGCCCTCCCTCCTTTCCCTCCTCGCTCATGTATGATTATTACACAAATTATGGTGATGTTTGAACTTAGTTTGGAACAAACATGACATAAAATAAATGTAAAGCTCTAAAGTTTGTTGAACCACACACCTCAAACATATTGAGTAAATATCATAAGTAAAGTTCAAACACAAAATATAAATAATTGACACACATAAATTGAATTGCATTCGTGCACTCACAAAGTTCAAGCATGCAAACGTTCAAAGTTAATTATAAAGTTAAAGTGTATAGTTAAAAAAATACACTTTATGCACACTTCACACAAAGTAAATTCAATAAATTATTAAAATTGTAGGCATGCATCAAAGTTAATTAAAGCACAAAAAGTGAATGTCAATGTTTGTTCAAAAAGTTCTAAAGTAAACAAGTCTAAATATGAAGCACAATTAACACAATCTAGTTAAAACACACACATGATCTAAATGTTAGTAAAATACATACATTTTGCAAACAAAAAGTTAAAACACACACATGATCTAAATGTTAGTAAAATACATACATTCTGCACACAAAAAGTTAAAACACACACATGATCTAAATGTTAGTAAAATACATACATCCTGCAAACAAAAAGTGAAAACATTTTTCTAAAGTAAAATTTAATTGTAAAGTAACAAATACTAAATATGAAGCACAATTTGACATATTTATAATATTTAGACATACCAAATTTGAAGTACACTAACATCAAACTAACTTAACATTGTAATGTAAATTCAAAGTATAAGTATGCAAAAGTTCAAATACACATGTAAAGGAAATTTTGAGATGCATATAATTTTAAACAATACTCCATACAAAAATAGTTCATGATTTTTCTTAATAAAAAAAATGTTAGTCAATTGTCTTGTGATTTTTTAATATTATATATTATTATTCATATTAGAATGTGAATTATATGTAGTGATTATTGTGATTCTAATAACACTTTCAATGTTAAGACACAAACATTGCAAAAGACAAAAGCTTTTAAGAATGAACACTGTGAGTGGTCATTCTTCAAGCCTATGGAAGGGGCAATTTGACCCCTTCCTAAAATTATTTTATTTATTTATTAAGATTAAAAATATGTTTTAGTTGTTACATTTATAAAAATCAATCTAATTTCAACAATTTATTTAAATTTAAAATAAAATTGACTTCAACACTAGGGATATAGTCCTCTTAAATTACCACTTGGAGTACTAAAACATTTGCAGCCTTTGTGGCTTTATTAGTGTGTAAGCTGAAGAAATACAATTTTTTTCTCATGTTTTCGCCTTACCTAAAAAAAAACCACTACTAGCATTAAACACTAAACACCTATGGTCTGTACAGCTCTCTTTGAACGTAAGATGAAGAAATACATATCTTTTTACGTTATTTTATTTATTGATTATTGCAGGTATTCTCTACTTGGTCTTAGTCCTCGTCTTCCAAGCTATTCTATTGAGAGATTAGAGTTTCAATTGCAATAAAGATTCAGAGTTTTATATTGTTGTCCTTGCTAAGACCAAGAGTTTCAATTTCATTAAAGATTCAAGACTCATGGGAATGTGGCTCTTTTGGAGGCCAATCTTACTGGGTTGAACGTTCCCTTCTCCGAAGAGCTTTATTCGATGCAGAGAGTAGCTGCCCCACATTGTCTTAACATTATCAATTTGTTCAAATGCTTTCCTCCAAGAAAAAGATGAATCAGGGAGGAAAAGATGAATCAGTTTTTGTCATTTCACCTTTACCCTGGCATGCTCTGTGGATAGCTTGTTTGATATTCTACTAATGCTTTTTTAAAATGTCATCAATATTGGCAGATGGAGGCAACAAAGGCAGATGCAGGCAACAGAGGTCCAAACATATCCTGGAGCTGAAAACTATCTAACCATTTTAATGACTTGTGTCTCTGTTGTTGAAACATATTTTGTTTTGTTGAAAAGTCTAGAATTTTTGAACCTTCATGCTTACCATTCTGCAAGCCACCCATACTATAACCAAGATTTTGTTGTAAAAGACAACATTGTTCTCAGTAACATCATATTTCTTCCTACTGGCAATTTTGCAGCCTTTGACAAATCACTTATAGGTTGTTGTCTATAGATTCCTTGAGTTTTTATTTCATTTGAGTTCTCCCTGAAAACAAATTTCTGCCAAGCTGACAAAAATGCTTCCTTTCACTGTTTATCACAAAGAAAATAAATTTACACCCCAAACCATGTCAACTACAGTGCAATTATTTATAATGTCACTGCAACACCATAATCAACCATAATTTTCAACTTCCGTACTTTACCACCCAAATCACAAATCTTGCAAATGAGAAATACCAAATAGAAATTAAACACGCAGATCAGAAGTGAAAATGCAGAGAAGATAAGGAAACCTAGAACACAAAACTCCGAAAACCATTTTCCCTTCACCACTAATTGGAAACCATTTTCCCTTCACCACCATCACTAGTCTCTTAATTCCAAATGGTTTTTATCTTGCAGATGGCACTCATCTTTTTTCCCTCAAAGAACAGGGTAAGTTCACAACACTGCTATTGTTATACATAAAAAGACACAGTCTACAATTTCTCCACTAAGCTTGCAATACATAAAATGACATTTAGTTAGTTCCTGATTCCGTGTTACATCAGATCCAACCAAAGAATTTGATGTAACAAATTCAATAGACTTCCAAATTCATTAAAATGAATACATGTATGCTGTTATGTCCCCTATATGGAATGATTTGTTGTCTCATAGCAAAAAAAGGGTTAGAGCATCTGAGAAAAGGCAGCTTGAATCCCTTTACCTCAAACAACATATTTTAAAGATTAGTGTCTACCAGCCACACATTAGTAGCAAACCCAAAATACTTTTTTGGCTCTTAGGCACAAAGCCATTCCTTAAGTTTTCTATGACCATCTTGGATGCTCTGAAAATTAGGCAGTGGTTGAGCCCCAGTAATCCCCATCCATATCCTCTCAAAAATATTCTGAACATCTGAAGATTGAATCTATGTTGAATATATAAGTTCAAAAGCTGGCACTCTATTTTTACAGGCAATTACTATATGTGTGTGCATGAGTATATATGCTAGTACTGCTTGTCAGTATGAAGTAAAAAATGAGGGACATAATGTCCAAAGCACAAATACACAAATGGAAACCGTATTGAATACCAAAAACAAAAGAAATGTGAGAACCAATTTGCTGGTATATGCCTATGTTTAAGTGGACATAAAATATCCATTAATGCAGCTACTGTGCAACTGGTTTAAATCATGTTGATAAACTTGAACCTCAAAAGAAAAGTGAAATTGATTTTATATAAATCTTCTATGTGGCACTGTTATTCAATAGGTACATAATTTCATTCAAATAGTAACATCTCAATCTTATGTATCAAAATGATGAGAAAAATAATGAATGTAACTCATACCTTATATTCTACTGTAAATCAATAGTTGTGAATTACTTACTTGTCATTTCTTCTGCTGCTCATCAGATTACTGTTTCCTCCCCTGGCGTCTTCTTCATCAGTCCCTCTTCAAGCCTTTCATCGAACACCTTTGACAAGTAGAGCAAACTCTTCCCTTGTTTTTTTTTGGCGTGGCCATACCTGTGTCTTACATTGTTTATATTTTCTGAATAATTGATGTACAGGGAAATTCGTTGTATATTGTAATATTGGTGATGACCTGAATTAAGTTTGATTTTTGAAAGCATGGTATTTTAGATCTCAAATCGCATAAAATGCTATTAATTTAGTAGAGTTGGACTAACCAGGAACATGTATTTTTTTCTATATTCTTTTTAACATTTTTCTATATTCTTATAATGATGAAAACCTAAAATCAAGAACATACTCTGCACATAGTCTGCGTCTTCTTTCACCTAATTCAGACTTAGCTTTTGCCTTCTATAATGATGAGACTTAGCTTTTGCCTTCTATAATGATGAAAGCTTCAAATTAATATCTTCTATGTTGACTATCTGTACTTTTTCATTAAATTGATTTTAAAAACAAATTCTTCAATTTATATTTTGTGTTGATCATCGGACCATGAAAGTTTTTTCTGGGTAGTTGAAGTCAGATGCACTTCAGTGATTTAAATGAAAGTTTAGAAAGAAAGAATTAAAATCTGTTGCTATATTCAGATTTGAAATCATCCAAGGATACCAAAAAAAAATAGAGGAATCCTAACAAGTACAACTATATGTGCATATGCGGTATCAAAATCAAAATCAAAATAATAGTGCATATGCAGTATCAAAATCAAAATCAGAAGAAAAAAAAGAAGAGATAAATGCAAAAGAAAAACATGATGAACAGAAGAAACACAAACACGGGAGACACCTTTTACCTCAATGGTATGACTGCTAAAGGAGGGTTTCAAGGCTGTTGAGGAGAAATTTCCTATAGTATGCCCAGAAGGAGAAAGACAATTGTGAATACGAGGAAGACCCTTTAACAATGAACCTTAATTCTATAGTTAGCCGCAAGAACTATCATACAAGTGTGCTGAAATCTTACGCCTAAATCATATCCACATCTTTAACAATGAACCTTGCTATTAACATTTATATAAACAAATTACCTTATAACCAGCTTATAAACATCTCTAAGCAGCCAACAGAACTAAGAAGTATGGATCCACGAGAACAATAGTAGGACAAGTTAAGAATACAATAACCATAAGGTAAAATAGCATAGTGAATAAGTCTTGTACAATTGTAAAGCTCAAACTAATAAAAAGGAGACACGATTTAGTTTTGACGGTGCCAGGATAAGACAAGGAATTGTAGAGCCAAATAGAAGTGAGCTAGTAAAATGTTTGAAACGAATGCCAAAGCCGAAGAGGTGGAAGGGGAGATCTGGCTACTTCACAAAGATATGCTACCATTCTCAAAATAAAAATGACTTTTGCGGCCACAGAATGCCATACTAAGAACAATATACAAAAATGTTACCATCTTCGCTCAAAATAGAGACAATTGCAAATAGTAACTAATGTTTATAAAGCCTTCTACTCTCAAATTTGAGAGAACTAAAATACAAAATAAAAAAATGTTGTAACTTAAATATTAAATTGATGTCAAATATCTAATTATGTTTCCAGTTGAGATCGCTTTGATAGACAAGTATGTCGCAAGTGATTTTAAGAAATCAAAGAGATTCTAATGCCAGCGACTACCATAGCAGGGTTTCTAGCTCTGATACCAAATGTTGGAGTGAGAGTAGAATGAATGAATGTTCAATAATCCCTATTCCAAGATTGAAACATACATATACAAGGAGAAGGACATTTATGTTCTTTATGATACATTTCTTAAAATTGTGGCTAAAAACAATATTGTCATTATTCATGATCATTTCGCACATGCAGAGTCTGGACTTGGTAATTTGCTCTGATATGATGGTGGGTGATGAAATGCGACGAGGAATTTCAGGAGGCCAAAAGAAGCGTGTGACTACAGGTGAGAAAATTAATTTAATGCTATAAAGTGTAGAGTGAGCCCACAGAATATTCAGCTTTATTTTGATTGTGCAGGAGAGATTCTTGCGGATTCTGTAATGGTTCTCTTGATGGATGAGATAACTACGGGATTAGATAGTTCCACAGCATTACAAATTGTAAAGCACTTACGCCAATTAGTGCAAACATTGGATGTTGCTGCTGTGCTGTCTCTCTTGCAACCTACTCCAGAAACTGTTGAGTTGTTTGAAATTTCAAGGGGTCTACCAAGAGCTAAGTATCACCAAAATAGGAAAGGGCATCGACTAAGTGAGAGAGAGAGAGAGAGAGAGTATGGATTGCAGCTAGACAGATAGAAAGAAGGAATGCAGAAAGTTGAAGGCTATGCAAACAGAGGAATAAAAAGAATGTATTTAAAGATAAATAAGTCAGACTCAAAACTATTTCTGCGTATATGATCATGAATATCCTTGCCCTCTTATAAATCAGAAAGGTAAAGGACAAATTGTCAGCGTGTACGCCTTCATCTTGCATTTGGTAGTATAATCTAAGAGCTTCCTCATAGATCCCAATACAGGTATAGCGTCTATCATGGTATTCCATAAAAAGATATTTCGCTGAGACATTTTGTGAAACAGTTGGCGAGCTTCTACCATGCTACCACAGAATGCATACATTGCAGCAAGCTTAGATTCCAAAAAGACATGTTGATGCAATCCAGTGATGAATAAATGAGAATGCACTATCTTGCCTTGAGATTATATAGTTCAATTCACGCCATCTATGGATATATGATCATGAATATCCTTGCCCTCTTATAAATCAGAAAGAAAACCACACGACTTGAGCACAAAGGTAAAGGACAAATTGTCAGCGTGTACGCCTTCATCTTGCATTTGGTAGTATAATCTAAGAGCTTTCTCATAGATCCCAATACAAGTATAGCCTCTGATCATGGTATTCCATAAAAAAGATATTTCGTTGAGACATTTTGTGAAACAGTTGGCGAGCTTCTACCATGCTACCACAGAATGCATACATTGCAGCAAGCTTAGATTCCAAAAAGACATGTTGATGCAGTCCAGTGATTAATAAATGAGAATGCACTATCTTGCCTTGAGAGAGCGACTTGTTTTTTGAAAGAATCCAACAAGAGGGAAGCATAAGATTATATAGTTCATAAGAGAAACAAGCATACGATTTTTCTCTGACTCTTTAATTCATAATAAGATCTTATATGGCTAGCATGATTCCACAGTCGATTTCATAACCTTGGGAATTGAGTAGGAAGATGAACCATATGATCCCATCTCGGGACTTGGAGGTCCTGAGAAAAACTTTCAAAGCATCGTTGTTGCATTTCTTCATTATCGGCCACATTGGAATCTCCGGCATGGCAAGCACGCCAATGCCTAGGTAAATGGGGTGCAAGATGCCTAACCTGAGCATGCCGCTTCAATCTATGGCTAACCTGGAATGTGCAAGGAACAAGGACAAATAATAGCAGCAAATGGGAAAAAGAAAAGAACGAAATTTACCTCTTCCCGGCTGGAAAGCAAAAGGGAACTTAATCTAGAACTATTTGATTTGATTGCATATTGATTAGGAGATCCAATTTCATTTGGAAAAATATTTGATATGATTTGAAACTAATCATTCATGGGAAAGTAGGCTCCTCCATGACGTGGTATCCAGCGTCGAAACTGAGTCTGAGATGAATTCTTTCCTTGAATAATAAGAACTCCCAATTTTAAAACTCAGGAAGAATGAAATTGGGATTAAAATTGCCTTACCAATTTTTTAAAAATTTAAATATCTTTTAAGAATAATGATCTTTTATTTATTTATATTTCTCTGTATCAGTTTTCTTAAATTCCAGAACTTAAATTTTAAAGTTAAACTACTATAAAATTTATGAACCCACCAACTTAAAACAAGAATTGAGAGAGGAAAAAGGTATGGTGAATACCAGGCATTTGTCAGTGAGACGACGCAGTGGAGGTCTTTGAAGATAATCTTGAAATTGTTGAGAATGTGGAAAACAAGACAAGAGAAACTTTTCGGTAGTGAAATTGCCGCGCCATTTTCCTGTAAGCCCTCTTTATGTCCTGCGCTGTAGCCCCAGCACTGTAGCGCCAGATTTCTTAAATTCTTGCGCTGTAGCCATTTTCTTACAGAGTCCCTGCATTTCTCATGTGACCACCGGCTTCGATTGCAGGAGCCGATTGATACTCAGCTCCGGAAACCTGCGATGCAGTGAAAGAGGGCTTTGATCTGATATTTGCAGCGCCTCTATGCCTGGTAGTCGCTAAATCCATAGAACCGTCGCTTCCTATGGCTGAAACATTTGGGGAAAATGCTGAAATTCTGATGCAACTCATTCTCAACTGTTTTTTTTTAGCAGATGCAGATCGCTTAAACTGTTGCTCTGCTGCTTCTTGTACGAAGGAATACTCAGACTATGGAAATCGAATTGAATCGAATTTAAAGTCTTAATTTGAATGTCATTGGGTAACGGATATGCTTTTTTCAACTTTCTTTTTTTCTTTTTTTTCTATGTTATTTTTTTAAATTCTCTATTTTTTTAAATTCTATCTTTTTTTCACTTTGTTTTTTTTTTAAATGTATCCCATGAACTTAGAGTCAATAACGTTTTTACTTTGTTTTTTTTAAATTCTTTATTTTTTCTATTCTATTTAATTTAAATTTTTTATTTTTTCTACTTTGTTTAATTTTAATTTAACTTTCAAACATTGGAATATCTAAAATTATTAAGAAGATTTTGATATTCTGGTGGAAATATGTTGTCTAGGGTGATGTAGTGTTAGTCTATGCTGTACATGAATCTCTAGAATTATTTGAAGAGTTCTTAGTGCTATATTCTCAATCAATCATTATTTTAAAAACATATCCCAGTGTATGACCATGTTCATTAAAAAAATACTCTAATTTCAACATTCATTTAAATTTAGATTATGTGATAAAATAAAAACTATGGACCTAATTCCTATGAATTTGGTACAAAAATTAGAAATACATATTAATGTTATTTATATTCATGAATTGGTTGATTGAATATTGAAATCAAATAATAGAATACATGTATAAGCTTCTTAGATGAGTGAATCAAAATGACAAATACACGAGATTGCAAGTTAACTGGTAATTATGATAAGAATTAAATCGATCAAGTGAGAAAGAGGTATCTATTAATTAGAAGGAGGTGACACCTAATTTCATTGATTAAGAACCAATGAGAAAATACTGAGAGTTAAACAAATGAGATCAAGGCTTATAGATGTAATTACTAGTTACCTTGGTGAGAAATAAATTATCCTAATGTCACAATCCTCAAAATACCAATTCTTGAAAAATAAGAAGTTTCATCTTGTGGGTTTCTAAGCAAATAGAACATCCAAGAGGTAGGAAATGATCATGGAGCATTACAAAAGAAAATCATAGGAAATTTAGGCCTTAGGAGTTTTATATTAGCCAAGAGGAGCTATGGGAGGGGTTCATAAGGGAGTTGGAGATGTATTCGACAACAAACAGGGGAATAACTATAAAAATGCTAGTAGAAACCTTTTAACTCTAACCCTGGTGAAAGATCTGGAAGGAGATTTGAAATAAACTCAAACATCATTCCAATCTTTCTGGAACATTCAGAAATGGAAGGCCCTTCAATCCTGCTATCCTAAAGAAAGCTTGGTTGAATCACCATTGGGACATCTTTAGGAAAAGAGGGATGTTACTCAAAACTAAGAGGAGGCAAAATGATATGGCATCAAAGAGAAAGAGATGGATTTATCTAATGGGTAATGAAAGCAATAAGGTAAGATAAAAATTTGCATCTTTGGAAGCCAATGTGGGATAAAAATAGAAAAATGGGAGAGATTTTTAAGGGACTAAACAAGTTGGATCAAATGAGAGATTAGGTTTGCAAACTCTAAAAGTCAAAACAAGACAAATATAGAAATATAAGGGGATAAAAGAGGAAGAAGCTAGCAAGGTCAAGGCCAACACAAATGAGAAGGGAGAAGAAAGTAAGAAGAAGGAAGCAATGCCAACAAACCACATAGTTGGCGAAGCATCCATCAAATTTGTGGAGGAGTTTTTAGAAGTTCAGACAAGGAAGCTTCAACAACAACCCATAATTGGTAAGTTTTAGAATATCTCCATTTCATTAAAGGATTTCCAAAAATGGATGAATGAAAATTGGGATGATTTAGAAGAAGTTGATATTCTAGATTTTGAAAGTGGGTTTTCATAGCGATATTCAAATTTAAAGATAGTAGAGGCAAGGTTTTTTTTAAATATTTGGGTTTCAAAACATCTGGGTTAGATATGCAAAGATAGATCCCAAACTTCAATAGAAAATACCATTGCAATAAATGCATTCTCGTTTGTATCCAATTCGACTATCTCTCATTAGAATATAGAAACACATATATCTAGGAGGTCTTTGGAAACAAATTAGGAATCTTTCTTAAATCAACCCTATTCGAGGACACTTGAAGCCCTAGGATCTGTGTTATAAGGGGCACTGAGAAAGAATTCCCCAGAAACCTCAAAATATGGTACCTAAATTCAAAGGATCGCTTATGATTATATTGATAGGATTGAGGGTCCTCTAATCTCAATAATGAAATTCTTTGGGGCAACCCAAAGGGAGGAAGACCCAAGAAGTATGGAGACTCATACAATAATTAAGAACTCTAGGTTTGAGGAATACTAGAGACGATTTAAAGGAAACCCCACCACTTTATTCTTAGAAATATCATTACCGTAAACCTGAAGGAGAAGACAAATACTTAAATATGATAAAATCATGTTGTTTCTCTAGTCCCTATTTTAGAGATAGACTCACTATTGCACTAGGTTACAGGAAAGAAAACTCTTCACTACTAGACATCAAGGGTATGAAGAAAAGAAATATCAACTTTGTAAGGAACGTTGGATTAAGAATAAGCCATACATTCAGGGGCCTGGGTATGTGGGAATATCTAAGAGCTTGATATTGGATCAAATCATCATGATTAAAAAAAAATACAATTCTAAAAGAATGGAATCCCAAGACTGCAAATTCTTCAAGAATATAGGAAGAAAGGATGCTCTCATGAATAGAGAAAATGGATAGATATCAGATGCATATGAAATATCAAACATAAGTAATTTAGAAATGACAAGATTCATAATATAATGTTTGGAAGAGGTCCATACCAAAATTATAGAGGAAATAACAGATCAAGTTTTGGCAGAGGGGATGATGGATACAATGAATAATATTAGAGAAAAGGAGAAACAAAAAGATGTTGACAATAAAAATCTGAAGGAGTATGATGAGATATTAGAATAAAAAATTATATAGATTATCAACTCATACTCTAATAATAATAAAACTATAGAGGATGTAGAGAAAATTCTTCATGTAAGATTGTTAGATCTACTCAACAAAGACAAACTTTCCTCAAAAGGAAATTTTATGCCAAAGGGAAAAATTGATAACATTCCTAGAAACCCAAGGAGAGATAGACCCATAGGGAAATCCAACAACAAGGAAGTAAGTCGGATGTTGGAATCAAATATTAACTCATTAGAACCAAGCATCTTATAAATAGGAAATAAAAAATCTCTAAGATTGATGGAAAAGAATAATATATCAAGGTCAAAATCGGTTCCATTAAACAATAAGATTAAGGATAGAAGATTGGAAGATAGAGATTTCTCTTCTAGGAGGATAAATTTTAATGGTTTGGCATTAGATAAGGATACGAGGTTTGTAGATGCAGATAGCTCCTTGAGGAAGGAAAGAGTTATGGATTTGGCATTAAATGAGAATCCTCTACAAGAGAACAATAACAGAAGTTGAAATAAGGATAAGATTTCTACATTGAATATAAAGTTACATCTCAAACTTTAGAGATTAGTGAAGGATACTCACTTCTTGGGAAGATAAACAAAGTATAAATCAAAGGTGGTCTAATACCACTTATAGACCTTTAAAAAAACCAAGCAATGATTTGGAAGGAAGAGAGAATAAAGGAGGATCCAACTTAGGGGAAATTAATCAAAATTCAAATATATCATGAAGACTCCAAGTAGTATATGAACTCTTTGGAATATATGAGAAAGGTCCAGTGGATTCTGGAGTTGAGAGTATAGAAAGAAGAAAATATGGCATTGTTGATAGGATGTTGGATTTGGGTTGTCCAGAGGAAAGGGTTTTATTCTATGAGAGGGAAGAGATTTTGGAGACAGAGATTATAGAACATGAAGAGATAGAGCTAGATTCCTTCGATTTAGCCCTGTTTGATGACAAAGAGAATTGTAAAATGCAAATACAAGAAGTGGAGGAATAGAGAGCCATTAAGAATGACAGAAGTAAGAATCCCAAAACTAGGAATACAAAGAATGTTTCCATCCAAATTAACACTAGATTGTGGGAAGAAAAAGAAGAAAGGAAAGGGGAGAAAATCCCTTTCTTACTTGAGAAGTGAAGAAGAGGAGGATTCAGACCAAAAATAAATCACAACTTATTTTAATGTAAGGAAGGGGAAGTTCCTTCCCAAGGAGAAATGAAAATTATTTCATGGATTGTTAGGGGCATGAATGCTCCTAACAAGTAGCATTTAATCAAATTGTGTAATTTTTCATTCAAAGAAGATGTAATCATGCCTCAAGAGACAAAGTTAAATACACACCAAATTAAAAAATTAAAATGATCAATAGACAAATGGGAATCAGAATCAATAAAAGCCACAGGTGCCTTGAGGGGATTGGAAATCCTATGGAACCCAAGTACAGTTCTCTTTAAAAAGTTGGATGGTAGATTCAATTAGGATTAGTGCACAACCTGTATAGAAATTTGAAGTTCTCTTTAATTAATGTTTATGGTCTGATAATGAAAAAGAACAAAGTGGAAGTATGGGTAGAGATAAGTAGTCTTTTTAGATCCTAGACAAAAAATAATTTCATCATTGGTGGAGACTTCATTGTCATCCTCCATCTATCATAAAAACTAGGGAGTATACAAAAATAATTTCAGGCATAGATTGGCTTCAAAAACTAGGTGATAAAGGAAAATCTCATGGAGGTTGACTTGGAGAATGGAACGTTTACATGGAACAATAAAAGACTTGGATTTAGTCATATAGCTGAAAATCAGATAGATTCTTATACAAAGGTGACTTAACTTATTTCCCTTTTTATTTTAAGGCATCCCTTTCTCTCATATTAGGATCAGACCATTTTCCCAAATAGTTTGAGATATTAGGAGAAGATAAACCAATGTTCAATCCCTTTAAATTTGAAAACATGTGTATGAAAGATGAAAAATTCTTAGGGTTGATAGATGAATGGTGGAAAGAATCTCATTTTGAAGGATCCAAATTATATTGCTTTATATCCAAATCGAAGAAATCAAATAAAAATTGAAAGGATGGAACAAAAACCACTTTAAAAACATTTTTAAAATAAATAGATCAATTGAACAAAGCATGAAGGAATTGAATGAACAAGTCATTCTTCACAGAATGGACAAGGAAAGATTCTATTAGGAAAATGAGTTATTGAAGGAATATGAGGACATTTTGGCTAAAGAAGAAATCTTTTAGAGGCATAAATATAGAGAGCTTCGGCTTGAAGAAGGGGATAAGAATGCAAATTTTTTCCACAATAGTACAAAACAAAGGAGAACTATTAATATAACTCATAAGATAAATGATGGAAATGGTGGCATTATAGAAGATCAAACAAAATTTTTTTTTAAAAAGATAGTGAGTTTCTATTCAAATTTACTAATTAGTTTTTGGAGTTTAGATTTGTTAGTGCAACAAGAGATGCTAAGTATCATCCCTGAGATTCTGTCAGCTAAGGATAAAAAAATGTTGATGTATAAATTATTAGAGGAAGAAATACATACATCCTTATTTCAGCTTTATCTAGACAAAGCACAAGGTCTTTATGGATTTCAGTTGGCTTCTTATCCCTCATTCCAAACAAATAAAAATCAACAGTCTTAGATGAGTTTAGACCAATTTATGTCTATAACGCCATTTACAAGGTCTTGACAAAATCTTTAGCCAATAGATTAAAAAATTTACTCCCAAAATTAATAGGGGAAGATCAAATAAGATTTGTTCTACGAAGATCTATTTTTGATGAGATAATCATTTCTCAAGAAGCTATTCATTCTATTTAAAAAACTAATACCCCAACTATGATCATTAAACTAGATATAAAAAAAGCGTATGACAATGTGAACTGGAGACTCTTGCCTAAATGTTTGGAAAGGTTTGGATTCTGCAAAGTCTAGATAGATCTGATATTCTACTGCAGATCCACACCATGATTTTTATTCTTATCAATGGAAACCCTAAAGGATTTTTGAAATTTCAAGAGGCATTTGACAAGGAGATCTATTATCACCTTTTTTAGTTATCTTTATGGATAAAGCCCTTGGAAGGAATTTATCCACTCAATAAACAAATGGAAACTTGAAAGGGGTGGAAGTGACTTCTTTAGTTCAACTAGTGACACATCGACAATTTGTTGCTGACACAATGTTATTTGGAAAAGGGAATCAGTGAGAAGCCTTATAATTGAAAAGAGTGCTTACAACATACTCTAAAGCTTCAGGACAAGTAGTAAATCAGGAGAAATCACATATATTTTTATTTTGTGAAAGTATAATTCCAAGATTAGGTGTTAAGGTTGCTAGGATTTAAGGAAGGTAAATTCACTTGCCCATATCTAGGAATACCATTAGATAAATCTCTATAATCAACTACAACTTGGAGATTAACAAGAAATAAAATAGATAGGAAAATAGAATCATGGAAATCTAAATGGCTAACACGGGCGGGAAGAATTTTAATTATAAAGGAAACATTATTTATAATCCCTATATACTTAATATCATATATTTCCTTGTCAACTGGAGCTTATATGGATCTGATAAAGAAGTTAAGAAAATTCTTCTAGTAGGGTACAAATGTGAAGAAAAATTATTTTTTAATTTCATGGGAAAGGATATGCAATCTCATCAAGCATGGAGGTACAAGAATCAAGAACCAACTATGGCAGAATAAAGAACTAGGGGAAAAGTTGTTTTGAAAATTTATAGGGGGTCACATCTTATATGGGAAAGAATCATTAAGGTAAATATCTAACAAATTCAAGCAATGAAGATATTTTAGGGTTATCTAACTTCCCGAGTGGTTCTCATATTTGGAACTTAATTTCCAAATGCAGTGATATCATACTTAACCACATATCATAGAACATAAAGGATGGAAAAAAAGCCCTTTTGTGGTAGGACTCTTGGGGGGATATTTAATCATCAATAATCTAATGGATGTAAATATAATCACACACATTTGTGAACTCAACTAGGGAATATATGTTAGAGATTACATTGTGTTCACAGATCCAAATCTTGATCATAGATGGGAATGAAAAAAAATTGAGGACCTGGACTTGCCACCTATAGATATTGAGTTGATAAGATAAATTCTCGAAAATGGATTTATCTGTTTCAAATAAGGTAATGATGAAATAATATGGGGAGGCTCTAAGGAGGGAGTATACAATTCTAAGGATGTATATAATACATTATCATTCATGAAAGAAAGACAAAAAAACATAACTACTAGTTCATCTATGTTGGGATAAATTATGCCTACCAAAGGTTGTCATCTTCACTTGGGCTTCTCTACAAGGAAAGGTTCTAACAGTTGATTGGTTCAGAAAGATTAGTTTTCAAGGTTCATCAATTTTTTTCTTATACAACATCAAACAGAAATATAAAGCATACACGCTAACCATACACATGCAAGTATGAGGTTAGTAAAACTATAAATATAAATAACATCATAACATATAGAAAACCATTATGAAAAATAACCATACATCTAACTATAAACATAAGATATCATACATCATCCAATGCCTCATATATCAAATAAAATATAAAGTCATATATCGATAAACTAAAGTTACTACAATAACCAACACACATACAAGTGGCCTAAAAGAGTTTGACAATAAGAACATGAAAAAAAACTATAAGAAGATTATTACATTTCTACGCCACTCTAATTCTAAATCATCTTTAATGATGACATGCTTTCCATTGATCAAATTCCTACTCTTTAATCTACACATAAAATATCAAACCTAAAGAAACTCAATAAGTACCAAGCACTTGCCAAAGGCAATTACAATTGTAAATGAAACAATCAAATGTAGTTGTTTAAGAATGCTTTTGAAAACAACTATTAAGAGTTCTCTTGAACATCTACACGGACTCTGGAAAAATCATGTCTATTTATGGAGTGTGTTGCCAAGGCCTCATCATTGTTGACCTAAAAATGATGAAAGCATTAAACATCTGGTAGTTTATAGAACCACAAAGAAGCAATATATGTATATGTAGCACTATTTAAATTTTAGTTTAATTATGTGTCCCTTTTTGTGTATATGTGAAATAGAGAAAGTGGTGTGCATAGAACTATAAAACTATATGATTTCATTGTAGGGGGTTCATTTGGAAAGAATTTGTTCTCAGAATGTTTAGATAATAACAATTAACAAAACATGTGGTATTCCTATCTCCACATAATGATAAACACATGATATCATGAATCATCTAATGCCTCATATATCAAATCAAATATAAAGTCATACATCGATAAACTAAAGTTACTAAAATAACCAACGCACACATAAGTGGCTTAAAAGAGTTTGACAATAAAAACATGAAAAACAACTATAAGAAGAATATTAAATTTATACAACACTCTAATTCCAAATCATCTTTAACAATGCATGTTTTCCATTGATCAAATTCCTACTCCTTAAACTACACATAAAATATTAAACCTAAACAAGAAACTCCCTCTTGCAATAAGTACCAAGAACTTTCCAGAGGCAATTACAATCATAAATGAAATAATCAAATGTAGTTGTTTAAGAATTCTTTTGATATCAGCTATTAAGAGTGATCTTGAACATCTTCATGGAAACCATCCAATCTAATCCTCTGTTCGGGGGAAACCAGAGTGCACACATAACCCAAACTAATCATATAGATCTTACAATGTTGGTCCTTGAAAGGTGTAGACATCAAAGTTATAGTAACAACACCGGTTCAACTAAGATGGAGAATGCAATTGCAAGCATCATGAAAACCATGCACTTTCAATCCAATGGTCTAGAGTACACAAGCATACATACCCATAGTACATACTGAAGACATGAAGCATTATAAGATCAGTGCATTAGCCTCAATCTTCTTCAATCCATTTCATTCTTACTTGTTGTCCTTAATCCATTTTCCAAAGTCATCATATTGATCCAACTTGGAGTGTTTACGTAAAGATATTCATTCATTTAAAATCATGCTAGAACAAAGGATTAACCTAGAAATAAATGAAGAGCATTCAAAGAATATTTATCATAGAGCATTAATACACTATGACATCAGCCTACATCATCCATTGAATGCTTGTTGCTTGTCATTAGTCATTTCTTCAAAGCCATAGAATCAATCATTTCTCCAAAGCCATAGAATCAATCTAACTAGAGGGATGGTTGAGGAGAACATGACCTTCATAATTTATAAGATGCTCCAAATGTGATTGTAAACATTGCAAGTGATGTGAGGGAATTCTAGTAGTCAATTTTCCCAAATCATTCTTGTGACGTACAATTCATATCCATATATTAAATTCAGTTTCACAATTATGACACTTAGTTCTACACTCATATAGGTGAACTAGAGAAAATTTTAGTCAGTTCAAAGGATCTAAGAAAATAATCTCAACAAGCCCAATTATAGTTCAAAATTCAAATAAAAAAATCAAGTTCAGTTTCACACTTGAGGATTTTTTTCTGCACTCACATAGGTAAACTTTCAGTTTGAAGGTACTAAGAAAATCGACTAGACAAGCCCTAAAAATCTAGAATTGTAAACAATATACTCCTTTCTCATTTATTTAGGGAATTTATTTAATAAACACTCTATTTATTTAAATAGCATAGATATTTATGCAACTGGTTTATTTTCCCTTGCAAACACATTGATACAGGCACACACACATTAAAGAGAGCTAGAGATTAAATGTTCAAATACATTCCACATTTAATTTTAGCATTTAATTCACAGTTCATATATATAAATTAGTTGTTTGTTAAATGCTTTATTCATTTAATTGTCCTATAGAAATTTTAATTTTATGCTTTATTTATTTGATTAGCCTAGATATTTTTATTTTATACAAGTGGTTTATTTTCCCTTACAAACAGATGCACATATTTATCCAAAAGAATGTCTGTAAAAATTAATTACTTTTTCATTTCCATTTTGGACTCAGTTTGAGATCTATGTCTGTGCACATGTTAGTATGTGCCTCAAATAATTCACATGCCTTGTCTATACTTCCAAGGTTTGCATTATTGTCAACTAGGGAAATTTCAACTACATCTCACAAAATTCTTCTATCCTTTGTACTTTTATGGATGTCTATAACCTATTCCAAAGCTCCCATTTCAACATAGGAAGGCTAGATGCTAGTAAAGGTTGTGGAAATTTCCTTTGAGACCATATATCTTGATTTCATGACATGTAATGAGACTTCATTTCTTTGAGGCAATTAGTCAAAAAGTTCACATGCCTTGAGTATGCTTCCACATTTTGCATGCATGTCTACTAGGCTAATGGAAGCTACAACATCCAACAAAATTTCTCTATCATACTGTGGTTGAATCAGTTGTTCTATGTTCAAATGTACCAATTGAACTTTCTATCCCTTCAACAAACTCAGATCTAATTAGCAATTCAACTTGGTCTCTATAGCATATAATAGTAACATATAACATGCAGTTCACTGTCTGAAAGTAATTACTTTTAGTATATAAAACTTTCAACAACATCCACATCAAAATCATTTAAACAAGTATAACACCAAGATCTATAGTGGAAACCCAATTTGGGAAAAACCACTTTGTAACATGCTACTAATTTTCACTCTTCTAAAGTGAGCTTTGTAAAAAGCCAACCCTGTTAAAGGTTTACATACACACTGCTAGGTGTGACCCGATTAAAGGATTTAATCACTCTATCAAAAGTGGCCTAGTTAGAAGGCTTAAAAACATTCCATTAGAATGTCACCTTGATTAAAGGATTTATACAATGACTGTTAGGTCAACCTTGATTAAAAGATTTAGACTGATACAATGGTTAGAAAGTAACAGTAGTTTATAATCTAAAAAAAGTACAACTCACTTTGCAAATAAATATCCACTCCACACATATATGTTGCTTTACTAACTGATCTCCATTTCCATCTTCATCTCTGATCTTCTCAAAATTTGCTTCAAGCAATCACAACTCTATTCAACTTCTTCACAGTTTCACCTGCAGCCTTCTCCTTAGACTTATTAGTCAATAACATCAACATCTTTCACACTCGGTAACCCCACAATTAGGTTTTCCTTTATACCTCTTTGATCATGTAGATCAATATTTTTCCACTTAATCTCCTCTGTAGATCTTAGGTTTAGGTTAGATTAATCGAATCAATCCATCATTATATTCTTCATCTTTTTCTCTAGATACCATTCTTAAATCCTCATAAGAATATGATTTACCATGCATTAAATGCTCCATACAATTCATTAATAATATAAACATGTTTTACATATCCCAAGAATTCAACTATGTCCGTTGGGATTCTCAAATCTTTATCCAAATGTAAATTACTGACACTCGATCAATACTGTATTCATCTCCTCAGTCATCACTGTGTATCTCGGTCATCACTACAAACTATCTTCCTCGACAAATGTTGTCTTGGCTCGGTAATTTCCTGACTCTTGGCAATTACTAATGTCTGGTCAACACTAGATTTACTCGGTATATCCTAGCGCTTGTAATACCCCAAAAATGGGCTATAAGTTCATTAATCTCCTGCATCTACAAATCAAATGAAATCGACATCAAAGTCCTAACCTAAGGCACATCTAAATATCATCAAATCTAATTGATTATCTTAAATTCTACATCAGAGAATATTCCTAGTAATATTCCTAATTATCATAATTATCTTTAATTTTATAATTATTTGGCAATAAATCACATTTATCCTAAAGTTTGATTAATTGAATATTTTCATATTTAATTAATTAGATTTAATATCTTGCCACTTAATTGTGTAATTAAATTTAATTCTATCTATTATTAATTGTATTATTTAATTTTGACAATAAATCAAAATTCCTATGAATAATTGATTAAATTCTTATTTAATTAATTAAAGCATGTTGTCATTATTTAATAATATAATTTTTAATAAAAGTTTGATAAAATAGTTAATTAACCCTTAAATTAATTATTTTATTTCAAAAATTAGTTAAGTTGAGCATAAATCACTTTATTATTAAATTAACTCAGAATTAAAACATGCACAATCATAAAAGCAGACAATTGTCAATTATCAATTAAAGCTAAACTCTATTTTGAGTTAAAGCTTAGCTTTTGCATGTTTTTGTGACTTAATTATCTGTTATTATCGAATAACTCAAAAATCAAGCTAAGTTATTTGAGTGATTTATGGCTTTTATCCATGCACCTCCAAAGCCCTGGATTTCTATAAATTAAGGCTTCAGCTCTTCATAATTCATCTCATATTTTTGCACAATCACGCTGGAGAATTGGAGGCTGAGGAATCAACTTGCGAATTCAAAGCGTTGTGAGATCAATTTCAATTGCATAGCTTTTATATCTTAGCATAGAATTTCATAGTTTTCATATCATTGTTAGAATCTTCATTGTTAGATCATTTAGCATCCATAGCATATCAGTTTATCATTCTTATTGCATAGAAAATATCAAAAATATAGATTAATTGCATTCAATTTCATATCCATCTTTTGCATTCAAATCCTTCATTTAGGTGTCGTCTAGGTCACTGATCTCGATTACAATCTGAGAACATTAATCTCGCACCTATTAGAAGGCAATAAATCGCTTGGTTAGATAGTTTTCAATTTTGCACGATTTTGATTTTAGCTAACCTCTAATGTTTTACTGAGTGTTGTGTTTACAGATCAGGTACAATTTTCACACACACATTTCTGGCGCCCACCGTGGGGCCCTGAAACGGGTTTCCAATTCAATTCTATCAATTTCTATCTTTTTCTTCTTGGGATCTGTGCAAAACTATGATTTTTAATTTTTGTCCGTATATCTGTCGTACGAGTTTTTGACAAATGTCGTATGGGAGGATACCCACTATCGTATGATACTGGACCCACTGTCATACAATAGTATATCGGATCGAGACTCATTTCATTACATACCCACTGTCATTTGGGAGCTTAGCTGTCGTATGGTAGCATACCCAGTGTCGTACAAGTTTTTGGACTGTCGTTTGGGAGCATACCCACTATCGTACGAGTTTTCATACCATTTTTTTACTGTCGTTTCATTTTTCACAGTAGAGTATCAGATTTGATTTTTATATTTCAGCTAACTGCTAATTTTGACAATTGAAATTTTCTATTTTTGATTGCTCTCTGCTGGTTTTGATTGGGAAAAGTGCAAGAATTGCTAAAAATCAGGTAAAATCTACTAAGCGCGTTGTGAGGATCACGAGGTATTCTCCTTGTTCTAAAAATATTTTGATTTGGACTTAAAATAAATCTCTCACGTGTCAAGCTTGTGTGCATCTTTTCATGCTTTTGATCTATTTCTACACACTTGCATAATTTGATACTAGGTTGTGATCCCTTAAGGATTCATTAAGTAGTCTTAGAATACTTGTGATTGATCTTGATTGCTATCTTGGGTTATTGGAATCGCTAATCCACCGGCCCCTCATTTCTGCCCTGTGGTTGCAATCTCAGTGCCATAAAGGGGAGGGGTCAATAGGACAGAAGCGTTAAATGTTCCACTTGGCAACCCTTTTGTGCTTTTAGGAACTCACTTGTTTTCTAAGTTGGGGACTCATTTTTAGCTCGTGTGAGGTGTTAAGTGTTCCACCTTGTGGACTCATCTCATATTCTCTTTAAGCATTAAGTGTTCCTCTTTCTACTTTTTTTGGGTACTTTTGGTAGATTTGCTTTCAGGATTATATCTGTGCTCACATAGTAATTAGGCCCTATGAACACTATTCGTGATTCTTGAGAGATTGGATTCCTAGTGAAATCTTTCTTGACGACAGAATCCTTGTAGGTAGGGAGGATACTTAGTGCGTTTCACATTCAACTTGGTTAGTGCGTCTTCTCTTATTGATCGACACATTCTCTCTCCGGAGAGGTTGATAGATCACGTGGGGTTGATATCATGAGCTTTGGTGAATCAAAATTGGTTAGTGCGTCTTCTCTTATTGATTGATACATTCTCTCCCCGGAGAGGTTGATATCACAGACCTTGGTGGAACAAAACTTTGTCATAGCATGTCGGATTAATCTGCTTGCTTTGTTTGGGTTAAAAGTGAAAAGGTGTCAAAAACCTTGGATCTGGAGCCAAGTCCCCTTGTGGTATACTATTGTGAGTCATCTTTAGAGAATGTTAACTGTAGCAGACAATCCCTTCACAGGGCAAACTGCGTTGACGGAACCTCAAGCAGTCATAGCCATTTTCATCGTGGTAGTGACAGCCGCTATATAAATGTCCTTGTGGAAGAAATCTCCATGGGTATGGTTCATTGTTGGGTTGTCAGATCTCCCTAGCAGCTCTTGAAGATTAAGTTCTCGGACTGTGTCAAAACCCTGGTGCGCCGGGATTGGAGTTCACCCCTTTGAATCATAAAAGTTGCAGAGTCAAACCATTACTAAAAACCCTAGAGAGGCCAATTTTTTTTCATTCTCAGGTATATGTGTGTTATTGCAAAACTCTTCAGAACATATACAATTAGTACTCTCAGGGATTAGCACAATTTGGTCACTTGATTGTTCATGCGCAAGGTTGCTTTTTCCCTTGTTCATTATTTTCAGACGTGCTTGGAATCACTTGCTTGCTGTTCTGCATGCTTGTTTATCTACTTGGCTATTAAAAATGATCAAATCTAGTATAACCTTCAAAATTTGGATAGTACAATTTGCAAACAATCCAAAACTGAAGACCTTAAATTTTGCAAAAATTGACGTAAAATCTTTTCTGGAGTCAAAAGTCATTTCAGGAAGTCAAAAGTCATACGAATTTTGTCAAGTGTCATTTCAGTATTGCCCATCTATCGTATGATTGAGAACCCAGTGTCGTACGAGTTTTCATGCCAGCAAATTCAAGAAAGTCAAAACCCTATTAGCAACTATCGTACGAGTTTAACAACTATCGTTTCATTGCTATCCAACTATCGTACGAGTTTAGCAACTGTCGTTTCATAGACTACCCAATGTCGTACGAGTCTGCAGAGTGTCATTTGGAAAAATTTGAGAGAGTTGTCAGAAATTGTCAAATTGCAAGATATCCAATGTTTCCAGCCTAGTTCCAGAATCTGTCAAAAATATCATTGTGTCAAGAATAGAGTAGTAGCTATTGAGCATTCTACCATTTTTTGAGTTTGATCTTTTGAATCCGATCTAGTCTTCTGTTTGATCAATTTGAGTCCTTTTTATCTCATGTCAAAACCTTGTCATAACTATCAATCTTCAATCAATCTTCAAAAATAGACTAAGTGTTGAGAACTCATGTCCGCTATCTTTTGGGCGATCTATCCCATACAACCAGGGCACAGTTTCCTTCACCCACATCTCATCAGATCTTCAAAACTATCATAATCTTGACAAGGTTGCGTCATCCAATTTTCTTGAATCAAATTGTTCTTCAGTTGTCTTTGTCCTTTTCTTCTGTTTCATTCAAAGTTAATGGTGGAGACCAAAGCTTCTTCACACAAGAAATCAGAAGAAACATCTCAGAACTTACTTTTGACCAATACCTTGAGTCCAACTCTTGAACAACTCATCAAGTCAGGTATCTACGAAGATGATAGTCTCGGTAACTTTCGATTGAAAACTAGTTACATACCTCCTTTATCAACTCACAGAGGTAACTAGAAAACTCCTCCTCAATCTATTCCAGGGAGCCCAAAAACTCCTACCATGTCTCAAGCAGGGACAAACCATGGTTCTCTAGCAGGAGGGTCCCAAGGACACCATTCTCAACATAATGCCGACCAAGAACCTACCCCCTCTGAAATCCATCGATGTCAGAATGATGATGAATTCAAGAGAATGATGAGGCATTTCTTGAAAGTGGATAGAGAGGCATACTTTTTACAATTATCCCAGGAAGGGGCTAAGCTTCCTCCCAACTTTAACGTTGATGATATAATCACAAATGAGGAAGAAACTCCACTCACAGCTATGACAAAATAGATGCATGCTATACAAGTTGAATTTAACAATCTTAAGAAGGAGAAGGAACCCAAGGAGTTCTCCATGGAGGCCCTATGTCCTTTCCCGTTCGACAAAAACTTGTATATGCCACCATTCCCAAAAAGAGTGGAGATACCAAAGTATGACAAATATGACGGACACTCTGATCCTCAAGATCATGTCAGAGATTTTTGTATGCAATCCATGGAATTCATGCATGAACCGACTTATCTAATGCATCTTTTTCCTAGATCCTTGGGAGGAGCATCCATTCAGTGGTTTTCAAGATTACCTTCTACGATCAAAACTTTTGAGGAATTGATTAAATTGTTTTATCACCAATATTCCTACAATATTCAACATCTGGTCACCATGATCGATATTTGTAACCTCAAGCAATATCCAAGGGAATCATTCCTAACTTTCCTCAAGAGGTGGAGAAAGAAGTTCTCTCTATATGCTAGACAAATTCCCGAAATGGAGAAACTTGAAATCTTTATCAATAACCTTGTTCCAGAGCTCAATTATCCATTACAAATGCAAGATCATGTATCTTTTGATAAAATGGTGGATAATGCGATCAAGATTGAGAAAGTACTTGTCAAGAAAGGAGAAATCACACTTCAAAAGGACAAGTCTGAATCTGGATCTAGCTCAAAAGAAAAAAACAACAGCTGGAATAGAAACAATGGTATCATCTTTGATGGTATTGTTGACACTATCCGCACCCCATCAAAGGCACCGGCCTACAATCTCACCCTTGCCACCAAAGCCATTGAAGCTTCAGAGCAAAAATATATTGAACCATCTCCAAAGAAGCCATTCAAATGATGGGATAATAAATGAAAGTTTACTCCCCTGGGAGAATCTTTGGAATCTGCCCTGAGAACCCTGATAGCTGATAACATGATCTCTTTACCACCAATCTGAAACCCTGATCTGGATCCAAAACCATATTGGTGGAAAGATAATGAATTATGTGCTTTCAATTAGACTAAAGGCCACAGAACTAATGGACGCTTCCACTTGAAACATACCATTCAAGACTTGATAGATCAAGGGGACATCACGATCGATAATCCTACCAGCAATAATGATCACACAGCATTAACAAAACTATTTCCACTACATGGCAAGGGAGTTTCCACTTCTCAGCCTAACATGGGGGCAAAAGTCAACTATGCCTACCCTGGAAACAATGATGTCATCAATATGGTTGAACCATGTCTCTCTGAGAGCTGCAATGTCATCACGATTGTACGAAGAGACATAAATCATTCCTCAGCTAATGCGGTTACCGGATCACAAGCTTAGGCTCATCTAAAAGGACAAACACCAAGTTCATCTAATGTTCATAAGATACCTTTCAATCTCACATCTGCTTCTAAACAGAAGGTTGCCTCGAAATCTTCCAATCCAAAGGATACAAGACCTACATCTTACAACATCGTCCAACAATTCCAACATACCAATGCCAAAATCTCTATGTTTGAGTTACTTCGAATATCTCCAGCTCACAGAGATATCCTAGACAAAGCTTTGCTCGGCTCTAATGTTCCTGATGATCTAGATCTAGACAGGTTCCAGACTATGGTTGGTCATCTAACATCTCTACAATATATCTCCTTTTCAGAGGAAGATGACAATTCCCTAAGTCACCCACATAATCAGCCCTTGCACATAGAAGTCTTGATCCAGAACTGTCGAGTCAAACATGTGTTGATAGATGGGGGTGCAGGGCTCAACATTTGTTCTTACAACTTAATCACACATTTGGGATTCTCAGAGATGGCTATTGATCCTCAAAAGAAGATCACCATAAAAGCCTATGATGAACAAGAAAGAGCTTCTAAAGGCACCATTGTCTTACCCATCCGAAAGGGTCCGGTCATCAAAGATACCACATGTCAGGTGCTTGATCTACCATTGGCTTACAATATCCTTCTAGGGAGACCCTAGATACATGAAATGCAAGCTATTCCTTCTACATACCATCAATGCTTGAAATTTTCCTATGAAGGAGTGGAGGTTACTATCCCAGCAAATCTGAGTACAACTTGCAATACATTGAAGGAAAGTGTCGATAAGCTTGTTCCCAATAACAGAGAATCTTCCATCAAGCAGCTAAATGTTGCTTCCACATCTAAGATGGACAACATTGCTAATGAGATCAATATCAAAGAACATGGGATGGGAGAATACACTATATAGCCAGTCTTGTCTCTGACCTCTCTCCCAATCTCACCTAAGTCGTATGGACAATCCTTGAAGTAGTCTAAATCAGAACCTAAGGAACCTATGGAAGCATACAAAAATTTTTTTATGGCGGAGCAAGTATCCAAACAAGAATTTGAAGAGGATGAAGCTATGCTTGCATGGCTATACAAAGAGGATTCTGAATCTAAAATTGTTCAAACTAGTGAATCTATAGCACCTACAATCCCTTCTAATTCATATGGTCCAGGGAACAAATTGATAGCCAAGATGGGATATTCCAGTCAAGGACCTCTAGGAATCAGAGGAAAGGGTCTTGTGACACCCATTTCACATATTGGTAGAGCCAACAAAGATACTGGTGGCTTAGGCTTTAAGAAGAAACCCTATCATCTCAAAGGTGGTTGTTCTCATGTCATAGAACAAATTGCACCAGGAGAACCCCTTCTTAAGAAAGAAGACAGAACCCTCTGATGATGATTTAGATAGCTCTGAGCTTATCCCCTATGAAAAATTGCCTAAAGAGATCAAAGATCTTCTTGATGATAACGATGATCCTATCAGAAGAATTAATGTAGTAGAAACACAAGAACCTACTGTAGTGCAAGAAATGGTAATTCTTGAAGCCAATCAAATTGATCAAGCAGAAGGGGATAGTTATTTTGACACTGATTCCCATGAATATGAATTCAAGTCAGAGACTGAGGGTAATCCTTCTTGGGGTATTCATCCTGATTTCACACATTTTCTAAGATTTTCTAGAGATCCTAAATCAGAAGCTAAGTCAAATGACTATGAATGGGGTGCCATTCCAGAAGAAGATGAGCTTATAACAGAGAAATATATTGATGTTATTCACCAATATGTATCTCAACCCAACGTAGGTCTAGAGAGAAACAATGAACTTAACGTGTCTGATCCACCTATGGCTGAAGAGGACTCCCATGATGATGTTGAGCCTATTCACAAATTGAACATTTTGAGCTGTAATATCACCTTTGAACTTGAGCGTCAGGTTAGGACCAATGATGACATATCCCCATCCGTGAACACCATATCCCAAGCCTTTCCCGCTTTAACTATCCAATGCCTTGATCTTATCGACCAAACTTCCACAAACCCAAGCCATGGTGTTACACCTTTTCCAGTGACTATGCCCTTGCTTGCTACCTCAATGCAGTTGAGCCTATGAGTACTTCCATCAGTGAACCGAGCGTCAGCATGACCAAGTCGGACATCAAATATCTTAGTCAGAAAAATAAGAGTAAAAATAAAAAGAAAAAGAGTTCTGAGGGTGAAAACCACTTTTTGGTAGTCTCAGAACCGACAAAAGTAAAAAGAAAAGATGTATCTGAAGGTGAAAACCTCTTTGAGGCACCTAAGGATGAGATATTTGATGTCCTTCTGAGTCATTTACAGGATAGATCTCCAGTTCTGATTGAGCCAACTCAATCCATCAATTTGGGTACAACAGAGGAACCACAATTGGTACATGTAGCACAATCTCTATCAGAAGAAGAGAAACAAAAATTTACTACATTCTTATCAGACAAAAAGATCAACTTTGCATGGAAATATTCAGATATGCCAGGATTGGATCCCAATCTCATTATGCACCATCTATCCATTGCTCCTGAAGTAAAACCAATCAAACAAAGATTGAGAAAGATGCATCCTCATGTTGCACTCTTAGTCAAAGTAGAGCTAGAAAAACTCCTAAAAGCTGG
This sequence comes from Chamaecyparis obtusa, assembly GCA_027943335.1. Classification (NCBI taxonomy): domain Eukaryota; kingdom Viridiplantae; phylum Streptophyta; class Pinopsida; order Cupressales; family Cupressaceae; genus Chamaecyparis; species Chamaecyparis obtusa. The sequence continues at coordinate 1,863,947 of BSBK01003472.1, read as the reverse complement.
ATTCATCCGTGTCATAGACTATGCTGAGTGGATCTCTAACATTGTACCTATTTCAAAACTAGATGGTTCAATCAGAGTGTGCACGGACTTTAGAGATGTGAACAGAACATGCCCTAAGGATGATTTTCCGCTGCCTAACATTGATATGATAGTGGACATGACTGCAGGCTATGAAATGTATTCCTTAATGGATGGCTTTTCTGGGTACAACCAAATCAAAATTGCTCTAGAAGATCAAGAGAAAATAGCTTTCACATGTGCGTGGGGAACCTTCTGTTGGAATGTTATGCCATTCAGACTCAAAAATGCTGGAGCTACATATCAAAGAGAAATGACATCTATTTTTCATGATATGATGCATAAAACAATGGAGGATTACGTGGATGATACCTTGGCAAAATCCATGATTAGAACTAAACATCTAATAGCCCTGAGCATGATCCTAGATAGAATGGAACAGTTTAGTCTCTGACTAAATCCTAAGAAGTGTGCTTTTGGTGTCACTTCTGGAAAGCTCTTAGGATACATAGTTTCAAAGAAAGGCATTGAAGTTGATCAGGCTAAAGTCAAGGCTATAATAGAGATGCAACCTCCCATAAATATCAGTCAAATGCGGACATTGCAAGGCAGCGTACAGTCCATCAGAAGATTCATATCATAGTTAGCTGACATATCACAACCTTTTACAAAAACATTACATAAAGGCGTGACCTTTGCATGGAATGAAGAATGTGAGAACAACTTTAACCATATCAAGAAGTATCTATCAAATCTGCCTATCTTGATGCCTCCTATTCATGGGAAGCCATTTATCTTGTATGTCTCCGCAACAACCACATCACTGGGGGCATTGCTAGCGCAACATGATGAAGACAAGAAAGAAAGAGCCATCTACTATATCAGCAGAACTTTAGTGGCCTATGAGAAGAACTACTCAATGATAGAGAAGGCATGTGTAGTAGTGATCTTTGCATCACAAAAATTGAGACACTATATGTTAGCTCATACCACGTATCTAGTAGCAAAAATTGATCCACTGAAATACCTACTAAGCAAGGCGGCCCTCACCGGTAGACTAGCTAAATGGGTCATGCTTCTAAGCGAATTTGACATTGAATATGTTGAAAGAAAAGCTATAAAAGGTCAAGTTATTGCTGATCAACTAGCAGATGCACCCATGTTTGATGATACACCCATGCAAATGGAATTTCCCAATTCCTCTATCATGCACCTCTCTTCTAGAGCATGGCGGTTATTCTTTGATGGCTCCTACACACAGAATGGATCTGGAGCAGGCATATTGTTCATCACTCCTCAAGGATACTCGATACCCAAAGCATTTAGACTAAAGTTTCCTTGCACAAACAATATTGTTGAATATGAGGCACTTCTCAATGGTATGAAAATGGCAATACAGTGGAGAGTTACAAAGATGCACATCCATGGAGACTCACAACTGGTTATCCACCAAGTCAATGATGTGTACCAAACCAAAGATGAAAAGCTCATTCCTTACAAGAGAATGGTAGATGATTTAAAGAAATAATTCATCTCTATCACATTTGAGCAAATACCCAGAACGGAGAATAAGGCTGCCGATGCAATGGCGATATTATCTACTCTCTTACAGTAGCCCAAACATGAACTATGCTACGAGTTCCTGGTGGAAGCCCTATCCTATCCTGCATATGACTCCCCTGAAACCCGCATGATCTGCACTGTTGTAGGTTATGACTCATCTCGCTACAAAAATATGTTCTCCTATCTCCACGACCAAATCATCCCTGAGTCCTTTAACCATTTTGAGAAATGAAACCTTATCCGCTCTGCATCCTGATATGTCATCATTGGTAATGACCTATACAAATGAGGTCTAGATGGTACACTGCTTAGATGTTTAGAACAGGAAGAGTCTCAACGTGCATTAGAGGAAGTCCATGAGGGTATATGTGGGTCACACTCGAACGGTTTAACGTTAGCTCGAAAACTTATTAGGGCTAGGTACTATTGGCCTGAAATGGAGAAAGAGGCTATTAAATTTGCTAAAAACTATCAACAGTGTCAAGTACATGGCAACTTGATTCATGCTCCAGGGAGAGATCTGATTCCCTTTACTACACAATGGCCTTTTCAACAATGGGCATTTGATCTCATAGGTGCTATCCATCTGCACTCTTCCAATGGACATACCCATATAATCACAGCTACAGATTATTTTACAAAATGGGTAGAAGCAGTTCCTCTAACACAAGCAACGGGGAAACAAATTTCTATGTTCATCCTGAACTACATCACTTGCAGATATGGGATCCCTCACTCTATAATCATAGATAACGGGGGCCAATTCAAAAACAAAGATCTAGATGACTTATGTGCTAAATTCAAGATTACAAAACATTGGTCTTCTATTTACTATCCTTAAGAGAATGGACAAGCTGAGGCTTCAAACAAAAATCTCCTGAAGATCTTGCACAAAATAGTAAATAAAACAGGAAGAGACTGGCATCTCATGATCAATCCAGCTCTCTGGGCATACAGAACTAGTATCAGAAAGCCTACAGGGGCTACACCTTTCGCTTTAGTTTATGGGTCTGAAGCGGTACTGCCTATTGAGATTGAAATCCTATCACTCCAAATCAGAATGCATGGACTTGTCACCGACGATGACTATAGAGTGTCTAGGTTACAAGAACTAGAATTACTAGATGAGCGCAGGCAAGCAGCATATGATCATCTCAGAGTGTATCAGAAAAGAATGTCTAGAGGCTACAACAAGAAAGTCTAACACAGAGAATTTCAGGTTGGTGATCTAGTCTTGAGAGAAAATCCTAAAAATCAATCCCATCGAGAACGCAAGGGGAAGTTTGAACCCAACTGGCTGGGTCCCTTTGTAATCACTGCTACTTTTGGCTCTGGTGCCTATCAACTCTCAACGACTGAAGGAGAACAGCTCTGAGAACCAATCAACGTTCTCCATCTGAAGAAATTCTACACCTAGGGCATTCAGTCTATGGTTAAATATCCTGAAAAAATCCTAAAAATCAGAAAAAGTCATGAAAAAATGAACATCTTGGTGAAAACCTAGCAATAGGCGCCTTGATGATTCACAAAAAAATAAAAAAATATCCAAAAATTTAAAAAATTTGAAAAATGAAAAATACAAAAAAATGAAAAAGAAGAAAAATTGCCTTGGTGAAAACCTGGAAATAGGCGCCTTGGTAGCAAAAATAGAATCTCTGCCAAGATGGTGAAAACTCGGCAAACGGGTGCCACTTGTTCAAAATGCTCCATCTATCAGTGCAATCTTGGTCTTTCCCAGCTTTCAGTCTGCTTTAGTTTGTACATATCTCCCGGTTTGTTTTTGCATTTCTAGTTTTTCAATAAGTCAGTTTGTACACCAATCAGCTTGCACGTCTATATCCTATCAATGTTCAAACTTGGGGGCAATCAATGTCATATCCTATGTCCTCCAATGTATCTTAGATGTATCCTATCCAGTCAGAGTCCTTTGAAGCTTCAAGTTGAGTCTGTCTGTCTGTCTCGTCTCTAGAAAGGATTTTGCATCTACAACAATGCAATCAAACATCAAAACTCAACTGAAAACAATCTATGCTTTTTACATGCTTTTATCTCCTTGTATGCTTACTGATTCGCATTGAGATTTTTGCATATTGTGTCCCTTCGAGCTATTCAATGATGTCCTTTACAAGATTTAGAGAGTGATGACTAGGGGCATAATCTTTTCTTTGTCTTCTGCTTGTATGTGAAAATCTAACTTTGGAAATTCTAGATTGAAATGGTGTCCGACTATAAGAGCCTCTATCTCAAATTGGATGGCCATGCGTACCTCGACCATTGATACCCAGAAAACTCAAGGAAGTTTGATCTAACTATTATATTTTTGAAGTGAATTCTTTCTCCTACTGTGAAACGCAATCTTGCCTAAGGATGTGAACAATAAAGGGTCACTACGGGTAATTCACATTGGATTTAGAATGATCTCTTGACTGTTTGATGTGTTTGCAATGCAAGGCATACTCAGGTCATCACGACGTGTATGTTTTGATGCTTGTACAAATTGCTATATCAAAATGGACATGATATTCAGGTCATCCTGGCGTTTGTGCCTTGGTGCTTATATCTAATCTGACATTCTGAAAATAAAGTCAATATTCATATATCCATGGTTGTTGTCTAGTGGGTGTTGTATTGATTCTTGTGCATACAAATCGATATTCATATGTCTATGGTTTCATAGATAGTGGGCATTGTATTGATTTATCCGGTTACCTAAAAGTTCAATGATGATAACAAATCGACACATGCTCAGTGACTAGGTCCTAGGTCTTAGGTTGCATTTCATCTTGCATGTCTCTTTGCATTTTGCATGTTTTCATGATCTCACAATGACTAAACAAACTTCAAAGCTTAAATGATTCTTCAATCACCTCTTCAAATCTAACAAGAGCTGAACCTAACTCGAAGGTCTCTTCAGAGAATCACAAGCAATGATCCTCTTGGGTTAACCATCCTTTTGACATAAGACTGAGTACTTGTCTTCATCAACCTGCAAAACATATCATGTATATCGTTACATTTACATATCATATCATAAACATTTATTGCATTACATTTACATCCATTGCATAAACATACATATTTCCATAATCATTACATCTGCATAACATTCATACATATGAAAGAAATCATTGCATTGCATTGATCCATACATACATTCTACACTACTCATAGCATTAACATCACATGATATCATCATACATAACAAAAATGACAAGTACACATGATGTCACAACCAAAAATATCGATCTCATCTATATATCAAAAATCTCAAATAGTCAGGGGTGCAATACTGGCACAGGGTACAAATGAATGAGCTCCGTAGAGCTATCAGACACAATAATGTATCAGTAAGAAAGTAATAGATGAGAAGAGAAATCAACTGTCAGCATGCTCCTCTGCATCTAGTGGAGGAGGAGGTGGTGCATCTGGTATCACCTCCGCTCTTGGTGCCCTAGCTCCCTCTGATGCTACCATGTACTGAGAATAGGTGGGCACTCTCTGTGCAGTAGGGACTACTGCATAGTAAGTAGAAACATAATACGAGGCCCGCACGATCTGGTGAATCACCTCTGCCTGTAATCTCTGCATCTCTGCACGCTACTCTATACGCTGCCTATCTGCCTCTCGATGCCTCTCCTCTAATCTGGCATTCTCTATATTCAGGTCCCGGACCTGGACTGTAAGCCGTCTGATAATCTCAGCCGAAGTAAGAGGAACTGCAGGCTCTGCATCAGCTGCTGGCATATCTGTGTCTTGTGCTACCTATGTTGGTTGATCTGTATGTGCAGGAATGCTAACCCTATGCACCTTACGGCGTCTAATCTCAGCACCCAAATCAAATGTGTCATCCACACCTGTACAACCTGGAAACTGCTCAGCTCCTAGAACATCATCTGCAGATCCTACTCTGCCCAGTGTACCACTCTCACCTCTGATCCATCTCTGTGTCCCAGAAGATGTACCCACTATAGCTGTAGAAGGACGCGGAGGCCTCGCATGTCCTGGTGCTCTCTGTGAAGGAGCCATGGCTCTCTATCTCAGAGGAGTAGGGTGTACCACCTGTGGTCTCGGTCCTACTCTCATAGGAGCCCCTGTAACATCCATAGCCTCCTCCATGGAGAGTATCAGCTCTATCGGATCAGAAAATTGGTGAATCCGGTGATCAGCAAGCCATGCCACATATGTATCTGTAACCCCTACATCCACCACCTCTAGGTGATACTCCCAGTCTCTCCCAATGATATGACAGTACTCATCAGCACATAAGGCATAACTAAGTCATGGTGTCCATCCGAGCCCTATCTCATGCACAATGCAGGCATAAGCAGTATAATCCTAAGGGACATCCTGAATACATCCATACTAACGCCAGACTCTAGTAATCAAAAATCTCTCCAAGACGGTGGAGGTCCATCCTATCAGTACCCTGCCCTGGAAAAAGAATGAAAATTGCTCTCTCGCAGTAGGCCAGGCCTCTATCTATAAATATGGCCTCCAGATCACAAAGGTCATATCATCTAAACACTGGCGGAAGTACTCGATGTGTCCCATGCGAACCTGTGTGACATAGCCGGCATAAGCATAAATGACAAGGTCCTGTGGCTTCCTCTGCATCTGAAAAATTGGCCTCAAAACTGGGATATGCTCCCAAGCCCATATCTATAGTACCAACGCTCCTGAAGCAAATGTCTTACAGTCCTAATACATGACCTCGTGCATCTCGGAATACAAGTGAGCCAGCAGACACTGACCCCAAGCAAGCTCAGTAGGTGTAGCCATCAAAAGTGCTACCATAGGTGCCCATCCCATCAAGAAGTTGTTCTGCTAACGGCCAGGCATAATCAACTCTCCAATCATCCCCGCAATGATACACTCTAGACGATGTGTCTGCCCATATCTCTGCACGAGTGTCTCCTAAGATATAGACCCAGTCAGCTGGGTATCATCACCGAACAGTCATCTGAAAGCATGTAGACCAGTGGATCCTCCACTCACATACTCAAGCCGACGAGGACTATGAAATGGAATACAAAGGATCCTATACACATCCTCTGGTGTAACAGTGATCTCTCCGGTAGGTAGGTGAAAGGTCTGTGTCTCAGAATGGTATCGCTCTATCAGCGCAGTCAGTAGGCCATGATTTACCCTAATATCGGGTAAATGTATCAAGTGCTCAAAACCACATGTAGCAAGATGAACCCTCATAGGGTCTGGCAAGGCAACACACAATCTCTGAGTGGCCAGATAAGAATGGCGAACATGTACATCAGGATATGTGACCTAAATCATAAAGAAACAGGGTGTTTTATCAAAAATTCAATTCAAAATCAGGCCAAAAGTATCAGAATGACACAGTTTTGAAGTTTCAGAAGGTGGGGCAAAGTGTCCGCAATCAGGCAAAAGGATCAGAAAAGTTAGATTTTTGACCTAAAAATGAGTTTTTAAACACTCTATTTTTCAAACGACATTCCAGACTGGCATCAAATGTCGTACGACATTCCACAATAGACCAAATGACAATCCATAGTCATATGACACTGCGCCCAGATTCATACAAGTTTAGGGGGACCCAATGAAATGTCGTACGACACAAGGGTCCCTCTCATACGACACTTAGGCGTGGTTGAAACGACAAAGTAAATTCAAATTAAATGTCGTACGAGTCTGGAATGGGACTCGTACGAGTTTCTACACATGCGAAATTCTAAAGCTAAAAACGCGTATGGAAAAATTTTAAAATGCTATAAATCATCAAAACATGCATTTTCAGGGGGGAACAGAGGTCCACCTATCGGATGTCCATACTGTCGAGGTCTGTCATGTGTCCGGCTATGCTCAAAACGGTGTGAACTCACAGGTACCTTCAGTTCTCACTGGTCTGCCATTTTTCTCATTCAGAGGGCTCCACATAATCTCTAAAGTCAAAGGGTTGAAATGAATTGAAAATGACCCTTCCGACCTTTATATAGCTTTCGACCTAATTTTTAAAAGTGCTCCGTTTTCCATGAAAATTGCACCCCTAGCTAATTTCGACATTCTGAATCCATTTTCAGGATCAAAATTGAAATCTGAGATCATTTATTATGTCAAAATCGCGATTTAAAATTTTTGGAACCAAGACGGTCTACTGCTTGCATAATCGACCTTCAATCTTCATAGAAATCCAATATTCAACTTAACTGATTAGCTTACATCAAACTATCAAAATTTCAACTTGGTCAACCATGGTCAAATCATGGTTTAACCTAGTCAAACTTGGTCTTCAGGACCTCCAAACGATGCAAAATGCATTCTCGGATGTGTATAACCACTTTTCAAATCAATTAGCATGCTTCTGAAGTATCAATGCTGACTATTTCTTGTCAGATTTCAATTTTCATCCCGAAGGGGGCATGGTATTGCACATCATTCAAAGTCTGTAAATCAAAATTCTATCGATCAAATCTATCAATATCTTTCATCAGTGATCAAGACAACAATCACGTCTAGTCGCTGATTCATCAAAAGTCCTCATCACTCGGGGCAAATCTATCATCACTTGGGGCATATCAGATTCATCAAGATCCATATCAATCTAGTATTTTCCTAATCTTGTAAACTGTATCAGTTTTTGCAACCATCGGATCATAGTGTTCTTTCCTTGGTTCTTCGGCAACTGAAGGATTCAGATGTGATACTTGCTAGTTCTGCTAAGACAATCGAGTCTAGAACGGGTCACTCACTTCTTATCAATCCTAAGGTTCAGAATCAGGTATTTTGACACTTTTTCGCAATCATCGGTTCATTGCTGCTATAGTAAACATTATCTCTGGTCATTCAGGACCTCCTATCTCATATCTCTCAATCGGTTTCTATCTTGAGATCAGTTTATCTTTTGAATCAGTTTCATATCTTTATCAAACACATACTATCTTTGAACCACTGCGCTTCGCACAGTAATTCAAAGAGGGGCAAAATGTAATACCCCAAAAATGGGCTATAAGTTCATTAATCTCCTGCATCTACAAATCGAATGAAATCGACATCAAAGTCCTAACCTAAGGCACATCTAAATATCATCAAATCTAATTGATTATCTTAAATTCTGCATCAGAGAATATTCCTAGTAATATTCCTAATTATCATAATTATCTTTAATTTTATAATTATTTGGCAATAAATCACATTTATCCTAAAGTTTGATTAATTGAATATTTTTTTATTTAATTAATTAGATTTAATATCTTGCCACTTAATTGTGTAATTAAATTTAATTCTATCTATTATTAATTGTATTATTTAATTTTGACAATAAATCAAAATTCCTATGAATAATTGATTAAATTCTTATTTAATTAATTAAAGCATGTTGTCATTATTTAATAATATAATTTTTAATAAAAGTTTGATAAAATAGTTAATTAACCCATAAATTAATTATTTTATTTCAAAAATCAGTTAAGTTGAGCATAAATCACTTTATTATTAAATTAACTCATAATTAAAAACATGCACAATCATAAAAGCAGACAACTGTCAATTATCAATTAAAGCTAAACTCTATTTTGAGTTAAAGCTTAGCTTTTGCATGTTTTTGTGACTTAATTATCTGTTATTATCAGATAACTCAAAAATCAAGCTGAGTTATTTGAGTGATTTATGGCTTTTATCCATGCACCTCCAAAGCCCTGGATTTCTATAAATTAAGGCTTCAGCTCTTCATAATTCATCTCATATTTTTGCACAATCACGCTGGAGAATTGGAGGCTGAGGAACAACTTGCGAATTCAAAGCATTGTGAGATCAATTTCAATTGCATAGCTTTTATATCTTAGCATAGAATTTCATAGTTTTCATATCATTGTTAGATCATTTAGCATCCATAGCATATCAGTTTATCATTCTTATTGCATAGAAAATATCAAAAATATAGATTAATTGCATTCAATTTCATATCCATCTTTTGCATTCAAATCCTTCATTTAGGTGTCATCTAGGTCACTGATCTCGATTACAATCTAAGAACATTAATCTCGCACCTATTAGAAGGCAGTAAATCGCTTGGTTAGATAGTTTTCAATTTTGCACGATTTTGATTTTAGCTAACCTCTAATGTTTTACTGAGTGTTGTGTTTACAGATCAGGTACAATTTTCACACACACAGCGCTTGGGCGATACTAACATCACTCGGCCTTGAAGTATCACATAACTCAACCTTTCCTTAGGTTCTCTTGTTATCTCCCTCATTTCAAATCCTCTTCATCACCAAAAGATATGGTACTATCCTAGATAGCAACTATCTTACCAATTAAGGTTTGACATTAATGACAATATACCAATTGTTTCAATTGTAGTTTCCAATAATCTCCCTCTTTGGCATTGATGGCAACACCACATGGATAACACATGATTTACCAAACAATCCAAAAAATTTATGTGCATCAGAGTTTTATTAATATCCTTAGATTCATTCTAATTCACAATTTTTCTTTGCCTGGCCGCTTTCTCAACTACTCCCTTTGAATCTTTTTGCGTATCTATTCCTTAGGTTTCATTGAATCTTCTCCCTTCAATGTTGTATCACTCCCTTTGTTTTCATTGAATCTTCTCCCTCTTTGACAACAATTCCAAAGCATGTAACTATTACTTACATCTGTACTATGTAGGTGTCTTCATGTTAGTTTTGTATGTTGTATACTCCCTTTGTCATCTTTCTTATGATTGATTAATATCTCTTCTTTACTTCTTACAACTCTAGGAAACTCCTAAAGTGTGACCTTTTCTGCATCAATTTGTCAAATATTCTAATAAGCACATTTGATGCGGTGCTCATATTTTACTAGGTAGCCTCATTTAGGGGAATCACCTCTAGTTTACCTCTTAGATATTCATGAGCATCTTTAGGTAAATCTTTTGTGAATATATCTACTAATTGTTCCTTTGTATTCACATACTCCAATCTCACATCTTTGACTTGAACTAACTCTCTCAAGTAATGATAGTTGATAGAAATATGCTTAGTCTTAGTGTGCATCACTAGATTCTTTTATATATTAATAGCAGTTGTGTTATCATAGAAAATAACAACCAGCTCAATGATTTCTTCCTTCATTCCTTTTAACAATTGTTTGATCTACACTAAATTTGAACAATTCATTGTTGCTGCAACATACTTAGCTTCTATTGTAGATTGGGAAATGTAGTTCTATTTCTTACTTGTCCAAGAGAGCAATCTCTTTCCTAGAAATAATTCTCCACCACTAGTACTTTTTCTTTCATCAACATTTCTATCCCAATCATTATTAGTGAAAACTCTCAGTTCAAACTTGTCATTCTTCTTATAATATAATCCATAGTCTTCAGTTCCTTTCAGACATCTCAGTATTATTTTCACTGCCATCATATGATTCTCCTTACGATTGGCAAAAAATCTTACCACAATCCCAATTGCTAGAGTAATATCTGGTCTTTTACGAACAATATATTGTAGCTTTCCAATCATAGATCTATACAAGGTTTGATTCACTTTAGAAGTATCATCAATTTTTGATAGTTTCTATCCAGTAGCCATAGGAGTACTCATTGGTCTAGAATCCTCCATACCAAAAGTTTTCAAGATCTCCTTGATATATTTAGATTGATTAATATAGATACTTTTCTTCATTTTATATACTTGCAAACCAACAAAGAATTTGATCTCACCAAACATAGACATTTCAAATTCTGTTTGCATCTCATTTGAAAATTTGTTACATAAGGCATCTTGTCCTCCAAATATGATATCATCAACAAATATTTCAACTAACAAAATCCCTTTACCTTCTTTAGTCTTCATATACAGATTACTATTGCAATTTGTCCTTGAAAATCCAATCTTTATCTTGCAAAACATATTTTTATTGTCTAGATCAATAAATCCTTCTGGTTGTTCAATGTATACTTCTTCTTCTAATATCACATTAAAAAATTTTGACTTGACATCCATCTGATATACTTTGAATCCTTTGTAAGCTACATATGCAAGTAGAGTCCTTACTTCTTCTAACCTTGCTACAGGGGAAAATGTTTCCCCATAGTCAATTCCTTCTTCTTGTGCACACCCTTACATACTAGTCTTGCCTTGTTTCTTGTGACTTCTCCATGTTCATTTATCTTGTTTTCAAATACCCACTTTGTTCCAATAATATTCTTGTCTTCTGGTCTCTGCACTAGAGTCCAGGTATCATTCTTTTCTATCTACTCTATTTCTTCATTCATGGCTTGTATCCAGTCATCATTCTCTAAAGCATCGTTCATAATTTTAGGCTCAAACTCACATTGTAAGCATGCATGATCTTTCAACTACTTCTTTTCATGACTACAAATTCTTTATCTCCAATGATTTTTTTAGGCTTGTGATGTCTTCTTACATATTGTGCCAATGTAGGTTCAGATTTCTTTTCTCCTTGTTCTTGATCTTCAGGTTCATCATACAAATTATCAGCTTCTTCATCTTCTTCCTTGACAGTGTCATCCTGATGCTTGGAAACATCATCTTAATGCTCTGAAACATCCTCATGATGCTTGGCATTGTCTATCCATGACTCTACATCTGATTTAGGTGTATTACTTGCCTCTCCTTCTTCCATGTATACAAAAGATCTGTAATCTTCAGGTTCTTGCTTGCATTCTAATTCATTCTTATCTGCATATTCATCAACTCTAACATTTGCACTTTCCACAAATTTGTTAGTGTTATAATTCAAACACTTATAAGCTTGTTTCTTAGTGGAATATCCTAGAAATATGCCTTCATCACTTTTTGTATCAAATTTCTCATTTTTATTATCTTTCGGTATATAGCATTTACTGCCAAAGACTCTAAAATACTTCACATTAGGTGTATAACCATGCAATAGCTCAAAAGGTGTAGCATTTTTACCTTTTTTATTTGTACTTGATTTAAGGTATAAATAGTTGCACTTACAACTTCTCTCAAGAACTTTTGTGCAACATTCTTTCATATCATCAGTGTCTTGGCACAGTCCATAATTGACCTGTTTCTTCTTTCTGGTATACCATTATGTGGAGGTGTTCTTGGTGTAGACATTTGTCTTTTTATTGCTCTATAATTGCATAATAGATTGAACTCATTTGATATAAATTCTCCACCTCTGTCAGATCTCAAACATTTCAAGCTTCTACCTATTTCTTTTTCAACTTTTGCCAAGTACCACTTAAACAACTGAAATGCATCAGATTTCTTTTTCAAAAACATTACACTCATCATCCTAGAATAGTCATCAACAAATAGAATGAAATACTTATCACCATAATAAATTTGTACACCCATAGGTCCAAAAAGGTTAGTATGAACCAATTCCAAAATATTTTCAGAAGCGTATGTTTTTCTCTTAAAGCTAGACTTTGTCATTTTCCCCAATTGACACTGTTTCCACATCACATTATCAAGTTTCTTTAATCTCAGAAAACCTCTAACATTTTTATTTTTTACTAATATTTACCATATTTTCAAAATTTGCATGACACAACCTCTTATGCCATAACCATACATCATCAAATTGTGCAAACAAACATGTTTCTTCAGATAGGTCTAGATAGAATAAATTACCTCTTGTCTGATCTCCAACTCCAATTAGTTCACCAGTGGTATCAAATATTTTGGCCTTTATGTGATGAAATTCCACTTGGTAAGTAATGTTGTTCAACTGTGCAACACTCAACAAGTTATAGTTAAGACCTTCAACCCAATAAGAATTTTCACAAGTGATCTTATCAGTCAATCTAATTGATCCTTTTCCTTTCACAGGACATGGTGTATCATTACAAAACTTAACACCTCTACCTTTGTAATGATCTAGGGTTTCAAAATTACTTTTATCACTAGTCATGTGATGTGAGAAACCACTATCAATAATCCATTTATCACCTTTACTCACATAATAAATAAGTATAGTTTTCTTATCTTCATCAAAATAATCTTTCATAGCAACATAAATAACTTCTATATCACAATCATTAGACTGACTAGTGTCACTCTCTATTTCCTCCTCAACAATATATGAGGATTTCTTACCTTTGTCCTTGTAGCCTTTGTACCTTCTGTGATCTCTTTCATTTCTATTTTCTTTGTAGTCTTTATAATTGCTTTCCTGTCTCTCATCCTTGTCAGACCTGTCAAGGCATCTTGCTGCAATATGATCAACTTTGTTAAATGAAAAATATTTATAGGAAGTTTACCTTTATATTTCCATTTTCCTCTTTTTAGCCTTCTAGCCATAAGTGCCTCAAGATCATCTAGGTCTTCCTTAGAAGTGTCACTCTCACTGTCACTACCACTATCACTTTTCACACATTTTTATTTTTCCTTCTTAGACTTATGTAGAACCATTTGTGACTTAAATATAGACTCAACATCAGGAACAATTTAGTTATCATAATTAGATAGCTCAAAAGTAGTAAGCTTACCAACAAGACTTTCTAGAGGTAGAAAATTACCAGGGTTACAACTTGATTCTTGTATTGTATAAATTCTGATAGCATAGATAGGAAGCATAGTCCTCAATACTTTAACAATAACAATTTCATCATCAATGTTTCCATTAGCTCCTCTAATAGCATTCACTACCTCTTTGATTATGCCACAATATTGAGCAACATTTTCACCTTCTTGCATTTTCATTTGCATTTTCATTTCATCAAAATTACCTCTCAAGCTTTCAGATTTGGCTCTCAACACATTTGTATCTCCACCATAGATAGTTATAAGAGTTTCCCACATTTAATTTGCATTTGTGCAGTCCTTGATGTCTTCAAATTTAGGATAACTTAGGGAAGATTCAATCTCCATCATTTCTTGAATGTTCTTTTGTTTTTCTTTCATATCCTCAACAATCAAAGGTGTAATAGGTGTTACATACTAATTTTATACATAATACTTCACTGAATCACCAATACCAACTAGATGAAATTTCATCAGACTCTGCCATGTAGGGAAGTTCTCTTTGTTCAACTTTGGTACCTCCTTTTTGTACATCTTGATCATTAGCTTCAAGTACCTTAAAAAATTTCTTTGAAAACACAAACAGCTCTGATACCAATTTCTATAATTATTTAAAACAATAGAGAGGGGGGGTGAATCAGTTGTTCTTAGGTCTAGATGTACCAATTAAAATTTCTAGCACTTCAAAAAACTCAGATCTGATCAGCAATTCAACTCGGTCTCTATAGCATATAACAATAACATATAACATGTAGTTCACTATCCAAAAGTAATTAACTTCCAGTATATAAAACTTTCAACAACATGCACATCAAAATCATTCACACAAGTATAACACTAGGATTTATAGTAGAAACCCAATTTTGTAAAAACCACTTTGTAACTGTTAATATGATTTAGAACAACAAAGAGGGGGGTGAATTAGTTGTTCTTAGATCCAGATGTATAAGACAAACTTTCAAACTCTTCAACAAATCAGATCCAACAACCAACAGCTACTCGGTCATTACTGATTGCATAACAGAAACATATAACATTGTAGTCCACTACCCAATTGTTCTTAACTTGTAAAACACATAAATGTTCAAACCAAAACATTCACACAAGTATTAACACCAAGATTTATAGTGGAAACCCAATTAGGGAAAAACCACTTTGTAACATGTTACTATCATTTTCACTCTTCTGAAGTGAGCTCTATGAAAATCCAACCCTGTCAAAGGTTACAAACACATTGTCATGTGTGACCCAGTTAAAGGATATCAACCACTCTATTAAAAGTGCACCTTGTTATAGGACTTACATTTCATTAGAATACAACCTTGTTCAAAGGATTTATACAAATGACTGTTAGGTCAACCTCTGTTAAAAGGATTTTGACTAATACAATGGTTAGAAAGTAACAATAATATTAATCTATAAACATACAACTCACTTTGTAGATATCAGATCCAATTACATAGACATATGCTGGTTTACTGACTGTGATCCATTTCCATCTCCATCACTAATCTGCTTGGAAATCCCTTCAAGAAATCACAACACTTCTCCTTCAACCTTTTCTGCTTAGACAATCAATAACATCAACAACACTTCCAGCATCCTCTCCTCTCTTCCACACTTTTCAACCTTAAGCTTAGGTTTCCTTAATACTTCCTCAATTAGGTCAATACATCTTTTGCCGCTTAATCTTCTCTGTAGATCTTAGGGTTAGGTTAGATTCATCGAATCCTTCCAACTTTATGTTCTTCGTCTCTCCTTCTAGAAACATCTCAAATCTTTTAAAGATTTACAATAAAATGTTTTACAACTCATTAAATTTTTTCTTACAATCAATAAATAAAGTCAATACAGTTTACATAATCCAAAAATTCAACTATGTCAGCTAGGAATCTGAATTCTTCCTCAAATGTAATTTACTGACGCTTGGTCAATAGTGTGTTCAACTCCTTGGTCTTCACTAGAAAGCTCGGTCACCACTAAAACTATTTCTTCGGCTAATACTATCTTCCTCAGAAATTAATTGATGTTCAGTCAACACTGAAATTACTTGACAAATACTAGCTCGGTTGACACTAACATCACTTGGCTTAAACTTGATTTCTTCACTTTTGCTTGGTTAAGCCTACCAATTTAGTCTTTATACTTACTAAGATAAACAATACATTATCTCATCATTGTGACACATAATCAAGTACACATTGAAGTATGAAGATAAGTCAACCTTTCTCCTAGGTGCTATTGTTACCAACCTTGCCTGTCCCCTTCACAACAATCAAATAGATATAGTACTTTCTTAGGTAGCAACAGTCTTACCAGTTAAGGTTTGACATCAATGAAAATACAACAATTGCTTCAATTGCAGTTTCCAACAATCTCCCTCTTTGGCATTGATGGCAACACCATATGAATAACACATGAATTACCAACCAATCCAAAACTTATCTATCCATCATAAATATTTATAATATCCTTAGCCTTATTCTGATTCAGAATCAATTAGCCTTTCTTATATGACCATCCACACAGTAACATTCTTCTTCCTGAATTTATCCCTCTTGATCTTCCATAAAATTTCACCATGTGTATTCATCTATGATCATCTCCCTCTTTGACAAAAATGCCAAAGAAACAACTAAAACATACATCATGTAGATGTAGATATCATCTTTTCAGTTCAGTAACATTATTTCCTCCCTCTGTCATCTTGCTTATGACTGATTCTTAGCTTTGCTATTCTTTTCACTACTCTAGGCTACTCCTAAAGTGTGACCTTTCTCTGCATCAATTTGTCAGATACTCTTTGTAGCATATTTGATGTAGTGCTCCTAGCTTAACTAGGCAGCCTCAATTAGGGGAAGAACCCCTAATTTTCCTCTCAGATATTCATGATCTTCTTTAGGTAAAGCTTTATTGAATATGTTTGCTAGTTGTTCCTTTGTATTCACATATTCCACTTGGACATCTTTATTTTGTACTAGTTCCCTCAAGTAGTGATACTTGATGGTGATGTGCTTGGTCTTTGTATGCATTACTGGATTCTTAGAGATGTTGATAGCACTTATGTTGTCACAAAAGATAACAACTGGTTTAGTGATCTCTTCTTTCATGCCTACCAACAATTGCTTTATCCATACCAAGTTTGAACAGTTCACTGCTGCAGCCACATACTCAACTTTAGCAGTAGATTGGGAAATGCAATTTTGTTTCTTGCTTGTCTAGGAAACTAATCTCTATCCAAGAAAGAAATCTCCACCACTAGTACTCTTTCTATCATCCACATTTCCTACCCAATCAGCACTAGTATACACTTTTAGTTCAAACCTTTCATTCTTCTTGTAATATAGTCCATAATCAGCAGTTCTTTTCAAATATCTCATTATCCTTTTGACAGCCATCATGTGCGTTTCCTTAGGATTGGTAGAGAATCTTGCCACAATCCCAACAGCTAGTACAATATCTGGTCTACTATGTACAACATACTATAGTTTTCCAATCATAGATTGATACAAAGTCTGGTTTACCTCTGTAACATCATCATTCTTAGACAACTTTTGTCCAGTAGCCATAGGAGTACTTACTGGCCTTGAACCTTCCATCCCAAATGTTTTCAATATCTCATAAACATATTTAGACCGGGTAATGAAAATTCCTTTCTTCATTTGATATACTTGTAAACCAAGAAAGAATTTGATCTCCCCAAAAATACTCATTTCAAATTCAGTTTGCATTTCATTTGAAAATTTCTTACACAAGACATCTTGTTCACCAAATATAATATCATCTACAAAAATATTAGCCAACAAGATTCCTTTACCTTCTTCATCTTTCATGTATATATTGCTTGTGTCATTTGTCCTTGAAAATCCAATCTGTATCAAGTAGTTGTGCAGTCTCTCATACCATACTCTAGGAGCTTGCTTCAATCCATACAGTGCTTTGTTCAGTTTGCAAACCACATGTCTTTTGTTTGGATCAACAAATCCTTCTGGTTGTTCAATGTACACTTCTTCTAATATACCATTTAAAAATGCATACTTGACATCCATTTGGTATACCTTGAAATCTTTTTAGGCAACATATGCAAGTAAAGTTCTTACTCCTTCCAATCTTTCTACAGGGGAAAATGTCTCCCCATAATCTATTCCTTCTTCTTGTGCGTAGCCTTTGCATACCAACCTAGCTTTGTTTCTTGTGATTTGACCATGCTCATTCAAATTATTTTGGAATACCAACTTTGTTCCAATGACATTTTTGTTTTCAGGTCTCGGCACCAGAGTCTAGGTATCATTCTTCTCAATCTGGTCTATCTCTTCATTCATTGCTTGTATCCAATCTTCATTTTCTAATGCCTCCCTTGTTGTCTTAAGTTCAAATTCACATAGTAAACATGTAGGGTCTCTTATCTTACTTCTAGTTAGAACTCTAGTATCTTTGTCTCCAATTATCTGTTCAGGCTTGTGATGTCTCCTTACATATTGTGCCAAAATAGATTTTGCTCTCCTTTCCTCTAGCTCTTCAGGTTCAACAACAAGATTATTAGATTCATCTTCTGAATGCTCAACAATCTCTTCCTGATACTCGGTAGCTTCCTCCAGTCGCTCGACACATTCTTCTTGTCTCTTAGCATTATTTTCATTATGATTGGCATTGCTTACCTGAGACTCTGCATCAAGTGCAAGTTTGTCACTTGCTTCTCCTTCCTCTATATACACAAAAGATCTGTAATCTTCTAGTTCTCTCTTGCTTTCAGCTTCATTTTTCTCTGCATACTCATCAACTTTGACATTCACACTTTCCACAATTTTGTTAGTGTTAGAGTTCAAACACTTATAAGCTTTAATTTTTGTGGAATAGCCTAGGAATATGCCCTCGTCACTTTTAGCATCAAATTTTCCATTCCTATTGTCCTTTAGTATGTAGCATTGGCTTCCAAATATTCTAATGTACTTTACATTAAGTGCTTCCAAATAACTCATAAGGTGTCAGATTTGTACCTTTTTTTATCTGTACTTGGTTAAGAGTGTAAATAGATGTACTTACATCTTCTCTTCAGTACTTTTGTACAACATTCTTTTCAATTAGTAATGTCCTTACACAATCCATGATAGATTTGTTCCTTCTCTCAGCTATACCGTTCTGTGGAGGTGTTCTAGATGAAGACATCTATCTTTTGATCCCTCTATCATTGCAAAATAGATTAAATTCATTGGATATAAATTCTCCACCTCGGTCAGATCTTAGACACTTCAAGTTCCTTCCTGTCTCCTTTTCAACTTTAGCCAAATACCACTTAAAGAATTGAAAAGCATCAGATTTTTCTTTTAAGAACATTATAGTCATCATTCTGGCATAATCATCAACAAACATAATGAAATATCTAGCACCACAATAGCTTTGTACACCCATAGGTCCACAAAGGTCAGTATGAACCAAATCTAAAGCATTCTCAGAAGTAAAAGTTTTACTCTTAAAACTTGACTTTGTCATCTTACCCAACTAACATTGTTTGCACATTACATTCTCAGGTTTCTTCAATCTAGGTAGTCCTCTCACTTTCTTCTTCTTACTAATTTCTACTAGATTATCAAAGTTAACATGACATAGCCGATTATGCCATAACCAAATATAATCAAGTTGTGTAATCATACATGTCTCTTCAGATAGGTCAAGATAGAACAAATTACCTCTTGTCTGTTCTCCACTTCCAATCAGTTCACCAGTGGCATCAAATATTTTATCCTTCTTGTGATGAAATTCCACTCGGTATCCAGTGCTATTAAGTTGTGCAACACTCAATAGATTATATTTAAGACCTTCAACCCAATAAGCATTTTCACAAGTGATCTTATTAGTCAGCTTAATCAATCTTTTTCCTCTAACAAAACATGGTGCATCATTACCAAATTTCACACTTCTACCTTTATAAAGATCTAACATATCAAACTTACTTTTGTCACCAGTCATGTGGTATGAACAACCACTGTCAATAATCCATTTATCATTCTTGTTCACATAGGAAATCAATGCAGTTTTCTCATCCTCATCAAACTCATCTTTCATTGCAACATAGACTACCTCAATTTCAAAATCATCACTATCAATGCCAATCTCTTCTTCGGTAATATAGTAGGATTTCTTACCTTTTCCTTTGTAGTCCTTGTACCTCTAATAACTTCTATCATCTCTTTTGTCTTTGTGTTTTCTATCTCTTTCTTCATCCTTATCATCCCTATTAGGACATCTAACAGTTATATGACCAACTTTATTACATGAAAAACATATAATAGGGAGTTTACCTTTGTACTTTCTTTTTCCCCTTTTTAGTCTTCTAGCCATAAGTGCTTCAAGATATTCAATTTCTTCATTAGATGTGTCACTTTCACTTTCACTCTCACTGATTCATCTCTCTTTCTCTTTCTTTGACTTACTCAGAACCATTTGAGACTTCAAATCAGATTCAACATTATCAATAGTGAAGTTATCATAGTTAGAAAGCTCAAAAGCAGTAAGCTTACCAACCAAACTTTCCAAAGTAAGTGCATTGTTAGGATTACATCAAGATTCCTAAATTGAAAAAAATTTAATAGAATAGATAGGACACAGAGTTCTCAAAACTTTTCCTATTATAGTCTCATCATCAATAGTTCCATTGGCTCATCTAATAGCATTTACAGCTTCTTTTATTCTACCACAATATTGTGCAATTATCACCTTCTTGCATTCTCATTTCATCAAATTTACCTCTTAGGCTCTCAGCTTTAGCTCTTAGTACATTTATGTCACCACCATAGATGGTTGCAAGAGTGTCCCACATTTTCTTTACATTTGTGCAGTCTTTGATGTCTTCAAATTCCAGATACCTTAGGGAAGATGCAATTTCCAACATTGATTGATTGTGTTCTTGTTTAGCTCTCATCTCCTCGGTAGTTAGAGGTGCAATAGGTGTGACATAATCATGCTCAACATAATATTTTGCAGAATCACCAATATCAGCTAGATGCAACTTCATCAAACTTTTTCATGCAAGAAAGTTCTCCTTCACTGACCTGTAAACATACTGACTGTGATCCATTTCTATCTCCATCACTGATCTTCTCAGAAATCCCTTCAAGAAATCACAACACTTCTCCTTCAGCCTTTTCTACTTAGATAGTCAATAACATCAACAACACTTCCAACATCCTCTCCTCTCTTCCACACTTTTCAACCTCATGCTTAGGTTTCCTTAATACTTCCTCAATTAGGTCAATACATCTTTTACCACTTAATCTTCTCTGTAGATCTTAGGGTTAGGTCAGATTCATCGAATCCTTCCAACTTTATGTTCTTCATCTCTCCTTCTAGAAACATCTCAAATCTCTTAAAGATTAACAATAAAACATTTTACAGCTCATTAAATGTTTTCTTACAATCAATAAATAAAGTCAACATGGTTTACATAATCCAAGAATTCAACTATGTCGGATAGGAATCTAAAGTCTTCCTCAAATGTAAATTACTGACGCTCGGTAAATATTGTGTTCAACTCCTCGGTCTTCACTAGAAAGTTCAGCAACCACTAAAATTATTTCCTTAGCTAATATTGTGTTCCTCAATAATTAACTGATGTTCGGTCAACACTAAAATTACTTGACATATACTAGCTCAGTCGACACTAACATCACTCGGCTTGAACTTGATTTCTTCAATTTTGCTCGGTTAAGCCTGCTAGTTTAGTCTTCATACTTACTAAGATAAACAATACATTATCTCATCATTGTGCCACATAATCAAGTACACATTGAAGTATCAAGATAACTCAGCCTTTCCCCTAGGTGCTATTGTTACCAACCTTGCCTATCCCCTTCACAATAATCAAATAGATATAGTACTTTCTTAGGTAGCAGTAGTCTTACCAGTTAAGGTTTGACATCAGTGACAATACAACAATTGCTTTAATTGCAATTTCCAACAATTACATGATACTGATTTTCACTATTATGAAGTGAGCACTGTGAAAAGCCAACCTTGTCAAAGGTTTACATACACACTGCTAGGTGTGACCCAGTTAAAGGATTTAATCACTATCAAAAGTGGCTTGGTTAGAGGGCTTAAAAACATCCCATTAGAATGTCACCTTGATTAAAGGATGTATACAATGACTGTTAGGTCAACCTTGATTAAAGGATGTATACAATGATTGTTAGGTCAACCTTGATTAAAGGATTTAGACTAATACAATGGTTAGAAAGTAACAATAGTTTCTAATCTGCAAAACATACAACTCACTTTGAAAATATAGATCCACCTCACACATATATGTTGTTTTACTGACTGATCTACATTTCCATCTCCATCTTTGATCTACTTAGAATTTGCTTCAAGAAATCACAACTATGTTCAGTTCCTTCACAGTTTCACCTTCATCCTTCTGCTCAGACTTATCAGTAAATAACATCAACCTCTTCCACGCTTTGTAACCTCACAATTAGGAATTCCTTTATACCTCTTTGATCAGGTAGATCAATTTTTTTCTGATTAATCTCCTCTGTAGATCTTAGGTTTAGGTCAGATTCATAGAATCCTTCTATCATTATGCTCTTCATATTTTCCTCTAGATACCATTCTTAACTCCTCATAGGAAAATTATTTTGTGTTACCTAATATGTAGTGTTAAAGGAATACTAAACTAATCTAGCATTCAAAAAAACAAAGTAAAACCTTTAATATTAGACCAAAAAGAGATAAGCTAAAACCAAAAGAAGTGCAAACCTTCTTTGTTGAAGAGATGTTGTCCAAATGATGGAGATATGTGTGCTCAAATGCTATGCTCAAGCTTCAATGGGTGAGTGAAAAATTTGGCATTAAAAGGCTATGATTGATGTTTTTGTTCTTCAAAATGGCATGATAACTTTTCTCAAAAGGTGGATTTGGAGGCAAAATGACATTATAACAATGCATTGATGGTGGATGACTTTGAAGGAAAAGAGCCTACAATTTATAGGAAAAAGGAGGGGTGAATGGACAGTCAAGATGGAAGGATGAGGAAGGGTTGAGATGCATCCAAGAGAGAGCACATGGATTGTGCTTTCTCAAAAGCATAGCATTGTGACAAGTGTCACAATGAGAGAGGTTGAGAGGAGAGGTCAAATCCTTGAGAAATGTGACCATTTTTGGAAGAGGTATGGGGGACAAAGGTGTAAGAAGGAGATGGAGTATGTAAGAGATGTGTACGTGCATTCATGGTTGACATGAGGTTTGGGGGTTAGAGGATGTGAGGGTGTGACACGAGAGTTGACTTGGTTTGGCTTAGGATTTCCTAATCCATGGATTATGATTGTGCAAATGTTTAGGGTGTGATTAGGCTTGGATTAGGAGGCAAGTGGGAGATGTAGGAGGATGTGATGGGAGGAGAGAGAATGAGTGGAGGGTTAGATTAGCTAATCATGGGTCATTAGCTAATTAAGGAGGATTAGTATGTGTGAATGGGTTGGGTTGAGTATGAGCTACATGTTAGGAGTTTTGGGATGGGTTTAGTTGAGGATTAAGGTTGAAATTAAATATTTTATTTAATTCTAAGTGGGAGGAAAATGGGGTTTCATGAATTAATTTAAATACATAAATATATCCATTTAAATTATTATAAGAATAGGGATTAATTAATTATCAGACTATAGGTTTGTCATTTAGATAATTAATTGGACTATAGTTAATTAATTAACTTAATTAACTAGGGGGACGCCATTAATCAATTAAATAATGCATGATTATTTGATCAAAAATGTGAGTAAGATGACTAAATTTAATTAAAATCATTAATCAAATTTAGGTGTCTACATTTTGTGCCTCTTTGAGATGGTGTTACATAGTAGCATCATTTCAAAGAAGATTAAAATGTAGGGTTAGAAAGAAAATGGTTGAATTGGAAAAGGTGTCCCAGCCAATCAGAAGAGTGACTAGAAGAAAGGATTGATGGGAGATAATGATGATGATGTCCCCTTGAGAGGATGGGTGGGTTGAAGAGAACATGGGTGTACTCTCAAAATGGATAAGAGGATGCATGTAGGATGAGTGAATAAGCAGTTGGAGAGTTAAGAAGCTTGAGCTAGCACCTCCAAAATAGAATATGTCATGTAGTGAGCACTTATTTTGATTTAGCACTATCTAAGACCTGCCAAGGTTACTAGGAACCCAAGGCCTTCTCAAAGATGTTGCATGAGACTGACACAACAAACATGCAAAGATTTCCCCAGCATCACACATGAGTCCTGAAAGGCTCAAGGTGGAAACGATGCTGGGTAACCCACAAACAAGTGATATTTCCCAAGTGCACCATGTAACCATAGAGGATTACATGTTGTAAATGAAGGGTTATATTTGAATGACTCTAAGATAGAAAACATCAAGACCTTGCCCCAAGTTCCACCATTCACAGGGCACCATGATATAAAGGATCGTAGCGACCATGAGGAGGTGGACCAAGGAAGCCCAAGATAAAAGATAAACAAAGATCCAAAAGTACTAGAGAAATAAAAAGTATCTAACAAAATATATTTTCCATAAGGAGGATGATGGTTGATGGATGATTTGATTGGTCTGATATGAGGAAGGATACATCTTGTGAAGATCGATGATGGTTGGATAGACTAGGATTCTTATGACAAGAGACAAGCGAGACACTCAAACCTCAAAGGGACTAAGGGATGGTTGCTGAAGCACTTAGTGTTATCAAAATTCCATTATCTTAGCAATTTTTCTATAAAGACATATTTGGGAATCAATTCATCCCATTTATTGTTATACAATTAGTTGATATTCAACCAACAAAGTAAATATAGTGCAACATTCTGAAAAAAGAAATCATTTCATTTGTATTGAACAATGATAAAAACACATTTTTTTTAGTTCTTTCATTTGAAAATATAAACATGTATTTAAGAGCATTTTAGAAATGACTCACACAAGCCATGAGCATAGCTTGTTCTTTCTTCTACAGATTTAAGATTTTAAATAGCTTTTCAAAAGGAAACAAAATAGGAGAAGAGAGGTGGTTTAAAAGTAACTAGTCATTTCCTGTTGCTTTGACTGGTTAGTGTGGTTGCTAGGCTTGAAGTCATCCTTGGTTTGTAAGTCTCCTAGCAAGTTCCTGAGTCCTACAAAGAAATTGAAAAAGACAATGATATTAGATCCTAATATGGATCTAAGTAATGGCTGGTTATTTCAAATTTTCTCTATGCCCATGCTACCTTTAACACTGTCCTAATTATGCAGAAGAAAGAAAACCAAGATATCCTCAGTGCTAGTGTAAAAAAATGAGATATTTTCGCTAATGTGTTTGTTTCATGTATAGGAAAATGACCACTCCAACGTGTATGTGCCCCTAACCAAGGCTCCCTTTGGGTATGAGCTTGACATACGCATTAGACTAATTATTTCAAACAGATGTCAAGAATTAGGAAAGAAATATATAATGTTAAAGGGACATATTACTTCTGATATGAAACCTTTCATTGTAATCAAATGGATCAACTAAACTTATTTAAGGGACAATGATATTTAGTTGAAACCTTATAAGCTAAAACATTAATAGAAATTGTACAAACACAAGCATCAACCAATTGGAACAACAAAGTAAAAAATAAGATGTTGCTACAGCCATGTCAAAAGACATAAGGAAGACTCAGTTCCAGGCACGCAAAAGAGAAGAGAAAGGTTTCTGGCTGTAGAAAATGGCTTCAAGGAATGCTAGTTCTATATCTGTTTCAAAGTCACCACCTAAAGTAGATGGTGGAGACTGTAAGAAAAGAGAGGAAGGAGAGCAAGCCAATTAGAATGTTGGAATTATTTTCTCTACCATAGACCGGTTGAAGAAACAAGTCCAAGCTAATTAATCTATGCATGTAAAAGGAAAAAATAGAATCCAATGCTATACATCTAAAAATGTGTACTACTTACCTTCAATCACTCACAGACACCAGGCAAGAACCAAATATGACTAAGCAGGATGGTACTAAGGACATGTTTACATTAAGGATAGAAAGTGCTCACTGTAAATTAAGTGATTCTGATCCCTTGTTAGGAGACAAGGAAAATGTAAATTGTCAAGAAGAAGGTTCTAGTGCATCCTCAAAAATTATTTATGGCAGCAAATCTGGGTGCAAGAGTATTGTTTGATCAATTAAGCTTCTATTTGTGGAAAGGATTCCCCCTTATACTACATGGATCTTACTTGACAGGTTGTTACATTTTTCTTTGAAAGTGAGGGTCACAAGAGAGAAATCTACACCAAGAAGAGAGTAAGAGTTGCATGGGGAATATCTATCTATCAGGCATGAGTGAATCTTGAACCAAAGGATGGCAGATGATCAGTTAGTTGTTGGAAGGAGGTGTATTTAGTATGATAAATGTGGAAATGAAGCATTATTTTGTAGTGATAGTGAGGAGGAGGTTTCTGAAGGGGATGATTTTGTTTTATGAAT
This sequence comes from Chamaecyparis obtusa, assembly GCA_027943335.1. NCBI lineage: Eukaryota > Viridiplantae > Streptophyta > Pinopsida > Cupressales > Cupressaceae > Chamaecyparis > Chamaecyparis obtusa. The sequence continues at coordinate 1,837,423 of BSBK01003472.1, read as the reverse complement.
GACAATACAGGAGCATGGGCAATCCCAGGTAGTGCTTAGTAGCCTTGGTCAGTATATTGAAGCCAAAACTTCTGAGCTTGAGGCAAGATGTATATTTCTTATGGAGAAACCTTGAAAAAGACAACAAAACACCATGTGGGATCCACTGTTATTTACTGGCACCAAAAACTATGGAAAACATCACTGTTGCAGATTCTTCTACTCTTGATGTTTGTGAGGTGATACCTCTTTGGGGAACTACCAAAGATTTCTTCATGGAATGTTCTCCAAAGGAAGTTTCAAGTGCAAATAGTAGCTGCACAGGTGTTAAAAGGACAACAACTATCATGACTAAAGGTGCTTGTTCTGGTGAAGAAGTTACAACTGAGAGCAATCAAGCAGAGTCTAGTGCTGGAAAGGAAGCTTCCCCTTTGCAACATATAGAGTTTCCTAGGAGAGGTAAAAGACAAATAAAACATGGAGGAATTTCAATGAAAGATTATAAGAGAACTGCTAAAGAAGTATTAGTTTCAATGAGGAAAAGACAAAAAACAATTGTAGTTTCAGATATGGATATTATTGTCAGTGGAAATACGCCACCTTCTGATGTTAATTTCAGCTCCAACATAAGGTCCTCTGATAGCAGTAAAACCAAAATCTCTCAAAAGAAACTTTTCAGAACTATTTCAGTCACAAAGCGATCCAGAAAACAAGATTTAAGCAATATGGATGATGATGATGCACATGATATAAAGAAGGAAGATGAAGCTCTAGAGCAAGAAGAGATAACACTTACAATCTGAGAGTGATCACATTATTCATGGATGCGACCCATTTGTTTTTAGAAATTCTCCAACAAATGAAAGATTTCTCCAACATAAACTCTCCAATGGCGATCTTCAATCACAGGAAGATCCAAATCTCACCTTCATTCAGAGCATGAGTCAAGGAATGACATAGTAAATCTCTGCAGGGTATCACAGTGGCAGCTCAGAGCTTAAAACCCTCATCCTTTAGAATGTTCACGACAAAGTTGAAATGAATGATTTTAGGGTTGAGAGGAAATATCAGCTTGCCCTCAAATATTATGCAATATGTTTTGAAATCCGTGGGAAATGTCATTTTTATGGCATTTTAAGTCCATGATAAACTATGTAATTTAATAATATAATGGTATATTTCCTCAATATACGATCATATCATTAAATTAAATAGTTTTGCATTCATTTATTGCATTTAAAAATATGTATTTTAATAATCATTAATTGATTTATTTTTTATACATCAATTAATAATTATTAAATTTTTTTTGGGAGAACTATGTAATTTAATATTTATTGACTGATGTAATTTATAAATTAGTTATTAAATATTAAAATCTCTTAATAGAAGCATTAATGATGTAAAAATGGAGAGATAAAGGTATTTTGATAAGTTTGAAGACTTATTCTTTGGAGTTGGATGAGTTGTCCAGACATGTAGAGGGTATATAGGGTTGGTAGAGTAGATTTAGGAACTCCTTGAGTTCTTATAGGACTTATGGGTCGTATTTTGACTTTTTCATGATAGTTCAGAGGTCTTTATGGCCTTTTTGAGCCTTTTGAGATCAATTAGGGATGAGTCATAGGGTGCTTTATGACTTAGTGGAGCTTTTTCAATGGTGGGTCTTCATTTCATGAGTTTGTAGGTCCTCTTTTTAAGGATATTTTCTGGCATCCAACCCAAGGATGGGGTTTGTACTTAGTGAGTTTTTGGATCATTATTTTTTAGTTATGATTATGTAGACACAGGCTCTTGTGACATTTTGTCCTTGGCAATTTTATGCAGAGATTTGTAACTCTTTTGGAATATCAAATACAAGTGACAGTAGTTGAGTTTATGTTATCTGAGTTTCTTTTGGAGCCTTCTTTTCTTTCTACAATTTTGTGTGTACTTTTAGGTGATCTGATAAAGATAACTAGTGAATTTTTTTATCATTCCATGTTGTTTTGTCTCATCAAAACACCCAATTGCAGAAAAGTATGTTTGCTTGCAGGTTGTAGTTCATGTCTTAAGGTGTGAAACTGATAAGTGAGGCATTTGTTTTCCTCCTTATTCTAGTTCATTTTTCAGACTTTGTTACAAAGTACTTATGCAAGCCTTTACAGAAAGGAAGTGTTTTCTATTCATTTAGATAGTATAATAATCCTTCTTAGTCACATGTATTTGAAATTTCATACCATCTTTGATGTATCACTTGGTTCTCTAGTTTAAGTTTTAAGGTCTTAGGTTGATTCTAGTAACTTCTATCTCTTTTCCCATAAATTCACATTAAGTTTGTGGAGTTATTAGTGATTATCCAGTGGGAACCAGCATAGAATCTAGAGGTTTCATTTCTAGTTACACATTTCCCACATGCAGAAATGAATCCCATGTTAGGCAGAGTTGTTAAACTTGTATAGTTTAACATGATGCAAATTTTTAGCCTTAACAGTTAGCTAGATAAGGACAAAGGTCATGATGACACAAAGACTAACTGACACAAAGGATGGGACCTAAAGACACATATGTACAAATGGGCCTAGGTGGGGACATGACTGATGCTATGTACAAGACAAAAACTACAATATGTACATGGGATTGGGGAGGAAGGCTATGATGCAAAGATGGACATGATGATGCCCCAGTCGATATGGAAAGCCAAGATGGACTGATGGTGGGTAGGATGATGATGGATTGGGAAGGATGCATCCCAATGATGATCATTGGATTGAGATCAAGGCTTTTCAACAAGAAATAAGGATGTGATTGGATGGTTCAATGGATGTTTGGTTTTGGATAGCTTAGAGGATATGGATAGGATTTGCATATGATGGTAGATTTCTACTAGCATCAGGATATGAATGGATGAAAGTGGATTGCATGGCAGTAGCCTTAGAGCCAGATACCAATGACAAGGGAAGTACCAAGTGATGGAAAGATGGAAAGAATGTTGAGGAATGGGGATGGAGGAACTGCAGATGGATGTTTGCTGGAGGAAATACTTAGGATGTGGATAGAGGAATGCCGAGGGATTGGATCGAGGAAATGCTTGGGGATGTGAATAGAGGAATTACTAAGGGATGTATGTTTGGGAAGGAGTGGAGGAAAATTCTTAGGGATGAGGAGATGGAAGCATATGTAAACAAGGATTGATAGATAGAAGGATTTGGGTGGCAGAATGAAGGAAGATAAGGATTGGGAGATGAAAGGTTGGGGGATAGAGATAGAAATGAAGCAAGGATGGGGAGATAGAAATATGAATGTGATAAGGTCTCCAAGGAATATGTCACCAAGTAATAAGATGCCCCTTCTTAGGATTGTTCATGTATTTAGAGGCACTAGGAGGGGGGTATGATAGGATGGAAGATAAGACGATAAGAGGATGAGGAAGGTAGATGGAAGCTTAGGAATAGTAGGTAGATAAGGGGAACATATGGAAGGGAATGGATGGAAGATAAGCTAATAGGAAGGATAGATGGATAGAGGATAGGTGTGCCAAAAGCATGTATACCTGGTGGTCTTTGTTTCTGTATCAAGATGTGAAGGAGGATGGAGGAGGTGAGAGACAAATGGGATGGAGTAGATGCTGGATAGGATGTGCTGGAAGGAAAATTGCCCCCAATCATGGAGTGGATCTGGATGGAGGGATTACGCATGATGCCTATTTGCTAGGTTTTCATCATGGTACTTCTCCAAGGCGCTTGAATTGCCAAGTTTTCACCATTGGATGAATTTTTTTTCTTTTTTTTCTTGTCTTCTTTTTTTTCTTGATTTTTTTATTTTTTTGACTTTTTTCGAATGGATGTTGGTACAACCTTATTTGGATGGATGGATTTATGCAATGACATGGATGAGATGAGGGAGATGGTGGATATGTGTGGGGTGAGAGATATGCTAGTAGAAGGTGTTTGGATGGAACGATGGAAAGTGATTAGGATAGGAGGATGTTGTTAGGACCAACATTGACACATGTCGTGAGATGGGTGGATGAACTGGATGGGGTGTGGAAGGTATATGTGGATATGGTGGAGGAGTTATGATACAGGATCTTGGGACATAAGGACTGATGATAGATTTAGGAGATGGAGGAGGGGAATGAGTAGCTAATGGATTAGTAACTTTGGATGCCATTGTGGATATTTCTTTTATTGCATCTTTTTTCTTTGGGATCCACATAGTCTTTGCTTTTGTTTTGGTGGGCCTTTGTGGCCATTGGGATATATTGGATTATGATTTTTCTTTGATGGGACTTTGTGGCCATAGGGATGCTTTGGATCACTTGATTGGATTGTGCTTTGCTTGAGCACGTCTTTTAGAGTGGACATGGCAATCTTTAGATCCTTTTGGATAGTTACCTTTATGTATTTTTTATATGGCATCCAAATTTCAAGGAGCATTGGAATGATTATGCGGAGATGTGTGAGACGGAGGACATATGGATGGAGAGATGATGTGAGCCCTCACCCTAGACCCATCAAAGCCTTTTGCATTATTTGTATGATAGACCTAGTAATTATCCTAAGGTTTTTAATGAATTAATATGATTTTATCTTTTGACAGGAATTTGATTATAGAAGGTGATGGGACTAAATATTTGTCAAATGCTTTCCTTACACAAGATGTTGATTGTCAACCTTATGAAACATTATAACTGACATTAAGATAATGATTTAGATAAATACTGAGATGATACAATTTGGGTACAAATATGTTGATGAGTCGTTTAGGAGAATGATTAATAACTATTTGAATTATTGTTGCGATGTGAAATTTTGTGAAGGTTAAAGGTTAGGTGATAAAATATATTGATGAATTTTCAGGATATTATTATGAGAATTGCTTAATGGTCTAGTTACTTGATTTTATGCCATATAAATGATTTCAAATTGACAAAATTAATGCTTATGTAAATTGGCTAAAACTACATCATGATTTATATAGATCTGGAATGATTTTTGTGGCATTTGAGTTAATGATATCATGTTCTCCTGATTCAATTTACATTGTTCATTTGAAGTAATGAATAAATTGACAATTAAAATTATGATGAGGGATTATAGAGACTAAAAGGATGTGCGTCGTGTGATAGAAAAGTTAAGGTTAATGATTGAATTCTGCATTCTGTATTGGAATGTTATCTTTTAGTACAATGATCATTGATGGAATCATGGTTCTATGTTTAGCTTAAGATTAGATGCTTATGTGGAACTCAAATTGATATTTGATGCCTGAAGAATTAGGTTATAGTGTGGATAAGTAGAGGTTCATGGAATGCAGTTATTCATTAATGTCTAAGTTTAGATGTTATTACTTTATTTTTAAAATGATATTTAATGCAAGATTTTATAACATACTGACATCGAACTTGAGTGTGTAGGAACATGGCCATGGTTATAAGTCAGGGAAACAAGATAGGATCAAAGTGCAATCAGTTGAAAGCCAAGGTCGACTCTAGAAGAGTATGACCTCGTTGTATTGTGATTTCTTTCGTAAACATGATGACTATGTGTATATGGTTGACAATGTTTGAAATATATGTTGCAAGTAAATTTTTATCTTTGTGAAAATGTTTAAATGTTTTTGCACACAAGGCATGCCACATGTTTGTGATGTGTATTATTGTGATGTGTCACTTGACACCTTAGTGATGTAGTGGCATGTTGAGTGGATTTTGGACCCCACCTTCTCCTTAGTTGAACTTGAGCATTCCCATGCTTGGTAGGTGGTTTAGAGGACCAAGAATTGCTGAAAAAAAAACTCCATTTTCGGATGCATTATTAATTGGGTATTTTGAGAGGTTTTGTGTAGTCCTAGGATGAGGTTTGGGTTGAATTTTAGTGCCCCAAGGTTAGGACTTGGGTTGGGGGGCTCAATTCTTCTATTTTCTTCTTCTTAGGCCACTTATATGTCTCTCCAATTGTGCCATTTTTTATATGCACGAAAATGGAAATATTCCCTAAGTTATCTCTTATTTTCATATGTAGAAATTCATCCCAAAACCTTAGAGAGGGGCAAGTGTCATTTTGTCTTAGACAAAGAAACCTAATAGTTTTGGGGAAGGGAGAAGAGAGAAGAATGTTTTTGGGGAAAGACTTAAGGAGAAAGACTTAGAAAATTTTGACACTAGTTCATTCTTGTTCATGCTTGTTGGGAGAGGAAATTAGAGGAGTTTCTTGAGAGTTTTTGGTTAGGAGATTTGTGGATAGCAAGGTAGGTGCCAAGGGAAGCTCATCTTCAACTCTCAATTCAGCCTTGTCTTTGAAGGAGGTTGGTGGTTTTCAAAATCTTGTTGTTTATTTGATTATTCTTGAAAGGAATGTGATTATGTGAATAAAATTGTAATCTATTTTACTTTGTGTGAACCTTCTTATTTCCCTTTGAGATTTTGTTTCAACCTTATTGTTTTCTTGTAATTGTTCATGTTATGGGTGTGCAAGTTCAGTCCTCATCCTTGGGAGGAAAGTAGGAGAACTTGGGGTGAAGGGCCTAAGTTGGGATTTCCATTTGTATGAGTGCATGGTTGTATGGGAAACCATGATAACCATCTTATGCTGTTTGGGGGTCATAAGGGTGATTGGGGGCCATAAGGGTTTGTTGTTTTGCTCATGGGATTGAGCTATTTGGGTTGGAAGGGCCTTGTGAAGGTTGGTATTACATGTTTTATCTGTTGTTTATCATAAGTTTGGTGACTCCATTTGGAAGATTCCACCTTCACTCATTATATGGATTCTATGTATGAATCCTTTGTGCAAGCTTGGGAAGGGAGTTATTGTGAAAACCCGTGTTCTTAATTTATGCTAAATGTTTATGTTTTGTGTTGCTTGAGTGTAACCTATCCTATCCTTGTTTCCCCAAGCTCAGGGGTGGCCATGTAATGGCCTAGGATGGGAGGTTAGCCTCCATGGCCATGTGCAAAAGGCCTTATGTTTGTAGGTCTTGGTTCCTGGCTTAAAGGAGCATACCAGAACTGATGGTTAAATATTAAATTGGAAGTTCCTAAAGATGGTTTTAGGATGTCTCTGGTTGAGAGGACATATTCTTTATAATTGTTTAGTTTTGCATTAAGATGTTGTAATATTAATAAAGCTAAACTTTAGACTAGTTGGTTAGTGGTTTTCCTATATTGAGTCAGATTATTGTTCTTTTAAAATAAGTCCTAAATCTATATTTATTAACAGAAGTTTAAATTCAATTCTCTGTTGTATAATTAAGAGGAATAGTGATTCAACTGGGAGTATTAACTTATTTATTTATCCAGAAAATGATGAATTTCCTATAGCAGAGAATTAGTTTTAAAGTTCCTATAGCAGAGTATTTGTGTTTTCAGCTTTACTATGTTTACCAGAAAATAATGAAATTCCTATAGCAGAGAATTAGTTTTTAAGTTCCTGTAGCATAGTATTTGTGTTTTCAGCTTTACTATGTTTACCAAAAAATAATGAAATTCTTGTAGCAGAGAATTATTTTTTAAGTTCCTACAGCAGAGTATTTGTGTTTTCAGCTTTACTATGTTTACCAGAAAATAATGAAATTCCTGTAGCAGAGAATTACTTATTAAATTTATATTTCTAGAATGTTTACACAGTTTTAATTTAAGAGACATAAATTTCTGGAAATTATTTGCTTGTTATCTTTTATCAAAAATCGCAAATAAATAACAAACTGTGGATGATTGCAAAAGACAGAATCAATATTGAATTGATGAATTAGAGGATCATTTTAAAATAAACATGCAGTATGATAAACTGAAAACTTAAATGTTACAGGAAGGAGTTAAGTAAACAGTAGTATACTTTCGCTGTTATGGTGCATTATGAAAATAAAAAGAAATAATTTGGTTATTCTAAATCTGTTGATCTTAATGAATTGTTGTTCAGATACCTATAGTATATTTATTGCTATTTTGCATACCTCATTTTCATCCTTAAATTCTATTCCTACTCTTAAGTCTACAATTTGAAAATTAGAATCTTTGTATAAATATGTATATGTCATATTATACAAAATAGTTTGTATAATATAAAATACATAAAAATATAAATTATTCATGATAGAAAAGCTAAATTAAATAAAATCATCTCTTTGTTTATAAGCTGCAAAATTGCTTTATAATAATATATATTATATGCTATACAAAAGTTAATGTATTTTACATAATATATGCTATTATATTTTGCAAAGTAAAATACCTTTCATAGACAGAACAACCATATTATGTAATAAAACAATGTATATATATTAAATATTATATAGTGGATACTATTTAACATTTAATATATAATACTATTAAGCTGTTTAATATAATTGTATAGTAATAAACAATGATATAATATTATATAATATGTACTATACAATAAATAATGTATAGCACATATTATAAAAAATTATAACATAAATTATATTAAAAAAAAATGTATTACAAGTTGGGAGGGGTCGAAACCCCCATGTTGCAAGCACTGAGCACACGTAGCAGCGCTGCTGTGACTCTAAGTCATGGTAGTGCCAAAGCACTTTCATGGCTTAGAGCCATGGCAGTGACTGCAGTCATTGTCATGACTGCAGTCGTGGTAGTGCCTAAGCACTGTCGTGGCTACAGTCACGATAGTGACTGGTCACTGTCGTGACCAGGCCGTTAACAATGCAAAAGTCTTTTAAATGAACGCAGCCCCGTAATCGCATACAAATGCAGAAGGGTTTAAAACAAAAAAATTGCAGAACCATATATTTCTTTTAATATTAATAAAAAACAATGAAATTTAAAAGTGATAATAGGAGATACCATATATTCAACTAAACTTAATAACACTTGCCATTAGATATGGCAAATCTTGAAAAGACACAGATGTAAAACGAATCTGGTAAACAGATCTGGAACATTTACATCTAGGGCAAATACTAACACTAATATAAATTTAAACCTCTTATAGTACTCAACAAAGAGAGTTATCTGGTATGGGAGGATGAGATACTCTTATGGGATAAGAGGTCTCTTGCTGTTGCACCCCATATTATTCTGTGAGATGTTCAGCACAATGCTTAACTTCTTCATCTTGCCCTAATCCTGCACACAATATAAAAGAAAAGAAAAAGAAAGAGAAACAATGGGAGCTTTTCGGGTTTGTAGTAGTTTTTTAATGAGGCCCCAAACTTTAATTTTGAATTAGGGTTTGGAGGGCCCATTCTTTATAAAATAAATTCAACATTTCTATTGATTAAGTTGTAGCTATTTATATTTATTGAGTATAGAGTGAATAATTCTATTGTTGAAATGTTTTTATATTTTCATATAGTTAATGGTTATTTTATTTAATAGGTGTAATATTATTTTTTTGTCATTTAGCTAGTGGGTTATTTTGTGAGATATTTATGAAATTTAAAAAGTTTAAATATTTATAGATATGCTTAGATTTTCCCTTCGTTTGAAATATCTTTATTGTTAATTAAATTAAGTTATGAAATTGTTTCTTGGTAATTTCTATTGATTTTAAAAAAATAAAAATTATATTATTAGTAAGTTGAAAAGTTCTATAAATGTTCTTTAATTTAATTATAATAGTTTTGGCTAAAAGTCTCATAGAAAACTTAACCTTATTTTCTACATGAATTTTACATGTATAAATTGGAGGAACGATATTTCAATGTATTAATTTACATTATTAACCTTAATTAATAAAATAGTTAAACTTAAAGATTATTAATCAGAGAAGGGAGCTTAGGTTATACGAGTATTAGCTAGGTTAATAATTGAATTGATATTTCTAATTAAATTTATCCCTTAGTGAAATAAAGCACCTCATTGAGAATTTATAGGGTTAGAAAGTATTATTCCAATTCGACTCGAAACCATTGGAATATGATATTTCCTTTTATATTTCTATAATCTTTCTTGTCACCTAATGACTTCCGTCATGTAGGGGACGGAGGCACGCTAGCGCTTGCCACATGATCCTTTAAGTGTCATTGGGTGACTCGCCCAAGCGAGCTTACGATTCCAAAGCTTTGCATTGAAGGGCTCTTGTGTAACCTGGCTATCCTAGGTGTATATTATAGTTGTAAAAAAAAAAATTTTGTAGTTGTGTTTTTGTCTGATTATTTTGGGCATTATATTTTGGTATCAGAGCACAGTTTCTACTCTAGGAACCTTAAGACCCATTATGTTTGTCAAACTTACCATTATGGATTAAATTCCTTATGTAATAATATATTAAATGGAAAATAATCTCGTCCAATATATATTTCCAAATACACATCTTATAAAAGATAAATTCTCAACTATTAAATTTAAATTGAAATCCTTTAAGGAAGGGAATTTAAATGAAGTTCTCCTTTCCCTATTATAAAATAAATAATTTTACTTACCTAATATTCTTATGAGAATGAAAATCTCAAATAAATACTATCATTGAGTGAAGAAGGATCAATTTTATTGAACACTTACGTAGGTCTCATAATTATATCAGTGAGTTGATAAATGTAATATTTTAAGTTGTATGATTTTAATTTTATTAAATAGGGCTATATTAATTCGATAATGGATATATGCTTGGTTTATTTTATATACATGTAGCACAAAAAAAAAAAAATTGAGAAAAGAATGGACTATGTAAATGGACTTGGTTATTATATTAAAATAATCTTCAATTAAAAAGTTTAATTCAAGATTCAATTTTATCCTTTATTAATATTGAACGCACAAAACTTTTTGGTGTATTGATTATAGTCGATATTTAAGTTTAGTATATAAAGGAGTTATAGTATTATTGTAATAATTAACCTTATAAATATTTAAATTAAGTAAGGAAACATAGTTTATAAATGTATTAACTAAGATTAATTTTAAATGTTTTATAACTCAAACATTTCTCTTATTTGATTAATTTTATAAACTCTTTTGTTTCTCCTTATTTTTATGAAAAGTTAGACTTTAACCTTTATTTTGGTTTAGAATGAAAGGTTTACTTGGTTAGAAGGTATGACCTTTATTTGTTAGTGAATTTCTTTTAAAAAATTTTTATCCATTTAAATATTCGGAATCATATTTCAATGTGTTTTGCGTTAGGAATATTTTATAAATGTATTCGATTTTCCATTGGATTAATTAAAAGAAGTATGTAAGACCTTGGAAGTCAAATTTATTAATATTTGGGGATCCAAATGTTTGATTATTAATGAAATTGGCGTACATGTTGTCCAAACTAATCAATGGAATTATTATTATTATTATTATTTTATTTTTTTTATGATTTTCGAAACTCTTTATAAACCCGATGGGATTTACAATAGGTTCTATTTTCAATAGCCATTTTACCATAAAAATGAAATTTGACAATAGTCATCAAACGAATTCAGTTCTTCTAATGAAAGAAAATCTAAGGTTAGGCTTATAATATGTTGAGTAGATGTTAAGTTAATAAGGGTTTGTAATTTTGTGATTCAACTTAGCAAAGTGAACTTAAGGTTTCTTTTAACAAATGGAATTACTAGTCAATGAAATATTATTCTATTCTAATAAAGAGCTAAAGGAGAATATTCCTTAAAAATTATTCCTTTTGTAATTTGTATTAATTTATTAATAAAGAGATTAAGAATGGAAAAATATAAAATAAATATTGCGTAAGTTGTGAAATATCCTAATAATTTATTAATAAATTTTGGCCATAGTCTCCTATTATATTTGGGGTTTCCTAAAGGAGAAAATTTAAATTCCTTAGAAACCCTTAGGAGTGATAAAAGAAATTGTAATAATCGCCTAGGTGATACGATAACTCGCTGCTAATAATTATCTTTTAAGTTTATCTAAGTATCATATGTAACCATGCATTTAGCCCTCGTAGGTGACTTATTTTTGGTTCTAGAATCTTTTAGGCTATATTTTCATATTGAACCTAGATTTTAGTGACTTTTCTATACCACTTGGAATTTAATAGAGGATGCTTAATTTTGATTTAGTATTTAATCTCATTCCTCTAAAGATTGTCAAATTGAACTTATTGGATTTAAATAGTAAGCTAGTGTTGTTTACAATATTTTAATTTATTAGTAATTAATGTGTTGAATTAGGGATTGAAGATTTAAAGAGAAAAAGCTTATACCTTGTTTTCTTGGACAAACCTTAATGCTTTATCCTTGTCAGAACATAATTGGTATATTTTTAAATATTGTCATAATAAATGTATATTATGGGTTCCTTTGTCTCCCTCTGAGTGACCTCAAAGAGGTCACATAGTTCATGTGATGATTGTGGTAGGATTTGGATTGCTAAAATTATCTTTCTTTTATTTTACTTTTTTTCACAAGTTGATTTTTATGTTTGCCGACAATGCAAAAGTAATTAAATTATGTTTTGGGCTGCTTAGCCAAACTTTATCTTAATGTCCTTATTTGCCTCGAGGACTTGTTCTTACTTACTTTGTGACAAGTTTTACCAATGTGGCCACTTTTTGAATTTCACTTTATTGAATCGCTCCTTTCAATTTTTAAAATTTTGGATTTCATAATTATTTGATGAGGCTCTTTTGGTCAGAATTATGACAAGTTATTTCATGGTAGGTTGTATGAGGGAGTAGGTTTATTTGGGGAAATCCATCAAATTTAATTATTATTAATAAGGAGAAAATCTATAGAGAAGCTTCCCATCACATTATGTTCACCCTTGTCATCAACATTATGAATGACCATACTTGAAGCCCTTGTGAGGGTCTTTTGTTGTGTTGTGTTATATTGGACGCATTATGTTAAGGCATTGTAAAAAATACTCTTTGATATTATAGAAATTATGATGTTATCAATAAATATAATACAAAGTTAGTATAAACTAAGGGTGTGTAAAGTGACAAATGATACTTTTAGCATTACATTAGACCTATACTCTAGATATTGAAATTTATAGGGATCAACATCTAGAGTGATGTTAGCATACCTTGAGTTATGTTGTAGGGAAGATGTCCCAATGTTTTAGTGCTTTTCTGTATGACCTAAGATCCAACATTGGTGTGTTGGATGGATATTACCTTAAGTGATCTTATTGCTAGAAGAAGATATGGTAATTGAGTAGAATAATTTTAGTTTGTGATGTTTGGTTAGACAGTTCTAGTGTACAATGTTTATACTTCTTAATGTTAGAGTTAAGTAAAATAAGGTAAACTGCATCCTTAACATGTATCAACATTATGATTTCTCATTGCATGAGATCAATGTTTCAAATTTATCCAATGAACTAAATGAGATGTCAATCCTAGAACCTTAATCCTAAGTTAGGTAACTTCCAAGAGGAAGTTCATGCCTAGGGGGGGAGGATGTGAGGCCTCAACCTAGACCCATCAAAGCCTTTTGCATTATTAGTATGATAGACCTAGTAATTATCCTAAGGTTTTTAATGAATTAATATGATTATATCTTTTGACAGGAATTTGATTATAGAAGGTGATGGGACTAAATATTTGTCAGATGCTTTCCTTACACAAGATGTTGATTGTCGACCTTATGAAACATTATAACTGAAATTAAGATAATGATTTAGATAAATACTGAGATGATACAATTTGGGTACAAATATGTTGATGAGTCATTTAGGAGAATGATTAATAACTATTTGAATTATTGTTGCGATGTGAAATTTTGTGAAGGTTAAAGGTTAGGTGATAAAATATATTGATGAATTTTCAGGATATTATTATGAGAATTGCTTAATGGTCTAGTTACTTGATTTTATGCCATATAAATGATTTTGAATTGACAAAATTAATGCTTATGTATATTGGCTAAAACTACATCATGATTTATATAGATCTGGAATGATTTTTGTGGCATTTGAGTTAATGAGATCATGTTCTCCTGATTCAATTTACATTGTTCATTTGAAGTACTGATTAAATTGATGATTAAAATTATGATGAGGGATTATAGAGACTAAAAGGATGTGCGTCATGTGATAGAAAAGTATTGCAAGTTGGGAGGGGCTGAAACCCCCGTGTTGCAGGTGCTGAGTGCACTTAGCAGCACTGCCGTGACTCTAAGTCACGGCAGTGCCGAAGCACTGTCGTGGCTTAGATCCATGATAGTGACTGCAGTCACTGTCGTGACTGCAGTCATGGTAGTGCCTAAGCACTACCATGGCTACAATCACGGCAGTGATTGGGCACTGTCGTGACCAAGCCGTTAACAATGCAGAAGTCTTTTAAATGAATGTAGCCCCATAATCACATACAAATGTGGAAGGGTTTAAAACAAAAAAATTGCAAAACCATATATTTCTTTTAGTATTAATAAAAAATAATGAAATTTAAAAGTGATAATAGGAGATACCATATATTCAACTAAACTTAATAACACTTGCCATTAGATATGTCAAATCTTGAAAAGACATAGATGTAAAATGAATCTGGTAAACAGATCTGGAACATTTACATCTAGGGAAAATACTAACACTAATATAAATTTGAACCTTTTATAGAACTCAACAAAGAGAGTTATCTAGTATGGGAGGATGAGATACTCTTATGGGATAAGAGGTCTCTTGCTGTCGCACCCCATATCATTCTATGAGATGTTCAGCACAATGCTTAAATTCTTCATCTTGCCCTAATGGATGAGGATTGGATGGAGTCCACATATAAAAAGGACTCAAGGGGATCAACTAGTGGGGTATACGGAAGAGGATCAATAGATGGGATAGATGGAATAAGGATAATAGGTGCAGGTGTTAGAGTAGGAATGGTGGATGTAGGGGATGGGTGGTCATCATCACTAATGGATTCACATGAAGGAGTGAGGTGATATGAGTCATCAACCTTAGGAGAGGGATTTTTCATTGGATTCCTTGTGAAACTCCTTAGAGACTTTCATGATGGAGGTTGAGGTGAAGGATTGGAGTGTGTAGAAGATGGATAGCTAGGATAGTCCACACATGCAGGTGGTGTTGGAAGCTATAATTGAAGCAATTGTTGTATTGTCATTGATGTCAAACCTTAACTAGTAAGACTGTTGCTATTTAAGAAAGTACTATATCTATTTGAGTGTTGCTAAGGGGTATGTAAGGTTGGTAACAATAGCACCTAAGGAAATGTTGAGTTATCTTGATACTTTAATGAGTACTTGATTATGTGGCACAATGATAAGATAATGTATTATTTATCTAAGTAAGAATGAAGACTAAACTGGTTGGCTTAACCAAGCAAAAGTGAAGAAATCTAGTTTAAGTTGAGTGTTGTTAGTGTCTAAAATCTGACTGAGGTGGAGAATTTATATCCAATGAATTTAATCTATTTTGCAATGATAGAGGGATCAGAAGACAGATGTCTGCACCTAGAACTCCTCCACAAAATGGTATAGCAGAGAGAAGGAACAGATCTATCTTGGATTGTGCAAGGACATTAATGATTGAAAAGAATGTTGCACAAAAGTATTGGAAAGAAGCTGTAAGTACAACTGTTTATACTCTTAACCGAGTATAGATTAGAAAAGGTACAAATCTGACACCTTATGAGTTGTGGCATGGGTATGCACCTAATGTAAAGTACTTTAGAATCTTTGGAAGTAAATGCTACAATTTAAGGACAATAGAAATGGAAAATTTGATGCTAAGAGTGATGAAGGTATATTCCTAGGCTATTCCACAAATAGTAAATCTTATAAGTGTTTGAACTCTACATTAACAAAATTGTGGAAAGTGTGAATGTCAAAGTTGATGAGTATGCAAATAAAAATGAAGTTGATAGTAAAAGAGAACCATAACATTACAGATCTTTTGTGCATATAGAATAAGGAGAGGCAAGTGACAAACTTGCACCTGATGTCAAGTCTCAGGTAAGCAATGCCGAGCATAAGGAAAACAATGCCGAGAGAGAAGAAGAATGTGTCGAGAGATAGGAAGATGCTGCCAAGTATCAGGAAGAGGTTTCTGAGCATTCAGAAGCTAAATCTGACAATCTTGTTAGTGAACTTGATGAGAAAAATGAAAGAAGAGCAGAACTTGTTCTAGCACAATATGTAAGGAGACGTCATAAGCTTGAACAAATTATTGGAGATAAGGATACTGGAGTTATGACCATAAGCAAGACAAGAAATCCAACATGTCTAGTATGTTAATTTGAGCCTAAGACAACAAAGGAAGCGTTGGGAAATGAAGACTGGATAGAAGAAATGAATGAAGAGATAGACTAGATAGAGAAAAATGATATCTGGACTTTGGTGCCGAGACTAGAAAATAAGAATGTCATTGGGACAAAGTGGGTATTTCATAACAAGTTGAATGAGCATGGTCAAATAAAAAGAAACAAAGCTAGGCTGGTGTGCAAAGGCTACACACAAGAAGAAGGAATAGATTATGGTGAGACATTTTCCCCTATAGCAAGATTGGAAGGAGTAAGGACTCTGCTTGCATATGCTGCCTATAAAGATTTTAAGGTATACCAAATGGATGTTAAGTCTGCATTTTTAAATGGTATATTAGAAGAAGAAGTGTATATTGAACAACCAGAAGGATTTGTTGATCCAAACAAAAGTCACATGGTTTGCAAACTAAATAAAGCACTGTATGGACTAAAATAAGCTCCCAGAGCATGGTATGAGATACTGCATAACTACCTGATACATATTGGATTCTCAAGGACAAATGACACAAGTAATCTTTACATGAAAGATGAAGAAGGTAAAGGAATCTTGGTAGCTATTATTTTTGTTGATGATATTATATTTGGTGGACAAGACATCTTGTGTAAGAAATTTTCAAGTGAAATGCAAACTGAATTTGAAATGAGTATGTTTGGGGAGATCAAATTTTTTGTTGGTTTGCAAGTGTATCAAATGGAGAAAGGCATTTTTATCACTCAGTCTAAGTATGTTCATGAGATACTGAAAACCTTTGGTATGGAAGATTCAAGGCCAGTAAGTACTCCCATGGCTACTAGACAAAAGTTGTCTAAAAATGATGATGTTGTAGAACTAGACCAGACTTTGAATAGATCTCTTATTGGAAAGCTACAATATGTTGTACATAGCAGACCAAATTTTCCATTAGTTGTTGGGATTGTGCCAAGATTCTCTGCCAATCCTAAGGAAACACACATGATGGTTGTCAAAAGAATAATGGAATATTTGAAAGGCACTACTGACTATGGGTTGTACTACAAGAAGCATGAGAAATTTGAACTAAGAGTGTACACAGATACTGATTGGGCAGGAAATGTAGATGACGGGAAGAGTACTAGTGGTGGAGATTTCTTTCTTGGAAAGAGATTAGTCTCCTGGACAAGCAAGAAACAAAATTGCATTTCCCAATCTACTGTTGAAGCTAAGTATGTGGCTGCAGCTGTGAATTGTTCAAATTTTATATGGATAAAGCAATTGTTGGTAGGCATGAAAGAAGAAATCACTAAACCAATTGTCATTTTCTATGACATCAAAATTGCTATCAACATCTCTAAGAATCCAGTGATGCACACAAAGACCAAACACATTGCAATCAAGTATCATTACTTGAGAGAACTGGTACAAGATAAAGAGGTTCGAATGGAATATGTGAATACAAAAGAACAATTGGTAGATATAATCACTAAGGCTTTACCTAAAGAAGTTCATGAATGCCTGAGAAGTCAATTAGGGGTCCTTCCCCTAACTAAGGCTGCCTAGTCAAGCTAGGACCACTACATCAAATGTGTTGCAAAGAATATTTAACAAATTGATGCAGAAACAAGTCACACTTTAGGAGTAGCCTAGAGTTGTGAGAAGCATAAAAAAGACAAGAATCAGTCATAAGAAAAGATGACAGAGGGAGAAATGCTGATTACTGAACTAAAAAGATGATATCTACATCTGTAGGATGTATGTCTTTGGCATTTTTGTCAAAGAGGGAGATGATGTGAGATAAATATATAGATGAATATAATGGGAGATGTGAGATGATCAAGATAGAGGGAGAGATTCAGTGGATGGTCATACAAGCATGGCTAATTGACTCTATATCAGAATGAGGCTAAGGATATTATAAATATTTCTGATGGACAGATAAGTTTTGGATTGGTTGGTAATTCATGTGATATTCATATGGTGTTGCCATCAATGCCAAAGAGGGAGATTGTTGGAAGCTGCAATTGAAGCAATTATTGTATTGTCACTGATGTCAAACCTTAACTAGTAAGACTATTGCTATTTAAGAAAGTACTATATCTATTTGAGTGTTGCTAAGGGGTAGGCAAGGTTGGTAACAATAGCACCTAAGGAAAGGTTGAGTTATCTTGATACTTCAATGAGTACTTGATTATGTGGCACAATGATAAGATAATGTATTGTTTATCTAAGTAAAAATGAAGACTAAATTGGTAGGCTTAACCAAGTAAAAGTGAAGAAATCTAGTTTAAGCCGAGTGTTGCTAGTGTCGACCGAGCTAGTATATGCCGAGTAAATTTAGTGTTGACCGAATACCAATTAATTGTTGAGGAAGACAGTATTAGCCGAGGAAACATTTTCTGTGGTGATCGAGCTTTCTAGTGAAGACCAAGAAGTTGAACACAGTATTGACCGAGCATCAGTATTTTTCATTTGAGGAAGAATTTAGATTTCCAGCCGACATCATTGAATTCTTGGATTATGTAAAATGTGTTGACTTTATTTATTGATTGTATGAAAACATTTATTGCACTGTAAAATGTTTTATTGTAAATCTATTGAGAGATTTGAGATATTTCTAGAAGTATAGCCGAAGAACATAAAGTAGGATAGATTCAATGAATCTGACCTAACCCTAAGATCTACGAAGAAGATTAAGCAAAAAAAGATGTATTAACCTAATGGAGAAAGTATTAAGGAAACCTAAGCATGAGATTGATAGAGTGTGGAAGAGAAGCGACAAGCAGATGATGAAGTGGATATTGAAGTATTGTTGATGTTATTGATTGTCTAAGCAGAGAAGGCTAAGGAAAAGAGTTGTGATTGCTTGAAGAGAGTACCAAGAAAATCAGTGATGGAGATGATAAAGGGTCACAGTCAGTAAGCTAGCATATGTGTACTAAATTGGATCTGATATTTGCAAAGTGAGTTGTATGTTTCTCAGATCATTATTACTACTACATTCTAACCATTGTAACAATCAAAATCCTTTTAACAGAGGTTGACCTAACAGTCATAGGTATAAATCCTTTGGACAAGGTTGCATTCTAATGGAGTGTATGTAAGTCCTATAACAAGGTGCACTTTTAACAGGGTGGTTTAAATCCTTTAATTGGGTCATACTTGATAGTATGTTTTGTAACCTTTGATAGGGTTGGCTTTTCACTGAGCTCACTTCATAAGAGTGAACATAATAGTAACATGTTACAAAGTGGTTTTTCCCAAATTGGGTTTCCACTATAAATCTTGGTGTTGATACTTGTGTGAATGTTTTGGTTTGAACATTTCTGTGTTTTACAAGTTAGATGCTATTGGATAAGTGGACTGCACTGTTATATGTTTCTATTATGAAATCAGTAATGACCGAGTAGCTGTTGGTTATTAGATCTGATTTGTGAAAGTATTTAAAGATTAATTTTATACATCTGGACCTAAGAACAACTGATTCACCCCCCCCCTTCTTTGTTGTTTTAAATCATATTAATAGGTGGGGTAGTGGATTGTGAGCTTGGTTGAGGGGATGATTGTGCACGAAAGGAGGTGGAGGATGGCATGACTAGATAGTTCACATAAGTGGGCATGGAGGAAGCTTTTAAACTAGATTGACTAACTGGTGAGGTAGGGGTGATGGATTGAGGCATGGGATATGAAGTGGATGGAGGGATGCATATTTCTTGTAGAAGGGGATTTGTGATAATGTAGGTAGGACTAGAAGGTGGTAGATTGAGATAGGATGGAGGAGATGGAGGAGAAAGGTATGATAGATTGGATGGTGGATTAGAAATAGTATGGGGATTATGGTGATGGATTGGAAGGATGGGGTCATGATTTTGAAAATGGGTTAGAGGATAACTAGATGGAGGATTTGGATTAGGATGTGGGGGATAAGTAGGTGCAATATAGGAAGAAGGTATGGATAATGGATTTCCTTTGTCAAAGGTATGATAAGGAGTACTAGTGGATATGCATGGAGAGCTGATGAGGTAGTTTGGAGAAATGATTAGATTCTGGGGGATGTTTGGAGCAAGCTTGCCAAGGTTTCCAAAGTATTCATCATGATCAACAAGACTATCATCATCATTGGAATAGGATAAAGTGGGAGAAAATATGGGATGACCGAACTCATCATAAAGCAATTGGGACATGATGACTTGCAAATGAGTTGGATGAAGGATGAGGATGGAAGGAAAGCTAAATCTCAGATTAGGATGTTCAATAAGCTCATATTGAGATTTGGATCAAGCTCAAGATAGGAGGAAAGACAGACTCCAAAGAAGATGGAAAGGGGATGAGGGATGACCAAGATGAGGATGTAGAAATTTTTGATTGTGTATGTTCAACAGATGTTTTCATTGGTTTTGTAACTTCAAGAACATGCACAAGTAATTTCTACCTACAAGACAGTCTAGTATCACAACCTTTTCCCACAACTTGGTATCCCAAAAGAGGAATACAGATGGTGAGTAATCTTTAGGAGACTTGAGAAACCACTTGGGTTAGTCCGTGAACAATGATCATGATACCTTCAAGAGTAGATCAGGTGGGCCTCTGATTAATTTCTTTTAGTGAGATCTGTGGTATCCTCCCAATCAATTTGTACATGCATGACTCACTTAAGAGCCTAGTTGACCATGCCAAATCATAGGGATATTCAGCTACCTCAGGCTACCATCAACATGCCTCACCTGAGATTGGGAGGATAAGGTGAGAGTTTTCTCAACACCTTATTTCTATACCAGTTGGGGAAGTACTGATTTGAGGTTGTTCTCTAGAGAGGAAGCACTTTTCTCTCTAGACAGGCCTTGCTAGATGTAAAACAAATGAACTTGTCCTAGTTCAATTGTTTTACATCACTTAGATTAACAAGGATTTGCAAAATTTGAACAACTCCTAAAATCATGTCAAAAAGAGTTCATTTCCAAATTGATTTAGTGATTTTCAAATGAAGACTTGCAAACAAACATGTTTAGGATTTGTTTTGTTCATTTCTTTGAAAACACAAAAAAGCTTGTGAAAGAGATTTTGCAAGTGTTTTATCCTTTTGCATTCAAGATTGAGTTTGCTTGTTTTTAGAATCCAAAATGAAGTTGTTTGATTGCTTTGTTCATTCTGATTATGCACTCAAGATTTGATTGTTTAGAGCCCAATTTGATTAGCACAGAAAACTAGCTAATGAAAAAAAAAACTACTTTGAAAATTTTACCCCCATTGCAGAAGGCATAACTTTCTGCTCACAACTCGAAAATACACATCATTTACATCATTGGAAAGATAATCCAATTATCTAGAGGCAAATTTCAATAGTACAAGACTATTGGAAGCAATCATAGCCCAAAAATGCTTCAAAGACCTCCAAAAATGCAATTTACTAAAACATCTAAAAAATGCAGATTTTTTGATTATTTTTCTTAGGCATTCGAGATTGGATTTTGATTTATTTTAAACACCAAGAGAAATGTATGAGGTTTGCCTTGTTCAATTTTATCCTTTGTTTATTTTATGCCCAAATCGAAATGATGAAGTGTTGTGTAGGCATACAATGTTTGTTTTAATGCACCAAAGAAAAGTGAGTTAATTCTGTCTTAAAATTTTTAACCCACATTCTTGAAAAAACCTGCAATCCTACGATAGAAAATCGCTTTCTCATGAGACTATCAGAATAAAAAAAAGATAGAAAGAAATAAATGTTGAAGAGGGATTGATACCTGCGGATGCATTCCCGCGGTCAATGGTGTTCCCACAAAGTCAACAGTTGATCCCGCATTGTGGGAATGAAGGCAAAAATTTCAAGATTTTTAATTAATATCTTACGGCTTACAAAAGTCCACAGGCAATCCTACATGGTCAAATAGTGTTCCCACGTTACGGGAATGTGATCCCGCAAAAAGGGCACAGAGAGTTTACTTGTGAAGTTTGTGACTGAGAGCAAGAAAAATATGGGAAATAGAAGTTTCTTCATGGGAATGCATTCCCGTAGATTGTACAAGCATTCCCGCAGACTGTACCTACATTCCCGCAGACCGTACCTACGTTCCCGCAAAACTGTGGGTTTAAAAATTTTTTTTTGTGTGAAAACCGAAGGTGGGAATGATGGTGCAAATGTGTCTTCTGTTAGAAATAGGAAATACTGAGAGGGGGGGGTGAATCAGTATTTCAAAAACTTTTTCTTTTGCCCACTTATGGATATAATAGATTACTTTAGTGCATATAAAGATTATCAAGTTGATTAACAAACATAGCAGTAAATAGAAAGAACTCATAACACATGATATGTTCTCGAGGAAACCCTAGCCAAGGGAAAACCCCGGTGGGGATGGTACCCACAAAGATCACTAATCAAAAGTATCTTGTTAGGGATATTGGACCCTGTTAGGAGTCAATTTACAATATATAGTAGATCTATCCTAGTTAAAGGACTTTAGGCCTTGTTAGAAGCCTTAACCCTGTTAGGAGTTAGATTACAAAACCTGATCACCAGCTGAGCTCACTACCCAAATAGGTAATACAAAATGTTTCTGACTATAACATGGTACTGCTTACAACTTCGCATCAATAGCCTTTGCTGCTATCACAATATACAACTATCACAAGTTATCTTTTCTTTCTTTTTTACATATCACATCTATCTTTCATTACATTTCAAGTATGCCTAATATATGAGTTATTAGAGCTAATAACTTTACATGGTCAGCTTCCAAAATATTTATCCAAGAGTAAACATCTAGGATGTCATCCCTTCATAATGTTAAGTCATTATTTTGACAAGAAAAAATAATCCCTTAACTCTTTCGCTAATACTATCTCCAAAACTGTTTTGTTTGCAAAAACTATCTTCGGTAAACTTTGAATAACTTTGTTCGTACTACTCCAAACTTTATGCACACTGAGATGGGGTATCCTCATACTCTTTAAAAGCTTTAGTTAATTGTGCAAACAAAAATATTGCTCCATTGGATGTCGCCAACTAAATCTTCATCGGGTGCTCTGTCAGGATCACTGTATCCATACTTAGACAATTTCTTCCTTCAACTTGCCATACTTGCATTCCAGATTCTGTGCTCTTAATAGAGATCATATGTTGCCATAATAACAACATCTATGCATCCACATTATCCAAATTGCCAACAATCTCCCCCTTGTCATTGGTGGCAACATATGGGAAAATTGGCTAAGTGTGCAAACAAAACTTCAAAGTATTTACACAAAATTGTGGCCAAAAGCTATACAACACATATACAATATTGTACTCCATAGAATAGCTTCCCCTATGAGTATCCTTCCTCATAATATATTCAATTTTCTGCTATCTCTCCCCCTTTGACAACAATGACAAAGATAGGGTGTACAAAAATTTCAAAAAAAAAAAACTTTATACCTTGTTATCAGCTATTGCAAAGCCGGTAGGCTTGCAACACAGTCACCAAAATTTGACTTCCATGATTCAAAATCTTTCTCCCATACCTTCCTGATGGATTCAGCAACATTGAGTAGAGTACTCAATCCGTATGCTGCTGTCTAACAAGCTTGCAGGGAATTGAAGCTAAACTTCTGAAAAGATGTCTTTGCTGAAAGACACTGCTCAATTTGGTCTTCAACAATTGAGGTCTTGATTGAGATGTGCTCTCTCAAGATGTTAATCCTGAGCATCTTTCTATTCTTCTCCTCTGCTAACATTTTGATTTCATCATTTAACTTCCTTATGTTCTTCTCTATAGAACTTATCTTTACATTTGGGCTTAACAAGGTGTTTGTTTCAGCTGTAATTGCATCTATCTTCTATCTGATCTTCTTATCTTCTTCAGCTGTTAGGATTTTTGATTTTGTGCATTGTATATACAAACTCTTTCCAGTCTCAAAATGTTTCCTCAAATTCTTTATGCATACATCCAAACTACCAATATCATTTCGAATATTTACACTTAAATTTTGTTGCATTTCTGCTTCAAAGTCTTCCTGAACTTTTATTCTAGCAATATCCTTTAAGTTAAAAAATTCAGAGTTAAAAGAGTTTATTACTGTTTTAGCTTTCTCAAGTGGATCTAATTTAGATACCTTAGTGCTGATCACACTCTCAAGTTTCTCTGTCAAAACTCTAACTTTGCCTTCAAGGTCCTTCACCTTCTTATTCTTTCCAGTAATTTTGTTAAGAGATGTGATGAACTCAAGCTGATCATCATCTTCAACTTCTTTTCCAAGGTCTTCAAAAATTGAACCAATTTGTCTCTTCTTACTGTCAGGTGCACTAGGGGTAGTGACCTCTGTCAAAATTTGTTTACCTTTAACTGTCTATACTGCTGGAACTGATTCTGATATTGCTGGTGCTTCCACTGCCTCTGTATCCTTTTTTGATTCAGTAATCTTCTCTTGCTCTTCTAAAGCCAAATTGTCAACAATGTTTCCTAGATCATGAAATACTACATCATCTGACTCTAGTGTCACTTTGGTTCCTTCAATGTCCATTGATTCTTTGCCAATATTGATATGTGAAGAAGATGGAACTTCTTCAATACCAACTTCCTCTGCATGCAGTTCCTTTGATTGCTTCTGCTGAGGGTCTGATTCAACTTGCTTTCCTGCAACTATATCTACAAGAACTTGCATTACTGCTTGCTCTATCTCTTTTTGTACTTCCTCCTTTTTGCCTCCCATTATAAGGATTGTTCTTCTCTTAGTTCTCAATAAAGTTCCAAGAGACTTCAAGAATCTCTTCAAATGATCTTCATCCTCAACTTCACAAAATTGTTTGATTACATGTTCTCTCATTTTTATGTCCTCTTCTTGTGCTCTCTGTTTTCTATTCATAAGCCTGTTATACAAATCTTCTGGGATCTTACCATGAATAGTGCTAAGTTTCTTATCTGTCACAATCATATGTGTAATCATTGCATTTTCAAAATTTAATCTGTCAAATGATCCATATAGATCATAGAATTTATTCAACTTAGTGAAGTCTCCATGCTTCAATATATCTTCATTAACTCTTTCAATTCTTGGTTTCCAAGTTTTCTTCTTGATTGAAACTACATCATCATCTTTAATTACTGCTACATTTCTAGGTACAGGTGGTACAATTACTTTTTGTCTCTTGCCGAGTCCTGTTGCACTCACTTTTACTCTTTTGCTAGGAATAGGAGAAAAAGATTTATCTCCTTCATCTTTTTCAGGTACTTCAACTTTTACCTTTACTGCAATAGGATCAACAGGATCTGCACCAGATGTCTCAGGTGAAATTACAAGATTTTCACTTTGCTTCAAAGCTTCTCCAGTCTTCTTAGCTATGTCAAATTCATGACTTGACATACCTAATTCTTTCAGTATCTTCTTCATAGTAGATTCAACTCTCTTACTAGATTGCTTCTTTTCTCTCAAACTTATTGCAGAGTTGAAATTCTCTTCATAGGTTCCAAACCTATTTGCATGACCATCCAACTCACACTTTAACAATCTATTCACATATCCTACTATTTCTATTTCAGATATTTCATAGCCAAGAGGGTCTATGAATTCCATTCTAGGCTCAACTGCTTCAATGTAGGTGAAATCAGTGTCTACCATAAAACAAATGTCATCTTTATGCTTTTCAAATAAGGATTGAGGAATCCTTGATTTGTTCTTAACAATATTCTGAAAAGTCTTCAATACAAGCTTCACACTGTCATTAACTTTATCAAAAAGGTGCTTCATGTAGACTGAGTTTATTCTTTCCATTGTGTTCACATTATCACTCCAATCAACTATGTAAGGAAATCTTCTCAAAATATGGAAAAACATATAGGTTATCAGAGATGAAAACCTAAACTATGTGTCCTTAGCCTTCTTAATCTTTTCTAAGTTCTCAAATAATTGAATTTTCAAAATTTCACATAGGTCTACTTGTTTCTTCTCAATACACATAAGATAAGCTGCATGAACCATTCCTATAGCCATGTCATCTTCCCTTGAACTACCACATAATTTAGTTGTTAGGATCTTGCAAAGGTACCTAACATCATCTTGCTTAATCTTACTTATCACAATTCCTCTACCATTATAACTAGATCCAGTGTTGTCTAAAACAATCTTTCTCATGTTATTTTCATTCAGTGGAATCTCTCCAACTTTAGATAATCCAGTAACATCATGAATTAGGTCGGCAGCTATATCAATAACTCTATCCTCCATCCAGAATTTCCCATTGTGGATTCTACTCAAAATGATCTTGGTACATTCCTCATCATTAAATTCATACTTCATGGAATATTTGATAATTTCATTGTTCTCTAGGTGATCATAAGCTGGTTTAACTGACATGTCTTGATTGTACAATTTCTTGTAATCATCACTAAAATTTGCATCTTCCAAAGTTTCAAACTTGCAACCTAAATATCCTTTAACATTCTCAATGTGCAATACTCTGTCTGGTACGAATGATAATGCTAGACTGTTATCAATTTCAATTGGTTCTACTAGTTCTTTCTTAATCTTAGGTCTATTCTTATCCTTAACATTATGAACCATAGAAATATCCATCTTATCAACTGATTAAAGATCAAAAAATACCTCAACTTTGCAAATCTAGGGTTTCGGTATGATCGTCGTTGCAAACTGCTTTCAAACTTCTTCAAATCAACCTCAAATTGCTTTTTCTTCTTTCAAATCTCTTTTCAATCACTTTGTAATCATAATAACTTTGATTTTGACCTTATAACACTTCACATTAACTCGATTTGACATCGCATTCATTCATTTTGTTGCTAAAACCTCAAAAAGCTGATTCTGCAAACCTGCAACCATAAAACTTTTTGCAACCTCGCAAAACACAATATTTTCTTTTGTGCACTTAAGCATAGCATTAGTACAACATAATAAACCTATATCTAACTGCACAAAACTTAACTCATTCAAATTCCTAATCTACACTAATCCTAAGTCCTAAACTACAGAAACTTACATAATTTAAGTATTTAAAGAAGGGTCAGGTAAAGATTCATCCTTACCATTAGTTACATTACCTTCCTGACTACTTTTAGTGCTGACTATAATTCCTTGATCTGTGCCTTTATCAAATTTTACTTCATCTTTATTGCTACAGCAACCTTTCTCTTTGTTTCCTGCATTTTCATTCCT
The DNA here is from genome assembly GCA_027943335.1 of Chamaecyparis obtusa. Taxonomy (NCBI): domain Eukaryota; kingdom Viridiplantae; phylum Streptophyta; class Pinopsida; order Cupressales; family Cupressaceae; genus Chamaecyparis; species Chamaecyparis obtusa. The sequence continues at coordinate 1,810,213 of BSBK01003472.1, read as the reverse complement.
TCTTGCATTATTCCTAGGGTTAGGGTTATGATGATAACCTCCATTGTTCATTCTGCAAAATCTTGCTGAGTGTCCAAACTTGTTGCATATCTGACAAATGATTCCATTATTTCCAAATCTTTGTCCTTGCTAGTTAATCTGTGACCTGCAATTTCTAGCAATATGTCCTACTTTGTTGCATCTAAAACATACTACCACTTTTCTTTGATTCATTTCTTCAATAGATTTCTTATCTGCATTGTTAGTATTCCCAATCATTCTATCATAATTATTCACAATTACTTTAGGTCTTCTACATTCATTAGCTATGTGTCCAAAACTATGACAATTATAATAATGTCCATTAAGAGGTTTAAATTTCTTACCTGTGCAATCTCTCTTCATGTGCCCAATAGTATTACAAGCAAAACATCTACCTTTGAATTCTCTTTGCATTCCTTTAGATGATTCTTCCTATTTTGATTCTTCTTTCTTTGATTCTTCTTTCTCTCTAGGTGGTTCTTCTTTAGGTGGATCTTCCAATGTGTTCTCATCTAGCTTTATCTCCTCCACACTTTCAGATATCTTCAGATCTGGCTTCTTACTTTCATGGATTGTTCTAAACATACTAAATCCAAATCCAGTCCTATCAAAGAATGGTTCTTCAAAAGAAATTTGTTTTCTAGTCTTATCAATATTTGAATATAGCCTTTCAAGTTGTTGTTTAGATTGAGTTAATTCACCTTTCACAATTTTATTATACTTCTCAAGTTCCACATACTATACTTTTACTTTTTCAAATTCAGATGTTTCCTTTTCAAGTCTTGACCTCAGATCTTCATTCTCAATTTTCAATTTTTCATTATCAGATCTCAAATTTCCATCTTTCATACTAAGCTTCAGATTTACTATCTTCAACTCATGCTTAAGGATCTCATTTTCTTTTTCTAATTCATCACAATCTTCAACAAGCATATCAGATTTCTTTTCAGATTTTAGATCTTCAATCTTACCTTTTAATTTGTCAATACCATTATTTGCATCTTCATATTTTCTTCTTAAGGAGTTTCTTTCATCAGTAAGCATATCAATCTGTTCAAGAGCTTCTTCAAGATTCTTCTAAAGTTGATCCATATCCATAGAGATCTTACTCAAGCTGCTAAGCTTTCCTTGAGTGTTCCTTCTCCGAGTAACTGTGCTCTGATACCAATTGTTAGAAATAGGAAATATTGAGAGGGGGGGGGTGAATCAATATTTCACAAAATTTTTCTTTTTCCCACTTATGGATATAACATATTACTTTAGTGCATACAAAGATTATCAAGCTGATTAACAAACATAGCAGTAAATAGAAAGAACTCATAACACATGATATGTTCTCAAGGAAACCCTAGCCAAGGGAAAACCCCAGTGGGGATGGTACCCACAAAGATCACTAATCAAAAGTGTCTTGTTAGGGATATTGGACCCTGTTAGGAGTCAATTTACAATATATAGTAGATCTGTCCTAGTTAAAGGACTTTAGGCCTTGTTAGAAGCCTTAACCTTGTTAGGAGTTAGATTACAAAACCTGATCACCAGTTGAGCTCACTGCCCAAACAGGTAATACAAAATATTTCTGACTATAATATGGTACTACTTACAACTTCGCATCAATAGCCTTTGCTGCTATCACAATATACAACTATCGCAAGTTATCTTTTCTTTCTTTTTTACATATCACATCTATCTTTCATTACATTTCAAGTATGCCTAATATATGAGTTATTAGAGCTAATAACTTTACATGGTCAGCTTCCAAAATCTTTATCCAAGAGTAAACATCTAGGATGTCATCCCTTCATAATGTTAAGTCATTATTTTGACAAGCAAAAATAATCCCTTAACTCTTTCGCTAATAGTGTCTCCAAAATTGTTCTGTCTGCAAAAACTATCTTCAGTAAACTTTGAATAACTTTGTCCGTACTACTCCAAACTTTATGCGCTCTGAGATGGGGTATCCTCATACTCTGTAGAAGCTTCAGTTAACTATGCAAACAAAAATATTGCTCTAGTGGACGTCGCCAACTAAATCTTCATCGGGTGCTCTGTCAGGATCACTGTATCCATACTTAGATAATTTCTTCCTTCAACTTGCCATACTTGCATTCCAGATTCTACGCTCTTAATAGAGATCATATGTTGCCATAATGACAACATCTATGCATCCACATTAGCCAAATTTCCAACATCTTCTTCAGCCTCCAACCTGCAAAATACACAAAAACACCTTGCAGAGCACTCAAACAACAAGAAACATTAGTTTTTGGTTAGTTTTGCAAGTAGAAATAGATGAGAAAGATGAAGAAATGACCCTTGAAGTGGGTCCCACTGGGCGTGCCAAAATGTATTACCTAAAATGTAGTGTTAATGAACACAAAGCAAGCTAAACATTCAATAATACAAGCTAGCTAAACAATTAGATTAGACCAAAGAAAGCTTGAACTAAAACGAAAACAATGCAAACCTTCTTTGTTGAAGAGATGTTGTCCAAATGATGGGGAAATGTGTGCTCATGAACTTTGCTCAAGCTTCAAAGATGTAGGAGGATTTTTGCATTATGATGTTGCTTTTGATGTTTTTGGCTCTTAAACTAGCATTATAACTTTTCTTTTGATGGTGGATTTGGAGGCAAAATGACATTATAACAATGTATTGATGGTGAATGATTTTGATGGAAAAGAGCCTTCAATTTATAGGCAAAAGGAAGGGTGAATGGACAGTCAAGATGGAAAGATGAGGAAGGGTTGAGATGCATCCAAGAGAGCACATGAATTGTGCTTTCTCAAATACATAGCATTGTGACAAGTGTCACAATGAGAGAGGTTGAAAGGAGAGGTCAAATCCTTGAGAAATGTGACCATTTTGGGTAGAGGTATGGGGGACAAAGGTGTAAGAGGGAGATGGAGTGTGTAAGAGATGTGTAAGTGCATTCATGGTTGACATGAGGTTTGGGGGTTGGAGGATGTGAGGATGTGACAAGAGAGTTGACTTGGTTTGGCTTAGGATTTCTTAATCCATGGATTATGATTGTGCAAATGTTTAGGGTGTGATTAGGCTTGGATTAGGAGGCAAGTGGGAGATGTAGGAGGATGTGATGGGAGCGGAGAGAATGAGTGGAGTGTTAGATTAGCTAATCATGGGTCATTAGCTAATTAAGGAGGATTAGTATGTGTGAATGGGTTGGGTTGAGTATGAGCTACATGTTAGGATTTTTGGGATGGGTTTAGTTGAGGGTTAAGGTTGAAATTAAATATTTTATTTAATTCCAAGTGGGAGGAAAATGGGGTTTCATGAATTAATTTAAATAGATAAATATATCCATTTAAATTATTAGAAGAATAGGGATTAATTAATTATCAGACTATAGGTTTGTCATTTAGATAATTAATTGGACTATAGTTAATTAATTAACTTAATTAACTAGGGGGGTGACATTAATCAATTAAATAATACATGATTATTTGATCAATATTGCGAGTAAGATGACTAAATTTAATTAAAACTGTTAATCAAATTTAGGTGTCTACAATTATGTAAATCGGTATCAATGTCAATAGTCTCATATTAATCATTAGCATCATCAAGAGTATCTTCTTCATCAAGATTAATCAAAATATAATCTAAGATATGAATAGAATAATCATAATAATTCATTTTAATAGCATTATTAACAGTAACTTCTTCTAACACATCAGACATAGGCTGGTCAAAAGAAGGTAAAGAACTTTGAAGAATAGAGACATGAGCCTTAGCTTGATCCCAATGCTTCTTACGACATTCATTGGCAAATCGGTTACATTTTGTCTTGTTTGAAATATGTTGAGAACTAGGAGGAACAACCATCAATTCCTTCATAGGTTCTATAGGAGGATTAGGAGGATTCTTAGTAGACTGAAAAAGCAAGACTAGGAGCTTGATTAACAAAACTAGAAGCAATGGATAAAGGAGGTATGGAAGGTGTAGGCAAAAGAGAATGGTTAAGATCCATATGAGGTATGCTTAACTCAAGAATCTTGTGATGTTTATAGGCTTGATATGAGAGAAATAGGTTATTAGGTCTAGAAGGACATGAATTAGGTAATGAAGTCCAAAAGAAGTCAAGGGTAGCACAATCCCTGGGCCTAGAAGGTTGATATAAACTATGATTAACTATTTTCACTTCTTCATCATGAATGAATTTAATACACTTATGTATAGGAGAAGAAATGCCATGCATGGAATTCAACCAAAGAAAACCAAAATTAACTTGAAATTGATTATAGGTAGGAACAACAACAAAGGTAGTATCCAAAATTTTACCACAAAGTTCAACATGCAAGTTAATAGAAACAAATGATGGATAGAGAAAACCATTACATGTTTGGATCCACACATTAGATGTATCATAAAATCACATTGTAAATTCTTCATAAAAATGTTTTCTTCAATGATGACATTGACTAAGGATGTAGGATCAAAAAGACAACCATGCGTATGTATCTTAGAATTGTAGCATACATGTAGAGGGGACCATCAAGAGCTTTAATAGTATCAAAATCATCAAAAGTAATCAAGAGTTCCCTAGGTCTTTTATTCTTAGGTTATTTTTGAGGTTTAGGTTGAGGTTTCAGTTTAGGCTTAGGTTGAGGAGGAACTTGAAGTTACGGTTGAGATTGACATTGGGGTATGGATATAGATTGAAGTAAAACAACATGCTCCACATGGTTAACAATATGATTGAGATCATCCATCTTTGAATCATAAATAATATCCACAGAAGATGGCTGATCAATGGTATTAGTATCATGTGTAGGTAAAGGATTCATATATATTTGGAGGTTTTGATTAGGAGGAGAGACAAATTTTCTCCCACTACCATCAAAATTATCAACATATAAATCATTAGAATCAATTAAGTCTTGAACCTTATGTTTTAGAGAATAACACTTCCTAGTATCATGACCATTATGACAATGGTATTGACAAAAGGCTTTGGAATCAAAGGATTTGGATGCCATCATAGTAGGTAAAAGAGGTCGAATAGGAGGCAAAGTAATCATATTAGCATTCAACAATTTAATCATAATAGAATGTAAAGATTCAATAAGATGAGTAAATGTACGATTCAAATGAAAAGAAACAGATGCAGAATTGACATTATTGGATGTAACAACAACTTGATCAACAACTGCATTTTCTTGTTTATTTATCTTAACATAGTTAGGTTTTTGAAACTTGTTTGGATTGGGAGCATCATCACTCTTATCAATTGGAACAAGATCCATTGGAGTGTTGCTCTCAAATTGACTCACTTGTAATTAATAATGATGAAGCGCTGCACAAAGTTGTTGAAAAGAGGTAAATTCAGTAATCAGAATCTTATCTCTAATATCCTTTTGTAAATTTGCAATAAACATATGCTAAATATCAATATCAAGAACATGATAAGAAATTTGAGCTTATAAATGCTTAAATCTACCAATAAATCTAGTCAATTTTTCTTTAGTATTTTGTGTACAATGCATCAAATCAGTTAAGGACACTTGGAGACCAATGTTATTTTGTAATTGTTGGATATAGGCATTAGAAATTTTTGGAATAATCAATAGAATAATGAGGCAAGGAACAATACCATTCCAAGGCCTTATCATGAAAAGTTCTAGCAAACAACTTGGCTAAAATCCTATGGTCATGAGCATAGTCACCAAAAATGATTTGAAATGTTTTAACATGAGTGACAAGATCTCCCTTACCATTGTAATTCTCAAGATGAGGCATATCATCTTTCTGAGGAACAGGTTCACGAATAATGTCTAGGGATAAAGAACTACCCATGTCACATGTAGGAATACAAAACTTGGATTGGGTTAAGGATGCAAGTTGTTGTTGTAAAGAGGACACAGTTTGAGCCAAACTAATGATTGCGGAATCATTAGAAGGAATAGGAGGCATAGAAACATTAGAAACACTAGGACACATGTAGGAAGTGGTAGGAATGGAAGACACAACCGGTGGAACACTTGGAACCATAGTTGGAAGAGGGTTGGAATATGTAAAAGGAACATTATGGTAAGAAGGTTGTGATGTAGGTAGAGACACTGGTGGAACACTCATAGGAAGATATGGAATAGATGTCATCACCAAAGGAGGAGTATAAGTAGGATTTCTAGGTAAAGGAATGAAAGAAGGTTACACACTAGTGACAAGAGGAGCGAGTCCTAAATCTTGATATTCTTGAGCTAAAGGTTTGACATTTAAATGGAAAAGATGAGTGATACCACACAAGAGATTAACACCTTGATCACTATCCCAAAGAACTTTCTTAAGAGCCTCTATAGCTTGAATAGAATCTTGATTATGGTTTTCTTGAATAAGCCAATTTCCCATTTTATCAAGTTCAGTTGAAAGTTTTTTGACTTGTTCAGGAGGAACTCTTAAAGCATCATCCTCATCATGAGATGAGTGAGAAGAGTTATGCTCCATAGTAGGATTGGAATAATGAGTGATTAAATTTTCATCTAGTATCCTAGGAAAAGAGAGGAAGACTCATGCTCAAAGAAACCCATAAGTCTGTGACTTCTTCTAGCTAGAATATTATAAGTAGGACTAGAGGTAGTAAAGATCATATACTAATGAAATGAAAATGAACTAAACTAGGAAGACACAAGGCATGTAAATACAAGAACATAAAATAAAATTAATCTAATATACATGCAAGATCTAACATGAAATGTAAATCTAACACCACAAAAGAAAGATTTTTTGTAAGCGAGTTCACCAAAATGTAATAGATAATAATAATAGTAGAGGGGGGAGGCAGAGATGTAGATAATGTATAGATAATGTGATGTGAAGGGGGAAATAAGATTTTATTCTTAACTCCTAAATCCCAAAGGAAAGATCCAAATTGATTAACGACAAGCAAATGGTCAATGCATAAATGAATCAATCGATTAGTAATAATCAGAAAGAGGAAAACCTTATATTCCATTTTGGAAGGAAGTATTTAAAATCTTAATTGGAATGAATTGAAGAAAATACTAACCTCAAAGTCTAATAGATTTGGAAATTATTTTTTTCTGGTGTCTGTACTAAGATTCTGGAAATTCTGCAATTGGATTTGGAATAGAAACAAAGAGACCGAGAAAACCCAGAAATATTTTTCTTTTCTGTGTTAGGTCAACCTTGACTTAGATGAAGGTCGAATTTGACCCCAAAATGTTGACCTTGACCTGCACTGCTTCGACAAAAATACTATTCGTGAATCCTAAAAGTTTTTTGAAAAGGGTATCAAAATCTACTTTGTAATTTGTTGTTTTGATCCTTCACCTACAAGAAAAAATGGTTTTGTTGTTTGGATGAGGGGTTTGCCTTGGTCAAACTCTAGTTTGGAATTAACCTTTAAAATATAATTGAAATGACAGAGATAAACAAAGTAAATGAAATAATTCACCTTGCTTATGTTGAAAACCCTTGTGGAGGATTAGAATCCTTGAATCCACAAGTATGGATGCTCCAAATGAATGTAGAATTGTAGAATGTAGAATGTAGGATGTAGGATGTCTCAAATAAATTGTCTTTAGATCTTCAACACCAATCTTAAATGGATCTTGGATTTGGAAGAAGCTTGAATGGATGTGAATGGAGAAATCTTTAACAAGAGGGCTCCATAGAGCTTTGAATCCTTCAATGGCTACCAATGGATCTCCTTGATGAATTGAATACTTGAATGCTTGAATGCTTGAATTCTTCCTTTCTCTTTGCTTGATTATGCTTTTCGATTACAGTTGATGCATTTAAATGAGAGGAGAAGGCTTCCTTACGAGTCTAGGGCACAAATCTCTAGAGAGGCCAACATAGGAGAAATAAATTCCCATTAATCCTATACCCCTAGGAGTGGACCTAAATTAAATATATTTAAGAATTTACCATTTCAAAGCTCAAAACAGATGACCCAGAAGAGGGAAATTAATTCCTTCCAAAACCCAACATCTGAAAACCTTCAGAAAATAAAATTTGGACCTTGGGTCAAGGTCGAGGTCGACCTTGGCCTAGGTTAGGGTCAAGGTCGACCTTGACCCTGAGGTCAAGAATCTCAGGATTTTAGTTTAGGATTCCAGAATTATGTCGAGAAGAAGTGGAAAATGGGTCAGAATAGGGGAAAAAGCCAAATCCAAGTCAAAGACCCATTCAAGGCATTTGACAGGACCCCAAACCACTTACTCAGAGGGATAAACCAATCCTAAATGGAAGTGCTTCCATTTTTTGATGATACAACATGTAAATATTATAAATTAAAGCAACTTATCCCAACCCACATGAGCTATGTCTAATACATTTTTAAACAAGTTTAAAATATTAGTGTGTAGCAATTCTAGTGAAATTAAAAACAAAGACATTAAATGAGTAGGGAAGCAGTAGCTAAATAGAAAAAGAATGGAGAGAGGATAAGGGGGTGTGATGCTAGTGGGAAGATAATAATAGTAGTGGAATACATTAAAAGATTGAGATTGTTGAATAGTAAAGCTTTTATTTATTTACCTCACAATTTCTAATAATATTTGAAAGACTTTCAATTCTTTGAGTGAAGGTGATCATATTGTATTTGAATTTTTATTGATTGAGATGTAATATATTAGTTTGGAAAGACTAAATTTTTTTACCAACACAATTACAACAATCTAGTTAGTAAGATTTGAAACAAGCACCTAAACAACAATGAGCGGGAACAGGGTCTCGGGCTCTAGGTTTTCTGGTTCAAAGGAGCTGTGTGTTTCCAAGGATGATGAAGATGACCCATATGAGATTTTGTAGGGTCTAGCATTTGGGGGCTATCATTCCTATGATGGGAGATTTACCCCAACTCTTTTGGAGCAAGGTGTTCCTTGGTCTGTGGCTTTTCTGGTGTGGAACTAGACTGGTCTTGTTGGCATTGGGACTGATGGAGATATTTGTGGAGCTGTCTTCACCTTTGCTGACTACAATGTTCCTTTTTTCTCTTGCCTCACCCCTCTTCCTTCAGCTCTTGTTTGGTGTGGGTTTTTTGGGGCCAGGATTTCTTTAGAACTGTCGTGTGCTTGCCTCGTTGGTGGTGTGGTCTTTCTCTTTGAGGGGGTTGGTTCTGGTGGCTTTGTGGAGACTCTTTCGGAGGATCTATCCCATTTTCCTCTCTTCCTTTCATGTAGTGGAAGGTTTTTGGGCTTCTCTCTGATGGAAGATATTTTTTCCTTTCAGCTTTTGGGCCTATTGGGTATCAGGGTTCAACCTCTTTTGGTGTAGGGGGACAATTATTTTCCTGTCTGGTTATTTTTCCTCCTCTCTATTTCTATGAAGCTCTTTGTTGATGCTCTTTGGAATTGCTTCTTGAGGCTTGTCCCGCCTCCTATTTCTTTGGTGTGGAGAGGCTCCTTTTTTCTTTTAAAGCCCAGCATTGGTGGGCGGCTGTGTTGGTTCCTCTTTTGGGGCTCTCTCTAGGAGGCCACTCTCTGGGTTTTTCAAATCCCTTCTGTTGTGTGGGAGAGTGGTTTTGGTTCTTTTGGTGTTGTTCTAAGTGTTGTGGGCCTTGCCACTTCTCGTGATGGGAGATGGACTAATTCTCTATGCTCTTTTGCTCCTCCCATGCTCATTTTTTGTGTTTTTTTGGGTTTCCTCCCTCTCCACTCTATGGTGCAGCCATCTTTTGAGGTGGGGTTTCACCCAAGGGTTCAATGGCTGCTGAAGGTAACTCTCCTTCTTCATTCTTCCATTCTACTTCCTATTGAGGTGGAAGCTCCTTTTGCAATGGAGGCTCAACCTCTTGAGGTGGCTCGTTGCTGGATTGAAGAGATGTTGAGTGTGGGTGCTCTTCTTGTGAAGGAGTGGTGGAAGCCTTCTATGGAGGCGGAGCAGTCTCCTATTGAGGTGGAGATTGTGTTCATGAACTTGGAGGTGGAGGAAATTCCTATTGAGGTGGAGTTTTTTTGGGCTACCTCTTGTGGTACTACTAATGGAAGGACATGTTACAACTTCAGCCTTGTTATTTTGATCTTTATCCTCTTTGATCCTATAGAGGTGGACCATTTTTCTATTGAGGTGGATAAGGATTTTGTAGCGGGTTGGAATATCTTTGACAGCGTTGGTCTAGGATGGAGGTGTAGTCATTTCTGGACCTTCATTTTTGACAGAGTAAGATGGATAGGCTATTTGCGGCCTGAGCTTGCTTCTTCAGTTTTATGGTGATGAAAGTGTCTCTCTCTTTCAATTTCTTTTCTTCCTGTGATCGGGTGATTGCTGAAAATTTTAAAGGGCTCACTCTGGTCCTTTGTTTTTGTTTTTTGTTAAAGCTTGCAACTTTTGTGGGGGCTTGTCCCAAGATGATCTTTAAGTTTGTCTTTGATAGAGGCAGATTGGACAATATTTTTCTATTGATTATCTGGTCTCAGACTAGTGCTATTAATGTGCTATTAATGTGCTTCTAGTCTTTTGTTCCTTGGGCCAGCACCCTCTTGCTGCTTTTTTTTTAATCAAAAATAGTCTAGTCAGTAAAATTAATAAAAAATTATTTAATTATATAGGATAAAAGATGAGTTAATTAAATCATAAAAATCTATAATCAATATTGAAGGATAAATGATCAACTATTTTTGTCATAACTTTAAGATAATGAATTATTTAAATAATAAAACTATTTAATTAATAGAGGAAATGGTAGCTTAATGAAATAATTAAAAATTATTTAATTAATATGGATTTAGAAGTTTTTGAGAAGATGAATGACATGAAAAGGTAAAAATATGTTAGTCGTTTCATGAACTCTACAACTTGAATAAATATCATAATCATTTTTAAATTTTAATACCAAAATATATATTTATTTTTTATATGAATGAATTGTAATATGCATACAAATTGAGCTGTAGAAGTGAAATTGAGAATAAGAAAACCACTTTACCCAAAAATCATATTAGAAAATCCTAATTATTTTAAATAGAAAATTATTAGATCTAAATTCCCTAGGTTCCCAAATGTTTGTTTCATAAAACCATACCAAGCTTTATTTACAACATGCCAATCACTCTAAAAAAGGTTCTAAAAGTCACTACTATTACTACCTCAAGTCTATAATATCCAATCGTACATATAATCTTGGGGTTTTCCCCTTTTAGCAAATTAAAACAAGGCATTTTCTTTTCACCAAAAACATTCATTTTTATATTAAGCTAGTGGGATTTTTCCCCTTTGTGACAATCATCAAAACATGTGCAAATTTAACTTAAATTTTATAAACATTGTCCACATCTTGTTATAGAGAAAATTGATATTGGTATTTTGATTATTTTATATAGATACTTGAGGCCATAGCTAAGATATACTATTATTTATTTCTTATAAGAAGTATACATCAGTCCTAGTTCAAGAGAGTATATCAGAAGGAAAGAACTAGCTCAAAAAACCTCTAGTCACATAGCTTAGAAAACCTATAAAACTAAACATAATTACACCCAAATAACACCTTGCTACACCCAACTACAAAAAACATTAGTCAAAAGATCTCGAGGAGCCACAACCTAGATAAAATGCATGTATGAACCTCAACAAGTTGATACAAAAACCAATACAATGTGTCAAGCTACTCATACATTAGGTCATGCTACCAATTGAACCTTTTGTACACCTAAGATATCTAAACATAATATCTTGAAGTGTAATGACTTTGAGAACAACTTTAAATTTTCTTCCTCTTGTTCATTCTAGCAATTTGGAACGTTTTCATCCAAAATCTTGGGACCTAGCTTTTATCTTAGACCTGCATGCTATCTTGATCTTGGGTGATTAATTTTGGTTCTCTATGTCCATAAGAATGGAAGGCCCTACTTACTCATGAACCAAATCTATATTATCTACCTATGTTGCATCTATTTTTTCTACCTCTAAGGAGTCCTCACTACCTAAGCCATCATCCTTCACCTGTAATATTCCTTAAAACTAATTTTATCTAAAATATATGAAAGAATCTTCACCACCTTTCCAATTCATGTTCAATCTCAACATCATCTAATTTCCTCATGATGTCCTTAACAACATTATTAAAAAATAAAGTAAGTTTGTAATCAAGATATCCTCATCTGATCTATTATAAAATACATCAAACCCCTACTTTAGAGCCTTATTAGATTTCTTGTTTTCCTAAGAACACTTGAGAACATAAATCTCATACTTGTCATGTAATTCAATAAGCTTCCTTATGAATTCCTAGTCCTAAGTTCCATTGGAATCCCTCCTCATGTAAACATTAGCCACTGCCTTGTTAAAAAATTATGTTCCTTCCGTAGTGGCCAACTGTTCCAAAGAGTTTGCAATTAGATGCAAGGCAGGGGATAGATAGTCATTTTTCTTATCAGCCTTAAACAAATCTAAGGGACTGAAACCCTTTTCCAAAAATTTCTCCTTATAACTATGAAGTAATACTTTTTCTAATTTAGATAAAAAAATATTTCTCATTGTCGACATGCAAATAATTGGAAACTCTATCCTTCTCAAGTTGAAAAAATTCCTCAACCTTCAACAAATAGCTTTTCAAGAATAGAAAGTTTCATATTATTCTAACATTAGTTTTTCAAATTCTTCAACATAGTGATCCATGCAACCAACTTTGTGTCCTCTACCTTTTTTTCATCTTGATCTCCATCATAATCACTCTAGCTACTATCTTAAACTAATATCTTCTCGCTTCCAAAAAAATGAATTTTTAAATGATTGACCAACATTATCCGTATTAGTTAGATGAGGATCTATTTGATGGTAACTCCCTCTACACCTGAATTTGCTAGTACATCTGCAATTTTTTACCCTTCTCTATATATATGACTCATTGTAACACTCTCGAACCTTCCCATTAATTCCAACATTATGTCTAGGAACAACTTGTTGGCATTTTTCAAAATGGATTATGCTCTTAAGGCTTCCAATATACCTTCAGACAGATTTTAGGAGTGGTTAATTCCAAAATTTATAAGGAGCTTAAGGTAATTGGACCAACTAGGGACAAGACTACCCTCTGCACTTTTGGCTTAGCAAGACCAAGGTGGGTGTACCTAATCGAGTGAAAACTATACCCTTACAACACTAAGACTAAATTCATATAACAAATGATAGCAAGAAAGTACTAAATGCCAACCAAATAATCATTGAATCTCCATTGCTATGGACAAGCTAACAACTCCTCAACCAAAGTTTAAAATTTTAAGACTGGTTCTTGATTCAAATTTGATGATTGTAACAACCCTAATCAGTGTGTGCTAACAGGAGACCTACTCATTTAGACCAGTGCTTTATCCATTGGGCAAGAACTCCAAGACACATAAGATGCAAAGACTAGAAAATATCCAAGATTCATAGCTATAAATACATTTTTCACAATCCTTACTACTTATAAAGAATCCTTGTGCAGACTAAGATGAACTCATATCCCATCCAGAGAAATATTTAATCCAATCCTAGATCAGAACTCAGGAATGAAAATACATACATAAACAATTATGTAATGAACCATAAATTTAAAATTCTTAAAATTGAACACATAGGAGAGAAAAGAACCAGATATTTGTATTAAGTATGATGAATCCTGCATATGCATACAATATATCTCAGAATACAAGCTTGCAAATAATAGCTTAGACCTACAACTTTTTATCTCTCATTAACAAAAACTGAGCAAAAAATTCTTACAATCCTGACTGAGAATAGGGTTCACAAAAAATATGCTAGTCAAACACCTAACTCCCAATACCTTTGAATGATCATGAAAAATCCTTTTATCACAAGGATTGCAACAAGCATCTGATCATTCAGGACAAAATTAAAAACTTCAATCACCCTTAAGAAATTGAATTATTGCAGACAAGACATGCCACCTAGCACAAGGCCATAGAGATCAAACTAATCATCAACTTGAGCAACACATCAGCTGGCACCCCATAAGGACAAAGAAATCATCATTAAAACCCCTATTAATTTAGGCTACATTAGAGATGGCATGAATTTTTATGAAATTCTCCTTAGCATAAGCACCTCAGGACACAAAATCGGCATGTGACGACCACCATGATCTTACTCATAAATTTTCACCTGCAACTGAGCTGGAACATGATCAAATTTGATTTGGCTTTCTGGCTTTCTGACTCATTATCTCAAACCCTGTAGAAACCCTAGATAGAATTTTAAATTTTGAAAAACAATGGTTACCACCAGGTTTAAAACACAATCGTGGATCAAATTCCTTCCCGGCACATCAAATGGTCCTCATAAAATCCGCCCAGCTGGACTAGAAATTTTTCCACATAAAACTCCAGCCAATAGAAGTATTTCATTAAAACCATGTGTGAAATTGTGGCACCTTAAGAATCTTACTCAGAAGGAAAAGTGTCAATCAGTCACAGAAGCGCAAACATTAAACAGTGAGAAACTTTCCCTTTGTGACTATGCCACTATTGTTGATCCTTCCCAAACATGTCAGATCTTTACCACTAAACCACGACAATCCCTTTAACCCTAAGTCACTCAGTGATCTAGCGACTGAAGACTTCTCGTGATCACTTGATGTTTGGCCAGACCCTGGTTTAATCTTGAGAGCATGTGAATAAAGAATTTGCTAGATTTCCAGATGTTCTCTTAACCCTTAGTTTCATTTGGAGAATGAATGATAACCATTGATCAAATCTGCATCAACGGTCCTTGTTTAAAGATTAAAATTGGTCCCACTACCGCTACCGTTAATTCATCATTTCAATCAAATGACCATTGCAACATTGTGATCAGTAAATCTTCATTCATCTTTTCTTTGCGGATGTGTGATAACTGTCGATTATGATCGTTCTTTACCCTACCTTATACATTGAAAAATATAGCCCCACTGACAACATCCACATCATCATCACAATAACCAATGAAAATCAAACATATCTACAACACCTAGCATCAGACCCACCACATCATTAGTCCTTTACCCACTGGAAGATCTGACGGTTGTTGCAACATCGTGATCAGTAATAGTTTGTGCACTTCTTCTTTGCGGACTCGCGACAACCATCTTTAGGAAGATGTTGGATAATTAAAACCTTTAGTAACTGGGCACAGCTGACAATAGGGATAGGTGGCGATTAGTCACAACATCGCAAAGAAGAAAATCTGACGTTAGGGAAGCTTTGAGAACATGCGACAACCGTAATATCTTATTTGTAATCCACCCATTCCATAGCCCTCCCTTGGAATATTCTATGATTCCTTTTCTTCTAAATCTCCCAAGTTATGATTGAGGATGAAGTTATCCATATGTTTCCAAATAAACTATTGTTCCATATTCTCAACCAAGATTGGAATAATGTCAAAATATCATTTGAAAGTGTTGAAATTGAGCCCAGTTTGGCGCATAGTCATTGCCAACACTTTTTAGAGAAAAGGAATGTAGCATATGATTATCATCCTCTTCAGCTTTGTTGTACAGGAAACAAATTGATGAACCTTGAAAAATTATCTTTCTGAACAAATCAGTTTTTAGAAACTTTTCTTGTAGAGAAGCCCAAGTGAAGACGATCGCCTTTGGTAGACATAATTTATCCCAACATAGATGAACTGGTAGTTGTGTTTTTTCTCTTTCTTTCATACATGATAATGCATTATATCCATCCTTAGAATTGTATACTCCCTCCTTAGAGCCTCCCCATATTATTTTATCATTACCTTATTTCAAAGAGATAAATCCATTTTTGAGAATTTCTCTTATCAACTCAATACATATTGGTGGTAGGTCTAGGTCCTCAATTTTTTTCATTCCCTTATATGATCAAGATTTGGATTTGTAAACACAATGTAAACTCTAACATATATTCCCTAGTTGAGTTCACAAATGTGTTTGATTCTATTTTCATCCATTAGATTGTTGATGATTGAATATCCCCCCCCAAGAGGCCTACGAAAAAAGGGATTTTTTTCCATCCTTTATGTTCCATGATATGTGGTTAAGTATAATATCACTACATTTTGAAATAAATTTCCAAATATGAAAAACACTTGGGAAGTTAGATAACCTTAAAATATATTCATTCTTGAATTTTTTAGATATTTACCTTTAATGATTCTTACCCATTTAAGATGTGACTCCCTATGAATTTTCAAAATAACTTTTCCCCTAGTGCTTTTTTTTGCCATAGTTGGCAGGAAAAAGCACTAGGGGATTGCATATCCTTTCCCATGAAATTAAAGAATAATTTTTCTTAACTCTTGAAATTAAAGAAAAATTATGATTCTTACCTCCATGCTTGATGGGATTGCATATCCTTTCCCATGAAATTAAAGAATAATTTTTCTTCACATCTATACCCTACTAGAAGAATTTCCTTAACTTCTTTATCAGATCAATATAAGATCTAGTTGATAGGGAAATACATGATATTAAGTATATAGGGATTGAAAATAATGTTTCCTTTATTATTAAAATTCTTCCTTCCCATGTTAGCCATTTAGATTTCCACGATTCTATTTTCCTCTCTATTTTATCTCTTACTGATTTCTAAGTTGTAGTTGATTGTAGAGATTTATCCAATGGCCTAGATATGGTCAAGTGACTTTACCATTCTTAAATCCTAGCAAGTTCCTTAAAACCTAATCTTGGACTTTTAATTTCACAAAAAAGATAATATATGTGATTTCTCCTGATTTACTACTTGTCCTGAAGCTTTAGAGTATGTTTTGAGCACTCCTTTCAATTATAAGGCTTATCCCTTATTCCCTTTTCCAAATAACATAGTGTCATTAACAAATTGTCGATGTGTCACTGATTGAACTAAAGAAGTCACTTACACGCCTTTCAAGTTTCCATTCTTTTATAGGGTGGATAACTTCCTTCCAAGAGCTTTAGCCATAATGACAAACAAGAAAGGCGATAACAGATCTCCTTGTTGAATTCCTCTTGAAATGTTAGAAAAGATTGAGGGTTCCCATTGATAAGAATAGAAAACCATGGCATGGATATACAGTAGAATATTAGACCTATCCACACTTTGCGGAATCCAAACCTTTCCAAACATTTAGCCAAGAATTTCTAGTTCACATTGTCATACACTTTTTTATATCTAGTTTAATGATCATACTTGGGGTCTTAAGTTTTTTAAATAGAATGAATAGCTTCTTGGGAAATGATTACCTTGTTAAAAATAGATCTCCCTAAAACAAAGCTTGTTTGTTCTTCTTCTATTAATTTTGGGAGTAAATTTTTTAATTGTTTGGCTAAAGCAGACCTTGTAGATGGTGTTACAAACATAAATTGGTCTAAACTCATCTAAGAATGTTAATTTTTCTTTGTTTGGAATGAGGGTTAAAAAGGTGTTGTTTATTTCTCTCAAAAAAATTTCGTAGATTCTTGTTGCCTCTAACACTTCAATCATCTCAAATCCTAAAATTGGTCAACATTCTTGGAAGAAGCCAGCTGGAAATCCATTAGGACCTGGTTCTTTGTCTAGATGAAGCTGAAATAAGGATGTATGTATTTCTTCCTTTGAGAATTTAGCCATCAAAAATTTGTTATCCTTAGCTGTCACAATTTGAGGGATGTCACTTAGCATCTCTTGTTGCACTAACAAATCAGAACCCTAAAAATTATTTAGTAAATTTGAATAGAAACTCACTATCTTTTTTTTTAATTTAATTTTTGTTTGATCTTCTATAATGCAACCATTTCCATCATTGATCTTATGAGTTCTATTAATAGTTCTCCTTTTTTTTGTACTGTTGTAGAAAAAATTTGCATTCTTATCCCCTTATTCAAGCCAAACCTCTCTAGATTTATGCCTCCAAAAGATTTCTTCTTTAGCCAAAATTTCCTCATATTCCTTTAATAACTCATTTTCCTAATAGAATCTTTCCTTTTCCATTACATGAAGAGTGACTTGTTCATTCAGTTCCTTCATGCTTTGTTTAATTGATCTCTTTATTTCAAAACCATTTTTAAAGTGGTTCTTGTTCCATTCTTACAATTTTACTTTGATTTCTTCGATTTGGATATAAAGCAATATGCTTTGGATCCTTCAAGCTGAGATTATTTCCACCATTCATCTATCAAACCTTAAAAAAATTCATATTTCATCCACATGTTTTCAAATTTGAAGGGATAGAACATTGGTTTATCTTCTCTCAATATGCCCAACTATTTGGGAAAATGGTTTGATCTCGATACAAGAGAAATGGATGCCTTCAAATAAAAATGGAAAGAAGCTAAGTCACCTCTGTATAATAATCTATCCAATTTTATGCTATATGACTAAAGCCAAGTCTTACTATTGTTCCATGTGAACATTTCATTCTCCAAGTCAACCTCCATGAAATTTTCCTTTGTCACCTAGTTTTTGAAGTCAATTTGTGGCTGAAATTATTTTTGTATACCCCTCTTTTTTATGATAGATTGAGGATGGCATTGAAGTCTCCACCAATGATGAAATTATTTATGGCCAAGATCAAAAAAGATTACTTATCTCTTCCCATACTCACACTTTCTTTTTTGTCATTATCAGATCATAAACATTAATTAAAGAGAACTTAAAATTTCTATACAAGTTGTGCACTAATCCTCCTAGCCAATTGAATATACCATCCAACTTTTTAAAGAGAACTGTGTTTGGGTTCCATAGGATTTACAATCCCCCGAGGCACATATGGCTTTTATTGATTCTAATTCCCATTTGTCTATTGATCTTTTGAATTTTTTTATTTGGTCTACATTTAACTTTGTCTCTTGAGGCATGATTACATCTTCTTTGAATGAAAAATTACACCATTTGATTAAATGCTACTTGTTAGGAGCATTTGTGCCCCTAACACTCAATGAAATAATTTTGATTTCTCCTTGGGAAGGAACTTCCCCTTCCTTATATGAAAATAAGTTGTGATTTTGTTTTGGTCTGACTCCTCTTCTTCACTTCTCAAGTAAGAAAGGGATTTTCTCCCCTTTCCTTTCTTCCTTTTCTTCCCACAAACTGGTGTTAATTTTGTTGGAAACATTCTTTGTATTCCTAGTTTTGGGCTTCTTACTTCTGTCATTCCTAATGGCTCTGTATATTCCTCCACTTCTTGTATTTGAATTTCACAATTCTCTTTGTCATCAAATAGGGCTAAATCAAAGGAATCTAGCTCTATCTCTTCATGTTCTATATCTCTTCACTTTCGTAGAATTAATTCATTTCCTTTGGACAACCCAAATCCAACATCCTATCAACAACGTCATATTTTCTTCTTTCTATAATCTCATCTCCAGAATCCACTGGACCTTTCTCATCTATTCCAAAGAGTTCATATACTTCTTATAGTCTTCATGATATATTTGAATTTTGATTAATTTCCCCTAAGTTGGATCCTCCTTTATACTCTCTTCCTTCCAAATCATTGCTTGGTTTTTTTTAAGGTCTGTAAGTGGTATTAGACCACCTTTGATTTATACTTGTTTATCTTCCCAAGAGGCGAGCATCCTTCACTAATCTCTAAAGTTTAAGATGTAACTTTATATTCAATTTAGTAATCTTATCCTTATTCCAACTTATGTTCTTGTTCTCTTGTAGATAATTCTCATCTAATGCCAAATCCATAACTCTTTCTTTCCTCAAGGAACTATCTGCATCTAGAAACTTCTTATCCTTATCTAATGCCAAACCATGAAAATTTATCCTCCTAGAAGAGAAATCTCTATCTTCCAATCTTCTATCCTTATTCTTATTGTTTAATGGAACCGATTTTGACCTTGATATATTATCCTTTTCCATCAATCTTAGAGATTTTTTATTTCCTACTTATAAGACGCTTGGTTCTAATGAGTTAATATTTGATTCCAACTTCCTACTTACTTCCTTGTTGTTGGATTTCCCTTTGGGTCTACCTCTCCTTGGGTTTCTAGGAATTTTATCAATTTTTCCATTTGGCATAAAATTTCCTTTTGATGAAAGTCTTTCTTTGTTGATTAGATCTACCAATCTTACATGAATAATTTTCTCTGTACATCCTCTATAGTTTTATTATTATTATTATAGGATGAGTTGATAATGTCTATAATTTTTTATTCTAATATCTCATCATACTCCTTTAGATTTGTATTGTCAATATCTTTTTGTTTCTCCTTTTGTCTAATATTCTTCATTGTATCCATCATCCCCTCCGCCAAAACTTGATCTGTTATTTCCTCTAAAAATTTTGGTATGGACCTCTTCCAAACATTATAGTATGAATCTTCATTGTCATTTCTTGATTACTTATGTTTGATATTTCATATGCATCTGATATCTATCCATTTTATCTATTGGGAACCATCCTTTTCCCCTTGAAACATCTAATTTTGTGAGAGCATCCTTTCTTCCTATATTCTTGAAGTAATTGCAGGCTTGGGATTCCATTCTTTAAAATTGTGTTTCTTTTTAATCATGATAGTTTGATCCAATCTCAAACTCTCAGATATTCCCACATACCTAGGCCCCTCAATGTATGGCTTATTCTTAATCCAACGTTCCTTACAAAGTTGATATTTCTTTTCTTCATACCCTTGATGTCTAGTAGTGAAGAGTTTTCTTTCCTGTAACCTAGTGCAATAGTGAGTCTATCTCTAAAATAGGGACTAGAGAAACAACATGATTTTATCATATTTAAGTATTTGTCTTCCCCTTCAGGTTTACTGTAATGATATTTCTAAGAATAAAGTGGTGGGGTTTCCTTTAAATTGTCTCTAGTATTCCTCAAACCTAGAGTTCTTAATTATTGTATGAGTCTCCATACTTCATGGGTCTTCCTCCCCTTGGGTTTCCCCAAAGAATTTCATTGTTGAGATTGGAGGACCCTCAATCCTATCAATATAATCATAAGTGATCCTTTGAATTTAGGTACCATGTTTTGAGGGTTCTGGGGAGTTCTTTCTCAGTGCCCCTTAAATATAACATAGATCCTAGGGCTTCAACTGTCCTCGAATAGGGTTGATTTAAGAAAGATTCCTAATTTGTTTCCAAAGACCTCCTAGATATATGTATTTATGTATTCTAATGGGAGATAGTCGAATTGGATACAGACGAGAATGAATTTATTACAATGATATTATATATTGAAGTTTCAGATCGAGCTTTGCATATCTAACCCAGATGTTTTGAAACCCAAATATTTTTTAAAAACCTTGTCTCTACTAACTTTAGATTTGAATATCACTATGAAAAACCCACTTTCAAAATCTAGAATATCAACTTCTTCTAAATCATTCCAATTTTCATTCATCCATTTTTGGAAATCCTTTAATGAAATGGAGATATTCTAAAACTTACCAATTATGGCTTGTTGTTGTCAAAGCTTCCTTGTCTGAACTTCTAGAGACTCCTCCACAAAGTTAATGGATGCTTTGCCAACTGTGTGGTTTGTTGGTATTGCTTCCTTCCTTTTACTTTCTTCTCCCTTCTCATTTGTGTTGACCTTGACCTTGCTAACTTCTCCCTCTTTTATCCCCTTATATTTCCATATTTGTCTTGTTTTGACTTTTAGGGTTTGCGAACCTAATCTCTCATTTGCTCCAACTTTTTTAGTCCTTTAAAAAACTCTCCCATTTTTCTAATTTTATCCTGCATTGGCTTCCAAAGATGCAAATTCTTTTTCTTACCTTACTACTTTCATTACCCGTTAGATAAATCCACCTCTTTCTCTTTGATGCCATATCATTTTGCCTCCTCTTAGTTTTGAGTAACATCCCTCTTTTCCTAAAGATGTCCCAATGGTGATTCGACCAAGCTTTCTTTAAGAGAGCAGGATTGAAGGGCCTGACATTTCTGAATGTTCTAGATAGATTGGAATGATGTTTGAGTTTATTTCAAATCTCCTTCCAAACTTATTCACCCCTCAATTATTTTTTCTATACTGATCTTTCACTAGGGTTAGAGTTATGAGGTTTCTGCTAGCATTTTTATAGTTATTCCCCTGTTTGTTGTCGAATACATCTCCAACTCCTTTATGAACCCCTCCCATCGCTCCTCTTGGCTAATATAAAACTCCGAAGGCCTAAATTTCCTATGAATTTCTTCTGTAATGCTCCATGATCATTTCCTACCTCTTGGATGTTCTATTTGCTTAGAAACCCACAAGATGAAACTTCTTATTTTTCAAGAATTGGTATTTTGAAGATTGTGACATTAGGACAATTTATTTCTCACCAAGGTAGCTAGTAATTACATCTATAAGTCTTGATCTCATTTGTTCAACTCTCAGTATTTTCTCATTGGTTCTTAATCAATGAAATTAGGTGTCACCTCCTTCTAATAAATATATACCTCTTTCTCACTTGATTGATTTAATTCTTATCATAATTACAAGTTAACTTGCAATCTCTTGTGGATTTGTCATTTTGATTCACTCATCTAAGAGGCTTATACATGTATTCTATTATTTGATTTCAAAATTCAATCAATCAATTCATGAATATAAATAACATTATTATGTATTTCTAATTTTTGTACCAAATTCATAGGAATTAGGTCCATAGTTAATTTTTTTTTATCACATAATCTAAATTTAAATGAATGTTGAAATTAGAGTAATTTTTTTATGAACATGGTCATACGGTAGGATATGTTTTGAAAATAATGATTCATTGAGAATATAGCACTAAAAACTCTTCAAATAATTCTACGGATTCTTGTGCAGCTTAGACTAACACTACATCACCCTAGACAACATATTTCCACCACAATATCAAAATCTACTTAGTAATTTTAGATATTCCAATGTTTGAAGGTTAAATTAAAATTAAATAAAGTAGAAAAAACAAAAAATTAAAAAAAAAAATAAAATAAAATAAAACACAAAGTTGAAAAAAACATACCCATTACCCAACGACATTCAAATTAAGACTTTAAATTCGATTCAATTTTATTTCCATAGTCTGAGAAAACTAGATCAAAGAGTTCGAGTTGATTTCCATAATCTGAAAAACTAGAAGCAGCAGAGCCATTTGAAGAGCAGCTGACAAATGCTGTATTCTGAGTATTCGCCATTCTCAACAATTTAAGCCACTCGAAGAGCAGCCGAGCAGACCTGTATTCCGAGTAGAAAATTTTGTCAGGTAGAAAATTTGATGTGAAGAATTTTAATGAAGAAAAGCTCTGCAAATCAAAATCAATGGAGAAAGAATTGGAGAAATTGTGCAGTGTAATGAGGGACTTCATGAGCATGCATTTGTATTATTTGCAGAAAAGGTCGTCAATAATACAGGTCTTATTATTTCAGGGCTCTCCACATTCTCAACAATTTCAAGATTATCTTCAAAGACAAATGCCTGGTATTCGCTATACCCTTTTCCTCTCTCAATTCTTGTTTTAAGTTGGTGGGTTCATAAATTTTATAGTAGTTTAACTTTAAAATTTAAGTTTTGGAATTTAAGAAAACTGATACAAAGAAATATAAATAAACAAAAGATCATTATTCTTAAATAAAAGATACCAATGGTCATTCTTCAAGCCAACCTTTCCTTTGCTTTGCCTTCATGACCAAAACCCTAGTCCATGCAACCCAACCTTCCCATGACATCCTCGTCCCAATTTGTACCCAACTCTAACATGAGCTTCTCTGCCTCCTCATAAGTGTGAGCTAGAACTGTATGGGGTTACAAAGGGATTAAGCTCACAAGATTTTGCAAGAAGTGGTTGGGCTTTTTCATGTGCTTTTTCTGCAGGAGCCATACAAGTCTCTTGCAGCGATTTGATCTGTTGGAGATACCACAGCCCTGCAGTGATCAAAGACAGGGGGAATCACAAGCTCTATTTCTTCAAACCCCCTGTTGCTAAGCTTCTCTCCATTGATCTTACCATTCTTTCTCCTCTTCTCGTTGATAAAGCTTCTCCTCCCTTACAATCAAATTATAAAGAGCACCCATTCTGGAAATGGAATTAACCCATAGCCATGGCTTGCCATCTCCTGGCCACAGAGCAGTCCAATTGTTTCCTGACCACTCGAGCTTCCCATTACTGTTATCAAACAAATTGTCCTGGAAACTAAACAACTGGTCTATAAAATCTGCCATGGTCATGAACAAAAAGATTGCAACCAATCTTCTGGGCACCTAAACATCGTCCCCTGTTCTAATATGTTTCACAGCAACTCCCTCAGGGGGCAGTATTTTCTGAATTTTCTTTCTCCAATCAGGAAGAAAAATTCCATCCAACTCTCCCTCCAGAATCTCATATTTGTCATGGATTTTGTCAATCCAATTCCCCTTTTTTTTCCTCCAGTTCCAATTTCTGCAGCTTCAGATCCTCTGCCTCGGCCTCTTGCAGTGTTTTCTCTGATTCCTTGAGTGCAGAAACTAAGTCCTCATCAGAAAAATGAAATAACAGATTGTCATGAATAAGAGGCTGCCTGGGCACAATACAGAACATGTGCACAAGCTCTTCTACTTCATCCCCAGTAAGGTCTGTCACTTTCTGCCTGTCAACATTGGGCTGAAAAATTGCAAGATTGACATAAGAATTTGAATAAGCAGAATGAAATAAATCACACCTGGCGAGGTGGTGTGAGTTTGATTCCTCCTCCTCGTATTCATTTTTCTTTCTAGGAAATTTCTCCTCAACAGCCTTGAAACCCTCCTTTAGCAGTCATAACATACTATAGGAAAGAGTCTGCTCTACTTCTCAAAGGTATTCTATGAGAGGCTTGATGTACCAGAAGAAATGACAAGGCAGTAATTCGCAACTATTGATTTACAGTAGAATATAAGGTATGAATTACATTCATTATTTTTCTCATCATTTTGATACATAAGATTGAGATGTTACTATTTGAATGAAATTATGTAGTCATTGAATAGCAGTGCCACATAGAAGTCTGTAATAAATTAGATTTATATAAAACCAATTTCACTTTTCTTTTGAGGTTCAAGTTTATCAACATGATTTAAACCAGTTGCACAGTAGCTGCATTAATGGATATTTTATGTCCACTTAAACATAGGTATATACCAGCAAATTGGTTCTCACATTTCTTTTGTTTTTGGTATTCAATACGGTTTTCCATTTGTGTATTTGTGCTTTGGACACTATGTCCCTCATTTTTTACTTCCTACTGACAAGCAGTACTAGCATATATGGTTTCCAATTAGTGGTCAAGGGAAAATGGTTTTCAATTAGTGGTCAGGGGAAAATGGTTTTCGGAGTTCTGTGTTCTAGGTTTCTTTATCTTCTCTGCATTTTCTTTACTGAAATCAGTCCTGGTCTCTAGAATAGTTTGAAACTCCTGCAATAATCAATAACGTCACAGCAATCGAGAAAATTGATCCCAAAAACCAGGCCAAGCAGCAACAGAAAGAACAGCCTATGCGTGTGAGAAAATTGATCCTAAAAACTCAATATAAAACTTTGAACTCAGTCCTGAATCTTTACTGAAATTGAAACTCTTGGTCTCTAATCTCTCAACAGAATAGCTTGAAAATTGATCCCAAAAACCAGGCCAAGCAGCAACAGAAAGAACAGCCAATTGGGGAAACAGAATTGTGTTTAATGTTTGTAGTGGATTTTTTCCTCGCAAGTAAGGTGAAAACAGAGGAAAAGAGTTATATTTTCTTTATCTTACATCTTCACAGAGATGAAGTCAAGTGTTTAATGTTCACAATAGTTTTTTTCTTGTAGATAATGTAAAAGAATTGTATTTCTTTGGCTTACAATAATCTAAGAGGATCATACCCCTAGTGTTGAAGTCAATTTTTTTAAAAATTTAAATAAATTGTTGAAATTAGATTGATTTTTATAAATTGTAACAACTAAGAAATATTTTTAATCTTAATCAATGAATACAGTATTTTTAGGAAGGGGTCAAATTGCCCCTTCCATAGGCTTGAAGAATGACCATTGGCCATGGTCATTCTTAAAAGCTTTTGCCTTTTACAAGACAATCCACTAACACTCTTTTTATTAAGAAAAATCGTGAACTATTTTTGTATAGAGTATTTTTTAAAATTATATGCATCTCAAAATTTCTTTTACATGTGTATTTGAACCTTTGCATACTTATACTTTGAATTTACATTACAATGTTAAATTAGTTTGATGTTAGTGTACTTCAAATTTGGTATGTCTAAATATAATAAATATGTCAAATCGTGCTTCATATTTAGTATTTGTTACTTTACAATTAAATTTTACTTTAGAAAAATATTTTCACTTTATGGACTAACACTCTTTTTATTAAGAAAAATCATGAACTATTTTTGTATGGAGTATTTTTTAAAATTTTATGCATCTCAAAATTTCCTTTACATGTGTATTTGAACTTTTGCATACTTATACTTTGAATTTACATTACAATGTTAAATTAGTTTGATGTTAGTGTACTTCAAATTTGGTATGTCTAAATATAATAAATATGTCAAATTGTGCTTCATATTTAGTATTTGTTACTTTATAATTAAATTTTACTTTAGAAAAATATTTTCTCTTTTTATTTGCAAAATGTATGTATTTTACTAACATTTAGATCATGTGTGCGTTTTAACTTTTTGTTTGCATAATGTATGCATTTTACTAACATTTAGATCATGTGTGTGTTTTAACTTTTTGTTTGTAGAGTGTATGTATTTTACTAACAATTAGATCATGTGTGTGTTTTAACTAGATTGTGTTAATTGTGCTTCATATTTAGACTTGTTTACTTTAGAACTTTTTGAACAAACATTGACATTCATTTTTTGTGCTTTAATTAACTTTGATGCATGCCTACAATTTTAATAATTTATTGAATTTACTTTGTGTGAAGTGTGCATAAAGTGTATTTTTTTAACTATACACTTTAACTTTATAATTAACTTTGAACTTTTGCATGCTTGAAATTTGTGAGTGCACGAGTGAAATTCAATTTATGTGTGTCAATTATTTATTTTTTGTGTTTGAACTTTACTTATGATATTTACTCCATATGTTTGAGGTGTGTGGTTCAACAAACTTTAGAGCTTTACATTTATTTTATGTCATGTTTGTTCTAAACTAAGTTCAAACATCATCATAATTTGTGCAATAATCATACATGAGAAAGGAGGAGGGAGGGGGAGGGAAAAGGGAGGAGGAGGAGGGAAAGGCAGGAGGGAGGAGGGAAAGGAGAGAAAGGAGAGAGGGAGGAGAAGGAGGGAAAGGAGGGAGGGAGGAGAATGATGGAGAGAGGGAGGAGAGGGAGGAAGAGGGAGGAAGAGGGAGGATAAAGAGGGGGAGGGGGAGGGAGAGAGGGTGGAGAAGGAGGGAGGGAGGAGAGGGAGGGAGAGAAGGAGGAGAAGGAGGGAGAGAGCTAGGGGAGGAGGAGGGAGAGAGGGAGGAGGAGGGAGAGAGGGTGGGAGGGAGATGGAGTAGGAGGGAGGAGAAGAAGGGATATATGGTGAGAGGGAGAGAGGGAGGAGAAGAAGGGAGAGAGGGAGGAGAAGGAGAGGGAGCATGAGGGATGGAGAGAGGGAGGGTGAGGGGGGAAAGGGGGAGGGAGGGAGGGAGAGGGATGGAGGGAGGAGAGAGAGAGAGAGAGAGAGAGAGAGAGAGAGAGAGGACAAGGAGGGAGAGAGGGAGGAGAAGGAGGGAGAGAGTGAGGAGAAGGAGATGGAGTAGGAGGGAGGAGAAGAAGGGATATATGGTGAGAGGGAGAGAGGGAGGAGAAGAAGGGAGAGAGGGAGGAGAAGGAGAGGGAGCATGAGGGATGGAGAGAGGGAGAGATGGTGGGAGGGAGAGAGCTAGGGGGAGGGGGAGGGAGAGAGGGAGGAGGAGGGAGAGAGGGTGGGAGGGAGATGGAGTAGGAGGGAGGAGGAGGAGGGAGAGATGGTGGGAGGGAAAGGGAGGAGGGAGAGGGAACATGAGGGATGGAGAGAGGGAGCATGAGGGGGGAAAGGGGGAGGGAAGGAGAGGGAAAGGGAGAGAGGGTGGGGGAGGGAGAGGGAGGAGGGGGAGGGAGAGGCAGAGGGAGAGAGGGAGGGGGAGGGAGAGTGAGAGGGATAGGGAGGGAGAAGGAGGAGGGAGAGAGGGAGCAGGAGTGGGAGAGGGAGAGGAAGTGGGAGGGAGGGAGGGAGAGGGAGTAGGAGGGAGCATGAGGGAGATGCGAAGATGGAGAATGAGGGAGGGAGGGGGAGTAGGAGGGAGCATGAGGGAGAGATGGAGGGGGAGGGGGAGGGAGGGAGAGAGAGGGGAAGGAGGGAGTGGGAGTGGGAGGGGGATGGGGGATGGGGAGGGAGGGAGGGAGGGAGAGGGAGTGGGAGGGAGGAGAAAGAGGGAGAGAGGGAGAGGGAGCATGAGGGAGGGGGAGAGGGAGAGGGAGGGAGGGGGGGAGGGGGAGAGGGAGAGGGAGGGAGGGGGGGAGGGGGAGAGGGAGAGAGGGAGGGGGGAGAGTGAGAGGGAAGGAGGTGAAGGAGGGAGAGAGGGAGAGGGAGCAGTAGGGAGAGGGAGTGAGGGAGGAGGAGGGAGAGGGAGAGGGAGGGAGTGAGAGGGAGGGAGGAAAATTAGGGAGAGAGTGGGAGGGAGGAAAAGGAGGGAGAGTGAGAGAGAGGGAGGGGGAGGGAGAGTGAGAGAGAGAGGGAGGGAGTGAGAGGGAGAGTGGGAGAGGGACGGAGGGGGAGAGAGTGGGAGGGAGGGAGGAGGGAGAGTGGAAGAGAGGGAGAGTGAAAGGGAGGGAGGTGAAGGAGGGAGAGAGGGAAAGGGAGAGGGAGGGAGAGGGGGAGGGGGAGGGAGGTAGAGGGAGGAGGAGGGCTCTAGAGAGGTAGAGGGAGTGGGAGGGAGAGGGAGCAGGAGGGAGAGAGGAAAGGAGTGTGAGAGAGGGGGAGGAGGGAGCGGGAGGGGGAGGAGGGAGGGAGGTGAGGGAGGGAGCAGGAGGGAGGAAAAGGAGGGAGAGATTGAGAGAGGGGGAGGGGGAGGAGGGAGTGGGAGGGAGGTGAGGGAGGGAGCGAGAGGGAGGAAAAGGAGGGAGAGAGTGAGAGAGGGGGAGGGGGAAGGAGAATAAGAGGGAGGGAGCGAGAGGGGGAGAGGGAGGGAGGGAAGTAGGGAGGGAGTGGGAGGGAGGAGGATGGAGAGAGGGAGAGGGAGAGAGGGAGGGAGGTGAAGGAGGGAGCGGGAAGGAGAGGGAGAGGGAGCAGGAGGGAGGGGGGAGGGAGGGAGAGGGAGAGAGAGCGAGGAGGAGGGAGAGAGGGAGAGGGAGAGGGAGAGGGAGAGGGAGCATGAGGGAGAGAGGGAGAGGGAGGGGGAGGGAGAGGGAGAGGGAGAGGGATGGAGGTGAAGGAGGGAGAGAGGGAAAGGGAGTGGGAGGGAGAGGGAGAGGGGGAGGGAGAGGGAGAGGGAGGAGGAGGGAGAGAGGGAGAGGTAGAGGGAGAGAGGGAGGGGGAGGGAGAGTGAGAGGGATAGGGAGGGAGAAGGAGAAGGAGGGAGAGAGGGAGCAGGAGTGGGAGAGGGAGAGGAAAATGGAGGGAGGGAGGGAGGGAGAGGGAGTAGGAGGGAGCATGAGGGAGAGATGAAGATGGAGAATGAGGGAGGGAGGGGGAGTGGGAGGGAGCACGAGGGAGAGATGGAGAGGGAGGGGGAGGGAGGGAGGGGGAGGAAGGGAGAGAGAGGGAGTGAGAGAGAGGGGAAGGAGGGAGTGGGAGGGGGAGGGGGAGGGGGGAGGGAGGGAGTGGGATGGGGAGGAAAAGGAGGGAGGTAGGGGAGGGAGAGGGAGGAAAAGGAGGGAAAGAGAGAGAGGGAGAGGGGGAGGGGGAGAGATAGTGAGAGGGAGGGAGTAGGAGGGAGGGAGGGAGGGACGAAGAGAGAGAGATGGAGGGAAAGGGGGAGAGAGGGAGAGAGAGAGGGGAGGGAGGGAAAGGGGGAGGGAGTGAGGGAGAGGGAGATGGGGAGAGAGGGAGAGAGGGAGGGAGGATGTGTGAGTGGGAGAGAAAGGGGAGGGAGGGAAAGAGGAGGGGGAGGGAGGGAAAGAGAGGGAGAGGGAGGTAAAGGGGGAGAGAGGGAGGGAAAGGGGGAGAGAGGGATAGAGAGGGAGGGAGAGAGGGAGGAGGAGGGAGAGAGGGGGGGGAGGAAGTAGGAGAGAGAGAGGGAATGAAAGGGGGAGGGAGGGAGAGTGAGAGGGAGGGAAAATGGGAGAGAAAGTGGGAGGGAGGGAATGGGGGAGAGAGGGAGAGGGAGGGATAGGGGAGAGAGGGAGGGAGAGAGAGAGGGAGGTAGGGAGGAAGAGGGAGAGGGAGAGAGAGATGGAGGGATGGAGAGCAAGAGTGAGGGAAAGGGGTAGAGATGGAGAGAGAGGGAGAGGGAAGGAAAGAGGGAAAGAGGGAGAGGGAGGGAGACCAGGAGAAAGGAAGAGAGAGAGGGAGGGAGGGAGCGAGGGAGGGAGGGAGGATGAGGGAGGGAGAGAGGGAGGAGGGAGGAGGCATGAGAAGAATGGAGAGAGGGAGAGGGATCATAAGGGAGGGAGGGAGAGGGAGAAGGAGGGAGGAGAAGGAGGGAGGGAGGAAGAGGGAGTGGGAGGGAGAGGAAGCAGGAGGGAGGAGAAGAAGGGAGAGAGGGAGAGGGAGTAGGAGGGAGGGAGGGAGGGAGGATGAGGGAGGGAGAGAGGGAGGAGGGAGGAGGCATGAGAAGAATGGAGAGAGGGAGAGGGATCATAAGGGAGGGAGGGAGAGGGAGAAGGAGGGAGGAGAAGGAGGGAGGGAGGAAGAGGGAGTGGGAGGGAGAGGAAGCAGGAGGGAGGAGAAGAAGGGAGAGAGGGAGAGGGAGTAGGAGGGAGGGAGGGAGAGGGAGAAGGAGGTAGGAGGAGGGATGGAGGGAGGAAGAGGTAGGGGGAGGGAGAGGGAGTGAGAATGAGAGAGGGAGGAAAAGGAGGGAGAGAGTGAGAGAAGAAGATGGAGAGTGAGAATGAGAGGGGAGGGAGATGGAGAGTGAGAGTGAGAGGGGAGGGAGAGTGAGAGGGAGAGGGAGAGAAGGAGGGGGAGGGAGAGTGAGAGGGATGGAGTGGGAGGGAGGAGGGGGACAGGGAGCAGAAGGGAGAGAGGGAGGGAGGGAGGGAGGGAGAGTGAGAGGGAGGAGGGGAAGGAGAGGGATAGGGAGGGAGGGAGAGGGGGAGAGAGGGAGAGAGAGGGGGAGGGAGGGAGTGTGAGGGAGGGGGAGAGGGGAAGAGAGTGAGAGGGATATGATTCTCTTTGATTATATTGAGCAATATGACTAAGTCAACAACCTGTAGTTTGAAATGGTTAATGGTGAGAGATTTAGAAAGCCTAGACCCTCCCTTTTGTGCCTTCAATAACAAATGTTGAGTGATCTCATTCATGTAGACTTGTATTTTGTTAGAAAAAATAGACTGAGAAGAAGGAATGGTCCATCGCTCGTATGGATCCTTCTCAGGAATACCCATTGCAGTTAAAATGTCATCTCTATTTATGTAAACTAAAGCACTTCCATCTATCTTTTTGATGCATTTTTCTTCCATGTTGTACCTTCTAGTGCATTCCACTACTAGCTCTAGGCATGGAATCACTGTGGGAAAAGCACCAGCTTCAGCCAGTCCACTATGAATTACCTCCTCTATCATAGAACCTAGAATAGGGTTTTTAACTTTTCTCATAATTTCTTCTAGTGTTCCTGACCGTATTAATGTATCATCACACTCAGTCAGAGAACTTATTAAAGGAGAAGTGCCTCCAAAATTTGGAAGTGGAGGTTTCATGATGACACAACACAAATGAAGAAGAATAGAGAAATAGAGAAGCTTTGAAGGGTATTTTAAACTTCACAATACAAACAGATTCAATTTGTAACAAGAGGGCCAAGAAGAAATGACTAATCTATTATTTCACGTAGTGCATTAAGCTTTGAGAGGAAAAAGATACCTCAACTTCTATGTTATCCTTGCCTTCACTAGGAGAAAATTTATGCCATGACAATGGATATAACAACTAAGTATCACCCATTTATTTACCGATTCATCACAACATTGTGGGAGATTTGTAATTAATGATGAAGTGATGGCCCAAAGATTTAGTTAATGATGATAGGAGGTTTTCTTGATCACCACATTAACTATTGTACTTTCCTATGAGTGAAATGACATTTAAATGTTACTTCTCTTAATGATTATATATGCGCTACATAGAGATGCCATATTCTCTGCCAACTATCACTTCCATCACATCGTCACTGTCTATTTTTCCTCTTATTTTGAGAGTATCTGTTGAATTTTGAACTCCAAACTAAGAAAGTTCAAAGTTTGAGTTCAATCAGGAACAAGACACGACTACCCTTTGGTATGTTTAAGAAAGCAAAACTAGCAGCGAAAAAGAAAAATTAGTGATCATTAAACCTTTTACAATTTGACAAAGTCAGTTGAACCTTGAACTTTGAACTAAGAAAGTTCAAGGTTCAAAGTTCAATGATAGGACATGTTTTGCAAAAACATGCCACCTAGTTCGTAAGAAAGCAAAAAGAAAACAAAACATATCATAGAGTATTATTGAACCATGAATCTTGAACTAAGGATAGTTCATGGTTCAAGTTCAACCAACAAGAGGTGTATGCAAAAAGGTTGAAAATGAACTTTGGTAAAAATGCATTCCGAAAAGGATTATGGGGTGATTCTTGAGAAGATTAAAGCCATGAATAAAAAGAAAAAATTAGGAGTAACAATGGCTCCATTTGGGGACGAGGACTCTTAAGGATGAAGGATGAACTTAATGATTTGGTTTCCCAGACTAGGGAATCAGAAAAAAAGGGCCAAAAAATAGAAGACAAAAAGAAGACGAGAAAGAAATGACAAAAACAAATAAAAAAGACAAGTAGCACACCAAAACAAATATATACAGAAAAATGGGACAAACTACTTATAGTTGATACAGGTTTAGATCTTGACCATTAAAGGTTAGGGGAAAAATAGTACTGTCAAGATATTCCAGGTTGAATGAACTGCTTGCCAATGCTTTCTTGATTATAAATGGGCCTTTCTAAAGTGATTCAAACTTTCCATGGGCACCCTTAGGTTCTCTTATTTTATCCCACAAAAATACTTGATCTCCTTCCATAAAATTTTGGGGCCTCATCTTTTGATCAAAGATCTTCTTGGCCCAAGCCTGGTGTAAAGCTATCTGACTCACCATTTCCTCTCTCTCTTCTTGTATTTTGTTAAGATACAAAATCCATTTTTCTAGAGCAATTTAAAAACCTTGTTCTTCAATTATTTTTTGTAATTTAACAGTTTCCAATCTTAGAGGTAATGAAAGTTGAGCTTCCATACCATACACTAATTCAAATGGTGACATCTTGATTGCCCTTTTTGGAGAAGTGTGATCTACCCAAAGAGCCTCAAATAACCTCTTATTCCAATCTTTGGCATTGTCATTTACTAATTTCCTCATTATCTTTATCAAGTTTTTATTACTTGATTCTGCTTGCCCATTTCCTTGAGGGTAATAGTCAGATGCATGAGGCAAGTAAATGTCGTGATTATAACAAAATAGTTTTAACTCTTGAGAGGAAAAATGAGTAGCATTATCTGCAACTAAATTGCTAGGGACTCCAAACCTGACTAGAATATAATTTTTTAGGAATTCACATACTACCTCTGATGTAGTTTTCTTGAGAGGAATCACCTCCACCCATTTTGTGAAGTAGTCCATGGGTATATGCACAAAGATAGGGGACCAAAAAGGTGCCACTTTGCTTTTTGGTCCCCCATCGACCATAATGTGTATGCACTAAAGTGCATGTGCCCTATAGGGAACATGAGCTTTGTAAAAAATAGCGTGTACATCCTATAGGGTGCACACACTTTGCAAAACACCATAAAGTGTTTGTTGTGTTTGGGAAAGCCCATATTTCTTTCCACAAACCCATGTTTATAGCGAAAGAGGGCTTCCCAAGCACGTACACAAAATCCTTTTGCTTGTTCAATCTATTTCATTTCATTCATCCATCAATTTGCATAAAGAATGGCTCCACGACATCATCAAGCTCGATCTGGAAGAAGAGGTAAGTGTTTTTATAACCCATGCCTCTTATTTATATTGAAATTTCAGTTTTGAAGAAATTTGTTTTGTTAAAATTTATTTTCTTAGATTTAATGTGTAATTAAAATTTTAAAATCTAATTTTTTTAATTGCTAGGAAAAAATGATCTGCCTGAATAAAACCCTCAACCAAACCCTCCATCTCCTCATCAAGAAATGAATGAAGAAAATGACCAAGAAAATGAACCTCAACCACCTCCACCAATCAAGAAAACTCCTCCTAGAACACAAGAAAATTTAATCAACCAAATTGAAAGACGAAAAAAAGAATTAGAATATTTAATTAGGAGGTTAAAAGATTCTATTGCTACAAATCTTGGAAGGGAAAGACTTGAAAATTAATTGGAATCAATCTTGACCTACGTAGGCTTGGTTAGTGGGAAACTTAATTTATGGCATGATAAAAGAGAAGAACAAAAATAATATTATGAAAATGAATTATCATATGAAGACATAAAAAAGAAAAAAAATCACAAAAGATGACATTTGCAAACTCTTTAAAAACTGAGGGACACTGATACTCTTAGAACTACAACAAGGAGGTTCCCAATTCATTGGTTCTTGAATGAAGACATCAAAAAAAACTTTTGGGAGAGATGGTGTATGCTCTTGGATTCCCCTCCCTATAACAATCATTAGGTTCCTATATATTTCTTGAGGAAACTCTATTGTGAGTTTATACTCAAGGAGGTGCCAAATTATTTTGACTTTCTAGATTTTCAGGATAGAGGAGGGGGGTCATCATTTGATAGAGAGGGGGCACATCGTGATACTAATGCAC
This sequence comes from Chamaecyparis obtusa, assembly GCA_027943335.1. Taxonomy (NCBI): domain Eukaryota; kingdom Viridiplantae; phylum Streptophyta; class Pinopsida; order Cupressales; family Cupressaceae; genus Chamaecyparis; species Chamaecyparis obtusa. Next base: position 1,775,412 of record BSBK01003472.1, on the reverse strand, counting down.
CTAGGGTTCCTATTGGAAAGCCACATGTGGACCATGTTAATATTCCTTATGTTGAGAAGGAACATGTAGAGGTGGACACACTAGGCATGGTTAGTGCTCTGACAGAGACTCCCATTCAATGTGTCACTCCTTTAGTTGAGGGTGACTATGGTCAATCTTTGAGGGGGTATATTTTTCAGTCATGTGGATCTTTGTACACATTTGGTACTACCAAGAGAGAGGAAGAGGATCGTGGAATGATGACTGATGATTTTCTAAATATGACATTTGGCATTGACACAGAGGTAAATATTTTCAAGCTCATTAATTTTATTTAATCATATTTCATTTATAAAAGAATAACTAATTAATTTAGTATCTATTGATTATGTTCAAAATTCAGGGTAAGAGTGTTAGTGGTGGTGGCAATGGAAATGATCCTCCAGCCCCCTTCTACACATCGTCGTCAAGTCCACAAGTATGTATCAAACAAAACATTTTAATTAATATAGTTGATTATTATTTAATTATATGAATGATTGTATCATAACTTATTGTGCATGTGCATTAGTTCACTAGTGGACCATCGACATTCACAACAGATAGCGAAGGGCATGGTGCCACTTTCCTTGAGGTATCTTTATTTGTATGTTAATTTGATTTACTTGATTATATTTAATTAATAAATGAATGAATAACTAAATTACTAGAAAAATTATGATCAAAATCTAGAGGCAAAGTGGTCATTACGGTGATCACGTTCTTTCAGCTGGCTTTGTGATGTCATCATTGAGTCCATGGGTATATATATGTAATAATGCATTATAATGAACATGTTAGTAGTACATTCTTATATGAATGGTTGTCTTATAAATTTCCATGTACACGTGCACTAGTTGAATGTTGAAGCTTCGACATTGTCACTACACACCGAAGGACGTGGTGGAACCTTCATGGAGGTATCATTTATTCATTAGTAGGGTTGTAAAAAATAAATGTAATCTTGATAACTACATAATACTTTTGTTGTTTTTGTATCATCTTAAAATGGAAGCACTTCCATATTAAGATCATTTATCCCTCCAAGTGAGTGGTCAAGGGTCATGTCAAGGGCCTTGATCAGGTCTTTGCATGGATCTAGCTTTCTCCCCCTGTTTCTTCTCTCTCCACCTATTTTCACTATCTTTCTACATTTCCTAGCACTCTAGAAATAGGTCCTAAGGTTTTTGACCTCGAGGTCAAAGATGACCTTGAGGGTCAATGATGACCTCGACCCTGACCTAGGTTAGGGACAACCTCAACCTTGACCTAGGGTAGGGTCTACCTTGTCCCTGACCCAGGGTTCAAATTTCAAGATCCCATGATTTTTAGGTGTTGGGTTTCAAAAATATTTCTTTTCTCGCTTCCGAGTTAGTTGTTTTGGTCTTCAAAATGGTAAATCTTTAAATTGCATTTAATTTGGGTCCATTTTTAGGGGTTAAGGTTAATTAGGATTTAATTCCCCAATGTCGGCCTTCTCTAGAGGTTTGTGCCCTAAATCACTATAAAAGGAAGCCTTCCTCTCTGATTTTCATAATCAAGTTTTGTGAGAACATCTCATATCCACTTTCATGATGAAGTCATCAAGTGTTCAAGATTTCCTCAAGCATTTCATCAAGAATTTTCAAGGAAGCATTCAAGTCCTCTTCTCCATTCAAGTTCTCCATTGAAGATCAAAGATTCAAGCATTCAAGTCTTTGAAGGGATTTGGTTCAAGCATTCAAGATTCATCATTTAAAACCTAGATCTAGCCATCATGATGGTGTGATCTTCCTTCAAGATCCTTTGTTCATATTTTAGATCCATTCATTCTTCTACCAAGGTGGATTCCAAGCATACAATCATAGAGGTTTTGGATTTACATTCATGGTTTTGATGTTATGTTCAAGCTTTCATATCAATATACTTGTTTACATTCGAAATAAAATTGCATATCTATTGAATTGCATAGCTTCATTGTTAGATCTACTTCTACTACTTGCTATCATTCTCCATTTTCAATTTCATTATTAAGGTTGATTCCAAACCGGGGTTTGACCAAGGAAAACCCCTCATCCAAACAACAAAAACCCTTTTTTCCTTGAAGGTATAGGTGCAGGACTGCGAATCGGAGCTTGGATCTAGATACCTTTTTCGGAAAACTTTCGAGATCCGCAAACAAAGTCAAAGATGACCTTCAAAATATCGAAGTAGTCTTTGACCTTTTATCAAGGTCAAAGAGTACCTACTACCAGAAACATAAAATTTTTTTGGGTTTTCTTCGTCTCAGCATTTCCAGTCTGAAACAAGTTGCAAAATTATCTGAAACTGCACATAGACATCATAAATTAGCATTTTCTAGATTTTCCCTATTTTTGAGGTTAGTATTTGCATTTCTATTTTGCTTCTTTTTCATGTTAACAATATTTTCCATCACAAACATCCCTCCACTACAAATACATTCATATCCAATAGGGTGAACCCTAATTTCACCTTATTCAGTTTCATTTACAGTTATTAACATCAGAGACTCCTCCTTCTATTCATGATACTTTAGATCATGGAGTAGTTGCAGCAGTAGCTAATTTTGAAGCACTTACTGAGGTATGAAAGAGATCACTTAATTTTAATTATTATTTTAATAATTTGTATTTAATTTTATAATGATATTCATCTATGTAATTTAATTATTATTGTTACCCATTTTCTCCTATTCCATACAAATTTGGCTATAGGCTGGATTCTATCCAGGGTCTACTCTTTATCCTGTTGAACACTCTAAGAGATTTTTATGGCCTTGTGTCCTATCCTTTGGTCTCTACAATTATTTTAACTCCCTGGTCTGCAAGCTTTTTATTTGAAAATATGACCGTTGGAGCCAAAAAACTCTAAAAACCCTATGGCCTTTTCTATTTTGCCGTTACTTTTTCAGCCACTTAATTCTCCATTTCCCATGTGTGCTTTTCCATGCTAAGGCTAGTCACGAGATCTCTTAAGCTCAAGAGAATATGACTTTTAGTTCCCCGATCCTGTGACTACCTTATATCTCTTAATCTCCTGATTAGATGGAATATTCTTTGTTCATTCAACGACTTAGCGATTGCCCTTTTTAATCTCCAAGTCTTAGTAAGTCTTTCTCGAGATCTAGCGACTTCTATAAAAAATTTTGTAAGAAAGGGCTATAGTCATGAGGTCTCCAGAAAAAAATTGAAAAGGCAATAGGCTGCAATGATTAAGAGACTTCCTATGGTCGCTGAATCTCTAGATACGCTTAGTCAAGTAATAAAATAGACTTTAGTCACTGGGTCACTAGATGAAAGAAAGATTGAAGGAGCTCTTGTAGTTGCCAGATCGGGGAATGAAGAAATGGTTAAGTTTTATTCAGTGACTAAGCGACTGTGTGTTCATGTGATTTCTTATTTCTGGCGGTCAAGTCCTAAGCATCCAGTGACCTGGCGGGTGGTCTAGTTTTCTTCAGTCACGTAATCTCTAGATGGTTGGCGGTCTCGGCTCTAAGGTAGTTAAGTATCAAGTAAGATCTATGGCTGGCGCATGATCTGATGGAATATTCTAAGCTCATGAGATCATGCGAAGATAATTAATCTTCATTGCAATGCAACATTTCAGTTGTCAATGGGTCCACTACCACGTAGTCTGAGGTGTTTGCTCCTGATTGGTCAAGGGCTTGTGATGTGGAGATTTGTCAAAGTAGGCCCAGTGTGTTTTCTTTCTTCAAGATCTGATGGTTTTCTTATGATTTGATGGAATATTCTTAGCCCATGCGATCATACGCCAACCGTTGATTTTACTTTATCACCAAGGCTCTATCAGGTGGGTCCTCATGTTCTGATGTGCTAGTGTTTCATTGGCTGGCTAGATGATGACAGGGATTTGTCAGTGGGACCATTGTCAGAGAATCTATAGGGATGCCAGTAAAATGAAGATCTACATTGGTCTTATGATTTGAAGGAATCTTCTAAGCCTTTGCGATTATAAGACGGTCATTCAATCTTCTGAGTATTCAGGCCAATGTCTTGTGGGTCCATCTGACATGCTAAAATCTTATTGGTTGCTAGGTAATACAGTTGGTATCTGGCATGGGTCTAGATTTCTTAAAGTGAGGTGGAAAAAAATATAAGATCTACGGTTGGTGCATGATCTCAAGGAATCTTCTAAGGCCATGAGATCATGCGACAACCGTCGATTGGGTATCAGGCCATGAAGGAAAGCAAAGTGGGTCCTATGCCAAATAGATCCGAGGTGTCTACAATTGACCAATAATATCATGAAAAGTGGTAGGATGGGCCCAGGTTTGTGGGATCAGTTGGGTGATCACCTAATTAAGGGGGAATATTTGTTTGCATCTAGTGACTATGCGATTTCTCTTCAGTCGGGCAATCACTCAATCAGAAAGAATATTCTGAAATCTTCAAGCGACTTGGCAACTATCAAAGTGGGATAAATGTTTGTCATGTAATTGCTAGAAAGAAGTCAGGGTTAGATAAAGCATCGGGAAATTTAGTGACTAAAAGGAAAAGAGGGCCTGAGGTTAGATAAAGAGTTAAGGTTAAAAACATAAGCGGTGCCCGAGTAAAATAGAAAATCTGACGGCCACGTTTTAAAAGACCGATCAACTTCAAATATCAACCATTGATAGATAAAGCTTGGCACCACCTATGACCATTTAATCAATTTTTAAATTCAAATATCTAGAGTACCAGATTTGAATAGTTATGGTGAGCCCGAGTTGCAGAGAAGTAGATAGATCAAGGTGGCTTGTCTGCAGGCAGATACAGTACAAAGATGGACACGCAAAATGATATCTAATCGGTTGGGATATTTTCAGAGATACATTTATGATCAGAATTGACAGAATTAGGGTTGACTATTATTTTATGAAAATATTTGTAAACCCTAATTAGGTTTTTGCTCCTACCTACGTGCAATTGGAGGAGATGTATATATTGTTTTTTGGAGCTTTTGAAGCTCAGAGTTTACATTTTGTAAAAAGAGTTTTCTCTTTCTAGGAGTTATCTGTGGCATTCTTTCTACCCTCTAACTTTTACAGTTTGTGATCTTTCATTGAAATCTCAGATTCAATAGAGGTTATCCGTGGCATTTATCTACCCTTTAGTCTTTCCCTTGTCTGTATTTCTCTTATTGAGTATAATATACTAGCTTTGTTAGAGAAATCTTGGAGTTTCAGGGCCCTTCTTTCTTTCAGCTTATATGTGTACTATTGTGTCTAATCTAATTTGAATGATTTTGTGGGTATACTTCAACCCCCTATCATTTTGTCTCATTCATGTGCCCGTTTGCTGAAGAGAATGTCTGCTTGCAGGTCATAGTTTGTGTCTTTTGTCCACACTCCTCTGTGAAACACTTATGCAAGCCTGTTTAGAAAGATTGTGTTCATATTAGATATGAGATCTTTCATGCTGATTTGGTCAGTGTATTATGTTCATTTCATTTGGGTGTATCACCTAGTAGGTAGTTTGCTTTCATTTATTTCCCTTTCATACATTCCTTCTATCCCTTTTCCTTCAAGAATTTACTTTCCTATCAAGAAGAAACTTAAGGTGATTATCCAAGAGGAACCAGCCTAGAACCTGGAGGTCTCATCTTAGTTAGCATAGGTCCCACAACCTGGAGATGATTCCCATGTTATACTAGGTTATCAAGACCAAGAGAGCTTGAAACAAGGGTGCAAACTTAGTGTATAACAATTCTAGCACATTCAGTGGGACTGAGATCATAATCAAATTTAGAAAATACCCCACCTTGGGTGCAACAATTCTGGCACACCCGGTGGGACATCAAAAGAAGTTCATTGTTTGAAGATTCTATTATCTCTGATATACTGATTGCATAATATAGACTTCTAGAAGTCTTTCTATCAAGTATATCTGGCGACTCCACTGATTTCACAAATCCAGGGTAAACATGTTCAAAGTTTATGAGAAAGATTGAGACTAGAAGCTCAAAGCCTACTGAATTTTCAAAGTTGCCCCTAAAAAGAGGCTACAAAGGTAGATCAACCTAGAGAACATCTCCTACAAGGAGAGTACAGTCTACACCACCTGATACTTCAGAAAGGAGACATTTTCCCTTTCATCTCAGAAGAAGAGGGAGATCTCTAACCAAAGATCTAGAAGAGGATTCAAATCCAACACCAAATACAACTCACACAGTTGCTACTCAACAAATTCCAACTCCTACAATGGCTAGGAAGTTTGCTTTTGCACCTTTCAACCAGGGGAGCCCATTGAACTTTTCTCAACTTCATGATGTGCCCTTGGTGGCATTAAAGATTCTACCTGATTTCACAAGTGAAGGACAAACCATAACTTTTGAGCTTATAAGAGATGTGACCACTATCTGCAACATACACAATATAACTCAAGAGGATGTGGCCACCAAGTTATTAGCAACCTCTCTCAAAGGTAAGGCTCTTCAATGGTTTAGAACATTAACTGTTGGTTCCATTACTTCATGGGATGAATTAGGAGATGCATTGAGTAAACATTTTGAGGATAAATCAGACAACTTGTCTTTGGTTGAGTAGTTGAAACCATTAAAAGAGACCCTCAAGAACAAATGACAAATTATAACAATAGGTTTCTCAAGACATGGAATAGAATCCCTATCTCGATGAGGCCATCAGCTGACCATGCTTTCCAATATTTCTTGCAAAGTTTGAATGGCCAAATTTTTGTCATGATCCAATCTATGGGTGGTACCTCTCTACCCCAAGCATTTGATACAGCTATCAGAACTAAAAATTATTTAATCCAAGAAGGTATGATAGCTAGAAGGCCACCCATGCCCATCTTTCCTAGCCTTTAGCCCATTGCACCTTTACAAGTACCCCCTTTTACTCCTATTCCCACCATATTAGCACCTCAGGCTAGTACTAGCAGTCAAGAGCTAAAAACAAGTTTCTCTCAGGAGCTGCAAGAGATCAAGAATAGTCAACAAACTAGTCAGCAAGAAATGACAAATTTGTTGCAAACTTTGACTAAAGAGTTCACAAACCTAAAGAGGCAAGGGCAAGGAATCAGACCACCCTTTCAGCCACAAGGCCAAAGTCCTAATCAACAATATTAGAATCAAGGACAGCCTTATCAACAAAATAGGCCACCATATCAAGGAGGTTATCAAGGACAAAGATAAAATTTTAATCAAAGACCATTTCAACCATATAACCCTGCACCTCTCAATTCTACAAATCTAGTTAGGGACATGGTCCCTAGTCAAAATAATATGGTTATAAACAATGAATGGTGTTTCCCTTGTAATTAACCTCACAATCAGGCTACATGTTCAAATGGATGGATGGATCAAGCTCTAATAGTTCAGAATGCCTCACAAGCTCAATCAGAGGCTTCTTCCAGTGGATCAGTTCCTTAACAAGAACCACAAAATAATGAGACTTCTCTTTTCAATTGGGAGTAGCAAGACTTCAATGGAGTCATTGGTGAACCTTCCATTGCTGCCAACACAAGGTCAAATAGAAGAGCTTAGGATATGGAGTGAATAGATTCCAGAACTAAAGCTGCTACATCTGCAGAACCAATGTAGCAAGCTACTCCCATCATATCCAAGAAGGCTCCTGTCATTACAAGCAAAGAAGGCCAGACTCTCAAAGAGGTGGAGCCCATCATAGTAAAAGCACAACAAAGAGTACACACTGTGACACCTTTCAACATTGTAGACAACATGAAGAAGGTGAACATTACCATGTCTATGTGGGACTCTTTTGCTATCCCAGGGCAACTTGAGATTTTGAAGAAAGCTATGACTAAAATGAAAACTCCTCAACCTACAAAAGAAACTACAAAGCCAGTGTTGGTTAACACTGATCAAGAAAAAGATGCTCCAAGTTGCAACTCCAAAGCCAACACCATTTAAGGTAGGAACTCAAAACCACCTCCCTTTTATGTATCTTTAATTATTGGAAAATCCTTAGTACATAATTGCATGGTAGATAGTGGAGCTACTAGCACTGTAATACTCAAAAAGGTGGTTGACCAATTAGGACTTAAATATGAACCCCTCCAAAAGAAGGTCACACAACTTGATGGATCCTCAGTTAACACTATAGGTGTAGCTAAGGATACTAGTCTAATCCTTCATCCTAGTCCTAATTTCTCTATCCTACTTGATATATACACCATAGATCTCCCTGCTTTATTTTCCATATGTTTGTTAAGGGAGTTTATAGCCAAAATAGGAGGCTACCTTTCTTCTGACTGGTCCCACATGCTTTTTCAAAAAAGATATGGTACCAAGGTTACCATTAAATCTGAATCATTAGCAGCACACCATATAGAACCATATGTGTCCAATACCATCAATGTAAATTGCCCTGTATTTGATGACAGTGATTTCCCAACTATCAGAGAAGCAAACACTAAGACAGAAAGTATCCTTGATATTTTACTAGATGAACTAGAATCAGAAAAGGCTTTTGAGGCCCAAGAAAATGTTATTTGGGATGCTGGTTTGGGAAGTTATTTGATACAAGAAAGTGGATCCATAGAGCCAAACCTTCTCAAAGAAGACATTGATTTAGAGGATCAGAGTAATCAGGTTTGGGAATTGTTTTTTGATGGAGCTAGAAGCAGACATGGTTCTAGTAGTGGTGCTATGCTAGTGTCCCCAAGGGGAGAGGGATACTATATAGCTTTCAGATTTAGTTTCTCCTGCACTAGCAATACTGCAGAATATCAAAGTCTAGTGAATGGACTAGAGTGGGCTAGAAAAAAAAGGCTTAAGATTTTAAAAGTCTATGGTGATAGTGAGTTAGTAGTCAACCAATTGAGAGGGATAAGTGCAACCAACAATGACAACTTGAAAGAATACAAACATAGAGTTTGGGATGCAATTGAAGACTTTTGTGCTTTCAATATTGTTTCCCTCCCTAGGAAGCTAAATCAAAATGCAGATAGATTGGCTGCTGTTGGATCTCAATATGACATTCCTAATAGTATTTCAAAGGAGGAGACCCAACAGCATATCAAAGTGATTGTCAAACCTTCTATCCCTAATAATGATACTAATTGGCAAGTGTTTGACAATGATGAGCAAATTCTACAATTCTTGTTTGAAGATGTTTTCTCAAATCATAACCAAGACAAACTATTGCAAAACTATGGTGACCAAGTAATACAACTTAAGTCTAATAAGATGCCTAGAGGTCTTGTCACCTTAGAGACTATCTTCAGCAAGGATGATCAAGTTAAGAAGAATAAAGCTGGCCTGGTAGTTTAACAAGAGCATTGTGTTGAATTGGAGTTAGAACTAGGTAAAAGCTTACAATTTGCAAAGGTAAATATTGATTTATAAATGCAGGCTTACACCCAATTATTCAAAGAATTCAGTGATGTTTTTGAATGGCAATATGAAGACCTTAAAGGTTTTAATCCAACCCTTGCTCAGCACACTATTGAATTAGAACCTAATGCCAAACCAGTGAGACAAAAGCAAAGGCCTGTTAATCCAAAGCTTGAGCCACTTATGCATAGAGAAGTGCTCAAATTGATAGAAAGTGGTATCATCTACCCCATGAAGCACACTAGTTGGGTTTCCAACCTTGTTCCTGTAAGGAAGAAGAATGGGGAATTGAGGTTATGTGTTGACTTCAGGGATCTTAACAAGGCCTCTTTAAAAGACCACCATCCATTACCCTCTATGGAACAAATCTTACAATGTGTCTCTAGATCTGAGAGATTTTCATTATTGAATGGCTATTTAGGATATAATCAGATCTTAGTTAATGAGGGGGATCAATATAAGATTGCATTTACAACCAAGTGGGGAACCATGGCTTATCAAAAAATGCCCTTTGGTTTGTCAAATACAGGTGCTACTTTTCAAAAGGCAATAGATATGGCCTTTAAAAGCCTCATGTACAAATTTGTACTGGTCTATTTAGATGACATAACTGTCTATTCTAAACATGTAGCAGATCATATCAAACATTTGAGGAAAATCTTTGAAAGATGTAGAGAGTTTGGGATATCTCTTAATCCCAAGAAATGTGTGTTTGCAATTCATGAAAGAAAATTGCTAGGATATATAGTATCCAAGAAAAGAATTATAGTAGACCCTAAGAGAATTGCAGCCATCCTAGAGCTACCCTTGCCACATCATAAGAAAAGTATCCAATCTTTCATAGGAAAGATTAATTTTGTTAGGCATTTCTTACCTAATATTGTAGATTTATTGAAGCCTTTGACAACCATGCTAAATAAGAGTTCAGCCTTCAACTGGACTAAAAAAGGAAGAACTAATTTCCAAGTCATTAAAGATGCCTTGAATGAAGCTCTTGCTCTATTAAACCTAAATTTTAGTAAGGATTTTATCCTTTATGCTTATGGAGGTCATGATGTTATATCTACTATGCTGACTCAAGAAAATTCAGAAGGGTTGGAGCAACCTATTGCTTTCTTCAGCAAAGGTTTAGAAGAGTACGAACAAAGGTACTCTTTTGTAGAGAAACATGTACTTGCTATGGTAAAAAGCCTTAAAAAGTTTAGATATTTATTGACCCATAACAAGGTACACTTGAAAGTTACTCATCCAAGTGTCAAAGAATTTTTCCTTTCCAAGGACCTAAATGAAAAAAGGGCTGGTTGGATTACCAAGGTAATGGAATATGACATTGATATCCAAACCACCAAGCTGGTTAGAGGAAGAGGTCTTTGTGAGAATTTGGCAGAGGATGAAAGTTTGAAGAAATTAGAACAAACAGATGCATCTCTGGTTGTGCATTCTATAGAAGAACATGCCAAGGCGTCAGGTTGGTTGCCTAACATGATTCATTACTTAAAGATAGGACAATGTCCTACAAGCCTAGATTCAACAAAAAGAAGATATTATAGGTTGCAATCTATTCCTTTTGTGCTAATAGATGAGGTTCTTTTTAGAAAGGATCACAATGGTGTCCTTTTGAGATGTATTGATTTAGAAAAGATAGCTGATGTCCTATTTGAATTTCATGATGGACCTTCTGGAGGCCATTTCTCTCCTAGGACTACTACTTTTAAAATCATGAGGACTGGATACTATTGGCCATCTATCTTTAAGGATAGTCATGAGTATGTGAGAAAATGCATCAAATGTGTTATGTTTGCAGGGAAAGAAAGGCTTGTAGCTCTGCCCCTTCAGCCAATTAGAACAGAGCAACCATTCATGAGATGGGGCGTAGACTTTATTGGTATGATCAATCCTCCATCTAGTGTAGGACACAAGTGGATAATCACTGCAATGGATTATTTCACCAGATGGACAGAATCAGTTGCCTTAAAAGAATCAAATGAGAGTGTTGTCTTAAGTTTTTATGATGATATAATCCATAGATTTGGCACTCCAGACTCCATAATATCAGATAATGTATTGGCATTCACAAGCCTTAAAGTCTCAGAATGGGCAATTAGAAATGGCATTTATTTGAATACAAGTTCAAATTACTACCCCAGGCAACAGTTTGGTAAAATCAACTAATAAGAACTTGATTAGGATAGTCAAGAAGACTCTACAGGATAACCAAAGGGATTGGCATACTAAGTTGAAGTCTGCCTTATGGTTAGATAGGATTACCCCAAAGAAGATCATTGGGAATTCTCCTTATGTATTAGTATATGGAAGAGAGGCTAAGTTGTCAATTTCAACTAAATTACCAACTTTGGACTTGGCCACTCAATATGCCCTATTTGAAGAAGGAGATCCCTTACAAATCAGGTATGCTCAGCTCATGGAGTTGGAAGAACTAAGAGATAAATCCATGAAAGATATGGAGTTCCATCAGATTCAGACAAAGAGGAGTTTTGATAGAAGAGCCAGGGCTAGAGACTTCAAAGTTGGAGATGTAGTTCTCAAATGGGATGAATTGAGATCAAAGCCTGGCAGACACACAAAGTTTGATTCCTTTTGGGGTGGACCATTTGTTATTATAGAATGTAAGGGGCCTAATGATTTTTAGCTATCAACTCTGGGAGGAGATGCCTTGCCTATATCAGTTAATGGATTCCACCTGAAGCCTTGCTTTGAGGTCAATCCTTCCTTGTAAATCTCTGTGAATATGTTTCTTATTTTCTATCCCTGCTTTCTAGTTTAGTTTTCCTGGTTTCCAAGAAGTGCCTATGCATAGTTTTGTCCCTCTGGTTCCAGGTCCGTCTCTCTGTCAAGTTTTTGTGCTCATATGATGACTCCTATGCCTAATAGATCATTTTAAGGCCATTGATTAATGTCTAGTAGGCTGACATCCAGTAGAAATCACCAAAATGCTATCCATTTTTTCTTGTTCCATACAAATTTGGCTATAGGCTGGATTCTATCCAGGGTATGCTCTTTATCCAATTGAACACTTTGAGAGATTTTTATGGCCTTGTGTCTGGTCCTCTAGTCTTTGCAATTCTTTTAACTCCCTGGTCTGCAAGCTTTTCATTTGAAAATATGACCGTTGGAGCCAAAAAACCCTAAAAACCCTATGGCCTTTTCTATTTTGCCATTACTTTTTTGGCCACTTAAGTCTCCATTTCCCATGTGCACTTTTCCATGCTAAGGCTAGTCGTGAGATCTCTTAAGCTCAAGAGAATATGCCTTTTAGTTCCCTAATCCTGTGACTACCTTTTATCTCTTAATCTCCCAATTGGATGGAATATTCTTTGTTCATTCAATGACTTAGCGATTGCTCCTTTTAGTCTCCAAGTCTCAGTAAGTCTTTCTCAAGATCTAGCGACTTCTGTAACAAATTTTGTAAGAAAGGGCTATGGTTGCAAGGTCTCCAGAAGAAATTTGAAAAGTCAAAAGGCTGCAGCGATTAAGAGACTTCCTATGGTCGCTGAATCTCCAGATACGCTTAGTCGGGTAATGAAATAGACTTTAGTCGCTGGGTCGCTAGATGAAAGAAAGATTGAAGGAGCTGCTATAGTTGCCAGATTGGGGAATGAAGAAATACTTAAGTTTTATTCAATGACTAAGCGACTGTGTGTTAGTGTGATCTCTTATTTCTAGCGGTCAAGTCCTAAGCATCCAACAACCTAGAGGGTGGTCTAGTTTCCTTCAATCACGTAATCTCCAGATGGTTGGCAGTCTCAGCTCTAATGTAGTTAAGTATCAAGTAAGATCTATGGCTGGTGCATGATCTGATGGAATATTCTAAGCTCATGAGATCATGCGATGACCGTTGATCTTCATTCCAATGTAGTGTTTTAGTTGTCAGTGGGTCCACTACCACGTAGTCCAAGGTGTTTGCTCCTGATTGGTCGAGGCCTTGTGATGTGGAGATTTGTCAGAGTGGGCCCAATGTGTTGTCTTTCTTTAAGATATGACTGTTGTCTTATGATCTGATGGAATATTCTTAGCACATACGATCATACGCCAACCATTGATTTTACTTTATCACCAAGGCTCTGTTAGGTGGGTCCTCATGTTTTGATGTGCTCACGTTTCATTGGTTGGCTGGATGATGACATGGATTTGTCAATGGGACCATTGTCAGAGAATCTGCATGGACACTAGTAAAATGAAGATCTACGGTGGTCTTATGATCTGAAGGAATCTTCTGAGCCTTTGCAATTATAAGACGACCATTCGATCTTCCAAGTGTTTAGGTTGATGTCTTGTGGGTCCGTCTGACATGCTAAAATCTTATTGGTTGCTGGATAATATAGTTTTCATCTGGCATGGGTCTAGATTTATTAAAGTGAGGTGGCAAAAAATATAAGATCTACGACTGGTGCATGATCTAAAGGAATCTTCTGAGGCCATGAGATCATGCGATAACCGTTGATTGGGTATCAAGCCATGAAGGAAAGCAGAGTGGGTCCTGTGCTAGATAGATCTGAGGTGTCTGTAGTTGACCAATAATATCATGACAAGTGGCAGGATGGGCCTAGGTTTGTGGGATCAGTCGGGTGATCCCCTAATTAAGGGGGAATATTCTTTTCCGTCCAATGACTATGTGATTTCTCTTCAATCGGGCAATTGCTCAATCAGAAAGAATATTTTAAAATCTTCAAGCGACTTGGTGACTATCAAAGTGGGATAAATGTTTGTCACGTAATCACTAGAAAGAAGTCAGGGTTAGATAAATCATTGGGCGATTCAGCGACTAAAAGGAAAAGAGGGCCTAAGGTTAGATAAAGAGTTAAGGTTAAAAACATAAGTGGTGCCTAGGTAAAATAGAAGATCTGACAGCCACATTTTAAAAGATCGATCAACTTCAAATATCAGCCGTTGATAGATAAATCTTGGTGCCACCTATGACTGTTTAATCAATTTTTAAATTCAAATATCTGGAGTACCAAATTTAAATAGTTATGGCGAGCTTGAGTTGTAGAGAGGTAGATAGATCAAGGTGGCTTGTTTGCAGGTAGATACAGTACATAGATGGACACGCAAAATGATATCTAATCAGTTGGAATATTTTTAGAGATACATTTATGATCAGAATTGATAGAATTAGGGTTGGCTATTATTTTATGAAAATATCTATAAACCCTAATTAGGTTTTTGCTCCTACCCGCGTGCAATTGGAGGAGATGTATATATTGTTTTTTGGAGCTTTTGAAGCTCAGAGTTTACATTTTGTAGAAAGAGTTTTCTCTTTCTAGGAGTTATCTGTGGCATTCTTTCTGCCTTCTAACTTTTATAGTTTGTGATCTTTCATTGAAATCTCAGATTCAATAGAGGCTATTCGTGGCATTTTTTCTACCCTCTGGTCTTTCCCTTGTCTGTATTTCTCTTATTGAGTATAATATACTAGCTTTGTTAGAGAAATCTTGGAGTTCTAGGGCCCTTCTTTCTTTCAGCTTATATGTGTACTATTGTGTCTGATCTAATTTGAATGATTTTGTGGGTATACTTCAGCCCCCTGTCATTCTGTCTCATTCCTGTGCCCTTTTGCTGAAGAGAACATCTACTTGCAGGTCACAGTTTGTGTCTTTTGTCCACACCCCTCTGTGAAGCACTTATGCAAGCTTGTTTAGAAAGATTGTGTTCATATTAGATCTGAGAGCTTTCATGCTGATTTGGTCAGTGTATTATGTTCATTTCATTTAGGTGTATCACCTAGTAGGTAGTTTTCTTTCAGTTATTTCCCTTTCATGCATTCCTTCTATCCCTTTTCCTTCAAGAATTTACTTTCCTGTCAAGAAGAAAATTAAGGTGATTATCCAAGAGAAACTAGCCTAGAACCTAGAGGTCTCATCTCAGTTAGCATAGGTCCCACAACTTGGAGATGATTCCCATGTTATACTAGGTTATCAAGACCAAGACAGCTTGAAACAAGGGTGCAAACTTAGTGTATAACAATTATTTTGATCATTATTGTAGAGACTTATTACTCTAGATTATCAGCATGCACCTTCTATGGATGCACATCATGACTATTTGCTAGTCGTAAGAAAATATTTTTTTTTATATCATTGTATAATTCAATTTTGATGTATATTAGTTATTGATGCTTAAATTTGTTTTTATTAGCTCGAGATACAGAAGAGTCTAGATAGGAGGACTAATGAGCACACTTGGAAGACTACAACATCCACTACATCTCCATTGACATGACGATCGAAGATAGCTCAGGATTTGTTTTCTTCCCCTGGTGGGAAAGGACTAGATTAGGGATATAGATTGTATCCCTATATGGCATTAGTGGACATAGTTTTTGTATATTATATAAGTAATACTTTGTACATCCATTTGGCTTTGAGGAATCCAGTTTAACTATATTGGATATATTTGATATATGACATTATTGGACATATATATTTGGCTTCATGCCCTATGAGTATATTTTTTTTATGTTTTAGGTATGCAATTCATGTGTTTGGTGTATTGATGTATACTAATTTACATTTATGTGGATGTCTTATGCTTTGTAAATTTTTTATGAAATGGATCTAATTAGAAGAATATTCCATCACTTAGACTCTATGACACTTCTGGATATGAAAGCCCTAGATCAGTCTTAAAAATCCCTATAAACTAGGGCTCTCTCAATGTATGACCTCTGAACACCATACCAACCAAATGAAAGTTGTTCCACCATTCTTATACCATCCTCAAATAGATTCAATCATAAAATGATGATGCAGGAGCATCCAGGGTGTAAGAGCAATCTTGCATCACCCAAAAATATTTCTATTTTTATATTCAGTAAGGGCTATCTTGTGCAGAGCTGCTATTTATGGAAACTTGCTATTTTTAGTAAGTTGGCCATATGATCTCAGAATGTTTTGATTTTACATGTGGAGGTTCATCTCAGTCATATCAGCCTACCAGTAAAGTTTCATGGCTAGATCAGGTCTAGTTTTGAAGATATTGAAGATTTTTGGTATTGGCAGTAGGGTACAAAAACTTTGAACTCAATTTTGAAGGCTTTAGAAGTCTTGGATGAGGTAAAAAATTTGGGTAACAAGCACTTGCGCAAGTCAAGCTTGTAGAGCACTTCGTGGCCTTTCTGAAATGGGGTTATAATAGTCAATCGGGTCAACTGGTGATGACTTATGGTCTCCGGAAGTTGGGCCACCTGAAATGGCAGAAAATAATTTTCCTTCAAAATTTTTGTTCAGGTTTCAAAAGTTATTTTGAACTGACTTTGATGTAATAAATTGAAAAATAAAATAATTCTAAGTTGGTCGGCCCTAAGGGGATAATTTTTGGAACCTTCTCGAGCGGTGGAAAATGCCTATATAAAGAAGGCCCGTAGTGTTGTCTAGGATAGTCCTAGGTAGTAGATTTGGGAATTGATTCGAGGCTTTGTCCTATAGAATATTGTAAGGGAATGCCCATGTGGCTTTGCATATTGTAATTCTGAAAGTTTGTAATTCTACATTTGTGGAGATAATAAGAAGCCAATTTTCTATTCTTGCATATTGTTGTTGTTGTTTCTCTATTTCTGTTATGTGTTTGTGGTATTAAGGGGAGCACCCTTCATCAAATGACCACCTCCAAGGGCTTGATTCTCTACTTCTATACCTATGGCTTCATTTCAATGACCCTTGGTCACTCCTCAACCCCAACAACTCCTCCAATCAATGCCTACCTAAAAAATCCTTCTCATTCATTCAAATTGTTATAATGCTATAATAAAATGATTGGATCCATCTCCAAGTGATAGTAATTACAAAAAGGGGATGGATCATTCCATTTACATCTTAAAATATTACAATTTCCAGCACTATTTTAGACCAATCAAAAGGAAATGCACCAAATTAATGAAATGACTATAAAATAGATTTAAAAGTGGTGTTTACAATGTATCTCAACCATGCACAAGTATGGATTTCAGTGATACATCCAAAAACTATGAGAAATTGCAACAAATCTAAAATTTATTGCTCAAACAAGACACAATCCATAAAAATCTTGCCTCTAGTCTGTACCATCTGAAATAGCAGACCTCCAAGCACTTAAATAAAGTCCTATCAACCTCCTCAACTGATCCAAATTAGTTGGAACTCCTTATAGGTTTTGTATCTTCTTCAAACTAATTAGTAACCCAAGTGACCCTCCCACCTTCATTAGGGTTCCCTACGCCAGTTCTTCCATACAAACCACACAGTCTTGTAGTCCATCTTCATTCAGTGATCTTCAAATAACATCAACTTACATCCTTGCATGAACAAACTACAAAATAAGGATATAATACATTTTTGCACTCATCCTTCTGCTCACACTTTGAGGGACACTTTGGCCCGGAGTGGTCGATAGTGTTTGAGCGACTCTGTGTGCCAAATGAGGTTGTCAATAGTGTTTGTCCAGATATTTAGAGTTGTTAGAATAGATTGTTCGATACTACGACCGACGGTTTGAAAGATATGCAATGTTGCTCATTTCAACTAAGGAACACTGCAAGTTTTGACATCAATAGAGAATGTGTTGCCAAATATAAATGACCTTGTATCTTTGAAAATTGAGACAGGTTATTGTAGACCTAGGAAACATGATCTTGTAGCACCTGATGGTTCAATTCCACCCCACACAAGCTACGAGATATGACCCCATAAAGATCACCGATTTTATGTTGAAGGGACCTCAAGGGACACTTCAGCCTAGAGTGGTAGGCAATGTTCAAGTGACTCTATGTACCAAATGAGGTTGTCAGTAGCATTTACCTGACCATTCAGAGCTATTTGAATAGATAGTTCAATGCTACAACTGATGATTTAAAAGATACGCAATGTTGTCAATTTCAACTGAGGAACACTGTGAGTTTTGACATCGACTGTGAATGTGTTGCCAAATAAAAATGAATTTGAATCTTTGAAAATTGAGAGAGGTTATTTTAGGTCTAGGCCACATGGTCCCATAGCACCTAATGGTTTGATTCCATCCCACACTAGCTTCAAGATATGACCCTGTAAAGATCACCAATTTTATGTTGAAGGGACATTGAGGGACACTTCGGTGCAGAGTAGTCGGTAGTGTTGGAGTGACTCTGTGTGCCAAATGAGGTTGTTAGTAGAGTTTACTTGGCCATTCAAAACTATTGGAATAGACGGTTCGATGCTACAACTAACGGTTTGAAAGATACGCAATGTTGTCCATTTCAACTGAGGAACATTGTGATTTTTGACATCAACCGAGAGTGTGTTGCCAAATATAAATGACCTTGAACCTCTGAAAACCGAGATAGGTTATTGTAGCCCTATGCAACATAGTCCTGTAAAACCTAACGGTTTGATGCCACCCCGCATGAGCTCCAAGATACGACCCCATAAATATTTCTAATTTCACGTTGAAGGGACCTTAAGGGACACGTCGGCCTAGAGTGGTCGACAGTGTTTGAGCAAATTTGTGTGCCAAATGAGGTTGCCACTAGCATTTACCTGACCATTTAGAGTTGTTGGAATAGATGGTTCGATGCTACGACTGATGGTTTGAAAGATACACAATGTTGTCCATTTCAATTGAGGAACACTTGAAGTTTTAACATCGACCAAGAATGTGTTGCCAAATATAAATGAGCTTGAATCTCTGAAAACTGAGATAGGTTATTGTAGGCCTAGGCAATATGGTCCCGTAGCACCTATAAGTTTGATGCCACCCTACAGGAGCTCTGAGATACGACCCCGTATAGATCATTTATTTCATGCTAAAGGGACCTTGAGGGACATGTTGGCCCAGAGTGGTTGGCAGCGTTCGAGTGACTATGTGCCAAACGAGGTTGCCACTGGCATTTACCTAGCTATTAGGAGTTGTTAGAATAGACAGTTCAATGATACGACTGACAATTTGAAATATATGCAATGTTTTCTATTTCAACTGAGGAACACTGTGAGTTTTGACATCGACCAAGAATGTGTTGCCAAACATAAATGAAATTGAATCTCTAAAAATTGAGACAGGTTATTGTAAACCTAGGCCACATGGTCTTGCAACACTTGACTGTTTGATGCCAACTCAAATGAGTGCTGAGATATCACCCTGTAAAGATCATCAATTTCATGTTTAAAGGACCTTAAGGGACACTTCAGCCCAGAGTGGTTGACAACATTCGAGCAACTTTGTGTACCAAATGAGGTTTCCATTGACAATTACCTAGCCATTCAGAATTGTTGGAACAGACGGTTCAATGCTATGACCAACAGTTTGAGAGATACGCACTATTGTCCATTTCAACTAAGGAACACTAATTTGAGTTTTGGCATCGACCAAGAATGTAATGCCAAATATAAATGATCTTGAATCTATGAAAATTGAGACATGTTATTATAGGCCTAGGAAACATGGTACCGTAGCACCTGACAGTTTGATGCCACCCTGCATGAGCTCCTAGATATGACCCCGTAAAGTTCATCAATTTTATGCTGAAGGGACCTTGAGGGACACATTAGCCCAGAGTGGTTGGTAGCATTCAAGTGACTCTATGTGCCAAACAAGGTTGCCACTGGCATTTACCAAGCCATTGGGAGCTATTGGAATAGATGGTCTAATGTTACAACCAATGGTTTGAAAGATACGCAATGTTGTCCATTTCAACTAAGGAATACTTTGAGTTTTGACATCGATCGAGAATGTGTTTCCAAATATAAATAACTTCAAATCTCTAAAAATCAAGACATGTTATTGTAGGCCTAGGCCACACAGTCCTATAGCACCTATTGGTTCGATTCCACCTTGTACAAGCTCCGAGATATGACCTTGTAAAGATCTCCAATTTTATGTTGAATGGACCTTGATGGACACTTCAACTCGGAGTGGTTGGTAGCATTTGAGTGACTCTATGTGCCAAATGGCATTGTTAGTAGCATTTCCCCTACCATTCAGAGCTGTTGGAATAGATTGTTCAATGCTACGACCAATGATTTGAAAGATACATAATGTTGTCCATTTCAACTGAGGAACACTGCGAGGTTTGACATGGACTGAGAATGTGTTGCCAAATATAAATGACCTTGAATCTCTAAAAACTGAGATAGGTTATTGTAGGCCTAGGCGACACGGTCCTGTAGCACTTGACAGTTTGATGCCACCCCAAACAAGCTCCAAGATATGACCCCATAAAGATCATTGATTTCATTTTGAAGGGACCTTGAGGGACACATTGGACTAGAGTGGTCGATAGCATTCGAGTGACTCTATGTGCCAAAAGAGGTTTCTATTGGCGTTTACCCAGCCATACAAAACTGTTGGAATAGATGGTTCGATGCTACAATTGATGGTTTAAAAGATATGCAATGTTGTCTATTTCAACTGAGGAACACTTCAAGTTTTGACATCGACTGAGAATGTGTTTCCAAATATAAATGAGTTTGAATATCTGAAAATTGAGATAGGTTATTGTACACCTAGGCAACATGGTCCTATAGCACTTGATGGTTCAATGTCACCCCACACGAGCTTCAAGATACGACCCCATAAAGATCACCAATTTCATGTTGAAGGGACCTTGAGGGACACATCAGCCTAGATTGTTCGACAGTGTTCGAGTGACTCTGTGTGTCAAATGAGGTTTTCACTGGCATTTACCCAGCCATTTAGAGCTATTGGAACAGACAGATCAATGCTAAGATTGATGGTTTGAAAGATATGCAATGTTGTCCATTTCAACTAAGGAACACTGCGAGTTTTAACATCAACCAAGAATGTGTTGCCAAATATAAATGAGCTTGAATCTCTAAAAATTGAGATAGGTTATTGTAGGCCTAGGCCAAATAGTCTTGTAGTAGCTAATGGTTTGATGCCAACTTGCACGAGCTCTAAGATATCATGCCATAAAGATCATAGATTCTATGTTGAAGGGACCTTGAGGGACACTTCAACCTAGACTGGTCGGTAGCATTTGAGAGACTCTATGTGCCAAACAAGGTTGCCACTATCATTTACCTAGCCATTTAGAGCTATTGGAATAGACAATTCAATGCTATGACTGATGGTTTGAGAGAGACACACTGTTGTCCATTTCAATTGAGGAACACTTTGAGTTTTGACATCGACCAAGAATGTGTTGCCAAATATTAATGAGCTTGAATCTATGAAAATTGAGATAGGTTATTGTAGGCCTAGGTGACATGGTCGCGTAGCACTTGACAGTTTGATACCATCCCACACGAGCTCCGAGATACAACTTTGTAAAGATAACTCATTTGATGTTGAAGGGACCTTTAGGGACATGTAGGGCCATAGTGGTCGACAGCATTCGAGCAACTTTGTGTGCCAAATGAGGTTGCCAATGGAGTTTTCCCAGCCATTTGGAGCAGTTGGAACAAATGGTTTCATGCTACGACCAACGGTTTGAAAGGTATGCAATGTTGTCCATTTCAACTAAGGAACACTTCAAGTTTTGACATCGCCCGAGAATGTGTTGCCAAATATAAATGAGCTTGAATCTATGAAAACTGAGATAGGTTATCATAGGCTTAGGAGACACAGTATTGTAGCACCTAATAGTTCAATGCTACTTCACACAAAATCTGAGATACGACCCCATGAAGATCATTGATTTCATGTTGAAGGGACCTTGAGGGATGCATTGACCTAGAGTGGTCGACAACATTTGAGAAACTCTGTGTGCCAAACAAGGTTACCAATGGCGTTTACATGGCCATTCAGAGCTGCTGGAACAGATGGTTCAATGCGATGACCAATGGTTGGAAAGATACACAATGTTGTTCATTTTAACTAAGGAACACTTCAAGTTTTGACATTGACTGAGAATGTGTTGCCAAATATAAATGAGCTTGAATCTATTAAAACTAAGATAGGTTATTGTAGGCCTAGGGGACATGGTCTCGTAGCACCTGACAGTTGGATGCCACCCTACATGAGCTCTGAGATACGATCTTATAAAGACCTCTAATTTAATGCTGAAGGGACCTTGAGGGACACGTTGGCCCAAATTGGTTGGCAGCATTCGAGTGACTCTGTGTGCCAAACAAGGTTTCAACTAGCATTTACCCAACCATTTGGAGCTATTAGAATAGATGGTTCGATGCTATGACCGATGGTTTGAAAGATATGCAATATTGTCCACTTCAACTAAGGAACACTTCGAGTTTTGACATCGACCAAGAATGTGTTGCCAAATATAAATGAGCTTGAATCTATGAAAATTGAGATAGGTTATTGTAGGCCTAAGTGACACGGTCACGTAGCACCTAATAGTTTGATGCCACCCAACATGAGCTCTGAGATATGACCCTGTAAAGATTGTTGATTTCATGCTGAAGGGACCTTGAGTGACACATCGACCTGAAGTGGTCAGCAGTGTTTGACCAACTCTGTGTGCCAAACAAGGTTTCCACTAATGTTTATTCAGCCATTCAGAGTTGTGGGAACAAACGGTTTGATGCTACAACTGACGGTTTGAAAGATAAGCAATGTTATCAATTTTAACAGAGGAACACTTTGAGTTTTGACATCGACCGAGAATGTGTTTCCAAATATAAACGAGCTTGAATGTATGAAAACTAAGATAGGTTATTATAGGGCTAAACAACATGGTCCCGTAGCACTTGACGGTTCGATGCCACCCCACACGAGATCTGAGATACGACCCCGTAAAGATCACTAATTTCATGTGGAAGGGACCTTGAGCGACACGTCAACCCGGAGTGGTCGGCAACATTCGAGTGACTCTATGTGCTAAATGAGGTTCTACTGGCATTTAAACAACCATTCAGAGCTATTGGAACAGACGGTTTGATGCTACGATTGATAGTTTGAAAGATTTGCAATTTTGTCCATTTCAATCGAGGGACACTTCAAGTTTTAACATCGACCAAGAATGTGTTGTCAAATATAAACAAGATTGAATCTATAAAAACTAAGATAGGTTATTGTAGGACTAGGTGACACAGTCCTGTAGCACTTGACGGTTCCATGCCACCCCACATTAGCTTCAAGATATGACCTTGTAAAGATCACTAATTTCATGTTGAAGGGACCTTGAGGGACATGTCGGCCTAGAGTGGTCGGCAATGTTCAAGCGACTCTGTGTGCCAAATGAGGTTTCCACTAGTGTTTACCTAGCTATTCGAAGCTATTGGAATAGATGGTTCGATGCTATGACAGATGGTTTGAAAGATACACAATTGTGTCTATTTCAACTGAGGAACACTTCAAGTTTTGACATTGATCGAGAATGTGTTACCAAATATAAACAAGTTGGAATATCTAAAAACCAAGAAATGTTATTATAGGCCTAGGTGATATGAACCTATAGCACTTGAAGGTTTGATGCCACCCTGCACGAGCTATGAGATATGACCTTGTAAATATTGTTGATTTCATGCTAAATGGACCTTGAGGGACACGTCGGCCTGGAGTGGTCGATAGTGTTCAAGCGACTCTATGTGCCAAATGAGGTTTCCACTAACGTTTATCCAGCCATTCAGAGCTATTGGAAGAGACGGTTTGATCCTACGATCAACAGTGTGAAAGATATGTAATGTTTTCCATTTCAACTAAGGCACACTATGAGTTTTGACATTGACCGAGAATGTGTTGTCAAATATAAACAAACTTGAATCTCTAAAAAATAAGATAGGTTATTGTAAGCCTATGCCACATGGTCCTATAGCACCTGACCATTTGATGCCAACTCACATGAGCTCTAAGATATCACCCCGTAAAGATCACCAATTTCATGCTGAAGGGACCTTGAGGGACACTTTAGCCTAGAGTAGTGGGCAGCGTTCAAGTGACTCTCTATGCCAAAGGAGGTTATCACTAGCATTTACATGACCATCTAGAGCTATTGGAATAGATGGTTTGATGCTATGACCAACGGTCTGAGTGATATGCACTATTGTCCATTTCAACTAAGGAACACTTCAAGTTTTGACATCGACCAAGAATGTGTTGCCAAATATAAATGAGCTTGAATCTATGAAAATTGAGATAGGTTATTGTAGGCCTAGGTGACATGGTCCCATAACACCTAATGGTTTGATGCCACCCCACACGAGCTCCAAGATATGACCCTATAAAGATCATTGATTTCATGTTGAAGGGACCTTGAGGGATATATCAGTCCGCAGTGGTTGGCAATGTTTGAGCGACTCTGTGTGCCAAAGGAGGTTGCCACTAGCATTTACCTAGCCATTTGGAGCTACTGGAATAGATGGTTCGATGCTATGATCGACGGTTTGAAAGATACATAATTTTGTCCATTTCAACTGAGGAACACTTTGAGTTTTGACATCGACCGAGAATGTGTTGCAAAATATAAACGAGCTTGAATCTATGAAAACTGAGATAGGTTATTCTAGGCCTAGGTGACACCATCTTGTAGCACTTGACAGTTTGATGCCACCCCGCACGATCTCTGAGATATGACCCCATAAAGATCATTGATTTTATGTTGAAGGGACCTTGAGGGACACGTCCGCTTGGAGTCATTGGGAGCATTCAAGTGACTCTGTGTGCCAAACAAGGTTTCCACTAGCATTTAAACGACCATTCAGAGCTATTGGAATAGATAGTTTGATGCTACGAATGATGGTTTGAAAGATACACAATATTGTCCATTTCAATTGAGGGACACTTCAAGTTTTGACATCGACCAAGAATGTGTTGCCAAATATAAACAGATTGAATCTATGAAAACTTAGATAGGTTATTGTAGGCCTAGGTGACATGGTCTCATAGCACTTGATGGTTTGGTGTCACCTCACACGAGCTTTGAGATACGACCTTGTAAAGATCATTAATTTTTCTAAAGGGACCTTGAGGGACATGACAGCCCGTTGAGGTTGGCAGCATTCGAGTGATTCTGTGTGCCAAATGAGGTTTCCACTAGTGTTTACTCGGCCATTCAGAGTTGCTGGAACAAACGGTTCAATGCTACAATTGACTGTTTGAAAGATACGCAATTGTGTCTACTTCAACTAAGGAACACTTAGAGTTTCGACATCGACCGAGAATGTGTTGCCAAATATAAACAAGTTTGAATATTTGAAAATTGAGACAGGTTATTGTAGGCCTAGATGACATGGTCCCATAGAACTTGAAGGTTAGATGCCACCCCACATGAGCTCTGAGATACGACCCCATAAATATCATTGATTTCATACTACAGGGACCTTGAGGGACATGTCGGCCTAGAGTGGTCAACATCATTCGATCAACTTTGTGTGCCAAATGATGTTTCCATTGATGTTTACTTGCCATTCAGACCTGTTGGAACAGATAGTTTGATGCTACAATTGATGGTTTAAAAGATATGCAATGTACTGCATTTTAACTAAGTAGCACTATGAGTTTTGACATCAACCGAGAATGTCTTGCCAAATATAAACAAACTTCAATCTCTAAAAATTGAGACAGGTTATTGTAGGCCTAGGCCACACAGTCCCATAGCACCAGACTATTCAATGCCAACTTGCATGAGATCTGAGATATCACCCTGTAAAGATAATCAATTTCATGCTAAAGGGACCTTGAGGGACATTTTGGCCCAGAGTAGTCGGCAGCATTCGAGTGACTCTCTATGCCAAACAAGGTTGCCACTAGCGTTTACACGGCCATTCAAAGCTGTTGGAACATATGGTTTGATGCTACGACTAACGGTTTGAGAGATACGTGCTATTGTCCATTTCAACTAAGGAACACTTCAAGTTTTGACATCAATCGAGAATGTGTTTCCAAATATAAATGAGCTTGAATCTATGAAAACTGAGACAAGTTATTGTAGGCCTAGGTGACATGGTCTTGTAGCATCTGACAGTTTGTTGCCACCCTACACGAGCTCCAAGATAAGACCCCATAAAGATAGCTAATTTCATGCTGAAGGGATCTTGGGGGACACGTTGGCCCATAGTGGTCGGCAATGTTCGAGTGACTTTGTGTGCTAAATGAGGTTGCCACTATCATTTACATGACCATTTGAAGCTGTTGGAACAGACGGTTCGATGCTACGACTGACGGTTTGAAAGATACACAATTTTTTCTATTTCAACTGAGGAACACTTCGAGTTTCGACATCGACCGAGAATGTGTTGCCAAATATAAATGAGCTTGAATCTATGAAAACCAAGATAGGTTATTATAGGCCTAGGCGACACATTCTTGTAGCACCTGACAGTTTGATGCCACCCTGCATGAGCTCTGAAATACGAAGCCATAAAGATCATTGATTTCATGATGAAGGGACCTTGAGGGACACATCCACCTAGAGTGGTTGGCAGCATTCAAGCAACTTTATGTGCCAAATGAGGTTTCCACTAGAGTTTACCCAGCCATTCGGAGCTGTTGGAATAGACGGTTTGATGCTACAACTGATGATTTGAAAGATACACAATGTTGTCCATTTCAACTGAGGAACACTTCAAGTTTTGCCATTTACAGATAATGTGTTTCCAAATATAAATGAGCTTGAATCTATGAAAACCAAGAGAGGTTATGGTAGGCCTAGGAGACACAGTCCCGTAGAACTTGAAAGTGTGATGCCACCCCACATGAGATTCGAGATAGGACCCCATAAATATCACTGATTTCATGCTGAAGGGACCTTGAGGGACACATTAGCCCAGAGTGGTTGGCAACATTTGAGTGACTCTGTATGCCAAACGAGATTTCTATTGATGATTACCCAACCATTTGGAGCTATTAAAATAGATGTCTCAATGCTACGACTAACAGTTTAAAAGATATGCAATTTTGTCTATTTCAACTAAGGAACACTTCTACTTTTGACATTGATCGAGAATGTGTTGCCAAATATAAATGAGCTTGAATCTATGAAAACTGAGATAGGTTATTGTAGGCCTAGGCAACACGGTCATGTAGAACCTGACAGTTTGATGCTACCCCACACCAGATCCAAGATATGACCCCATAAAGATTGTCAATTTCATGTTGAGGGACCTTGAGGGACACGTAAGACCAGAGTGGTTGGCAATGTTCGAGCGAATCGGTGTGCCAAATGAGGTTGCCACTGGTGTTTAACCAACCATTAGGAGCTATTGGAACACATGGTTTGATGCTACGACTAACAGTTTGGAAGATACACAATGTTGTCCATTTCAACTAAGGGATACTTCGAGTTTTGACTCTTAGTTTAATCAAGAGGACTGAGAGATGGATCAATAGAAAGAAACCTCCTCTTCAAAAAAGGAACAATACAAGAATATATGCACTCACTACCTCTGTTGAAAATCCCACGTCTTCTTCTAACATTAATGTTTCTATTGCAAGTGATTCCAAAACTAAAAATAAAAAAGTCCTCAAGGCCAAACCTGAAAAGTAGGGCATTCCTTGTACCACGCTATTAGCGTGAGTCACAAGGACCGGGTCTAAAAGAGGAGACAACAAAGTGGCCAAGGAAAAGAAAATTATCGAATTGGATGAAATGGATAACCCAATGTCATAGAAAGATGCTCAAGACATGTTTTGTGAAGATACACAAGCTTGAAACAATACAACATTTGGGGTCGAATTTCAATGCCAATTTTGACGGCAGTACCATTTGTGTGTGTGTGTGTGTGTGTTTTTTTTTTGCAAGTTCCCCTGATGGTGTTGTAATAGTGATGGCGATGTTGTAATTTTGACACTCATGTGATTATAAAAAAAAAAGAAAAAGAAATGATCATTTGTAATTTTTGTGAGCTGCAAAGAGGAAAGAGGGCACCGTGCATGAAGAGGAAAGAGGGCACTAGAATTTTTCTTGTGAGTTGTGAAGAGGGCACCGTGCATGAAGAGGGAAGAGGGCACTAGAATTTTTCTTGTGAGCTATGAAGAGGGCATCATTCATGAAGAGGGAAGAGGGCACTAGAATTTTTCTTGCATGCATGAAGAGGGCATTGGACTTTTGCTTGCGTGTGCGAACTTGGCCCTAACTCTACATGGATTCAAGGAAGGCCCAAACTGGACTTTTTCTTGCGTGCCAAAAATTGGCCATATCTTTTTTGTTATTTTTTGTTATTGCATTGTATTTCACTGGTTTGAAGCTAGGGCATCCATTTCATAGAGGTTTTGAGTGTTTATTCATTTTTTATTTGTTTAAATGTATAAAAATATTACAAGAATTGACTGAAATACTTTTTCTTGCGTACACGAACTTGGCCATGACTTTTTTGTTACTTGGTTTTGTTGCATTGTATTTCACTGGTTTGAAGCTGGGGCATCCAATTATTACTTGTTTACTCATTGCTTGGGGCCCTTGAGCTTTGATATGGGCATATATGATGTAAATTTGGTCATTGTTTTGTTCAGTTCTATATATTATAAATAATTACAACAATAATCAGTTTTGTTTCTTCCTTTTCCATAGAAAGTTGATAGTTTTAGAATTTCATATGAATCTAGTGATGATCGACCAACCTTGCACTCCTAAAATTTGGAGTTATAAGGTTATTGTCATTCTCTACAATTCATTCCAAGAAGTCACCTAGGGAACTCCTAAATATACTTTCAGAGTTGCTATAAAGCATTAACTAATTGGAGATGAAAAATAATATATTCATTTCATGTATATGTGGTAAAAATTCATGAGATACTAAATAAGACCTGCTATTTGTCAGACAATTCTTCATTTTCCCCCACAAAAAACTAAGTAATAACTACTCCACCCTTAATTTGTTTAACAATGCACCATATTAGATAAAGTAGGTTCTATCACACATGGCACAGACTCTCTTCAAACTCACAATACGTTGCATGTGTGGTACAAAACTCATGAGATTCTAAAGAAGGCCTCACTCTTAATTAGCCAAATCTTCTTTGTACCACACAAAAAATTGTGTGATAACTATGTCTACTCCAACCTTGATTGTTTAAGAATTCATCATGTCAGATAAAGTATATTTAAGAATTGTTGGGACTGGTCATTTGGCATGTATTAAATAGAATAGAATTTTCAACATATTATTATCATTCTATTTCTTTGTTGTAAACATGCTATTGGTTCAATTTTGTAAATTCTTTTTTTGTGTTAAATGCATTTAAAATTATAAAGGTCTAATTCTGTAGACTGCTAGTGCGAAGGAAGATTTGACCTAGCAGTCTACGAAATTAGACATCTATTTGTATCTTTGTTTAATCTATTTAAACAATTTTTATAGATTAGAATTACATCATATTGGCCCATAAATTTTGATATGGGCATACATGATGTAAATTTGGTCATTGTTCTATTCAGTTATATATATTATAAACAATTACAACAATAATCAATTTTGTTTCTTCCTTTTCCATATAAAGTTGATAATTTTAGAATTTCATATGAATCGAGCGATGATTGAAAGCCCTTGCACTCCTAAAATTTTGAGTTATAAGGTTATTGTGCTTCTCTGCAATTCATTCCAAGAAGTCACCTAGGGAACTCCTAAATATACTTTCAGAGTTTCTATGAAGCATTAACTAATTGGAGATGAAAAATAACATATTCATTTCATGCATATGTGGTAAAAATTCATGAGATACTAAAGAAGATGTGCTATTTGTTAGACAAATCTTCATTCTCCCCCACAAAAACTAAGTAATAACTACTCCAACCTTAATTTGTTTAACAATGCATCATATTAGATAAAGTAGGCTCTATCACACATGTCACGGACTCTCTTCAAACTGACAATATGTTGCATGTGTAGTACAAAACTTATGACATTCTAAAGAAGGCCTCACTCTTAATCAGCCAAATCTTCCTTGTACCACACAAAAAACTATGTGATAACTATGTCTACTTCAACCTTAATTGTTTAAGAATTCATCATATCAAATAAAGTATGTTTAAGAATTGTTGAGTTGAGACTAGTCGTTTGGCGAGTATTAAACATAATAAAATTTTTAGCATATTATTATCATTCTATTTCTTTGTTGTAAACATGCCATTGGTTCAGTTTTGTAAATTATTTTTGTGTTAAATGCATTTAAAATTACAAAGGTCTAATTCTGTAGACTACTAGTGCGAA
Organism: Chamaecyparis obtusa; assembly: GCA_027943335.1. Lineage (NCBI taxonomy): Eukaryota > Viridiplantae > Streptophyta > Pinopsida > Cupressales > Cupressaceae > Chamaecyparis > Chamaecyparis obtusa. Next base: position 1,745,047 of record BSBK01003472.1, on the reverse strand, counting down.
GGAAGATTTGAGCTAGCAGTCTATAGAATTAGACCTCTATCTGTAGCTTTGTCTAATTCTGTAGACTACTAGGTCAAATCTTCCTTCATGCTAGCAGTCTACAAAAATATTATCATGTATTTAATCTTATAAAATCATCAATTCTTAAGCATTAAGCATAGTAATAGGTCAATCTTCATTGTCTTCATTAGGGGGGACAATAAAGATTTGTTTGGAAAACAACAGGTCTTCTTTAGTATCTTATAATAATATGCTGAAACTTCTTAATCTATTTAAACAATTCTTATAGATTAGAATTACAACATATTGGATGGCAAACACAATAGGTTCAGTTTCAAAATAAAGTATGTTCAGATAAAGAATAGAATTTACAATTAATACCCAATTGTCTAATTCAATAGTCTACTCTTAAAGCATATAAAGTAGGTTTAGTTACTTCAGATAAACTATGTTTAATCTAGTTTAATACTTTATTAACTATGTCTACTCCAACCTTAATTGTTTAAGAATTCATCATATCAGATAAAGTATGTTTAAGAATTGTTGGGATTTGGTCCTTTGGCGTGTATTAAACATAATATAATTTAATCTGTAGACATAGTTAATGCACCATATTAGATAAAGTACATTCTATCACTAGAAAGGTCCTTGTACCACACAAAAAAGGAATTCAATAGATTAACTAAGTAGGACCAGTCTTGACATGACTGCTAGTCCCAACAATTCTATATATACTTTATAGTTCTATTAATATGCCATTAATATGCATTACTTCAAACCTTAAGTAATGCAATAACCTTATTAGTTTAACAATGAATTATGGAGAAGGATAATAACCTTATAATATTTTACTATTAGATTCTTCATTGTCCTCCACAAAAAAATAAGTAATAACTACTCCACCCTTAATAGTGATGAAATAAAGAATTAACGTATACTTTAATTTATTACTATTCTAAATTAGGTTATAAGACAATAGTTATCTTAATCTAATATGTATAGCATTGTTAGTTACTTCAAATTAAACCATCAATTCAATAGTAATTAAAAATAACTTTATCTGTTACTTTATATCAGTGTATTAAACTGATATTAATAGTTTACAATTAATCTTGTGTGATAGAACCTACTTTATCTAATATGGTGCATTGTGAGTTTGAAGAGAGTTTGTGCCATGTGTGATAGAACCTACTTTGCACAATATGGTGCATTGTTAAACAAATTAAGGGTTGAGTAGTTATTACTTAGTTTTTTTGGGGGGACAATGAAGATTTGTCTGACAAATACATGCCATTGGTTCAGTTTTGTAAAATTTTTTACAAAAAAAAGAGAAAAAGAAAAAGAAACACTCATTGGCCAGACAAATCTTCATTGTCTTCTAATTGTCTTCTTTATATACTAGCATGTATTAATTGGCTGACAAATAAAGAAGCATTTAGTCAATCGGAAGACAATGAAGATAATTTTAAATGCATTTAACAAAAAACAAATTTACAAAATTGAACCAATGGCATGTTTACAACAAAGAAATATAATGATAATAATATGCTAAAAAAATTATTCTATTTAATACATGCTAAACGACCAGTCCCAACAATTCTTAAACATACTTTATCTGATATGATGAATTCTTAAACAATTAAGGTTGAAGTAGACATAGTTATCACACATTTTTTTGTGTGGTACAAGGAAGATATCCATCAAGGCATAAATAAAATTCAACTTTTCTCTAATGTTGTAGCTACAAGTAATGAATTTTAAATTTTATTTTCTTATTCATAGAAGCTTGTAGTATAGTTTCTTTTAATGCAGACAATTGGTGGTTTAAAAAAAAAGTTATGTCATTCTTTTATCTAAAATATTTTATAAGTTAAACCAATAACTAATTAATGCTAAATCTCTTATCTAAAATATTTTATAAGTTAAAGCATCTGTTCTTGATCCCTCCAATCAAGTTCTCAAGTCATGACATGGTTTCAATTGTTTTAAAAGCTTCTAATTCTTTTAAAAGCATGACTTATAATTTTCAAATAAATGTGAACATTAAAAGTAGCAAACAATGCAACAACCATGGCTAGCATTCACCTCTAGCTCTAGAATGCACGTGAAATCATGCCCTTAGAATTTGAAGAATTTTGTAGGTAGGAGAAATATTTTTAGAGTAGTTTCAACAGATCATAACTTGTTATTTGAACTCAAGAATACCCCTTGGTTTCCTACAAAGCATTTGGCAAAATTTATCATAAAATTAAAAGTTTGGTCGAAGTAAGTGTATACATGAAGGATGAAACACATAGTAAGCTATGCGAAGCTATACCTAAAGTTAAATTTACAAAGTAACATATCATTTATAAAACCTACCGTAACATGTCATTTTTTGTTTGACATTTTTTGTCACAACTAAAGAGTTCTCACCATGAGAAAATAGAGTGACCATTTGCTATCAAAACCATATGTGCAGATATAAACATTAAGTACAATATATCTAATTTTTTTTGTAGATATACACATTAAGGATCATGTCAGATAATACAAGGGAATTTGATCAAAATAGGGGGACAATCACTAGATTGTTGTCTAACTTTCAAAGAGAAGGTGGTGATAAATGTGATTGTCCATGCAAGAGTTTTAACGGCTTAAAGACAAGAAGAATCAAAATCAAAATAACAAAGAGACATTGTAGGGAGAATGGTCACATTGAAGGGGGGTTTGATTATCATCCAGTGGTAAGTTGTTTGTTATATTATTTTCACAATTAATATACATATGAACCATGGAAGGAGGTTTGATTTTCACATTGAAGGGGGGTTTGATTATCATCAATTTTATATAGGTCGATCTCCCTAGTGTGAATATAGATGAACATGGAGGTGCGGGTATTGAAGTTAAAGATCATGATCCCGTGGAAGATGACAATCATGTGTCAGAAAACACATTTGAAGATGATGGTATGAATGCATTGATCATTGACACATTTGGTACTGGTGTTGCTAGTGTTGCTATTGCTGATGATGATGATGATTATGATGAGGATGACATTGACATCATCCATGATATACCTCTACTTGAGAAGGTGAACATGACCCTTTATGAAGGCTCCCAATCTACTCTTCTCTCTGTTGTATTGTTGGTGAATTTGAAAGTTACGAATGGTTTATCCCACATAGCAAAGTCACGTATGATAAGATTTTTCATATACATCATTATAGTCTATAAAAGGTGAAACATGTACCATTAAGATTGTTTATATTAAACACTTATACTATTTATTGCAGATTGATAGGTGAATTTTTGTTACCACCATCAAATGTTCTCCTTAGCTCGTACTGATAGTTATGTGCTACTATGAAACATATTGGAATGGAGTATCAAGCAATAGATGCTTGTCCCGAAGATCATATTATTTATCATCAAGAACACAAAAATGCAACAGAATGCCCTAAATTCCATACGAGCAGATATCAAGATGATCAAATGACAAAAAAGGTGCCTTGCAAGGTTCTTCGTTACATCCCCATTATTCCATGTCTGAAATGATTATTCAGGTGCAATAGCTTGGCATAATTTATAGATTACCATGCACGTGGTAGGAGTTGAGATGACATTATTTGAATGCCTATGGATGGTTCATCATTTATGGACATAGAATAAAAATGGCCCCACTTTAAAGAACCTCAAAATCTTAGACTTTCTCTAGTAGTAGATGAACAGATAATGTCAATCCATATGGAGATGAGATTTGTTTACTCAGCGTGGCCTATTTTTGTTATAAACAATAACCTTCCCCTATGGATGTTAACAAAGAGGGAGCACATTATGTTGGCAATGATTGTTCCAAGTATTTTATTATTTTATAGTTATCTACATATAATTATAAGTCTTGGAGTGAAATGGCCACAATAATTATCTAATTTTGTTGTTAATTCAACTAGGTAAGTACCAAGTGAAAGATATGAATGTATATATTGTGCCTTTTATCGATGAGTTGTTGGTGTTATGGAATGGTTTCACATTGTATGACAGCTCTAGACCAATTGAACAAAGAAAATTTCATATTCATGCAATGTTTGTGTGGACAATTCATGATGCCCTAGGTTTGACACATTTTTGTGATATGTTATGGTGAAGTCTAGTTGTACGCAATAATTCAAATTCTAAAAATCTACAGATTTAATCCAATTATATCTTTATCTTGTAGGTCTTCAAAAAAAAGGAAAATTTTCATATCCAATGTGTGGTCCAAAGATGAAATCTTGTTATTCCAAAAGTTTAAGAAAGCAGGTGTTTAATGAGTATAGGCACTTCCTCCCCAAAAATCATAAGTATCAAAGTGTAGAAAGACATATTTTCAATGAGAAAGAAGTGACTACATCAAAGCCCCGAAGAATGACACCTCACCTATGGTAGTTGGAATATAATAAAATTTGAGGTAATATCATTCCACCTAATGGTTGATGTTTGAAAATTATATATTTTGATTGTGTTTTGTTGACTAATTATGTAGTTGATGATCTTGAAGGTCATGAAGGCATCACCAACTAGCTTTCAAAGGGACTAAAATGTTATCCTAGATAATTTAGTAGGCTGCCCTACTATGAGTAGCTACAAATTGTGCATTTTTTTTGATACTATGCATATTGGAAAGAATGAAACAAAGACACTGTAAAAAATATTGGATGGAAGACATGACAAAGAAAAATTTGGAAAAATTTGTAGTGACATTCATGATTCCAATCATGCAATGAAAAATATCATTGAATCAAATAGCAATGGAGACCGGATTAATGCAAGTGCTCTTACTTGATTATTAACAGAGGAAAAAAATAATGTCATAAAAAAATTCATACGAAAAATTCAATTTCCTACAGGATTTGTTGTGGATATAAGCAATCTCATATCAAAGAAAAATGATTTTGGCTTAAGGATGAAAATGCATGATTGACATACCTTCATCAAGGTAAGTCATAATCTTTTGTATTTACAATATATTTGTGTAACTAGATTCAATTTTTATTGGATGAAATTATTAGTTGACAATTGTTGCAGTATTTTCTACCCCTATCTCTCCCAGAGAACTTTGAAAATAATATCAAACAAGAGATATGATTTTGAAAAATACATGAGGTAATCAGTGATATTTGTTTAATATATCAAACAATAATATCAAACAATTAATATATTGTAAAGTCTCATATTTATATATTTGTGTCTTGAATCCCTTATAGGTGGTTGTCATCTAAAGAAATTCATAAAGAAGATATAAAATATTAGAAGAAAATAATTTATCGACTAATGTGTGAAATGAAAAAGTGTTTACCTTCATCTTTTTTCAATGCACAAGAACACTACCTCATATACCAAGTTGAGGAGATTGAATTGTGTGGACCTATACATGCTAGGTTAATGTGGATGGTTGAGAGACACTTGAAATTTTTGAAAGGTTTGGTACAATAAAGAGCACATCCTGAGGGTTCTATGGTTGAGAGATATATGGTATACCAGATGATGGTGTATGTTACTCAATATCTTCCTAATCTTGCAACAAAGACCCATATAGATTGCATTTGGGATCTCAAATCCATTAAAAAATTCAAAGGGGAATACTTGGTAGGAAATGGTAGATTTAGGAAACTGAAAGATAATAAATTATGAAATGTTATTGTAGTTAATTAATTCTTTATCTTCAAAATAAATATGTTGTAAGTCATCTATTTACTTTTGTACAGTTTTTAAAGAGTGAGATGCAATACATTTGTTTATTGCAAACAATCAAAATTGGATGACGGTATGGATTGAACGATGTCAATATGATGGTCATAGATTAACATGAGAATCTATGTCTTCATTGGTTATACAAGCTCATCGTAATGGAGATCCCAATATTACACAAAAAGTAAATAGATTTAGCATATGGTTTAAGAGATCACCAGGTACTTATAAATTTGTTAATTAATCAACCATATGTTTTTCAACTCATGATGCAATAATTTATACATGTTTTTCATTTAGAAATGACTTACATCCTTGAGAGTTGCAAAATTGATACTATGGTATTTTGGTTGATATACTTAACTATGACTTTAATTCCTTCAAATTAGTTCTCTTCGTTGTGAAATGGTATAGACTATGACTCAATAAAAATAATTCTGATAGAACTATTATTGAACATAACAATAGATTTCCAATGATTAATAAAAGGTTGTTTGAGCCAGTTGGAGAAGAGCCCTATGTTCTTCCAAGCCAATGTGAGAAGGTATTTTACTTAGAGGTTCCACATAAATTGGGTTGGCCATTTGTTGTTAGACATGATCTAAGAGGAAGGATGATAAAGTATAATGTGATGGAAGAAGATACTTAGGAAGAGGAAGAAGTAGAAGATGATGTAGATGATGATCACGATCGGGAGCTGGTCGAAGAAGAATATGAAGAAGAAGATGATGATGTTGTTGCTACTAATGAGGATGATGATGATGATGATAGTGATGATGATGATGATGATGACAACAATAGTGGTGGTGATGATGTCATCAAAAACAATGATCTTGATGATAAGATAGATAAAGAAGAATATCAATGACATGAATGAAATGTACAATTATGCTAGATGTTTGGCATGTTCTAATAATTATTTTGGATTGAATATGCACTTTTTCCACTAATATGCTTAGAGTTTCATATTAATGACATTTTTGGTTTTAGCATGAATATCTAACTACTCTTATTCCCCTTGTTTTATGTCCTACTTATATCTTTGATCTTTTGTTAAGAGAAATTTTATTCTAAAAGAGTGTATTTAAATTCTATATGCTTAAACAACTTCACTAGATAAGAATGTTCTCATTTGTAGTGGGCATGACAAGAATCAAATCACTTGAAAGACACTAGTATTTAGACATGTACACATTAGTGATGTGATTAAGAAAATTATCTTTCTTTATAATTTTCTAGGGTATTTCTTTATATCAATGCATTTAATCTAAATATTATCTTATGAGATTTGCTTCTGATTATTTTCTATTTCTTTGCACATCAATGATGTTAAATCACAACAATGGAGTGAGCTAATTCTAAAAGTATAAATAGACAACTTTAACAATTATAAATTCCTTCACAAGATGTAATAAAAATACTAGCAAGACACAAGAACTGTTTGAAGAAATGCCACAATAGTGGTGTCTCATGCAATGCTGAGCTGTTTAGTTATATGCAATGCTGAGATATTCAAAATATTGTAGGATAAATAGAAAATTTTAATAATGTATAATGTCCTTCACAAGATATAATCAAAACTATAGAGTGAACTATGTTTGTCTAATTATATAACTATTATCTTATGTTAGGTATCACACATAGTCTCATGGATTGTCAAATACAAGTCAATACACCCCATAGAGATTAATGTCTTTTACCATTTGTAAAATATCTCTCTCATTGCATGAAGTGTGGGTACCAGCGAATAGGTATTTGTCATATTTGTCTTCCTCGAGTGAGGAAAATGTAGGAATGGAAGAAGGAAGTGATACATTTAGTATGTCTAAATCAATGAGATCGACTCGAGGTCAAAAGATCAAAAAGAAATTCAATAAACACATGAAATTTTTCCTTGCTCAAGGGGGATCATGTTGTTATGATGATGAGAGCAAAGACGACTTTGAGGTGCCCTTTAGGTACAAACATCTACATATATAATGAGTCCCTGATGAACTTCCTTCAATAAACATTGATTTTTGTGTTAAAGAGAGGATATATCGTATCACGCCATCTTCATTACATGGTTTGGGCCTATTTTCCATGGATGGCATAAAGGTCTCTTACAAAAAGTTGTTAAATTGATGGAGTATTTTGGACCTTGTTATGATTACAGTAGTTGGATGTAGATTGTTAAATAAAAAAAAATTGTGTAGGTATGCACTCGCGGAAAATTATATACAACAAAAAGTCAGTGAACAAATTAAAAAAGTAGCTATATACATTGACAGAAGGCCAAAAACATCAAGGAATATTGCAGGTTTTATAAACAATACACAACCTACATCAACTAAGAAGAAACTCAATTGCATATTTGAGGCACGTGGGGGAAATCACATATTTGTATGTGCGATCAAATCAATACGTGGAGGTGAGGAGTTGTTTATTGATTACAATTTGAATCGCATAGATACAAAAAAACCCATGACTATCATGGAAGAGGTGGTACACATTTTGATAATTGTCTATTATTCAACATAACTTAGACTAAGAACATGTGTTTTAACATGTCTGAATGATTTTTTTGAAATATAGGACTATAGTATGGATTGACAACCACATGATATGCATGGCGGTGATAGTTCTCATGGGACTTCTTCTTCCCGATAGGTAAAACTCATTGTTGTTGTACAAATGCACATACAAGAAAAAATGTTAATGCATATTTTTTGTTATGGTAATGTGTATTTTTTGTTGTTCTACTATTTTTTATTTCTTTTAAATAAAGTGATAATAATATTGTTCTCACAAATGAGTGTTGATCAGAAAAAGGGAAAGGAACAAGTAGTCCATGAGGAGCCACAGGATGAGAAGGATCCATTCAATGTTGATTTTTTATCAGACGTTGATTCTGTGCTTGCACTGTATAAGGTCCTTCATGCAATATCAAAAGAGTTAGCTCGAATGAAAGATATTCAACCTCACACTCCTAAAATAAAGATGAGAGAGGATGTGTTGATTCATTATGTTTGAAATTATACAGTAAGTATTAATGTGGTTTTTAATTATAACAAAAGTTCAATAATGATTTTTATAGTATACTATTTTATTTATGTCATTAACTAAAATATATATTTGTTCTCTTTACAGAGGATGCTAAATACATTAAAGGATGACACCTCAGATGCAAATATTTTAGGTGGTTCAAGTACATTGCATGTTCTATCCTCCATCTTGTCCATGGTTGTCCATATATTCTTTCTTAGGGGGCATTTTTTAATATTGAATTCATTTTATGTAGGAGGTGATGACACAATTCTTGGATGTACTCATGTTAAATGTATGGGAACAATACAAAATTGGGATCAATTACTCATGAGAAATGAAGATGGACTTCCCTTGAGAGTAGCCCAGCTTCCAAGTACTTTAAAGATTGATACTTTATTTTACTATACAATATAATACTCATAATGTAATGCACTAACCCCTTGTGTAGTCCCTTGCAATAACTAATTATAATAATCTCATTATTATCTTGCAGGGTATAATCTATTTTATGAAAAATTTAATGATGAATGTTTGTGCATTTTCGGGCCGACCATACGCACATGGTATCATATTTTGTTTCATCCCTTTCTTCAAGTATATTAAAGGGTAGCTTCACTTCATTTATGAATCTAATAGTTTTTTTTCTTAAAAGGTGGCAATTACAAGATAAAGGGTTAAAGGATAAACTCATTGACTCTATGACAACACTTTTTGGACCCAACGTCTTTCAAAGACTTAAAATCCTTGACAAAGTGTGCCAATTTTTGAAGTATATTATGGACAACTACAGGTCCCAAATAGAATGTAACCCTTATTACGTGCGAGCTCCCTATATTCCTATTAATGAGTGGGAGAATCTTAAAAAGGATGCACTTGAGAGAAGCGCAAGACATAGTGGACAAATACTATCACCCGAGGAAATAAGGTACGTGATAATCTTAATAATAAAATTATGTACTATTTACTCTTTGTACTTATGTGATCTAACATATTTAAAACATCACATAGGTTTCCTAACACATCAAAGGCAACAGAAGGAAGAAAACAAAAGCACGGGCAACTCAAGCTTGGCTCGAGTGGATATTCAAAACTTGTTGCACGAGTTGTAAGTATTAGTAAATAAAAAATTTGTATGAAAATATTTATAAATTGCAATCAATTTAGTTTTGATGAAATTCATTACAATAAAAATTCATGATACCAAGAAAAAATGCAGGCCTTGGAGTTCAAAAAACTGATTACAGAAAAGGACAAGAAAATAGGCTACAAACAAGGCTATACAGTCTTGGTTGAATGATACCGAGCAATGAGCACACAAGGTTCTTTTGCTAGATTTGTTGATCAGGTAAATAAGCCAATTGATTTTTATTTCAAGTTGAATACTTCACCAATTACTGTATTTGATGTTAAGTTCCAAAATAAAGTAGATATATTTGTTTTAAGTAAGGAAACAATGATTATATATTTGTTTAAAACTTTAAAGTGAATATATTTATATGTATTAAATTGAATGATTAACATTTTTCAGTATTTATCTTGTATTTATATGTATATATTATTGATAAATGCACTAATTATTTACATTGGAATGCAGCCTGTTGATATTGATACTGCACCATCTGAGCACAACGGAGGCATCGATTCAAATGTGAATTGTAGTACTTAAGGTATATATTTTCTATTTGAATTTTGATTAATGAATATTTAATACAAGTAAACAAGTTAAATTGAATTTGGTAAAGTAATAAAAATTTAATTATAATGTGTTGGGATTAATAAAACATTTTGTATTGTAGTTTTAGGGGATGTAGAGGTTGTTCTTGATGAGCGTGTTGAGGTTCAAGCCATCAGGCAAAACAATGTTGTTGGACAAGGTAAAGAGCATCACGTTTATATTTTTTAAAGTATTGAAATGCTGGTAACAATAATGATAATATATTTTTAAATTAACCCCAATTATGATAATATGTTTTTAATTGAAGTCTTTTATTTGTTTGTAAAGGGTAAAATATGATTCACCAAAATGAATAGTGTGGAAAATACAAGATCTACTTCTAAATCCAAATTCCCAAGGGAGAGATCCAAATTGATCAACCAAAAGGTTAATGCACAATTGAATCAACCTATGGAGAATATGAATGAAGGAGAAAACATTATATTTTGTTATGAAAAGTATATTATTGAAATCTAAAATAAATGAAAGGAAAATACTAACTCCAACATAGGGCAGATTTGGAAAATGTTGATTTCTGATGTCTGTGTGCACTTTCGGGCAATTCTGCAACCTGTTCGGACTAGAAATGCCAAGACAGAGAAAACCCATAAAACTTTTATCTTTCTGGAAGTAGGTAATTGTGTGTGTGAGTTTGTGACCTGCAACACAACACTTCAATAGGATAATAACATCACTTTTTAGAGAAAAATAAAGATCTAATTGCAAAAACTAACAAGCAAAAGCATCCTATTGCTCTCTAGTTAGTGTGAGTATGAAATAAAGGTTAGTTTACTCTTAGATTTAACCCTTAAATAGTGATAATCTACACTAAAATGAGAGATTCAAGAGTGCATGTAAACAACTAAAATGAAAGCATGAAATCTTAATTCATTCCATTATAACCCAAATTGAAGTGTTTTCTACTTAATAAAATCTTGAAAACATGGAAAACAACTATCAATCTAAGCCTTAATTAGCAAATTCTCCAAGAAGCATGAGAGTTCATAATCATGGATCATGAAGCCTCAAATTCATGAGCAAAATAGGAGTCTAAGCATCAAAATTAGAAGCATGTAAGAGTGTGTCTAAAAAGAACTCAAAATCTTAGAAGAAGAATAGAAGGCTTTGAAAATTCTCTTTTATAGGATTTGGAAGAGAATCCACGGTTGAGATGCATCCATGAGGAGTGGTTGAGATACATCTTGGCTTGATCCTTGATCCATGTGCAAGCCTCCTAATCACAAAGTGTGTTTTTTTGATTTAGGAGGTATTTATGCATTTGTTTTAATTAATAACTCTAGCCTTTGCACTTTAGTGGGATTGAATTAATTAAATAGGCTTAGAGTTAATAACCTTGATTTTTGCTTGAACCTTAATAATAAATGCTTGATTTAGGATTTGATGGGGTTTATTAAATTTTTGAGAGTTTATGCTAATAATAAAAGATCGAATTAACACAATTAAGGTTATATACCGAATTAAGGGAAAATAGGGCTTTAGGTTCTATTAGCCCAATTTTAGATGATTACATTTGCCCCTCTTTGAATTGCTTTGGGAATAGCACAGGGATTCAAAGAAAATCTGATTCAAAACATGATTCAGGAGATTTATAAAGCAACAAGAACTACTCTAAAGTTGAGAATTCTGAACTTGATCGAACAAAATCCTACTTGATTTTAAAAAATAACTGTCAATTATGAACTTGATTGAACTCAAATTGACATTACCAGCTCTGAGTTTGATTAAACTAAGACCGATAAAAGAATTTCAAGCTTGATTGAATGAAATTTTTCTTGATTTGAAACTATCAATTCTGAACTTGATTGGACAAGAATTGACGATATTGACTCTGAGCTTGATTGAACGAAAGTCAATATGAGGTTTTGAAAAGAATTTTCAGTTGAAAATAATAGTCTCAGCTTGATTGAAGAGAACTGTCATGCCCCTAGTGTTGAAGAATTTGATTCAAAGCATCAAGTTTGGTATGATTATGCCCCCTTGGGACTGAAATTGGAACAAATTTGAATTAACTAATTAGTTTCAAGCATTTAGAAAGATTTGCAGTGATTGAATTAGTCTTGGATCAAGCATAGATTGATTGGAAAGAGTTTTCAAGCGATTGAGATCGATTTAAGTTCTCCAAAAGCATTGTTTGACCAAGTTTGACCAAGAATTTGAGAAAGTTGACCAATTTTGACTTGTGTTGAAATGATATCTCAGCATATAAATCTGATTTGCCTTGCTTACTACATCATTTATGCGCCATTTGCCCCTATTTGACCGCAATTTTGCCATTTTGACTTTTTGCATTTTGGATGTTAACTTTGCTTTGTAACTCTATTTTTACTACATTTGGATGATATAAATCACCTATTTCAATTTTGGTCCCGATATTAAGCCTCTATGATGTCTTATAGATAAATGTCCCTTAGGTCTCCGGGGCCCCCGGGAGGCTTAAATAGGTCAAAAATTGACTTTTAACTATTCATTTTCACTTTTAACCTTTGAAATTTCAGAGAGCTCTGAGCGACCATGGTTTTCCCACCAGAGAAGCACCACTTTGAGATGGCTAGGTGACATGGGAGGCCACGACATTATGATGCACCTATGAGTATTTGATAACACAACCTATCAATTTGAAAAATTTTAAATTTCACGCATTTTTATGTACTTTATAGGCAAAATAGTTTTTTGTCACATCCCATATACAGGATCGAACCATGTCAATCCCATGTCGTATCCCAAATTTTAGATTGCATCGAAGATTTTGGGGATTGCACCCCATCGGGTCACGTCCGGGTAATTTCAAATTTTCTTTAGCCATTTTTGTCTTTTTTAGAAACAGGTTTGCATCCAGGATACCGGATTGCATCTCGAATTCCTTGCCCACATCCAAGATTTCTTGGATCGCATATAGTTTTAGGGTTGCATCCTAGATTTCCTGGTTTGCATTCAGAATACTGAGTCGCATCTAGTTTTCTTGATCTTTGAGCCAAGTACACTTAATTTTTTTGAACTTTTAAGCAATTTTTTGACCAACTTCTCTTGTCTAACACTAACATAGTGCCCCTATTTTCTATTGTGTAGGCTGATTTTCCAGTTGTATGATTTAAATCCCCAAGGCCTACCCAGGTCTTGGCTCTACATGATCAGCTGAGAGATGAGGATCAACAGGTCATCTGACAATGTGGTTTATGGAGCCTTTGCGATTTACCTCATATTCAGGTAAATCATGATCTTCTCATAGCCTTGGCTGAGTGATGGCATTCTGAGCACAACACCTTCCACCTTCCGATCAGCGAGATGAGGGTGACTCCGGAGGACATGTGGAGGATCTTGCATGTTTATGTCATGGGACACCGCATTGAGTATGAGGCTTCTGAGCATGTGGTGATTGATGATGCTAGGAGGGTCTTCAGAGATGACACCATTGCTAGACATTACCTAAGTTGGGACCACATGGTTGCCAACTATGCCCCTCTTCCTATATACCTAGTTGGTTTGATATGAGGCATCATGATGCCAGATAGGGGTTAGCACAGTTTTATGTGTGTCTGGTCCCATGTTATAGGTTAGATGATTGAGTCCCCCAGGAGGTATGCTTGGGGCAGTTGTATACTCACTCACATGTACCGTGAGCTCCATGAGATTTTTTACCAACACTCCCACTCCATGACTATAGGTAGCATTTTTCTTCAGATCTGGGCATGGGAGCACATCCCCATGACCCATCCCATTATTTAGAGGCACCGCGATGCCGGGTTGCCCTATATTTATATGTACTCTAGATTCATTCAGTAGCATCATCTAGGTAAGTTAGAGTATTGGCACCATTTGTTGGATGATGTTACTGATGTGGAGTGGTGACCATATCTTGATTGCGAGGCCTGGCCTTTAGATGCCAGACATATGCCCTTTTTCTTTCAGTCTTGGTACCTAGTTGGGTTGACCCGCTATGTGGTTGAGTGGTTTTTTATTACTTGAGTTTGTCATTAGTATGGATGTGTATAGGGCATGTCTCAGGAGACCTGTTTATATGCTCGTATCAGGACCAAGGAGGCTCAGTGGGGAGCCCGGTTAGTTTAGGAGATAGCTATATATGAGATTTAACACATGCAGTGGGTGGATAGGTACTATTAGGTAGTTGTTTGTGATGTCAGCATTACTGATGATTACCATGATCATTACTTAATGTTCCCTTATCCTTGATTTATTGCTCCTGATGATGCCATTCCTCATATTGAGGATGCCCTCGATTATGATCCTAACAATGATGTGGGAGGATGAGCCTGACCTACTGCAAGAGGTGATAGGGGAAAAGGCCGAGATGGAGTCCGTAGAGGTGGAGGGAGAGATGGAGATAGGGCTCATTGGGGTAGAGGGGATGGAGGAGATGGAGGAGATGATAGGGGTGGTGGAGGTGGTGCAGTAGGTGGTAGCAGGCATCGGGCCTCTAGAGGGGATACTAGCCACATGCAGCGTAGAGTATGGGTCACTCCTCTGAGGAGGGATATAGGGCCATTACTGCATAGAGATCAACATGTAGAGAGACTTGCAGGGGGAGATTAGGATCCACAACAGCAGCAGGCATGATAGGATCCCCTTGTAGGCGGTGACGGAGACCATTTATCACAGTGTGAGTAGGAGAGCTTCTTTGAGATTATAGGTAGCCACCCTCACAGCGTAGCTATCAAAGAGGGACTCATAGCTGGCACAAGTTAGAGCCAAGAGGGACACTTAGATTGCCTAGCTACGAGCAGTCAGGGATGCCCAGTTGGTACAGTTGAGGGCTCATAGGGATGTGCAGCTTGCACAGTTGAGAGCTGAGAGGGATAGGTATGTGCATACAGCCACCCACCAGGGGCAGAGGACCACATATTACTTCACTTTGTATTGTGTTGTTGTTCCTACTACTCAGAGGGCTCCTTTATATTTCATCATTGCTCAGCAGTCCGAGGGTGCCATGCCACCACCTCCACCACCACCTGGTCAAGTAGATGCACCCCCTCTCAATCCTCCTGCCGAGGATGAGGGGGCCAGTGAGGTGTAGACCTCTATCATTTGATATTTGTGGACATATTGTATATCATGACATATCTTGTATCTGTATCATTTTTTATCATTGTACTTTTCATGTCCTTAGGACTCTGTACTGATACATTATATCTGCTTTCATCTCTACTTTGATTTTTGATACTGTTGATGGTTTCATATTTTGATGAACATTCTTGATATTCTATTTATGGACATTGCTGATGATATATTGATGTTGATTCTACCATTGATACTCTTTTTCTGATGCTTCATGTGTTGTCATTTCTGATATCTGATCTTTGATGGTTTCAATTTCTGTACATGTGATATATGATGTTTGATTTATGCTTGGGATATTGATGGGATAGTCATACTTGGCCAAGAGTAGATAAAATGATGTCATAATATATTTCACTAATATATGCTCCTATTTTTGTTATTTTCAAAGTTTCATGAATGTATGGATGTATGAGATGTATTGCAATGCAATGTATGGACATCTCAATTTTATTTATGTATGAATGAATATGGATGCAAAATGCAAGTGGTTTTATGATATGACATGAATTTATGAATGTAAATGAATATCAGTGATTTAGATTCAATCATTTTAGTGTTAGTTCATTTATGATTTCATGATGTACTTGGTCATATATATCAAATGGTTAATGCTTAGTACTTCTGAATCTTTAGCTTATGTCATAAATGCTTTGGAATAGATCTCAGTTTATATCATTACTTCAGATAGTTGAATCCACATTTTCATGCTTATGCCAGATTAAAATGAATGCAACTAAGTTAAAATGAATGCAATTTAAAATGAATTTCAATGCAACTAAAGACAATGAAATGCATCTAAATGAACTTAATGCAAACTAATATGATATGCAACTAAAATGAACCCTAATGCAATTAACAAATGAAATGCACCTAAGACACCTAGGACAGTCACTACTTATTCAAAGTGGGTTGTTTTTCATCATAGAGTCTCTATTAACTGGACCTCATTAGGATAATACAATTTTCATGAATAGATTTGGCAATCTTGAAAATATGAATACATCCTTTTTATTTTGTCATGTTGGAAGACAACTTAAACATTAAAGCACCCAGCTATAAATGTCGTGCTGGTTACTTCCTGTTTGATATGAACCATTTCTTTTCTAGTGCATAATGTGTAAATGTATACCCGCAATGACCTTTCATTTTGTATTCATATCCTAGGGTATAATCTAATTTACCATGCACTTTACTAGGAAATAGTTTATCTTTGTTAGTTTTTAAATAGGCAAGGAAATAGATCCAACCTCAATAAGGATTTCATAGGAAATAGGTTGAGGTATACATGGTGTTCCACTACAAAGTGGAGGCACTTATAAGTAGACACCCATTCCCCATGATCACCAAAGATCATTGGATTTATTACCATAAACTGAAAACAAATGAAAATGTTATGCCCCCAGTCCTTATTTCTCTTAGTCCATAGACATCATCGAGTTAGTCATGGAAACATAATGATCAACAATTGATAATAAGAAAAAGAAAGTTCTTTATCCCTTAGCATGGTCATTGTATTTATAGAATATAGATAGACAGTTGTGATTATAGTGTTGAGAAACACTCTTGATTCATCCTTTCAAACACACACTTAGGAATTACCATCAATCAAAGATTTATTTCTTCATCCATAAGTGTCTCACCTATTTTAGTGTTTAGAAACACTTTTTTCATCATGACGTTGTGTTGAGAAACACATTTTAGATCTAGCTAATTGGTGTTTAAAAACATTGTTTTTCATACTTTATAGTCAATTGCAGACAAGGGTGGTATTGAGAAATACCGTTCTTCATATTTTGTTGTCAATTACGGACGTAACATCCTGTAAACAAATGTGATTTGATCAAATGCCCCCTAGGGAAAAATAGTTTACCTAGGACCCTAATGTGGACAAATTCTAGTCTTAGGGAGGCACAATTTTATGATAGTTCTCTTAGGATTTGGTGCGTCACAAAAGTGACTGAAGGATATATACAAACTGATATTTACATAAGCCAATATTTTAAGTGTTATCTTGATAGATAGAGCGTTGATTACAAGTAGCACCTATTTACTAGGTTTTCACCACTTGGCCAAAGTTTTATTCTATTTTTGCTATCATGGTGCCTGTTTACTAGGTTTTCACCAAGACACTCTTTTGCTCTTTTTCAATTTTTTTGTCTTTTTGATTTTCTATTTTTTTTGTATTTTTCTTTTTTATAATTTTATAGTTGACACATCAAGGTTCCTATTGCTAGGTTTTCACCAAGATAGTCTTTTTTTAGGACTTTTTCCAATGTTTTTTAAATTTTTTTTAGGATCCATATTTGTTGTTTTTGAACTTTTTTCAAGACTCTTTTCATTGTATAGGAGCTTCCTCCAAAATGTCAGGCATAAAACCTTTTCAAATGTAAAGTATTGATGGGATCTAGTTAAACATCTCCTTCAGGTAGAGCCAATTGATAGGCTCCTGATCCAAATGCTGCTATAATGACAAAGGGACCCAACCAGTTGGGTTCAACTTTTCCCTTTTGTTATCGATGTTGTTGGTTTTTAAGATTTTCTCTAAGAACTAGATCTCCTATCTGAAAGCTTCTGGGTTTTACCTTCTTGTTGTATCCTCTTAACATCCTTTTCTGGTAAGCTTTGAGACGATCAAACACTTGTTGTTTGTGCTCATCTAACAATTCAAGCTCTTGCAGTCTAGAGATTCTATAGTCTTCATTAGTTACTATATGTTTCAGTGATACCCTCAGTGATGGAATCTCTACTTCAACTGGTAAGACTGCTTCTGACCCATAAAATAATGCGAAGGGAGTTGCGCTAGTTGGAGGTCTTATGATTGTTCTATAAGCCAATAATGCTAGATTGATTTTCAAATGCCAATCCCTTCTTGATTTGTTGACTGTCCTATGCAAGATTTTTAGAATATTTTTGTTTGATGCCTCAGCCTATCTGTTACCTTGCGGGTAATAGATTGAGGAACAGTGCTGAGTGATTTTAAATTGAAGACACAGCTCATCTATTTCTTTGTTCTTGAATTGTCCCCCATTGTCAGTCACAATCAATGAGGGTACGCCATAACAAAAAATGATATAATTCAAGATAAACATTGAAACTTGTTTTCCTGTTGCATTGGATAGTGAGACAACCTCCACCCATTTAGTGAAATACTCAGTTGCGGTGATGATATATTTATGTCCGCTTGATGAATTGGGGTAGATCTAACCAACCAAATCAAAGGCCCATTGTTGAAACGGCCAGTGTGTTATAAAAGGAATTAGCTCTCTAGCTGGTGCATGTATGAGGTTACCATGAATCTGGTACTTCTTACAAGTTTTTACAAAGTGGATGGCATCTTTCTCTATAGTGGGCCAATAGTATCCAACCCTTAGGAGTTTCTTGGCTAATGAAAAACCATTCGAGTGTGATCCACACACACCTTCATGAACTTCTTTCAATACACGATTAGACTCTTCATGTTCTAAACACCTAAGAAGCGTGCCATCTAGATTACATCTAAACAAGTCATTAGCGATGATCATGTAACAGGATGCTGCTCTTATGAGGGATCTCTTTTTCATTTCTAGAATAGGCTTCAGGAATGATTTGGTCTTTGAGATAGGAGTAAATAGAGGCATATATGGACAACACTTGAGTTTCAAGGACACAAACAATTTGGAAATTAGGGGAGTCATAAGCTGGGAAAGGGAGTTCTTCCAGTAGGAAGTCATAGCAAAATTGGTGTTCTTCCAATTGTAAAATGGATTCTAAAGTGGCCATCACATTAGCTGCTCTATTCCCTAATCGGGAAACTTGTTGAAAGGTAATGAAGACAAAGTACTTCTTCAAATCATACACCATTATTTTGTAGGGCATGATCTTATCATCTTTTATTTGATAATCACCATTGACTTGATTAATGATAAGTTGCGAGTCTCCATAGATGTGTAATTCAATGATTTTCCACTCTATTGCAAGCTTGAGCCCATTCAAAAGACCTTCGTATTTTGCCATATTATTGTGACATGAAAAGATCATTTTATAAGCTTTTGGGATCTTATATCATTGTGTGAAGGATCCATCAAAGTACATTTTCCAGGGATGTTTTGTTAAGTTTATGATAGACTCATCTGGAAACTCCACAAGTAATGGTCTGTCATCAGTTAATGGTGTCTCTACAAGTTGATCATCAATTACCTATCCTTTAATGGCTTTCCTATCCACATACTCAATATCAAATTCACTTAGGATCAAAACCCACTTAGCAAGTCTTCCTGTCAGCATTGGTTTGTTCAATAAGTACTTGAGTGGATCAACTTTAGCCATTAGTTTTACCTTGTATGCTAACATGTAGTGTCTGAGCTTTTGGGATGCAAACACCACTGCTAAGCATGCCTTCTCAATCATTGAATAATTCAATTCATATGTGACCAAGGTCCTACTGATGTAATATATGGCTCTTTCTTTCTTTGCTTCATCCTCTTGTGAAAGTAAGACTCCTAGTGATGTATCAGTAGCTGATATGTAGAGTAACAAGGGTTTTCCATAGATTGGTGCCATCAGAATTGGAGGATTCATTAGATAATTCTTAACTTGGGTAAAATTATCCTCACATTGCTCATCCCAAATAAATGTGGTTCCTTTCCTCGTTAGCTTTGTGAAAGGTTGTGCTTTATTAGCCAACTGAGATATGAACCTTCTTATAGATTGTAGCTTTCCCTGTAAGGTTCTCATTTGACTAATGTTCTTTGGTGGTTTCATTTCTAGAATTTCTTTCACTTTTGCTAGATCCACTTCAATTCCCTTAGCTGAAACTCTGAATCCTAAGAGTTTTCTAGATGATACACCAAATGCGCACTTCTTAGGATTAAGTCTTAATTGGAATTGTTCCATCCTGTCAAAGATTCTCCTCAGATCCTCTATGTGTGTAGTCCTTATCCTTGATTTTGCCAAAGTGTCATCAACATAGTCTTCCATATTCTTTTGCATCATATCATGGAAGATTGTGGTCATTGCCCTTTGATATGTGGCACCTATGTTTTTGAGAACAAATGGCATCACATTCCAACAATAGGTTCCCCATGCACAAGTGAATGCTATTTTCTCTTGGTCTTCGGGAGCAATTTTGATCTGGTTATATCCTGTAAATTCATCCATTAGGGAATACATCTCATAACTTGTCATCAAGTCCACAATCATGTCTATGTTTGGAAGTGGAAAATCATCTTTAGGACAATCCTTGTTGAGATCCCTAAAGTCTGTGCACACTCTTATTGATTTTTCTACCTTAGAAATAGGAACTATGTTGGAGATCCATTCTGCATAATCAATAGCTCTAATGAATCCTGCTTTCAATAGTTTTTCCAATTTTGCTTTCACTTGACAGGGTTTATATTTGATGAAATAGACAAAGGTGCATTATCAAATCTATATCCAATCTGGGCATATCTGAATAAGACCAAGCGAACTTGATTTTCTTTGCTTTGAAGAAATTAGTGAATTGGATTTTCTCATCTTCTGTCAATGATTGAGCTATGTGGACCATCTGAAGAGCCTCCATTGTTCCCAAATTAATGGGTTGTGTTGGTTCAATCAAAACCGAGGAGCTTTCTTGGAAATGATCTGGGAGGATATCAAGCATCCTATCCTTTGACGCCTCAAAGGGGTTTTCACCATTAGATATGTCTCTTTCTTTTTCTCTTTTAGGGTCTAATACTGCCACTAAGTGGTTTTCACCATCAGACCTCTTGTTTTTTTTGTTTTTCTTTTTAAGACTGAGAAACTTGATATCCTCTTCAGTCATGATTTCACTCATTACACTAGTGGAAGAATGGAATGGTTCACAAGCATTAAGATAACAGGCTATGGAATAGTTATTGTCAAGGGATAATAAGCTTGTATTTGTGGGTTCATCCCACTTTATCAAGTTAGGGCTTTTCAAGGACAAAGATTCAACAAGTTCAAGAGACATCACCGCATTGTTATCACCGTTCATAACTTGCAAAACATCATCTATTAAGTTTTCTTCTAGATAAGTGTTAGGATTATTAGAGTCAGATTCATTATTATTAGAGTTCATGTTAATGTTATGCGGATCTAACCCTAGTGATCTAACATTGGAACTTTCTCCTTCTTCAATCAATATTCTAGGAGAAAAATTATGTATCACATCTATTTCTATATCCATGGTAGCATCATAAAGGACATCCCATTCATACTCATGTGAGTCTACCTGACTATAATCTGAGGCTCCCAAGAAATGAGAAATAGTCATGGGTAACTCATCTCCCTCATTTGCATGGTTCTCATCTCCTTGCAATGGTTCTTGTGGATTCAATGCTTATGGTTCTTCATCAAAATGGGGTGTATCAAAGATGAGAGGTTCTCATTCTTGTTCTTCATTAGGTCCTTCTGCTTCTGCTTCATTGGGTTTGTCTATTTGTTCCCTTTCTGATTCTTTCTCCAAACTTGTACCAAGGAATGTGACATCTGGATCTCCTTGTAGGAGTAACAACCTTTCATAAGCAATGGGTTGTCCTTCTATTTCTTCATCATCATATAAATCTCTTGATCTATCAAATACAGGACCTCTTTCTATTGTAGGATGAAATCTAGCCTCTCTGAAGCCTAATCCAGTCTTATCCTTAGGATTTCTGAAATCCATGTGTAAGGGTTCCACTAGTCTTTTTTTGTTTTGTCCAAATGGTCCTTTTCCTTTTTATCCCATTCATTTCATAAGATCATATCCTTTCTCATATTTTATTGAAGAGATTTCAACATGTTTAGCATTCCCATCTTCTTCGGGTTCTTTATAAAGCCATTGCAAAATAGCTTTTTCCTCATTCTCTTCTTCTAGGGATACCTTTTCTTTCACCATTGTAGTTCCTTCATTAATAGTCAAGGCACTTCCATTAGAAGGTGTAAATGTAGATGAAGGCATCCCTTGTGTCCTAGGAGATATAGGAAGATCTGTTAAAGATGTCACATGATCTATCTTGTACTCTTCCATGTTCATTTCTTGAATATTGATCTTTTTAGAAAAGCTTCGCAAGACCATTTCTTTGGATGTCTCTACCTTAGTGGACCCTTCTTTGTTATGGGGAACCATGCTTTCTATTTTTTTGAGGCTATTATAAGTATATGTGGTATCCGCTGGAATAGTCACCTTCACTCCATTATGAGGAAACTTTAGGCATTGATGGTACATGGAAGGCACTGCTTGCATTGAATGTATCCATGGTCTACCAAGAAGAATGTTGTAAGCAAGGGGTAAATCAAGAACTTGAAAAAGGGCATCTTACTCTATAGGCCCTACTCTGATGGGTAAGACAACCAATCCTTTAGAGGATCTGTCTTCCTCATTATATGCCTTGACTATTATCTTTCTTCTAGGATCAATTGTATGCTCTGAGAAACCCAGTTGTTTTACCAAATTGTAAGTACAAATGTTCAAACCAGCACCTCCATCTATCAAGACATGCTTAACTCAGTGCTTATGAATAAGGACTTCTAAATGAAGGGGATGATTATGTGTTTGGTTTGATGACTTATCATCCTCTTCTAAAAAATATAGGTAATGTGGGGAACTCATGTGACCAACCATGGCTTGGAATCTATCCACATCTAAGTCTTTTGGTACATTCATGCTTAATAGGGCATGATCAAGAACCTCCCTATGACTAGGAGAGATTTTCAACAACTCTAGAATAGATATCTGTGCGGGTTTCTTTTGTAATTATTCCACAAGATTGAATTTTGGAGATGACACCACTTGTTTAGACATTGTTGTTGTTGTAGGTGGTGTGGTAGATCCTAAAGCTCCTTTAAGAGTAAGTTTTGCTTGGTTTTGTGTTACAGCATTTGTAGATTCAGATTTTCTCTTCACTCCTTTGAGAGTGATCACGTTGATAGAATATTCACAAGGTTCCATCATGTTAATTACATTGTCACCATCAGTGTACGTGTAGTTAACCTTATTATTTTTAGAAGTTTCTCATTTTTCATAGTTAGGTAGCAGGGTTTGAAATGCCTTGTGATCATTATTCATGTAATGTCCATCTACCTTAACTTTCCCTTGTTCAATGAGATCTTGAATAACATGTCTCAATTTCAAGAAATTATCAGTGGTGTGTCCTTTATTATGATGGTAATCACAATATTCATTATTGTTCCACCATTTGGGTTTGTCTTCTAGATCTCAAGGCTCGCCAGGATCAGGAATTGTAATAACATTATTTTCCACAAGTGATTTTAAAACCACTTCCAAGGTGTCTCCCAATGGTGTGAATGTTCTCTTAAGCCGAGGTGCCCAAGGTTCTCTTTGAGGTTTGTTGAAAGTATTATTTGTTGGTGGAGTCATAGTAGCATTCAAAATTTTAGTTGTTTGAAGACTTGAGGTAAGATTGAAGACTTTTGGTTTTGGTTTTGGATTAGGAGCATCAACCACTCCATCATTAACCACATGTTTGTTCTTGTTTGCATATTTGTACTTGTCCTTAGTGGGATAGGACTTGTCCTTATGTTCCTTGTGAATAGTAATGTCACCTTTCTTGATTAGGACTTCCTCTATCTTGAGAGCATTATCAATCATTTTGTCAAAGCTTGGTGGTCCTTGTAATTGAATTGGGAAGTTCATTTCTGGAACTAAGTTGTTAATGAAAATATCCATCTTTTCATTTTTAGGAATTTCTCTAGCATATCATGCAAATATTTTTCTCCACCAAGACCATAAAAAGAAGTCGTATTAGAAGGATTCAATAGAACCTCAGTAGTCACAATATCATCCTTCGTAGATTTGATAGATTCATTGTGGGTAGAAGCGGCGACAAAGTTATTACAAAGGGATTTAGAAGTAAAAACCCATTGTTCAAACTCTCTTTGTTGTTTCATAAAATCACGATCATTAACCTTATACTCTCCAATAAAGGTAGGAGTAAAATCCAAGGTTCTCCAATCATCACCAAGAAGAGCATTAGAGGAAGAGGAATTACTATTAGAAATAGGAATAGTGTGAGTTTGAATATTTAGAAAAGGATTAGGTGCATCATCCACATGAAGTGAATACATCTTGTTATTATGTATAAACTTCACTTTACAGTGAAGGGTGGAAGGAATGGCATGCATCTCATGCAACCAAGGTCTACCCAAAAGAAGGTTATAATTGAGAGGTCCAGGTATAACATGAATAGGTGTATTTAGGATGACCGGTCCTACTTTGATAGGTAAGGTAATGATGCCTAAAGTGTTCTTATAAATGTTATCAAAGCCATGTATAGGAACATTGTCAGGTTGAATAGTTGAAAGATCAGCTTTAATCACTTTGAGAATGTTCGTGCTACAAACATTAAGCCTAGATCCATTATCAATCAAGGTCCTACGAATGATACTTTTATTGATAGAAACAACAACCATAAGATCATCATATTGATTCTGAACTTCTTTAGAAGGAAAATCCTTTTGAGTAAATACAATGTCAAGAGTACTCGGGGTAGTATGCATGCATTGTAAGAAGTTATTGATGTTCTCTTGATTAGGAGGTGGAGTAGGAAGAGTTGCTAGAGATTTTTTCAAGGCTTCATAGTAAGTAGGTGAAGTTTGAAGAAGCTCCCATAAAGAAATCTTGGAAAGAGTATTTTGCAATTGGTTTATCAAATCATACTCCTTGCTAGGAAGATGGGGTGAAGGAGGAAGAATAGGTTGAGAAGGTGATTGAAAGACTCTAAAGACTCCATAGGTTTACCTTTGATAGTAATGCAAGTACAACCTTTGACAGTCAACAAGGGTTTTAGAAAAACCATATTAGTTGTCTTAACACTACAAATAGATTCACAAGAAGGAAGCATAGAAGACATCTTAGGATGAGATGAGGCAAGATCTTGATTCTCCATAAGATTATCACTAAAAGGAAGAGCATTAAGGGAATTCATATCATTCTTTGCTAATGCCTCATCACTAGAAGGAATCCCAAATGGAGGTAAAGAATCTAAAATATCATCTTCTTTCACTAAAATGCCTACATGTGTTTTAGAAAAAGAGTTATCATCATATATGAATATGTCACCCTCTTATATCAAAGAATCTTCATGAGGAGGGGATAAATCAATGTCTTTGTCCAAGATATCATCCACAATTGTTTCATGAGGAAGAGAGTAATCAACATCGAAATCCAAAGGTTCATCCCAAATAGGAGGATTATCATCTCTACCAATAAAGGACATTGTAGGATCTCCATAAATCACTAAACCTTGATCCCTAGAGGGGAGAGAAGGTAAATTATATTCTAAAGTAGGCTAATAGAAAGGGCATATATTAGGAGAAGAATTAACATCAATCCTCAACTCATCTCCATAAAGAGAAATATGATAGAGATATAGATTAAGGTCATCTTCTTGCTCTAATATATCTTTATAAGGTAATTCAAAAGAGGAAAAGGCAACATCACATGCACTAAATGAAGTCTTTCTAGGTGTAACACCATGCAATGGTAAGGTAAGAGGAGGATACTATGAAATCCCAAAAGTTTTGGAAAACATTTGAAACAACTTGTGCAACATGATAACAAATAAAGAAATGCATAGAAAATAGATCTAGATATATCCAAATACATTCAAATGAAAATCAAACACAATAGGGCATCTAATTCCACAAAAGATAAGGGGTAAGCTTGTCGGGTTCACCAAAATGTAAAGGGTAAAATAGGATTCACCAAAATGAATAGTGTGGGAAATACAAGATCTACTTCAAAATCCAAATTCTCAAGGGAGAGATCCAATTTGATCAACCAAAAGGTTAATGCAGAATTGAATCAACCTATGGAGAATATGAATGAAGGAAAAAAAACCTTATATTTCGTTATGAAAAGTATATGTTTAAAATTTAAAATAAATTAAAGGAAAATACTAACCTCAAAATAGGGCAGATCTGGAAAATGTTGATTTTTGATGTTTGTGTGTAGTTTCAAGAAATTCTTCAGGACTTGAAAGCCGAGACAAAGAAAACCCAACAAACTTTTGTCTTTCTAGAAGTAGGTAGTCCTTGACTCCAGTAAAAGGTCAAAGACTACCTTGAGATTTTGAAGGTCATCTTTGACTTTGTTCATGAATCTCAGAAGTTCGCCGAAAAGGGTATCTAGATCCAAACTCTGATTCACAGCCCTGTACCTGTACCTACAAGAAAAAGAGGTTTTTTTGTTGTTTAGATGGGGGTTTGCCTTGGTTAAACCCCGGTTTGGAATCAAACTTAATAATGAAATTGAAATGGAGAATGCTAGCAAGTAGTAGAAATAGATCTAATAATAAAGCTATGAAATTCAATAGGTATGCAATTGTATTTCAAATGTAAACAAGTATATTGATATGAAAGCTTGAACACGACAAATGTAAATCAAAACCATGAATGTAAATCCAAAACCTCCATGATTATATGCTTGGAATCCACCTTGATAGAAGAATGAATGGATCTAGAAGATGAAAAAAGGATCTTGAAGGAAGATCACACCATCATGATGGCTAGATCTAGGGTTTGAATGATAGATCTTGAATGCTTCAACCAAATCCCTTCAAAGGCTTGAATGCTTGAATCCTTGATCTTCAATGGAGAACTTGAATGAAGAAGAGGACTTGAATGGATGATTTCTTGAATGGATACTTGTTTGATCTTTCCTTGATAAAACCTTGAGAACTTGATTTCAAAACTTGATGCCTTGATCATGAAATTGCTTGAAACTTGATGGAGAAAATGAGAGAGAAAGGCTTCCTTTTATAATGATCTAGGGCATAAACTCCTAGAGAGGCCAAAATTTGAGAATTGAATCCCAATTAACCTTAACCCCTAGAAATATACCTAGATTAAATGCAATTTAAGAGTTTACCATTTTAGAGACCAAAACAGCCGACCTAGAAGCGGGAAAACAAATCTTTCTGAAACCCGACATTTAGAAATCAGAGGACCCTGAAATTTGAACCCTGGGTCAAGGATGAGGTAGACCCCACCCTAGGTCAAGGTAAAGGTCATCCCTAACCTAGGTCAAGGTCTAGGTTGTCATTGACCCTCAAGTTCATCTTTGACCTTGAGGTCAAAAACCTCAAGACCTCAATCTAGAGTGCTAGGAAATGCTGAAAGATAGTGAAAATAGGTGGAGAGAGAAGAAAAATGGGGGGAGAAAGCCAGATCTATGCAAAGACCCAATCAAGGTGCTTGACATGACCCCAGACCACTCACTTGGAGGGCTAAATGCTCTTAACATGGAAGTGCTTCCATTTTAAGACAATACATTATTATTGCAAAGGACTGGCCTTTGCAAAGGATAGTGAGATCACATGCATGACCAAGAAGAAATGATGATGTCGACATGCATATGCCTATGCAACAATATAGGGAAGTAGAAAAAAAGAAAAAGCCAAAAAAGAAATGATTCTCATTTATGCATCTTATTTGATAATGACTGATGTTTATTTCTTGATGTTTATTTGATAATGATTGATGTTTATTTACATGTGTTTGAGCTTAGTTCCATGTTTTCTTTCATTCTTGCATTTGAAATGTTAATGGGCTATATACAGAGGTATATCATAAGTCTCTAGGGTTTTCTCCCTCCAAATGTATTGTTTCGATTATTGATTCTTCTACTCTTCTCAAAAAATCTATTTATTGCTACTAGAAACACTGAGTTTCCTTTTATACACTATTGTAATGTTGGAGGGTTTTTCACTAAATTTTAGTGGATTTCATATTTTGGGAGAAATTAGTATTAGAATGTTCAATGGGTTCTTTTCTAAAATACACTACTTGAACAACAACAAAACTTGTAATACAAATGTTGATTGCAACTACCAAGTTAGAAGCTTCACAAAAAACCTTAAATAGCTATAATCACACTCAGATCTGATTGGAAATCAATATAATAGTAGCAACAATATTGATTTTATCTAATTGCAAGATGGGAAATATGATGACAATGCTAATATGCAAGTTGGAAAATAGATTTTTAGAATTACCACTTTCACAAATTAACTCACAAGTGAACAAAAATGGATGTTGTGCAATATGACTATGGATAAGCATTCCAAATAATTTATTAATTCTCTCAACTCCAGGTACAACACTATCAATGTCTGATACAATTTCTTGTTAACTATGATAGCACCTCATATGATTGATGTAACCTTCCAGAATGATGGAAGTGGAACCACACATTATATGAATGTTATTCATGGATTAGTAGAAAGTAAGGTACCTTTATGTTGATATTATGCAAAATGTGAATCTTGAATGGATAGTAAAAATTTTAAGTACATTATCTTAAAGGCAATTAAATTTTAGTGCATCGATGGCTAACCTTTATTTTAAAAATAAATAAATTATGTTTATTCTTATGTTGAAACTTATAGCTTGGATTAATAATAAAAAAGGGAAGTTTCCATTGTACTTTTCTTGGACAAAGTTTAAAATATTGATAAGAATATGAGTTGCAGTGGATATATACATGTATTATGCCTAACTATTTTTTTGTTGTTATTGTTGTTGTATGGATCTAAGGATCTGTTATGTTGATTTTCAAAATAAAAGATGTTTCATAACTAATATGCAATGTGTTTCTATCTTATTCTTTAGTGACTTCCAAGAATAAGTTGAGTCTAAGGGGTGGAGGATGTAGTGTTCCTCAAACTCTAACTTGACAAAAAGGTATGAAGCTTCTAAACCAATCTTTGGTACAACATAAAGTATGTATGATACTAAATAATTTTCAATATAGCAAGGGGTATATGTTACTTAAAAGTGAAATTTAAACTTATATGTTGTATGCATGATTCATGTTATATGTGTATTCATGGGTATATTTCATTTAATCTTCATGACTTAAATTTACACTTTATGCATTCACATGTATATACCATGACTTAAGTGAATTCAAGTGCATGCTTTTTATTTATGTATAGCCATTTATAATTCATGATTTATGTGTATATTTCATGCTATTGTCAGGTTTCCACCATAATACCTTCTTAAATCTGATATATGTCATTAATCTAGAAATTGCCAACATAGCCTTAGGATAATATACTTTGGAGGTGGAGTAGTTTAAGTCTAAGACAAATATTTAATAATGTTGTCACAAAGATAAGAAACGTAAAGTATTCATTAAAATTTCTTCATTATCCCTTTATAATCACCATCTTGTCCAAAATGGTTAATCAATTGTTTAAGGTGGATTAGTTGTGATGATGAGACACACCATTCAGATTATTGGAACTTGATTTGTAACCATAAGTGATGGAGTTGAGGGGAGATGAAAGAATACCAAATAGTAAATTTGGAAGAACTCTATAGAGTGCTTGATAATTGCTCTACCATTTAACAATAGACCTGCCAAAGTGTTTGTTTCTTTGGTTTATTTTGAATTCAAACTAATGTATTATTTTCTTTGGAATTCAAACTAATGTATTATTTTCTTTGGAATCCAAACTGATGTATCATTTGATTGGTTAATTGAGGGAGAAAGTTCAATTTGCAAATATAAAGCCATCCTTTGGACCTTCTCAATAGCTCCATATTTGTGTGCCAATGTTAAAGCTTTGAAATAATGTATTAATTATCATTAGAGAAATTGCAGTGGAGGTCTGATCAATAGAGAAGATAGTAATGACCGTGGGAGAATGAATAGTGGTTACAGTTGTAGTGGGGAGGAAAGTGGAGGCCATCCATGAAGAAACTTGCTGACAGAGATGGTGTATAGGAAACAAAGGACCATGAATGCTACCTAGAATTGAACCTTAGTCAAAGGCTACCTATAAGATGAGCACTACAAAGATACATGAATTGAAGGTTGAATCATATGAGATTTGAACCAAGGGTTTATTATACCTAGAGTGTCGTTGTTGGTGGTACCAATCATCTATGTGAAGAAGAAGGATGAGACTTTGTGCATGTGCATTGACTATAGGATGATAAATAAGGTAACTATAAAGAACAATATCCACTTTTTCCTGATAATTTAAAATTTTTATCTTTTACAGTTTCACACTAGTTGATCAAAAAGGATGAAACACATGCTATTCATTGATACTCATACACCATTTCCTATTTGTTTCATTGCATTTCAAGACTATAATTTATTTTTTGTAGAGCTCCTACAAAGAGTACAGTACAACAATAATTTACATTCAAATCATCCACAATGAATTTTGTAATATACCAGACTTCCTTCTACAATTAAGCATTCCTATAGGACACTTGAATACACTTCCTTTTTTTATGTTAAGGTTTCATTATGCTTTCAAATCAACTACCTATCTGTGTATCCCTTGCACCTTCTTTCGGTGCAAGTGCTAGTGTAGTTTTTAATTATAACAAAAGTTCAATAATAGTTTTAGATGATAACTGTGACAATCTCTTGGTTTCAGGCAATGCAAAAGGAGACACCTAGTTCAATATGCAATCTCAATTCATATGCATAGGATATTAAGTGGAGCTGAAAGACATAACAATTTTTCATTTTTGATAGAGGTCTTTAATTGTGTATTTTAAGTTATAGACCATTGTGAACATTGTAATTTTGACCTATTAAAAAAATGTGAATGTGCTGAGTCTTTTCAGCTCCACTTTCTATCCGTGCATATTCTAGTTGTGTTGCACATGCATTCTCAATTCAGAGTGGGAAAATCTTATTTTCAATGTGAGGGAGAGAAGCCAAACACATAAAGAACATGCAAATAAACACGACAGCTAAAAAACATAATTGTAGATATCACAACAGCTGACAAACATAAATGTAGATATCATGTCACAATTTTTTGGAGACAAAACATAATTTAATGCTATGCCCAAATGATGCAACACAACCACTACTCCTCCAGTTCTAAGTTGACATTGTAGGATCTAAAAATCGTAGATAAGGAATAAATTTAGAGAGCAGAGGAGGGCCCTAACGACCAAAATAATATAGGGGTCCCTATATTATTTCGGTCATTATTTCCCTCCTCCTACACTCTCCAAATTTATTCCTTATCTCTGGTTTTTGGATCCCACAGTCTCAACTTAGAACTAGAGGAGTAGTGGTTGTGTTGCATCATCTCGGTATAGCATTCAATTATGTTGTGTCTCCAAAAAATTGTGACCATGATGCCTACATTTATGTTTCTTAGATGTTGTGTCCCAGGACCCCTTATGACCCTTTACGATCCCTAAGAATACATCTTAGAGGTCTTAAAGTGTCGTAAAGGGTCATAAGAGGATCCTAGGATGTGCCAGATGAGCTTCCACCTTCACGTGGTTGGCCCTGTTAAGTAGAGAATGTTAAACTATTCTCGAAACAAAGAGAAGCTTAATAATTTAAGGTCTCAATCCACATATGAAAAAATATATATATATATATATTTTTAAAATAGTGTGAGCCATCGCAATTATGAAGGAAACCACAGAATAACTGATGAAAAAACTAAAAGCGATGGCTATCTATCAAAAATATCAATCACTTCAAGGAGCAATGATCACTTCATGTCACTTCAAGAAGTCTCGACCCAAGATCAAGTCATATCAATCCATCTAAATGGCTACCAAATCAATGAATCTCTGCCAAGAACCCAGTCACAAAGAAACACCATAGACCACACCGTGAACCCATTATGAAGAGCCATCCAATGTCTCATAAGTCACATCAAATGACCCTATCTGTAATCCAAGTCTCTCAGCTTAGTTCACCAAGAAGAAGACTTCTCCAAAGTCATGACGGGCACCATAGTGATCTACGAATCTCCAATGTGCAAGTTCTTCAAGTTTCTCTCCCGATATCACATCTAACTCATTCGAAACTATGGAAAAACTGGTAGATGATCCAAGCAATCCATCAAAACCCAATCTCAACAGTAATGCAAAGAGTAGCTCAATTCTATCTTCAAGCCGATCAATGCATAGTCTACTCAAACTCCAAGTTAAGGCACTGCTACATTATGTAGGAACAAAGCACATCCAATTCGAACCAAAGAAGAGCATCAAAATAAAACCAAATGTTTCCTATGTTAAGAAGTTGCTCGAATCATATCTGAATGCAATCAAGTCTGCATCCCATGAACACATCAGGAAGAATGCATCTCTGATCACCGCACTAGCTTCTTGTGCTAGAGCAGTCACTGTCACAAATCTCAATTTGGTCGGATCCAATCCAAATCCAAGTCTCCAGAATCAAATAAATAATCCACGAGTCACTAATGAATCTACTGCAAAGTCATCTCCAAATGACATAACCAAATCATTAGCAGGAATAAAAGACCTTGACTCACCAAAACACCTCACAAGTCCAAATCCAAAAGTAATGCAATCATCCGCATTCCATGATCTTGCATCACCGAACAACTCAGCTCCAAACTTTCGATCTGACTCCCCCAAGGCATAGATCTACTTCTTGGCCTCTTGAAAAAAATCATGAGTCTCAAGTTGACACATTTGGATTCAACATCCAATCCACACTGCATCAAATTTCATCTTCTCTTCACAAGCTCAATCAGGCATCGAATCGATCATAGATCTCCATGCCAAACTCAAATCACTACCACAATCCATCTCCACGAGATGTCTGTTTCATCTCCAGATTGTACAAGAACCAACTTGATCTGATCTACTGCAAGGAAATCCCGTCCATGTCAAGACAAGCCTTCCATACCCCAAATCTGCATCAAACATACCACAACAAAAAAACTCAAATCACCAATAAGAACTGCACCCCTCGCATCAGATCTACAACCTGCTTGAACCAAAAAAACACTAGATCTGCAAGAACACCGCTCTGAATCGATACTAACCCCAATCAGAATATATATATATATATATATATATATATATATATAATAGTGTGAGCCAATGTAATTATGATGGAAACCACAGAATAATCGATGACAAAACTAAAAGTGATGGCTATTTGTCAGAAACATCTGACAACTAGTCTTTGCATGTAGAGCATCGTTGTCAACAAAAAACTACAAATGATGTCTATTTGCTGGAAACATCCGACAGCTAGCCATTGCATGTACAACATCTCTGTCAGAAAAAAAATACAAACGACGACTATCTATTAGAAATATCTGACAACTAACCATCATATGTACAACATCTCTGACGCATGTCTGTCAGAATTGTGACAGCCACAAATAGACCCGACAGAATGTTCACCATGTTGGCAGCTCCTTTTTGGATGCGTATTACGACGACCATAGTCCTCATAATTATGACGCCAATCGTAGTCATCATTTTTTTTACTGCAAAATAGAAACGACAGGTGGTGTCTCTTGATCAACAAAATAGTGTTGGAATTCCAATGGTCAGCTGTCGAAAAAAGGTCTCAAATGTACTAGTGAAAGGTTGACCAGTCTGATGCTAGAAATCCTATATTGGCTAAAAAGAAATGTGGTGCCGATCACATTACCCATGGAGGACATGGTCAAAAAATGTATGGGAGATACTGTGAAGCCTAAAAGGATCAGAATTTAATCCATGATCAATATAGATGAGAAAACATGGCCTGGATAGTTGAGAATGCAGTGCCTAAGGGTGATAAAGATCTCTCAGAGGCTACTGCTGATGATTTTACAGTTGAGAAGATAGATCTTGGGGCTATAAATAAGGTGGCAGATGCAAAGCATCTGGCAACTTCAACCAAGAAGATATTACACTGGAATTTCAAAGATGAGAGAGAAAAAAATGAAAAGAAAGCCACCATCAAGAAACTGGCTAAATTATTCAGGAGGTCCAAGATCCTAGTCCCTTTCCCTTAGCTCAAATTCCTCAATCATTCGATGTCTGATCACCCAAAGTTAGGAAAACCCTAGATCAAATTTAGATAAATAAGCTTATAGTTGATGTGTTCAGCAAATGGATACAAGGTATGATCCAGCGTGGAGGTGATTATATCACTTAGCTGATTAAAACCCACGGGCTGTCATGACATCAATCTCAAAAATATTAGTAGAATTAGTAGAATGAGATAAAGAAAAGAAGAAGTGGACAAATATAATGAACTAGATGAGTGAAATCAAAAAGCATCGAGTAGCCAAGTTTCTAGCAGAGAAACTAGTCTCGGGCTTAGATGAAGATGTCCTTTATGTGTTAATCAAAAGTATTGAGTGGAAAAATTCAATTATTAGAGAAGGTTATGAAGGGGAAACTCATCTACTAAATGAGTTGAAGTGATTGACCGATACCATGTAGAAAGATCTCAAATGTCTGAACATCACTTTAATGAGTGAGGGCAGTCAAAATATTAACGATGCTAAAGAAATGATCCAAGAATTTGAGAAGGAGATATCATCAATCAGAGATAACAAAGACCTCACAACTGTGGATTTTACGTCAATGGCCAATATTGAAGCAATGTTGGTGGTATGTATGGATCATCTAGAATCTCACAAATAGAAATTTGTCCAAGTGTGCAAAGACAAGAAGGTTCTTAGACAAAGGATAATCGACATTACCTTGCTATATCATGCCACGATCATTAGTGTCTCTCACGGGCACAAGGAATGGAAGAATGCTCACATCACCAACTCCTCTCAAGACCAATCAATGGTGTCCAACTCATCTACCACTCAGTGATCATGCCCCACCAATCTTGGGCTGCTTCCATCTTTTTCACTTATGCTATCTTTTAATTATGTTTTTTATTTGGTCTTAAAAACTATTTTTTTCTAAAACTCTGGGAGTTTCCTAAACTTTAAGTTTCATATGTTTAAACTGCTAGCTATATATAGCCAGGGAAGACTCTAAAATGGCCGATAATAGCTTTTATATAGCAGTTAGATAGATTAGATTAGATTTTTGTTTTAATTTGGTGTGGATTTTCAAAAAGATACTTTGGTTAGTATTTTGGAATTAATTGAAGAAAAATCTTTACTTCTACAAATTTGTTGGTTTATATTAATGAATTTATCTCTGTTAGGGTATCTTCAGCTAAACAAAATTCTTTCTTGAAGTATTTCTTTTCTTAGTCATAATCTTTAATTTTTCTAGTTTATATTTGTGGATGTGTAATGAGTTAAAGTCTGCAAGCTTCATTAAATTCATATATATCTCAAGATACAGTGATTAAGACATCTCTATGTGAAAATTACTGTGATTGCCTTATTTACTTTATGGTCAAAAGTATGATTCTTGCAAAATGCAATTTTGATTATTCAAAAAATCATTGAAAATCCTATTGGGAGTTGTACCGTAATTCAGAGGATCAAAATCATTTAGGTTTGATCCAACTATTAGTAAGAGATCAATGTTTCTTTGGAGGGCTACAGAGTAAAGAATTAAAAATAAAATTAAGAGACAAACTCATTTACTAACAAATTTTTGGTGACTCTATTGGGAAGCCTTATACGAACTAAACTAGTGCTAGATTTTATTATTTATTATGAAAACATGGTGTTTCCAGCCCTTGTGATTCCTGGTCAACCAGAAATTCCCCCAGTCTTGCATCTTGACCTGCATTTCTTAGATACTCAAGAAGATATCATTGTAGACATGAATGTCCTAGCCTGGAAATTAAAAAAAAGAAATCAACAATACCAACAAGTTTTTTTAGTAATAGAAGAGGAGGAAGAAATTGGTGAATGGTTGAGAGTTATCCCCATAGCTCAAGAAGTTATAGTAGTAGATAGGGCATCAAAAAGACCTTAAAGTCAAAATACTAGATTCTTGACCTTATACCAGGTCTCAGAGAAGGGAGGGTATTATTGACACTTTCTTCCAAGAACTGCAAGATCTTGAGGTCTCAACAGTATGTGAACCTAGGATAAAAGCCAAGAGCATACCATCCTCTCCTCCCAAAGAACCCCTTTGTACCCCATCTTCTTCTCAAGATTAGAAAGCCTTGACGTTGTCTTGAATTCAAGGCCCCCCTCTTCTAACTATTTATCCTACAATAGTTATGGCACATACTTGGAGAGCAGCAGTAGGTCCTCTAAATCTAGGAGGAAATCATAATTTTCCCAAAGGAGAAAGAGAAATCTTACCAAAATTCTATGAAGATGGGAAGGTCGTAGAAGAAGATCATCTCAATGAATTCAACATTGCTTGTGGGATTTTGGCAATTCAGAATGAGGAAGTTGCAGTGAGACTTTTTGTACAAACTCTTCCTGAGTCACTTGTAGATTGGTTCTACCACTTACCTAATGGTCACATCACTGATTAGAATAGTATAAAGAATGCTCTTGAGGCTCATTTTAAAAGTGTGTTGGATGAACACTCCTTGCTCACACAATTGACTCAATTAAAAAAAGAGGTACATGAGCCCATGAGGGAACTTATAGCTAAATTTAATAAAATCATCCATAAGACTCCTCATGGAAAAAGATCAACAACTGAGAGTCAAAAAAACATTTTTTAGAATGTTATACCTCCTGACATTGGCTTTCATTTGAGAAGAGCAAGGGTAGCAAATTTTTAGGCTTCTCAAGATATGTGTATTGAATTATAAGATGACTTGAACATGACAGAAAATGGAGAAAATATGTTCAAGTACCTAATGCATAGAACACTTCCTCCTCTAATCCTCTATTGTAAAGATTGATGAACAATGTGATCACAATTAAGAGGCAAATTACCAAAGGAAGCGGTAATCCCCCTCACCCATATAGAGATATTCCTAGGGGAATGACTGATCAAGCTGGTCCTAGCCATAGAACTCCAGGGTACTTCCCATCCAACCCAAAATTACTAGAAGCTCTTCCTAGAAGAGCTAATATAAGCACATTTCATCTTACTGATGATCACAATGGTACCTCTTGTCCTGAAATGATTCAGTCTATGTAGATGCATGTTAATAAATAACTGATAGAAGAATCACCTAGAGATACAGAAAGTCCTCAGTTACCTAATGGCTCCAAAAACTATTATTTGGAATATGAATACGACTCAGAGTGAGGAGGAAATACTATGGTAACTCTTGATGGCCCCACTTGCATTGTACTAACCAAAGGTTATCATAATTCTTAGGCCAATGAATCACCATCAACTTCATAGCATTGGTAAAAAGGTAAAGAATCCTTTCCTAAGAATTCATCTTTTAAAAATTAGAGTCCTAAAGAAGATGAATCTTTGAAAAAGCCTGACTCTAGCTCTTCTTTTGATATTGTTGATTTTTGTGAAAACTCCAAAATCCAAGTCTTTCTTTTTGAATACCTTATAATTGTACACACTAAAATGGTGCACTTCTATGAACCATTACATGCAAGGTTGCTCAAGAATGAGGCCTCACAAAGCGGCTCATAGCTCTCTATGCATGGAGTTGCAAGGGACTATGATGTGTTTGCTCTCAGCTAGAGCTACAAGCTTGTGACCTTGCTAGTCAACCACACAATGAGAGATTCACAATGGAGACAAGGGCAACAATGCCAATATCTCTAAGAATCCAATATGTAATGCAATGCAATGTAAGCTATATGGGAATGCAATCTAAACTATGAAAGGAAAGTACAAACTATGCTATGAAAGGAAAGAACAAGTATTACCAAGCCTTCCTATTTAGACTATGTGAGCTTATTCTATTGCATAAAAGGAAACTAAATTAATATGCCATTATCATGCAAATAAGAAAGGAAATATGCAACTACAATGAAATGCAACAAGTCTTCAATGTCTTCAAACTCTAAATGCACCTAAAACCTGCAGCATAACATTAGCATAAAAACAAGTGGTATGCAAATGAAGGAGAGAGCTCTCCTTTTATAAGAAATGAGGTGAAATGGACCATTGAGATTAAGAGGCAAAAAGTCTTAATCGGCGGTGGAGCTTGAAAGAGGAGCAATCCATGTGCACAAGTATCCTCCAATGAGAGTGAAGTGTTGACTTTTGAGCCTCATGTGAGACAAAAAGTGCTTTTTCCCTTTTTATAAAATAAGAATAATATTTTATTTGTGCAATTTAGGATAAGAGGAAAAGTGGAGACTTTTTATTTATTAAAAGGGGAGGAAATATTCCTTTTAAATAAATAAAGTCTTAGGATAAATGGTTAGCCCAAAGATAAAAATCCAATATATGATTGAATTAAGATTTGATCAAGAAATTGATATTGTTGAAAATATTAATTATTGATAAAATTGATTCAAGGTTGATAAATTGAATAAATGGGGCCCAAAGTCTAGGCGACCATTTTTGGGTGCATACATTTGCCCCTCTTTGACTAATGTGTGATCAATTTAGGAACACATGCAGTCAAAGAATGAAGTTGAAATGTGAGATCGATCTGGGATCACAAAATAACTCAAATATGAGGTCGATTTGGGATCATATCCGGACAAAGCATAAACAAAGGTCTTTGAACATGAGGTCGATTCGGGATCACATTCAAAGTAAGAGATAAGAATCTCAAATTTGAGCAAAAGCTCACAAAAGATGGTTGAATCAAGAGAATCAAGGAAATCAGGGATGAGAATCCCATAAGTACTGCCCCCTCAGAATTGAAATCGAAATCAGGTAAAGAGGAGAACAGCGAATTGATAAGGATTTGATCAAATCAGAATGAAATCACAATCGAAGGTAAGGGTCAAATAGGTTAACCATTAGGCAATAAAACATGCCCCAGCCTGACTGAAAAGATGTAGTCAAACATGAGAAATGAGGGAATGGAATGAATATGAATGAAAGACTAGAAGTTTGGAAGACATGGAAATGAAGAAATGACGATGCCCCAACAAAGATCGAAGGATTAGGCCTCGAAAGATCAGTCAACTGTGCAGAAGGGGGGAAGATTTTGAAATGCAATTTTGACTATCAAGATGACCTCAAATTTTGATTTCAAGTCCGAAAATGGATCCAGGATGTCGAAATTAGCTAGAGGTGCAATTTTTGCGCAATTTCG
Organism: Chamaecyparis obtusa; assembly: GCA_027943335.1. Taxonomy (NCBI): domain Eukaryota; kingdom Viridiplantae; phylum Streptophyta; class Pinopsida; order Cupressales; family Cupressaceae; genus Chamaecyparis; species Chamaecyparis obtusa. Next base: position 1,705,691 of record BSBK01003472.1, on the reverse strand, counting down.
AGGTGTTTTGAAAATGAGGTCAAAAAGTCAAAAGGCTATAAAAGGGGTCAAAATGTCATTTTCAAAAATTATTTGTCTTTTAGCAATTTGAGAATTTCAGAGCTTTAGAGAGAGAAAATGGCCCAACAAGCAGGAGTTCCCGTCCACAAGCATCGATTCGAGCACGCCTGATTGCACAATCGGCCACCACACTATCCTGCCCTGGTATGTTTTCGAAAAACTCAAGCTTTTTAGTCATTTTTTGCATTTAATAGCTTATTTTAACAAGTTTTTCAAATTTTGAAATTTCAAAAAATTTTGCTAGGTGAAATATCGCGCGATACTTTAGAAGTATCGCGCGACCTAAGGCACTAGTATCGCACGATACTGGGCGAAAGATCACACGATACTGGGTGAAGTATCGCGCGCTATAAAGTTTATCACCCCGCTATAGGGAGAAGTATCGCGCGATACTTCTCTAAAAAAAGAATATCACCCAGTATAAAATTTTGATTTTTAATGCATTTTTGAGCAAAAATGACATGGGTCTAGACAATGTTACATTTTTAGGATGTTTTATACTGAGTTTTTGGACATCCATCATGATATGTGCTAACAACTGGCTTGGTTTTGGCTTGCAGGAGGTTTTTCCGGTGCTCATCATCAGAGCGCTGAAGGTGACAGGATTGCGGTGTGTCTGGGATCTAGACGATCTAGGTAATGCCAACATCAGAGCGATGGGATTCTGGTATCTACTAAGGTATCCATACATCCGAGCGGACCACAGGTTGTTGACTGCTCTTGCCGAGAGATGGCATAGTGAGCACAACACCTTCCACCTGCCGACTGGAGAGGCGTCGATCACTCTGGAGGATGTCTACAAGATCTTACATGTGCCATGCCATGGTGAGCCGGTGAGTATAATCATGTTTTAAGATCTAATCATAAATATAATGTTTCCATATGATGAAAATTGACATGATTCATTTGTTGGCACAGGTGTACTATGATTAGGATGCCACTGAGGGGCGCCAACTGGTTCAGGAGATGTTCGAGGATGTCACTATTCTGGATAGGCATATCAGCTGGGAGAGGCTGATAGATGATTTCGGTAGAGACTACCCAGTGCCATGCATAGTGGAATCTATCATTTCTCAGATCCTGATGACTGATCGCAGTCAGAAGGGTTTTCCGCTCGGATGGGCTCGACTTTTGGTGGACTTGGTCGGTAGGCCGCGACGGATGGCATGGGGTCCTGCCATACTGGCAGAGATGTACCATGAGCTGCATGAGATCATCTATAGAGACGGTCAGACATGGGCATGCGGTGCCATCCTGGCATAGGTATGGGCGTGGGAACACATCGCTGTGGTGCACCCCAGGGTTCAGCCGAGGGAGAGGAGGTACCCCTATATCTACAAGTACCTCGGGTTCATATCACATGCCCATTCTGGGGATGTGACCTACTATCGGTAGATTTTGGATGAGATAGCCTCATTCACATGGAGGCCCTACAGGGAGGTTGAGGTTTGGGGAGATGCAGCCGATGAGCTGAGTTATATGCTGTGCAGTCGGCCACTGGTAGGTCAGTATGCAGAGATCATAGAGAGATTCTGCATCACTCGGGTATGGCGGCAGTTCGGGAGGTAGCAGTGAGTCTTGATAGAGACTACCACATATGCCAGGGCCAGAGACGAGAGGGTCATGGGTGGCTACCCATGTTGGATTATCAGCAGGCTGTCACGGAGACAGCAGATATCAGGAGCGAGCCCTGGGAGTATTTCCCAGATATGGCAGATGCAGGGGCTGATGGAGCCTACAGAGCAGAGTGGCAGAGGGTGCCATTCCCTCTATTTACAGTACCAGATGCACAAGTACTAGTGACAAGAGGAGACAGAGGGGGTGACGGGGGAGATGGAGGAGATGGAGGGGATGGGGGAGAGGGAGGGGGAGAGGGAGGGGATGGAGGAGATGGCAGGAGGGGGAGAGGGAGGAGGAGAGGGAGGGGATGGAGGAGATGGTAGGAGGGGGAGAGAGAGTAGGATGGAGAGAGGAGAGGGGTCAAGATCAGGTGGCCAGAAATGGTCATAGGGATAGCGATCAGCGACACCTAAGGAGGAGCTGAGACCAGCTCGCAGGCAGGTGGAGGCACAGCAGGATCAGCCTGCGGGGGGAGAGGATCTGAGAGCCCAGATATAGGCTCAGGAGGTAGAGATACAGCAGCTCCGGACTACTATAAGCATGAGAGATCAACAAATATTGGATCTGAGGGCAGAGTGGGATCAACAGATATCTGATCTTAGGGCAGAGATAGCACGCCATGAGGCGATGGCACAAGCCAAGGCACTGGAGTTCCGACGAGAGTCAGTGAGAGTAGCCTATTATCACGGGCTATATCTATAGGCCGTCCCAGAGGGTGAGAGAGCACCATCATACTCTCAATGGGTAGGGGTATCAGATGTGGTACTCGATAGGAGAACTATGCCTCCTCCACCACCATGAGCTCCTCACGAGGGTGGTAGCGAGTCTTAGGTTTTAGATGTTTTGGACATATTTTAAGACTTTTGATCCAGATTTTGGGATCTCATATTGTATTGTATATCATGACATTGTTATAGATTTATGAGATTACTGGATATTCAATGTATCATGTGTATTTTTCTCACTTGTGATGGATGTATCAGTTTATGTATATTGTCTTGTCATTTTTCTCAAAATGCTTATGTATGTGCTTATGTATGTTCTCTCTCATAGATGTATGTTTAATTCTCATGTGTATGATATAGACTCATGTTTCTTGAAAATGACAGTGGTGATATAGATATGATGATATGATTAACCCCTTGTGATGAACAGGAACAGGTTCGAGATGAAAAGGACAAGGAGTGAAAGACATGATCGAGAAGAAGAAAAGGTGAGCGTAGTCGACTGACAGGTTCATGTAAGATGAAAAGGAGAGCTCTCTCCATATGCAAGATGCAAAAACTAAACTATGATGAACCTAAGAATGCAAGCTACTATGAAAGTGGTTGACTTGCAAGGTCACAACACCTATAGACATCTAATTATCATCATTGAGCATTATTGGTAGCGTTGTAAGATCATACAATGCACACTAGCATAACTATGTGGATATGAATATGATCTTTATCAGATAGAAATGTGGGAATCCCACCTAGTCATCAAAGACATATAGGTCAAGATGACTAATGCACTGAGATCACCTAAATTTGATATAGTGAGATTATGCTTGTATCAAGACATATGAAAGTCAGGATAGCTAAAAGCATGCACTCGCAAAACAGTCAAGGATAATACCTTGTTAATCCATAGTGTCAAGTAGGACCAGCATAAATGCTCATGACAGTGAGGATCAACAAAATATACCCACAAGAAGATAAAGAAAGAAAACATGTTCTCATTCCCTCAGTCTTCTAGCTATGCATCATCAAAAACTTCTCAGGGAGAGATCACTCATCAAAGAAATCCTCATAGATAGCACACAAAGAAAAATAAAGTCATCATATCGTCATCGAGTTAATTGTTTAAGTGCGTGTGTGTTGGTCATAGAGTTAGACTCTGAGTATCATATCTGCTTAGTGAGAAATATCACGTCAGATGAGACTATTGGGTAAGACACCTGATAAGTGTTAAGAAACACTCGACACAAGGGTGAACAAGATCACCTATTTGAAATTCTCGAGGGTGAACCTTTTTGTTGAATGCTTTGGACATACACTTCTGATACACTCTCATATGATCAAAGGAAGCTTTACACTTCTCATCTAGAAGTTCTAACTCCTGTAACCTCATGGCGCGGTAATCCTCATCTGTAATCAAACCTTTGAGTGAGACTCTAAGTGATGGTATCTCGACTTCTAAAGATAATACCACTTTAGTGCCATAGGTGAGAGAGAAAGGAGTGGCTCCTGTAGGTGTGTGAATGCTTGTTCTGTAAGCCCATAGTGCTGGATTGATTTGTAAGTGCCAATCCCTACCATTCTTGTGTACTTTCCTATGAAGAATCTTAAGAATGGTTTTGTTAGAGGCTTCTGCCTATCCGTTTCCCTGTGGAAAATAGATGGAGGACCAATGTTGCTTGATTTTAAACTTTTTGCATAGATGCTTTAGGTCCTTATTCTTAAATTGACCTCCATTGTCAGTAATGATCTCAGAAGGCACTCCAAATCGGCAAATGATATGATTCAAGATGAACAAAGAAATGGTCCTTCCTGAAGCAACAGAAAGTGGCACAGCTTCCACCCATTTTGTGAAGTAGTCAGTGGCAGTAATAATGAACTTGTGTCCTCTTGATGAGTTGGGATGAATCTGCCCAACCAGATCAAAGGCCCAGCGCTGAAATGGCCAATGAGAAACATAAGGGATCAACTCCCTACCTAGAGCATGAATTAGGTTGCCATGTTTCTGACATTTTTCACATGACTTAGCAAAGGTGACTGCGTCTATCTGCATTGTGGACCAATAATATCCCACCCTAAGCAACCTTCGGGCCATGGCAAGACCATTAGAATGTCCACCACCAATGCCCTCGTGGATGTCAGCTAACGCTTGGTTGGATTCCTCCTTTTCCAAGCACCTAAGGAGTGTCCCATCTAAACCCCTCCTATATAAATCACCAGAGATGAGGGTGTGGTGAGAGGCGTTATGGATGAGGTTTCGACGTTCAGAGCGGTTGAATGTGTAGGGAATGATGCCATCATGAAGATATGAATAGAGAGCACCATATCGGGAACACTCATGTGTGACAATGGTACAAATGACATGGCTTTTAGACGAGTCAAAGATGGGATGGTGTAGCTCTTCCACCAGGAATTCAAATCTGGATTCATGTGTCTCCAACTGAAGAAGTGAAGCTAATGTGGCCATGGCATCTGCAGATTTTTTCTCTGTCCTAGGGATCTGTTGAAATGTCACAAAGGTGAAATAGCGTCTCAAAGAATCAACCATCTTTTTATAGGGTATCAATTTGTCATCCTTGGTTTGATACTCTTCATTGACTTGGTTGATGATTAATTGGGAATCCCCAAAGACATGTAACTCTGTGATGTTCCATTCTATAGCCATTCTCAAGCCATTAGTTAAAGCTTCATATTCTGCAATATTATTGGTACATGGGAATAAAAGTTTGTAAGACTTTGGAATATTGTACCCATGTGGAGAAACAAATAACACTCCAGCACCTGATCTATTTTGCATGCGGGAACCATCAAAGAACATTGTCCAAGTGTGAGTAGTTGTATATAAGATGTGTTCGTCTGGGAATTCCACTTGGACTGGCATACTATCTTGAATTGGGAAATCAGCTAATTGGTCAGCAATAGCTTGCCCTTTTATTGCCTTCCTTTCAACGTACTCTATGTCAAATTTAGTTAGGACCATCATCCATTTAGCGAGTCTACCCGTCAGGGTAGCCTTACTAAGCAAGTATTTAAGGGGATCAATTTTGGCAACCAAATGTATGGTATGAGCAAGCATGTAGTGGTGCAACTTTTGAGAAGCAAACACCACCGCCAGACAAGACTTCTCAATATTATTGTAATTGATCTCATAGGAGACTAGAGTACGGCTGATATAGTATATGGCCCGTTCTTTCCCAGTATCATCTGATTGAGCCAATAATGCCCCCAGGGAAGTGTCTGTAGCTGAAATATATAAGATCAATGGTTTCCCTGGAATAGGAGGCATTAGGATCGGAGGATTAGCCAAGTATTGTTTGATCTGATCTAGGCTCTTTTGACAATCCTCATTCCAAACACAAGAAGCACCCTTATGCAATGTCTTGTTGAAGGGTTGCACTCTATCTGCAAGCTGAGAAATAAACCTCCTAATTGATTGAAGATGTCCCTGAAGACTTCTCATTTGGCTGATATTCCGAGGAGGTGGCATATCTAGGATTGCTTGGACCTTTTCGGGGTCAACCTCGATACCTTTTGCTGATATTATGAATCCTAAAAGTTTGCTTGAGGTGACGCCAAATGCGCACTTCTTTGGATTCAATCTGAGTTGAAATTGTTCCATACGATCTAGAATTACTTCCAGATCATTGAGGTGTGTGTCCCTTTTTCTTGATTTTGCCAGGGTATCATCCACATAATCTTCCATGTTTTTGTGCATCATATCATGAAAGATAGTCGTCATAGCTCTTTGGTAGGTTGCTCCTGCATTCTTTAATCTGAATGGCATGACGTTCCAGCAATAGGTTCCCCATGCACATGTGAATGCTATTTTCTCTTGGTCTTCAGGAGCTATTTTGATTTGATTATACCCTAAGAAACCATCCATTAGAGAGTATATGTCATAGCCCGCCGTCATGTCCACTATCATGTCAATGTTTGGAAGTGGAAAATCATCCTTTGGGCATGCTTTGTTTAAATCTCTAAAATCTGTGCAGACATGAATGGACCCATCATGTTTGGAGACAGGTACTATATTTGAGATCCATTCTGCATAATCGATGGCTCTAATAAATCTAGCTCTCAAAAGTTTTTCTAATTCCCCTTTGACAAGTAGAGCTACATGTGGATGCATTTTTCTTAATCTCTGTTTTACTGGCTTGACTCCTGGAGCTATGGATAAGTGATGCATTATGAGATTCATGTCAAGCCCTGGCATGTCTGAGTAGGTCCATGCAAAATTAATTTTCTTTTTTTGTAAAAATTGTACATATGCCTTGGTCTCTTCTTCTGATAAAGATTGAGCAAGATGGACTATCTGAGGATTTTCTTCTGTGTTTAAATTGACTGGCTTTGTTGGTTCAATCAATATTGATGATCTATCCTAGAAATAACTCGGCAAGTTATTAAGTACCCCATCCTTAGGTGCCTCAAAGAGGTTTTCACCCTCAGATGCATCATTTCTTTTTACTATTTTTGGTTTTGACACCGCCACAAAGTGGTTTTCGCCATCAGACCTTTTTTTCTTTTTTTCTTTTATTTGGAGACTGAGGTACTTAATATCAGGCTCTGTCATGCTGGTGGTTGGTTCATTGGTGGAAGCAGCCACAGGTTCAAGAGCATTCAGATAGCAGGCAATTTTGTAATCATTATGGAAGGTGAGGAATGTGGGCTCTTGATGGTGCTGAGACCAGTCAATTAGGTCAAAGTGAACAAGGGGTAAGTCAATGGTGGGTTCGATGTTGTTTATGCGAAAGGTGTCATCTTTGGTGACCGTATAATCAGAGTTCATCAGGTCTTCTCCTAAGATACCCGAATTAGGACTCATCCTATCAAACGAAGCGTCATCCACTAAGGTGATTTGAGGAGTGCATTCCTCTAGTCCTACACTAGGATCGTTAGTCACATCGGGTTGGGTACTATAAGCATGGACAATATCCACGTCTAGATCAACTGTTGCATCTGAAAGTGAGTCCCATTCATATTCATGGGAGTTTGTCTCTGAGTCATCATTTAGGCCTCATGATGTAGAAACCTCAAGGTTAGGAAGGGTTCCCCCCTCTCTAGTGCTAGTATTGGTACTATCCGTCGCAACTAGGACAGTAACACTTTCCTTTGTCGATCTAGCAGTCACACAGTCACTATCCGTCGCATCTGGGATAGTAGGACTATCAAGTATCAAATTTGTGGAATCTCCCCAAAGGAGATTCGTTGAGGGCACCCAATCATCAGACACATCTTGTTGATTGGAAAGATCAGGCGTATAATCTGAGTCACTATCACTGTCTGTCGCAGTTGGGACAGGAACACCTTTCTTCTTCTTATTCTCAAAACCTAAGCCAACCGTGGACTTATTCTTTTATCCAAAAAGAGCATGATTAAGAGGCTCAGCTTTAGCATCCAGCCTATGACTAAGGGGACCATATCCCAGATATCCCATATTTTTAACCAGTGTATACCCTTTCCCATAAGCTTCAGGTGAAGGAGCAAAATTCTCGTTATGTTTGTATTTCTCCTCGTGATAGATCCAGTCCCTTACAGCAACTTCCTCTTTCTCTTCTTGAATGGGGACCGAAGACTCAACAAATTTCCCAAATAATGTCATTGCTAATGACAAAGGCTTCACATTTGGGGATGGTCTCCCATAAGACCTAGGAGAGATTGGCATTTTTGTAAGAGAATCCATTTTATAATCTCCCATCCCAAGATTGATGGTCTTGAACTTCTGCTTGTATTGTTCAAGTGAACTACTAGGACTGTCAGCTTCCCTATTCAAAGGTACATGTGATCCCACAGAAGTGTTATTAACTGATAAAGCACTATCTCCAGGGATGCAAATTTCTACACCGTTATGGGGAAACTTAACACACTGGTGATATGTTGATGGGAATGCTTGCATTTCGTGAATCCATGGCCTACCTAGCAAAATGTTGTAGGCTAGAGGTCCAACATCAAAAATTTGAAATAATATATCTTTTTCTACGGGACCAATGCGAATAGGCAAAACAGCCAATCCCTTAGAACTTCTTTTTGCTTCGTCATATGCTTTGATTGTGATCTTTTTCCTTGTGTCAATGACGTTCTCAAAATATCCTAGAGCCAGCAACAAACTCAGGGTACAAATATTGAGCCCCGCACCCCCATCTATCAGTACACGCCTAACACGGGTTTTATGAATCATGACTTCGATGTGTAAGGCTAAGTTATGTGGGTGACTGATGGATTTGTCATCTTCTTCAGAGAAGGTGAGGTAATGAGGGCTAGCCAAATGGTTGACCATGTTTTGGAATTGATCAATATCTAAATTTTTAGGGACGTTGGCTGCTCGCAAACCATCCTCAAGGACGCGCTTGTGCTTAGGAGATAATTCTAAAAGCTCAAAAATGGAAATCTGCGCAGGTGTATGTTGTAGCTGGTCAATAAGATTGTAATTGGAATTAGGACCAATGACAGATTTGGGAGGAGCACCTTTGGACATGGGCTGCTTAGACTTGCTAGTGCTAGGACCTCTAATGATAATGGGTGCTTGCACCTATCCCCTAGTGACAGCATTGAGGAACTGGGGCATTCTTTGTGAGTGAGGACCTCTTATCACCACAGCGGGTCTTTCATCAGTCATAGGAGTTGAGTCCACATTATGTCCATAGGGATCTTTCCCTCTCATCATGTTGACACTATCATCCACAACTTCAAGCATGTTAATAACGTTCTCCGCATTTGTGTAGGTGTAGTTGATAGCCACCTTGCCATTCTTATTGTTAGAATTCTCTCCTTTCTCATATTTAGGCAAGGCCTCTTTAAAGGCTTTATGATCTACATTAGTAGTTAACCCATCCACTTGTAATTGTCCTTTCTCAATAAGGTCTTGGACAAGATGCTTGAGTTTAAAACAATTTTCTATGTCGTGTCCAATCCCATTATGGAAAATGCAAAAAGCCTTAGCATCCCACCAATGAGGTAAAGGATCCAGTATGCGATGTTTTGTAGGATCCTGTGGGTGTGCCAAATTATGAGCAACTAATGTCTTAAAAACATCTACATAAGATTCTCCCAATTTGGTAAATTATCTTTTCTCCGTTTTAGATCTCTTTTGATACTTAGGTTTGTCTTGTTGTGTTGAAGACGTTTGCAGCTTCATAGCTTGAACTGCATGAGAGAGGTTAAGAACTCCTTCATTTTTTACCTGAGATGAGTCAACAACTTCGTTGTTGACCACTTGCTTATTTTTGTTCCAATAGGAGTTCTTTTTGTCCTTGTTACCATTAGTATTGTTATTTTGGCTATTGTTGTTATTTGTTGGTTTAGCCAAAATTCTTTGTTCTTTTAGGACATCCTCAATGCGATATGCCACCTCTACCATAGTATCAAAGGAATTAAATGGGATTTTCTTAACTTCATATCTGAGTTCTGGTATTAGATTGCTCACAATGATATCAATTCTCTCCTCTTCAGGGATTGTCCTTGTATGTGACTGAATGTGACCTCTAAATCAGGCACAACACAACATGGTCATTATTCACTTGATAGAATCCGGGAGAGAGTATGAAGAACTCAATCCAAATTCCATGGTGAGGCGACCTGTTGCCTCCTATGTGAATGGGGTGTTTGAATACTCTCAAAATGAGAGCCAACAGCCGGGAGACCAATTCAACAATGGAGGATTTTCAAGAAGATATGAGCAAAATGAAATTAAGCTAAGAATGAATGCAATTAATCTAGAAAATTTTGAAAGAAATATGAAATGCAGATTTTTAGTTGATTTTAGAATAAAGATGATATTAGACTAAGAACAAGTAAGCAAATTTAATCTAAATGTGAAATGCAATTACACTAATATGAGAAATTAAACTAGATAATGCAATAAAAGAGCTTTGAAAATAATGAGATATGAGACTAAAAAATGCTATAGTGTAGATGCTCTCAAAAATTGCCTTTTCTGAATGAGAAAAAGAGGTTCATTAAATAGAAAAGCTCGGGAGAGGAATGAAGAGTTTCTTGATTTGAAACTCCTGACTCTTCATTCCCCTTTGAGACAAAAAAGGTATGAATTATTTAATTAAAAGAATGAAATTTGCCACATGTGGGGAGTGACCTTTCGAGTAATTTGAATTATTAAATTCAAATAAAGAGGTGTCCATTCAATTAACTAAATATTTATTAATTCCTTTCAAGGGTATTTAGCTAAAGGGGGTGGAGTTTAATTTAATTAAAAGTACTTAGGACTTCATAATTAAATTAACTTATCATAGAGATTATTTAGCCAAATAAAGTCTAGGACTTAGGAATTATTTTAGCATTTGATTATTGCAATTTATGGTCTTTGCAATTGACATCAAGTCAAATTAAGTCAGATATGAGAGAGAAAATTGCCTAGGGAACTAGGACTTTGGTGATGTAAAATTGAGATAATGCACCAAAATTGATGAAATTAAATAGGTGCCAATTTTGGGGTATTACATTTGCCCCTCTTTGAATTGATGTGCGAACAGTGCGTTGATTCAAAGAATAGTCTGAAGTGACAGATGAAAGCAGATCAAAGCATGAATTTTTTGAAGTCTAAGTTAGATTGCGAAGACAACGATCTTTAAAAGAGAACTAGAATCGAGGTTAGATTGCCCCAATACCAATTGATGAAGATGCAGATTTAGGACTATCTCCGAATCAGGGTTAGATTACCCCAATACGAAGCTTAGTCCTCTGAGACCCAGGTTAGATTGCCCAGATAACGGTCTAAAAGAGATTTCAAGAGTCATCTCCAGAACAAAGCTTGACTCCCAAGAATTAGGGTTAGATTGCCCCAATACCCAAAAGATTTCAAGAACCATCTCCAAAACAAAGTTTGGCCCTTGAGGATCCGAGTTAGATTGCTCAGATACCTAAAAGATGGATGATAAGATAACAAGATGCGAGGCACCAAGATGCCCCTAGCGATGAGAACTGATGATTCAAATCAGACTGATTCAAGAATAGATTCGACAAGATTCAAATGATGTAATCATCCTGCCCCCTCGGGAGCGAAATTGAAAGATGACATGTCAGAAGGATGATAAACAACAAGAGATTGCAGAGCAAAAGCAATTAGACTAGATTCACGAAGCTATAGAAGTGAAACGGAGCAAAGCAGAGGTCCTGTTGACCAAGTTTGACCATAGTTGACCAAAGTTTGACTAGGGTTGACTTGATGAAAAGAAGCAAAGATTTGAGAACATGATGCAAAGATGAGGATCTGGCAGGAAGATGACACCAGAAGGCTGACTGCACAAGCATCCGATCCAGAAGGAGTCCAATATTTAAAATGCGATTTTGAGCCACTTAGAGATGTCAGATTTTGATTTCGATCCCGAAAAAGGATGCAGCCAAGATGAGACTGGGACAAAATATGAGAACCTTTGATGAAGTAGATCTAGAAGAAATCAAGAGAGCAACAAGAAAGCGCTCCAAATGCAAGCCTAGAATGAAAGATGCAAGTCTAAATGCAGGCCTAGGATGAACAAATGCAATCCTCCGGACTTGGCAGTTGGACTCGTCGTATTTATCATCATTGAGTTCATTTAAGCATGGGATAATTGCAAGATGTCATACAATCCTTACTAACATGAGAATATGAATATGACATAAGTCTTAAATTTGTCAGAATGAGGTGTAAGCATTAAGGCACAAGAAGCTAGAATGCCCTGAACACCTATTCCTTTTGATTTAGCAAGTTAACATAAGCATCAAAGCACATTTGCTAGAATGACCTGAATGTCTCTTGCGAACAAACACACCAAGCACGCAGGAGTTCCTTCTTTTGCCAAAGATTTCTCACAGTGACCCTTACGTTCACTTAACAGGACGAGCGTTTACAATTTCATCAGTAGCAGAAAGAAGTCACTCGAAAGACAAGAAGAAGAACCAACCTCACCAAAGCATCCATATAAAAGGAGTCGAGGTACGCATGGCCATCCAATACGAGATAGAGGCTCTTACAGATGGACACCCCTCTTAAATAAATTCTTTGGATCGTTGGAACTAAACCAACAAGCAAAAAGCAAAGAAAGAAAACAAACAAACACTCAAAGAAAACAAAGCTCAGCAAGCCTCAAAGGAACACACATTTAGTTTAAGTTTCAATTCAAGTTCATGTTCAAGCAGATTGAAGACAATTCAGAAAGATAACGTTCGAAGTCTCAATGAGATAATGATAGTAGGCAGACGTAATGAGAATCACTGGTGATTGATAAAAGGGAGAAATCCTGAAGAAGAGAGATCGAACGAAAGCTAGGTATCCGCAGGCAGGCATAGTGAGAACCATTGGCGACCAATGCTCAAAAGAGTTTCCGAAAGCGATAGGACAATACCCCCTAGACCAGGCAGGTGCCCCCAAGTGTGAACTAGTTTCAATCTATGAAGAGTTGAGGAAAACTCAAAGACAAGCACATGAGCTAGCAAACCAAAGCAGGAAACAAACTAAAGCAGGAAAGCAGGAAAACAAACTAAAGCAGGAAAGGAAGGAAACTAAAGCAGGAAACTAAGAGCCAAGTGACGCTGAGATGAGATGTTACTTCAGGAAAACAAGAGGTTCCTGTTTACCAGGTTTTCACCATCTTGGCAGAGATTCTATTTTTGCTACCATGACGCTTGTTTACCAAGTTTTCATTAATGGCACATTTTTTTCTTTTTCAATTTTTTTGTACTTTTCTCTTTTTTTTTATTTTTTCTGTATTTTTTTTTAATATTTCATTTTTTTAATATTTTTTCAAATTTTCTATTTTTTTTGGTATTATCAAGGCGCCTGTTTACCATGTTTTCACCAGGATAATAGATACATCAAAGCGCCTGTTTGCCAGGTTTTCACTAAGATGATCATTTTTTCAGGACATTTTGTAATTTTTAGGATTTTTTCAGGATCAATAAATATGTACATGAGCATACTGAGAATATCAGCTATAGAACTTTTTCAAATGAAGAGCGTTGATGGGCTCTTTGAGTTTCTCTCCTTCAGTAGGAATCTCTAGAAACACAGTCATTTGTAGTAGTAGCCAACTGAGAAGTTGCAGAATCAGAACCAGATGTTGTAGCAGTAAAAGGAGATCCAACCAGTAGTGTCCAACAGTCAAGAGATCCATAGTCAAGGAAAGATCACTTAAGTGAGACCCACAAACATCCTCATGGACACATCTTAACTCTTCATCAGATTTCCCATGCTCTAAATGCTTAGGAAGAGTATGTTCTAGATTTTTCTTAGTCATGCCATTAGCGATAAGGAGATACTGATATGCACTTTGGGAAAAGGCAAGATGGAGTGAAGAGGATAAAGTATGAGAGGCAAGGGTGATGGAATGGAGGGAAGCATGAGAATTTTGGAAGCTCGAATGACAACTTTGATTTTTTCTTTCTTTGGAATCCACATAGCTTTTGAATTTTTTCTTCTTTACTTTGAGGTGCTTTTGATGACAATGCCTATAGAATGGATTTTGAGATCCATTTTTTATTTTATTTTCTGGCTTTTGATTGTCTTCTTCTTTTTGAGGACCTTTGCGGTCTTTTGAACACCTTTGTTTCTTTCCTTTCTTCATAGTCACATGTCGATTAGATGGGACATGGTGACCTTGAGATATAAGTGGATTCTCATTATTTTTTACTTTTATGTTGTACATCCAAGTTACTTCCAAAAGACTCAGGAATTGTGGATGAAAAAGGCTTATATGACTGGTGTAGGTGGAGAGATGGAGATGGAAGTGGATGGGCCACTTTTCTAGGAGATGAAGAGGGAAGATAAATCGATGGGATGGGCTCAAGTGCAAATATATCAGTATCATCCTCATCATTCATGAATGCATCAGGTAGATCAAGAAAGTAATCTTCCATAGAGCGTTGTTGATTGTGAGTCATCTTAGAAGAGTCAGATAAGTTTGGAGGAATATTATGTGAGCCTAACCAAGATGGTCTATTCCAAGAGTTAGGTCCCCTTTCAGGTGGTAAGAGTGCACGAATAGGAACCATTTCAATTCTGGATCTACCAATATTCCATGAAGCTGTAACAGAATGGGGTCTTACATACCCATGATTTGTTGGAGTAGTAGGAGGATAGCTTGAAGTAGATGGACTAAGAGCCATATGAATGATCTCCACAGGAGGGTGGAAAGGATCATCATCAATAGCTTGATCTGGAGGATCATAACTTTCTCCTCTTTTTGAGTTGTTAAGACTAGCATATAAGTGCATAGCATCAACTGGTATTTCTATAGTAGCATTTGATATGGAGTCTGATTCAGCTAGAGACATAGTCGGAGGCAGACTTTCTTCATCACTATCATCTGTCAAAGGAAACGTTTCTTCAATAGCAGGATCTTGTTCAGTAGTAGAAGCAGCAGAGTAATCTGGAATAGGCATACCTTGAGGCATACCCAAGAGGAGGGAAGCTTCCAATAGTTGCTCCCAATCAGTATGTGTGCCATTGGAGTTGGCAATAGTAGGAGTCTATTCAATAGCATAAGTGGTGGAACAATCTAGAGTAGGCATACCCCAAGGCATACCCAAGATAAGGGAAGCATCCAACAGTTGCTCCCAATCAGTATGTGTATCATTGGAATCGGCAGTAGTAGGATTTTGTTCAACAGTAGAAGTGGTAGAACAATCTAGAATAGGCATACCTTGGGGCATACCAAAGATAAGGGAAGCATCCAACAGTTGCTCCCAATCAGTATGTGTGCCATTAGAGGCAGTGACATGTTCGGTAGTAGCTGTAGTAGTAGAAATCTGTTCAGTAGAGTGTATAAAATCCTCCTGGTGAGGACCAAAATCATGTTCCTGAAGCACTTGAGAAGGTAGATAAGACTCTTTCTGGTAGTCTGAATCAGAATTTTGAACATTCAAAGATCTTTCATGTGTCATACGCTGAATCTGTGTTTCTTCATTATCTAAATCCTTGCATGAGTGAAAGCTGTAGCTAGGTTGGTCAAGCTCATCGCTCTGATAGCCAATACCAAATCTATCTTCAAAAGGTTCCTCACAGGAATGTGGAGATGGAGGGAGAGTTTTCAAAGACAAGATGGACTCAATCTGATATTCCCCCATGCCAATATCTTTGATCTTCAAGGTCTTTTCTATTTCTTTTAGCTTAGCATCATAGAACTCAATGGACTCTCTATTGGCAGGAACAAAGCTATCTGTTGTTTGGGTAAGCATCTTAGCAGAACAAGTATTTAGGCTAGCACTATTTTCAATGAGGACACAAGGGATACTCTTGGGGCCTATCATAGCTTCAGTGTGCAGGAGAGCATTATGCGGGTGGCTCAACACATGATCATCTTCTTCAGGGAAGGATAAATAATGAGGTGAGGTCAAATGACCCACCATAGATTGAAACTGGTCGAGATTGAGATCTTTGGGGACATTTTCCTTAGTGAGGGCTTTATCCATAGATAGTTTTGGTCTGGATGTCAAAGGTTCGGGACCTTTGAGAACAATCTTTGCATGAGATCAAGGGATAACATTCGCACAAGCTGGAGATTTTGTGTAGTTATAAGAGGGAGGTGTAGGGCCTCGCAAGACAAAGGGAGTTTTGGGTTTAGGAGTATCCTCACTCCCTGGAGCAATGATCATGTCACAGTGAGAGATCCAAGGTTTGTTTCTAGCAAATCTGGAAGGCGGTTGAGCTTCTATTGTAGCCTTCTCAGTGGCATTGATTGTTTGCATGCTAGAGCTAAGATTAAAGACAGACTTTGAGGGTTTTGGCATGTTAGAGCTGAGATTGAAAACCAACTTTGAAGGTTTTGGCATGTTAGAGATGAGATTGAAAACCAACTTTGAAGGTTTTGGATCTCCCATCTTGTTGGTAGTATTATGAGAGATCGTGAAAGAGTTGTTAGGTTCAAAAGGATCAATAGGTTTAATTCTAGAAAGTGACCCTTCAGAGTCTTGCTGGTCTTGAAACAATGGGTTATAATATTCTTGAAATAATAAGTCAGACTGTATCTGAAACAATGGATTGTAATACTCTTGGAATGACGAAGAATGTGAGGATCTCTCACAAAGTTCAGATTTCATAAAAAAATTCAGGATGACCTATGTCTTGATTACGAGATTCACTTTGATCTTGATCAGCATTTTGAATGGGATAAGTCTTGCCACTTCAAGTCGTGACAGTCATAGATGAAGATGTAATGAGAAAAGATTCGGGCTAAAGCTAGACTCTGTCTCAAAGATAATGAAAGGAGATAAATGGCTAGAACAGCCAAGATGCAAGATGAACCTGGTATGAATTGTCAAAAAGAGATGGCTAGAACAGCCGAGATAATATAATCGCAACACAAGGTACAAGAGCACAATGAGATAAGGTAGACTAATGAGAGACAATATGAGTCAAAGCAAAGATCAATCGATTCCTAACTCAGGACAACTAGTTTCTGACGGTGAGCAACAGGAAAATAGAAAAACAAATCATGGACAAAAGGCAGATTAGATTTATGTCATTGATCAAGCACATAAGACAGCAATCAAGGAGTTCAAGCAAATAGTCTTCAAGCAATGGGCAAGGGACAAAGCAACCTTGCACATGAACAAGAATAGTGACTTAGTATTTCTACTCCCTAAGGACTCTACTTGTGTATGTTCTTGAGAATGTTTTAGCAGGCACTTAAAACACAACAATATCCTAGCAAGTTGTCTACAAGGATATACATGGCTTTTCTAAAGGGAGTCCTCGATATACGCAAGGTACGTGAGGCACAAATCCATAGATGAGAAGAATTTGAAATCACACAGCCAGGGGTAGACGGTAACCCAAATCTCCTCCTTCACTTCTCAAAAGTATAAAGTTCTTTGAGGCTTAGCCAAGAGTGAAATCTAACTCATTCTCAAGAGAGGTGTCTTTGGATTCACCTCCCGATATTTATACTCCGCCGGAACATGGGAGTTAAGGTCATCCCTTGAGGTGATGAAATCCCCAAGCAGGCCTTCTAAAAAAATGAAAAGTAAGTAATTCACTATCAAAAAGTATTGAAAAGCACTAAAGGTGGTGCATTTAACCCTTCAAGTAAATGTGAGGTGAGTCCACAAAGTGGTGCATTTAACTCCTCACACAAACTCAAAGTGAGTCCACACCCTAGAAAACAAGTGAGTTCCAAAAAGCACAAAAGGGTTGCCAAGTGGAACAATTAACGCTTCTTTCCTATAGACCCCTCCTCTTTAATGTGGCGCTGGGATTGCAACCACAGGGCGAAAATGAGAGGCTGACGGATTAGCGAGTCCAATAACCCAAGATAGCAATCTAGATCAATCACAAGTAATCTAAGACTGCTAATCAATACTACTCATAAGTGCAAGAGGGTTTGAATCATGGAATATTTAACTTTCCAAGTAAACATGAAGTGAGTCCACAAAGTGGTGCATTTAACTCTTCATGTAAACTAGGAATGAATCCATGCCCTAGATTACTCAATGAGATGTTTTGATATTGGAACCAAGAATTACTTAATGTTTAAAAGACAATCATGCACTTAAACAAAAACTTTTATGAAAGCAAATCTATGTTTGTTTATTTCCCATTAAGAGCATAAAAAATGTGTTCTATGAAAGCATGTAAACACTCAAGCCAAACACATGAGAGGTTCAATTTTAATCCCAAAGTCCAAATGTTGTAGAGATTTTAAGAACTCACCTTAGGTCCAAAGATCTGCAATCCAGCATTTAGCACACATCCGAAAGTATAGAATCAAGACAAATCAATGGCAAACCGTAAGATATGTAACATTGCTGTCTTCAAGACAGTCTTTAAAGATTGATTTATTTGACCCATAAAATCACAATATTAAAATTTCTGGAAAGAATAAAGTTTTTAGCTAACATCAAGAACTACTATTTTCCAAGATTACAAGGTCTTATGATTCAATTTGGTTCCCCAAACAATAACCTTTTCAGACTTCCATTTTTCTGTCATAAATCAGATTTAAAACACCAGGCCCTGCCTAGGGAATCACATATCTTTCTCAAAAATAATTCAAATGAAACCAAACTAATTTTAAATTAACTATTAATGAATATAGTTTCCAAATATTTAAGCCATTTATTTTTATCATTCATAAATCATTTTCTAAGAGCAAATCATTGCCTGCAACTCCAATGCAGATTGTTAAAAACCAGTTTTCACTCAAATGCCCATAACTTTCACAAATATGAATAAAAATGACTCAAATCAAAAGGAAATGAAAGATAATTCACGTATCTTTTCAATGAATATTATTAGAGATCTTTATTTTTCATAATTGTTTTGCACTAGACATTTCAATCTGACTGTATTCAGAGAATCTCAAATCTGCAAATACCCAATTTCACCAAAATGATCATAACTTATTCATTTCTCAATAAAAATCAACCAAACCAAAGGCATGAGAAATAGGATTCATCATTCTATCCATACATTACTATATTATAATGTTTTCAGGCTGTACATGGCCGTACCAAGCTTGAAACCAACACTACAATTGAAAAACTAATCAAGAATGAGGCCAGAAATTGATCTTTTCTGCCCCACGGTGGGTGCCAAAATGTATGTGACTGAATGTGACCTCTAAATCAGGCACAACACAACATGGTCATTATTCACTTGATAGAATTCGGGAGAGAGTATGAAGAACTCAATCCAAATTCCATGGTGAGGCGACCTGTTGCCTCCTATGTGAATGGGGTGTTTGAATACTCTCAAAACGAGAGCCAAAAACTGGGAGACCAATTCAACAATGAAGGATTTTCAAGAAGATATGAGCAAAATGAAATTAAGCTAAGAATGAATGCAATTAATCTAGAAAATTTTGAAAGAAATATGAAATGCAGATTTTTAGTTGATTTTGGAATAAAGATGATATTAGACTAAGAACAAGTAAGCAAATTTAATCTAAATGTGAAATGCAATTACACTAATATGAGAAATTAAACTAGATAATGCAATAAAAGAGCTTTGAAAATAATGAGATATGAGACTAAAAAATGCTATAGTGTAGATGCTCTCAAAAATTGCCTTTTCTGAATGAGAAAAAGAGGTTCGTTAAATAGAAAAGCTCAGGAGAGGAATGAAGAGTTTCTTGATTTGAAACTCCTGACTCTTCATTCCCCTTTGAGACAAAAAAGGTATGAATTATTTAATTAAAAGAATGAAATTTGCCACATGTGGGGAGTGACCTTTCGAGTAATTTGAATTATTAAATTCAAATAAAGAGGTGTCCATTCAATTAACTAAATATTTATTAATTCCTTTCAAGGGTATTTAGCTAAAGGGGGTGGAGTTTAATTTAATTAAAAGTACTTAGGACTTCATAATTAAATTAACTTATCATAGAGATTATTTAGCCAAATAAAGTCTAGGACTTAGGAATTATTTTAGCATTTGATTATTGCAATTTATGGTCTTTGCAATTGACATCAAGTCAAATTAAGTCAGATATGAGAGAGAAAATTGCCTAGGGAACTAGGACTTTGGTGATGTAAAATCGAGATAATGCACCAAAATTGATGAAATTAAATAGGTGCCAATTTTGGGGTATTACAGTCCTTGGGTATTTCGAACACAATCGCCTCCATCATTGTAAAAATGTGACAAAAGATTCCCCTTGATTTTGCTTAAGTGTACACAAATCAAGCATTGTGACCGACCTCTATAAGTTGTAAGCAAAATGCTGAACAAATCTTTGGAGAAGCTCTTTAAATGTCTTTACTGGAGGGGAAAGGTTGGTGAACCACTCCATGGCTTGACCTTTTAAACTCCTTGGGAATAATCTCATCAAGTAGGAGTCTTCAAAGTGAAAGGAAAAGCTCATTATGTAGAACTGTCGAACATGGTCATGAGGGTCACCAGTGCCATCATATTTGTCGTATGTTGGGAACTCAACTTTTTTAGGGAATTCTACCATCACCACACTTTTGTCAATGGGGTTAGGACATATGGAGTCCAAATGAAACGTGCTCTTGGGAGCCTTCATCCTGTCTATATCCTTTTGCATTTGTAAGATCACCTCATCAGTTGAAGGGCTCTGTTTCTTGATCTTTTGGTGAACATCAAAATTATATGAAACTTTAGCGCCTTTGTTGATAAGACTTTCCAAGAATTGGTCTTTGTTTTGTTCCACATATTGCTCCACATATGCTTGAAAGGATAGTTCTTGTTGCATAGTCATGAAGTCCATATGATCAAATTTAGCATAACTGCCTCCATGTTGTGAGCCATGATGTGCTCGTTGGGAGGGTTGCTTTGAACGTCTATGAGATGACTGTCTCCTATGATGGTCATAGCTTGAAACCCTCCTTCCTCTAGGACTCGGGGATCATGAGGGCATCCTTGATCTTCTTCTAGGGCTAGGGGAAGGGGTAGATGGGGGTGAGTTGGCCCCACTATTGGCTCCCCTCCCATTAAATCGGCTTTGGAGTTGTTGTGCATAGAGTCTATCTTCTTCTTCTTGGGTGACTCTTTTCTGTATATCCAACAATGCACGTTCTTCTTCCTCTAGTTATCTAAATTTTTCCTTTTTAGTAGCTTGTTCATCTAAGTAGGCTTGCTTCTCTCTCTCAATGCTTCTCAATCTTGTATTTGCATATCGAGAGGTGTCTTTAAGTGGGGAGGATTGTCTTGAATGTCTTATTGCATTGGCTGCGTTTATGTGGTGATCACTAGATTTGTTGTTCTGGTCTTCATGTTGTGACCCTAAATCTGAGTGAGCTTGCTTATGATGTCTCTCGGCTTGTTGGTGAGCATCAAAATACCTCACGTTGTTGGGAGGTGACCCAGGTGGACTAGCGTGAGAAGAACCACCATACTCTCTTCTATGTCGTTGGAAGATATCCTCAAGAGTTTGATTCATGGCTTCTCTTTGTTGTCGGGTAAAAGTGTAACTCATGTCCATGCTTGATGAGAGTGGTATGAAAGAGGTGCTCACTTCACTAGGATTAGCTCCCGGATTAAAACAAACCTCAGATTCACTCTTAGGAGATTGATAAAAAAGGGGACCTTTTCCCTTAGGTTGTCGATGAGTCTTGACAGGTGGTAATTGGCTAAAGGCAACAGGGGGTCGCTTCCCTTGATTGACTTGGTACCTTATCATAACTGACATGAAAGAAAGATACTCTCAATGAAAAGGTGACCTCTCAAAGTGTCAATGCCAAACTAGGATAATCAAAGTCCTCTATTGTCCAAAAAAGAAATGAAAAGAAAAAAGGGGCTTTACCAACACTGTCAAAGAAGTGCTTCAAATCAAAGGGTGACTACCCTTGTACTTTTGAATCAGGAGGTTGGAATAGGCCAAAAGATAATTGAAATTGAGATGAAAATTATTTGGACAATAAGAGTACTAAAATTTTCCAAGAATGTAGCTAACAATCTTAGAGATGAACCTTGGCACCAAGAATGACCTTCTAATTTGGCAATTATTTCAAGGTGATTTCATAAATCAAATGATGCTATCCTGGAGGACTAAAAACTAGAAATTTGGAGTCAAGACAGGTCTCAAATGTCAGGGTGAGAAGCCTACTCTAAGACCTAGCCTGATTAACAGCAATTGAAACTAACCAAAATTTAAGCACGACAGAAATAAACCAGGCGATATACTCCAGGCTACTAGGGCGATAAACCTATAACCGCGTGATACTTCACCTGAAGCCTGGTGATATACCTCAACATTGGTGGGCGATATACTCCAGGTAGGTTGGGTGATAGTCCGTCAGGGGCGAACTATCGCGTGATATTTCTCTTCAAAGCGGGTGATATTTCTAGCAAGCGCAAAGTATCGCGCGATACTTCACTTTACAGGGCGCGATACTGTTGCAGAATTGTTTAACTCTTGACCAGAATTGTGTAAAATTTGTGTTTTTGGGTCTGTTTGGTCAAAATTTTTAGTTTGAGGGTTGATGTTTTCAATTTCAGTCACAATATCAGCAGAATTTCGGCAGGTTTGCAAATAGTAAGGGATCAAAACATGGTCTCAAACACTTGAAACAAGGGCAAAAGCAACCTTGCCAAGACAAACACTTGTGATATCAGAATTGAAACAACACCCTATGAATGCTACCGATTGTTTTTATGTAAGAACGTTTGCACTGGTATCACACCATCGAAGATAATTCAAGCAAATCTATCCTAAAAAGTCAAGTCTCAATACTTACCAACTTAGCCCACAACTTGATGCCCCCTCGCCTCACACCAAGTGGTTACCCACAAGAGATGTTGGCTTTGTCATGGAAATGTCAAATGACACAACCAAAGGGACACATATGGTGAGTATCTTAAGGTGATCTGGGTAAACCACTTGGATCAATCCTTGCACTAAGAAGATAAGTGGCTAAAAGAAGGTGGCTTCTATCTAATGGTTCTTAATAAGGATTTCCATTCACAACACCCCTCTTGCTCCTTATAAAAGGACTAAGACCTCACGGCCTCAAGAGTACCTTAAGCATTCTTGTTCAATGTTTTCCCCATGGTCACAATCCCATGAGCTACTCACATCAAACGAAGACAAGTGTTATGTCTATCAAGGTTTTTGGTGTCCTTGATAGCCTTGAGATTATAGTGAGTTGGAATCACTTGCCACTAAGGAAAATGATGACAAGGTTGTCCCCACTTGAGTCGTTCCTCTTGATTGCTCAAGAGCAGGCCCACTAAAGGATTCTTAAACTAAATAAAAATGGATAATTTATGAGGTTCAAGGTTTTTGATTCACCACAAGGGTGAAGAGCATACTCCCCTATCTCAAAAATCTCTCCCAAACACACCAAGCAAAGAGATTCAATTACTCCCTTGCTTCCAAAACCTTAAGATGGGTCAAGATTTTTTGATTCACCTAAAGGTAAAGAGCATACTTCTCCTACCACCTCAAGATCCCTTTCACAAGGTATTAAGATGCCTAATACAATTAGTGAATGCCACACTTGAAAGGAAAGCAAATAAACAAGCAATAAATTTTTTTTTATAAATTTTTATGCTTGGGCAGCTCTGCAAAAACTGTTAGTAACCCTCTTTGACATGTATTTTTAGCAATTTTCAAGCAAATGAGAGCATCTACAAACACAACTTGTTAGACCCACAAGGTTAGCAAAATCAAAATCCAAATGTAAACATGCAATAAACATCTAGATTTAAGTTAAAAGATGCGGGTTAGACCTATCTAAATACAGCAAAATAAAACAGCAAGCTAAAATAATCAAATTCGGATAAGAAAACTGGAAACACAAGTCTCTGTCAGACCAGGTGATATTTCTTAGACTTCACCAGTATCGCGCGACACAGTTTCCTATAGTCGTGCGATATTTCTCAGTCGCGCGATATTTCTCACTATGGGCGGGAGATACTTCACCCGATAACAGGCGATATTTCTCAGTACTGGCGGGCGATTCTTCTCTCGCATGAAGTGTCACACCGCTATACAAAGGTATATCACGTGATATTTTTGAGAAGTATCGCGCGATACTCTGAGACAGAAAACCAGAGACTGAAAATCAAGCTAAAAATTGATGAAAATTTTGATGAAAAATGCAGAATCAAAGGGACAAAGCTAATCTACTCTGCCCCACGGTGGGCGCCAGAAATGTACACACTAAAATGGTGCACTTCTATGAACCATTACATGCAAGGTTGCTCAAGAATGAGGCCTCACAAAGCGGCTCATAGCTCTCTATGCATGGAGTTGCAAGGGACTATGATGTGTTTGCTCTCAGCTAGAGCTACAAGCTTGTGACCTTGCTAGTCAACCACACAATGAGAGATTCACAATGGAGACAAGGGCGACAATGCCAATATCTCCAAGAATCCAATATGTAATGCAATGCAATGTAAGCTATATGGGAATGCAATCTAAACTATGAAAGGAAAGTACAAACTATGCTATGAAAGGAAAGAACAAGTATTACCAAGCCTCCCTATTTAGACTATGTGAGCTTATTCTATTGCATAAAAGGAAACTAAATTAATATGCCATTATCATGCAAATAAGAAAGGAAATATGCAACTACAATGAAATGCAACAAGTCTTCAATATCTTCAAACTCCAAATGCACCTAAAACCTGTAGCATAACATTAGCATAAAAACAAGTGGTATGCAAATGAAGGAGAGAGCTCTCCTTTTATAAGAAATGAGGTGAAATGGACCATTGAGATTAAGAGGCAAAAAGTCTTAATCGGCGGTGGAGCTTGAAAGAGGAGCAATCCATGTGCACAAGTATCTTCCAATGAGAGTGAAGTGTTGACTTTTGAGCCTCATTTGAGACAAAAAGTGCTTTTTCCCTTTTTATAAAATAGGAATAATGTTTTATTTGTGCAACTTAGGATAAGAGGAAAAGTGGGGGCTTTTTATTTATTAAAAGGGGAGGAAATATTCCTTTTAAATAAATAAAGACTTAGGATAAATGGTTAGCCCAAGGATAAAAATCCAATATATGATTGAATTAAGATTTGATCAAGAAATTGATATTGTTGAAAATATTGATTATTGATAAAATTGATTCAGGGTTGATAAATTGAATAAATGGGGCCCAAAGTCTAGGTGACCATTTTTGGGTGCATACAATAATGAACCCAAAAGAATTAGAGAGAATTGTTACATATGTTAAATTGGGACATTTCCTTTAAGAGCATATAGCTAATAAAACTACTCATGCAATCTCGTTAGAATAAGCCACCTTAGCTACCTAGTCTACTAGGGATGCAAATCCTCCTTTAGGACTAAAACCAGAACCCATTTATTTGTCCTTGTTCATTCATGGCTTTAAATTGAATAATTATGTCATAGACTCAGGAGCATCTGATAAGATAATGTCTGCTTCTATTGTGAAGGCCTTGGACCTTCCTTTAACTGAAACTTTTTGAAAGTGTTATGTCATGGATGCAAAACAAGTCCCATTGGTAGGCCAAATTAAAGATTCCCAAGTGGCTCTAGCGGCATATCCTAGTAAAAAAATCAAACTTACCATACTTGTTTCTGACATTTCAACTAGTTATGGAATGCTTTTGAGTAGAGCATTTTACAGAGATCTTGGAGGTGTTTTAAACTAGACTAGTCTCGGGCTACAATCCCTGTTGGAAACAAGAAAAATTTCTTACAACCTGAAGGAAAATCCAAATATACTATATTTCCATCCGAAGATCCTGAATCTTAGATACTTTATCAAGAATGTGATTTTGGAAATTACATGATCTCCTCCACAATAAACATAATAGGTGAAATAATAGAAAAAATTATGGTCTTTGGTCCTTAGAGTTGGATGGTAGTTGCACCTCAGTTGGCTCTGGAGAAAGAGTTATGCTGATATCCCCAGAGGGAGATATTTTCCCATGGATATTTAAGTTAGATTTCAATAACATGAACAAAACTGTTGAGTACAAAGCTCTTCTGCTTAGTATTAAGGAAGCAAAGAAAATGGGAGTAAGAATACTTAAAGCTAAAGGAGATGCATAATTAGTTGTAAGACAAGTAAGGGGGATATATTCTGAAAAGAAAGAAAGGATTAAACATTGCAGGAACCATGTTTGGGATGAAATTGAGGGTCTTGAAGATTTCTTTATAGAGACCATCCCTAGAGATTTAAATAGTAGAGTAGATTCTCTAATAGTTTCAGCCTCCCTATTATTACCACATTCAAATTTTAAGGAAAGTTCTTACAAGATTGAAATGGTGTATAGGCAGAAGGTCCAAGACAATGTTGAACACTGGCAAGTTTTTCAATATGATAATAAACTAGATAAATTTTTACAAATGGAAGAGGTTTTCAGCATAACCTTTTTTGAGGTATCACTCTCAACTTGTGATGAATTTTGCCCAAATAAAATTACAGATGAAGGGATTGTTCAATTGAAGGGAAACCACATCCCCAAGGGGCTTGTTTCTCTCAAGAATTTATTTGATAGATATGATGAAATCAAACAGACAACATTTCCTCATGAAGACATTAATCAAGGTGATTTTGAGAAGGTAGATATAGGGGAAGAAGGATAACTCCAAATATATAAACCTAGGCAAGTGTTGTGCTCCTGATGAGAAAAGAAGGTTTATCAACCTGTTAAAAGAATAAAAGGATAGTTTTTCTTGGTCATATCATGACCTTAAAAATTTTAAAGGGGGAAAATTTCAACGTCACATCCCTCTTAAACCTAGATCTACACCTTTTAAGCAAAATCTAAGTAATTACAACCCTAAAGTTTCTGAAGCAATTAAAAAAGAGGTAGAAAAGATGTTGCAGACTCAGATTATTTATCCAATTAATACTTCTACTTGGGTCACAAACATATTACCTTTTAGAAATAAAAATGGAGAAATAAGGATCTGTGTGGACTTCAAAAATTTGAACCAAGGTAGCCTAAAAGTTAATTACAGTCACCTAGTCATGGATCATATTTTACATACCATAACAAGTGCAAAAATGATGTCTATGTTAGATGGTTTTTTCGACTATAATCAAATTAAGGTGGCTGATCAAGATCAACACAAATTTTTTTTTACCATGCCTTGGGGTATGTATGCTTATAATCAGATGCCATTTGGTTTGATAAATGTAGGTGCCACATTTCAGCGGGCCATGAACTCTTCTTTCAATCATCTAATCAATAGGGTGATTGTGGTTTATTTAGATGATTTAATAGTTTTTTCTAGGAGACATAAAAATCACCTAAAAGATTTGAGGTTAGTTGTACAAAGATGCAGAGAACACGGTATCTCATTAAACCCTAAAAAGTCTATTTTTGTAGTCACAAAGGGAAAAATATTAGGTCATATCGTACCAAAGGAAGGGATCAAGATTGATCCTGAAAGAGCTAAATCAACCCAACAGCTTGCGTTTCCTTCAAACAGAACTGGTGTCAAATCTATTTTCTAGAAAATCAATTTTCTTAGAAGATTTGTGCCTGATTTCATTGAAACGAACAAACACATGGTCAGCCTCTTAAGTGAGAAAAATATTTTTGAACGGAGTACAAAAATGGTAAAGGAATTTGGTGAGGTTAAGAAAGCCATAGCATCCGTCCTCACTCTGATAAATCTAGATTACATGAAATATTTCATAATCTATTGTTATGCCTTAGAACATACAATATTTTGGATATTATTGCAAAAGAATGATAAAGAAGAGGAAGTACCAATTTCTTTCATGAGAATGCCTCTCAAAAAACATGAATTGAATTATCCCCTGGTTGAAAAAAATCTTATGCAGTAGTAAAGGTAGTAAATTATTTTAGGTTCTATAGCTTGCATTCTCACTCCATTGTTTATGTCCCTGCTTCCACCGTCAAAGATGTCTTGGCTCAGCAAGAAATAGGCATGAATAATCGAACAACCTAGATTGCAAGCATTCAAGTATTTGATTTAGACATCTTCCCTAAAAAGTTGGTACGAGGACAAGGTTTGTGCAAGCTCATGGCTAAACAAGTGTCTGACAGTGATATTCCCTTGACCCTTTTTGTTAGTTTCCATGACTCATGGTTTTTAGACATAGCTTTTTATCTGACATACGGAGATTTCCCTGCACAATTAAATCCCAAAGAAAAGATAAATCTCGGACTGAAGGCCACAAAATATGTCATTGTTGATGATATCCTGTACAAAAAAGGGTTGGATGGGGCCTTTCTGAGATGTGTTGACAAAGAACAACAAGAAGAATTGTAGATGAAGTTCCATAATGAGGCTTGTGGTGGTCACTTTTCCTCAACATTGACTACTGTTAATATTCTTAGAAGTTGTTATTACTGGTAGGGGATGTTTGGTGATGCCTACAAATGGGTAGCGAACTGTGAAAAGTGTAAGTTGTTCATTGATAAACCATAGTTAGCAGCTCTTCCCCTGAGACCTGTAATTGTTGAGGAACCTTTTAAACAAAGGGGGTTAGATTTCATTGGGCCAATTAATCCTCCATCTAGTTCTAGTCACACACACATCTTGACAGCTACAAACTATTTCAAAAAATGGGTGGAGACGATTCATTTCAAGAAAACTACATCAGAGGTAGTATGTGACTTCCTAAAAAATTATATTCTAGTCAGGTTTGGAGTCCCTAGAAAGTTAGTTACAGATAATGCTACTAATTTTTACTCTCAACAGTTAAAATTATTTCGTTATAATCACATCGTTTACTTATCTCATGCATCTGACTATTACCCACAAGGAAATGGGCAAGCAGAATCAAGTAACAAAAACTTGATAAGGATAATGAGGAAATTAGTAAATGAAAATGCCAAAGATTGGCATAAGAGGTTATTTGAGGCTCTTTGGGTAGATCACACTTCTCCAAAAAGGGCAATCGAGATTGCACCACTTGAATTAGTGTATGGTATGGAAACTCAACTTTTATTACCTTTGGAATTGGAAACTATTAAATTACAGAAAATAATTGAAGATCAAGTTTTTTAAAATGCTTTAGAAAAATGGATTTTGTATCTTAACAAAATATAGGAAGAGAGGGAGGAAATGGTGAGTCAGATAGCCACCAGGCTCAAGTCAAGAAGATCTTTGATCAAAAGACCAGGTCCCAAAATTTTATGGAAGGAGATCAAGTATTGGTGTGGGATAAAATAAGAGAACCTAAGGGTATTGGTGTGGAAAGACCCGTTTATAATCTGCAAAGCATTAGGAAGCAATTCATTGAAGCTGGAATATCTCGACAATACTATTCTGCCCCTATCCTTTAATGGTTAGGATCTAAAATTGTATCAACTATAAGCAGTTTGTCCCATTTTTCTGTATATATATATATATATATATATATATATATATATATATATATATATATATATATATATATATATATATATATATATATATATATATATTGTTGTGCTTCTTGTCTTTCTTTATTTATTTTTGTTATTTCTTTCTCGTGTCCTTTTTGTTTTATATTTTTCGGCCCTTTTGTCATGATTCACTAGTCTGTAAAACCAAAGCTTTAAGTTTATCATTTGTCCTTAAGAGTCCTCATCCCCAGATGGAGCCATTGTTACCCTTGATTTTTTCTTTTTATTCATGGCTCTAATCTTCTCAAAAATCACCCCATAATCCTTTTCGGAATACATTTTTACCAATGTTCATTTTCAGCCTTTTTGCATACACCTCTTGTCAGTTGAACTTGAACCTTGAACTATCCTTAGTTCAAGATTCAAGGTTCAATAATACCCCACGGTATGTTTTGTTTTCTTTTTTCTTTATTATGAACTAAGTAGCATGTTTTTGTAAAACGCGTCCTATCATTGAGCTTTGAACCTTGAACTTTCTTAGTTCAAAGTTCAAGGTTCAAATAACTTTGACAATTTGTAAAAGGTTTTAATGATCAGTAATTTTTCTTTTTGGCTACTAGTTTTTCTATCTTAAATATACCAAAGGGTAGTCATGTCTTGTTCCTAATTGAACTCAAACTTTGAACTTTCTTAGTTTACAGTTCAAAGTTCAATTGATACTCTCAAAATAAGAGGAAAAATAGGGGGTGGTAATGTGATGGAAGTGACAGATGGCAGGGAATATGGCATCCACGTGTGGTGCAGATATAATCATTAAGAGAAGTGACATTTAAATGTCATTTCACTCATGGGAAAGTATAATAGTTAATGCGGCAATCAATCAAACCTCCTATCATCATTGACTTAATCTTTGGGCCATCACTTCATCATTAATTACAAATCTCCTGCAATGTTGTGATGAATTGATAAATAAATAGGTTATACTTATTTGTTCTATCCATTGTCATGGTAGAAAGTTTCTCTTGGTGAAGGTAAGGATAACAGAGGAGCTGAAGTATCTTTTTCCTCTCAAAGCTTAATACACTATGTGAAATAACAAGTTAGTCATTTCTTCTTGGCGCTCTTGTTTCAAATTGAAGTTGTTTGTATTGTGAAGTTGAAAATACCCTTTAGAGATTTTGTGTTTCTCTATTCATCTTCATGTGTGTTAGGTCATCATGAAACCTCCACTTCCAAATTTTGGAGGTACTTCTTCTTTAATAAGTTCTCTGCCTGATTGTGATGATACGTTAATATGGTAGGGAGCACTGGATGAAATTAGGAGCAAGGTTAAAAATCCTATTCTGGGTTCTATGATAGAGGAGGTAATTCATGGTGGACTAGCACAAGCTAGTGCTTTTCCCATAGTGACTCCATGCCTAGATCTAGTAGTAGAATATGCCAGAAGGTACAACTTGGAAGAAAAATGCATCAAAAAGATAGATGGAAGCCCTTTAGTTTACATAAATAGAGATGTCATTTTAACTTCAATGGGTATTCTTGAGAAGGATGCATACGAGGGATGTACCATTCCTTCTTCTTAGTCTATTTTTTCTACTAAAATACAAGTGTATAGGACTAAGATCACTCAACATTTGTTTCTCAAGGCACAAAAGGGAAGGTCTAGGCTTCCTAAACCTCTCACCATTGACCATTTCAAACTAGAGGTTACTAAGTTGGTCATATTGATTAATAGAATCAAAGGGAATCATATCTCTCTCCCACTCTCCCGCTCTCTCCCTCTCTCCCCCTCTCCCTCCCTCTCCCTCTCTCCCCCTTTCCCTCTCTTGCCCCCCTCTCTCTCCTTGTCTCCCCATTTCCCTCCCTCTTGACCCCTCTCCCTCCCTACTACTCCCTCTCCCTCCCTCTCCCCCTCCTCCCTCCCTCCCTCTCCCTCCCCCCCTCTCACTCTCCTTCCCTCCCCTTCTTCTTTCCTCCCTCCCCCTCTCCCCCTACTCCCTCTTGCTCCATCCCTCTCACTCTCCCTCCCCCTTCCTCTCTCCCTCTCACTCTCCCTCTCCCTCTCCCTCCTTTTCCTCCCTCTCTCACTCTTGCTCCCACTCCCTCCCTCTCTCCCTCTCCTTCTCCCTCCCTCCCCCTCCTTCCTTCCCTCCCTCCTCCTCCCTCTCCCTCTCCCTCCCACTCCCTCTTCCTCCCTCCCTAATGCTTCCTCTCCCTCTCTCCCTCCTCCTCCCTCTTCCTCTCTGCCTTCTCCTCCTCCCTCATGCTCCCTCTCCCCCCAATCCCTCTTCCTCCCTTCCTCCTTCTCCTCCCTCCTTCTCCTCCATCCCCCTCCCTCCCTCTCTTCCTCCCTCTCCTCCCTCCCTCCATCTCTCTCTTTGTCCCTCCCTCCCGCTCTCCCTCTCTCTCCCTCTCTCCCCCTTTTTATCCCTCCCCCTCCATCTCTCCCTCTCCCTATACCTCTCTCCCCCTTTCTCTCCCTCCCCCTCCCTCTCTCCCCCTCCTTCTCCCTCTCCCTCTCTCCCCCTCTCCCTCTCTCCCTCCTCCCTCCCTCTCCCTCCACCTCCCTTCCTCTCCCCTCCCCCTCCTACTCCCTCTACCTCCCTACCTCTCCCTCTCTATCTCCCTCTCCCTCTCCCTCTCCATCTCTCCCTTATGCTCCCTCTCCCTCTCTCCCTCCTACTCCCTCTCCCACTCCCTCTCCCTCTTTGCCTCCTCCTCCCTTTTCTCCCTCCTTCTCCTCGCTTCCCTCCCTCCCCTTCCCTCCCCCTCTCCCTCCCTCCCTCCCTCTCACTCCCTCTCCCTCTCACTCCTTTTCCCTCTCACTCTCCCTCCTTTACCTCCATCCCTCTCACTCTCCCTCCCTCCCCCTCCCTTTCTCCCTCCTCCCTCCTCCTCCATCCCTCTTCCCCTCTCACTCCCTCCCTCTCACTCTCTCTCCCCCTCTCCCTCTCCCCCTCTCCCTCCTTTTCCTCTATCTCACTCCTTGCTCCCCTCCCTCCCCCTCCCCCTCCCCTCCCCCTCCCCCTCCTGCTCCCTCCTTCCCCTCTCTACCACTCCCTCACTCTCTCCCTCCTGCTCTTTGTCCCTCTCCCTCCCTCTCCCACTAGTACAATTGGCACCTATTTTTGACGTACAATTGGTCAAAATTTCTACCAATATTGGTCAAATGATCGACAAACAATCTTGTCTCTATTTTCCTAATTGTATTTTTGACATATTGGTGTTACCATAGAATGTTCTACACCAATCTTGGTCAAAATTGACATTTGCAAATGGAAAATTTATTCATCGATCATTCGACTGTGTTAGTCAAAATGTTTGACCAACCTGACCAGGATGCTAAAACCATGACGCTTAATTTCAACCAAAATGAGTCAAAATTTAGACCAATGTTGGTCAAAATATTTGGCCCTTCTGACTAGGATGCCAAAACCACGATGCTAAATTCTGACCAAATTTAGTCAAAATTTCAACAAAGTTTCATCAAAATATTTGGCCCATCTTACCGGGATGCCAAACTCACGATGCTACATTTCGACATAGAATGGTTAATTTTTAGACCAGAATTGGTGAGAGTTTCAACTAGGGTTAGTCAAAATTTTGACCAAATATGGAATGTTAAAAAAAATAAATGAAGATAAATATCCAGAGTAATCACCAACAACATCCTGGTCAGTGATTAGTCTAGATATTTATCTTCAGGTGTTACTTTGCATTAATATATATCACTGTGTATTTTGTGTGATGTCCTGTTCTTGAAATAAAAATTTAATAATAAATAATAGTAAAATATAAATAACTAAATAAATTAGTTATAAATTGAAATAATAAATACCTAAATAAATAAATATTTATATTTGATCAATAATATAATATTAGAATAACATTATAATAAATTATAATCTCTTAATAACCAATGTCTATTAATTAATGATAATAACATTGAGAAAATGAGCAAAGAGACACGATGGGATACTTATAGGTGCCTTTGTGCTATGAACGAATGCCCACCTTCCACTAGGGAAGATACATATGCAACTCAGGCTCCAAACTTGGAGGATGGTGTGGGGGTAGATTGGAAGAAATAGAGAGAAACTGATAGATGGTTTCAATAGTTGAATTTGGTTTTGCATGCAATGATGAGCTGATAGTTTTGGGTTTTGGGTTTTCTTAAGGTGTCTAGTAGTTGAATTTGGTATGATTATTGTAAAACTAACAAATAGTTGCAACAGTTGAATTTGGCATGATTATTGTGAAATTGACATGATTATTGTGAAATTGACACATGAAATAGGCAGATATTCAAAACATTATTTGACTTAAAGAATTTATTGTCATTTTGCATCCAAGTAACAATGAAGAGTTAAACTAATAGCCAAACTTGTCCAATCTCTTGTCCAATGACAGATTAAGTTGATATTTTGACCAACTCTTCATTTGAGTCAGGAACTACCATTGGCTCTCTATTCTAAATTCTAATAATATATGGTTCCTTATCATCCGACTTCAATTCATTTGACACAACAATCATATTGGGATCTATAAATATTTAGTTCATTTGAGACAAAAATCATAGGTCTCTTATCAGCATATGAATCCAGATTTCAATCATCCACTTTCAGTCTTTTTTTGGATTGTATCATTTTGTTTTAACCTTGCAGTATCATTTTCTCATGGCATCCTTAATTAGTTTTTAAGTATCTTATCAAAGTATTAAATCAAGTTGTTGACTACTCTTTTTATAACTTCCAAGACACTTTTAAATTATTAACAAAAGTCCCTAGTCCAATGTAGCAGATAACTGAGTATGTAACAGATTTTTTGAGTCTTATATAAGCAGCTATTCATGTGTATATGGTTTGTATTTCTATGATCGATTTTCCTGGCAACTATGCTTATGGGTTTGAAAATAGCCATCTCATAGAGCGACTTGAAAAACATATATAAGGGTGTAGTAGATTTGTTCTCATAGTTCTCAAAAGCTTCAAGCCATTATAGGGCCAAACTCATTGCAGAGCGATCCAACCCAAGCTTACAAGGTCCAAGGTCCATTCAGGCCATGACAGAAGGTTGGATAATATTTTTCAAAAATTCATACTCAGGTATATCTTCAATACCCAAGAATACTTAGATTGAAAAGTCCTTCCTTTCTAATTTCAAGAGAGTTGTTTTTTCCTCCAAATGAATAATTCTAAAAGAAGGAAATGTTGGAGGAAAATGGTGAATTTTATTGGAGGAGAGGATATTGCAAGATTTACACAAATGACTAACAGAATGAACTAGAGAGGGGTAGTGATAATGTGGATGTGCCCAAGTTTTGAACACCCAAAGCATTTAAAAATTACAAAAATCAGATCATAGAATTTCAAACAATAGCATCTCAATCCATACGATTTCAAGCCTTGTAATTTTTAAACTCTAAAAGAAAATTCAATTAAGGTCTAAAAATATCAAAGATAGAAGAGAATAACGTAAAAAAAAAATATTCACTGAAATCATGAGAAGTGACTTACCTCAAGGGTCTTTAAAAATTGTAGCATTTTGTTTTTTTGAATTAGATGAGCCAAAACCAATCTCATTACAGCTGTTGTTTCAATCTATTTAATACATTAAGCAAAATCAATGGACAACTTGCAGCAAGATTCTACACCAAAAAATTAAGAAACCTATTACAACAGTTGTTTCTAAAGTAATGCAAACCAAAACAAATCATGTACCTGAATATTCGTAGCTCTGAAAACTCTTTGCAAGATTGTGTTGGCAGACAGCCCTGCATTTATATCCCTAAGGCAGTTTGTTTTCACGATGGTGGGCAAAGGACCAACGACATCACATCCTTGCAGTGTAAAATGGATGGAGACAGTTGGCTTCCAAATATAACCAGTTAAGAGCTACTATGAATAAATGTAGAGAAACTTTTCTTAAAACAATTCCCAAGAAATTAAGAAGATAGTGAACTGCAACAACATGAAATGCACAAGTCTGGAAGGTGAAGGAATATGAAAGACAAACTAAGAGATAAGTAACTAGAGGACAGTGATCACAATGATAGTATATGATAAAACATGACATCTTTTATTCTTTGAAGGCTCCATTTGGCAAATGATGTGACACATTACAGTTCCAAATGATAGTGACAACATGCCTTTACTAGTCCAAGTCAAGAACACATGTTATGTAATGCTTGTCACAGTGAGTTTATCTACATTGGCTAAAGATACATAACATCGATGATATAATGATGTTCTTTCCTAAAGATGATAGTTATGAATGAAGAATAGAAGATAGGAACTTATTTAACTCTTCACCTACTCAAAAACATAAACCAATGAAATAATCCAGATGAGGCCAAGAGAGGTTGACACATTCAATAAGAGAATACTTACACAAAATGAAGTCGAATCATGCTAGACAAGTTGACTATTGGCCCTTCTAGTTTTTTATTTGATAGTTGCTTGACAATGACACATTGAAAATGCACTTATGAGAAAATACCTAGAACAAGTGAAATTGATTTCGAGAATACTTTAATATTCTCTACTTATGTTAGTTTGAGATTCACTTGGTTTCGAGAATACTTTAATATTCTCTACTTAAAAAGGCCAACCACATGAAGGTGGAAGCTCATCTGGCCTCACCCCCCTCCCCTAACATCAATCTAAATTCCCCATTAATATCTAATTACACACTTCATTCATCCATTTATGAACTATAACATTCAATCAACAAAATCACAACATTCATTAATATGATATAACATTCATTAATACACAACACTAATCAAGAATTGATTAACACATAACAATATTCAGTAACATGACATATAATTCAATATTAATATGCAACATTCATAGATAATTACTTAAAACTATGTTCTTCCATTATCCAAAAAAGTTAATCAAACAAGTTTGATCAAAGAAATTTTTTTTAAAATCATTTCTTTTTTGGGTTTTTATTAGATTTCTTAAGGTAAAGGATGAGAGGAGCATCAATATCTTCCTCCTCTTGTGGTTGTGATCTCAAATTATGATGCTTCCTCATGTCTTGAGGAGTAGGAGGCTGGTGCACTAAATGAGGGTCTGCTACAATAACAAGTAAATGGGTTAAATTCACATACTTTTTCTTACTGTTACATGTATTTCATTAATCAATAGAACATAACATGCATTTTTCTTTACCTAACAATGTCACATCATGTATAATAACATTTTGATCTGCTGCCACCTCAACATGCTCAACATGCTCTAAAATATTTAAAAAAAGGTTACACGACCAATTGCAATTAAAGATGTTAAATTCTATTAATAATTACACAATTTATTTCCAATAGAAAATTAATACCTCCACCATTATGATGCACATCATGGTCTTTGTCATCCCTAGGTTCCCTAATAGGATTTGAAGGCTGTAGTGAAATGTCATGCACATTGTTATCATGAAATAGTCAATTTATATTCAAAATTAATTATTCAATTTGATTTACTTTTCATTTGACCAATTTACATGTGTCTCATCTGGTGCAACAGATTATTCATTATGGCTTTTGGATTCTTGGCAGAGGCGTGCAACCATGAATTTATAGCCTTCCTTCAAGGCTATTCTTTTGTCTTCATCTGCGGGCTCTACATTGAATTTTGTGCCCTATATTTTTTTGTTTAATATCATCACTTTTGCATGTATGTTTTGATTAAACATAATTGTTTGCAACCTTATATATAAAAATTTGATATGAAATTCCAATGCTGCCACTTACAAGTCAAGAGTGAAGTTTCATATAGCCTCCAAAGCCAAGTTTGTGTTGGCCAACCTGTTTTAATCTTACTTGTGTAGCTTTTGATGTGTCTTGCAGTCTATGAAAAGTTTGAAACATGTTAGATTATATATTAAGAAAGATCACTAATTAGTACGTGATTACATTCTACTTAATACTATCACGACATACCTTCCTTTTCCATCTTCTACCTGAATTCCACTACCCTTTAGCCTTTTCTCTTTTGCATCTTCCATTATTTCATTCCACTCTATCCGTGGAATCATAGGAGGACGCTCTTACTTTGGGTTATCCTTTAGAGCCCTTCTACATTGGTCCCTCACAGTATTTATATGTTTGGATGCATTTTTAAGAATCATGACACTATCAAAAGTTTTATTTCCAAAGAGGTCCTCTAAGATTTAATGAGCTGATTTTTTAAGTTAGCATCCTATTCATTCCACCTTTTTTGAAAAAAATAAAATTGTTAGATATTATAAGTTTAATATAGTACAATAAATAGAAGATAAGAAAAATATTATACCAATATAATTTTTAGAATTACACTAATTAAGGTTTAACTTTGATGAAGAAGTTGTACTATGAGGAACATCCCCGCCTGTATCTTGAGGTGGATCCATGTTGCCCTGTGACAAAGATTAGTAATTCTTAGCAATCAACAGCGAAATGAAAGTAATAAACTTACCAAAAAAAATATTATAAAACAATAGATTGTATATTGGAGTCAATTTTAATTGGAGGCAATTGGTTTAAATGTTATACTTACTAGTCCCATGATAGGGAATTTTTTTGTATCTACATGATTCAAATTGTAATCTATTAGAAGCTTTTCACCTACACTTATTGATTTTATCGCACATACAAATACATTATTTCCCTCGCATGCCTCGAATATACAATTCGGCTACTTATTAGTTGACATAGGTCAAGAACTATTTATAAAACCTACAATATTCCATGTTTCTTTTGGCCTTCCATCAATATACATAGCGAGCCTTTTAGTTTGATCATTTACTTTGTATTGTATATGATTTGTTGACAATGCATACCTACGCATACTTTTTTTTATATTGCATAATCTGCATCCAATTATTGTAATTGTAACAAAGTCCTACATACTCCATCAATTCAACACATTGATTATAACTGATCTTTATGCCATCCATGGAAAATAAGCTCAAACCATGTAATGAAGATGGAGCTATGCGATATATTCTTTTTTTAACAAAAAATCAGTGTTAACTGGAGGTAGTTCCTTGGGTACCCATTCTTTCTAAAGATGTGTGTACCTTAAGGGAACCTTTCTGTCGCCTTTGGTCTCATTATCATAAGAACATGACCCCCCCTTAGCTAGGAAAAATTGCATTCATTTATTGAATTTTCTTCTAATCTTTTGACCTCTAGTTGATTTTCCTATTTTAGACCTACTAGATGTCTCACTTTTGTCTTCTGTTCCCGCATTTTCCTCACTTGAGGAAAACAAATCAGACAAATACTTATTTGGTGATACCTGCAGTTCGTCAAATCAAAGACATAGTAGGATCTATATATTTTT
The DNA here is from genome assembly GCA_027943335.1 of Chamaecyparis obtusa. Taxonomy (NCBI): domain Eukaryota; kingdom Viridiplantae; phylum Streptophyta; class Pinopsida; order Cupressales; family Cupressaceae; genus Chamaecyparis; species Chamaecyparis obtusa. Next base: position 1,667,294 of record BSBK01003472.1, on the reverse strand, counting down.
CTAACTAAAGAGAAGGAAACCAAATAATAAATTATACATGTCGATCCATGTCAAAGGCGTTAAATTTCCTACATATATAAATCATTTATCTTAAGTTAGCCAAAAATTACATGATATGTAAGCTACAAATTACATAGAAGACAAAATTTACATGATGCAAAATATACTCCATGACATTAGAGTTCAACACATAATAACTTAATTATACAAACATACAAGTCAAACAAATTTCTATGAATATATCAATACCTCATACGTGACATTGATCATATCTTGACATACATTTCATTGATCATGTTACTAATCATCCTCCTCATCCATGTCATCATCATGACTATCACCATCATCATACTTGTCACCTTGATAATTGTCATCATTGTCATCATCATCATGACCAACACCACCACCATCTTCATCAGCATCATCATCATCGTCATCACCATTATCATGACCATCATCGTCATGACCATCATCACCTTGATCAACACCATCTTCATCACCATGATCATGATCATCACCATCATCATCAGCATCATCAGAATCATCATCATCAACATTACTAGAATCATCATCATTTTCTTCTTCTTCTTCTTCTTCATTGTGTAACAGTCATCCGTGATCATCATTTACTTTATCTTTTGATTCTTCAGTATCTTCTTCTTCCATCACATCATACTTTACCGACCTTCCTCTTAGAATATGTCTAACAACAAATGACCAATCTGATTTATGTGGAATGCCAAAGTAAAACACTAACTCACATTAGCTTGGAAGAACATAGGGCTCATCTCCAACTAGCTCAAATAATCTTGTATTAATCATTGTAAATCCATTATCATATTCAATAACAGTCCTATCAGGATCATTTTGATTCAGTCGTAGCCTTTACCATTTGATGACAAATAGAACTAATTTGAATGAATTAAAGTCACACTCAAGTATATCATCCAAAATGTCATAGTATCAATTTTTAGATTGTTGAGGATGTATGTCATTTCTAGATGAAATATCAGTGACCTCAAAGACTGCACTTATCCTAAAATCACAAGTTTTCTTCATGTCATCTAACTTTTTATCTGAAATTTACAGTCATGGTAGTACATAGCTTTGTGGTGTTTGATTTGCAATTATTCAAACATGTCAAGATTATTTGCATCGATCTGTGAGTTGATATTAAACTCATGGGTCATGGTTAGTAAACTTATACGTACCTTTCTACCTCTTAAACCATATGCTAGATCAAGTATCATTGGCGTAACATTGAGATCTCCATTATGATGAGCTTCTTTAACCAATAATGCAACATCATCCCATGTTAATGAGCGACCATTTTCTTGAGATTGTTGAATCCATACCATCATCCAATCAAGATTGTTTGTAATATACAAATATAGTGCATCCCACTCACAACCAACTGTAAAGAAAATAAATAAACCGCTTAGAAAAAAATTATATTGAAGATCTATAAGAATTAATAAACTACAATAACATCATATAATTACCTCTCACTTTTCTCAATCTACCTTTCCCCATCAAGTACTCCCTTTCGAATTTGTTAATAGAGTTGAGATCTCAAATGCAATCTACATGGATATTTGCTGCAAACTTGGGAAGATATTCCCTAATGTACACCATGGTCTGGTATACTATATATCCCTCCACCATAGAACCCTCAAGATGTGCTCTTTGTCAAACCAAGCCCTTCACAAATTTTAGGTGTCTCTCAACCATCCACATTGACTTAGTTTGTACAGGTCCACACAATTCAATCTCCTCAACTTGATGTATGAGGTAATGTTCTTGAGCATTGAAAAAAGTTGGAGGTAGACACTTTTACATTTCACACATAAGCTAGAGAATTTTTCTCTTCTAATATTTTATATCATTTTTATCAATTTCTTTAGATGATACCCACCTAAAAGAGATTCAACTCGTAAGAACATATAAACAAGATTTAAAAAAAAAAAATACAATAAATTACATAAAAAGTAAAGCAAGTCATAAATATAATATCTATACAAGTCAAAGAAATAACACTTCTAACCTCATGTATTCTCCAAGATCGTATATAAATTGTTTAGCACTGTTGTCAAACTGGTGTGGGAGGGATAAAGGTAGGACGTACTGTAATAATTTAAAAATAATCTTTTCAATATATTGTAAAATAATACAATAAAAACTACATGCAATTTTACAAATATACTGTAAATAGAGAACATGACTTACCTTGATGAAGGTATGTCAATCATGTGTTTTCAACCTTGGCCCAAAATCACCTTTCTTTGATACAAGACTGCTTATATTTGCAACAAATCCTGTTGGAAATTTTGTTTTTTTTATGACTTTTTTTAATGCATCACTTTTTTCTCAATTAATAACCAAGGAAGGGCACTCGTATTTATGTTGTCTCTATTGCTATTTGATTCAATGAAATTTTTCAGTGCATAAGTGGATTCATGAATGTCATTACAAATTTTGGCAACTTTTTCTTTGTCATGCCTATTATCTAATATTTTTCATAGTGTCTCTCTTACATTTTTTCCAATATGCATAGCATCAAATAAATGCACGATAGAGAGATCTTTGTAGTATGAAAATCTACTAAATTGACTAGGATAACTTTTTATTCCATTAGGAAGTTGGTCATTGATGCCTTGACGACCTTCACGAGCATCAATTACATCATTAGTAAATAAATGACAATATCAAAATATAAATTTTAAATAAAAATCATCAGATGGAATGACATTACCTCGGCAATTTAGTCTATTGTATTCCAACTTCTATAGATGAGGTGTCATTCTTCATGGCCTTGATGTTGTCTCTTCTTTCCCCTTAAAAAGGTGTTTTTTTTTATAATTCGATACTTATGATTATTGTGGAAAAAGTGCCTAAACTCATCGAACACCTACTTTCCTAAACTTCTTAAATGATGAGATTTCATCTTCAGACCACAAACTGGACATGTGAATTTACCCTTTGTCTGAAGACCTAAAAGATACCATACAATTGGATCATGTACAATTATAATGCGCAACTTAAACATACAATAATAATGTGTAAGCACTATAACATACCAAAAATGTGTGACCTTAACAATATATAACATACCGCAAAACTGATTTAGCCCAGGGGCATCATGTATTGTCCATACAAGCATTGCATGGAATTGAAATTGTATTTGTCCTATTGGTCTAGAGATGTCATACATAGTGACCCTATTCCATAAATTCAACAAATCATCAATAAAGGTCTCAATATACATGTTCATATCTTTAACTTGGTACTTACCTAGTTGAATGAACAAAAATATTACATAATTATTATGACCATCTTGATGCGGTGTTTATAAATTAATTTACCTAACTACTAAATGAAAAAATACCTAGTACAATCATTAACAATATTATGTGCTCCCTCTTTATGGACATCCAAGGAGGAATGTTATTGTTAATAACAAAAACAGGCCACACTGAGTAAACAGATCTCATATCTCAAAATGGATTGACACCGTCTGCTACCAATGAAAGCTTGAGATTACGAGGTTCTTCTTTAAAGTGTGGTCATGTTGTTTCTATGTCTTTAAATACAGAACCATCCACAGACATTCACATAATGTCATCTTGACTTCTATTGTGTGCATGGTAATCCATAAATTGTGCCAAGCTAGTGCACCTGAATAATTGTTGAAGACGTGGAATAATGAGAATGTACCGAAGAACCTTGTGAGGCACCTTTTTGTTATTTGATCTGACAGATATCTACTAATATGACAATCATGACATTCTGTTGCAAATTCATGTTGTTTATGATATAGAATGTGATCATTTGGACATGCATGTATTGTGTGATACTTCATAACAATTTTATTCATAATGGTAGATAATTCTTGATATGAACGAGGAAAAATATTTGATGGTGGTAACAAAAACTCACCTATAAACCTAAAACAACAAATATGAATTGTTAATATAATTAATAGTAATGGTATGCTAACATTGAAGATGAAAAAAATGACATACCTTAGCATATGTGACATTGCTACATTGGATAAACCATTCATAACCTTCAAGTTCACCAACAACACTATAGCGGAGAGAAGAGTTGTTTGGGAGCCTTGGTATAGGGGCTTGTATGTCTTCTCAAGTATAAGTATATCAAGACCATCTTCATCATCATTATCAGATATGCTAGTACCACCATCATGATCATCTTGATTAGCTATGTCAATACCATCTTCTTCAATCATGTCCTCTGGTACATTATCAGCTACACCAATACCATCATCTTCAATTGTGTTCTTTGCCACATGATCATCTTCTTCCATGGGAGCGTTATCCTCAACTTGGATATTCACACCTCCATGTTCCTCCGGTTGGAAATCCACATTCACCAATCGATGAAAATTGTGCCCCCCTTCAATGTGACCATGTTGCCTACAATGACTCTAGGTTGTTGTGATTAGAATTCTTCGATTCTTTAAGCCCTTACACTTTTTGCAAGGACAATTACAAAATTGTCTCATTATTTTGTTATGGGTTCATATTGCCAGGTGTGGACTTTCTTCACAGGCAATTATTCGAGCTATAAATATACAAAATGTAAACATACAAGCATTAGTAGTATCTTGTATATAATAAAAAATAGTAAAATATTACAAGATTATACAAGATTTACAAATACAGACACAAATCATGCTCACTAGACCACAAAATATTCAAATCACTTAGGGACTCTTAAATAGAAAATGTATTGTTGACCAAATTTAAAAAAAATACAACATAACAGATTTTGTGAAATTTTCACGATATGATCTTCATTATCTGTTCACTTATTGGTTGGTTTGCATGACAATGTAGAAGTTTTGAATGACAGTGTAGAAGGTTTTCCTATCAAAGCGGGAAGATTCTTTTGGGAAGAGGACAAAGGGAACAAGAAGAGAACAAGGTGGATAGCAAGGTAGAAGAATGCATTGTGGAGGAGTTAGCCTATGAAGGGGCACAAAGAGATGTGGATCAGATGAAGATCCTAGAGGATCAAGTAGAAGATGTGAATGGTTCATGTGAAGAACCAAGACAGCAAGTAGAGAGGTATGTGAAGATAAACAAAGAGTGATCAGAATGTGAAGATGATAGGACAATGATGCAAATAGAGATGTGTGTTCCTAGAGGAGAAAGGGCACAAGGATTTATGATGATAGGAATAGAGGAGATCTCAGAGGTTGCTGAGGTAATGGGTGAATAGATGGATCACCCATTGGAAAAAATAGGCTAGTAAGGTAGTGCAGGGGCACCTAAGATCAACAAACAAAGCATGAAGATAGCTAGTGCAATCATGAAGCCACTTGGTGTGACATCATGTCTATAAAATACCTGAATATGGAAAGGTTCTACCGCTACCTTTGTTGGAATCATTTGTTGTTGCACCAAAAGCTTGAACTGTCAATGCCCGATACAAATGCCAGATTTAACCCAATCCATGGGAGGCAGTTAATCCATGCCACAAATCTCCAAGGAGGTGCTGACCACCAAGTCAACAATCTCCCCCTTAGCACCGACTAAGCCTTCAACACCCACTGAAGGTAGACTCAAACCCGTGACCCAAGGCTCTGATACGAAATTGTTAGGATCATTTGTTGTTGCACCAAAAGCTCAAACTGTCAATGCTTGATACAAATGTCAGATTTAACTCGATCCATAGGAGGTGGTTAAACCATGTCATGAATCTCCAAGGAGGTTCTGACCACCAAGTCAACAACCTTAGTATGTACGGGCTCCCTAGCAGGTCTACGATATGGAATAGCATCCTTGATGGTAGAACCATATTATAACAAGGATTGAAATGGGGAGCTAGAGATCGTTAGATGATCATTCATTCTTGGGATGATACCTAGATGGAAAGTTCACCCTTATCCTCTCAAATAGTCTACCAAGATCTCTATGAAGTTTCCAAATGTTTCTTTGGTGTTTAGGTGGCTAACTACATTGATCGATCGAGATCCTAGAAAAGTATTTTGATTTTCTACTAGGGCCATTTATGTCAAAAAAAGGTTGCTTGTAGAATCGTGGTCCCTATGTAATTATTTATATTTTCTAGGGTCTTCATGTATCAAACTTCCAAAATCTTATCATTTTTAGTTACAAGCAAGCAATAAAATGTCAAGCTTTCATCTTAAAAATGACCAATCAATTGACAAAGTTTAGCCAGTTTTAAGTTTTCAAGGTCTCCGTTTGTCTTCTAGCTCTATCTTGCATTTCAAATTTTTGAAATTAGATGTCTGAGTAAAACGTTATAAAAGGTTAATTAGAGCCCCAAAAATACGTATTTTTAATTGATTCACTAACCCAAAAAGTTAAAGAGGTTAATGAATCGTCCAAAAACATGTATTTCTCATTGATTCATTAACCTCTTTTAATTTCAAAATTAAAATATAAATATAAATAAAAAGAGGTTAATGAGAGTGTTTCAAAAAGGTAAATTGAAAATATTTCTTATCTCGGATAGGTCAAGAATCCCTAAAAAATTATGTGTTTATAATGGATTCATTAACCATCCAATGTTATAATTAACTTTTGGATGCAAATTGGAAACATTCAAGAAGATGTACAGCGAAGCTATGGAGCCAACTTAATGTTATACACAAGAAGAAATCTGGAAGCGTGGCAGTATGTGATCTTTCCGACATAGTGAAAGCTAAGGATATACTAAGCTCAGAACATTTGACCACACTTCTCGCAATTGTGCCAAAATATTCTCTAAAGGATTGGCTATCGAGATATGAAACACTTTCAACTTTTGTGGTACCTAGGTCATCTAAAATGTTACACAAGGATAATGGTACTTTACAGTGTTACCCTATTTAGGAAAGTAGTTGATAGTTTCAAAACTAGTGCACACAAAAAAGGATTTCAAATTCACGATTTCAAATATGATTACTAGCTCTCCACAAAATTGATTTGTTAAAGAGGCTTTCAAACTTTCAAATTAATGTAGATTAGAGAGCATACACACGAATTGTTTGACAGATTGCCTCATGCAAATTCCATCTCAAGGAACACAATGAAATGATCACCCAATATAATCAAGGTTGGTTCATCAAGGATGGTCTTACAATCTTCGAATACATCATCTCCAACACTTGACATGGACAATAAGTCATGGGTTTGCTCTGCCAAAAAGTGAATGCTAAGAATATACTTGAATTGTTTGATAGAAATCCTAAAAGAAACATCACCTCATAAACACATGATTACAGGGTATGTATAAAATTATTTTGGTGACAAAATTTCCCAATTGTAAAACCATGTTTTTGTATACAATGCAATTATTGTATGCTCAGATTATTGGATAAAGTACTTCAAAAGAGATGTTGATTCAAGGATTGAAATGAATTAATTCCAAGGATTTGTACAATCAGCTTTAGAAATCTTGAGCTAATGGAATTGGCAGGTGTAATTATAAATTCTACAACCTATGCTAGCAATCTCCTAGTGCAGGTGAAGAGTCATTTAAAATGGATCAAAACAATGTGGTCTAGTTGATACTACAGTTACAAGACATACATGTTATAGATTTATTGAAAAGGTTTTAGAATCTTTTAAAAAGACTGCAATGAGCAACACAATGTCATATCCTTTATCACCATCCTCCTTTTCCATGCCAAATGGGAGCTTCAAAACATAATATAGACATCCATGAGAGCACGGTTGGAGGTAGAAATTTATCACATCTTGTGGACATCCATCAAACCCCATTGAGGAGAAATTTTGTCAAATATATGGTTGCAGATCATATAAAGATGCATGTGAAATGTGGAATCAAATACAATGCACCCAATGCTTGTCAAAATGTCTCAAATCAATGTCTTCTCATGGAATACAATAACACTACATGTCAATGGAATGTTAATACACTGATTGCATTGATCAAATGACCATAATACCAGTTCTAACCTAGCCAACATCACATTCAATAAAACATATATGTTTAGAAAAAAACTGATCATACCGTAGGTTAATGTAAGGAAATAACAGTGGCAATCCTTGCATGTCATCCTCCTTTTACACCAAACAACAGTGGCAACCCTCACATGTCATCCTCCTTTTACACCAAATAACAATGGAAACCCTTACACGTCGTCCTCCTATTACACCAAACAACAGTGGCAGCCCTCGCAGGTGGTCCTCCTTCATGCGCTCCAAGCTTGATCTAATAATGAAATGAGATATGAAATCTTTTTTTTTTAAGTTATGCCCATGTTGATTGAAATGCTGACCTACATATTCGTCGAACTTTCGACCAACACGAGCATGGATTAAAAAAAAAAAAAGTTTTCCTTTTATAATCTGACCAACCTAAACCTTTTTATTTGATGGTCAAAAATTTTGGTAGAAAAATAAGGTCAAATGTACTAGTGTCCCCTCCCCCTCCTGCTCCCTCCCACTCTCTCTCCCTCTCCCTCTCTCCCTCATGCTCCTTCTCCCTTTCTCTAGCTTTTTCTCCCTCTCCCACTCCCTCTCCCTCTCTACCTCCTTCTACTCCCTCCGCTCCATCCTTCTCCTCCCTTTGCTGCCTCACCCTCCCTCCCCCTCTCCCTCCGTCCCTCCCTCCTACTCCCTCTCCCTCTCGCTCCCTTTTCCTCTTTCCCTCCCTCCCCCTCCCTCTCTCACTCTCCCTATCTTCCTCCTCCCTCAAGCCTCCCTCCCTCTCCCTCTCTCCCCCTCTCCTTCCCTATCACTCCCCCCCTTCCCCTCCCCCTCCCCCTCTCCCTCTCTCCCTCCTTTTCCTCCCTCTCACTCCCACTCTCCCCCTCCCGCTCCCCCGTCCCCCTCCTGCTCCCTCCTTCCCCTCTCTCCTACTCCCTCCTCTCTCCCTCCTCCTCTCCCTCCCTCTCCCTCCCCCTCCTCCCTCCCTCCCACTCCCTCCCTACCACTCTCCTTCCCTCCCCCTCTCCTTCCTCCCACTCCATCCCTCTCACTCTCCCTCCCCCTTCCTCTCTCCCTCTCACTCTCACTCTCACTCTCACTCTTCCTCTCCCTCTCCCTCTCTCTCCCTCCTTTTCCTCCCTCTCTCACCGTCACTCCCACTCCCTCCCACTCCCTCCCTCTCTCCCTCTCTGTCTCCCTCCCTCCCTCCTCCCTCTCCCTCTCCCTTCCACTCCCTCTTCCTCCCTCCCTCCTACTCCCTAATGCTCCCTCTCCCTCCCTGCCTCCCACTCCCTCTCTCCATTCTTCTCCTCCCTCATGCTCCATCTCCCTCGCTCCTCTCTCTCTCTCCCTCCCTTGCTCCTTCTCACTATCCCTCTCTCCCTTCTTCTCCTCCCTCCTCATCCCTCTCCCCTCCCCCTCCTGCTCCCTCCTCCTCCTCCGTCCCACTCCCTCTCCTTCTCCCTCATGCTCCCTCTCCCTCTCTCCCTCTTTCTCCCTCTCCCACTCCCTCTCTACCACCTTCTCCTCCATCTACTCCCTCCTCCTCCCTTGGATCCCTCCCCCTCTCCCCCTCTCCCTATCCCTCTCTCCCTCCTTCACCTCTCTCTCTCTCTCTCTCTCTCTCTCTCTCTCTCTCTCTCCTTTTCCTCCCTCTCGCTCCTTCCCTCCCCTCCTCCTGCTCTCTCTATCCCCTCTGTCCCACTCCCTCCCTCTCTCTCTCATGCTCTCTCTCCCTCTCCCTCCAACTTTATCTACCTCTCTCCCTCATTGTCCCTCCCCCTCCCTCCCTCCCTCCATCCCTCTTCCTCTCCCCTCCTCCTCCCTCCTTCTCCCTCTCCCTCCCTCCCTCCCTCCCTTCCTCCTGCTCCCTCTCCCTCTCTCCCTTCTTCTCCTCCCTCTCCCTTCCATTCCCTCTTCCTCTCACCCTCCTTCTCCTCCCTCCCGCTCCCTCTCCCTTCTTCTCCTCCATTCTTCTCCTCCCTTCTCCTCCATCCGCCTCCCTCTATCCCTCCATCTCCTCCCTCCCCCTCTTCCTCCCACTCCCACCCTCCCTTCCCCCTCCCACTCCTGCCCTCCCCCTCCATCCCTCCCTCTCGGTCCCTCTCCCTCTCTCCCTCCTCCTCCCTCCCTTTCACTATCACTCTCCCTCTCCCTCTCTCTCTCCCTCTCCCTCTCCCTCCCTCCCCCTTTCCCACTAACTCTCACTCTCAGTCTCCCTCCCCCTCCCTCTCCCTCTCTATCCCTCACCCTCCCTCTCTCCATCGCTCACTTCTCCCTCTCCCTCCCATCCTCTCTCCCTCCATCTCCTACTCCCTCTCCCTCCCCCTACCTCTCTCCCTCCCACCATCTCTCCCTCCCTCTCCTCCCTTTCTCATACTCCCTCTCCCTCCCACCGTCTATCCCTCTCTCCATCCTTCTCCTCCCTCTCTCCCTCCTTCTCATTCCTCCCCCTCTCCCTCCCCTCCCCCTCCTCCATCTCCATCTCCCTTCCTCTCCTCCCTCCCCTTGCCCCCCTCCCTCATTTCCCTCCTCCTCCCTCTCTCCTTCTCCCTCTCCCTCTCCCTCCCTCCCTACCTCCTTTCCCTCCATCCGTCCATCCCTCCCTCCTTTCCCTATCCCTCTCCCTCCCTCCCTCCCTCGCATGTCTCCCCCTACCCCTCCTCGCCTCCCCCTTCTCCTCCCTCTCCCTCTCCCTCTCCCTCTCCCTCTTCTCCCTCCCATCCTCTCCTCCCCTCCCTCCTTTCCCTCCTTCTCCTCCCTCTCTCCCTCCCTCCCTCCCTCCTTTCCATCCTTCCCCCTCCCTCCTTTTCCTCGCTTATGTATGATTATTGAACAAATTATGGTAATGTTTGAACTTGGTTTAGAACAAACATGACATAAAATAAATGTAAAGCTCTAAAGTTTGTTGAACCACACACCTCAAACATATGGAGTAAATATCATAAGTAAAGTTCAAACACAAAAAAATAAATAATTGACACACATAAATTGAATTGCATTTGTGCACTTACAAAGTTCAAGCGTGCAAAAGTTCAAAGTTAATTATAAAGTTTAAGTGTATAGTTAAAAAAATACACTTTATGCACACTTCACACAAAGTAAACTCAATAAATTTTTAAAATTGTAGGCATGCATCAAAGTTAATTAAAGCACAAAAAGTGAATGTCAATGTTTGTTCAAAAAGTTCTGAAGTAAACAATTCTAAATGTGAAACACAATTAACACAATCTAGTTAAAACACACACATGATCTAAATGTTAGTAAAATACATACATTTTGCAAACAAAAAGTTAAAACATGCACATGATCTAAATGTTAGTAAAATACATACATTATGCAAACAAAAAGTTAAAACACATACATGATCTAAATGTTGAGAGATTAGAGACCAGGACTGATTTCAGTAAAGAAAATGCAGAGAAGATAAGGAAACCTAGAACACAGAACTCCGAAAACCATTTTCCTTTGACCACTAATTGGAAACCATTTTCCCTTCACCACCATCACTAGTCTCTTAATTCCAAATGGTTTTTATCTTGCAGATGACACTCATCCCCTTTTCCCTCAAAAAAATAGGGTAAGTTCACAACACTGCAATTGTTATACATAAAAAAGACACTTAGTCTACAATTTCTCCACTAAGCTTGCAATACATAAAATGACATTTAGTTAGTTCTTGATTCCATGTTACATCAGATCCAACCAAAGAATTTGATGTAACAAATTCAATAAACTTCCAAATTCATTAAAATGAATACATGTATGATGGTATGTCCCCTATATGGAATGATTTGTTGTCTCATAGAAAAAAAAGGGCTAGAACATCTGAGAAAAGGTAGCTTGAATATTTTAAAGATTAGTGTCTGCCAGCCACACATTAGTAGCAAATCCAAAATACTTTGTTGGCTCCTAGGCACAAAGCCATTCCTTAAGTTTTCTATGACCATTTGGATGCTCTGAAAATTAGGCAGTGGTTGAGCCCCAGTAATCCCCATCTATATCCTCTCAAAAATACTCTAAATATCTAAAGATTGAATCTATGTTGAATATATAAGTTCAAAAGCTAGCACTCTATTTTTACAGGCAATTACTATATGTGCGTGCATGAGTATATATGCTAGTACTACTTGTCAGTATGAAGTAAAAATGAAGGACATAGTGTCCAAAGCACAAATACACAAATGGAAACCGTATTGAATACCAAAAACAAAAGAAATGTGAGAACCAATTTGTTGGTATATGCCTATGTTTAAGTAGACATAAAATATCCATTATTGTAGCTACTATGCAATTGGTTTAAATCATGTTGATAAACTTGAACCTCAAAAGAAAAGTGAAATTGATTTTATATAAATCTGATTTATTACGGGCACTGTTATTCAATGGCTACATAATTTCATTCAAATAGTAACATCTCAATCCTATATATCAAAATGATGAGAAAAATAATGAATGTAACTCATACCTTATATTCTACTGTAAATCAATAGTTGTGAATTACTGCCTTGTCATTTCTTCTGTTTCTCATCAGATTACTGCTGCTCGAGTAGACTCTTTCCTTATTTTTTTGGCGTGGCCATTCCCTGTGTCTTACATTGTTATATTTTCTGCATAATTGATGTACAGGGAAATTTGGTGTATATTGTAATATTGGTGATGACCTGAATTAAGTTTGATTTTTGAAAGCATGGTATTTTAGATCTCAAATCGCATAAAATGCTATTAATTTAGTGGAGTTGAACTAACCAGCAACAGGTATTCTTTTCTATATTCTTTTTAACATTTTTCTATATTCTTATAATGATGAAAACCTAAAATCAAGAACATACTCTGCACATAGTCTGCGTCTTCTTTCACCTAATTCAGACTTAGCTTTTGCCTTCTATAATGATGAGACTTAGCTTTTGCCTTCTATAATGATGAAAGCTTCAAATTAAAATCTTCTATGTTGACTTTTTCATTAAATTGATTTTAAAAACAAATTCTTCAATTTATATTTTGCGTTGATCATCTGACCATGAAAGCTTTTCTGGGTAGTCGAAGTCAGATGCACTTCAGTGATTTAAATGAAAGTTTAGAATGAAAGAATTAAAATCTGTTGCTAAAGGAGGGTTTCAAGGCTGTTGAGGAGAAATCAATACGAGGAGGAGGAATCAAAATGAATACGAGGAGGAGGAGGCTCCTCCATGACGTGGTATCCTGCGTCGAAACTGAGTCTGAGATGAATTCTTTCCTTGAATAATAAGAACTCCCAATTTTAAAACTCAGGAAGAATGAAATTGGGATTAAAATTGCCTTACCAATTTAAAAATATTCTAAATATCTTTTAAGAATAATGATCTTTTATTTATTTATATTTCTCTGTATCAATTTTCTTAAATTCCAGAACTTAAATTTTAAAGTTAAACTACTATAAAAGGGTATGGCGAATACCAGGCATTTGTCTTTGAAGATAATTTGAAGAAACTTTTCGGTAGGGTGAAATTGCCGCGCCATTTTCCTGTAAGCCCTCTTTATGTCCTGCGCTGTAGCCCCAACACTTCATACAGAGTCCCTGCATTTCTCATGTGACCACCGGCTTCGATTGCAGGAGCCGATTGATACTGAGCTCCGGAAACCTGCGATGCCCTAAGAGGGCTTTGATCTGATATTTGCAGTGCCTCTATGCCTGGTAGTCGCTTCCTATGGCTGAAACATTTGGGGAAAATGCTGAAATTCTGATGCAGAGTCTTGTCTTTGAAGATGCAGATCGCTTAAATTGTTGAGAATGGCAAATACTCAGAATATAGCATTTGTCAGCTACTCTTTGAATGGCTCTGCTGCTTCTTGTACGAAGGAATACTCAGACTATGGAAATCAACTCGAACTCTTTGATCTGGTTTTCTCAGACTATGGAAATCGAATTGAATCAAATTTAAAGTCTTAATTTGAATGTCATTGGGTAACGGATATGCTTTTTTCAACTTTCTTTTTTTCTCTTTTTTCTACGTTATTTTTTTAAATTCTCTATTTTTTTCTACTTAATTATTTAAAATTCTATCTTTTTTTTACTTTGTGTTTTTTAAAAATGTATCCCATGAACTTAGAGTCAATAATGTTTTTACTTTGTTTTTTTTAAATTCTTTATTTTTTCTACTCTGTTTAGTTTAAATTTTTTATTTTTTCTACTTTGTTTAATATTAATTTAACTTCTAAACATTGGAATATCTAAAATTATTAAGAAGATTTTGATATTCTAGTGGAAATATGTTGTCTAGGGTGATGTAGTGTTAGTCTACGTTGCACATGAATTTCTAGAATTATTTGAAGAGTTCTTAGTGCTATATTCTCAATGAATCATTATTTTAAAAACATATCCTAGTGTATGACCATGTTCATTAAAAAATTACTCTAATTTCAACATTCATTTAAATTTAGATTATGTGATAAAATAAAAACTATGGACCTAATTCCTATGAATTTGGTACAAAAATTAGAAATACATAATAATGTTATTTATATTCATGAATTGATTGATTAAATATTGAAATCAAATAATAGAATACAAAAATAATTTCAGGCACAGATTGGCTTCAAAAACTAGGTGACAAAGGAAAATTTCATGGAGGTTGACTTGGAGAATGGAACATTTACATGGAACAATAGAAGATTTGGATTTAGTCATATCGCTAAAAATCAGATAGATTCTTATACAAAGGTGACTTAACTTATTTCCCTTTTTATTTTAAGGCATCCCTTTCTCTCATATCAGGGTCAGACCATTTTCCCAAATAGTTTGAGATATTAGGAGAAGATAAACCAATGTTCTATCCCTTTAAATTTGAAAACATGTGTGTGAAAGATGAAAAATTCTTAGGGTTGATAGATGAATGGTGGAAAGAATCTTAGTTTGAAGGATCCAAATTATATTGCTTTATATCCAAATTGAAGAAATCAAATAAAAATTGAAAGGATGGAACAAAAACCACTTTAAAAACATTTTTAAAATAAATAGATCAATTGAACAAAGCATGAAGGAATTGAATGAACAAGTCATTCTTCATGGAATGGACAAGGAAAGATTCTATTAGGAAAATGAGTTATTGAAGGAATATGAGGACATTTTGGCTAAAGAAGAAATCTTTTAGAGGCATAAATATAGAGAGCTTCGGCTTGAAGAAGGGGACAAGAATGCAAATTTTTTCCACAACGGTACAAAACAAAGGAGAACTGTTAATATAACTCATAAGATCAATGATGGAAATGGTGGCATTATAGAAGATCAAACAAAAAAAATTTTAAAAAAGATAGTGAGTTTCTATTCAAATTTACTAATTAGTTTTTGGGGTTCAGATTTGTTAGTGCAACAAGAGATGCTAAGTATCATCCCTGAGATTCTGTCAGCTAAGGATAAAAAAATGTTGATGTATAAATTATTAGAGGAAGAAATACATACATCCTTATTTCACCTTCATCTAGACAAAGCACAAGGTCTTGATGGATTTCAGTTGGCTTCTTATCCCTCATTCCAAACAAATAAAAATCAACAGTCTTAGATGAGTTTAGACCAATTTATGTCTATAACGCCATTTACAATGTCTTGACAAAAGCTTTAGCCAACAGATTAAAAAATTTACTCCCAAAATTAATAGGGGAAGATCAAATAAGATTTGTTCTACAAAGATCTATTTTTGATGAGATAATCATTTCTCAAGAAGCTATTCATTATATTTAAAAAACTAATACCCCAGCTATGATCATTAAACTAGATATAAAAAAAGTGTATGACAATGTGAACTGGAGATTCTTGCCTAAATGTTTGGAAAGGTTTGGATTCTGCAAAGTCTGGATAGATCTGATAGTCTACTGCATATCCACACCATGATTTTTATTCTTATCAATGGAAACCCTAAAGGATTTTTGAAATTTCAAGAGGCATTTGACAAGGAGATCTATTATCACCTTTTTTAGTTATCATTATGGCTAAAGCCCTTGGAAGGAATTTATCCACTCAATAAACAAATGGAAACTTGAAAGGGGTGGAAGTGACTTCTTTAGTTCAACTAGTGACACATCAACAATTTGTTGCTAACACAATGTTATTTGGAAAAGGGAATAAGTGAGAAGCCTTATAATTGAAAAGAGTGCTTACAACATACTCTAAAGCTTCAGGAGAAGTAGTAAATCAGGAGAAATCGCATATATTTTTATTTTTGTGAAAGTATAATTCCAAGATTAGGTGTTAAGGTTGCTAGGATTTAAGGAAGGTAAATTTGCTTGCCCATATCTAGGAATACCATTGGATAAATCTCTATAATCAACTACAACTTGGAGATTAGTAAGAAATAAAATAGATCGGAAAATAGAATCATGGAAATCTAAATGGCTAACATGGGCGAGAAGAATTTTAATTATAAAAGAAACATTATTTACAATCCCTATATACTTAATATCATGTATTTCCCTGTCAACTGGAGCTTATATGGATCTAATAAAGAAGTTAAGAAAATTCTTCTAGTAGGGTACAAATGTGAAGAAAAATTATTTTTTAATTTCATGGGGAAGGATATGCAATCCCATCAAGCATGGAGGTACAAGAATCAAGAACCAACTATGGCAGAACAAAGAACTAGGGGAAAAGTTGTTTTGAAAATTTATAGGGGGTCACATCTTAAATGGGTAAGAATCATTAAAGGTAAATATCTAAAAAATTCAAGCAATGAAGATATCTCAAGGTTATCTAACTTCCCAAGTGGTTCTCATATTTGGAACTTAATTTCCAAATGCAGTGATATCATACTTAACCACATATCATGGAAATATAAAGGATGGAAAAAAAGCCCTTTTGTGGTAGGACTCTTGGGGGGATATTCAATCATCAATAATCTAATGGATGTAAATATAATCACACACATTTGTGAGCTCAACTAGGGAATATATGTTAGAGATTACATTGTGTTCACAGATCCAAATCTTGATCATAGATGGGAATGAAAAAAAATTGAGGACCTGGACTTGCCACCTATAGATATTGAGTTGATAAGATAAATTCTCGAAAATGGATTTATCTCTTTCAAATAATGTAATGATGAAATAATATGGGGAGGCTCTAAGGAGGGCATATACAATTCTAAGGATGGATATAATACATTATCATTCATGAAAGAAAGACAAAAAAACATAACTACTAGTTCATCTATGTTGGGATAAATTATGCCTACCAAAGGTTGTCATCTTCACTTGGGCTTCTCTACAAGGAAAGGTTCTAACAATTGATTAGTTCAAAAAGATTAGTTTTCAAGGTTCATCAATTTGTTTCTTATACAACATCAAACAAAAATATAAAGCATACATGCTAACCATACACATGCAAGTATGAGGTTAGTAAAACTATAAATATAAATAACATCATAACATGTAGAAAATCATTATGAAAAATAACCATACATCTAACTATAAACATAAGATATCACACATCATCCAATGCCTCATATATCAAATAAAATATAAAGTCTTATATCGATAAACTAAAGTTACTACAATAACCAACACACATACAAGTGGCCTAAAAGAGTTTGACAATAAGAACATGAAAAAAAACTATAAGAAGATTATTACATTTCTATGCGACTCTAATTCCAAATCATCTTTAATGATGACATGCTTTCCATTGATCAAATTCATACTCTTTAATCTACATATAAAATATCTAACCTAAAGAAACTCAATAAGTACCAAGCACTTGCCAAAGGCAGTTACAATCGTAAATGAAACAATCAAATGTAGTTGTTTAAGAATGCTTTTGAAAACAACTATTAAGAGTGCTCTTGAACATCTACATGGACTCTGGAAAAATCATGTCTATTTATGGAGTGTGCTACCAAGGCCTCATCATTGTTGACCTAAAAATGATGAAAGCATTAAACATCTGGTAGTTTATAGAACCAAAAAGAAGCAATATATGTATATGTAGCACTATTTAAATTTTAGTTTAATTATTTGTCCCTTTGTGTGTATATGTGAAATAGAGAAAGTGATGTGCATAGAACTATAAAAATATGTGATTTCATTGTAGGGGGTTCATCTGGAAAGAATTTGTTCTCGGAATGTTTAGATAATAACAATTAACAAAACATGTGGTATTCCTATCTCCGCATAATGATAAACACATGATATCATGAATCATCTAATGCCTCATATATCAAATCAAATATAAAGTCATACATCGATAAACTAAAGTTACTAAAATAACCAACGCACACATAAGTGGCTTAAAAGAGTTTGGCAATAAAAACATGAAAAACAACTATAAGAAGAATATTAAATTTCTACAACACTCTAATTCCAAATCGTCTTTAACAATGCATGCTTTCCATTGATCAAATTCCTACTCCTTAAACTACACATAAAATATTAAACCTAAACAAGAAACTCCCTCTTGCAATAAGTACCAAGAACTTTCTAGAGGCAATTAAAATCGTAAATGAAATAATCAAATGTAGTTGTTTAAGAATTCTTTTGATATCAGCTATTAAGAGTGATCTTGAACATCTTCATGGAAACCATCCAATCTAATCCCCTGCTCAGGGGAAACCAGAGTGCACACATAACCCAAACTAATCATATAGACCTTACAATGTTGGTCCTTGAAAGGTGTAGACATCAAAGTTATAGTAACAACACCGGTTCAACTAAGATGGAGAATGCAATTGCAAGCATCATGAAAACCATGCACTTTCAATCCAATGGTCCAGAGTACACAAGCATACCTACCCATAGTACATACTAAAGACATGGAGCATTATAAGATCAGTGCATTAGCCTCAATCTTCTTCGATCCATTTCATTCTTACGTGTTGTCCTTAATCCATTTTCCAAAGTCATCATATTGATCCAACTTGGAGTGTTTACGTAAAGATATTCATTCATTTAAAATCATGCTAGAACAAAGGATTAACCTAGAAATAAATGAAGAGCATTCAAAGAATATTTATCATAGAGCATTAATACACTATGACATCAACCTACATCATCCATTGAATGCTTGTTGCTTGTCATTAGTCATTTCTTCAAAGCCATAGAATCGGTCATTTCTCCAAAGCCATAAAATCAATCTAACTAGAGGAATTGTTGAGGAGAACATGACCTTCATAATTTATTAGATGCTCCAAATGTGATTGTAAACATTGCAAGTGATGTGAGTGAATTCCAGTAGTCAATTTTCCCAAATCATTCTTGTGACCTACAATTCATATCCATATATTAAATTTAGTTTCACAATTATGACAATTAGTTCTACACTCATATAGGTGAACCAGAGAAAATTTTAGTCAGTTCAAAGGATCTAAGAAAATAATTCAACAAGCCCTATTACAGTTCAAAATTCAAACAAAAAAATCAAGTTTAGTTTCACACTTGAGGATTTTTTTCTGCACTCACATAGGTAAACTTTCAGTTTTAAGGTACTAAGAAAATCGACTAGACAAGCCTTAAAAATCTAGAATTGTAAACAATATACTCCTTGCTCATTTATTTAGGGCATTTATTTAATAAACACTCTATTTATTTAAATAGCATAGATATTTATGCAATTGGTTTGTTTTCCCTTGCAAACACACATTGATATAGGCACACACACATTAAAGAGAGCTAGAGATTAAATGTTCAAATACATTCCACATTTAATTTTAGCATTTAATTCACAACTCATATATATAAATTAGTTGTTTGTTAAATGCTTTATTCATTTAATTTTCCTATAGAAATTTTAATTTTATGCTTTATTTATTTGATTAGCCTAGATATTTTTATTTTATACAAGTGGTTTATTTTCCCTTACAAACAGATGCACATATTTATCCAAAAGAATGTCTGTAAAAATTAATTACTTTTTCATCTCCATTTTGGACTCAATTTGAGATCTGTGTCTATGCACATGTTAGTATGTGCCTCAAATAATTCACATGCCTTGTCTATACTTCCAGAGTTTGCATTATTGCCAACTAGGGAAATTTCAACTACATCTCACAAAATTCTTCTATCCTTTGTACTTTTATGGATGTTTATAACCTATTCCAAAGCTCCCATTTCAACATAGGAAGGCTAGATGCTAGTAAAGGTTGTGGAAATTTCCTTTGAGACCATATATCTTGATTTCATGACATGGAATGAGACTTCGTTTCGTTGAGGAAATCAGTCAAAAAATTCACATGCTTTGAGTATGCTTCCACATTTTGCATGCATGTCTACTAGGCTAATGGAAGCTACAACATCCAACAAAATTTCTCTATCATACTATGGTTTAATCAGTTGTTCTATGTTCAAATGTACCAATTGAACTTTGCATCCCTTCAACAAACTCAAATCTAATTAGCAATTCAACTCGGTCTCTATAGCATATAACAGTAACATATAACATGCAGTTCACTGTTCGAAAGTAATTAACTTTTAGTATATAAAAATTTCAACAACATCCACATCAAAATCATTCAAACAATTATAACACCAAGATCTATAGTGGAAACCCAATCCGGGAAAAACCACTTTGTAACATGCTACTAATTTTCACTCTTCTAAAGTGAGCTTTGTAAAAAGCCAACCCTGTTAAAGGTTTACATACACATTGCTAGGTGTGACCTGATTAAAGGGTTTAATCACTCTGTCAAAAGTGGCCTGGTTAGAAGGCTTAAAGACATTCCATTAGAATGTCACCTTGATTAAAGGATTTATACAATGACTATTAGGTCAACCTTGATTAAAAGATTTAGACTAATACAATGGTTAGAAAGTAACAATAGTTTATAATCTAAAAAAAATACAACTCACTTTGCAAATAAATATCCACTCCACACATATATGTTGCTTTACTAACTGATCTCCATTTCCATCTTCATCTCTGATCTTCTCAGAATTCGCTTCAAGCAATCACAACTCTGTTCAACTTCTTCACAGTTTCACCTGCAACCTTCTCCTTAGACTTATTAGTCAATAACATCAACCTCTTTCACACTCGGTAACCTCACAATTAGGTTTTCCTTTATATCTCTTTGATCATGTAGATCAATATTTTTCCACTTAATCTCCTCCGTAGATCTTAGGTTTAGGTTAGATTAATCGAATCCTTCCATCATTATATTCTTCATCTTTTTCTCTAGATACCATTCTTAACTCCTCATAAGAATATGATTTACCATGCATTAAATGCTCCATACAATTCATTAATAATATAAACATGTTTTACATATCCCAAGAATTCAACTATGTTCGTTGGGATTCTCAAATCTTTATCCAAATGTAAATTACTGACACTCGGTCAATACTGTATTCATCTCCTCGGTCATCACTCTATATCTTGGTCATCACTACAAACTATCTTCCTCAACAAACATTATCTTTGCTTGGTAATTTCTTGACTCTTGGCAATTATTGATGTCTAGTCAGCACTAGATTTACTCGGTATATACTGGCGCTTGGGCAATACTAACATCACTCGACCTTGAAGTATCACATAACTCAACCTTTCCTTAGGTTCTCTTGTTATCTCCCTCATTTCAAATCCTCTTCATCACCAAAAGATATGGTACTATCCTAGATAGCAACTATCTTACCAATTAAGGTTTGACATTAATGACAATATAACAATTGTTTCAATTGTAGTTTCCAATAATCTCCCTCTTTGGCATTGATGGAAACACCACATGAATAACACATGATTTACCAACCAATCCAAAAAATTCATGTGCATCAGAGTTTTATTAATATCCTTAGATTCATTCTAATTCACAATTTTTCCTTGCCTAACCACTTTCTCAACTACTCCCTCTAAATCTTTTTGTGTATCTATTCCTCAGGTTTCATTGAATCTTCTCCCTTCAGTTTTGTATCACTCCCTTTGTTTTCATTGAATCTTCTCCCTCTTTGACAACAATGCCAAAGTGTGTAACTATTACTTACATCTCTACTATGTAGGTGTCTTCATGTTAGTTTTGTATGTTGTATACTCCCTTTGTCATCTTTCTTATGACTGATTAATATCTCTTCTTTACTTCTTACAACTCTAGGAAACTCCTAAAGTGTGACCTTTTCTGCATTAATTTGTCAAATATTCTGATAAGCACATTTGACGCAGTGCTCCTATTTTACTAGGTAGCCTCATTTAGGGGAATCACCTCTAGTTTACCTCTCAGATATTCATGAGCATCCTTAGGTAAATCTTTTGTGAATATATCTACTAATTGTTCCTTTGTATTCACATACTCCAATCTCACATCTTTGACTTGAACTAGCTCTCTCAAGCAATGATAGTTGATAGAAATATGCTTAGTCTTAGTGTGCATCACTAGATTCTTTGATATATTAATAGCACTTGTGTTATCATAGAAAATAACAACTAGCTCAGTGATTTATTCCTTCATTCCCTTTAACAATTGTTTGATCTACACTAAATTTGAACAATTCATTGTTGCTGCAACATACTTAGCTTCTATTGTAGATTGGGAAATGTAGTTTTGTTTCTTGCTTGTCCAAGAGAGTAATCTCTTTCCTAGAAATAATTCTCCACCACTAGTACTTTTTCTTTCATCAACATTTATATCCCAATTGAAACATTAGTGAAAACTCTCAGTTCAAACTTGTCATTCTTCTTATAATATAATCCATAGTCTTCAGTTCCTTTTAGACATCTCAGTATTATTTTCACTGCCATCATATGATTCTCCTTACGATTGGCAGAAAATCTTGCCACAATCCCAATTGCTAGGGTAATATCTGGTCTTTTGTGAACAATATATTGTAGCTTTCCAATCATAGATCTATACAAGGTTTGATTCACTTTAGAAGTATCATTATTTTTTGATAGTTTCTGTCCAGTAGCCATAGGAGTACTCATTGGTCTAGAATCCTCCATACCAAAAGTTTTCAAGATCTCCTTGATATATTTAGATTGATTAATATAAATACTTTTCTTCATTTGATAGACATGAAAACCAACAAAGAATTTGATCTCACCAAACATAGACATTTCAAATTCAGTTTGCATCTCATTTGAAAATTTCTTACATAGGGCATCTTGTCCTCCAAATATGATATCATCAACAAATATTTCAGCTAACAAAATCCCTTTACCTTCTTTAGTCTTCATATACAGATTACTATTGTCATTTTTCCTTGAGAATCCAATCTTTATCAAATAATCATGCATTCTCTCATACCATGATTTGGGGGCTTGTTCAAATCCATACAGTGCCTTGTGCAACTTGCAAAACATATTTTTATTGTCTGGATCAATAAATCCTTTTGGCTGTTAAATGTATACTTCTTCTTCTAATATCACATTTAGAAATTCAGACTTGACATCCATCTGATATATTTTGAATCTTTTGTAAGTTGCATATGCAAGTAGAGTCCATACTTCTTCTAACCTTGCTACAGGGGAAAATGTTTCCCCATAGTCAATTCCTTCTTCTTGTGTACACCCTTTACATACTAGTCTTGCCTTGTTTCTTGTGACTTCTCCATGTTCATTTATCTTGTTTTTGAATACCCACTTTGTTCCAATAACATTCTTGTCTTCTGGTCTCTGCACTAGAGTCTAGGTATCATTCTTTTCTATCTACTCTATTTCTTCATTCATGGCTTGTATCCAGTCATCATTCTCTAAAGCATCTTTCATAGTTTTAGGCTCAAACTCACATTGTAAGCATGTATGATCTTTCAACTACTTCTTTTCATGACTACAAATTCTTTATCTCCAATGATTTTTTCAAGCTTGTGATGTCTTCTTACATATTGTGCCAATGTAGGTTCAGATTTCTTTTCTCCTTGTTCTTGATCTTCAGGTTCATCATACAAATTATCATCTTCTTCTTCTTCTTCCTTGACAGTGTCATCCTGATGCTTGGAAACATCCTCCTAATGCTCCGAAACATCCTCCCAATGCTTGGCATTGTCTATCCATGACTCTACATCTGGTTTAGGTGTATTACTTGCCTCTCCTTCTTCCGTGTATACAAAAGATATGTAATCTTCAGGTTCTTTCTTGCCTTCATCACTTTTTGTATCAAATTTCCCATTTTTATTATCTTTCGGTATATAGCATTTACTATCAAAGACTCTAAAATACTTCACATTAGGTGTATAACCATGCCATAACTCAAAAGGTGTAGCATTTTTACCTTTTTTATTTGTACTTGATTTAAGGTATAAACAGTTGTACTTACAACTTCTCTCAAGAACTTTTGTGCAACATTCTTTCATATCATTAGTGTCCTGGCACAATCCATAATTGACCTGTTTCTTCTTTTTGGTATACCATTATGTGGAGGTTCTTGGTGCAGACATTTGTCTCTTTATTGCTCTATAATTGCATAACAAATTGAACTCATTTGATATAAATTCTCCACCTCTATCAGATCTCAAACATTTCAAGCTTCTACCTATTTATTTTTCAACTTTTGCCAAGTACCACATAAACAACTAAAATGCATCAAATTTCTTTTTCAAAAACATTACACTCATCATCCTAGAATAGTCGTCAACAAATAGAATGAAATGCTTATCACCACAATAAATTTGTACACCCATAGGTCCACAAAGGTCAGTATGAACCAATTCCAAAATATTTTTAGAAGCATATGTTTTTCTCTTAAAGCTAGACTTTGTCATTTTCCCCAATTGACACTGTTTGCACTTCACATTATCAAGTTTCTTTAATCTTAGAAAACCTCTAACTTTCTTCTTTTTACTAATATTTACCATATTTTCAAAATTCACATGACACAACATCTTATGCCATAACCATACATCATCAAATTGTGTAAACAAACATGTTTCTTCAAATAGGTCTAGATAGAACAAATTACCTCTTGTCTGATCTCCAACTCCAATTAGTTCACCAGTGGTATCAAATATTTTAGCCTTTATGTGATGAAATTCCACTTGGTAACTAGTGTTGTTCAATTGTGCAACACTTAACAAGTTATAGTTAAGACCTTCAACCCAATAAGAATTTTCACAAGTGATCTTATCAGTCAATCTAGTTGATCCTTTTCCTTTCATAGGACATGGTGTCTCATTACGAAACTTAACACGTCTACCTTTGTAATGATGTAGGGTTTCAAAATTACTTTTATTACTATTCATGTGATGTGAGAAACCACTATCAATAATCCATTTATCACCTTTACTCACATAATAAATAAGTACAATTTTATTATCTTCATCAGAATAATCTTTCATAGCAACATAAATAACTTCTATATCACATTCATTAGACTGACTAGTGTCACTCTCTGTTTCCTCCTCAACAATATATGAGGATTTCTTACCTTTGTCCTTGTAGTCTTTGTACCTTCTGTGATCTCTTTCATTTCTATTTTCTTTGTAGTCTTTATAATTGCTTTCTCATCTCTCATCCTTGTCAGACTTGTCAGGGCATCTTGCTGCAATATGATCAACTTTGTTACATGAAAAATATTTATAGGAAGTTTACCTTTATATTTCCATTTTCCTCTTTTTAGCCTTCTAGCCATAAGTGCCTCAAGATCATCTAGGTCTTCCTTAGAAGTGTCATTCTCACTATCACTACCACTATCACTTTTCACACATTTTTATTTTTCCTTCTTAGACTTATGTAGAACCATTTGTGACTTAAATATAGACTCAACATCAGGAACAATGTAGTTATCATAATTAGATAGCTCAAAAGTAGTAAGCTTACCAACAAGACTTTCCAGAGTTAGGAAATTACCAGGGTTACATCTTTATTCTTGTATTGTATAAATTCTAATAGCATAGATAGGAAGCATAGTCCTCAATACTTTAACAATAATAGTTTCATCATCAATGTTTCCATTAGCTCCTCTAATAGCATTCACTACCTCTTTGATTGTACCACAATATTGAGCAACATTTTCACCTTCTTGCATTTTCATTTCATCAAACTTACCTCTCAAGCTTTCAGATTTGGCTCTTAACACATTTGTATCTCCACCATAGATAGTTACAAGAGTTTCCCAGATTTAATTTGCATTTGTGCAGTCCTTGATGTCTTCAAATTTAGGATAGCTTAGGGAAGATTTAATCTCCATCATTGCTTGAATGTTCTTTTGTTTTTCTTTCATATCCTCAATAGTCAAAGGTGCAACAGGGGTTACATACTAATTTTCTACATAATACTTCACCGAATCACCAATACCAACCAGATGAAATTTCATCAGACTCTGCCATGTAGGGAAGTTCTCTTTGTTCAACTTTGGTACCTACTTTTTATACATCTTGATCATTAGCTTCAAGTACCTTAAAAAATTTCTTTGAAAACACAAACAGCTCTTATACCAATTGCTATAATTATTTAAAACAATAGAGAGGGGGGGTGAATCAGTTGTTCTTAGGTCTAGATGTAACAATTAAAATTTATAGCACTTTAAAAAACTCAGATCTGATCAACAATTCAACTAGGTCTTTATAGCATATAACAGTAACATATAACATGTAGTTCACTATCCAAAAGTAATTAACTTCCAGTATATAAAACTTTCAACAACATGAACATCAAAATCATTCACACAAGTATAACACTAGGATTTATAGTGGAAACCCAATTTGGTAAAAACCACTTTGTAACTGTTAATATGATTTAGAACAAAAAAGAGGGGGGTGAATTAGTTGTTCTCAGATCTAGATGTATAAGACAAACTTTCAAACTCTTCAACAAATCAGATCCAACAACCAATAGCTACTCGGTCATTATTGATTACATAACAGAAACATATAACATTGCAGTCCACTAACTAATTGTTCTTAACTTGTAAAAGACATAAATGTTCAAACCAAAATATTCACACAAGTATTAACACCAGGATTTATAGTGGAAACCCAATTAGGGAAAAACCACTTTGTAACATGTTACTATTATTTTCACTCTTCTGAAGTGAGCTCTATGAAAAGCCAACCCTGTCAAAGGTTACAAACACACTGTCAGGTGTGACCTGATTAAAGGATTTCAACCACTCTTTTAAAAGTGCACCTTGTTATACGACTTACATACATTCCATTAGAATGAAACCTTGTTTAAAGGATTTATATAAATGACTGTTAGGTCAACCTTTGTTAAAAGGATTTTGACTAATACAATGGTTAGAAAGTAACAATAATATTAATCTGTAAACATACAACTCACTTTGCAGATATCAAATCCAATTATGTACACATATGCTGGCTTATTAACTGTGATCCATTTCCATCTCCATCACTGATCTACTCAAAAATCCCTTCAAGAAATCAAAACACTTCTCCTTCAACCTTTTATGCTTAGACAATCAATAACATCAACAACACTTCCAGCATCCTCTCCTCTCTTCCACACTTTTCAACCTCATGCTTAGGTTTCCTTAATACTTCCTTAATTAGGTCAATACATCTTTTTCCACTTAATCTTCTCCATAGATCTTAGGGTTAGGTTAGATTCATCGAATGCTTCCAACTTTATGTTCTTCATCTCTCCTAGAAACATCTCAAATCTCTTAAAGATTTACAATAAAATGTTTTACAACTCATTAAATATTTTCTTACAATCAATAAATAAAGTCAACATGGTTTACATAATCCAAGAATTCAACTATGTCGGCTAGGAATCTAAATTCTTCCTCAAATGTAATTTACTGACACTCAGTCAATATTGTGTTCAACTCCTCGGTCTTCACTAGAAAGCTTGGTCACCACTAAAACTATTTCCTCGGCTAATACTATCTTCCTTAGCAATTAACTGATGTTTAGTCAACACTGAAATTACTTGACATATACTAGCTCGGTCGACACTAACATCACTTGGCTTAAACTTGATTTCTTCACTTTTGCTCGGTTAAGCCTACCAGTTTAGTCTTTATACTTACTAAGATAAACAATACATTATCTCATCATTGTGACACATAATCAAGTACACATTGAAGTATGAAGATAACTCAACCTTTCCCCTAGGTGCTATTGTTACCAACCTTGCCTATCCCCTTCACAACAATAAAATAGATATAGTACTTTCTTAGGTAGAAATAGTCTTACCAGTTAAGGTTTGACATCAATGACAATACAACAATTGCTTCAATTGCAATTTCCAATAATCTCCCTCTTTGGCATTGATGGCAACACCATATGAATAGCACATGAATTACCAACCAATCCAAAACTTATCTATCCATCAAAAATATTTATAACATCCTTAGCTTCATTCTGATTTAGAATCAATTAGCCTTGCTTATATGACCATCCACACAATAACATTCTTCTTCCTAAATTTCTCCCTCTTGATCTTCCATAAAATTTCACCATGTGTATTCATCGATGATCATCTCCTCTTTGACAAAAATGCCAAAGCAACAACTAAAACATACATCTTGTAGATGTAGATATCATCTTTTCAGTTCAGTAACAGTATTTTGTCCCTCTGTCATCTTGCTTATGACTGATTCTCAGCTTTGTTGTTCTTTTCACTACTCTAAGCTGCTCCTAAAGTGTGACCTTTCTCTACATCAATTTGTCAGATACTCTTTGTAGCATATTTGATGCAGTGCTCCTAGCTTAACTAGGCAGCCTCAGTTAGGGGAAGAACCCCTAATTGTCCTCTCAGATATTCATGATCTTCTTTAGGTAAAGCTTTAGTGAATATGTCTGCTAGTTGTTCCTTTGTATCCACATATTCCACTCGGACCTCTTTATTCTATACTAGTTCCCTCAAGTA
Source organism: Chamaecyparis obtusa (assembly GCA_027943335.1). Classification (NCBI taxonomy): domain Eukaryota; kingdom Viridiplantae; phylum Streptophyta; class Pinopsida; order Cupressales; family Cupressaceae; genus Chamaecyparis; species Chamaecyparis obtusa. The sequence goes on along the minus strand of BSBK01003472.1, from coordinate 1,638,656 downwards.
GTGATACTTGATGGCGATGTGCTTGGTCTTTGTATGCATTACTAGATTCTTAGAGATGTTGATAGAACTTATGTTGTCAAAAAAGATAACAACTAGTTTAGTGATCTCTTCTTTCATGCCTACCAACAATTTCTTTATCCATACCAAGTTTGAACAGTTCAATACTGCAGCCACATACTCAACTTCAGTAGTAGATTGGAAAATGCAATTTTGTTTCTTGCTTGTCTAGGAAACTAATCTCTATCTAAGAAAGAAAGCTCCACCACTAGTACTCTTTATTTCATCCACATTTCCTACCCAATCAGCATTAGTATACACTTTCAGTTCAAACATTTCATTCTTCTTGTAATATAGTCCATAATCAACAGTTATTTTCAAATATCTCATTATCCTTTTGATAGCCATCATGTGAGTTTCCTTAGGATTGGCAGAGAATCTTGCCACAATCCTAATAGCTAGTGCAATATCTGGTCTTCTATGTACAACATACTATAGTTTTCCAATCATAGATCCATACAAAGTCTGGTTTACCTCTGCAGCATCATCATTCTTAGACAACTTTTGTCTAGTAGCCATAGGAGTACTTACTGGCCTTGAACCTTCCATCCCAAAAGTTTTCAGTATGTCATAAACATATTTAGACTAGGTAATGAAAATTCCTTTCTTCATCTGATATACTTGTAAACCAAGAAAGAATTTGATCTCCCCAAAAATACTCATTTCAAATTCAGTTTGCATTTCATTTGAAAATTTCTTACACAAGACATCTTGTCCACCAAATATAATATCATCTACAAAAATTTTAGCCAACAAGATTCCTTTACCTTCTTCATCTTTCATGTATATATTGCTTGTGTCATTTGTCCTTGAAAATCCAATCTGTATCAAGTAGTTGTGCAGTCTCTCATACCATACTCTAGGAGCTTGCTTTAGTCCATACAATGCTTTGTTCAGTTTGCAAACCACATGTCTTTTGTTTGGATTAACAAATCCTTCTGGTTGTTCAATGTACACTTCTTCTTCTAATATACCATTTAAAAATGCATACTTGACATCCATTTGGTATACCTTGAAATCTTTGTAGGCAACATATGCAAGTAAAGTTCTTACTCCTTCCAATCTTGCTACAAGGGAAAATGTCTCCCCATAATCTATTCCTTCTTCTTGTGCGTAGCTTTTGCATACCAGCCTAGCTTTATTTCTTGTGATTTGACCATGCTCATTCAACTTATTTTGGAATACCAACTTTGTTCCAATGACATTTTTGTTTTCAGGTCTCGGCACCAGAGTCCAGGTATCATTCTTTTCAATCCGGTCTATCTCTTCATTCATTGCTTGTATCCAATCTTCATTTTCTAATGCCTCCCTTGTTGTCTTAGGTTTGAATTCACATAGTAAACATGTAGGGTCTCTTATCTTACTTCTGGTTAGAACTCCAGTATCTTTGTCTCCAATTATCTGTTCAGGCTTGTGATGTCTCCTTACATATTGTGCCAAAATAGGTTTTTCTCTCCTTTCCTCTAGCTCTTTAGGTTCAACAACAAGATTGTCAAATTTAGCTTCTGAATGCTCGGCAACCTCTTCCTGATACTTGACAGCTTCCTCCAGTCACTCGACATGTTCTTCTTGTCTCTCAGCATTATTTTCATGATGCTTGGCATTGCTTACCCAACACTTTGCATCAGGTGCAAATTTGTCACTTGCTTCTCCTTCCTCTATATACACAAAAGATCTGTAATATTCTAGTTCTCTCTTGCTTTCAGCTTCATTTTTCTATGCATACTCATCAACTTTGACATTCACACTTTCCACAATTTTGTTAGTGTTAGAGTTCAAACATGTATAAGCTTTAATTTTTGTGGAATAGCCTAAGAATATGCCCTCATCACTTTTAGCATCAAATTTTCCATTCCTATTGTCCTTTAGTATGTAGCATTTGCTTCCAAATATTCTAATGTACTTTACATTAGGTGCTTCCAAATAACTCATAAGGTGTCAGATTTGTACCTTTTTTAATATATACTCAGTTAAGAGTGTAAACAGATGTACTTACATCTTCTCTCTAGTACTTTTGTACAACATTCTTTTCAATCATTAATGTCCTTACACAATCCATGATAGATCTATTCCTTCTCTCAGCTATACCATTTTGTGGAGGTGTTCTAGATGAAGACATCTATCTTTTGATCCCTCTATCTTTGCAAAATAGATTAAATTCATTGGATATAAATTCTCCACCTCAGTCAAATCTTAGACACTTCAAGTTCCTTCCTGTCTCCTTTTCAACTTTAGCCAAATACCACTTAAAGAATTGAAAAGCATCAGATTTTTCTTTTAAGAACATTATAGTCATCATTCTGGTATAATCATCAACAAACAGAATGAAATATCTAGCACCACAATAGCTTTGTACACCCATAGGTCCACAAAGGTCAGTATGAACCAAATCTAAAGCATTCTCAGAAGTAAAAGTTTTACTCTTAAAACTTGACTTTGTCATCTTACCCAACTAACATTGTTTGCACATTACATTCTCAGGTTTCTTCAATCTAGGTAGTCCTCTCACTTTCTTCTTCGTACTAATTTCTACCAGATTATCAAAGTTAACATGACATAGCCAATTATGCCATAACCAAATATCATCAAGTTGTGCAATCATACATGTCTCTTTAGATAGGTCAAGATAGAACAAATTACCTCTTGTCTATTATCCACTTCTAATCAGTTCACTAGTGGCATCAAATATTTTATGCTTCTTGTGATGAAATTCCACTCAGTATCCAGTGCTATTAAGTTGTGCAACACTCAATAGATTATAGTTAAGACCTTCAACCCAATAAGCATTTTCACAAGTGATCTTATCAGTCAGCTTAATCAATCCTTTTCCTCTAACAGGACATGGTGCATCATTACCAAATTTCACACTTCTACCTTTATAAAGATCTAAGGTATCAAACTTACTTTGTCACCAGTCATGTGGTGTGAACAACCACTATCAATAATCCATTTATCATTCTTGTTCACATAGGAAATCAATGTAGTTTTCTCATCCTCATCAAACTCATCTTTCATTGCAACACAGACTACCTCAATTTCAAAATCATCACTATCAGTGCCAGTCTCTTCTTCGACAATATAGTAGGATTTATTACCTTTTCCTTTGTAGTCCTTGTACCTCTGATAAATTCTATCATCTCTTTTGTCTTTATGTTTGCTATCTCTTTCTTCATCCTTATCATCCCTGTCAGGACATCTAACAGCTATATGACCAACTTTATTACATGAAAAACATATAATAGGGATTTTACCTTTGTACTTTCATTTTCCCCTTTTTAGTCTTCTAGCCATAAGTGTTTCAATATCTTCAAGTTCTTCATCAGATGTGTCACTTTCACTTTCAATCTCACTGATTCATCTCTCTTTCTCTTTCTTTGACTTACTCAGAACTATTTGAGACTTCAAATCAGATTCAACATTAGCAACAGTGAAGTTATCATAGTTAGAAAGCTCAAAAGTAGTAAGCTTACCAACCAAACTTTCCAAAGTAAGTGCATTGTTAGGATTACATCAAGATTCCTAAATTGCAAAAATTTTAATAGCATAGATAGGACGCAGAGTTCTCAAATCTTTTCCTATTATAGTCTCATCATCAATAGTTCCATTGGCTCCTCTAATAGCATTTACAACTTCTTTTATTCTACCACAATATTGTGCAATATTATCACCTTCTTGCATTCTCATTTCATCAAATTTACCTCTTAGGCTCTCAGATTTAGCTCTTAGTACATTTATGTCACCACCATAGATGGTCGCAAGAGTGTCCCACATTTGCTTTGCATTTGTGCAGTCTTTGATGTCTTCAAATTCTGGATAGCTTAGGGCAGATGCAATTTCCAACATTGATTGATTGTGTTCTTGTTTAGCTCTCATCTCCTCGGTATTCAGAGGTGCAATAGGTGTGACATAATCATGCTCAACATAATATTTTGCAAAATCACCAATATCAGCTAGATGCAACTTCATCAAACTTTTCCATGCAGGAAAGTTCTCCTTATTTAGCTTCGGTACCTCCTTCTTATACATCCTGATCATTTGCTTCAAGTTACCTTTAAACTTGTTCTCTGTATGCACCAACAAAGCTCTGATACCAATTGTTAATATGATTTAGAACAACAAAGAGGGGGGGTGAATCAGTTGTTCTCAGATCCAGATGTATAAGACAAACTTTCAAACTCTTCAACAAATCAGATCCAACAACCAACAGCTACTCAGTCATTACTGATTGCATAACAGAAACATATAACATTGTAGTCCACTACCCAATTGTTCTTAACTTGTAAAACACATAAATATTCAAACCAAAAAATTCACACAAGTATTAACACCAGGATCTATAGTGGAAACCCAATTAGGGAAAAACCACTTTGTAACATGTTACTATTATTTTGACTCTTCTGAAGTGAGCTCTATGAAAAGCCAACCCTGTCAAAGGTTACAAACACACTGTCAGGTGTGACCCAGTTAAAGGATTTCAACCACTCTGTTAAAAGTGCACCTTGTTATAGGACTTACATACATTCCATTAGAATGCAACCTTGTTCAAGGATTTATACAAATGGTTGTTAGGTCAACCTCTGTTAAAAGGATTTTGATTGATACAATGGTTAGAAAGTAACAGTAATATTGATCTATAAACATACTGACTGTGATCCATTTCCATCTCCATCACTGATCTTCTCAGAAATCCCTTCAAGCAATCATGACACTTCTCCTTTAGCCTTTTCTACCTAGATAGTCAATAACATCAACAACACTTCCAACACCCTCTCCTCTCTTCCACACTTTTCAACCTCATGCTTAGGTTTCCTTAACACTTCCTCAATTAGGTCAATACATCTTTTACCGCTTAATCTTCTCCATAGATCTTAGGGTTAGGTCAAATTCATCAAATCCTTCCAACTTTATGTTCTTCATCTCTCCTTCTAGAAACATCTCAAATCTCTTAAAGATTTACAATAAAACATTTTACAGCTCATTAAATGTTTTCTTACAATCAATAAATAAAGTCAACATAGTTTACATAATCCAAGAATTCAACTATGTCAGATAGGAATCTGAATTCTTCCTCAAATGTAAATTACTAACGCTTGGTAAATATTGTGTTCAACTCCTCGGTCTTCACTAAAAAGCTCAATCACCACTAAAATTGTTTCCTCAACTAATATTGTCTTCCTCACCAATTAATTGATGTTCGGTCAACACTAAAGTTACTCGACATATACTAGCTTGGTCGACACTAACATCACTCGGCTTGAACTTGATTTCTTCAATTTTTCTCGGTTAAGCCTACCAATTTAGTCTTCATACTTACTAAGATAAACAATACATTATCTCATCATTGTGCCACATAATCAAGTACACATTGAAGTATGAAGATAACTCAACCTTTCCCCTAGGTGCTATTGTTACCAACCTTGCCTATCCCCTTCACAACAATCAAATAGATATAGTACTTTCTTAGGTAGTAGTAGTCTTACCAGTTAAGGTTTGACAATAGTGACAATACAAAAATTACTTCAATTGCAGTTTCCAACAATAACATGCTACTAATTTTCACTATTCTGAAGTGAGCTCTATGAAAAACTAACCTTGTCAAAGGTTTACATACACACTGCTAGGTGTGACCCAGTTAAAGGATTTAATCACTATCAAAAGTGGCCTAGTTAGAGGGCATAAAAACATCCCATTAGAATGTCACCTTGACTAAAGGATGTATAAAATGACTGTTAGGTCAACCTTGATTAAAGGATTTAGACTGATACAATGGTTAGAAAGTAACAATAGTTTCTGATCTACAAAACATACAACTCACTTTGTAAATATAGATCCACCTCACACATATATGTTGATTTACTGACTGATCTACATTTCCATCTCCATCTTTGATCTACTCATAATTTTCTTCAAGAAATCACAACTATGTTCAGTTCCTTCACAGTTTCACCTTCATCCTTCTGCTCAGACTTATCAGTAAATAACATCAACCTCTTCCATGCTTTGTAGCTTCACAATTAGGTTTTCCTTTATACCTCTTTGATTAGGTAGATCAATCTTTTGCCGATTAATCTCCTCTGTAGATCTTAGGTTTAGATCAGATTCATAGAATCCTTCCATCATTATGCTCTTCATATTTTCCTCTAGATACCATTCTTAACTCCTCATAGGAAAATGATTTTGTGTTACCTAAAATGTAGTGTTAAAGGAATACTAAACTAATCTAGCATTCAAAAAAACAAAGTAAAACCTTTAATATTAGACCAAAGAAAGCTAAGCTAAAACCAAAAGAAGTGCAAACCTTCCTTGTTGAAGAGATGTTGTCCAAATGATGAGATATGTGTGCTCAAATGCTATGCTCAAGCTTCAATGGGTGAGTGAAAATTTGGCATTAAAATGCTATGATTGATGTTTTTGTTCTTCAAAATGGCATGATAACTTTTCTCAAAAGGTGGATTTGGAGGCAAAATGACATTATAACAATGCATTGATGGTGGATGACTTTAAAGGAAAAGAGCCTTCAATTTATATGAAAAAGGAGGGGTGAATGGATAGTCAAGATGGAAAGATGAGGAAGGGTTGACATGCATCCAAGAGAGAGCACATGGATTGTGCTTTCTCAAAAGCATAGCATTGTGACAAGTGTCACAATGAGAGAGGTTGAGAGGAGAAGTCAAATCCTTGAGAAATGTGACCATTTTGGGAAGAGGTATGGGGGACAAAGGTGTAAGAAGGAGATGAAGTGTGTAAGAGATGTGTACGTGCATTCATGGTTGACATGAGGTTTGGGGGTTGGAGGATGTGAGGGTGTGACACGAGAGTTGACTTGGTTTGGTTTAGGATTTCCTAATCCATGGATTATGATTGTGCAAATGTTTAGGGTGTGATTAGGCTTGGATTAGGAGGCAAGTGGGAGATGTAGGAGGATGTGATGGGAGGAGAGAGAATGAGTGGAGGGTTAGATTAGCTAATCATGGTTCATTAGCTAATTAAGGAGGATTAGTATGTGTGAATGGGCTGGGTTGAGTATGAGCTACATTTTAGGAGTTTTGGGATGGGTTTAGTTGAGGATTAAGGTTGAAATTGAATATTTTATTTAATTCCAAGTGGGAGGAAAATGGGGTTTCATGAATTAATTTAAATAGATAAATATATCCATTTAAATTATTAGAAGAATAGGGATTAATTAATTATCAGACTATAGGTTTGTCAATTAGATAATTAATTGGACTATAGTTAATTAATTAACTTAATTAACTAGGGGGATGACATTAATTAATTAAATAATGCATGATTATTTGATCAATAATGTGAGTAAGATGGCTAAATTTAATTAAAATCTTTAATCAAATTTAGGTGTCTACATTTTTCCCCTCTTTGAGATGGTGTTACATAGTAGCATCATTTCAAAGAAGATTAAAATGTAGGGTTAGGAAGAAAATGGTTGAATTGGAAAAGGTGTCCCGATCAATCAGAAGAGTGACTAGAAGAAAGGATTGATGGGAGATAATGATGATGATGCCCCCTTGAGAGGATGGGTGGGTTGAAGAGAACATAGGTGTAATCTCGAAATGGATAAGAGGATGCATGTAGGATGAGTGAATAAGTGATTGGAGAGTTAAGAAGCTTGAGCTAGCACCTCCAAAACATGAGATGTCATGTAGTGAGCACTTATTTTTATTTAGCACTATCTAAGACTTGCCAAGGTTACTAGGAACTCAAGGCCTTGTCAAAGACATTGCATGAGACTGACACAACAAACACGCAAAGATTTCCCCAGCATCACACATGAGTCCCAAAAGGCTCAAGGTGCAAACGATGCTGGGTAACCCACAAACAAGTGATATTTCCCAAGTGCACCATGTAACAACAGAGGATTACATGTTGTAAATGAAGGGTTATATCTAAATGACTCTAAGATAGAAAAGATCAAGACCTTGCCCCAAGTTCCACAATTCACAGTGCACCATGATATAAAGGATCATAGAGACCATGAGGAGGTCGACCAAGGAAGCCCAAGATAAAAGATAAACACAAATCCAAAAGTACTAGAGAAATAAAAAGTATCTCACAATATCTATTTTCCATAAGGAGGATGATGGTTGATGGATGATTTGATTGGTCTGATATGAGGAAGGATACATCTTGCAAAGATCGATGATGGTTGGATAGACTAGGATTATTATGACAAGAGACAAGCGAGACACTCAAACCTCAAAGGGACTAAGGGATGGTTGCTGAAGCACTTAGTGTTATCAAAATTCCATTATCTTAGCAATTTTTCTATAAAGACATATTTGGGAATCAATTCATCCCATTTATTGTTATACAATCAGTTGATATTCAACCAGCAAAGTAAATACAGTGCAAAATTATGAAAAAAGAAATCATTTCATTTGTATTGAACAATGATAAAATACATTTTTTTTAGTTATTTCATTTGAAAATATAAACATGTATTTAAGAGCATTTTAGAAATGACTCACACAAGCCATGAGCATAGCCTATTCTTTCTTCTATAGATTTAAGATTTTAAATAGCTTTTCAAAAGGAAACAAAATAGGAGAAGAGAGGTGGTTTAAAAGTAACTAGTTATTGCATGTTGCTTTGACTGGTTAGTGTGGTTGCTAGGCTTGAAGTCATCCTTGGTTTGTAAGTCTCCCAATGAGTTCCTAAGTCCTGCAAAGAAATTGAAAAAGACAATGATATTACATCCTAATATGGATCTAAGCAATGGCTAGTTATTTCAAAATTTCTCTATGCCTATCCTGCCTTTAACACTGTCCTAAATATGCAGAAGAAAGAAAACCAAGATATCCTCAGTGTTGGTGTAAAAAAAAGAGATATTTTCGGTAATGTGTTTGTTTCATGTACAATAAAATGACCACTCCAATGTGTATGTGCCCCTAACCGAGGCTCCTTTTAGGTATGAGCTTGACATACGCATTGGAGTAATTATTTCAAACAGATGTTAAGAATTAGGAAAGAAATATATAATATTAAAGGGACATATTACTTCTGATATGAAACCTTTCATTGTAATCAAATGGATCAGCTAAGCTTATTTAAGGGACAATGATCTTTAGTTGAAACCTTATAAGCTAAAACATTAATAGAAATTGTACAAACACAAGCATCAACCAATTGGAACAACAGAGTAAAAAATAAGATGTTGCTACAGCCATGTCGGAAGACATAAGGAAGACTCGGTTCTAGGTGCACAAAAGAGAAGAGAAAGGTTTCTAACTATAGAAAATGGCTTCAAGGAATGCTAGTTCTATGTCTATTTCAAAGTCACCACCTAAAGTAGATGGTGGAGACTGCAAGAAAAGAGAGGAAGGAGAGAAAGCCAATCAGAATGTTGGAATTATTTCCTCTACCATAGACCAGTTGAAGAAACAAGTCCAAGCTAATCGATCTATGCATGTAAAAGAAAAAAATAGAATTCAATGCTATACATCTAAAAATGTGTACTACTTACCTTCAATCACTCACAGATACCAGGAAAGAACCAAATACGACTGAGTAGGATGGTACTAAGGACATGTTTACATTGAGGATAGAAAGTGCTCACTGTAAATTAAGTGATTCTGATCCCTTGTTAGGAGACAAGGAAAATGTAAATTGTCAAGAAGAAGGTTCTAGTGCATCCTCAAAAATTATTTATGGCAGCAGCTCTGGGTGCAAGAGTATTGTTCGAGCAATTAAGCTTATATTTGTGGAAAGGATTCCCCCTTATACTACATGGATCTTTCTTGACATGTTGTTACATTTTTCTTTGAAAGTGAGGATCACAAGAGAGAAATCTACACCAAGAAGAGAGTAAGAGTTGCATGGGGAATATCTATCTATCAAGCATGAGTTAATCTTGAACCAAAGGATGGCAGATGATTAGTCAGTTGTTGGAAGGAGGTGTATTTACTATGATAAATGTGGAAATGAAGCATTATTTTGTAGTGATAGTGAGGAGGAGGTTTCTAAAGGGGATGATTTTGTTTTACGAATGACAATACAAGAGCATGGGCAATCCCAGGTAGTGCTCAATAGCCTTGGTCAGTATATTGAAGCCAAAACTTCTGAGCTTGAGGCAAGATATATATTTATTATGGAGCAACCTTGAAAAAGACAACAAAACACCATGTGGGATCCATTGTTATTTACTAGCACTGAAAGCTACAGAAAACATCACTATTGTAGATTCTTCTACTCCTGATGTTTGTGAGGTGACACCTCTTCAGGGAACTACCAAAGATTTCTTCATGGAATGTTCTCCAAAGGAAGTTTCAGATGCAAATAGTAGTTGCACAGGTGTTAAAAGGCCAACAAATGTCATGATTGAAGGTGCTTGTTCTGGTGAAGAAGTTACAACCAACATCAATCAAGTAGAGTCTAGTGCTGGAAAGGAAGCTTCCCCTTTGCAACATATAGAGTTTCCTAGGAGAGGTGAAAGACAAATAAAACGTGGAAGAATATCAAGGAAAGATTATAAGAGAACTACTAAAGAAGTATTAGTTTCAGTGAGGAAAAGACAAAAAACAATTGCAATTTTAGATATGGATATTATTGTCAGTGGAAATACCCCACCTTCTGATGTTAATTTTAGCTCCAACATAAGGTCCTCTGATAGCATTAAAACCAAAATCTCTCAAAAGAAACTTTTCAGAACTATTTTAGTCGCAAAGCGATCTAGAAAACAAGATTTAAGCAATATGGATGATGATGATGCACATGATATAAAGAAGGAAGATGAAGCTCCAAAGAAAGAAGAGATAGCACTTACAGTCTGAGAGTGATCACATTATTCATGGACGCGACCCATTTGTTTTTAGGAATTCTCCAACAAATGAAAGATTTCTCCAACATAAACTCTCCAATGGTGATCTTCAATCATAGGAAGATCCATATCTCACCTTCATTCAGAGCATGAGCCGAGGAATGACATAGTAAATCTCTACAGGGTATCATGACGGTGGCTCAGAGCTTAAAACCCTCATCCTTCAGAATGTTCATGACAAAGTTGAAGTGAATGATTTTAGGGTTGAGAGGAAATATTAGCTTGCCCTCAAATATTATGCAATATGTTTTGAAATCCATGGGCAATGTCATTTTTATGGCATTTTAAGTCCATGATAAACTATGTAATTTAATAATATAATGGTATATTTCCTCAATATATGATAATATCATTAAATTAAATAGTTTTGCATTCGTTTATTGCATTTAAAAATATGTATTTTAATAATCATTAATTGATTTATTTTTTATACATCAATTAATAATTATTAAAGATTTTTTGGGAGAACTGTGTAATTTAATATTTATTGACTGATGTACTTTATAAATCAGTTATTAAATATTAAAATCTCTTAATAGAAGCATTAATGATGTAAAAATGGAGAGATAAAGGTGTTTTGATAAGTTTGAAGACTTATTCTTTGGAGTTGGATGAGTTGTCCAGACATGTAGAGGGTATATAGGGTTGGTAGAGTAGATTTAGGAACTCCTTGAGTTCTTATAGGACTTATGGGTCGGATTTTGACTTTGTCATGGCAATTCAAAGGTCTTTATGGCCTTTTTGAGCCTTTTGAGGTTAGTTAGGGATGATTCATAGGGTGCTTTATGACTTAGTGGAGCTTTTTTAGTGGTGGGTCTTCATTTCATGAGTTTTTACGTCCTCTTTTTAAGGCTATTTTCTGGCATCCAACCCAAGGATGGGGTTTGTACTTAGTGAGTTTTTGGCTCATTATTTTTTAGTTCTGATTATGTAGAGGCAGGCTCTAGTGGCATTTTGTCCTTGGCAATTTTATGCAGAGATTTGTAACTCTTTTGGAATATCAAATACTAGTGATAGCAGTTGAGTTTATGTTATTTGAGTTTCTTTTGGAGCCTTCTTTTCTTTCTGCAATTCTGTGTGTACTTTTAGGTGATCTGATAAAGATAACTAGTGAATTTTTTATCATTCCATGTTGTTTTGTCTCATCTAAACACCCAGTTGTAGAAAATTATGTTTGCTTGCGGGTTGTAGTTCATGTCTTAAGGTGTGAAACTGATAAGTGAGGCATTTGTTTTCCTCCTTATTATAGTTCATTTTTCAGACTTTGTTACAAAGTACTTATGCAAGCCTTTACAGAAAGGAAGTGTTTTGTATTCATTTAGATAGTATAATAATCCTTCTTAGTCACATGTATTTGAAATTTCATACCATCTTTGATGTATCACTTGGTTCTCTAGTTTAAGTTTTAAGGTCTTAGGTCAATTTTAGCAACTTCTATCTCTTTTCCCATAAATTCAAGTTAAATTTGTGGAGTTATCAGTGATTATCCAGTGGGAATCGGCCTAGAATCTAGAGGTTTCATTTCTAGTTATGCAGTTCCCAGATGTAGAAATGAATCCCATGTTAGGCAGAGTTGTTAAACTTGTATAGTTTAACAGGATGCAAATTTTTAGCCTTAACAGTTAGCTAGATAGGGACAAAGTTCGTGATGACACAAAGACTGATTGACACAAAGGATGGGACCTAAAGACACATATGTAAAAATGGGCCTAGGTGGGGACATGACTGATGCTATGTACAAGACAAAAACTACAATATGTACATGGGATTGGGGAGGAAGGCTATGATGCAAAGATGGACATGATGATGCCCTAGTCGATATGGAAAGCCAAGATGGACTAATGATGGGTAGGATGATGATGGATTGGGAAGGATGCATCCCAATGATGATCATTGGATTGAGATCAAGGCTTTCAACAAGAAATAATGATGTGATTGGATGGTTCGATGGATGTTTGGGTTTGGATAGCTTAGAGGATATGGATAGGATTTGCATATGATGGTAGATTTCTACTAGCATCAGGATATGAATGGATGAAAGTGGATTGCATGGGGGTAGCCTTAGAGCCAGATACCAATGACAAGGGAAGTACCAGGTGATGGAAAGATGGAAGGAATGTTGAGGAATGGGGATGGAGGAACTGCGGACGGATGTTTGCTGGAGGAAATACTTAGGATGTGGATATAGAGGAATGCTGAGGGATTGGATCGAGGAAATGCTTGGGGATTGGATCAAGGAAATGCTTGGGGATGTGGATAGAGGAATTACTGAGGGATGTATGTTTGGGAAGGATTGGAGGAAAATGCTTAGGGATTAGGAGATGGAAGAATGTGTAGACAAGGATTGATAGATAGAAGGATTTGGGTGGCAGAATGAAGGAAGATAAGGATTGGGAGATGAAAGGTTTGGGGATAGAGATGGAAATGAAGCAAGGATGGGGAGATAGAAATATGAATGTGAAAAGGTGTCCAAGGAATATGTCACCAAGGAATAAGATGCCCCTTCTTAGGATTTTTCATGTATTTAGAGGCACTAGGAAGGGGTATGATAGGATGGAAGATAAGATGATAAGAGGATGAGGAAGGTAGATGGAAGCTTAGGAATAGTAGGTAGATAAGGGGAATAGATGGAAGGGAATGGATGGAAGATAAGCTAATAGGAAGGATAGATGGATAGAGGATAGGTGTGACAAAAGCATGTATACCTAGTGGTCTTTGTTTCTATATCAAGATTTGAAGGAGGATGGAGGAGGTGAGAGACAAATGGGATGGAGTAGATGCTAGATAGGATGTGTTGGAAGGAAAATTGCCACCATTCATGGAGTGGATCTGGATGGAGGGATTACACATGACACCTATTTGCTAGGTTTTAATCATGGTACTTGTCCAAGGTGATTGAATTGCCAAGTTTTCACCATTGGATGAATATTTTTTCTTTTCTTCTTTTTTTTTTCTTTTTTTTGATATTTTTCTTTATTTTTTTTATTTTTTTGACTTTTTCTGAATGGATGTTGGTACAACCTTATTTAGATGGATGGATTTATGCAATAACATTGATGAGATGGGGGAGATGGTGGATGTGTGTGGGGTGAGAGATATGCTGGTAGAAGGTGTTTGGATGGAACGATGGAAAGTGATTAGGATAGGAGGATGTTGTTAGGACCAACATTGACACATGTTGTGAGATGGGTGGATGAAGTGGATGGGGTGTGGAAGTTATATGTAGATATGGTGGAGGATTTATGATAGGGGATCTTGGGACATAAGGACTGATGATAGATTTAGGAGATGGAGGAGGGGAATGAGTAGCTGATGGATTAGTAACTTTGGATGCCATTGTGGATATTTCTTTTATTGCATCTTTTTTCTTTGGGATCCACATAGTCTTTTCTTTGGTTTTGGTGGGCCTTTGTGGCCATTGGGATATATTGGATTATGCTTTTTCTTTGATGGGCCTTTGTGGCCATAGGGATGCTTTGGATCACTTGATTGGATTGTGCTTTGCTTGAGAATGTCTTTTAGAGTGGACATGGCAATCTTTAGATCTTTTTGGATAGTTGCCTTTATGCATTTTTGATATGGCATCCAAATTTCAAGGAGCATTGGAATGATTATGTAGAGATGTGCGAGATGGAGGACATATGGATGGAGAGATGGAAGGATATTGGTAGATAGGGGATGTGGGAATGTGCCTTTGTTGATCTTGGCTAGGGATGTTTGGATTTTGGACAAAGGATTGAGTAGGATAAGATGGGGGATGATATTTTGGGATGTAAGGGCCTAAAATGGATTTGGCATGTGAAGGATATGCAATGGTAGACTTTGGTACATAAGAACCCAAAATGGATTTGGAGGATGAAGGAGGAATGTGATAGGTTATTGTTGGATGCAATGAGGGAGGAGGATGAATGACGTTGTATGATTTGGAGGGATGATGAGGATATGCAATGATTTTTTTTGGAAGGATGTTTGAATTTGGCTTTAGTTGTATTGACATTTTTGGAGGAAATTTCTTCAGATGTGTGACCAATACCACATGATTTTGGATGTTTCTTGTCCTGTATGGGCTCCAAATTTCCTTATTCATGGGCACCTAGGCCTTTGCCTTGATAATTCCATTTCTTGAGCATTTTATCCAAGAAAGGATATTTTTGACTTGGGGAATAAGATAAACATCCAATATTAGGTGTCGTGGTGCAAGATATGAAACTTATTTCTTCTACTTCAAGTGGGTCACCATTGACAAATGTAAGTGGACCAAGGGGATATAGTAATGGTCATGGGATTGATGTTAGAGGACCACAAAGTGGAGAGGATGGGATGATGGGATCCTGACTAGGATTGGGGGAAGGTAATGGATCTTGAGATGGATGGGTGGATGGGAGCAATGAATCATGTAACAAAGAAAGTGGGATGATAGGATCTTGAGTTGGAGGTATGGGCATCAATAGATCATGAGATGGGGTGGGCAATAATAATGGATCAAGTAATGGAGGAAGTAAAATGGTAGGATCTTCATTTAGTTCGATCAATATTTCAACATGCCTTTGGACAAGATCTTTGCTTGATAGAATTGGTGTGGATAAAATGATGGGGGATGTATGGATGGATTTTTCACATGGTATGGATGAAGGGATTGGAGATTCTGCAATTATGATAGAGGGAAGAAGGGTGAACTCATGAGGCTCATTGGATGTGCTTTGGATAATGATAGGAGATGGAAACATGGATGGGGATTGGATAGAGTCCACATATAAAAAGGACTCAAGGGGATCAACTAGCGGGGTATACGAAAGAGGATCAATAGATGGGATAGATAGAATAGGATCAATAGATGGGATAGATGGAATAAGGATAATAGGAGCGGGTGTTAGAGGAGGAATGGTGGATGTAAGGGATGGGTGGTCATCATCACTGATGGATTCACATGAAGGAGTGAGGTGATATGACTCACCAACCTTAGGAGAGGGATTTTTCATTGGCTTCCTTGTGAAACTCCTTAGAGACTTTCATGATGGAGGTTGAGGTGAAGGATTGGAGTGTGTAGAAGATGGAAAACTAGGATAGTCCACACATGCAGGTGGTGTTGGAAGCTACAATTGAAGCAATTGTTCTATTGTCATTGATGTCAAACCTTAACTAGTAAGACTATTTCTATTTAAGAAAGTACTATATCTATTTGAGTGTTGCTAAGGGGTATGCAAGGTTGGTAACAATAGCACCTAAGGAAAGCTTGAGTTATCTTGATACTTTGGTGAGTACTTGATTATGTGGCACAATGATAAGATAATATATTATTTATTTAAGTAAGAATGAAGACTAAACTGGTAGGCTTAACCGAGCAAAAGTAAAGAAATCTAGTTTAAGTTGAGTGTTGTTAGTGTCTAAAATCTGACTAAGGTGGAGAATTTATATCCAATGAATTTAATTTGTTTTGCAATGATAGAGGGATCAAAAGACAGATGTATACACCTAGAACTCCTCCACAGAATGGTATAACAAAGAGAAGGAATAGATCTATCTTGGATTGTGCAAGGACATTAATGATTGAAAAGAATGTTGCACAAAAGTATTGGAAAGAAGCTATAAGTACAACTATTTATACTCTTAACTGAGTACAGATCAGGATAGGTACAAATCTAACACCTTATGAGTTGTGGCCTGGGTATGCACCTAATGTAAAGTACTTTAGAATCTTTGGAAGTAAATGCTACATATTAAAGGATAGTAGAAATGAAAAATTTGATGCTAAGAGTGATGAAGGTATATTCCTAGGCTATTCCACAAAAAGTAAAGCTTATAAGTGTTTGAACTCTACATTAACAAAATTGTGGAAAGTCTGAATGTCAAAGTTGATGAGTATGCAGATAAAAATGAAGTTGATAGTAAAAGAGAACCAGAAGATTACATATCTTTTGTGTATATAGAATAAGGAGAGCCAAGTGACAAACTTGCACCTGATGTCAAGTCTCAGGTAAGCAATGTCGAGCATCAGGAAAACAATGCCGAGAGAGAATAAGAATGTTTCAAGAGATAGGAAGATGCTACCAAGTATCCGGAAGAGGTTTTCAAGCATTCAGAATTTGAATCTGACAATCTTGTTGGTGAACCTGATGAGAAAAATGAAAGAAGAGCAGAACTTGTTCTGGTACAATATGTAAGGAGACATCATAAGCCTAAACAGATTATTGGAGATAAGGATACTGGAATTATGACCAGAAGCAAGAAAAGAAATCCAACATGTCTAGTATGTTAATTTGAGCCTAAGACAACAAAGGAAGCATTGGGAAATGAAGATTGGATAGAAGCAATGAATGAAGAGATAGACTAGATAGAGAAAAATAATACCTGGACTCTGGTGTCAAGACCAGAAAATAAGAATGTCATTGGGACAAAGTGGGTATTTCATAACAAATTGAATTAGCATGGTCAAATAACAAGAAACAAAGCTAGGCTGGTGTGCAAAGGCTATGCACAAGAAGAAGGAATAGATTATGGCGAGACATTTGCCCCTATAGCAAGATTGGAAGGAGTAAGGACTCTGCTTGCATATGCTGCCTATAAAGATTTTAAGGTATACAAAATGGATGTTAAGTCTACATTTTTAAATGGTATATTAGAAGAAGAAGTGTATATTGAACAACCAGAAGGATTTGTTGATCCAAACAAAAGACACATGGTTTGCAAACTAAATAAAGCACTGTATGGACTAAAATAAGCTCCCAGAGAATGGTATGAGAGACTACATAACTACCTGATACAGATTGGATTCTCAAGGACAAATGACATAAGCAATCTATACATGAAGGATGAAGAAGGTTAAGGAATCTTGTTAGCTATGATTTTTGTTGATGATATTATATTTGGTGGACAAGACATCTTGTGTAAGAAATTTTCAAGTGAAATGCAAACTGAATTTGAAATGAGTATGTTTGGGAAGATCAAATTTTTTGTTGGTTTGCAACTGTATCAAATGGAGAAAGGCATTTTTATCACTCACTCTAAGTATGTTCATGAGATACTGAAAACCTTTGGTATGGAAGATTCAAGGCCAGCAAGTACTCCCATGGCTACTGGACAAAAGTTGTCTAAAAATGATGATGTTGTAGAAGTAGACTAGACTTTGAATTGATCTCTTATTGGAAAGCTACAATATGTTGTACATAGCAGACCAAATATTGCATTAGTTGTTGGGATTGTGGCAAGATTCTCTGCCAATCCTAAGGAAACACACATGATGGCTGTCAAAAGAATAATGAGATATTTGAAAGGCACTGCTGACTATGGGCTGTACTATAAGAAGCATGAGAAATTTGAACTGAGAGTGTACACAGATACTAATTGGGCAGGAAATGTAGATGATAGGAAGAGTACTAGTGGTGGAGATTTCTTTCTTGGAAAGAGATTAGTCTCCTAGACAAGTAAGAAACAAAATTGCATTTCCCAATCTACTGCTGAAGCTGAGTATGTGGCTGCAGCTGTGAATTGTTCAAATTTGATATGGATAAAGCAATTATTGGTAGGCATGAAAGAAGAAATCACTAAACCAGTTCTCATTTTCTGTGACAACACAAGTGCTATCAACATCTCTAAGAATCCAGTGATGCACACAAAGACCAAACACATTGCAATCAAGTATCATTACTTGAGAGAACTGGTACAAGATAAAGAGGTCCGAATGAAATATGTGAATACAAAAGAACAACTAGTAGATATATTCACTAAGGCTTTACCTAAAGAAGCTCATGAATGCCTAAGAAGTCAATTAGGGGTCCTTCCCCTAACTAAGGCTCCCTAGTCAAGCTAGGAGCACTACATCAAATGTGTTGCAAAGAATATTTAACAAATTGATGCAGAAACAAGTCACACTTTAGGAGCAACCTAGAGTTGTGAGAAGCACAAAAAAGACAAGAATCAGTCATAAGCAAAGATGACAGAGGGAGAAATACTAATTACTGAATTGAAAACATGATATCTACATCTATAGGATGTATGTCTTTGGCATTTTTTGTCAAAGAGGGAGATGATGTGAGATGAATATACAGATGAATATAATCGGAGATGTGAGATGATCAAGACAAAGGGAGAGATTCAGTGGATGGTCATACAAGCATGGCTAATTGACTCTATATCAAAATGAAGCTAAGGATATTATAAATATTTTTGATGGATAGATAAGTTTTGGATTGAAGCAATTTAAGAAAGTACTATTGTCATTGATGTCAAACCTTAACTGTTAAGATTGTTGCTATTTAAGAAAGTACTATATCTATTTGAGTGTTGCTAAGGGGTAGGCAAGGTCGGTAACAATAGCACCTAAGGAAATGTTGAGTTATCTTGATACTTCAATGAGTACTTGATTATATGGCACAATGATAAGATAATTTATTGTTTATCTAAGTAAGAATGAAGACTAAATTGGTAGGCTTAACCGAGTAAAAGTGAAGAAATCTAGTTTAAGCCGAGTATTGTTAGTGTCGACTGAGCTAGTATATGCCAAGTAAATTCATTGTTGACCGAACACCAGTTAATTGCCAAGGAAGACAGTATTAGCCAAGGAAACATTTTTTGTGTTGACCAAGCTTTCTAGTGAAGACCGAGAAGTTGAACATAGTATTGAGCGAGCATCAATATTTTTCATTTGAGGAAGAATTTAGATTTCCAGCCGACATCATTGAATTCTTGGATTATGTAAAACGTGTTGAATTTATTTATTGATTGTATGAAAGCATTTATTGCACTGTAAAACATTTTATTGTAAATATATTGAGAGATTCGACATATTTCTAGAAGGATAGCTGAAGAACATAAAGTAGGATAGATTCAATGAATCTGACCTAACCCTAAGATCTATGAAGGAGATTAAGCGAAAAAAGATGTATTAACCTAATGGAGAAAGTATTAAGGAAACCTAAGGATGAGATTGATAGAGTGTGGAAGAGAAGCGGAAAGAAGATGATGAAGTGGATGCTCAAGCATTGTTGATGTTATTGATTGTCTAAGCAGACAAGGCTAAGGAAAAGAGTCATGATTGCTTGAAGAGAGTACCAAGCAGATCAATGATGGAGAACAACTGATTCACCCCCCCTCTTTGTTTTTTTAAATCATATTAACAGGTGGGGTAGTGGATTGTGAGCTTGGTTGAGGGGATTATTGTGCATGAAAGGAGGTGGAGGATGGCATGACTAGATAGTTCACATAAGTGGGCATGGAGGAAGCTTTTAAACTAGATTGACTAACAGGTGAGGTAGGGGTGATGGATTGAGGCATGGGATACGAGGTGGATGGAGGGATGTATATTTCTTGTAGAAGGGGACTTGTGATAATGTAGGTAGGACTAGAAGGTCATAGATTGAGATAGGATGGAGGAGATGGAGGAGAAAGGTATGATAGATTGGATGGTGGATTAGCAATAGTATGGGGATTATGGTGATGGATTGGAAGGATGGGGTCATGGTTTTGAAAATGGGTTGGAGGATAACAAGATGGAGGATTTGGATTAGGATTTGGGGGATAAGTAGGTGCAATATAGGAAGAAGGTATGGATAATGGATTTCCTTTGTCAAAGGTATGATAAGGAGTACTAGTGGATATGCATGGAGAGCTGATGAGGTAGTTTGGAGAAAGGATGAGGATGGAAGGAAAGCTAAAGCTAAAGCTCAGATTAGGATGGCCAATGAGTTGGATGAAGGATGAGGATGAAAGGAAAGCTAAAGCTCAGATTAGGATGGCCAATAAGCTTAGATTGAGATTTGGATCAAGCTTAGGATAGGAGGAAAGACAGACTCCAAAGAAGATGGAAAGGGGATGAGGGATGACCAAGATGACTTTTCTAGCCTTGGATATGGGGAGGAATGGAGGATGATATAGATGGAAAGGATGTGGGATGACATGAAGACCATGATTAGGAGACTTAGGATGACATGATTTTTGACACTTGGGTTACTTCTAGACTGGAGGATTGGACTGACATGGAAAAGGATTTGTTTGTAGACCTTTTTGATTGTGTATGTTCAACAAATGTTTTCACTAGTTTTGTAACTTCGAGAACATGCACAAGAAATTTCTACCTACAAGATAGGCTAGTATCACAACCTTTTCCCACAACTTGGTATCCCAAAAGAGGAATATAGAAGGTGAGTAATCTTCAGGAGACTCGGGAAACCACTTGGCTCAGTCCTTGCACAAAGATCATGATACCTTCGGGAGTAGATCGGGTGGGCCTCTGATTAATTGCTTTTAGTGAGATCTGTGGTGTCCTCCCAATCAATTTGTACATGCGTGACTCACTTAAGAGCCTAGTTGACCAAGCCAAAATCATAGGGATATTCACCTACCTCGAGCTACCATCAACATGCCTCACCTGAGATTGGGAGGATAAGGCAAGAGTTTGCTCAACACCTTATTTCTATATTGGTCGGGGAAGTACCAGTTTGAGGTAGTTCTCTAGAGAGGAAGCGCTTTACTCTCTGGACAGGCCTCGCTAGAAGTAAAACAAATGAACTTGTCCTAGTTCAATTGTTTTACGTCACTTAGATTAACAAGGATTTGCAAAATTTGAACAACTCCTAAAAACACATAAAAAAGAGTTCATTTCCAAATTGATTTAGTGATTTTCAAATGAAGACTTGCAAACAAACATGTTTAGGATTTGTTTTGTTCATTTCTTTGAAAACACAAAAAAGCTTGTGAAAGAGATTTTGCAAGTGTTTTATCCTTTTGCATTCAAGATTGAGTTTTCTTGTTTTTAGAATCCAAAATGAAGTTGTTTGATTGCTTTGTTCATTTTGATTATGCACTCAAGATTTGATTGTTTAGAGCCCAATTTGATTAGCACAGAAAACTAGCTGATGAAAAAAAAAACTACTTTGAAAATTTTACACCCCTTGCAGAAGGCATAACTTTCTGCTCACAACTCAAAAATATGCGTCATTTACATTGTTGGAAAGATAATCCAATTATCTAGAGGCAAATTTCAATAATACAAGATTGTGGGAAGCAATCATAGCCCAAAAATGCTCCAAAGACCTCCAAAAATGCAATTTACTAAAACATCTAAAAAATGCAGATTTTTTGATTATTTTTCTTAGGCATTCAAGATTGGATTTTGATTTATTTTAAACACCAAGAGAAATGTATGAGGTTTGTCTTGTTCAATTTTATCCTTTGTTTATTTTATGCCCAAATCAAAATGATGAAGTGTTGTGTAGGCATACAATGTTCATTTTAATGCACCAAAGAAAAGTGAGTTAATTCTGTCTTAAAAGTTTTAACCCGCATTCCCACAAAAACTTGCAATCCTGCGATAAAAAACCGTGTTCCTGCGAGACTGTCAGAATAAAAAAAAGATAGAAAGCAATAAATTTTGAAGAGGGATTGATACCTACGGACGTGCTCCCATGGTCAATGGTGTTCTCGCGAAGTCAACAGTCGATCTCACGTTGTGGGAATGAAGGCAAAAATTTCAAGATTTTTAATTAATGTCTTACGGCTTACAAAAGTCCATAGGCAATCCCGCATGGTCAAATAGTGTTCCCACATTACAGGAATGTGATCCTACAAAAAGGGCACAGAGAGTTTACTGGTGAAGTTTGGGACCGAGAGCAAGAAAAAGATGGGAAATAGAAGTTTCTTCATGGGAATGCATTCCCGTAGATCGTACAAGCATTCTCGCAGACCGTACCTGCATTCCTGCAAAACTGTGAGTTTTTAAAAAATTTTGTTGTGTGAAAACTGAAGGTGGGAATGATGGTGCAAATGTGTCTTCTTCAGCCTCCAACCTGCAAAATACACAAAAACACCTTGCAGAGCACTCAAACAACAAGAAACATTAGTTTTTGGTTAGTTTTGCAAGTAGAAATAGATGAGAAAGATGAAGAAATGACCCATGAAGTGGGTCCCACTAGGCGTGCCAAAATGTATTACTAAAATGTAGTGTTAATGAACATAAAGCAAGCTAAACATTCAACAATACAAGCTAGCTAAACAATTAGATTGGACCAAAGAAAGATTGAACTAAAACCAAAACAATGAAAACCTTCTTTGTTGAAGAGATGTTGTCCAAATGATGGGGAAATGTGTGCTCATGAACTTGGCTCAAGCTTCAAAGATGTAGGAGGATTTTGGCATTATGATGTTGCTTTTGATGTTTTTGGCTCTTAAACTAGCATTATAACTTTTCTTTTGATGGTAGATTTGGAGGTAAAATGAGATTATAACAATGTATTAATGGTGAATGATTTTGATGGAAAAGAGCCTTCAATTTATAGGCAAAAGGAAGGGTGAATGGATAGTCAAGATGGAAAGATGAGGAGGGGTTGAGATGCATCCAAGAGAGAGAACATGGATTGTGCTTTCTCAAATGCATAGCATTGTGACAAGTGTCACAATGAGAGAGGTTGAAAGGAGAGGTCAAATCCTTGAGAAATGTGACCATTTTGGGAAGAGGTATGGGGGACAAAGGTGTAAGAGGGAGATGGAGTGTGTAAGAGATGTGTAAGTGCATTCATGGTTGACATGAGGTGTGGGGGTTGGAGGATGTGAGGATGTGACAAGAGAGTTGACTTGGTTTGGCTTAGGATTTTTTAATCCATGGATTATGATTGTGCAAATGTTTAGGGTGTGATTAGGCTTGGATTAGGAGGCAAGTGGGAGATGTAGGAGGATGTGATGGGAGTGGAGAGAATGAGTGGAGGGTTAGATTAGCTAATCATGGGTCATTAGCTAATTAAGGAAGATTAGTATGTGTGAATGGGTTGGGTTGAGTATGAGCTACATGTTAGGATTTTTGGGATGGGTTTAGTTGAGGGTTAAGGTTGAAATTAAATATTTTATTTAATTCCAAGTGGGAGGAAAATGGGGTTTCATGAATTAATTTAAATAGATAAATATATCCATTTAAATTATTAGAAGAATAGGGATTAATTAATTATCAGACTGTAGGTTTGTCAATTACATAATTAATTGGACTATAGTTAATTAATTAACTTAATTAACTAGGGGATGACATTAATCAATTAAATAATACATGATTATTTGATCAATATTGTGAGTAAGATGACTAAATTTAATTAAAATCGTTAATCAAATTTAGGTGTCTACAATTAGGTAAATTGGTATCAATGTCAATAGTCTCATATTCATCATTAACATCATCAAGAGTATCTTCTTCATCAAGATTAATCAAAATATAATCTAAGATATGAATAGAATCGTCATAATAATTCATCTTAACATCATTATTAACAACAACTTCTTCTAACACATCAGACAAAGGCTGGTCAAAAGAAGGTAAAGAAATTTGAAGAATAGAGGCACGAGCCTTAGCTTGAGCCTGCCGCTTCTTACAACATTCATTGGCAAATCAGTTACATTTTGTCTTGTTTGAAATATGTTGAGAACTAGGAGGAACAACCATCAATTCCTTCATAGGTTCTATAGGAGGATTCTTAGTAGACTGAAAAAGAAACACTAGGAGCTTGATTAACAGAACTAGAAGCAATGGATAAAGGAGGTATGGAAGGTGTAGGAAAAAGAGAATGGTTAAGATCCATTTGAGGCATGCTTAAATCAAGAATCTTGTGATGTTTATAGGCTTGATATGAGAGAAATAGGTTATTAGGTCGAGAAGGACATGAATTAGGTAATGAAGTCCAAAAGAAGTCAAGGGTAGCACAATCCCTGGGCCTAGAAGGTTGATATAAACTATGATTAACTGTCTTCACTTCTTCATCATGAATGAAATTAATACACTTATGTATAGGAGAAGAAACGACAAGCATGGATTTCAACCAAAGAAAACCAAAATTAACTTGAAATTGATTATAGGTAGGAACAACAACAAAGGTAGTATCCACAATTTTACCACAAAGTTCAATAGGCAATTTAATAGAAACAAATGATGGATAGAGAAAACCATTACATGTTTGGATCCACACATTAGATGTATCATAACAATCACATTGTAAATTCTTCATAAAAATGTTTTCTTCAATGATGACATTAAATAAGGATGTAGGATCAACAAGAAAACCATGCGTATGTATCTTAGAATCATAGCATAAATGTAGAGGGGACCATCAAGAGCTTTAGTAGTCTCAGAATCATCAAAAGTAATCAAGAGTTCCCTAGGTCTTTTATTCTTAGGTTGTTTTTGAGATTTAGGTTGAGGTTTCCGTTTAGGCTTAGGTTGAGGAGGAACTTGAAGTTATAATTGAGATTGAGGTTGGGATATAGATATAGATTGAAGTAAAACAACATGCTCCACATGGTTAACAATATGATTGAGATCATCCATCTTTGAATCATAAATAATATCCACAGAAGATGGCTGAACAATGGTATTAGTATCATGTGTAGGTAAAGGATTCATATAGATTTGGAGGTTTTGATTAGGAGGAGAGACAAATTTTCTCCCACTACCATCAAAATTATCAACATATAAATCATTAGAATCAATTAAGTCTTGAACCTTATGTTCTAGAGAATAACACTTCCTAGTATCATGGCCATTATGACAATGGTATTGACAAAAGGCTTTAGAATCAAAGGATTTGGATGCCATCATAGTAGATAAACAAGGTTGAATAGGAGGAAAAGTAATCATATTAGCATTCAACAATTTAATCATAATAGAATGTAAAGATTTAGTAAGAGGAGTAAATGTACGATTCAGACGAAAAGAAACAGATGCAGAATTGACATTATTGGATGGAACAACAACTTGGTCAACAACTGCATTTTCTTGTTTATTTATCTTGACATAGTTAGGTTTTTGAAACTTGTTTGGATTGGGAGCATCATCACTCTTATCAAGTAGAACAAGAGCCATTGGAGTGTTGCTCTCAAATTGACTCACTTGTAATTGATAATGATGAAGCATTGCACAAAGTTGTTGAAAAGAGGTAAATTCAGTAATCAGAATCTTATCTCTAATATCCTTTTGTAAATTTGCAATAAACATATGCTAAATATCAATATCAAGAACATGATAAGAAATTTGAGCTTACAAATGCTTAAATCTACAAATAAATCCAGTCAATTTTTCTTTAGTATTTTGTGTACAATGCATCAAATCAGTTAAGGACACTTGGAGACCAATGTTATTTTGTAATTTTTGGATATAGGCATTAGAAATTTTTGGAAAATAATCAATAGAATAATGAGGCAAGGAACAATACCATTCCAAGGCCTTATCATGAAAAGTTCTAGCAAACAACTTGGCTAAAATCCTATGGTCATGAGCATAGTCACTAAAAATGATTTGAAATGTTTTAACATGAGTGACAGGATCTCCCTTACCATTGTAATTCTCAAGATGAGGCATATCATCTTGCTGAGGAACAGGTTCACGAATAATGTCTAGGGATAGAGAACTACCCATGTCAAATGTAGGAATACAAAACTTGGATTGGGTTAGGGATGCAAGTTGTTATTGTAAAGAGGACATAGTTTGAGCCAAACTAATGATCATGGAATCATTAGAAGAAATAGGAGGCATAGAAACATTAGAAACACTAGGACACGTGTAGGAAGTGGTAGGAATGGAAGACACAACTAGTGGAACACTGGGAACCACAGTTGGAAGAGGGTTGGAATATGTAAAAGGAACACTATGGTAAGAAGGTTGTGATGTAGGTAGAGACATTGGTGGAACACTCATAGGAAGATATGGAATAGATGTCATCACCAAAAGAGGAGTATAAGTAGGATTTCTAGGTAAAGGAACGAAAGAAGGTTACACACTAGTGACAGGAGGAGTGAGTCCTAAATATTTATATTCTTGAGCTAAAGGTTTGACATTTAAATGGAAAATATGAGTGATACCACACAAGAGATTAACACCTTGATCACTATCCCAAAGAACTTTCTTAAGAGCCTCTATAGCTTGAATAGAATCTTGATTATGGTTTTCTTGAATAAGCCAATTTCCCATTTTATCAAGTTCAGTTGAAAGTTTTTGGACTTGTTCAGGAGGAACTCTTAAAGCATCATCCTCATCATGAGATGAGTGAGAAGAGTTATGCTCCATAGTAGGATTGGAATCATGAGTGATTAAATTGTCATCTAGTATCCTAAGGAAAGGAGAGGAAGACTCATGCTCAAAGAAACCCATAAGTCTGTGACTTCTTCTATCCAGAATATTATAAGTAGGACTAGAGGTAGTAAAGATCATATACCAATGAAATGCAAATGAACTAAACTAGGAAGACAGAAGACATGTAAATGCAAGAACATAAAATAAAATTAATCTAATATACATGCAAGATCTAACATGAAATGTAAATCTAACACCACAAAAGAAATATTTTTCGTAAGCGAGTTCACCAAAATGTAATAGATAATAATAATAGTAGAGGGGGGAGGCAAAGATGTAGGGAATGTAAAGATAATGTGATGTGAAGGGGGAAATAAGATTTTATGCTTAACTCCTAAATCCCAAAGGAAAGATCCAAATTGATTAACGATAAGAAAATGGTCAATGCATAAATGAATCAATCGATTAGTAATAATAAGAAAGAGGAAAACCTTATATTCCATTTTGGAAGGGAGTATTTAAAATCTTAATTGAAATGAATTGAAGACAAATACTAACCTCCAAGTCTAATAGATTTGGAAATTATTTTTTTCTGGTGTCTATACTGAGATTCTGGAAATTCTGCAACCGGATTTGGAATAGAAACAAAGAGACAGAGAAAACCCAAAAATATTTTTCTTTTCTGTGTCAGGTCAACCTTAACCTAGATGAAGGTCAACCTTGACCCCAAAATGTTGACCTTGACCTGCACTGCTTCGACAAAAATACTATTGGTGAATCTTGAAAGTTTTTCGAAAAGGGTATCAAAATCTGCTCTGTAATTTGTTGTTTTGATCCTTCACCTACAAGAAAAAATGGTTTTTTTGTTTGGATGAGGGGTTTTCCTTGGTCAAACTCTGGTTTGGAATTAACCTTTAAAATATAATTGAAATGACAAAGATAAACAAAGTAAATGAAACAATTCACCTTGCTTATGTTGAAAACCCTTGTGGAGGATTCAAATCCTTGAATGCACAAGTATGGATGCTCCAAATGAATGTAGAATTGTAGAATGTAGGATGTAGGATGTCTCAAATAAATTTTCTTTATATCTTCAACACCAATCTTGAATGGATCTTGGATTTGGAAGAAACTTGAATGGATGTGAATGGAGAAATATTTAACAAGAGGGCTCCATAGAGCTTTGAATCCTTCAATAGCTACCAATGGATCTCCTTGATGAATTGAATACTTGAATGCTTGAATGCTTGAATGCTTCCTTTCTCTTTGCTTGATTATGTTTTTCAATTATAGTTGATACATTTAAATGAGAGGAGAAGGCTTCCTTATTTAAGAGTCTAGGGCACAAATTTCTAGAGAGGCCAACATAGGAGAAATAAATTCCCATTAATCCTATACCCCTAGGAGTGGACCTAAATTAAATATATTTAAGAATTTACCATTTCAAAGCTTGAAATAGCCGACCCAGAAGAGGGAAATTAATTCCTTCCAAAACCCAACATCTGAAAACCTTCAGAAAATAAAATCTGGACCTTGGGTCAAGGTCGAGGTCGACCTTGGCCTAGGTTAGGGTTGAGGTTGACCTTGAGCCTAAGGTCAAGAATCTCAAGATTTCAGTTTAGGATGCTAGAATTATGTCGAGAAGAAGTGGAAAATGGGTCAGAACAGGGGAAAAAGCTAGATCCAAGTCAAAGACCCATTCAAGGCATTTGATAGGACCCCAAACCACTTACTCAGAGGGATAAACTATTCCTAAATGGAAGTGCTTCCATTTTCTGAAAATACAACATGTAAATATTATAAATTAAAACAACTTATCCCAACCCACATGAGCTATGTCTAATACATTTTTAAACAAGTTTAAAATATTAGTGTGTAGCAGTTCTAGTGAAATTAAAAACAAAGACATTAAATGAGTAGGGAAGCAGTAGCTAAATAGAAAAAGAATGGAGAGAGGATAAGGGGGTGTGATGCTAGTGGGAAGATAATGATAGTAGTGGAATACATTAAAAGATTGAGATTGTTGAATAGTATAGCTTTTATTTATTTACCTCACACTTTCTAATAATATTTGAAAGACTTTCAATTATTTGAGTGAAGGTGATCATATTGTATTTGAATTTTTATTGATTGAGATGTAATATATTAGTTTGGAAAGACTAAATTTTTTTACCAACACAATTACAATAGTCTAGTTAGTAAGATTTGAAACAAGCACCTAAACAACAATGAGCGGGAACAAGGTCTTGGGCTCTAGGTTTTCTATTTCAGAGGAGCTGTGTGTTTCAAAGGATGATGAAGATGACCTGCTTGAGATTTTGCAGGGTCTAGCATTTGGGGGCTATCGTTCCTTTTAGCTTTTGGCCCTATTGGGTATCAGGGTTCAACCTCTTTTGATGTAGGGGGATAGTTATTTTCTTGTCTGGTTATTTTTCCTCCTCTCTATTTCTATGGAGCTCTTTGTTGATGCTCTGTGGCATTGCTTCTTGAGGCTTGTCCTGCCTCCAGTTGCTTTGGTGTGGAGAGGCTCATTTTTTCTTCTAAAGACCAGCATTGGTGGGTGGCTGTGTTGGTTCCTCTTTTGGGGCTCTCTCTGGGAGGCCACTCTCTAGGTTTTGCAGATCCCTTCTGTTGTGTGGGAGAGTGGTTTTGGTTCTTTTGGTGTTGTTCTGAGTGTTGTGGGGCTTGCCACTTCTCGTGATGGGAGATGGACCAATTTTATATGCTCTTTTGCTCCTCCCATGCTCATTTTTATGTTTTTTTGGGTTTCCTCCCTCTCCACTCTGTGGTGCAGCCCTCTTTTGAGGTGGGGTTTCACTCAAGGGTTCAATGGCTGCTGAAGGTTACTCTCCTTCTTCATTCTTCCATTCTACTTCCTATTGAGGTGGAAGCTCCTTTTGCGATGGAGGCTCAACCTTTTGAGGTGGCTCATTGCTGGATTGAAGAGATGTTGAGTGTGGGTGCTCTTCTTGCGAAGGACTGGTGGAAGCCTTCTATGGAGGTGGAGCAGTCTCCTATTGAGGTGGAGATTGTGTTCGTGAACTTGGAGGTGGAGGAGACTCCTATTGAGGTGGAGTTTTTTTGGGCTACCTCTTGTGGTTGTGCTAATGGAAGGAGATGTTACAACTTTAGCCTTGTTATTTTGATCTTTATCTTCTCTTCTCCTATAGAGGTGGACCCTTTTTCTATTGAGGTGGACAAGAAGTTTGCAGTGGGTTGGAATATCTTTGACAGCGCTAGTCTGGGATGGAGGTGTAGTCATTTCTGGACCTTCATTTTTGATAGAGTAAGATGGATAGGCTATTTGCAGCCTGAGCTTGCTTCTTCAATTTTATGGTGATGAAAGTGTCTCTCTCTTTCAGTTTCTTTTCTTCCTGTGATCAGGTGATTGCTGACAATTTTAAAGGGCTCACTCTAGTCCTTTGTTTTTTTTTTTTGTTAAACCTTGCAACTTTTGTGGGGGCTTGTCCCAAGATGATCTTTAAGTTTGTCTTTGATAGAGGCAGATTCGATAATATTTTTTAATTAATTATCTGCTCTCAGACTAGTGCTATTAATGTGCTATTAATGTGCTCCTAGTCTTTTGTTCCTTGGGCCAACACCCTCTTGCTACTTTTTTTTATCAAAAATAGTCTAGTCAGTAAAATGAATAAAAAATTATTTAATTATATAGGATCAAAGATGAGTTAATTAAATCATAAAAATATATAATCAATATTGAAGGATAAATGATAAACTAGTTTTGTCATAACTTTAAGATAATGAATTATTTAAATAATAAAACTATTTAATTAATAGAGGAAATGGTAACTTAATGAAATAATTAAAAATTATTTAATTAATATGGATTTAAAAGTTTTTGAGAAGATGAATGACATGAAAAGGTAAAAATATGTTAGTCATTTCATGAACTCTACAACTTGAATAAATATCATATCATTTTTAAATTTTAATACCAAAATATATATTTATTTTTTATATGAATGAATTGTAATATGCATACAAATTGAGCTGTAGAAGTGAAATTGAGAATAAGAAAACCACTTTACCCAAAAATCATATTAGAAAATCCTAATTATTTTAAATATAAAATTCATAGATCTAAATTCCCCAGGTTCCCAAATGTTTGTTGCATAACACCATACCAAGCTTTATTTACAACATACCAATTGCTCTAAAAAAGGTTCTAAAAGTCACTACTATTACTACCTCAAGTCTATAATATCTAATCGTACATATAATCTTGGGGTTTTCCCCTTTTAGCAAATTAAAACAAGGCATTTTCTTTTCACCAAAAACATTCATTTTTATATTAAGCCAGTGGGATTTTTCCCCTTTGTGACAATCATCAAAAGATGTGCAAATTTAACTTAAATTTTATAAACGTTGTCCACATCTTGTTATAGAGAAAATTTATATTGGTATTTTGATTATTTTATATAGATACTTGAGGCCATAGCTAAGATATACTACTATTTATTTCTTATAAGAAGTATACATTAGTCCTAGTTCAAGAGAGTATATCGGAAGGAAAGAACTAGCTCAAAAAACCTCTAGTCACATAGCTCAGAAAACCTATAAAACTAAACATAATTACATCCAAATGAAACCTTGCTACACCCAACTACAAAAAACATTAGTCAAAAGATCTCGAGGAGCCACAACCTAGATCAAATGCATGTATGAACCTCAACAAGTTGATACAAAAACCAATACAATGTGTCAAGCTACTCATACATTAGGTCATGCTACCAATTGAAGCTTTTGTACACCTAAGATATCTAAACATAATATCTTGAAGTGTAATGACTTTTAGAACAACTTTAAATTTTCTTCCTCTTGTTCATTCTAGCAATTTGGAATGTCTTCATCCAAAATCTTGGGACCTAGCTTTTATCTCAGACCTGCATGCTATCTCGATCTTGGGTGATTAATTTTGGTTCTCTATGTCCATAAGAATGGAAGGCCCTACTTACTAGTGAACCAAATCTATATTATCTACCTATGTTGCATCTATTTTTTCTACCTCTAAGGAGTCCTCACTACCTAAGCCATCATCCTTCACCTGTAATATTCCTTAAAACTAATTTTATCTAAAATATATGAAAGAATCTTCACCACCTTTCCAATTCATGTTCAATCTCAACATCATCTAATTTCCTCATGATGTCCTTTACAACATTATTAAAAAATAAATTAAGTTTGTAATCAAGATATCCTCATTTGATCTATTATAAAATACATCAAACCCCTACTTTAGAGCCTTATTAGATTGCTTGTTGTCCTAAGAACACTTGAGAACATAAATCTTGTACTTGTCATCTAATTCAATAAGCTTCCTTATGAATTCTTGGTCCTAAGTTCCGTTGGAATCCCTCCTCATGTAAACATTAGCCACTGCCTGGTTAAGAAATTATGTTCCTTCGGTAGTGGTCAACTGTTCCAAAGAGTTTGCAATTAGATGCAAGGCAAGGGATAGATAGTCATTTTTCTTATCAGCCTTAAACAAATCTAAGGGACTGAAACCCTTTTCCAAAAATTTCTCCTTATAATTATGAAGTAATACTTTTTCTAATTTAGATAAAAAATATTTCTCACTATCGACATACAAATAATTGGAAACTCTATCCTTCTCAAGTTGAAAAAATTCCTCAACCTTCAACAAATAGCTTTTCAAGAATAGAAAGTTTCATATTCTTCTAACATTAGTTTTTCAAATTCTTCAACATAGTGATCCATGCAACCAACTTTGTGTCCTCTACCTTTTTTTCATCCTGATCTCCATCATAATCACTCTAGCTACTATCTTAAACTAATATCTTCTTGCTTCCAAAAAAATGAATTTTTAAATGATTGACCAACATAATCCTTATTAGTTAGATGAGGATCTATTTGATGGTAACTCCCTCTACACCCGAATTTGCGAGTACATCTGCAATTTTTTTCCCTTCTCTATATATATGACTCATTGTAACACTCTCCAACCTTTCCATTAATTCCAACGTTGTGTCTAGGAACAACTTGTTGGCATTTTCCAAAATGGATTATGCTCTTAAGGCTTCCAATATACCTTCAGACAGATTTTAGGAGTGGTTAATTCCAAAATTTATAAGGAGCTTAAGGTAATTGGACCAACTAGGGACAAGACTATCCTCTGCACTTTTGGCTCAGCAAGACCAAGGTGGGTGTACCTAATCTAGTGAAAACTATACCCTTACAACACTAAGACTGAATTCATATACAAATGATAGCAATAAAGTACTAAATGCCAACCAAACATTCATTGAATCTCCATTGCTATGGACAAGCTAACAACTCCTCAACCAAAGTTTAAAATTTTAAGACTGGTTCTTGATTCAAATTTGATGATTGTAACAACCCTAATCAGTGTGTGCTAACAGGAGACCTACTCATTTAAACCAGTGCTTTATCCATTGGGCAAGAACTCCAAGACACATAAGATGCAAAGACTAGAAAATATCCAAGATTCATAGCTATAAATACATTTTTCACAATCCTTACTACTTATAAAGAATCCTTGTGCAGACTAAGATGAACTCATATCCCATCCAGAGAAATATTTAATCCAATCCTAGATCAGAACTCAGGAATGAAAATACATACATAAATAATTATGTAACGAACCATAAATTTAAAATTCATAAAACTGAACACATAGGAGAGAAAAGTGTATGCACCCTAAAATGGCCGCCTAGACTTCGGGCCCCATTTATTCAATTTGTCAAATATCAATTTTCTGAATCAATACTTTACAATATATTCAAATCAATTTCCTTGATCAAATCATAACTATTTCAATCATTTCAATAATCTCCTAAGGTTTAATCATGTCATCAATAATTTTATTTAATTAAAAGAAATATTCTCTCTTAAATAAATAAAATAACCTTATTTAATTGAAAGAAATATCTTTTAAATGAAATAAAATCTTTTTTAATTAAATGATTTTATCTTATTTAGAATAATATCTCTCTTTTAATTAAATAATGTTATCTTATTTAATTAATAGAGAATCATTCTTTTAAATAAATAAAAAGTCCTCTTAAAGCTCTTTGTGATGAAAAAAAAGGGAAACAAATAATTAAAAATAAATAAAATCCCTTTTCTCTCCACACTCTCTAAAAAATGAGCTTTATTTCCTCTTTTTGGATTTATCCCACATTGCTCTTGAGGATGCATTCTCTTCCACATTTTCCTATATAAGGGGCCCTCTCCTTCTCATTTTGAGGATCCGAGAATTTTCATGTTATTGTTATACTGCAGGTTTGGAGAGCAATCTTGGAAGAAGCTTGTTGAGCACATTTGGAGCTTGGATATTTGAGACTTCTTACTTCTTGTCTTCTTCTCTCATGCATTATGGAAATCCATAGTTTAGATTAATATTGCATTCACATAATAGTTTAAATTCATGTTTCCTTTCATAGATTAACATTGTATAAGCATTCATTTCAATAGAATAGTTTATTTCTTGCATTGTTATCATCTAGACTAGTTTCATTTGCATGCAATAACTTGATGATCATGGAGATTAGCATGCTTGCTATTCATCTTTGAATCTCTCATTTCTTGGTGTACTTGCATGGGCATAACTAGGTCAATCTAAGGGCCTCATATACAAACCCCTGCACTCCACGAATAGAGAGCTGTGAATTATTGTTTGAGACCTCATTCTTGAGTGTTCTTGAATGTAATGATTCACAAAAGTGTGACTACTTTCTAGCACACAAAAAGAACCAAATATTTGTATTAAGTATGATGAATCCTGCCTATGCATACAATATATCTCAAAATACAAGCTTGCAAATAATAGCTTAGACCTACAACTTTTTATCTCTCATTAACAAACACTGAGCAAAAAATTCTTACAATCCTGACTGAGAATAGGGTTCACAAAAATATGCTAGTCAAACACCAAACTCCCAATACCTTTGAATGATCATGAAAAATCCTTTTATCACAAGGATTGCAACAAGCATTTGATCATTCAAGACAAAATTAAAAACATCAACCACCCTTAAGAAATTGAATTATTACAGACAAGACATGCCACCTAGCACAAGACCATAGAGATCAAACTAATCATCAACCTGAGCAACACATCAGCTGGCGCCCCACAAGGACAAAGAAATCATCATTAAAACCCCTATTAATTTAGGCCACATTAGAGATGGCATGACTTTTTATCAAATTCTCCTTGGCATAAGCACCTCAGGACACAAAATCGGCATGTGACGACCACCATGATCTTACTCATAAATTTTCACCTGCAACTGAGCTAGAACATGATCAAATTTGATTTGGTTTTATGGCTTTTTGACTCATTGTCTCAAACCTTGTAGAAACCCTAGATAGAATTTTAAATTTTGAAAAAAAATGGTTACCACCAGGTTTAAAACATAATCGTGGATGAAATTCCTTCCCAACAACTCAAACAATCCTCATAAAATCCGCCCAGCTGGACTAGCAATTTTTCCACATAAAACTCCCTCCAATAGAAATATTTCATTAAAACCATGTGTGAAATTGTGGCACCTTAAGAATCTTACTCAAAAGGACATGTGTCAATCAGTCGCAGAAGTGCAAATATTAAACAATGAGAAACTTTCCCTTTGCGACTATGCGACTATCATTGATCCTTCCCAAACATGTCAAATCTTTACCACTAAATCATGACAATCCCTTTAACCCTAAGTCACTCAGTGATCTAGCGACTGAAGACTTCTTGCGATCACTTGATGTTTGGCCTGACCCTGGTTTAATCCTAAGAGCATGCGAATAAAGCATTCACTAAATTGCTAGATGCTCTCTTAACCATTAGTTTCATTTGGAGAATGAGCGATAACCAATGATCAAATCTGCATCAACGGTCCTTGTTTAAAGATTAAAACTAGTCCCACTACCGCTACCCTTAATTCATCCTTTCAATCGAATGACCGTTGCAACATTGTGATTAGTAAATCTTCATTCATCTTTTCTTTGCAGATGTGTGATAACCGTCGACTATGATCATTCTTTACCCTACCTTATATGTTGAAAAATATAGCCCCACTGACAACATCCACATCATCATCATAATAACCAATGAAAATCAAACATATCTGCAACACCTAGCATCAGACCCACCACATCATCATTCCTTTACCCACTGGAAGATCTGACGGTTGTCGCAACATCATGATCAGTAATAGTTTGTGCACTTCTTTGCGGACTCACGACAACTGTTAGATCTTTAGAAAGATGTTGGATGATTAAAACCTGTAGTAACTAGGTGCAGCTGACAATAGGGACAAGTGGCAATCAGTCGCAACATCGCAAAGAATAAAATATGATGTTAGGGAAGCTTTGTGAACATGCGACAACAGTTATATCTTATTTGTAATCCACCCATTCCATAGCCCTCCCTTGGAATATTGTATGATTCCTTTCCTTCTAAATCTCCCAAGTTATGATTGAGGATGAAGTTATCCATATGTTTCCAAATAAACTATTGTTCCATAGTCTCGACCAAGATTGGAATAATGTCAAAATATCATTTGGAAGTGTTGAAATCAAGCCCAGTTTGGCGCATAGTCATTGCCAACACTTTTTAGAGAAAAGGAATGTAGCATATGATTATCATCCTCTTCAGCGTTGTTGTACAAGAAACAAATTGATGAACCTTTAAAACTTATCTTTTTGAACAAATCAGTTGTTAGAAACTTTCCTTGTAGAGAAGCCCAAGTGAAGACGATCGCCTTTGGTAGACATAATTTATCCCAACATAGATGAACCGGTAGTTGTGTTTTTTCTCTTTCTTTCATACATGATAATGCATTATATCCATCCTTAGAATTGTATACTCCCTCCTTAGAGCCTCCCCATATTATTTCATCATTACCTTATTTCAAAGAGATAAATCCATTTTTGAGGATTTCTCTTATCAACTCAATACCTATTGGTGGTAGGTCTAGGTCCTCAATTTTTTTCATTCCCTTATATGATCAAGATTTGGATCTGTAAACATAATGTAAACTCTAACATATGTTCCCTAGTTGAGTTCACAAACATGTTTGATTCTATTTGTTGGTGTTCTTTTTCCCCACAGGTCAGCTTGGCATTAGGATTGACAGGGCTAGTGTCACATTCACTCAACACTCCAAATCTGACAGGAAAAAGGGCCAACTGACAAGGATCAAAGAGAGATCCTTGTACACTTTAAGATCCACATCACTCAGGTGGGTGTACCTCATCTGCACACTCATAAAATTTGTGTCACACTATAGGCCTGTAGGTAACTGACTGTGGAATGGTTCTCAAACTCTTCTAGGTATCATGTACCTCAATGAAGCCAATATCTCATGCAATAGCCCAACTTACATGGAGTGAGTATGAAAACCAGAGACCTAACCTATCAACAAGAAAGGGAAAAGGTGGGACTAAATGAAAATGATTTGAATGGATAGAAGGGACCCCTGAGATACCCTAAGTCTCTCATAGACCAGTGCCTTATCCAATGGGCCACAAAGTTAAATACCCTACTGCAAGAGACAGCTATGAAATAAGGAAACAATATATTCAATGTGTTGATGCCTTACATCAATCACACACCCTGACCAAACCTCAACTTAACAACCACCTGTGTATTCAAGCATGTTATTATCCATTCAAAGGATTTTAACCCTCCCCTTAGAAAAGACCTATGAATCAGACAATACATTTACTAGCATCCACTTGAAGACAAGCATGACATGTCCTTGATATTTTAGCCCATACATACATGAACACTAACCCTGAACCAGTTATCTCTGTGAAGACAACTCCACTTGCAAACACATAGGCAATACAAGCAGACAAATCAAACACCCTTGATGTATGATCAATGAATTCAAAGCTCAAATGGAGATAGCTTGGTAACAGTAAGAATAAATTGAGTTCTTATACATAAGACAAATTTGCTGCAGCATGCATTATATTCCCTTGAATCAACAATGGAAGAAGAACACCCTATATGCAGAGAAGAAGAAGAAAATCTACAGGAAAAGGACCCTTCCTAGAACTGACAAAATTTAGAACCCTTACACAGTCAAAAATTTCAACTATTTATACCACTGGTTACCTTGGAATCCTAAACCAGTAGGATGCAACAAGCTACGGGTAACCAGGGTTAAGACTTCAACCACCCAACCAATCAAAAATTCGTCAAAATTTAAAACTTCTGCAAAAAGCCTCAAGCAACAAAATTTGTCGATCATCACATGGCAAAACATCCCTGCAAACACTCATGGCATCCTGGACCACACTACAATAGCAAGCACCACCAAACCAGTCAAATCTAGCCATGAAAGCATTGAATTCTAGTACCTTTGGTCGCTGCAGATCCTCAGGAAAATCAAATTCAAACTGCAATGGTCACCATGCAATTCACGGGCTTTATGTTCCTTAACTATTTTCCCTTAGTTGCACAATCGCGCGGCCATCAACTTGACTGCCACAGAAAAATGGGCTTCATCTTATGCTTGGTCACATGATCGCAAGGCTCCCAACTCACCCTTGTGATCATGCGACCGTAGTCTCTTAGCCATGGTCAACAGTTAGTCACAAACCCTTTGCAAAGTCCTCAGCCCCACCACCAATCGGTGACCAATCAAAAACTAGCATGCCAGAAAGACTAGCATCACAGACCCACCCTTAACTCCGCACCTGCGATGTCTGGCAGTTAGTCGCATGATCGCATAGCCCGAAAATGGGCTATGCGAACATGTGACAACCCGCGGACCGTTACCTTGCGGCAACCACATAACCGCCGCCGCATAAAGTTAACACCTAGGGGTTTTTCGCATGATCGCAAGCCATGGAAATGGCCCTTGCGATCATGCGACAAGGCCATTAGACCACCA
Organism: Chamaecyparis obtusa; assembly: GCA_027943335.1. NCBI lineage: Eukaryota > Viridiplantae > Streptophyta > Pinopsida > Cupressales > Cupressaceae > Chamaecyparis > Chamaecyparis obtusa. The sequence goes on along the minus strand of BSBK01003472.1, from coordinate 1,599,835 downwards.
CATAACCACCACATCCAAAAGAACACTGCCACCTCAGCATTATCTGATAGCGGACCCTCTGCAACAAACCCATCGGCATCCAATCGGATAGTGGGCGCATGATCGCATGAGGTGAGAATATTCCATGTGATCACATGCCGACTGTAGGATCAATAATCTTTTCAAATGAACCGGGCCACCTACCATCCTGCCACCTTAGACTAATTGGAAGATGCCAAATCACCACCTGCTATCGGGCCCCAGGGACACATGTCAACCGTTCGCATGATCGCATAGCCAAAAACTGGGCTATGCAATCATGCAACAGCCAACCAAAGGCCACCACATAACCACCTCCGGGACCACAACCAAAGAAGCTTTACCCTTTGGGGAATTAGACGGTTGTCGCAAAAGTGTAAAGGTTAAACACTGTGCATCTTTACCATGCGAACCTATGCTGACCACTGATCTTATGTGAACTTTAACCACACCAAGCAATGGGAAGAACTAGGACCCACATAGATAGGTGGCAAGCGATTGCATGATCGCATGTCAGAAAAGTCTGACATGCAGCCATGCGACAACCAATCACTTGAAACCTTTGAAGACCTGGGTCCACCATACAGTCAGACTTGCACAGTTAGAGAATGCCAACAAACAGGGCAGAAGTGTGGGGTCAAAAACACACAGGGCTTTCGGCGGAAAAGATAAAAAACACATAAGGTTTTTGACATCAAAAGATAAGTGCACAAAGCTGGAAGGCACACGGTTGAAAATAATGAGGGTTTTCACACAAACTGAAAACATCATGGATTTTCAAAAATACTGTGGGTTTTCGACACTATGGCAGATTCTGAAAACATTTCCTGCAGACCTTGAAACTTGAATAACTTTCTGGATTCTACAATTCAGCACGTGTGTTTTGGACTGGAGCAAGGTGACACATTGAAGAGCATGGGGTAGGACATTTCAAGAAAACTTGCAAGGAAATGGGCTATTTTCAAAAGATTTTTGCTATGACAGGAAAATGGACTAACAGTGGCTCTAGTTGGGGACGATGGGTAACTTGTGCCCATGCGAGAATTTAGGATTTCTAGGAGAGCAGACCACCCACTGGACAAAAATAGGGAACTTCAAAAAATGCAAGGAACAGGAAGGAAAAATACACAACAGGAAAGAGAAAGTATTTATAGAAATTTACAAGATTTACAACTTTACAAATTTACTTGATGGCCCCAGGCCACCAAAAGAAAATCATAGACCCTCCTGCATCAAAAATATGGTTTTCATCCACATATGTGACCCCAAGTCTGAAAAAATCTTTACCATTCTACTGCAAACATATGTGAATAACCATTGGCTGAGAAATGAAACTATGCTGATCACTACCCATGTCTTTCTAGTCACAATTACCATATTCATATTCAAATTCCAAGAAGTTGGGAACATCATCTACTTCTCCTTGATGACTAGAAACAAAAATTTGATCTAGTAATGCATTAGAGAATGGAACATATTGACTGTCATGTATTACCATAAAATTACCTGGATGAGAAGGAATTAGATCCTTTGATTTGCCTTCTTGCATTGCCTCAGCCACTAAGCAACTTGGTTCTTCAATGATGTCTTCATGAATTGGATCATGAACCAAGTGAAGGTCTTCTTTAAAGCTTTTGTGACAGGGGAACACTACATCATCATTTTCACGAAAAGAATTTATGTCCCAACTATTGAAGACTAGATCCTCAACACTGTCACACTCAGTATCATACTTTGCAAGAGAAGGAAAAGGACTTGAACAATAGACTTGCTCATCACTGCAATCTTGATGATAGGAAAACACACTATCATGTCCTTCTACTTCTTCTTCTGCAGGGTCATTACATGAGGGGATCTCTGATAAAAAAGGATCATCACTATCACTTTGAACACTAGCCTCATTATCAGTGTCAAAGGATACATCATAGGGGAGCTGCAAATCAAAATCCAAAGCAGTGGCATACCTCTAAAATTCTTCAGCCAATAGTGCTGAAATCCTTTCACTGCTCAATGGACTTTGGGCCCTGATATCATTTTCCTCAACCTCACCCCTAGTGTTGCAAATATCATCCTTGTGAGGAATAAGGATACACATTTCTGGCCCTAGATCATCTTGTGTGAAGAAATCAATGCAAGAATCATCATCTGCATCATAATCATATTCTTGTCTCTCACACAAAATATCATCAAACCGGGACAAGAAGACTGCCCTCTCATGTTGACAAGAAGAAAAATCTGCAGACAAAAAGGAAATATTGCCATCCTCAGATTCATCTTCAACATCCTCATATGCACTGATCTCAGAATTAGATTCATAGTCAACACTCTCTGCATAGTGAGAATCAACATCAGAAATACTGGCCTCCTCATGAACATCATCAGGAGCCACCAGTCTTAGCAATCTTATGTCCTCTGCTAACTGCCAGTTCACCATTTTCAACCTCGCTAATTCCTTCTTGAGAGCAGCACCTTTATCAAAATGCTCAACAAACTTAGCTCTCAACACATCCCAAGAAGGGATTGAACATGAGGGCAAGGAAAAGAACCACTTCCTTGCACCATCAGAAAATGTGTGCATAAATAATCTCATGGCAATATCTTCATGTTCAACATCCATACCTCCAAAAATACCCATGACAACATCAACATGCTGGCTTGCAGAAACAGATCCACCAGCCATGAATCTTGGCAAGCACTTCCCATCCTCAGTAGAGAACTCATTAGGGGCACCTTCAATGCCATCAAAATAAAAGGGGCTATATTCCTCCATAACAAACTTCCCACCACTTATCCCTTTACAGCAGTGCCACACACTTGATAGGGAAACATTTTCAACAAAAGAATACCTGAAAGTTTCGCAGCTTGAAACCTGTTGACTGGAAAGCAAGGTAGATCTAGAGCTCACTATGTAGCTTCATCAAGTTCTTTTCTTTTAGAGTCACCACCTCCTTGTAGAGGAAAAATGTTTCACTTTTCTTTATGTTTCTTCTTTCAGTCAACCAAAATTTAACCAGGATTCATACACTGTTTATCAGGGAGTGCACTGATCAAACAAAGATTTCAGAGCCGCCACTCACAACTAGGTGAGAAAATTTTGCAAATGCTTGATTTTTATTTTTGACTCTATTCTAGACTCTCCCCAACAGAGTCTCCATCTTGTTGGTATTCTTTTTCCCCAAAGGTCAGCTTGGCATTAGGATTGACAAGGCTAGTGTCACATTCACTCAACACTCCAAATCTGATAGGAAAAAGGGCCAATTGACAAGGATCAAAGAGAGATCCTTCTACACTTTGAGCTCCACATTACTCAAATGGGTGTACCTCATCTGCACACTCATACAATTTGTGTCACACTACAGGTCTGCAGGTAACTGAATATGGAATGGTTCTCAAACTCTTCTCGGTATCCTATACCTCAATGAAGCCAATATCTCATGCAATAGCCCAACTTGCATGGAGTGAATATGAAAACCAAAGACCTAACCTATCAACAAGAAAGGGAAAAGGTGGGACTGAATGGCAATGATTTGAATGGATAGAAGGGACGCCTGAGATACCCTAAGTCTTTCATAGACCAGTGCCTTATCCAATGGGCCACAGAGTCAAATACCCTACTGCAAGAGACAACTATGAAATAAGGAAATAATATATTCAATGTGTTGATGCCTTACATCAATCACACACCGTGACCAAACCTCAACTTAACACCCACCTGTGTATTCAAGCATGTTATTATCCATTCAAAATATTTTAACCCTCCCTTAGAAAAGACCTATGAATCATATAATACATTTACCAGCATCCACTTGAAGACAAGCATGACATATCCTTGATATTTCAGCCCATACATACATGAACACTAACCCTGAACCAGTTATCTCTGTGAAGACAACTCCACTTGCAAACACATAGGCAATACAAGCAGACAAATCAAACACCCTTGATGTATGATCAATGAATTCAAAGCTCAAATGGAGATAGCTTGGTAACAGTAAGAATAAATTGAGTTCTCATACATAAGACAAATCTGCTGCAGCATGCATTATATTCCCCTGAACCAACAATGGAAGAAGAAGAACACCCTATATGCAGAGAAGAAGAAGAAAATCTACAGGAAAAGGACCCTTCCTGGAACTGACAAAATTCAGAACCCTTACACAGTCAAAAATTTCAACTATTTATACCACTGGTTACCTTGGAATCCTAAACTAGTAGGATGCAACAAGCTATGGGTAACCAGGGTTAAGACTTCAACCACCCAACAAATAAAAATTTTATCAAAATTTAAAACTTCTACAAAAATCCTCGAGCAACAAAATTTGTCATTCATCACACGGCAAAACATCCCTACAAACACTCATGGCATCTTGGACCACACTGCAATAGCAAGCACCACCAAACCAGTCAAATCTAGCCATGAAAGCATTGAATTCTGGTACCTTTGGTCACTGCAGATCCTTAGGAAAATCAAATTCAAACTGCAATGGTCACCATGCAATTCATGGGCTTTATGTTCCTTAACTGTTTGCCCTTAGTTGTGCAATCGCGCGGCCATCAACTTGACTGCCACAGGAAAATGGGCTTCATCTTATACTTGGTCGCATGATTGCAAGGCTCCCAACTCACCCTTGCGATCATGCGATCGCAGTCTCTTAGCCGTGGTCGACAGTTAGTCACAAACCCTTTGCAAATTCCTCAGCCCCACCACCAGTCGGTGACCAATCAAAAACCAGCACGTCGACAAGACTGGCATCACGGACCCACCCTTAACTCTGCACCCACGACGTCCGACGGTTAGTCGCATGATCGCATAGCCCCGAAACGGGCTATGTGAACATGTGACAACCCGCAGACTATTACCTTGCTGCAACCGCATAACCGCCGCCGCATAAAGTTAACACCTAGGGGTTTGTCGCATGATCACAAGCTGTGGAAATGGCCCTTGTGATCATGCAAAAAGGCCATTAGACCGCCACATAACCACCGCATCCAAAAGAACATTGCCACCTCAGCATTATCTGACAGTGGGCCCTCTACAACAAACCCGTCGGCATCCAATCAGATGGTGAGCGCATGATCGCATGGGGTGAGAATATTCTATGTGATCACACGCTGACTGTAGGATCAAGAATCTTTTCAAACAAACCAGGACCACCTGCCATCTTGCCACCTCAGACCAATCGAAAGATGCCAAATCACCACCTGCTACCAGGCCCCAAGGACACATGTCAACCGATCGCATGATTGCATAGCCAAAAACTAGGCTATGCAATCATGCGATAGCCAACCAAAGGCCACCACATAACCGCCTTCGGGACCACAACCAAAGAAGATTTACCCTTTGGGGAATCGGACGGTTGTCACAAAAGTGTAAAGGTTAAACACCGTGCATCTTTACAATGCGAACCTGCACTGACCACTGATCTTATCTGAACTTTAACCACACCGGGCAATGGGAAGAACTGGGACCCACACAGATAGGTGGCAAGCGGTCGCATGATCACATGTTAGAAAAGTCTGACATGCGGCCATGCAACAACCAATCACTTGAAACCTTTGAAGACCCAGGCCCACCATCCAGTCCGACTTGCACAGTTAGAGAATGGCCAACAAACAGGGCAGAAGTGCGGGGTTGAAAACACACAAGGCTTTCAGTGGAAAAGATCGAAAACACGCAAGGTTTTTGACATCAAAAGATAAGCGCACAAAGCTAGAAGGCACACAATTGAAAACAATGAGGGTTTTCACACAGACCAAAACCATCATGGATTTTCAAAAATACTGTCAGTTTTCGACACTGTGGTAGATTCTGAAAACATTTCCTGCAGACCTTGAAACTCGAATAACTTTCTAGATTCTGCAATTCAGCACATGTGTTTTGGACTGGAGCAAGGTGACACATTGAAGAGCATGGTGCAGGACATTTCAAGAAAACTTGCAAGGAAATGGGCCATTTTCAAAAGATTTTTGCTATGACAGGAAAATGGACTAACACTATTTGCATCCATTAGATTGCTGATGATTGAATATCCCCCCACAAGAGGCCTATGAAAAAAGGGATTTTTTTCCATCCTTTATGTTCCATGATATGTGGTTAAGTATAATATCACTGCATTTGGAAATAAATTTCCAAATATGAGAAACACTTGGGAAGTTAGATAACCTTAAAATATATTCATTCTTGAATTTGTTAGATATTTACCTTTAATGATTCTTACCCATTTAAGATGTGACTCCCTATGAATTTTCAAAATAACTTTTCCCCTAGTGCTTTTTTATGCCATAGTTGGCAGGAAAAAGCACTAGGGGATTGCATATCCTTTCCCATGAAATTAAAGAATAATTTTTCTTAAATCTTGAAATTAAAGAAAAATTATGATTCTTACCTCCATGCTTGATGGGATTGCATATCCTTTCCCATGAAATTAAAGAATAATTTTTCTTCACATCTATACCCTGCTAGAAGAATTTCCTTAACTTCTTTATCAGATCAATATAAGATCTAGTTGATAGGGAAATACATGATATTAAGTATATAGGGATTGAAAAAAATGTTGCCTTTATTATTAAAATTCTTCCTTCCCATGTTAGCAATTTAGATTTCCATGATTCCATTTTCCTATCTATTTTATCTCTTACTAATTTCTAAGTTGTAGTTGATTGTAGAGATTTATCCAATGGCCTAGATATGGTCAAGTGACTTTACCATTCTTAAATCCTAGCAAGTTCCTTAAAACCTAATCTTGGACTTTTAGTTTCACAAAAAAGAATAATATATGTGATTTCTCCTGATTTACTACTTGTCTTGAAGCTTTAGAGTATGTTTTGAGCATTCCTTTCAATTATAAGGCTTATCCCTTATTCCCTTTTCCAAATAACATAGTGTCCTTAACAAATTGTTGATGTGTCACTGGTTGAACTAAAGAAGTCGCTTACACCCCTTTCAAGTTTCCATTCTTTTATAGGGTGGATAACTTCCTTCCAAGAGCTTTAGCCATAATGACAAACAAGAAAGGTGATAACATATCTCCTTGTTGAATTCCTCTTGAAATGTTAAAAAAGATTGAGGGTTCCCATTGATAAGAGTAGAAAACCATGGCATGGATATATAGTAGAATATTAGATCTATCCACACTTTGCGAAATCCAAACCTTTCCAACATTTAGCCAAGAATCTCTAGTTCACATTGTCATACACTTTTTTACATCTAGTTTAATGATCATACTTGGGGTCTTAGTTTTTTAAATAGAATGAATAGCTTCTTGGGAAATGATTAACTTGTCAAAAATAGATCTTCCTAAAACAAAGCTTGTTTGTTCTTCTTCTATTAATTTTGGGAGTAAATTTTTTAATTGTTTGGCTAAAGCAGACCTTGTAGATGGTGTTACAAACATAAATTGGTCTAAACTCATCTAAGAATGTTAATTTTTCTTTGTTTGGAATGAGGGTTAAAAAGGTGTTGTCTATTTCTCTCAAAAAACTTCCATAGATTCTTGTTGCCTCTAACGCTTCAATTATCTCAAATCCTAAAATTGGTCAACATTCTTGGAAGAAGCCAGCCGAAAATCCATTAGGACCTGGTTCTTTGTCTAGATGAATCTGAAATAAGGATGTATGTATTTCTTCCTCTAATAATTTAGCCATCAAAACTTTGTTATCCTTAGCTGTCACAATTTGAGGGATGTCACTTAGCATCTCTTGTTGCACTAACAAATCAGAACCCTAAAAATTATTTAGTAAATTTGAATAGAAACTCACTATCTTTTTTTTTTTTAAATTTCTGTTTGATCTTCTATAATGCAACCATTTCCATCATTGATCTTATAAGTTCTATTAACAGTACTCCTTTGTTTTGTACCGTTGTAGAAAAAATTTGCATTCTTATCCCCTTATTCAAGCCAAACCTCTCTAGATTTATGCCTCCAAAAGATTTCTTCTTTAGCCAAAATTTCCTCATATTCCTTTAATAACTCATTTTCCTAATAGAATCTTTCCTTTTCCATTACATGAAGAGTGACTTATTCATTCAGTTCCTTCATGCTTTGTTTAATTGATCTCTTTATTTCAAAACCATTTTTAAAGTGGTTCTTGTTCCATTCTTACAATTTTACTTTGATTTCTTTGATTTGGATATAAAGCAATATAATTTGGATCCTTCAAGCTGAGATTATTTCCACCATTCATCTATCAAACCTAAAAAAAATTCATATTTCATCCACATGTTTTCAAATTTGAAGGGATAGAACATTGGTTTATCTTCTCTCAATATGCCCAACTATTTGGGAAAATGGTTTGATCTCGATACGAGAGAAATGGATGCCTTCAAATAAAAATGGAAAGAAGCTAAGTCACCTCTGTATAATAATCTATCCAATTTTATGCTATATGACTAAAGCCAAGTCTTACTATTGTTCCATGTGAATATTTCATTCTCCAAGTCAACCTCCATGAAATTTTCCTTTGTCACCTAGTTTTTGAAGTCAATCTGTGGCTGAAATTATTTTTGTATACCCCTCTTTTTTACGATAGATTGAGGATGGCATTGAAGTCTCCACCAATGATGAAATTATTTTATGGCCAAGATCAAAGAAGATTACTTATCTCTTCCCATACTTACACTTTCTTTTTTGTCATTATCAGACCATAAACATTAATTAAAGAGAACTTCAAATTTCTATACAAGTTGTGCACTAATCCTCCTAGCCAATTGAATATACCATCCAAATTTTTAAAAAGAATTGTGCTTGGGTTCCATAGGATTTACAATCCTCCGAGGCACCTATGGCTTTTATTGATTGTAATTCCCATTTGTCTATTGATATTTTGAATTTTTTTATTTGGTCTACATTTAACTTTGTCTCTTGAGGCATGATTACATCTTCTTTGAATGAAAAATTACACCATTTGATTAAATGCTACTTGTTAGGAGCATTTGTGCCCCTAACACTCAATGAAATAATTTTGATTTCTCTTTGGGAAGGAACTTCCCCTTCCTTGTATTCCTAGTTTTGGGCTTCTTACTTCTATCATTCCTAATGGCTCTGTATATTCCTCCACTTCTTGTATTTGAATTTCATAATTCTCTTTGTCATCAAATAGGGCTAAATCAAAGGAATCTAGCTCTATCTCTTCATGTTCTATATCTCTTCCCTCTCGTAGAATAAATTCATTTCCTCTGGACAACCCAAATCCAACATCCTATCAACAACGTCATATTTTCTTCTTTCTATAATCTCATCTCTTGAATCCATTGGACCTTTCTCATCTATTCCAAAGAGTTCATATACTTCTTGGAGTCTTCATGATATATTTGAATTTTGATTAATTTCCCCTAAGTTGGATCCTCCTTTATACTCTCTTCCTTCCAAATCATTGCTTGGTTTTTTTTAAGGTTTGTAAGTGGTATTAGATCACCTTTGATTTATACTTGAGCATCCTTCACTAATCTCTAAAGTTTAAGATGTAACTTTATATTCAATTTAGTAATCTTATCCTTATTCCAACTTATGTTCTTGTTCTCTTGTAGATAATTCTCATCTAATGCCAAATCCATAACTCTTTATTTCCTCAAGGAACTATTTGCATCTAGAAACTTCTTATCCTTATCTAATGCCAAACCATGAAAATTTATCCTCCTAGAAGAGAAATCTCTATCTTCCAATCTTCTATCCTTATTCTTATTGTTTAATGGAACCGATTTTGACCTTGATATATTATCCTTTTCCATAAATCTTAGAGATTTTTTATTTCCTATTTATAAGATGCTTGGTTCTAATGAGTTAATATTTGATTCCAACATCCTACTTACTTCCTTGTTGTTGGATTTCCCTTTGGGTCTACCTCTCCTTGGGTTTCTAGGAATTTTATCAATTTTTCCGTTTGGCATAAAATTTCCTTTTGATGAAAGTCTTTCTTTGTTGATTAGATCTACCAATCTTACATGAAGAATTTTCTCTGTACATCCTCTATAGTTTTATTATTATTATTTATAGGATGAATTGATAATGTCTATAATTTTTTATTCTAATATCTCATCATACTCCTTTAGATTTGTATTGTCAATATCTTTTTGTTTCTCCTTTTGTCTAATATTCTTCATTGTATCCATCATCCCCTCCACTGAAACTTGATCTGTTATTTCCTCTAAAAATTTTAGTATGGACCTCTTCCAAACATTATAGTATGAATCTTAATTGTCATTTCTTGATTACTTATGTTTGATATTTCATATGCATCTGATATCTATCCATTTTATCTATTGGGAACCATCCTTTTCCCCTTGAAACATCTAATTTCGTGAGAGCATCCTTTCTTCCTATATTCTTGAAGTAATTGAAGGCTTGGGATTCCATTCTTTTAAAATTGTGTTTCTTTTTAATCATGATAGTTTGATCCAATCTCAAACTCTCAGATATTCCCACATACCTAGGCCCCTCAATGTATGGCTTATTCTTAATCCAATGTTCCTTACAAAGTTGATATTTCTTTTCTTCATACCCTTGATGTCTAGTAGTGAAGAGTTTTCTTTCCTGTAACCTAGTGCAATAGTGAGTCTATCTCTAAAATAGGGACTAGAGAAACAACATGATTTTATCATATTTAAGTATTTGTCTTCCCCTTCAGGTTTACCGTAATGATATTTCTAAGAATAAAGTGGTGGGGTTTCCTTTAAATTGTCTCTAGTATTCCTCAAACCTAGAGTTCTTAATTATTGTATGAGTCTCCATACTTCATGGGTCTTCCTCCCCTTGGGTTTCCCCAAAGAATTTCATTGTTGAGATTGGAGGACCCTCAATCCTATCAATATAATCATAAGTGATCCTTTGAATTTAGGTACCATATTTTGAGGGTTCTGGGGAATTCTTTCTCAGTGCCCCTTAAATATAACATAGATCCTAGGGCTTCAAGTGTCCTCGAATAGGGTTGATTTAAGAAAGATTCCTAAATTGTTTCCAAAGACCTCCTAGATATATGTATTTTTGTATTCTAATGGGAGATAGTCAAATTGGATATAGATGAGAATGAATTTATTACAATGATATTATATATTGAAGTTTCAGATCGAGCTTTGCATATCTAACCCAGATGTTTTGAAACACAAATATTTTTAAAAAACCTTGTCTCTACTAACTTTAGATTTGAATATCGCTATGAAAAACCCACTTTCAAAATCTAGAATATGATCAACTTCTTCTAAATCATTCCAATTTTCATTCATCCATTTTTGGAAATCCTTTGATGAAATGGAGATATTCTAAAACTTGCCAATTATGGCTTGTTGTTGTCAAAGCTTCCTTGTCTGAACTTTTAGAAACTCCTCCGCAAATTTAATGGATGCTTTGCCAGCTGTGTGGTTTATTGGTATTGCTTCCTTCCTTTTACTTTCTTCTCCCTTCTCAGTTGTGTTGGCCCTGACCTTGCTAACTTCTCCCTCTTTTATCCTCTTATATTTCCATATTTGTCTTGTTTTGACTTTTAGGGTTTGTGAACCTAATCTCTCATTTGCTCCAACTTTTTTAGTCCTTTAAAAAACTCTCCCATTTTTCTAATTTTATCCTGCATTGGCTTCCAAAGATGCAAATTCCTTTTCTTACCTTACTGCTTTCATTACCCCTTAGATAAATCCATCTCTTTCTCTTTGATGCCATATCATTTTTCCTCCTCTTAGTTTTGAGTAACATCCCTCTTTTCCTAAAGATGTCCCAATGGTGATTCGACCAAGTTTTCTTTAAGAGAGCAGGATTGAAGGGCTTGCCATTTCTGAATGTTCCAGACAGATTGGAATGATGTTTGAGTTTATTTCAAATCTCCTTCCAAACCTATTCACCCCTCAATTATTTTTTCTATACTGATCTTTCACTAGGGTTAGAGTTATGAGGTTTCTGCTAGCATTTTTATAGTTATTCCCTTGTTTGTTGTTGAATACATCTCCAACTCCTTTATGAACCCCTCCCATTGGTCCTCTTGGCTAATGTAAAACTCCTAAGGCCTAAATTTCCTATGACTTTCTTCTGTAATGCTCCATGATCATTTCCTACCTCTTGGATGTTCTATTTGCTTAGAAACCCACAAGATGAAACTTCTTATTTTTCAAGAATTGGTATTTTGAAGATTGTGACATTAGGATAATTTATTTCTCACCAAGGTAGCTAGTAATTACATCTATAAGTCTTGATCTCATTTGTTCAACTCTTAGTATTTTCTCATTGGTTCTTAATCAATGAAATTAGATGTCAACTCCTTCTAATAAATAGATACCTCTTTCTCACTTGATTGATTTAATTCTTATCATAATTACAAGTTAACTTGCAATCTCTTGTGTATTTGTCATTTTGATTCACTCATCTAAGAGGCTTATACATGTATTCTATTATTTGATTTCAAAATTCAATCAATCAATTCATGAATATAAATAACATTATTATGTATTTCTAATTTTTGTACCAAATTCATAGGAATTAGGTCCATAGTTAATTTTTTTTTATCACATAATCTAAATTTAAATGAATGTTGAAATTAGAGTAATTTTTTTATGAACATGGTCATACGCTAGGATATGTTTTGAAAATAATGATTCATTGAGAATATAGCACTAAAAACTCTTCAAATAATTCTACGGATTCATGTGCAACTTAGACTAACACTACATCACCCTAGACAACATATTTCCACCACAATATCAAAATCTTCTTAGTAATTTTAGATATTCCAATGTTTGAAGGTTGAATTAAAATTAAACAAAGTAGGAAAAATAGAAAACTTAAATTAAACAGAGTTAAAAAAACAAAGAATTTAATAAAAACAAAGTAAAAAAAATATAACTTTTAAAAAATTAAGTAGAAAAAAATAAAGAATTTAAAAAAACAAAGTAGAAAAAATAGACAATAAAAAAAAACACAAAGTTGAAAAAAGCATACCCTTTAAATTCGATTCAATTTTAAGACTTTAAATTAAGACTTTCAATTCGATTCAATTTTATTTCCATAGTCTAAGAAAACCAGATCAAAGAGTTGGAGTTGATTTCCATAGTTTGAGTATTCTGAGTATTCGCCATTCTCAACAATTTAAGCCATTCGAAGAGCAGCCGAGTATGAGAACAGGTGCTATTATCAAAGCAGAAACAATAGTTTTGTCAGGTAGATAATTTGATGTGAAGAATTTTAAGGAAGAAAAGCTCTGTAAATCAAAATCAATGGAGAAAGAATTGGAGAAATTGTGCAGAGTAATGAGGGACTTCATGAGCATGCATTTGTATTATTTGCAGAAAAGCTCGTCAATAGTACAGGTCTTATTATTTCAGGGCTCTCCACAATTTCAAGATTATCTTCGAAGACCTCCACTGCGCCGTCTCACTGATAAATGCCTGGTATTCGCCATACCCTTTTCCTCTCTCAATTCTTGTTTTAAGTTGGTGGGTTCATAAATTTTATAGTAGTTTAACTTTATAATTTAAGTTCTGGAATTTAAGAAAACTGATACAAAGAAATATAAATAAATAAAAGATCATTATTCTTAAAAGATATTTAGAATTTTTTAAAATTGGCAAGACAATTTTAATCCCAATTTCATTCTTCCTGAGTTTTAAAATTGGGAGTTCTTATTATTCAAAGAAAGAATTCATCTCAGACTCAGTTTCGACGCAGGATACCACATCCAATGGTCATTCTTCAAGCCTATGGAAGGGGACAGGACTTTTCCTTTGCCTTCATGACCAAAACCCTAGTCCATGCAACCCAACCTATCCCAATTTGTACCCCACTCTAACATGAGCTTCAATGCCCTTTCAGCCGTCTTCTCTGCCTCCTCATACTTGCCTTGCAAAAGATAAGTGTGAGCTAGAACTGTATGGGGTTCCCCTACAAAGGGATTAAGCTCACAAGATTTTGCAAGAAGTGGTTGGGCTTTTTCATGTGCTTTTTCTGCAGGAGCCATACAAGTCTCTTGCAGCGATTTGATCTGTTGGAGATACCACAGCCCTGCAGTTATCAAATACAGGGGGAATCACAAGCTCTATTTCTTCAAACCCCCTGTTGCTAAGCTTCTCTCCATTGATCTTACCATTCTTTCTCTTCTCTTCTCGTTGATAAAGCTTCTCCTCCCTTTGATAAAGCTTCTCCTCCCTTACAATCAAATTATAAAGAGCACCCATTCTGGAAATGGAATTAACCCATAGCCATGGCTTGCCATCTCCTGGCCACAGAGCAGTCCAATTGTTTCCTGACCACTCAAGCTTCCCATTACTGTTATCAAACAAATTGTCCTGGAAACTAAACAGCTGGTCTATAAAATCTGTCATGGTCATGAACAAAAAGATTGCAACCAATCTTCTGGGCACCTGAACATCGTCCCCTGTTCTAATATGTTTCACAGCAACTCCCTCAGGGGGCAGTATTTTCTGAATTTTCTTTCTCCAATCAGGAAGAAAAATTCCATCCAACTCTCCCTCCAGAATCTCATATTTGTCATGGATAAGAGGCTTCCTGGGCACAATACAGAACATGTGCATAAGCTCTTCTGCTTCATCCCCAATAAGGTCTCTCACTTTCTACCTATCAACATTGGGCTGAAAAATTGCAAGATTGACATAAGAATTTGAATAAGCAGAATGACATAAACCACACCTGGCGAGGTGGTGTGAGTTTGATTCCTCCTCGTATTCATTTTTCTTTCTGCAGCTTCAGATCCTCTGCCTCGGCCTCTTTCAGTGTTTTCTCTGATTCCTTGAGTGCAGAAACTATTCAAAGGTATAGTTTGCTCTACTTCTCAAAGGTATTCGATGAGAGGCTTGATGTACCAGAAGAAACGACAAGGTAGTAATTCGCAACTATTGATTTACAGTAGAATATAAGGTATGAGTTACATTCATTATTTTTTTCATCATTTTGATACATAGGATTGAGATGTTACTATTTGAATGAAATTATGTAGCCATTGAATAGCAGTGCCACATAGAAGCCTGTAATAAATCAGATTTATATAAAACCAATTTCATTTTTCTTTTGAGGTTCAAGTTTATCAACATGATTTAAACCAGTTGCACAGTAGCTGCATTAAACATAGGCATATACCAGCAAATTGGTTCTCACATTTCTTTTGTTTTTGGTATTCAATACGGTTTCCATTTGTGTATTTGTGCTTTGGACACAATGTCCCTCATTTTTTACTTCATACTGACAAGCAGTACTAGCATATATGGTTTTCAATTAGTGGTCAAGGGAAAATGGTTTTCAGAGTTCTGTGTTTTAGGTTTCCTTATCTTCTTTGCATTTTCTTTACTGAAATCAGTCCTGGTCTCTAATCTCTCAACAGAATAGCTTGAAACTCCTGCAATAATCAATAATGTCACAGCAATCAAGAAAATTGATCCCAAAAACTAGGCCAAGCAGCAACAGAAAGAACAGCCTATGCATGTGAGAAAATTGATCCCAAAAACTCAATATAAAACTTTGAACTCAGTCCTGAATCTTTACTGAAATTGAAACTCTTGGTCTCTAATCTCTCAACAGAATAGCTTGAAAATTGATCCCAAAAACCAGGCCAAGCAGCAACAGAAAGAACAGCCAATTGGGGAAAAAGAATTGTGTTTAATGTTTGTAGTGGATTTTTTCCTCGCAAGGTGAAAACAGAGTAAAAGAATTATATGTTCTTTATCTTACATCTTCACAGAGATGAAGTCAAGTGTTTAATGCTCACTATGGTTTTTTCCTTAAGTCTTGTAGATAATGTAAAAGAATTGTATTTCTTCAGCTTACAATAATCTAAGAGAATCATACCCCTAGTGTTGAAGTCAATTTTTTAAAAAATTTAAATACATTGTTGAAATTAGATAATTGTAACAACTAAGAAATATTTTTAATCTTAATAAATGAATAAAATATTTTTAGGAAGGGGTCAAATTGCCCCTTCCATAGGCTTGAAGAATGACCATTGGCCATGGTCATTCTTAAAAGCTTTTGCCTTTTGCAATGTGTGTCTCTTAACATTGAAAATGTTATTAGAATCGCAATATTTACTACATATAACTCACATTCTGATATGAATAATAATATATAATATTAAAAAATCACAAGACAATCCACTAACACTCTTTTTATTAAGAAAAATCGTGAACTATTTTTGTATGGAGTATTTTTACATGTGTATTTGAACCTTTGCATACTTATACTTTGAATTTACATTACAATGTTAAATTAGTTTGATTTTAGTGTAATTCAAATTTGGTATGTCTAAATATTATAAATATGTCAAATTGTGCTTCATATTTAGTATTTGTTACTTTACAATTAAATTTTACTTTAGAAAAATATTTTCACTTTATGGACTAACACTCTTTTTATTAAGAAAAATTATGAACTATTTTTGTATGGAGTATTTTTTAAAATTATATGCATCTCAAAATTTCCATTACATGTGTATTTGAACTTTTGCATACTTATACTTTGAATTTACGTTACAATGTTAAATTAGTTTGATGTTAGTGTACTTCAAATTTGGTATGTCTAAATATCATAAATATGTCAAATTGTGCTTCATATTTAGTATTTGTTACTTTACAATTAAATTTTACTTTAGAAAAATATTTTCTCTTTTTGTTTGCAAAATGTATGTATTTTGCTAACATTTAGATCATGTGTGGGTTTTAACTTTTTGTTTGCATAATGTACGTATTTTACTAACATTTAGATCATGTGTGTGTTTTAACTTTTTGTTTGTAGAATGTATGTATTTTACTAACATTTAGATCATGTGTGTGTTTTAACTAGATCATGTTAATTGTGCTTCATATTTAGACTTGTTTACTTTAGAACTTTTTGAACAAACATTGACATTCATTTTTTGTGCTTTAATTAACTTTGATGCATGCCTACAATTTTATTAATTTATTGAATTTACATTGTGTGAAGTGTGCATAAAGTCTATTTTTTTAACTATACACTTCAACTTTATAATTAACTTTGAACTTTTGCATGCTTGAAATTTGTGAGTGCACGAGTGAAATTCAATTTATGTGTGTCAATTATTTATTTTTTGTGTTTGAACTTTACTTATGATATTTACTCCATATGTTTGAGGTGTGTGGTTCAACAAACTTTAGAGCTTTACATTTATTTTATTTCATGTTTGTTCTAAACTAAGTTCAAACATCACCATAATTTGTGCAATAATTATACATGAGAAAGGAGGAGGGAGGGGGAGGGAAAGGGGAGGAGGAGGAGGGAAAGGTAGCAGGGAGGGAGGGAAAGGAGAGAAAGGAGGGAGGGAGGAGAATGAGGGAAAGGCGGGAGGGAGGAGAATGATGGAGAGAGGGAGCAGAGGGAGGAAGAGGGAGGATAAAGAGGGGGAGGGGGAGGGAGAGAGGGAGGAGAAGGAGGGAGAGATCTAGGGGAGGGGGAGGGAGAGAGGGAGGAGAAGGAGGGAGAGAGGGTGGGAGGGAGATGGAGTAGGAGGGAGGAGAGGGAGGGAGGAGAAGAAGGGAGATATGGAGAGAGGGAGAGAGGGAGGAGAAGGAGAGGGAGCATGAGGGATGGAGAGAGGGAGGGTGAGGGGGGAAAGGGGGAGGGAGGGAGAGGGAAAGGGAGAGAGGGAGGGGGAGGGAGGGAGGGAGGGGGATGGAGGAGAAGGAGGGAAAGGAGGGATGGAGGGATGGAGGAGAAAGATGGAGAGAGAGAGAGAGAGAGAGAGAGAGAGAGAGAGGAGAAGAAGTAGGGAGAGAGGGAGAGATGGTGGGAGGGAGAGAGCTAGGGGGAGGGGGAGAGAGAGAGGGAGGAGGAGGGAGATGGAGTAGGAGGGAGGGAGGGAGGAGAAGGTGGGAGGGAAAGCAAGGAGGGAGAGAGGGAGAGAGGGTGAGAGGGAGGGTGAGAGGGAGAGAGGGTGGGAAGGAGGGAGAGGGAACATGAGGGATGGAGAGAGGGAGCGTGAGGGGGGAAAGGGGGAGGGAAGGAGAGGGAAAGGGAGAGAGGGTGGGGGAGGGAGAGTGAGAGTGAGAGGGAAAAGGGGGAGAGAGGGATAGGGAGAGGGAGAGAGGGAGGGGGGAGGGAGAAGCAAAGGGAGAAGGAGGGAGAGAGGGAGGGAGGGGGAGGGAGGGAGAGGGAGTGGGAGTAGGAGGGAGGAGAAAGAGGGAGAGAGGGATAGGGAGCATGAGGGAGGGAGGGAGGAGAAGGAGGGAGTGGGAGGGAGGAGGAGGGGAACGGAGAGGGAGAGGGAGAGAGGGATGGGGAGAGTGAGAGGGAGGGAGGTGAAGGAGGGAGAGAGGGAGAGGGAGCAGTAGGGAGTGAGCGGGAGGGAGAGGGAGCGAGGGAGGAGGAGGGGGAGGGAGAGGGAGAGGGGGGGGGAGGGAGGGAGTGAGAGGGAGGAAAATGAGGCAGAGAGTGGGAGGGTGGAAAAGGAGGGAGAGTGAGAGAGAGGGAGGGGGGAGGGGGAGGGCGAGTGAGAGGGAGGGAGCAAGAGGGGGAGCGAGAGAGGGAGGGAGGGGGAGAGAGTGGGAGGGAGGGAGGAGGAGGGAGAGAGGGAGAGTAAAAGGGAGGGAGGTGAAGGAGGGAGAGAGGGAAAGGGATCAAGAGGGAGAGGGAGAGGGAGGGTCTGGGAGAGGGAGCGGGAGGGAGAGAGGGAGGGGGAGGGAGGAGGAGGGCTCTATAGAGGTAGAGGGAGTGGGAGGGAGAGGGATTAGGAGGGAGAGAGGAAAGGAGTGCAAGAGAGGGGGGGAGGGAGTGGGAGGGGGAGGGGGAGGAGGGAGGGAGGTGAGGGAGAGAGTGAGAGGGAGGAATAGGAGGGAGAGAGTGAGAGAGGGGGAGGGGGAAGAGGAGTGCGGGAGAGGGGGAGGAGGGAGTGGGCAGGGGAGGGGGAGGAGGGAGGGAGGGAGGTGAGGGAAGGAGGGAGAAAGAGGGAGGAAAAGGAGGGAGAGAGTGAGAGAGGGGGAGGGGGAAGGGGAGGGAGAATAAGAGGGAGGGAGCGAGAGGGGGAGAGGGAGGGAGGGAAGGAGGGAGGGAGTGGCAGGGAGGAGGAGGGAGAGAGGGAGAGGGAGAGAGGGAAGGAGGTGAAGGAGGGAGTGGGAGCGAGAGTGGGAAGGAGAGGGAAAGGGAGCATGAGGGAGGGAGGGAGAGGGAACAGGAGGGAGAGGGAGAGGGAGGGAGGAGGGAGAGAGGAAGAGGGAGAGGGATCATGAGGGAGAGAGGGAGGGGGAGGGGGAGGGAGAGGGAGAGGGAGGTGAAGGAAGGAGAGAGGGAAAGGGAGTGGGAGGGAGAGGGGGAGGGAGAGGGAGGGAGGAAGAGGGAGAGAGGGAGAGGGAGAGGGAGAGGGAGAGGGAGAGGTAGGAGGAGGGAGAGAGGGGGAGGTAGCATGAGGGAGAGAGAGAGAGAGGGAGAGGGAGGGAGGAGGAGGGAGTTGGAGGGATAGGGGAGAGGGAGGGAGGGGGAGGGGGAGGGGGAGGGAGGAGGGAGAGAGGGAAAGGGAGAGGGAGAGAGGGAGGGGGAGGGAGAGTGAGAGGGATAGGGAGGGAGAAGGAGAAGGAGTGAGAGAGGGAGCGGGAGTGGGAGCGGGAGAGGAAGTGGGAGGGACGGAGGGAGGGAGAGGGAGTAGGAGGGAGCATGAGGGAGAGACAAAGATGGAGAATGAGGGAGGGAAGGGGAGTGGGAGGGAGCATGAGGGAGAGATGGAGAGAGAGCACGAGGGAGGGAGGGGGAGGGAGGGAGAGAGAGGGAGTGAGAGAGAGGGAGGGGGAGGGGGAGGGGGGAGTGGGATAGGGAGGGAGGGAGCGGAGGGAGAGGGAGGAAAAGGAGGGAGGGAGGGGGAGGGAGTAGGAGGGAGCATGAGGGAGAGACGAAGATGGAGAATGAGGGAGGGAAGGGGAGTGGGAGGAAGTACGAGGGAGAGATGGAGAGGGAGCATGAGGGAGGGAGAGAGAGAGAGAGAGAGAGAGAGAGGGAGTGAGAGAGAGGGAAGGAGGGACGAGGAGGGGGAGGGGGGAGGGGGGAGTGGGATGGGGAGGGAGGGAGGGAGGGGAGGGAGAGGGAGGAAAAGGAGGGAGAGAGTGAGAGAGGGGGAGGGGGCAGGGGAGGGATAGTGAGGGAGGGAGGGAGGAAAAGGGGGAGGGAGGGAGAGAGAGAGAGAGAGATGGAGGGAAAGGGGGAGAGAGGGAGAGAGAGAGGGGAGGGAGGGAAAGGGGGAGGGAGAGAGGGAGAGGGAGAGGGGGAGAGAGGGAGAGAGGGAGGGAGGGTGTGTGAGTGGGAGGGAAAGGGGAGGGAGGGAAAGAGAGGGAGAGGGAGGGAAAGGGGGAGAGAGGGAGAGGGAGGGAGAGGGGGAGAGAGGGATAGAGGGGGAGGGAGGAGGAGGGAGAGAGGGAGGGGGAGGGAGTAGGAGAGGGAGAGGGAAGGAAAGGGGGAGGGAGGGAGAGTGAGAGGGAGGGAAACTGGGAGAGAGGGAGAGAGAGTGGGGGGAGGGAATGGGGGAGAGAGGGAGAGGGAGGGATAGGGGAGAGAGGGAGGGAGAGAGAGAGGGAGGGAGGTAGGGAGGAAGAGGGAGAGGGAGAGAGAGAGAGAGAGAGAGAGAGAGAGAGAGAGAGAGAGAGAGAGAGAGAGAGAGAGATGGAGGGATGGAGAGAAAGAGTGAGGGAGCGAGGATAAGGGAGGGAGGGAGGATGGGGGCAGGAGAGAGGGAGGAGGGAGGAGGGATGAGAAGAATGGAGAGAGGCAGAGGGATCATAAGGGAGGGAGGGAGAGGGAAAAGGAGGGAGGAGGAGGGAGGCACGAAGAGGGAGTGGGAGGGAGAGGGATCAGGAGGGAGGAGAAGAAGGGAGAGAGGGAGAGGGAGTGGGAGGGAGGGAGGGAGAGGGAGCAGGGGGCAGGAGGAGGGAGGGAGGAAGAGGGAGTGGGAGGGAGATGGAGGGGGAGGGAGGGAGTGGGAGGGAGCAGGAGCAAGAGTGAGAGAGGGAGGAAAAGGAGGGAGAGAGTGAGAGAGTGAGATGGAGAGTGAGAGTGAGAGGGAGAGAGGGAGGGGGAGGGAGAGTGAGAGGGATGGAGTGGGAGGGAGGAGGGGGAGAGGGAGTAGAAGGGAGGGAGGGAGGGAGGGAGGGAGAGTGAGAGGGAGGGAGGGAGGGAGAGGGATAGGGAGCGAGGGAGAGGGAGAGGGAGGGAAAGGGGGAGAGAGGGAGATAGAGAGGGGGGAGGGAGGGAGTGCGAGGGAGAGGGGAAGAGAGTGAGAGGGATATGATTCCCTTTGATTATATTGAGCAATATGACTAAGTCAACAACCTCTAGTTTGAAATGGTTAATGGTGAGAGGTTTAGGAAGCCTAGACCCTCCCTTTTGTGCCTTCAATAACAAATGTTGAGCGATCTCATTCATGTAGACTTGTCTTTTGTTAGAAAAAATAGATTGAGAAGAAGGAATGGTCCATCGCTCGTATAGATCCTTCTCAGGAATACCCATTGCAGTTAAAATGTCATCTTTATTTATGTAAACTAAAGGGCTTCCATCTATCTTTTTGATGTATTTTTTTTCCATGTTGTACCTTCTAATGCATTCCACTACCAGCTCTAGGCATGTAATCACTGTGGGAAAAGCACTAGCTTCTGCCAGTCCACTATGAATTACCTCCTCTATCATAGAACCTAGAATAGAGTTTTTAACCTTGCTCATAATTTCTTCCACTGTTCCCGACCATATTAATGTATCATCACACTCAGGAAGAGAACTTATTAAAGGAGAAGTACCTCCAAAATTTTGAAGTGGAGGTTTCATGACGACACAACACAAATGAAGAAGAATAGAGAAACAAAGAAGCTCTAAAGGGTATTTTAAACTTCACAATACAAATAGATTCAATTTGTAACAAGAGCGCCAAGAAAAAATGACTAGCCTGTTATTTCATATAGTGCATTAAGCTTTGAGAGGAAAAAGATACCTCAACTTCTTTGTTATCCTTGCCTTCACTAGGAGAAAATTTCTACCATGACAATGGATATAACAACTAAGTATCACCCATTTATTTACCGATTCGTCACAACATTGCGGGAGATTTGTAATTAATGATGAAGTGATGGCCCAAAGATTTAGATAATGATGACAGGAGGTTTGCTTGATCGCCACATTAACTATTGTACTTTCCTATGAGTGAAATGACATTTAAATGTTACTTCTCTTAATGATTATATATGCGCTACACAGAGATGTCATATTCTCTGCCAACTATCACTTCCATCACATCGTCGTTGTCTATTTTTCCTCTTATTTTGAGAGTATCCATTGAACTTTGAACGCCAAACTAAGAAAGTTCAAAGTTTGAGTTCAATCAGGAACAAGACATGACTACCCTTTGGTATGTTTAAGAAAGCAAAACTAGCAGCCAAAAAGAAAAATTAGTGATCATTAAACCTTTTACAATTTGACAAAGTCAATTGAACCTTGAACTTTGAACTAAGAAAGTTCAAGGTTCAAAGTTCAATGATAGGACACGTTTTTCAAAAACATGCCACCTAGTTCATAAGAAAGCAAAAAGAAAACAAAACATATCGTAGGGTATTATTGAACCTTGAATCTTGAACTAAGGATAGTTCATGGTTCAAGTTCAACCAACAAGAGGTGTATGCAAAAAGGTTGAAAATGAACTTTGGTAAAAATGCATTCTGAAAAGGATTATGGGGTGATTCTTGAGAAGATTAGAGCCATGAATAAAAAGTGAAAATCAGGAGTAACAATGGCTCCATTTGGGGACGAGGACTCTTAAGGATGAAGGATGAACTTAATGATTTGGTTTCGCAAACTAGGGAATCAGAACAAAAGGGCCAAAAAATAGAAGACAAAAAAGAGACGAGAAAGAAATGACAAAAACAAATAAAAAAGACAAGTAGCACACCAAAACAAATAAAAAAGACAAGCAGCACACCAAAACAAATATATACAGAAAAATGGGACAAACCGCTAATAGTTGATACAATTTTACATCTTGACCATTAAAGGTTAGGGGAAAAATAGTACCGTCAAGATATTCTAGGTTGAATGAATTTCTCCCCAATGCTTTCTTGATGGGCATTTCTAAAGTGATTCAAACTTTCCATGGGTGCCCTTAGGTTCTCTTATTTTATCCCACAAAAATACTTGATCTCCTTCTATAAAATTTTGGGGCCTCATCTTTTGATCAAAGATCTTCTTGACCTAGGCCTGGTGTAAAGCAATCTGACTCACCATTTCCTCTCTCTTCTTGTATTTTTTTAAGATACAAAATCCATTTTTCTAGAGCATTTTAAAAACCTTGATCTTCAATTATTTTCTATAATTTAACAGTTTCCAATCCTAGAGGTAATGAAAGTTGAGCTTCCATACCATACACTAATTCAAATGGTGACATCTTGATTGCCCTTTTTGGAGAAGTGTGATCTACCCAAAGAGCCTCAAATAACCTCTTATTCCAATCTTTGGCATTGTCATTTACTAATTTCCTCATTATCCTTATCAAGTTTTTATTACTTGATTCTACTTGCCCATTTCCTTGAGGGTAATAGTCAGATGCATGAGACAAGTAAATGTCGTGATTATAACAAAATAGTTTTAACTCTTGAGAGGAAAAATGAGTAGCATTATCTGCAACTAAATTGCTAGGGACTCCAAACTTGACTAGAATATAATTTTTTAGGAATTCACATACTACCTCTGATGTAGTTTTCTTGAGAGGAATCACCTCCACCCATTTTGTGAATTAGTCTGTGAGTATATGCACAAAGATAGGGGACCAAAAAGGTGCCACTTTGCTTTTTGGTCCCCCATCGACCATAATGTGTATGCACTAAAGTGTGTGCACCCAATAGGGAACATGCACTTTGTAAAAAATAGTGCGTGCATCATATAGGGTGCACACGCTTTGCAAAACACCATAAAGTGTTTGTTGCATTTGGGAAAGCCCATATTTCTTTCCACAAACCCATGTTTGTAGTGAAAGAGGGCTTCCCAAGTGTGTACACAAAATCCTTTTGCTTGTTCAATCTATTTCATTTCGTTCATCCATCAATTTGCATAAAGAATGGCTCCACGACATCATCAAGCTCGATCCGGAAGAAGAGGTAAGTGTTTTTACAGCCCATGCCTCTTAATTATATTGAAATTTCAATTTTAAAGAAATTTATTTTGTTAAAATTTATTTTCTTAGATTTAATGTGTAATTAAAATTTTAAAATCTAATTTTTTTAATTGCTAGGAAGAAATGATCTCCCTGAATAAAACCGTCAACCAAACCCTCCATCGACTCATGAAGAAAATAACCAATAAAATGAACCTCAACCACCTCCACCAATTGAGAAACCTCCTCCTAGAACACAAGAAAATTTAATCAACCAAATTGAAAGACAGAAAAAAGAATTAGAATCTTTAATTAGGAGGTTAAAAGATTCTATTGCTACAAATCCTAGAAGGGAAAAACTTAAAAATTAATTGAAATCAATCTTGACCTACGTAGGCTCGGTTAGTGGGAAACTTAATTTATGGCATGGTAAAAGAGAAGAACAAAAATAATATTATGAAAATGAATTATCATATGAAGACATAAAAATAAAAAAAAATCACAAAAGATGACATTTGCAAACTCTTTAAAAACTGAGGGACATTGATACTCTTAGAACTACAACAAGGATGTTCCCCATTCATTGGTGCTTGAATGAAGACATAAAAAAAAGTTTTAGGAGAGATGGTGGATGCTCTTGGATTCCCCTCCCTATAAAAATCATGAGGTTCCTATATATTTCTTGAGGAAACTCTATTGCGAGTTTATACTCAAGGAGGTGCCAAATTATTTTAACTTTCTAGATTTTCAGGGTAGAGGAGGGGGGTCATCATTTGATAGAGAGGGGGCACATCGTGACACTAATGCACCTAGGGTTCCTATTGGCAAGCCATAGGTGGACCATGTTAATATTCCTTATGTTGTGAAGGAACATGTAGAGGTGGACACACTAGGCATGATTAGTGCTCTAACAGAGACTCTCATTTAATGTGCCACTCCTTTAGTTGAGAGTGACCATGGTCAATCTTTGAGGGGGTATATTTGTTGGTCATGTGGATCTTTGTGCACATTTGGTACTACCGAGAGAGAGGAAGAGGATCGTGGAATGATGACTGATGATTTTCTAAATATGACATTTGGCATTGAAACAGAGGTAAATATTTTCAAGTTCATTAAATTTCTTTAATCATATTTCATTTATAAAAAAATAACTAATTAATTTAGTATCTATTGATTATGATCAAAATTCAGGGTAAGAGTGTCAGTGGTGGTGGCAATGGAAATGATCCTCAACCCCCTTCTACACATCGTCGTCAAGTCCACAAGTATGTATCAAATAAAATATTTTAATTAATATAGTTGATTATTATTTAATTATATGAATGATTGTATCATAACTTATTGTGCATGTGCATTAGTTCACTAGTGGACCATCGACATTCACAACAGACAGCGAAGAGCATGGTGCCACTTTCCTTGAGGTATCTTTATTTGTATGTTAATTTTGATTTACTTGATTATATTTAATTAATAAATGAATGAATAACTAAATTACTAGAAAAATTATGATCAAAATCCAGAGGCAAAGTGGTCATTACGGTGATCATGTTCTTTCAGCTGGCTTTGTGATGTCATCATTGAGTCCATGGGTATATATATGTAATAATACATTATAATGAACATTCTTATAAATTTTCATGTACATGTGCACTAGTTGAATGTTGAAGTTTCGACATTGTCACTACACACTGAAGGATGTGGTGAAACCTTCATAGAGGTATCATTTATTCATTAGTAGGGTTGTAAAAAATATATGTAATCTTGATAACTACATAATACTTTTGTTGTTTTTGTATCATCTTAAAATGGAAGCACTTCTATGTTAAAATCATTTAGCCATCCAAGTGAGTGGTCCGGGGTCATGTCAAGGGCCTTGATTAGGTCTTTGCATGGATCTGGCTTTCTCCCCCTATTGCTTCTCTCTCCACCTATTTTCACTATCTTTCTACATTTCCTAGCACTCTGGAAATAGGTCCTAAGGTTTTTGACCTCAAGGTCAAAGATGACCTTGAGGGTAAATGATGACCTCGACCCTGACCTAGGGTAGGGTCTACCTCGTCCTTGACCTAGGGTTCAAATTTCAAGATCCCATGATTTTTAGGTGTCAGGTTTCAAAAATATTTCTTTTCTCGCTTCCGGGTTAGCTGTTTTGGTCTTCGAAATGGTAAATCTTTAAATTGCATTTAATTTGGGTCCATTTCTAGGGGTCAAGGTTAATTAAGATTTAATTCCCCGATGTCGGCCTTCTCTAGAGGTTTGTGCCCTAAATCACTATAAAAAGAAGCCTTCCTCTCTCATTTTCATAATCAAGTTTTGTGAGAACATCTCATATCCACTTTCATGATCAAGTCATCAAGTGTTCAAGATTTCCTCAAGCATTTCATCAAAAAATTTCAAGGAAGCATTCAAGTCCTCTTCTCCATTCAAGTTCTCCATTGAAGATCAAGGATTCAAGCATTCAAGCCTTTGAAGGAATTTGGTTCAAGCATTCAAGATTCATCATTCAAAACCTAAATCTAGCCATCATGATGGTGTGATCTTCCTTCAAGATCATTTGTTCATCTTCTAGATCCATTCATTCTTCTACCAAGGTGGATTCCAAGCATATAATCATGGAGGTTTTGGATTCACATTCATGGTTTTGATGTTATGTTCAAGCTTTCATATCAATATACTTGTTTATGTTCGAAATAAAATTGCATATCTATTAAATTGCATAGCTTCATTGTTAGATCTACTTCTACTACTTGCTAGCATTCTCCATTTTCAATTTCATTATTAAGGTTGATTCCAAACCGGGGTTTGACCAAGGCAAACACCTCATCCAAACAATAAAAACCCTCTTTTTCTTGTAGGTACAGGTGCAGGACTATGAATCAGAGCTTGGATCTAGATACCCTTTTCGACAAACTTTTGAGATCCACAAACAAAGTCAAAGACGACCTTCAAAATCTTAAAGTAGTCTTTGACCTTTTATCGGGGTCAAAGAGTGCCTGCTGCCAGAAACATAAAAGTTTTCTGGGTTTTCTTCCTCTCGGCATTTCCAGTCTAAAATAGGTTGTAAAATTATCTGAAACTGCACATAGACATCATAAATTAGCATTTTGTAGATTTTTGCTATTTTTGAGGTTAGTATTTGCATTTCTATTTTGCTCTGTTTTCATGTTCACAATATTTTCCATCACACACATCCCTCCACTACAAATACATTCCTATCCAATAGGGTGAACCCTAATTTCAGGTTATTCCGTTTCATTTTCAGTTATTAACATCAGAGACTTCTCCTTCTGTTCATGATACTTTAGATCATGGAGTAGTTGCAGCAGTAGCTAGTTCTGAAGCACTGACTGAGGTATGAAAGAGATCACTTAATTTTAATTATTATTTTAATAATTTGTATTGAATTTTCTAATGACATTCATCTATGTAATTTAATTATTATTTTGATCATTATTGTAGAGACTTATTACTCCAAATTGTCAGCATGCACCTTCTGTGGATGCACATCATGACTATTTGCTAGCCGTAAGAAAATATTTTATTTTATATCATTGTATAATTCAATTTTGATGTATATTAGTTATTGATATCATTGTATTATTCAATTTTATTTTATATCATTGTATAATTCAATTTTATTTTATATCCTCAAACAGATTCAATCATAAAATGACCACCTCCAAGGGCTTGATTCTCTGCTTCTATACCTATGGCTTCATTTCAATGACCCTTGGTCACTCCTCAACCCCAAAAACTCCTCCAATCAATGCCTACCTAAAAAATCCTTCTCATTCATTCAAATTGTTATAATGCTATAATAAAATGATTGGATCCATCTCCAAGTGACAGTAATTACAAAAAGGGGATGGATCATTCCATTTACATCTTAAAATAAGACAATTCCCAACACTGTTTTGGACTAATCAAAAGGAAATGCACCAAATTAATGAAATGAGTATAAAATAGATTTAAAAGTGGTGTTTACAATGTATCTCAACCATGCACAAGTATGGATTTCAATGATACATCCAAAAACTATGTGAAATTGCAAGAAATCTAAAATTTATTGCTCAAACAAGACACAATCCGTACAACTCTTGCCTCTAGTCCATACCATTTGAAATAGCAGACCTCCAAGCACTTAAATAAAGTCCTATCAACCTCCTCAACTGATCCAAATCAGTTGGAACTCCTTATAGGTCTTGTATCTTCTTCAAACTAATTAGTAACCCAAGTGACCCTCCCAGCTTCATTAGGGTTCCCTGCACTAGTTCTTCCATACAAACCACACAGTCCTATAGTCCATCTTCATTCAGTGATCTTCAAACAACATCAAATTACATCCTTGCATGAACAAACTACAAAACAAGGATATAATACATTTTTGGACTCATCCTTTTGCTCGCACTTTGAGGGACACTTCGGCCCGGAGTGGTCGGTTGTGTTTGAGTGACTCTATGTGCCAAATGAGGTTGTCACTACCGTTTACCTAGATATTCAAAGTTGTTAGAATAGACTGTTCGATACTACGACCGACGGTTTGAAAGATACGCAATGTTGCTCATTTCAACTAAGGAACACTGTGAGTTTTGACATCAACCAAGAATGTGTTGCCAAATATAAATGACCTTGTATCTCTAAAAATTGAGATAGGTTATTGTAGACCTAGGAAACATGATCCTATAGCACCTAACGGTTTGATTCCACCCCACACGAGCTACGAGATATGACCCCATAAAGATCACTAATTTTATGTTGAAGGGACCTTGAGGGACACTTCAGCCCAGAGTGGTAGGCAACATTCGAGCGACTCTATATACCAAATGAAGTTGTTAGTAGCATTTACCCAACCATTCAGAGCTATTTGAATAGATAGTTCAATGGTACAACCAACAGTTTAAAAGATACGCAATGTTGTCAATTTCAACTGAGGAACACTGTGAGTTTTAACATCAACCGTGAATGTGTTGTCAGATAAAAATAAATTTGAATCTCTGAAAACTGAGAGAGGTTATTTTAGGCCTAGGCCACACGGTCCCATAGCACCTAATGGTTCGATTCCATCCCACACTAACTCCAAGATATGACCCCGTAAAGATCACCAATTTTATGCTGAAGGGACATTGAGGGACACTTTAGCGCAAAGTAGTCGGTAGTGTTTGAGTGACTTTCTGTGCCAAATAAGGTTTTTAGTAGAGTTTACCTGGCCATTTGGAACTGTTGGAATAGATGGTTTGATGCTACGACTGATGGTTTGAAAGATACACAATGTTGTCCATTTCAACTGAGGAACACTGTGATTTTTGACATCAACCAAGAGTGTGTTTCCAAATATAAATAACTTTGAACCTCTGAAAACTGAGATAGGTTATTGTAGCCCTATACGACACGGTCTTGTAGAACCTAGTGGTTTGATTCCACCCTACATGAGCTCCAAGATATGACCCCATAAAGATTTTTGATTTCATGCTGAAGGGACCTTAAGGGACACATTGACCCAGAGTGGTCGACAGTGTTTGAGCGAATCTGTGTGCCAAATGAGGTTGCCACTGGCATTTACTTGACCATTTAGAGCTATTGGAATAGATGGTTTGATGCTACGACTGACGGTTTGAAAGATATGTAATGTTGTCCATTTCAACTAAGAAACACTTCGAGTTTTGACATCGATCGAGAATGTGTTGCCAAATATAAATGAACTTGAATCTTTGAAAATTGAGATAGGTTATTGTAGGCCTAGGCAACATGGTCCTATAGCACTTATAAGTTTGATGCCACCTTGCAGGAGCTCTGAGATACGACCCCATATAGATCATTCATTTCATGTTGAAGGGACCTTGAGGGACATGTCGGCCTAGAGTGGTCGGCAACGTTTGAGTGACTGTGTGCCAAATGAGGTTGCACTAGCATTTACCTGGCTATTAGGAGCTGTTAGAATAGAAAGTTCAATGATATGACTGACAGTTTGAAAGATATGCAATGTTGTCTATTTCAACTAAGGAACACTGTGAGTTTTGACATCGACCAAGAATGTGTTGCCAAACATAAATGAAATTGAATCTCTAAAAATTGAGATAGGTTATTGTAAGCCTAGGCCACACGTTCCTGCAACACTTAACTGTTTGATGCCAACTCAAACGAACGTTGAGATATCACCCTGTAAAGATCATCGATTTCATGTTGAAGGGACCTTAAGGGACACTTCAGCCTAGAGTGGTCAACAACGTTCAAGTGACTCTGTGTGCCAAATGAGGTTTCCACTGGCAATTACTTAGCCATTCGGAGCTATTGGAATAGACGGTTTGATGCTACGACCAACAATTTGAGAGATACGCACTATTGTCCATTTTAACTAAGGAACACTTTGAGTTTTGGCATCAACCAAGAATGTAATGCCAAATATAAAAAAGATTGAATCTATGAAAATTGAGACATGTTATTATAGGCCTAGGCAACATGGTACCATAGCACCTGACAATTTGATGCCACCCCACACAAGCTCCTATATATGACCCCGTAAAGTTCATCAATTTTATGCTAAAGGGACCTTGAGGGACACGTCAGCCCAGAGTGGTCGGTAGTGTTTGAGCGACTCTATGTGCCAAACAAGGTTGCCACTGGCATTTACCAAGCCATTTGGAGCTGTTGGAATAGATGGTTTAATGCTACAACCAATGGTTTGAAAGATACGCAATGTTGTCCATTTCAACTGAGGAACACTTCAAGTTTTGACATCAACTGAGAATGTGTTTCCAAATATAAGAAACTTCAAATCTCTAAAAATCAAGATAAGTTATTGTAGGCCTAGGCCACCCATTCCTGTAGCACCTATTGGTTCAATTCCACCCTGTACGAGCTCTGAGATATGACTCTATAAAGATCTCCAATTTTATGCTGAATGGACCTTGATGGACACTTCAACTCGGAGTGGTTGGCAACGTTTGAGTGACTCTATGTGCCAAAGGGCATTGTTAGTAGTGTTTCCCCTGCCATTCAGAGCTATTGGAATAGACTATTCGATGCTACGACTAACGATTTGAAAGATACGTAATGTTGTCCATTTCAACTGAGGAACACTGTGAGGTTTGACATAGACCAAGAATGTGTTGCCAAATATAAATGACCTTGAATCTCTAAAAATTGAGATAGGTTATTGTAGGCCTAGGCAACACGGTCCCGTAGCACTTGACGGTTTGATGCCACCCCAAATGAGCTCCAAGATACAACCCCATAAAGATCATTGATTTTATTTTGAAGGGACCTTGAGGGACACATTGGCCTAGAGTGGTCGATAGCGTTCGAGCGACTCTATGTGCCAAAAGAAATTTATATTGGTGTTTACCCAACCATACGACATTGTTGGGATAGACGGTTTGATGCTACAACCGACGGTTTAAAAGATACACAATGTTGTCTATTTCAATTGAGGAACACTTCAAGTTTTGACATCGACCAAGAATGTGTTTCTAAATATAAACAAGTTTGACTATATGAAAATTGAGATAGGTTATTGTACACCTAGGCGACATGGTCCTATAGCACTTGATGGTTCAATGTCACCCCACACGAGCTTCGAGATACGAGCCCATAAAGATTTCCAATTTTATGCTGAAGGGACCTTGAGGGACACATCAGCCCAGAGTAGTTGGCAGTGTTCGAGTGACTCTGTGTGTCAAACAAAGTTTTCACTGGCATTTACCCAGCCATTCAGAGCTATTGGAATAGACAGTTCAATGCTAAGATTGACGGTTTGAAAGATATGCAATGTTGTCCATTTCAACTAAGGAACACTGTGAGTTTTGACATCAACCAAGAATGTGTTGCCAAATATAAATGAGCTTGAATCTCTAAAAATTGAGATAGGTTATTGTAGGCCTAGGCCAAACGGTCTTGTAGTAGTTAACGGTTTGATGCCAACTCGCACGAGCTCTGAGATATCATGTCGTAATGATCATAGATTCTATGCTGAAGGAACCTTGAGGGACACTTCGGCCTGGAGTGGTCGGTAGTGTGCGAGTGACTCTCTATGCCAAACGAGGTTGCCACTATCATTTACCCAGCCATTCAGAGCTGTTGGAATAGATGGTTCAATGCTATGACTGATGGTTTGAGAGAGATGCACTGTTGTCCATTTCAACTAAGGAACACTTTGAGTTTTGACATCGACCGAGAATGTGTTGCCAAATATTAATGAGCTTGAATCTATGAAAATTGAGATAGGCTATTGTAGGCCTAGGTGACATGGTTGCGTAGCATCTAATAGTTTGATACCACCCCACACGAGCTCCAAGATACAACTCTGTAAAGATAACTCATTTTATGTTGAAGGGACCTTTAGGGACATGTAGGGCCATAGTGATCGGCAGCATTTGAGTGAATTTGTGTGCCAAAAAAGGTTGCCAATGGAGTTTTCCCACCCATTTGGAGTAGTTGGAATAGATGGTTTCATGCTACGACCAACGATTTGAAAGGTACACAATGTTGTCCATTTCAACTAAGGAACACTTCAAGTTTTGACATCGACCAAGAATGTGTTGCCAAATATAAATGATCTTGAATCTATGAAAACTAAGATAGGTTATCATAGGCCTAGGAGACATGGTCTCGTAGCACCTGATAGTTCAATGCTACCTCACACGAGCTCTGAGATACGACCCCATGAAGATCATTGATTTCATGTTGAAGGGACCTTGAGGGATGCATTGACCTAGAGTGGTCGACAACATTTGAGCAACTTTGTGTGCCAAACAAGGTTACCAATGGCATTTACATGGCCATTTAGAGCTATTGGAACAAACGGTTTGATGCTATGACCAATGGTTGGAAAGATACGCATTGTCGTTCATTTTAATTGAGGAACACTTTGAGTTTTGACATCGACTGAGAATGTGTTGCCAAATATAAATGAGCTTGAATCTATAAAAACTGAGACATGTTATTGTAGGCCTAGGGGACATGGTCCTGTAGCACCTGACGGTTTGATGCCACCCTACATGAGCTCCGAGATACGATCTCATAAAGACCTCTGATTTAATGCTGAAGGGACCTTGAGGGACACGTTGGCCCAAACTGGTTGGCAGCATTCGAGCGACTCTATGTGCCAAATGAGGTTTCAACTAGCATTTACCCAACCATTTGGAGCTGTTGGAATATATGGTTCGATGCTACGACCAATGGTTTGAAAGATATGCAATATTGTCCACTTCAACTGAGGAACACTTCGAGTTTTGACATCAACCAAATGTGTTGCCAAATATAAACGAGCTTGAATCTATGAAAACTGAGACAGGTTATTGTAGGCCTAAGTGACACAATCATGTAGCACCTGAAAGTTTGATGCCACCCCACATGAGCTCTGACATATGACCCTATAAAGATCATTGATTTCATGCTGAAGGGACCTTGAGCGACACATCAACCCAAAGTGGTCGGCAGTGTTTGACTAACTCTGTGTGCCAAACAAGGTTTCCACTAACATTTATTCGACCATTTGGAGCTATGGGAACAAATAGTTTGATGCTACAACTGACGGTTTGAAAGATAAGCAATGTTGTCAATTTTAATAGAGGAACACTTTGAGTTTTGACATCGATTGAGAATGTGTTTCCAAATATAAACGAGCTTGAATGTATGAAAACTAAGATAGGTTATTGTAGGCCTAGACGACATGGTCCTGTAGCACCTGATGGTTCGATGCCACCCCACACGAGATCTGAGATATGACTCTGTAAAGATCACTAATTTCATGTGGAAGGGACCTTGAGCGACACGTCAACCCGGAGTGGTCGGCAACATTCAAGTGACTCTATGTGCCAAATGAGGTTCTACTAGCATTTAAACAACCATTCAGAGCTATTGGAACAGACGGTTTGAAAGATATGCAATGTTGTCCATTTCAACCAAGGGACACTTCCAATTTTGACATCGACCGAGAATGTGTTGTCAAATATAAATGAGATTGAATATATAAAAACTGAGATAGGTTATTATAGGACTAGGTGCCACGGTCCCATAGCACTTGACAGTTTGATGCCACCCCACATGAGCTCTGAGATACGACCCTATAAAGATCACTAATTTCATGTTGAAGGGACCTTGAGGGACACGTTAGCCCGGAGTGGTCGGCAATGTTTGAGCGACTCTATGTGCCAAATGAGGTTTCCACTAGTGTTTACCTGGGTATTCAGAGCTGTTGGAATAGATGGTTCAATTCTATGACAGATGGTTTGAAAGATACACAATTGTGTCTATTTCAACTGAGGAGCACTTCAAGTTTTGACATTGACTGAAAATGTGTTGCCAAATATAAATGGGTTGGAATATCTGAAAACCAAGAAACATTATTGTAGGCCTAGGCAATACGGTCTTGTAGCACTTGAAGGTTTGATGCCACCCTGCACGAGCTCTGAGATACAACCCTGTAAATATCATTGATTTCATGCTAAGTGGACCTTGAGGGACACATCGGCCTAGAGTGGTCGATAGTGTTTGAGTGACTCTACATGCCAAATGAGGTTTCTAGTAGTGTTTATCTAGCCATTTAGAGCTATTGGAAGAGACGGTTCGATGCTATGATCGATAATTTGAAAGATATGTAATATTTTCCATTTCAACTAAGGTGCACTATGAGTTTTGACATCGACCAAGAATGTGTTGTCAAATATAAACAAACTTGAATCTCTAAAAATCAAGATAGGTTATTGTAAGCCTATGCCACATGGTCCCATAGCACCTAACTATTTGATGCCAACTCACATGAGCTCTAAGATATCACCCCATAAAGATCACCAATTTCATGCTGAAGGGACCTTGAGGGACACTTCAGCCTAGAGTAGTGGGAAATGTTCAAGTGACTCTCTATGCCAAAGGAGGTTGTCACTAGCATTTACACAACCATCCAAAGCTGTTGGAATAGACAGTTTGATGCTATGACCGACGGTCTGAGCGATATGCACTGTTGTCCATTTCAACTAAGGAACACTTCAAGTTTTGACATGGACCAAGAATGTGATGCCAAATATAAATGAGCTTGAATCTATGAAAATTGAGATAGGTTATTATAGGCTTAGGTGACATGGGCCCATAGCACCTAATGGTTTGATGCCACCCCACATGAGCTCCAAGATATGACCCTATAAAGATCATTGATTTCATGTTGAAGGGACCTTGAGGGATATATCAGTCTACAGTGGTTGGTAGCGTTCGAGCAACTCTATGTGCAAAATGAGGTTGCCACTAGCATTTACCTAGCCATTTGGAGCTACTGGAACAGACGGTTCAATGCTATGGCCGATGGTTTGAAAGATACATAATTTTTTCCATTTCAACTGAGGAACACTTTGAGTTTTGACATCGAATGAGAATGTGTTGTAAAATATAAATGAGCTTGAATCTATGAAAATAGAGACAGGTTATTCTAGGCCTAGGTGACACCGTCCTGTAGCACTTGACAATTCGATGCCACCCCACATGAGCTCTGAGATACGACCCCGTAAAGATCATTGATTTCATGCTGAAAGGACCTTGAGGGACACGTCCACCTAGAGTGGTTGGGAGCATTCAAGTGACTCTATGTGCCAAATGAGGTTGCCAATAGCATTTAAACAACCATTCAGAGCTATTGGAATAGATAGTTTGATGCTATGAATGATGGTTTGAAAGATACACACTGTTGTCCATTTCAATTGAGGGACAGTGTGAGTTTTGACATTGACCGAGAATGTGTTGCCAAATATAACTGAGATTGAATCTATGAAAATTGAGATAGGTTATTGTAGGCCTAGGTGACACGGTCTCGTAGCACTTGATGGTTTGATGCCATCTCACACGAGCTTTGAGATATGACCCTGTAAAGATCATTGATTTCATTCTAAAGGGACCTTGAGGGACATGTCAGCCCGTTGAGGTCGGTAGCATTCGAGTGACTCTGTGTGCCAAATGAGGTTTCCACTAGTGTTTACTTGGCCATTCAAAGTTGCTGGAATAGGCGGTTCAATGCTATGACCGACTATTTGAAAGATACACAATTGTGTCTATTTCAACCAAGGAACACTTCGAGTTTCGACATCAACTGAGAATGTGTTGCCAAATATAAATGAGTTTGAATATTTGAAAATTGAGACAGGTTATTGTAGGCCTAGACAACACAGTCTCATAGCACTTGAAGGTTAGATGCCACCCCACATGAGCTCTAAGATACGACCCCGCAAATATCATCGATTTCATACTAAAGGGACCTTGAGGGACATGTCAGCCTAGAGTGGTCAACATCATTTGATCAACTTTATGTGCAAAATGATGTTTCCACTAGCGTTTACCTGGCCATTCGGACCTGTTGGAATAGACAATTCGATGCTACAATTAACGGTTTAAAAGATATGTAATGTACTCCATTTCAACTGAGTAGCACTGTGAGTTTTGACATCGATCGAGAATGTCTTGCCAAATATAAATGAGCTTGAATCTCTAAAAACTGAGATAGGTTATTGTAGGCCTAGGCCACATGGTCCCGTAGCACTAGATTGTTCGATGCTAACTCACATGAGATCTAAGATATCACCTCGTAAAGATCATCAATTTCATGCTAAAGGGACCTTGAGGGACATTTCGGCTCGGAGTGGTCAACAGCATTCGAGTGATTCTCTATGCCAAACAAGGTTGCCACTAGTGTTTACGCGGCCATCTGAAGTTGTTGGAACAGATGGTTTGATGCTACGACTGACGGTTTGAGAGATACACACTTGTCCATTTCAACTGAGGAACACTTCAAGTTTTGACATCAATCGAGAATGTGTTTCCAAATATAAATGAGCTTGAATCTATGACAACTGAGATAAGTTATTGTAGGCCTAGGCAACATGGTCCTGTAGCATCTGACAGTTTGTTGCCACCCTGCATGAGCTCCAAGATACGACCCCATAAAGATCACTGATTTCATGCTGAAGGGATCTTGAGGGACACGTTGGCCCGTAGTGGTTGGAAATTTTTGAGTGACTTTGTGTGCTAAATGAAGTTGCCACTATCATTTACACAACCATTTGAAGCTGTTGGAACAAATGGTTCGATGCTACGATTGATGGTTTGAAAGATACACAATTTTTTCCATTTCAACTGAGGAACACTTCGAGTTTTGACATCGATCGAGAATGTGTTGCCAAATATAAATGAACTTGAATCTATGAAAACTAAGATAGGTCATTGTAGGCCTAGGCGACATATTCCCGTAGCACCTAACAATTTGATGCCACCCCACATGAGCTCCGTGATACGAACCCATAAAGATCATTGATTTTATGATGAAGGGACCTTGAGGGACACATCTGCCCAGAGTGGTTGGCAGCATTCGAGCAACTCTATGTGCCAAATGAGGTTTCCACTGGAGTTTACCTGACCATTTAGAGCTGTTGGAATAGACGGTTTGATGCTACGACTGACGATTTGAAAGATACACAATGTTGTCCATTTCAACTGAGGAACACTTCAAGTTTTGACATTTACAAATATTATGTTTCCAAATATAAATGAGCTTGAATCTATGAAAACCAAGAGAGGTTATTGTAGGCCTAGGAGACATAGTCCCGTAGAACCTGAAAGTGTGATGCCACCTTGCATGAGCTTTGAGAGACGACCCCATAAATATCATTGATTTCATGTTGAAGGGACCTCGAGAGACACATTGGCCAAGAGTGGTTGACAACATTTGAGCGACTCTGTGTGCCAAACGAGATTTCTACTGATGATTACCTAGCCATTTGGAGCTGTTAAAATAGATTTCTCAATGCTACGATTGACAATTTGAAAGATGCGCAATTTTGTCCATTTCAACTGAGGAACACTTCTAGTTTTGACATCGATCGAGAATGTGTTGCCAAATATAAACGAGCTTGAATCTATGAAAATTGAGACAGGTTATTGTAGGCCTAGGCAACATGGTCGCGTAGAACCTGACGGTTTAATGCTACCCCACACCAGATCCAAGATACGACCCCATAAAGATTGTCAATTTCATGCTGAGGGACCTTGAGGGACACGTTGGACTAGAGTGATCGACAACGTTTGAGAAAATTTGTGTGTCAAATGAGGTTGCTTCTGGTGTTTAACCAGCCATTTGGAGCTATTGGAACACACGGTTTGATGCTACGACTGACAGTTTGAAAGATATGCAATGTTGTCCATTCCAACTAAGGGATACTTTGAGTTTTGACTCTTGGTTTAATCAAGAGGACTGAGAGATGGATCAATAGAAAGAAACCTCCTCTTCAAAAAAGGAACAATACAAGAATATATGCACTCACTACCTCTGTTGAAAATCCCACGTCTTCTTCTAACATTAATTTTTCTATTGCAAGTGATTCCAAAACTAAAAATAAAAAAGTCCTCAAGGCCAAACCTAAAAAGAAGGGCATTCCTTGTACCACACTATCAGCGTGAGTCATAAGGACCAGGTCTAAAAAAGGAGACAACAAAGTGGCCAAGGAAAAGAAAGTTATCAATTTGGATGAAATGGATAACCCAATGTCATAGAAAGATGCTCAAGGCATGTTTTGTGAAGATACACAAGCTCCAAACACTACAACATTTGGGGTCAAATTTCAACGCCAATTTTGACGACAGTACCATTTGTGTTTGTTTTTTGTGTTTTTTTTGCAAGTTCCCTTGATGGTGTTGTAATAGCAATGGTGATGCCATAATTTTGACACTTGTGTGATTATAAAAAAAAGAAAAATAAAAAGAAACGATCATTTGTAATTTTTGTGAGCTGCAAAGAGGAAAGAGGGCACCATGCGTGAAGAGGGAAGAGGGCACTGGAAATTTGCTTGTGAGCTATGAAGAGGGCACCGTGTGCGAAGAGGGAAGAGGGCACTAGAATTTTCCTTGTGAGCTATGAAGAGGGCATCATTCATGAAGAGGGAAGAGGGCACTGGAATTTTGCTTGTGTGCATGAAGAGGGCACTGAACTTTTTCTTGCGTGCCCAAACTTGTCCCTAACTCTACACGAATTCGAGGCAGGCCCAAACTGGACTTTTTCTTGCGTGCCAAAACTTGGCCATGTATTATTTTTTATTTGTTTTTATTGCATTGTATTTCACTGGTTTGAAGCTAGGGCATCCATTTCATAGAGGTTGTGAGTGTTTATTCATTTTTTATTTGTTTAAATGTATAAAAGTATTACAAGAATTGACTGAAATACTTTTTCTTGCATGTACAAACTTGGCCATGACTTTTTTGTTACTTGGTTTTGTTGCATTGTATTTCACTAGTTTGAAGCTAGGGCATCCATTTATTACTTGTTTACTCATTGCTTGGGGCCCTTGAGTTTTGATATGGGCATATATGATGTAAATTTGGTCATTATTTTGTTCAGTTATATATATTATAAATAATTACAACAATAATCAGTTTTGTTTCTTCCTTTTCCATAGAAAGTTGATAATTTTAGAATTTCATATGAATCTAGTGATGATTGACCAACCTTGCACTCCTAAAATTTTGATTTATAAGGTTATTGTCCTTCTCTGTAATTCATTCCAAGAAGTCACCTAGGGAACTCCTAAATATACTTTCAGAGTTGCTATAAAGCATTAACTAATTGGAGATGAAAAATAATATATTCATTTCATGTATATGTGGTAAAAATTCATGAGATACTAAAGAAGACCTGCTATTTGTCAGACAAATCTTCATTGTCCCCCACAAAAAACTAAGTAATAATTACTCCACCCTTAATTTGATTAACAATGCACTATATTAGATAAAGTAGGTTCTATCACACATGGCACAGAGTCTCTTCAAACTCACAATACATTGCATGTGTAGTACAAAACTCATGAGATTCTAAAGAAGGCCTCACTCTTAATTAGCCAAATCTTCCTTGTACCACAAAAAAAATTGTGTGATAACTATGTCTACTCCAACCTTGATTGTTTAAGAATTCATCATATTAGATAAAGTATGTTTAAGAATTGTTGGGACTGGTCATTTGGCATGTATTAAACAGAATAGAATTTTCAACATATTATTATCATTCTATTTCTTTGTTGTAAATATGCCATTGGTTCAATTTTGTAAATTCTTTTTTGTGTTAAATGCATTTAAATAAAAAGGTCTAATTCTGTAGACTGCTAGTGTGAAGGAAGATTTGACCTAGCTGTAATACCCAAAAAATGGGCTATAAGTTCATTAATCTTCTATATCTACAAATCGAATGAAATCAACATCAAAGTCCTAACCTAAGGCACATCTAAACATCATCGAATCCTAATTGATTATCATAAATTCTACATCGAAGAATATTCCTAGCAATATTCCTAATTATCTTAATTATCTTTAATTTAATGATTATTTGGCAATAAATCACATTTATCCTAAGTTTGATTAATTGAATATTTTCATATTTAATTAATTAGATTTAATATTTGCCACTTAATTATTTAATTAAATTTAATTCCATCTATTCCTAATTATGATATTTAATTTTGACAATAAATCCACAATCTTACAAATAATTGATTAAATATTTTATTTAATTAATTAAATCATTTTGTCAATTTTTAATATTGTAATTTTGAATAAAAGTTTGATTAAATAATTGATTAACCCATAAATCAATTGTTTTATTTTTAAAAGCAGTTAAGTTGGAAATAAATCACTTTATTATTAAATTAATTCATAAATAAAACATGCACAATCATAAAAGCAAACAACTATCAATTATCAATTAAAGCTAAACTCTATTTTGAGTTAAAACTTAGCTTTTGCATATTTTTGTGAATTAAATTATCTTTATTATCAGATAACTCAAAAATCAAGCTGAGTTAATCTGAGTGATTTATGACTTTTTTCCATGCACCTCCAAAGCCCTGGATTTCTATAAATTAAAGCCTCAGCTCATCTCAAATCATCTCATATTTTTGCATCCTCGCATTGTCAGATTGGAGGACAAGGAATCAAAGCTTATTGCAAATCAAGGCTATTGTGAGATCAATTTCATTTGCATTCATATCATATTAGTTTTCATTTGTTAGATCAATTCATAGCATATCAGTTTTTACATATCATAGATTTCATATCATTTTTCATATTATTGCATAGAAAATATCAAAAAAATAGATTAATTGCATTCATATTTCATATCAGTTTTGCATTCAAATCCTTCATTTAGGTGTCGTCTAGGTCACTAATCTCGATAACAATCTGAGAACATCGATCTCGCACCTACTAGAAGGCAGTAAATCACTTGGTTAAATTAGATTTTAATTTTGCATGATTTTGATTTTTGCTAACCTCTAATGTTTTATTGAAGTGG
This sequence comes from Chamaecyparis obtusa, assembly GCA_027943335.1. Classification (NCBI taxonomy): domain Eukaryota; kingdom Viridiplantae; phylum Streptophyta; class Pinopsida; order Cupressales; family Cupressaceae; genus Chamaecyparis; species Chamaecyparis obtusa. The sequence continues at coordinate 1,558,467 of BSBK01003472.1, read as the reverse complement.
TGTCTACAGATTAGGTACAAAATTCACACACATATTTTTGGCACCCACCGTGGGGCCCCGAAACGGGTTTCTAATTCAATTCTATCAATTTCTATCTTTTTCTCCTCAATTTCTGTATAAAAATATGATTTTTATTTTTTGTCCGTACAATCTTCATACGAGTTTCTGACAAAAGTCGTATGAGTTTGAACCCACTGTCGTACGATGGTTGACTGAGTATCATTTCATCAGGAACCCACTGTCATTTGGAGGCTGGATCATCGTTTCATCAGACACCTAGTGTCGTACGAGTTTCTGGACTATCATCTGGTAACAGACCCACTATCGTATGAGTTTCTAGACTATCATTTGGTAACAGACCCACTGTCGTATGAGTTTCTGGACTATCATTTGGTAACAGACCCACTGTCGTACGAGTTTCTGGACTATCATTTGGTAATAGACCCACTATCGTATGAGTTTCAGCATCAGGTTTTAACTATCGTTTCATTTTTGCAGGCAGTTTGTCAGATTTGATTTTCGGATTTTGACTAACAGCTAATCTTAACAGTTGGAATTCTCTATTTTTTATTGACTCTTGCTGGTTTTGATTGGAAAAAGTATAAAGTTTGCTAAAATTAGGTAAAAATCTACTAAGCGCATTGTGAGGATCTCAGGTATTCCACTTGTGCTGATAATATTTTGATTTGGGGCTTAAAATAAATCTCTCGTGTGTCTAGCTTGGGTGATTCTTTTCATGCTTTTGTTTTACACACTTGCATAATTGATACTAGGTTGTGACCCCTTAAGGATTCATTAAGTAGTCTCAGATACTTGTGATTGATCTTGATTGCTATCTTGGGTTATTAGACTCGCTAATCCGCCGGCCCCTCATTCCGCCCCCCTGATTGCAATCTCAGTGCCATAAAGGGGAGGGGTCAACAGGACAGAAGCGTTAAGTTTTCCACTTGGCAACCCTTTTGTGCTTTTAGGAACTCACTTCTTTTCTAAGTTGGGGACTCATTTTTAGCTTGTGTGAGGTGTTAAGTGTTCCACCTTGTGGACTCATCTTATATTTGCTTTAAGCGTTAAGTGTTCCTCTTTCTATTTTTTGGGTATTTTTGGTAGATTTGCTTTTGGAAACATACATCTATACTCACATAGTAATTAGGCCCTATGAACACTATTCATGATTCTTGAGAGATTGGATTCCCAGCGAAATCCTTCTTGATGACAGAATCCTTGTAGGTAGGGAGGATACTTAGTGCGTTTCACATTCAACTTGGTTAGTGCATCTTCTCTTATTGATCGATACATTCTCTCCCAGGAGAGGTTGATAGATCATGTGGGGTAGACATCACAAGCTTTGGTGAATCAAAATTGGTTAGTGCATCTTCCCTTATTGATTGATACATTCTCTCTCAAGAGGGGTTGATAGATCACGTGGGGTTGATATCATAGACCTTGTTGAGACAAACTTTGTCTTAGCGTGTTGGATTAATCTGCTTGCTTTGTTTGGGTTAAAAGTGAAAAGGTGTCAAAAACCTTGGATCTGGAGCCAAGTCCCCTTGTGGTATACTATTGAGTCATCTTTAGAGAGGGTTAACCATAGCAGACATTCTCTTCACAGGGCAAACTGCATTGACAGAACCTCAAGCGGTAATAGCCATTTTCGCTATGGTAGTGACAACCGCTATATAAATGTCCTTGTGGAAGAAATCTCCATAGGTATGGTTCATTGTTGGGTTGTCAAATCTCCCTAGCAGCTCCTGAAGATTAAGTTTTCGGACTGTGTCAAAACCCTGGTGCGCCGGGATTGGAGTTCACCCCTTTGGATCATAAAAGTTGCAGAGTCAAACCATTACTAAAAACCCTAGCGAGGCCAAATTTTTATTTTATAGGGTATATGTGCGTTATTGCAAAATATTTTTGGAACATACACAATTAGCGCTTCTGAGGATTAGAATGAATAAGTCACTTGATTGTTCATGCGCAAGGTTGCTTTTGCCCTTGTTCATTGTTTTCAGACATGCTTGAAATCACGTGCTTGCTATTTTGCGTGCTTGTTTATCTATCTGGTTACTGAAAATGAACAAATCTGTTACAATCCTCAAATCTAGACATTGAAATTTGCAAACAATCCGAATCTGTAAACTCAAAATTTTGCAAAAATTGACGTAAAATCCTTTCTGGAGTCAAAAATCATTTCAAGAAGTCAAAAGTCATACGAGTTTTTCCAAGTGTCGTTTCATTACAACCCATCTATCGTATGATTGAGTACCCAGTGTCGTACGAGTTTCCATGCCAGCAAATTCTCAAAGTCAAAATCTTGCAATTGTCGTATGAGATTTCCAAGTGTCATTTCATTACAACCCATCTGTCATATGATTGAGTACCCAGTGTCATACGAGTTTCCATGCCAGCAAATTCTCAAAGTCAAAATCTTGCAACTGTCATATGAGTTTTTCAACTGTCGTTTCATTACTACCCAACTGTCATACAAGTTTTGCAACTGTCGTTTCATAGCATACCCACTATCGTATGATTCTACAGAGTGTCATTTGGGAAATTTTTGAAAGTTGTCAAAATTGCCAGATATTTAGCTTTTTCAGCCTAATTTCAGAATCTATCGAACAAATCACTGTGTTAGGAACAGAGCAATAGCCATTAAGAGTCCAATCATTTTCCTAAAGTGGCCTTTTGAATCTGATTCAGCCTTCTGTCTAATTGATTTGAGTCCTTATCATCCTGTGTCAAAACCTTGTCATAGCTATCAATCTTCAATCAATCATCAAAATGACTAAGTGTTGTGATATCTTGTCCGCTATCTTTTGGGAACCTACCCATACATCCAGGGCACAGTATCCTTCATCCATGTCTAATCAAATCTTCAAATCAATCAAACCTTGACAAGGTTGCGTCATTTGACCATCTTGATTCAATTCATTCTTCGGTTATCTAGATCTTATTCTTTTGTTTCACTTGAGGTGAATGGTGGAGACTAGAGCTTCCTCTCACAAGAAATCTATCACCACTCTCCAAAGTCCAACTCTTGAGCAACTCATCAATTTTGGTCTTTACGAGGACGACGGTCTTGGCAACTATCGATTGAAGTTTGGTTACATACCTCCTCCATCAACTCACGGAGGTACTCAACATACCCCTCATCAATCTAATCTAGGGAGTCCACAAACTCCTACCATGTCTCAAGCAGGGACAAATTTTGGCTCTCAGAGAGCTCAATCTCAACATGGTGCAGATCAGGAACCCACACTTGAAGAAATTGCTCAATATCAAAATGATGATAACTTCAAATGAATGATGAAGCATTTCTTCAAAGAAGATAGAGAAGCATACTTTTTACAATTAGCTCATCAAGGAGCTAAACTTCCTCCCAACTTTAATGTTGAAGACATCATTACACATGAGGAAGAGAATCCACTCATGGCTATGACAAAACAAATGCATGCTATACAAATTGAACTTAACAATCTCAAGAAAGAGAAGGAACCTAAAGAGTTCTCCATGGAGGCTCTATGTCCTTTTCCATTTGACAAAGACTTGTACATGCCACCATTTCCAAAAAGAGTGGAGATGCTGAAGTATGATAAATATGATGGGCACTCTGACCCTCAAGATCATGTTAGGGAATTTTGTACACAATCAATGGAGTTCATGCATGAACCAACCTACCTTATGTGCCTCTTCCCTCGATCTCTAGGGGGAGCATCCATTCATTGGTTTTCAAAATTGCCTTCTACTATCAAAACTTTTGAGGAGTTGATCAAATTATTTTATCAACAATACTCCTACAATATTCAGCACCCGATCACCATGATCAATATCTGTAATCTCAAACAATACCCAGGGGAACCATTCCTAACATTTCTCAAGAGATGGAGGAAGAAGTTCTCTCTATATGCCAGACCTATTCCAGAAATAGAAAAACTGGAAATCTTCATCAATAACCTTGTTCTAGAAATCAATTATCCTTTACAAATGCAAGATCATACATCTTTTGACAAGATGGTGGATAATGCTATCAAAATCGAAAAAGTGCTTGTAAAAAAAAGAGAAATCACACTTCAAAAAGACAAGTACGAATTTGGATCCAGTTCTAAAGACAAGAACAAAAATTGGAACAAGAACAAAGGCATCATCACAGATGGCGTTGTTGACACTATCCGTGCCCCATCAAAGGCACCAGCCTACAATCTCACTCTTGGTACTGAACCCATTAAAACTTCAGAGAAAAATTCTTCTCAACCATCTCAAAGGAAGCTAGAATACAAAAAATGGGATAAACATCAAAAATTTACTCCTCTAGGAGAGTCTTTAGAATCAGCTATGAAAACTCTACTAGCTAATAACATCATCTCTTTACCACCAATCCGACCAAATGATCAGGACCCCAAACCGAAATGGTGGAGAGAAAATGAATTCTGTGATTTCCATCGAAGTAAAGGTCACAAAACTAGTAGTTGCTACCACTTGAAGCATACCATTCAAGATCTGGTCAATAGTGGAGACATCACAATTGACAATCCCCAAAGCAATAACAATCATACAACATTCACAGAACCATTTTTGAAACATGGTCAAGAAGTTTCAACTTCTCAGCCTAATATGGGGGCAAAAGTCAACTATGCCTATCTTGGAAATAATGTTGTCATCAATATGGTTGAACCATGTCTCTCTGAAAGTTGCAATGTCATCACAATTGTATGAAGAGACAAAGATCATTCCTCAGCTAACGCAGTTACTAGATCACAAGCTCAAATGCATCTGAAAGGACAAATCCCAGATTCATCAAATGTCCCTAAGGTGCCCTTCAATCTTTCATCTGCTTCTAAACGGAAGGCTGCTTCCAAATCTTCCAATCCAAAGGATACAAGGCCTACGTCTTATAGCATTGTTCAACAACTCCAGCACACTAATGCACAAATCTCCATGTTTGAGTTGCTTCGAATATCTCCAGCTCATAGAGCCATTCTTGATAAAGCTTTGCTCGGCTCCAATGTTCCTGATGACCTTGATTTAGATAGGTTCCAGACTATGGTTGGACATCTTACATCTCCGCAATATATCTTCTTTTTAGAGGAAGATGACAACTCCTTGAGTCACCCACATAATCAGCCTTTGCATATAGAAGTCTTGATCTAGAACCGTAGAGTCAAACGTGTGTTGATAGATGGGGGTGCTGGCCTAAACATTTGTTCTTACAGCTTGATCACATAATTGGGATTTTCAGAATTGGCTATTGATCCTAGAAAGAAAATAACTATCAAAGCCTATGATGAACAAGAAAGATCTTCTAAAGGCACCATTGTCTTACCTATCAGAGTGGGTCCAGTTATCAAAGATACCATTTGTCAAGTGCTTGATCTACCTTTGGCCTACAATGTCCTTCTAGGGAGACCATGGATACATGAAATGCAAGCTATTCCATCTACATACCATCAATGTTTGAAGTTTCCTTATGAAGCAGTAGAGGTTACTATCCCCGCAGATCTGAATACAACTTGCAACACTTTGAAGGAAAGTGTAGATAAGCTTGTACCTAATAATAGAGAATCTTCCATTGAACCAACTAAGGAAGCATCCACATCTAAAATGGAAGATCTTGCAAAAGAGGTTAATATCAAAGAAAAGGGTATGGGAGAATATACTATCGAGCCAGTCTTATCTTTGATATCTCTCCCTATCTCGCCTAAGTCTTATGGGCAATCTTTGAAACAATCCAAACCAGACTCTAAAGAACCTCTTGAAGCATATAAAAAGAATTTTGTAGCAAAACAAGTATCCAAGCAAGAATTTGAAGAGGATGAGGCTATGCTATCATGGCTGTACAAAGATGAACCTGAATCTCAAGTTTTTCGAACTGGTGACTCTGCAGTCTCCAAACTCCCTTCCAAGTCATATGGTCCAGGAAATAAATTAATAGCTAAGATGGGATATTCAGGTAAAGGACCTCTAGGAATCAGAGGAAAAGGTCTTGAGGTACCTCTCCCACATACTGGTAGAGAAAATAAAAACAAAGTTGGCTTAGGCTTTAAGAAGAAACCCTATCACCTCAAAGGTAATTGCTCTCATGTCATAGAGCAATTCACACCAGGGGAACCTCTTCTTAAGAAAGAAGAAATAGAACCATCCGATAGTGATTCAGATAGTTCAGAACTCATCCCCTATGAAAAATTTCCTAAAGAGATCAAAGACCTTCTTGATGATAAAGATGATCCTATCAAGAGAATAAATGTAGTAGAAACATAAGAACCTACTATCAATCAAGAGGTAGTTGTAACACAAGAACCAGCTAATCTCAAAAACAATCAAGAAGAGGGAAGTGGTAGTGATTCTGAGATAGATTCTCATGAGTATGAATACAAATCAAATTCTGAGGGTAACCCTTCTTGGGGTATTCACCCTGACTTTACTCATGTTCTAGGATTTCCTAGAGATCCTAAATCAGAAGATGAATCTAATTACTATGAATGGGGAGTCATCCCAGACCCAAATGAGCTTATCACAGAGAAACATGTTGATGTTATTCACTAATATGCACCTCAAACCAACGTAAGTCTAGAGCGAAATGGTGAACCTATCGAGTCTAATCCACCTATGGCTGAATTGGACTCCCATGATCACATTGAGCCTATTCACGAATTGGATGTCTTAAGTTGTAGTATCACCTTTGAATTTGAGCGTCAAGTTAGGACCAATGATGACAGATCCATATCCGTAAACACTATCTCCCAATCTTTCCCTACTTTGACTATCAAATATCCAGAACTTATTGATCAAACCTCCACGAATCCGAGCCATGGTATTTATACCTTCCCTAATGACTATGCCCTTGCTTGCTACCTCAATGCAGTTGATCCTATGAGTACTTCCATCAGTGAACCAAGCGTCAGCATGACCGAGTCGGACATCAAATATCTTAGTCAGAAAAACAAGAATAAAAAGAAAAAGAAAAAGAGTTCTGAGGGTGAAAACCACTTTGTGGCAGTCTCAGAACCTACAAAAGTAAAAATAAAAGACATATCCAAAGGTGAAAACCTCTCTGAGGTGCCTAAGGATGAGATATTTGATGTCCTTCTAGGTCATTTCCAGGACAGATCTCCAGTTCTAATTGAGCCCACTCAATCCATCAATTTGGGTACAACAGAGGAACCACAATTGGTACATGTAGCACAATCATTATTAGAAGAAGAGAAGCAAAAATTTCCAACATTCCTAATAGAGAAGAAGATCAACTTTGCATGAAAATATTTAGATATGCTAGGATTGGATCCTAATCTCATAATGCATCATTTATCTATCGCTCCAAATGTCAAACCTGTCAAGCAAAAATTAAGAAAGATGCATCCTCATGTTGCACTCTTGGTAAAAGTTGAATTAGAGAAGCTCCTAAATGTTGGATTCATCCAAGTTATTAACTATGTAGAGTGGATCTCTAATATTGTACCTGTTTCTAAACCAGATGGCTCAATCAGAGTGTGCACAGACTTTAGAGATGTGAATAGAGCATGCCCTAAGGATGATTTTCCACTACCTAACATTGATATGATATTGGACATGATTGCAAGTTTTGAGATGTATTCCTTAATGGATGGTTTCTTTGGATATAACCAAATAAAAATTGCTCCAGAGGACCAAGAGAAAACTGCTTTCACATGTGCGCGGGGCACCTTCTGTTGGAATGTCATGCCATTTGGGCTTAAAAATGCTGGTGCTACATATCAAAAAGCAATGACATCTATTTTCCATGACATGATGCATCAAACTATGGAAGATTATGTTGATGATACTTTAGCAAAATCTATAATCAGGACTGAACATCTAAAGGACTTGAGCATGATCCTAGACAGAATGGAAAAGTCTCCAACTAAATCTTAAGAAGTGTGCTTTTGGTGTCACTTCTGGAAAGCTCTTAGGATACATAGTTTCAAAGAAGGGCATTGAAGTTTATCCGGCTAAAGTCAAGGCTATAATAGAGATGCAAACTCCCATGAATATCAGTCAAATGAGGATGTTGCAAGGAAGAGTTTAATCTATCAGAAGATTCATATCACAGCTAGCGGACATATCACAACCTTTTACAAAAACATTACATAAAGGTGTGACCTTTGCATGGAATGAAGAATGTGAGAACAACTTTAACCATATCAAGAAGTATCTATCAAATCCGCCTATCTTGATGCCTCCTATTCATGGGAAGTCATTGATCTTATATGTCTCCGCAACAGCTACATCACTGGGGGCATTGCTAGCGCAACATGATGAAGAGAAAAAGAAAGAGCCATTTATTATATAAGCAGAACATTGGTGGCATATGAAAAGAACTATTCTATGATTGAGAAAGCTTGTCTCGCTATGATCTTTGCATCACAGAAACTGAGACACTATATGTTAGCTCATACCATGCATCTAGTAGCAAAAATTGATCCACTAAAATACCTACTAAGCAAGGCTGCCCTCATAGGTAGACTGGCTAAATGGGTCATGCTTCTAAGCGAATTTGACATTGAATATGTTGAAAGAAAAGCTATAAAAGGTCAATTTATTGCTGATGAACTAGCAGGTGCACCCATGTTTGATGACACACCAATGCAAATGGAATTTCTAGACTCCTCTATTATGCACCTATCTTCTAGAGAATGGCAATTGTTCTTTGATGGCTCCTATACACAGAATGGATCTAGAGCAGGCATATTGTTCATAACTCCTCAAAGATACTCCATCCCAAAAGCATTCAGACTAAAGTTCCCCTGCACAAACAATATTGTAGAATATGAAGCCCTTTTGAATGGTATGAAAATAGCAATTGAATGGAGAGTAACAGAGCTACACATTCATGGAGACTCTCAACTTGTTATTCATCAAGTCAATGATGTGTACCAAACTAAAGATGAAAAGCTCATTCCTTACAAGAGAATGGTAGATGATCTTAAGAAATATTTCATATCTATCACATTTGAGCAAATTCCTAGAATGGAGAAAAAGGCTGCCAATGCAATGGCAACACTATCTATTTTATTACAGTAGCTTATCCTACATATGACTCCCCTGAAACCTGCATGATCTGCACTGTTGTAGGTCATGATTCATCCCGATATAAAAACCTATTTTCCTATCTCCAAGACCAAATCATCCTTGATACCTTCAACCGCCATGAAAAGAGATACCTTATCCGTAATGCCTCCCAATATGTCATCATTGGTCACAATCTATACAAATGAGGTCTAGATGGTATGCTACTTAGATGTTTAGAACGGGAAGAATCTCAACGTGCATTAGAAGAAGTCCATGATGGTATTTATGGGTCACACTCGAACGGTTTAACACTAGCTCGAAAACTTATTAGGGCTGGGTACTATTGGCCTGAAATGGAGAAAGAGGCTATCAAATTTGCTAAGAATTGTCAAAAGTGCCAAGTGCATGGCAACTTAATTCATGCTCCAGGGAGGGATTTAATCCCCTTTACAACACAATGACCTTTCCATCAATGGGCATTTGATCTTATCGGGATGATTCATCCTCATTCTTCTAACGGACATACCCATATAATCACAGCCATAGATTATTTTACCAAATAGGTAGAAGCGGTCCCTTTGACACAAGCAACGGGAAAGTAGATATCTATGTTCATATTGAACTATATCATATGCAGAAATGGGATCCCTCATTCCATAATCAAAAATAATGGTGGGCAATTCAGGAATAAAGACCTCGATGATCTATGTTCCAAATTCAAGATCACCCAACATTGGTCTTCTATCTACTATCCACAAGGGAATGGCCAAACAGAGGCTTCTAACAAAAATCTCTTAAAGATCTTGCACAGACCAGTAAAAAAAACTGGCAGAGACTGGCATCTCATGATCAATCCAGCTCTCTAGGCCTACAGAACAAGTATCAGAACGCCTACAGGGGCTACACCTTTCGCTTTAGTTTATGGGTCTGAAGCGGTACTACCTATTGAGGTTGAAATCCCATCACTAAGAATCAAAATGCATGGTCTAGTAACTGATGATGACTACAGAGTCTCTAGGTTGCAAGAACTGGAACTACTAGATGAGTGCAGACAAGCAGCGTATGATCATCTCAGAGTATATCAGAAGAGAATGTCTAGAGGCTACAACAAGAAAGTCCGACATAAAGAATTTCAGGTTGGCGATCTAGTCTTGAGAGAAAATCCTAAAAATCAATCACATCGAGAACACAAAGGGAAGTTTGAACCCAACTGGTTGGGTCCCTTTGTCATCACTGCTACTTTTGGCTCTGGTGCCTATCAACTCTCAATGACTGAAGAAGAACAGCTCCGAGAACCAATCAACATTCTCCATCTGAAGAAATTCTATGTCTAAGGCATTTAGTCTATGGTAAAATGTCCTAAAAAAATGAACATCTTGGTGAAAACCTAGCAATAGGTGCCTTGATGATTCACAAAAAAATTAGAAAATATCAAAAATTAAAAAAAAATTAAAAAATGAAAAATACAAAAAAATGAGAAAAAGACAAAGTGCCTTGGTGAAAACCTGGAAACAGGCGCCTTGGTAGCAAAAATAGAATCTCTACCAAGATGGTGAAAACCTAGCAAACGGGTGCCACTTGTTTCAAAACGCTCCATCTATCAGCACAATCTTGGTCTTTCCCAGCTTTCAGTTTTACTTTAGTTTGTACATATCTCCCAGTTTGTTTCTGCATTTCTAGTTTTCAATAAGTCGGTCTGTACACCAAACAACTCAAACGGATGTATCCTATCAATGTTCAAACTTAGGGGCAATCAATGTCATATCCTATGGCCTCTAGTATAACTTAGATTTCTCATATCTAGTCAGAGTCCTTTGAAGCTTCATTTGAGTCAGTCAAGTCTGTCTTGTCTCTAGAAAGGATTTTGCATCTACAACAATGCAATCAAACATCAAACTGAAAACAATCTATGCTTTTTTTTTACAAGCTTTTATCTCCTTGTATGCTTACTGATTCGCATTGAGATTTTTGCATATTGTGTCCCTTTGAGCTCTTCGATGATGTCCTTTATAGGATTTAGAGAGTGATGACTAGGGGCATAATCTTTTCTTTGTTTTCTACTTGTATGTGACAATCTAACGTCTTTGAAAATTTTGGATTGAAATGGTGTCCGACTGTAAGAGCCTCTATCTCGAATTGGATGGCCATGCATACCTCGACCATTGATACCCAGAAAATTCAAGGAAGTTTGATCTAACTATTATTTTTTGAGCGAGTTCTTTCTCCTATTATGAAACATGATCTTACCTAAGGATGTGAATGATAACGGGTCACTACAGGTAATTCACATTGGATTTAGAATGATCTCTTGGCTGTTTGATATGTTTGTCATGCAAGGCATATTCAGGTCATCACAACGTTCATGTTTTGATGCTTATACAAATTACTATATCAAAATAGATGTGATATTCAGGTCATCCGGGTGCTTGTACCTTGGTGCTTATATCTAATCTGACATTCTGAAAACAAAACCAATATTCATATGTCCATGGTTGTTTTGGACCAGTGGATGTTGTATTGGTTCTTGAGCATTACAAATCGATATTCATATGTCCATGGTTTCATAGCTAGTGGGCATAGTATTGATTTATTTGATTACCTAAAAGTTCAATGATGATAACAAATCGACACATGATCAGTGACTAGGTCCTAGGTCTTAGGTTGCATTTCCTTTTGCATGTCTCTTTGCATTTTGCATGTTGCATGCTCTCACAATGACTAAACGAACTTCAAAGCTTAAACAATTCTTCATATCAATTCTTCACATCTAACGAGAGCTGAGTCTCACTCGAAGGTCTCTTCATCAAACCGCAAGCAGTAACCCTCCAGGGTTAAACATCCTTTTGACATAAGACTGAGTACTTGTCTTCATCAACTTGCAAAAACATATCATGTGTATCGTTTCCTTTACATCTTATATCATTATCATTTGTTACATTACATTACATTCATTGCATACGCATAAATCCTACATACATCTTTTCATAATCAATTACATTTGCATAACATCCATACATATGAAAGAAATCATTGCATTGCATCAATCCATACATACATTCTACACTAATCATAGCATAAGCATAGCATGATATCATCATAAATCCACATCATGACAAGTACACATGAAGTCACAATCAAAATATCAATCTCATATATATCAAAAATCTCAAAATGTGTCAGGGGTGCACTACTGGCACAATGTACAAAAGAATGAGCTCCAGAAAGCTATCAGAATCAGAATGGTATATCAGTGATAACAAAGAATAGAATATATCAAAACATGACCACGGGAATCAACTCTCAGCATGCTCCTCAGTATCTAGTGGATGAGGCAGTGGTGCATCTAGTATGACCTCTACCCTCGGTGCCCTAGCTCCCTCTGAGGCTGCCATGTACTCAGAGTATGTAGGTACTCTCTGCTCAGTTGGAACAATAACATAGTATGTAGACACATAATAGGAGGCCCGTGAGGTCTAATGGGTCACCTCTGTCTGTAGTCTATGAACCTCTGAGCGAAGCTCTGCATGAAGCTTAGTGTGCTGCCTGTTTGCCTCCCAAAACCGCTCCTCCCATCTGGCACTCTGTACCTTCAGGTCCCTGACCTGAGCTCTGAGCTATCTAATCATCTCTGATGAAGTGAGAGGAACAGTAGGCTCTATTGCAGCTACTGGCATCTTTGTATCCTGTGTTGGCTACTCTGGCTGCTATCTAGTGGTCTCTGATCTATGCACCTTACGACATCTAACCTCCACACCCAAATCAAATGTAGTGTCTCCCTGTGTGGGATCTGCATCACCACCTACAAACTGCTCACCTACCAACACCTCATCTGTCGCACCGACACTTCCCAAAGTACCCCTCTCACCCTTGGATCATCTATGTGACCCTATGGATGTACCTGTGGGAGAAGTAGAAGGACGAGGAGGCCTCATATGCCCAGATGATCTCTACAATGGAGCTATCGCTCTCTGTCTGGGTGGTGTAGGATGCACTGCCTGTGGTCTCAGGCCCTGTACCATAGGAACACCTGTAACATCCATTGCCTCCTCCATGGAGAGTATCAACTCCATAGGATCTGAGAATCTATGGATGGGATGATCTGCAAGCCACACAATGTATCCATCTGTCACTCTTGCATCGACAACCTATGGTTGGTAGTCCCAATCTCTGCCTATAATGGCACTATACTCCTCTACACATAAGGAATATGAGAGCCTCGGTGTCCATCTGAGCCCAATCTCATGCACAATGTGAGTATATGCAGTGTACTCTTGTGGGGTATCCTATCTATGTCCATACTGACGCCACACTCTGCTAATCAAAAATCTCTCCAAAACAGTGGGAGAGCGGCCAATAAGTACTCGACTCTGAAAAAGAAAACTATACTACTCCCTTGCAGTGGGCCAGACCTCTATCTACAAATATGGCCTCCAATGAACAAAATTCATGTCATCTAGACATTGTCGGAAGTACTCGGTATGACCCATACGGACCTATGTGACATAACCAGCATATGTATATATCACTAGCTCCTGTGGCTACCGTTGTGTCTGAAAAACTGGTCTCAATACTGGGATATGCTCCCAAGCCCATATCTGTAATACAAGAGCTCCTGAAGAAAAGCTCTTGCAATCCTGATACACGATCTCATGCATCTCTGAAAACATATGTGCCAAGAGGCACTGACCCCAAGCAAGCTCAGTGGGCGTAGCCATAAGTAGTGCTACCATCGGAGCCCATCCCATCAAAAAGCCATTCTATTGACGGCCTGGCATGATAAGCTCCCCGATCATACCTGCAATAATGCACTCTAAACGATGCATTTGACCATATCTTTGTACAAGGGTCTCCCAAGAAATGGACCTCGTCAACTGTGTATCATCTCCAAACAAATGCCTAAAGGCATGAAGACCACCCTAACCTGAACTCACATACTCAGGATGCCGACTGTTATGAAATGGAATGCGTAGTATCCTATAGACGTCCTCTGGAGTCACAATCATCTCTCCAGTAGGTAAATGAAATGTCTATGTCTCCAAATGGAATCTCTCAATCAAGGCAGTCAAAAGGCCATGATTTACCCTAATGTCAGGTAAATGAATCAAATATTGAATCCACAGGCAGCAAGATGAACCCTCATCGGGTCCGGAAGCGCGATACATAATCTCTGGGTAGCCGGGTATGAATGTCGGTCATGTACATCTGGATATGTCACCTATATCATACAAAAATAGGGCATTCTATCAGAAATTGGGTTCCATAACAGGCTTATAGTACAGAAATTGGACATTCAGGTACTTCAGAAGGTAGGTCAACCAGTCAGATATCAGCATCAGGCATCAGAAAAGTCAAAATTTGGCCCCAAAAGTCAGTTTTCAACACTCTATTTTTCATACGATAGTCCAGACTGGCATCAAATGTCGTACGACATTCCACAAAAGACCAAACGATAATCCATGGTCATACGACACTGCGCCTAGGATCATACAAGTTTCAAGGGACCCAATGAAATGTCGTACGACACAAGGGTCCCTCTCATATGACACTTGGGTATACTTGAAATGACAATGTGCATTCAAATGAAATTTCGTATGAGTCTGGTATGGGACTCGTACAAGTTTTCACACATGCAAAAATTAAAAAAGAAAAACGCATACGAAAAAATTAAAAAATGCTATGAAACATGAAAAATTTGCATTTTCAGAGGGGCACAGAGGTCCATCTACCAGATGTCCATACTGTTGGGGTCTCTGGTATCTCCAGCTGCACTCAAATCGATGCGAACTCATAGGAACCTTCAGATCTCACTGTTCTACCATTTTCTTGCTCAGAGGGCTCTACAAAATCTCCAAAGTCAAATGGTTGAAATGAATTGAAAATGACCCTTCAGGCCTTTATATAGCATTTGACCTAATTTTCAAAAGTGCTCCGTTTTTCATGAAAATTGCACCCCTAGCTAATTTCAACATTCTGAATCCATTTTCGAGATCAAAATTCAAATCTGAGATCGTTTATTATGTCAAAATCATGATTTAAAATTTTGGGCCTAGGACGGTCTACTGCTTGCATAATCGACCTTCAATCATCATAGAAATCTAGTATTCAACTTAACTGATTATCTTACATCAAACTATCAAAATTTCAACTTGGTCAACCATGGTCAACTCATGGTCAAACCTAGTCAAACTTGGTCTTTTGGGACCTTCCAATAATGCAGAATGCATTCTTGAATGTGTATAACCACTTTTCCAATCAATTAACATGCTTCTGAACTCTCAACGCTGACTTTTCTTGTCAGATTTCGATTTTAATCCCAAAGGGGGCATGGTATTGCACATCATTCAAAGTCTGTAATCAAATTTGAAATCATATCTTCCTCAGTAATCAAGACAACAACCACGTCTAGTTATTGATTCATCAAAAAACCTCATCGCTTGGGGCAAATCTATCATCACTTGGGGCATATTAGATTCATCAAGATCCATATCAATCTGGTATTCTCCTAATCTTGTAAACTGTATCAATTTTTGCAACCATCGAATCATAGTGTTCTTTCCTTGGTTCTTCGGCAACTGAAGGATTTGGATGTGATACCTGCTAGTTCTGCTAAGACAATCGAATCTAGAACCGGTCACTCACTTCTTTGCAATCCTAAGGTTTGGAATCAGGCATTTTGACACTTTTTCACAATCTCGGTTCATCGCTGCTACAGTGAACATTATCTTTGGTCATTCAGGACCTATTATCTTCATATCAAATCAATATCAATCAGCTTCTGTCTCATATCAATTATCAATTTTGAATCAGTTTCATATCTCTATCAAACACAGACTGTCTTTGAACCACTACGCTTCGCACAGTAATTCAAAGAGGGGCAAAATGTAATACCCCAAAAATGGGCTATAAGTTCATTAATCTTCTATATCTACAAATCGAACGAAATCAACATCAAAGTCCTAACCTAAGGCACATCTAAACATCATCGAATCCTAATTGATTATCATAAATTCTGCATCGAGGAATATTCCTAGCAATATTCTTAATTATCTTAATTATCTTTAATTTAATGATTATTTGGCAATAAATCACATTTATCCTAAGTTTGATTAATTGAATATTTTCATATTTAATTAATTAGATTTAATATTTGCCAGTTAATTGTTTAATTAAATTTAATTCTATCTAATCCTAATTATGATATTTAATTTTGACAATAAATCCACAATCTTACAAATAATTGATTAAATATTTTATTTAATTAATTAAATCATTTTGTCATTTTTTAATATTTTTAATTTTGAATAAAAGTTTGATTAAATAATTGATTAACCCATAAATCAATTGTTTTATTTTTAAAAGTAGTTAAGTTGGAAATAAATCACTTTATTATTAAATTAATTCATAAATAAAACATGCACAATCATAAAAGCAGACAACTATCAATTATCAATTAAAGCTAAACTCTATTTTGAGTTAAAACTTAGCTTTTGCATATTTTTGTGAATTAAATTATCTTTATTATCAGATAACTCAAAAATCAAGCTGAGTTAATCTGAGTGATTTATGGCTTTTTTCCATGCACCTCCAAAGCCCTGGATTTCTCTAAATTAAAGTCTCAGCTCATCTCAAATCATCTCATATTTTTGCATCCTCGCGCTGTCAGATTGGAGGACAAGGAATCAAAGCTTATTGCGAATCAAGGCTATTGTGAGATCAATTTCATTTGCATTCATATCATATTAGTTTTCATTTGTTAGATCAATTCATAGCATATCAATTTTTACATATCATAGATTTCATATCATTTTTCATATTATTGCATAGAAAATATCAAAAAATAGATTAATTGCATTCATATTTCATATCAGTTTTGCATTCAAATCTTTCATTTAGGTGTCGTCTAGGTCACTAATCTCGATAACAATCTGAGAACATCGATCTCACACCTACTAGAAGGCAGTAAATCGCTTGGTTAAATTAGATTTCAATTTTGCATGATTTTGATTTTTGCTAACCTCTAATGTTTTACTGAAGTGTTGTGTCTACAGATCAGGTACAAAATTCACACACACACTAGCAGTCTATAGAATTAGATGTCTATCTGTATCTTTGTTTAATCTATTTAAACAATTCTTATAGATTAGAATTACATCATATTGGCCTGTGAGTTTTGATATGGGTATACATGATGTAAATTTGGTCATTATTCTATTCAGTTCTATATATTATAAACAATTACAACAATAATCAATTTTGTTTCTTCCTTTTCCATATAAAGTTGATAATTTTAAAATTTCATATGAATCTAGCGATGATTGAAAGGCCTTGCACTCCTAAAATTTTGATTTATAAGGTTATTGTGCAATTCATTCCAAGAAGTCACCTAGGGAACTCCTAAATATACTTTCAGAGTTTCTATGAAGCATTAACTAATTGGAGATGAAAAATAACATATTCGTTTCATGCATATGTGGTAAAAATTCATGAGATACTAAAGAAGATGTGCTATTTGTCAGACAAATCTTCATTGTCCCCCACAAAAACTAAGTAATAACTACTCCACCCTTAATTTGTTTGACAATGCACCATATTAGATAAAATAGGCTCTATCACACATGTCACAGACTCTCTTCAAACTCACAATATGTTACATGTGTAGTACAAAACTCATGACATTCTAAAGAAGGCCTCACTCTTAATCAGCCAAATCTTCCTTGTACCACACAAAAAACTGTGTGATAACTATGTCTACTCCAACCTTAATTGTTTAAGAATTCATCATATCAAATAAAGTATGTTTAAGAATTGTTGAGACTGGTCGTTTGGTGAGTATTAAACATAATAGAATTTTTAGCATATTATTATCATTCTATTTCTTTGTTGTAAACATGCCATTGGTTCAGTTTTGTAAATTATTTTTAGGTTAAATGCATTTAAAATTATGAAGGTCTAATTCTGTAGACTGCTAGCGTGAAGGAAGATTTGACCTAGCAGTCTATAGAATTAGACCTCTATTTGTAGCTTTGTCTAATTCTGTAGACTGCTAGGCCAAATCTTCCTTCATGCTAGCAGTCTACAGAATATTATCATGTATTTAATCTTATAAAATCGTCAATTCTTAAGCATTAAGCATAGTAATAGGTCAATCTTCATTGTCTTCATTGGGGGGGACAATAAAGATTTATCTGGAAAACAACAGGTCTTCTTTAGTATCTTATAATAATATGCTGAAACTTCTTAATCTATTTAAACAATTTTTATAGATTAGAATTACAGCATATTGGATGACAAACACAGTAGGTTCAATTTTAAAATAAAGTATGTTCAGATAAAGAATAGAATTTACAATTAATACCCAATTGTCTAATTCAATAGTCTACTCTTAAAGCATATAAAGTAGGTTTAGTTACTTCAGATAAAGTATGTTTAATCTAGTTTAATACTTTATTAACTATGTCTACTCCAACTTTAATTGTTTAAGAATTCATCATATCAGATAAAGTATGTTTAAGAATTGTTGGGATTGGTCCTTTGGCATGTATTAAACATAATATAATTTAATCTGTAGACATAGTTAAGGCACCATATTAGATAAAGTACGTTCTATCACTAAAAAGGTCCTTGTACCACACAAAAAAGGAATTCAATAGATTAACTAAGTAGGACCAGTCCTGACATGACTACTAGTCCCAACAATTCTATATATACTTTATAGTTCTATTAATATGCCATTAATATGCATTACTTCAAACCTTAAGTAATGAAATAACCTTATTAGTTTAACAATGAATTACAAAGAAGGACAATAACCTTATAATCTTTTACTATTAGATTCTTCATTGTCCCCCACAAAAAACTAAGTAATAACTACTCCACTCTTAATAGTGATGAAATAAAGAATTAACGTATACTTTAATTTATTACTATTCCAAATTAGGCTATAAGACAATAGTTTTCTTAATCTAATATGTATAGCATTGTTAGTTACTTCAGATTAAACCATCAATTCAATAGTAATTAAAAATGACTTTATTTGTTACTTTATATCAGTGTATTAAACTGGTATTAATAGTTTACAATTAATCTTGTGTGATAGAACCTACTTTATCTAATATGGTGCATTGTGAGTTTGAAGAGAGTATGTGCCATGTGTGATAGAACCTACTTTGCACAATATGGTGCTTTGTTAAAAAAATTAAGGGTGGAGTAGTTATTACTTAGTTTTTTGTGGGGGTCAATGAAGATTTGTCTGACAAATACATGCCATTGGTTCAGTTTTGTAAAATTTTTTACAAAAAAAAAGAGAAAAAGAAAAAGAAATGCTCATTGGCTAGACAAATTTTTATTGTCTTCTGATTGTCTTCTTTATATACTAGCATGTATTAATTGGATGACAAATAAAGAAGCATTTAGTCAATCAGAAGACAATGAAGATAATTTTAAATGCATTTAACACAAAACAAATTTACAAAATTGAACCAATGGCATGTTTACAACAAAGAAATATAATGATAATAATATGCTAAAAATTCTATTCTATTTAATACACGTCAAACGACTAGTCCCAACAATTCTTAAACATACTTTATCTGATATGATGAATTATTAAACAATTAAGGTTGGAGTAGACATAGTTATCACACATTTTTTTGTGTGGTACAAGGAAGATATCCATCAAGGCATAAATAAAATTCAACTTTTCTCTAATGTTGTAGCTACAAGTAATGAATTTTAAATTTTATTTTCTTATTCATAGAAGCTTGTAGTATAGTTGCTTTTAATGCAGACAATTGGTGGTTTTAAAAAAAAATTATGTCATTCTCTTATCTAAAATATTTTATAAGTTAAACCAATAACTAATTAATGCTAAATCTCTTATCTAAAATATTTTATACGTTAAAGCATCTGTTCTTGATCCCTCCAATCAAGTTCTCAAGTCATGACATGGTTTCAACTATTTTAAAAGCTTCTAATTCTTTTAAAAGCATGACTTATAATTTTTAAATAAATGTGAACATTAAAAGTAGAAAACAATGCAACAACCATGGCTAGCATTCACCTCTAGCTCTAGAATGCATGTGAAATCATGCCCTTAGAATTTGAAGAATTTTGTAGGTAGGAGAAATATTTTTAGAGTAGTTTCAATAGATCATAACTTGTTATTTGAACTGAAGAATACCCCTTGGTTTCCTACAAAGCGTTTGGCAAAATTTGTCATAAAATTAAAAGTTTGGTCGAAGTAAGTGTATACATGAAGGATGAAACACATAGGAAGCTATGAGAAGCTATACCTAAAGTTAAATTTACAAAGTAACATATCATTTATAAAACCTACCATAACATGTCATTTTTTGTTTGACATTTTTTGTCACAACTAAAGAGTTCTCACCACGAGAAAATATAGTGACCATTTGCTATCAAAACCATATGTGCAGATATAAACATTAAGTACAATATGTCCAATTTTTTTTGCAGATATACACATTAAGGATCATGTCAGATAATACAAGGGAATTCAATCAAAATAGGGAGACAATCGCTAGATTGTTGTCTAACTTTCAAAGAGAAGGCGATGACAAATGTTATTGTTCATGCA
This sequence comes from Chamaecyparis obtusa, assembly GCA_027943335.1. Lineage (NCBI taxonomy): Eukaryota > Viridiplantae > Streptophyta > Pinopsida > Cupressales > Cupressaceae > Chamaecyparis > Chamaecyparis obtusa. The sequence continues at coordinate 1,537,856 of BSBK01003472.1, read as the reverse complement.
AGAGTTTTAACGACTTAAAGACAAGAAGAATTAAAATCAAAACAACAAAGAGACATTGTAGGGAGAATGGTCACATTGAAGGGGGGTTTGATTATCATCCAGTGGTAAGTTGTTTGTTATATTATTTTCACAATTAATATACATATGAACCATGGAAGGAGGTTTGATTTTCACATTGAAGGGGGGTTTGATTATCATTAATTTTATATAGGTCGATCTCCCTAGTGTGAATATAGATGAACATGGAGGTGTGGGTATTGAAGCTAAAGATCATGATCCTGTGGAAGATGATGATCATGTGCTAGAAAACACATTTGAAGACGATGGTATGAATGCATTGATCATTGACACATTTGGTACTGGTGTTGCTGGTGTTGCTACTGATGATGATGATGATGATTATGATGAGGATGAAATTGACATCATCCATGATATACCTCTACTTGAGAAGGTGAACATTACCCTTTACAAAGGCTCCCAATCTACTCTTCTCTTTGTTGTAGTGCTGTTGGTGAATTTGAAAGTTATGAATGGTTTATCCCACATAGCAATGTCACGTATGATAAAGTTTGTCATATACATCATTATAGTCTATAAAAGGTGAAACATGTACCATTAAGATTGTTTATAGTAACAACTTATATTATTTGTTGTAGATTGATAGGTGAGTTTCTGTTACCACCATCAAATGTTCTCCCTCGTTCGTACTGAGAGTTATGTGCTACTATGAAACATATTGGAATGGAGTATCAAGCAATAGATGCTTGTCTCGAAGATCATATTATTTATCATAAAGAACACAAAAATGAAACATAATACCCTAAATTCCATACGAGCAGATATCAAGATGATCAAATGACAAAAAAGGTGCCTCGCAAGGTTCTTCATTACATCCTCATTATTCCATGTCTGAAATGATTATTCAGGTGCAATAGCTTGGCACAATTTATAGATTACCATGCACGTGGTAGGAGTTGAGATGACATTATTTGAATGCCTGTGGATGGTTCATCATTTATGGACATAGAGGAAAATGGCCACACTTTAAAGAATAACCTCGAAATCTCTGGCTTCATCTGGCAGAAAATGAGCAGATAATGTCAATCCATATGGAGATGAGATCTGTTTACTCGGCATGGCCTATTTTTTTTATAAACAATAACCTTCCTCCATGGATGTTAACAAAGAGGGAGCACATTATGTTGGCAATTATTGTTCTAGGTATTTTATTATTTTATAGTTATCTACATGTAATTATAAGTCTTGGAGTGAAATGGTCACAATAATTATCTGATTTTGTTGTTAATTCAACTAAGTAAGTATCAAGTGAAAGATATGAATGTATATATTGTGCCTCTTATCGACGAGTTGTTGGTGTTATGGAATAGTTTCACATTGTATGACAACTGTAGACCAATTGGACAAAGACAATTTCAATTCCATGCAATATTTGTGTGGATAATTTATGATGCTCCAAGGTTGACACATTTCTGTGGTATGTTATGGTGAATTCTAGTTTTATGCAATAATTCAAATTCTAAAAATCTACAGATTTAATCCAATTATATCTTTATATTGTAGGTCTTCAAACAAAAAAAAAAATTCATGTCCAGTGTGTGGTCCAAAGATGAAATCTCGTTATTCCAAAAGTTTAAGAAAGAAGGTGTTTAATGAGTATAGGCACTTCCTCCCCAAAAATTATAAGTATCGAAATGTGAAAAGACATATTTTCAATGGGAAAGAAGTGACTACATCAAAGCCCTGAAGAATGACACCTCACCTATGGTAGTTGGAATATAATAGAATTTGAGGTAATATCATTCCACCTAATGGTTGATGTTTGAAAATTATATATTTTGATTGTGTTTTGTTGACTAATTATGTAGTTGATGATCTTAAAGGTCATGAAGGCATCACCAACTAGCTTTGAAAGGGACCAAAATGTTATCCCAGATAATTTAGTAGGTGCCCTACTATGAGCAGCTACAAATTGTGCATTTTTTTGATATTATGCATATTGGAAAGAATGAAATAGAGACACTGTGGAAAATATTGGATAGAAGACATGACAAAGAAAAATTTGGCAAAATTTGTAGTGACATTCATGATTTCAATCATGCAATAAAAATATCATTGAATCAAATAGCAATGGAGACTGGATTAATGCAAGTGCTCTTCCTTGATTATTAATAGAGGAAAAAAGTAATGCCATAAAAAAAGTCATACAAAAAATTCAATTTCTTACAGGATTTGTTGTGGATATAAGCAATCTCATATCAAAGAAAAATGATTTTGGCTCAGGGATGAAAATGCATGATTGGCATACCTTCATCAAGGTAAGTCATAGTCTTTTGTATTTACAATATATTTATGTAACTAGATTCAATTTTTATTGTATGAAATGATTAGTTGACAATTGTTGCAATATTTTCTACCCCTATCTCTCCCAGAGAACTTCGACAATAATATCAAACAAGTGATATTTGATCTTGGAAAATATATGAGGTAATCAGTGATATTTGTTCAATATATCAAATAATTAATATATTATAAAGTCTCGTATTTATATATTTGTGTCTTGAATCCCTTGTAGGTGATTGTCATCTAAAAAAATTCATAAAGAAGATATAAAATATTAGAAGAAAACAATTTTTCGATTAATGTGTGAAATGAAAAAGTGTTTACCTTCATCTTTTTTCAATGCACAAGAACACTACCTCATATACCAAGTTGAGGAGATTGAATTGTGTGGACCTATACATGCTAGGTCAATGTGGATGGTTGAGAGACACTTGAAATTTTTGAAGGGTTTGGTACGATAAAGAACATGTCCTGAGGGTTCTATGGTTGAGGGATATATGGTATACCAGATGATAGTGTACGTTACTCAATATCTTCCTAATCTTGCAACAAAGACCCATATAGATTGCATTTGAGATCTCAAATCCATTAAAAAATTCAAAGGGGAATACTTGGTGGGAAATGGTAGATTTAAGAAACTGAAAGGTAATAAATTATGAAATGTTATTGTAGTTAATTAATTCTTAACCTTCAAAATAAATATGTTGTAAGTCATCTATTTACTTTTGTACAGTTGCTAAAGAGTGGGATGCAATACATTTATTTATTGCAAACAATCAAGATTGGATGATGGTATGGATTGAACGATGTCAATATGATGGTCATATATTAACATGGGAATCTGTGTCTTCATTGGTTATACAAGCTTATCGTAATGGAGATCCTAATGTTACACAAAAAGGAAATAGATTTAGCATATGGTTTAAGAGATCACCAGGTACTTATAAATTTGTTAATTAATCAACCATATGTTTTTCAACTCATGATGCAATAATTTATACATGTTTGACATTATTGTAGGTGAAACACCACAAGGCTATGTTATGTAATTGTTATAAATTTCGTATCAAAAAGTTGGATGACACGAATAGAACTTGTGATTTTGGGATAAGTGCAGTGTTCCAAGTTACTAATATTTCATCTAAAAATGACTTACATTCTCAAGAGTTGCAAAATTGATACTATGGTATTTTGGTTGATATACTTAACTGTGTCTTTAATTCCTTCAAATTAGTTCTCTTCGTTGTGAAATGGTATAGACTATGACTCCATAAAAATAATTCTGATAGAACTGTTATTGAACATGACAATAGATATCTAATGATTAATAAAAGGTTGTTTGAGCCAGTTGGAGAAGAGCTCTATGATCTTCCAAGCCAATGTGAGAAGGTATTTTACTTAAAGGTTCCACATAAACTAGGTTGGTAATTTGTTGTTAGACATGATCCAAAAGGAAGGATGATAAAGTATAATGAAATGGAAGAAGATACCAAGGAAGAGGAAGAAGTGGAAGATGATGTAGATGATGATCACGATCAAAAGCTGGTCGAAGAAGAATATGAAGAAGAAGACAATGATGTTGCTGCTACTGATGAGGATGATGATGATGATGGTGGTGATGGTGATGATGATGATGATGACAACAATAGTGGTGGTGGTGATAATGATGATGATGATGATGACAATAATAGTGATGGTGATGATGTCATCGACAACAATAATTTTGATGATGAGATGGATAAAGAAGAATATCAATGACATGAATGAAATGTACAATTATGCTAAATGTTTGGCATGTTCTAATGATTGTTTTGGGTTGAATATGCACTTTTTCCACTAAAATGCTTAAGGTTTCATATTAATGGCATTTTTGGTTTTAGAATGAATATCTAACTACTCTTATTCCCCTTGTTTTATGTCCTACTTATATCTTTGATATTTTGTTAAGAGAAATTTCATTCTAAAAGAGTGTATTTAATCTCTATATGCTTAAACAACCTCACTAGTTAAGAATGTTCTCATTTGTAGTGGACATGACAAGAATCAAATCACTTGAAAGACACCAGTATTTAGACATGCACACATTAGTGACGTGATTAAGAAAATTATCGTTCTTTATAATTTTGTAGGGTATTTTTTTATATCAATGCATTTAATCTAAATACTATCTTATGAGATTTGCTTCTGATTATTTTCTATTTCTTTGCACATTAATGATGTTAAATCATAGGGGATTCTCTTTGTTCCCTACAATGGAGTGAGCTAATTCTAAAAGTATAAATAGATAATTTTAACAATGTATAAATTCCTTCACAAGATGTAATAAAAACATTGGCAAGATATGAGAACTATTTGAAGAAATGCCACAATAGTGGTGTCTCATGCAATGCTGAGCTATTTAGTTATAAGCAATGCTGAGATATTCAAAATATTGTAGGATAAATATAAAATTTTAATAATGTATAATGTCCTTTAGAAGATATAATGAAAACTATAGAGTGAACTATGTTTGTCTGATTATATAACTATTATCTTATGTTAGGTATCACACACAGTCTCATGGATTGTCAGATACAAGTCAATACACCCCATAAAGATTAATGTCTTTTACCATTTGTAAAATATCTCTCTCATTGCATGAAGTGCAGGTACCGGTGAATAGGTATTTGTCATATGTGTCTTCCTCGAGCGAGGAAAATGTAGAAATGGAAGAAGAAAGTGAGACATTTAGTATGTCTAAATCAATGAGATCAACTTGAGGTCAAAAGATCAGAAAGAAATTCAATAAACGTATGAAATTTTCCTTGCTCAAGGGGGGTCGTGTTGTTATGATGATGAAAGAAAAGACAACTCTAAGGTGCCCTTTAGGTACAAACATCTACATAAATAATGAGTCATCAATGAACTTCCTTCAATAAACACTAATTTTTGTGTTAAAGAGAGGATATATCGTATCACACCATCTTCATTACATGGTTTGGGTTTATTTTCCATGGATGGCATAAAGGTCTCTTACAAAAAAGTTGTTGAATTGATGGAGTATTTCGGACCTTGTTATGATTACAGTAGTTGGATGTAGATTGTTAAATAAAAAAAAATTATGTGTAGGTACGCACTCGCGAAAAATTATATACAACAAAAAGTCAGTGAACAAAGTAAAAAAGTAGCTATATACATTCAAATTTGTTAGATTTCCACAATCCATGATAATTTTTTGTATTAGTTTCTGGGTTTGATTGTGTAGAATTTTTTGTCATCAAAAAATTCTACACAATCAAACCCAGAAACTAATACAAAGCTATATACATTGACGGAAGGCTAAAAACATTAGGGAATATTGCAAGTTTTATAAATAGTACATGACCTGCATCAACTAAGAAGCAGCCCAATTGCATATTTGAGGCGCGCAAGGGAAATCACATATTTGTATGTGCGATCAAATCAATACGTGGAGAAGAGGAGCTACTTATTAATTACAATTTGAATCGCATAGATACAAAAAAACCCATGACTATCATGGAAGAGGTGGTACACATTTTGATAATTGTCTATTATTCAACATAGCTTAGACTAAGAACACATGTGTTTTAACATTTTTGAATAATTTTTTTGAAATATAGGGCTATAGTATGGATCGACAGCCACACAATATGCACGGCGGTGATAGTTCTCATGGGACTTCTTCTTCCCGACAAGAAACTCATTGTTGTTGTACAAATGCACATACAAGAAAAATGTTAATGCGTATTTTTTGTTATGGTAATGTGTATTTTTTGTTGTTCTACTATTTTGGATTTCTTTTAAATAAAGTGATAATAATATTGTTCTCACAAATGAGTGTTGATCAGAAAAAGGGAAAGGAACAAGTAGTCCATGAGGAGCCACAGGATGAGAAGGATCCATTCAATGTTGATTTTTTATCAGACATTGATCCTATGCTTTCTCTGTATAAGTTCCTTCGTGCAATATCAAAAGAGTTAGCTCGAATGGTAGATATTCAACCTCACACTCCTAAAATAAAGATGAGAGAGGATGTGTTGATTCATCGTTTTCAAAATTATACAGTAAGTATTAATGTAGTTTTTAATTATAACAAAAATTCAATAATGATTTTTATAGTATACTATTTTATTTGTCATTAACTAAAATATATATTTGTTCTCTTTATAGAGGATGCTAAATACATTAAAGGATAATGCCTCAGATGCAAATACTTTAGGTGGTTCAAGTACATCGCATGTTCTATCCTCCATCTTGTCCATGGTTGTCAATATTTGTTTATGCTCTAACAATATTTTTTTTTAGCACCTAATATTGATCTTATGTTGAGTACACCGCCTGCTATGAGGATCAGATCCATAGAGGTACTGCTGCTTGCAATGTCAGAAACATGTAGCATGACCACAGATGTGATGGAAACACCTATTATTGGTAAGTAGATTCCTCTTTTTCTCTCTCATTTATCATGTGTTTATTTCACTTGAACTATATATTCTTTCTTAGGGGGCATTTTGTAATATTGAATTCATTTTATGTAGGAGGTGATGACACAATTCTTGGATGTACTCATGTTAAATGTATGAGAACAATACAGAATTGTGATCAATTGCTCGTGAGAAATGAAGATGGACTTCCCTTGAGAGTAGCCCAATTTCCAAGTACTTTAAAGATTGATCCTTTCTTTTACTATACAATATAATACTCATAATGTAATGCACTAACCCCCTGTGTAGGCCCTTGCAATAACTAATTATAATAATCTCATTATTATCTTGCAGGAAATAATCTATTTTATGAAAAACTTAATGATGAATGTTTCTGCATTTTCGAGCCGACCATATGCACATGGTATCATATTTTGTTTCATCCCTTTCTTCAAGTATATTAAAGGGTAGCTTCACTTCATTTATGAATCTAATAGTTTTTTTTCTTAAAAGGTGGCAATTACAAGATAAAGGGTTAAAGGATAAACTCATTGACTCTATGACAACACTTTTTGGACCCAATGTCTTTCAAAGACTTAAAATCCTTGACTAAGTGTGCCAATTTTTGAAGTATATTAGGGACAACTACAAGTCCCAAATAGAACACAACCCTTATTACGAGTGGCCTCCCTATATTCCTATTAATGAGTGGGAGAATCTTAAAAAGGATGCACTTGAGAGAAGTGCAAGACATAGTGGACAAATACTATCACCTGAGGAAAGAAGGTACGTGATAATTTTAATAATAAAATTATGTACTATTTACTCTTTGTACTTATGTGATCTAACATATTTAAAACATCACATAGGTTTCCTGACACATCAAAGGCAACAAAAGGAAGAAAAAAAAAGCACGGGCAACTCAAGCTTGGCTTAGGTGGATATTCAAAACTTGTTGCACGAGTTGTAAGTATTAGTAAATAAAAAATTGTATGCAAATATTTATAAATTGCAATCAATTTAGTTTTGATGAAATTCATTACAATAAAAATTCATGATACCAAGTAAAAATGCAGGCCTTGGAGTTCAAAAATTGATTACAGAAGAGGACAAGAAAATAGGTTACAAACAAGGCTATACAGTCGTGGCTGAATGATAGCGAGCAATGAGTGCACAAGGTTCTTTTGCTGGATCTGTTGATCAGGTAAATAAGCCAATTGATTTTTATTTCAAGTTGAATACTTTACCAATTACTATATTTGATGTTAAGTTCCAAAATAAAGTGAATATATTTGTTTTAAGTAAGGAAACAATGATTATATATTTGTTTAAAATTTTTAAGTGAATATATTTATATGTATTAAACTGAATGATTAACATTTTTTAGTATTTTTTTTGTATTTATATGTATATATTATCGATAAATGCACTAATTATTTACATTGGAATGCAGCCTATTGATACTGATACTGCACCATCTGAGCACGACAGAGGCATCAATTCAAATGTGAATTGTAGTACTCAAGGTATATATTTTCTATTTGAATTTTGATTAATGAATATTTAATACAAGTAAACAAGTTAAATTGAATTTGGTATAGTAATAAAAATTTAATTATAATGTGTTGGGATTAATAAAACATTTTGTATTGTAGTTTCAGGGGACGTAGAGGTTGTTCCCGATGAGTGTGTTGAGGTTCAAGCCATCAAGAAAAATAATGTCGTTGGACAAGGTAAAGAGCATCACGTTTATATTTTTTAAAGTATTGAAATGCTTGTAACAATAATGATAATATGTTTTTAAATTAACCCTAATTATTATAATATGTTTTTAATTGAAGTCTTTTATTTGTTTGTAAAGGGTAAAATAGGATTCACCAAAATGAATAGTGTGGGAAATACAAGATCTACTTCTAAATCCAAATTCCCAAGGGAGAGATCCAAATTGATCAACCAAAAGGTTAATGCACAATTGAATCAACCTATGGAGAATATGAATGAAGGAGAAAATATTATCTTTCGTTATGAAAAGTATATTCTTGAAATCTAAAATAAATGAAAGGCAAATACTAACCCCAAAATAGGGTAGATTTGGAAAATGTTGATTTCTGATGTCTGTGTGCAGTTTCAGGCAATTCTGCAACCTGTTTCAGACTGGAAATGCCAAGACAGAGAAAACCCATAAAACTTTTATCTTTTTGGAAGCAAGTAATTGTGTGTGTGAGTTTGTGACCTGCAACACAACACTTCAATAGGATAATAACATCACTTGTTAGAGAAAAATAAAGATCTAATTGCAAAAACTAACAAGCAAAAGCATCCTATTGCTCTCTAGTTAGTGTGAGTATGAAATAAAGGTTAGTTTACTCTCAGATTTAACCCATAAATAGTGACAATCTACACTAAAATGAGAGATTCAAGAGTGCATGTAAACAACTAAAATGAAAGCATGAAATCTTAATTCATTCCATTATAACCCAAATTGAAGTGTTTTCTACTTAATAAAATCTTGAAAACATGGAAAACAACTATCAATCTAAGCCTTAATTTGCAAATTCTCCAAGAAGCATGAGAGTTCATAATCATGGATCATGAAGCCTCAAATTCATGAGAAAAATAGGAGTCTAAGCATCAAAATTAGAAGCATGTAAGAGTGTGTCTAAAAAGAACTCAAAATCTTAGAAGAAGAATAGAAGGCTTTGAAAATTCTCTTTTATAGGATTTGGAAGAGAATCGACAGTTGAGATGCATCCATGAGGAGTGGTTGAGATGCATCTTGGCTTGATCCTTGATCCATGTGCAAGCCTCCTAATCACAAAGTGTGTTTGTTATGTTTGTTTGATTTACGAGGTATTTATGCATTTGTTTTAATTAATAACTCCAACCTTTGCACTTTAGTGGGATTGAATTAATTAAATAGGCTTAGAGTTAATAACCTTGATTTTTGCTTGAACCTTAATAATAAATGCTTGATTTAGGATTTGATGGGGTTTATTGAATTTTTGAGAGTTTATGCTAATAATCAAAGATCTAATTAACACAATTAAGGTTATATACCGAATTAAGAGGAAATAGGGCCTTAGGTTCTATTAGCCCAATTTTAGATGATTACATTTTCCCCTCTTTGAATTGCTTTGCGAATAGCATAGGGATTCAAAGAAAATCTGATTCAAAACATGATTTAGGAGATTTATAGAGCAGCAAGAACTACTTTGAAGTTGAGAATTCTGAGCTTGATCAAACAAAATCCTACTTGATTTTAAAAAATAGCTGTCAATTCTGAACTTGATTGAACTCAAATTGACATTACCAGCTCTGAGTTTGATTAAACGAAGACCGATAAAAGAATTTTGAGCTTGATCGAATGAAATTCTTCTTGATTTGAAACTATCAATTCTGAACTTAATTGGATAGGAATTGACGATACTGACTCCAAGCTTGATTGAATGAAAGTCAATATGAGGTTTTAAAAAGAATTTTTAGTTGAAAATAACAGTCTCAGCTTGATTGAAGAGAACTATCGTGCCCCTAGTGTTGAAGAATTTGATTCAAAGCATCAGGTTTGGTATGATTATGCCCCTTTGGGACTGAAATTGGATCAAATTTGAATTAACTGATTAGTTTCAAGCATTTAGAAGGATTTGCAGTGATTAAATTAGTCTCGGATCAAGCATAGATTGATTGGAAAGAGTTTTCAAGCGATTGAGATCGATTTAAGTTCTCCAAAAGAATTGTTTGACCAAGTTTGACCAAGAATTTGAGAAAGTTGACCAAGTTTGACTTGTGTTGAAATGATATCTCAGCATATAAATCTGATTTGCCTTGCTTACTACATCATTTATGCGCCATTTGCCCCTATTTGACCGCAATTTTGCCATTTTGACTTTTTGCCTTTTGGATGTTAACTTTGCTTTGTAACTCTATTTTTACTACATTTGGATGATATAAATCACCTATTTCAATTTTGGTTCTGATATTAAGCCTTTGTGATGTCTTATAGATAAATGTCCCTTAGGTCTCCAGGGCCCCCGGGAGGCTTAAATAGGTCAAAAATTGCCTTTTAACTATTCATTTTCACTTTTAACCCTTGAGATTTCAGAGAACTCTGAGTGACCATGGTTTTCCTAGTGGAGAAGCACTATTTTGAGATGGATAGATGACATGGGAGGCCACAACATTATGATGCACTTGTGAGTATTCAATAACGCAACCTGTCAATTTGAAAAATTTTAAATTTCATGCATTTTTATGTACTTTATAGGCAAAATAGTTTTGCGTCGCATCTCGTATACAAGATCGAACCATGTCAATCCCATGTTGCATCCCAGATTTCACATCGCATCCAAGATTTTGGAGATCACACCCCATCAGGTCTTGTCTGGGTAATTTCAAATTTTCTTTAGCCATTTTTGTCTTTTTTAGAAACAGGTTCGCATCCAGGATACCAGATCGCATTCCAGATTCCTTGTCCACATCTGAGATTTCTTGGATCGCATATAGTTTTAGGGTCACATCCTAGATTTCCTAGTCTGCATCCAGAATACCGAGTTGCATCTAGTTTTCTTGATCTTTGAGCCAAGTACACTTAATTTTTTTGAACTTTTAAGTAATTTTTTGACCAACTTCTCTTGTCTAACACTGACATAGTGCCCCTATCTTTTATTGTGTAGGCTGATTTTCCAGTTGTATCATTTAGATCCCTGAGGCTTGCCCAGGTCTTGGCTCTGCATGATCAGCTGAGTGATGAGGAACAGTAGGTCATCTAACAATGTGGTTTATGGAGCCTTGGTGATTTACCTCATATTCAGGTAAATCGCGATCTTCTCACAGCCTTGGCTGAGCGATGGCATTTTGAGCACAACACCTTCCACCTTTTGACCGGCAAGATGATGATGACTCCAGAGGACATGTGGAGGATCCTACATGTCTATGTCATGGGACACTACATTGAGTATGAGGCTTCTGAGCGTGTGGTGATTGCTGATGCCAGGAGGGTATTCAGAGATGACACCATTGCTAAACGTTACCTGAGTTGGGACCACATGGTCGCAAACTATGCCCCTCTTCCTATATACCTAGTTGGTTTGATACGAGGCATCATGATGCCAGATAGGGGTCAGCATAGTTTTATGTGTGGCTAGTCCTGTGTTATAGGTTAGATGATCGAGTCCCCCAGGAGGTATGCTTGGGGCAGTTGTATACTCACTCATATGTACTATGAGCTCCATGATATTTTTTACTAGCACTCCCACTCCATGACTGTACGGAGCATTTTTCTTCAGATCTGGGCATGGGAGCACATCCCCATGACCTATCCCATTGTTCAGAGGCACCACGACGCTGGGTTTCCCTATATTTATATGTACTCTAGATTCATTTAGTAGCCCCATTTGGGCAAGCTAGAGTATTGATGCCATTTTCTGGATGATGTTGCTGATGTGGAGTGGTGACCATATCTTGATTGCAAGGCCTGGCCTTCAGATGCTAGACAAATTCCCTTTTTCTTTCAGTCTCAGTACCTGGTTGGGTGAACCCGCTATGTGGTTGAGTGGTTTTTTATTACTAGAGTTTGTCGTCAATATGGACATGTACAGGGCATGTCTTAGGAGACTTGTTTATATGCTCATATTAGGACCAAGGTGGCTTAGTGGGGAGCTCAGTTAGTTTATGAGACAACTATATATGAGATTTCACAAATGTAGTGGGTGGACTAGGACTATCAGGTAGGTGTTCATGATGTTGGTGTTACCGATGATTACCATGATCATTACTTGAGGTTCCCTTATCCTTGATTTACTGCTCCTGATGACACCATTCCTTGGATCAAGGATGCCCTTGATTATGATCCTGATGATGATGTGGGAGGATGAGCCTGACCTACTATAGGAGGTGACAGGGGCAGAGGCTGAGATGGAGCCCGTAGAGGTGGAGGGAGAGATGGAGACAGGGCCTATAGGGGTAGAGGGGATGGAGGAGATGGAGGAGATGGAGGAGATGATAAGGGTGGTGGATGTGGTGTAGTAGGTGGTAGTAGGTGTCAGGCCTCTGGAGGGGATACTAGCCATATGTAGTGTATAGTATGGGTCACTCCTCTGAGGAGGGATAGAGGGCCATTACTACATAGACATTAGCATGCGCAGAGACTTGCAGGGGGAGATTAGGATCCATAGCAGTAGTAGGCATGATAGGATCCCACTACAGGCGGTGATGGAGACTGTTTATCATAGTGTGAGCAGGAGAGCTTCTTTGAGATTACAAGTAGCCACCCTCATAGCATAGCTATCAAAGAGGGACTCACAGCTAGCACAGGTTAGAGCCGAGAGGGACACTCAGATTACCCAGTTGTGAGTAGATAGGGATGCCTAGTTGGTACAGTTGAGAGCTTGTAGGGATGTATAGCTCGCACAGTTGAGAGCTGAGAGGGATAGGTATGAGCATACAACCACCCACTAGGGGTAGAGGGCCACATATTACTTCACTTTGTATTGTGCTATTATTCCTATTGCTCAGAGGGCTCCTTTACATTTCATCATTGCTCAGCAGTCCAAGAGTGCGATGCCACCACCTCCACCACCACCTAGTCAAACAGATGCACCCTCTCCCGATCCTCCTGTCGAGGATGAGGGGGCCAGTGAGGTGTAGACCTCTGTCATTTGATATTTGTGGACATATTGTATATCATGAAATATCTTGTATTTGTATCATTTTTTATCATTGTACTTTTCATGTCCTCAGGACTTTGTACTAATACATTATCTCTGATTTCATCTCTGCTTTGATTTCTGATACTGTTGATGGTTTCATATTTTGATGGACATTCTTGATATTCTATTTATGGACATTGCTGATGATATATTGATGTTGATTCTGCCATTGATACTTTTTTTCTGATGCTTCATGTGTTGTCATTTTTGATATCTGATCTTTGATGGTTTCAATTTCTATACATGTGATATATGATGTTTGATTTATGCTTGGGATATTGATGGGATAGTCACACTTGGCCATGAGTAGATTAAATGATGATAAAATGATGTCATAATATATTTCACTGATATATGCTCCTATTTTTGTTATTTTCAAAGTTTCATGAATGTATGGATGTATGAGATGTATAGCAATGCAATGTATGGACATCTCAATTTTATTTATGTATGGATGCAAAATGCAAGTGGTTTTATGATATGACATGAATTTATGAATGTAAATGAATATCAGTGATTTATATTCGATCATTTTAGTGTTAGTTCATTTATGATTTCATGATGTACTTGGTCATATATATCAAATGGTTAATGCTTAGTACTTCTAAATCTTTAGCTTATGTCATAAATGCTTTGGAATAGATCTTAGTTTATATCATTACTTCAGATAGTTGAATCCACATTTTCATGCTTATGCCAGATTAAAATGAATGCAACTAAGGTAAAATGAATGCAATTTAAAATGCATTTCAATGCAACTAAAGACAATGAAATGCATCTAAATGAACTTAATGCAAACTAATATGATATGCAACTAAAATGAACCCTAATGCAATTAACCAATGAAATGCACCTAAGACACCTAGGATAGTCACTGCTTATTCAAAGTGGGTTGTTTTTCATCATAGAGTCTCTGTTAGTCGGACCTCATTAGGATAGTACAATTTTCACGAATAGATTTGGCAATCCTGAAAATATGAATACATCCTTTTTATTTTGTCATGTTGGAAGACAACTTAAACATTAAAGCACCCAGCTATAAATGTCATGTCAATTACTTCCTGTTTGATATAAACCATTTCTTTTCTAGTACATAATGTGTAAATGTATACCCGCAATGACCTTTCATTTTGTATTCATATCCTAGGGTATAATCCAATTTACCATGCACTTTACTAGGAAATACTTTATCTTTGTTAGTTTTTAAACATGCAAGGAAATAGATCCAACCTCAATAATGATTTCATAGGAAATAGGTGGAGGTATACATGGCATTCCACTACAAGGTGGAGGCACTTATAAGTAGACACCCATTCCCCATGATCACCAAATATCATTGGATTTATTACCATAAATTGAAAACAAAGAAAATTTTATGCCCCCAGTCCTTATTTCTCTTAGTCCATAGACATCATCGAGTTACTCATGGAAACATAATAATCAACAATTGATAATAAGAAAAAGAAAGTTCTTTATCCCTTAGCATGGTCATTGTGTTTATAGAATATAGATAGACAGTTGTGATTATAGTGTTGAGAAACACTCTTGATTCATCCTTTCAAACACACGCTTAGGAATTACCATCAATCAAAGATTTTTTTCATCCATAAGTGTCTCACCTATTTTAGTGTTTAGAAACACTATTTTCATCATGACGTTGTGTTGAGAAACACATTTTAGATCCAGCTAATTAGTGTTTAAAAACATTGTTTTTCATACTTTATAGTCAATTATAGACAAGGGTGGTATTGAGAAATACCGTTGTTCATATTTTATTGTCAATTGTGGACGTAACATCCTGTTAACAAATTTGATTTGATCAAATGCCCCCTAGGGAAAAATAGTTTACCTAGGACCCTAATGTGGACAGATTCCAGTCTTAGGGAGGCACAATTTTATGATAGTTCTCTTAGGATTTGGCGCGTCACAAAAGTGACTGAAGGATATATAAAAACTGATATTTACATAAGCCAATCTTTCAAGTGTTATCTTGATAGATAGAGCGTTGATTACAAGTAGTGCCTATTTACCAAGTTTTCACCACTTGGCTAAAGTTTTATTCTATTTTTTCTACCATGGCGCTTGTTTACCAGGTTTTCACCAAGACACTCTTTTTCTCTTTTTCAATTTTTTTGTCTTTTTGATTTTCTATTTTTTTTGTATTTTTCTTTTTTCTAATTTTTTTGTTGACACATCAAGGTGCCTATTGCTAGGTTTTCACCACGATAGTCTTTTTTTAGGACTTTTTCCAATGTTTTTTTGATTTTTTTCAGGATCCATATTTGCTAATTTTGAAGTTTTTTCAAGACTCTTTTCACTGTATAGGAGCTTCCTCCAGAATGTCAGGAATAAAACATTTTCAAATGTAAAGTATTGATGGGATCTAATAAAAAATCTCCTTCAGGCATAGCCAATTGATAAGCTCCTAATCCAAATGCTGCTATAATGACAAAGGGACCCAACCAATTGGGTTCAAATTTTCCCTTTTGTTCTCGATGTTGTTGGTTTTTAGGATTTTCTCTGAGAACTAGATCTCCTATCTAAAAGCTTCTAGGTTTTACCTTCTTGTTGTATCCTCTTGACATCCTTTTTTGGTAAGCTTTGAGATGATCAAATGCCTATTGTCTATGCTCATCTAACAATTCAAGCTCTTGCAGTCTAGAGATTCTATAGTCTTCATTAGTTACTATATGTTTCAGTGATACCCTCAGTGATGGAATCTCTACTTCAACTGGTAAGACTACTTCTGACCCATAAACTAATGCGAAGGGAGTTGCACCAATTGGAGGTCTTATGCTTGTTTTGTAAGCCCATAATGTTGGATTGATTTGCAAATTCTAATCCCTTCCTGATTTGTTGACTATCCTATGCAAGATTTTCAAAATATTTTGGTTTGATGCCTCAGCCTATCCATTACCTTGAGGGTAATAGATTGAGGAATAGTGCTGAGTGATTTTAAATTGAAGACATATCTCATCTATGTCTTTGTTCTTGAATTGATCCCTATTGTCAATCACAATTGACAAGGGTACGTCATAATGATAAATGATATAATTCAAGATAAACATTGAAACTTGTTTTCCTGTTGCATTAGACAGTGGGACAGCCTCCACCCATTTAGTGAAATACTCAGTTGCAGTGATGATATATTTATGTCTTCTTGATGAATTGGGGTAGATTTGACCAACCAAATCAAAGGCCCATTGTTGAAATGGCCAATGTGTTATAAAAGTAATCAACTCTCTAGCTGGTGCATGTATGAGGTTACCATGAATCTGGTACTTCTTACAAGTTTTTACAAAGTGGATGGCATCTTTCTCCATAGTGGGCCAATAGTATCCAACCCTTAGGAGTTTCTTGGCTAACAAAAAACCATTCGAGTGTGATCCACACACACCTTCATGAACTTCTTTTAATACACGATTAGACTCTTCATGTTCTAAACACCTAAGAAGTGTGCCATCTAGACTACATCTAAACAAGTCATTAGCGATGATCATGTAGCAGGATGCTGCTCTTGTGAGGGATCTCTTTTTCATTTATAGAATAGCCTTTGAGAATGATTTGGTTTTGAGATAGGAGTAGATAGAGGCATATCTGGACAACACTTGAGTTTCAAGGACACAAACAATTTGGCAATTAGGGGGGTCATAAGCTAGGAAAGGGAGTTCTTCCACTAGGAAGTCATAGCAAAATTGGTGTTCTTCCAGTTGTAACATGGATGCTAAAGTAGCCATCGCATCGGTTGCTCTATTCTCTGATCGAGAAATTTGTTGAAAGGTAATGAAGACAAAGTACTTCTTCAAATAATCCACCATTGTTTTGTAGGGCATGAGCTTATCATATTTTATTTGATAATCACCATTGACTTGATTAATGATAAGTTGTGAGTCTCCATAGATGTGTAATTCAATGATTTTCCACTCTATTACAAGCTTGAGCCCATTCACAAGATCTTCATATTCTGCCATATTTTTGGTACATAAAAATATCATTTTATAAGCTTTTGGGATCTTATATCCTTGTGGCATAATGAATAAGCAACCAGCTCCTGATCCTCATTGTGTGAAGGATCCATCAAAGTACATTTTCTAGGGATGTTTTGTTAAGTGCATGATAGACTCATCTGGAAACTCCACAAGTAATGGTTTGTCATCGGTTAATGGTGTCTCTGCAAGTTGATCAGCAATTACTGTTAAAATATGTTCTTTCGTGTTTAATAAAATGACATATTATATATACATATATATAATGAAATACAATATATATATTAAATTGAAGATATAATATATATATTTGATATATTAAATAATCATTATATATATATATATATATATATATATATATATTACGTAATACATATAATATATAATATTGAATCGGTTTTAATATAACTGTCAAAGTATGTTGACTGTCGTAAGTGGTATTAATTGTATTATCTGCCATAAGTATAAAGTCACGATATCTATTATGACTGGCATATGTGGCAGTCACGATAATATTGTGACTGTTCACATATGACAGTCACGATAGTATAATGACTGTCGTAACTTTAGTGTAGTCAGTTTAAATTAAAAGTTAGTTTAATTAAAACAACAGTCGTGACTTATATTATGATAAGTCATGACTTTTAATTCCTGCCACCTTTTCGATTCAATATAAATATTAAATATATGTTGTGGGATCAATCAATCAAAACGGCAATTGTTTCCCATAGCATCTTAGTATTCGTAAGCATCTTCAGATCCAAATTTCTTAACATGGTATCAGAGCAACAAGGTTTTTAAGGAAGATATATTTATAAACTCTACATAATAACTGAGCACATTATTAAATTTTTATATTATATAATTATGGCTCAATGCATGAGAATGGAAGACAGATTAGAAGGTCCCTCAAACTTCGTATCTTGGAGGACTAGACTTACCTCTATTCTTATGGAACTTGAATTAGAGTAATATATTGAAAAAGACATTAAGATGCCTGAAGAAGAAACGGAGAAAACAACATGGAAAAGGAGAAACAACAAAGCTAGGAAGTTAATTATTGATTCCGTAAAGGATGCTATCCTCCCTAGCATATCAAGAATTACCAATGCCTTTGAAATGTTCAAAATCATTCAAGACACATTTGAGATCAATAATGCCAGCAGAATTTTAACATTAAAAGGTCAGCTCCTTAACATGAAAATGAACAAAGGGGAAACTATCACATCTTATTTTCTAAGGATATCTGAAATAAGAGATCAACTTCTTTGTATTGGAAATACTATAGAAGACACTGAACTTACTCTAATCACGCTAAAGGGATTACCTAACTCTTGGGAAACCTTCATTCAGTGCATTAGTACAAGACCACCCTTACCTAGATTCGAACAATTAAAGAATGACTGTACTCAAGAAGAATCCAAATTAGCATCCAGAGGAATGGGGACTAAAAATGAGAATGAAGTACAAGCCCTTCATGTTAAATCATCTCAGAAAAAGAAGAGGAAATTCTCAAATTCAAATAGTGGAAAAAATCACTTCAAGAAGGATCTCTCCAAAGTAAAATGTCATAAATGTGACAAATTTGGACATATTCACAAATACTGTCCAGAAAGATAGAAAATTCAAGCAGCCCTAGCAGAAGTGAAAAGACCAGAAAACTCACTATTTTATCTAGCATTAGCAAGTGAACTAAATTCAAATAAAAATACTTGGATAATAGATAGCGGTGCATCAAGACACATCACTGGATTCAGAGATCAGTTTGAAACCCTCTCTGGAAACTCTTCAGAAGAAGTAACTATTGGTGACAACTCCACGTATCCGGTAAAAGGAATTGGGACCTGTTTGATACAGATAAGAGACGGAGTCACTCTACAGTTACAAGAAGTATTATATGTACCTGGAATAAAGAGAAACCTAATCTCTATATCTGGACTAGCTGATCAAGGATATAGGGTAACTTTTAATGAAGAAAAGGTTCTTATCTGGAACAAAAATACGAACATAAAAAATGCAATACACATAGGGTCCAGAGAAGGCATCTTGTTCAAACTATGTAATGAACAGAAATTAGCTCTAATTCACAACACACAACAAGATAATGAAATTTGGCACAAAAGACTAGGACACATTGGATATAGTGCCCTTCCTACCCTGCATAAAATCACTTTTGGTATACCTTCTCTAAAATCTGATCACTCTAGTATTTGTAAAGGATGTGCATTAGGAAAGAACATTAAAAAATCTTTTCCCACAAGTGAACGTAAGACAAATAGTGTTTTAGAACTCATTCACACTGATATGTGTGGCCCTATGTCTACTCCTTCCTTCTCTGGTGCCCTATATTATCTAATATTCGTAGATGATTATTCTAGGAAAACATGGATATATTTTTTAAAACTTAAAGAGTCATGTGAAGTTCTAGCAAAATTTCTAGAACTCAAAGCATTAGTAGAAAATCAAACCAATAAGAAAATCAAAACTCTTAGATCAGACAATGGTGGTGAATTTACTTCTGATAACTTCAAAAACTATTGTAAATCTGTTGGGATTAAGAGGGAGTATACTGTAGCTTATAACCCTCAACAGAATGGAGTAGCAGAAAGAAAGAATAGGACCATCATTGAAGCAGCAAAAGCCATGATGCATGATCATAATATTCATATATCTTACTGGGCAGAAGCTGCCAACACTGCAGTTTACATTCAAAATAGATGTCCACATGCGATACTTGAAAATACCACACCAGAAGAAGTATTCACAGGAGTTAAACCTGATCTTAGTCATTTAAGAGTATTTGGCTATCTAGTATATATACATGTACCAAAGGAGAAAAGAACTAAATTGGAACCTTCTGGTAAGAAAGGTATTTTTCTAGGCTATAGTGAAGACTCTAAAGGATATCGAATCTATATCCCTAATCAGAAATCAGTAGAAATAAGCAGAGATGTAAAATTTGAAGAAAACTTCTCATCCTCAAATAATGAAGACATCAGCCTTATAAGCCTTGACAAAGATTTCTCAATTGAGGGAGAAAATGAATATAACAATTCAAACATGGACTCAAATAATGAAGAAGAAATCTCTGATTCTGAACCATCTGATTTAGACCATAATAAAAAGAGACCATTATGGGCCAGAAAAATGCTTGAAGAAAATAATGTGGAACCAACACAAATCTCCAGAGAAAACAAAAGAACTAGAACACAAAAATGTTACACTGCTCTTCTAACTGAACCCTCAGAATCAGAACCGGTCAGTGTTGAGAAAGCATTATCAAAACAAGCCTGGAGAGAAGCAATGATTGAAGAATATCAGTCCATTCTAAAAAATGATGTATGGGACATTGTTCCTAGACCTAAACATAAGTCAGTAGTATCATCAAAATGGCTATTCAAAATAAAGTATGCTCCTGATGGCAGTATTGATAAACATAAAGCTCGATTTGTTGCTAGAGGTTTTTCATAGAAAGAAGGTATTGATTATGAGGAAACTTTTGCTCCAGTAGCCCGATACACATCTATCAGAACCATACTTGCCATTGCAGCATCTAAAGGATGGAAAGTACATCAAATGGATGTCAAGATTGCATTCTTAAATGGTAAAATTGAGGAAGAAGTTTACATTGAACAACCAGAAGGATTTCTCACTCATGACAAAGAAATATATGTATGCAAGTTAAAGAAAGCTCTTTATGGGCTCAAACAAGCTCCCAGAGCATGGTATGAAAGAATAGATCAGTACTTGAACAAATTAGAGTACTCTAAGAATATAGCAGATCCTAATATATACTTCAAAATTGAAAAAGGAGACATGATAATTCTAGTTCTCTATGTTGATGATTTGCTCATTACAGGAGAAGACCACCTAATTGATAAATGTAAAAAGGACCTAGTAGCTGAATTTGATATGAAGGATATGGGCCTACTACACTATTTTCTAGGTCTTGAAATTATTCAAAACAAAGATCACATTCTTCTTAGTCAAAAGAAATATATTTCTGACATTCTGAATAGATTTGGTATGGCAGAGTGTAAACCCCTAGCTACACCCATGGAGACAAATCTTCAAAAGTTAAAGGATGAAGCAAAAAATTTAGAACCTACAGATGTTACACTGTTTAGACAGATAATTGGATCTCTCATGTATCTGGTGAATACTCGTCCTGATATTTTCTATGCCACGAATGTTCTAAGTCACTTTATGTGTGAACCTAAACAGATTCATCTAATGGCATCTAAGCACATATTGAGATATTTAAAAGGTACAAGTGAACTTGGACTAAAATATGACAAAACTAAAATTCAACTTCAAGGTTATTCAGATTCTGATTGGGCAGGGAGTTCCACTAATCGTAAAAGTACCACAGGAGTTTGTTTCAGTTTGGGTTCGGCTATTATTTCTTGGTTTAGTCGAAAACAATCAGCTGTAGCTCAGAGTTCAACGGAGGCAGAATACATGGCTGCATCTATGGGAGCTAGAGAAGCAGTATGGTTAAGGAAATTACTTTTTGACCTAATTGGTAAACCCCTATTACTTACTATTATTCATTGTGATAATCAGAGTTGTATCAAGCTCTCTGTAAATCCTATATTTCACAATAGGTCAAAACACATAGAGATTCCATATCACTATGTAAGAGATATGGTAGACAGGAAAATCATTAAACTAGTCTACATCAGCACTGAAGAACAAAATGCTGATATTTTCACTAAATCCCTTGCAAGGGTGAAGATTGAGTTCTTCCGAAAGAAAATTGGTTTAATCCAAATGTAATTATTGATGTACATATTATTCATGAATATATATATATAAATTGAAATATTTCAAAATTGTGAAGATGACGATCATCTGTGTATCTGTTACTATTTCAAGGTGACGATCTTGAAAATAGTAACCAGGTTTCAAGATTGACTCCTGAAAAGGGTTGAGCCGGATTGGTCCGGACATCTTGTTACTAGTGTTATCACTTGTGGTGTAACAGTTGTTAAGATAGACTCCTGAAAAGGGTTGAGCCGGATTGGTCCGGACATCTTAACATGTATATTGTTATTGTGTGTGATAACTTACCATGATATGAAAATTCTTCAAAGATGGTAAACTCTCTCTCAAGAGGGAGTGTTAAAATATGTTCATTCGTGTTTAATAAAATAACATATTATATATACATATATATAATGAAATACAATATATATATTAAATTGAAGATATAATATATATATTTGATATATTAAATAATCATAATATATATATATATATATATATATATATATATATATATATATATATATATATATATATATATATATATATATATATATATTGCGTAATACATATAATATATAATATTGAATCGGTTTTAATATAACTGTCAAAGTATGTTGACTGTCGTAAGTGGTATTAATTGTATTATCTATCGTAAGTATAAAATCATGATATCTATCGTGACTGGCATATGTGGCAGTCACGATAATATCATGACTGTTCACATATGACAGTCACGATAGTATAATGACTGTCGTAACTTTAGTGCAGTCAGTTTAAATTAAAAGTTAGTTTAATTAAAACAACAGTCGTGACTTATATTATGATAAGTCATGACTTTTAATTCCTGCCACCTTTTTGATTCAATATAAATATTAAATATATGTTGTGGGATCAATCAATCAAAATGGCAATTGTTTCCCACAGCATCTTAGTATTCTTAAGCATCTTCAGATCCAAATTTCTTAACAATTACCTATCCTTTAATGGCTTTCCTATCCACATACTCAATATCAAATTCACTTAGGATCAAAACCCACTTAGAAAGTCTTCCTGTCAGCATTGCTTTATTTAATAAGTACTTGAGTGGATCAATTTTAGCCATTAGTTTTACCTTGTGTGCTAACATGTAGTGTCTGAGCTTTTGGGATGCAAACACCACTACTAAGAAGGCCTTCTCAATCATTGAATAATTCAATTCATATGTGACCAAGGTCCTACTGATGTAATATATGGCTCTTTCTTTCTTTGCTTCATCTTCTTGTGCAAGTAACACTCTTAGTGATGTATCAGTAGCTGATAAGTAGAGTAATAGGGGTTTTCCATAGATTGGTGCCATCAGAATTGGAGGATTCATCAGATAATTCTTGACTTGGGTAAAATTATCCTCACATTGCTCATCCCAAATAAATGTGGTTCCTTTCCTCGTCATCTTTGTGAAAGGTTGTGCTTTATTAGCCAACTGGGATATGAACCTTCTTATAGATTGCAGCTTTCCCTGTAAGGTTCTCATTTGACTAATGTTCTTTGGTGGTTTTGATTTCTAGAATTGCTTTCACTTTTGCTAGATCCACTTCAATTCCCTTAGTTGAAACTATGAATCCTAAGAGTTTTCCATATGATACACCAAATGTGCACTTCTTAGGATTAAGTCTTAATTGGAATTGTTCCATCCTGTCAAAGATTCTCCTTAGATCCTCTATGTGTGTAGTCCTTATCCTTGATTTTGCCAAAGTGTCATCAACATAGTCTTCCATATTCTTGTGCATCATATCATGGAAAATTGTGGTCATTTCCCTTTGATATGTGGCACCTACATTTTTGAGACCAAATGGCATCACATTCCAACAATAGGTTCCCCATGCACACGTGAATGCTATTTTCTCTTGGTCTTCAGGAGCAATTTTGATTTGGTTATATCCTAAAAATTCATCCATTAGGGAATACATCTCATAACTTGTCGTCAAGTCCACAATCATGTCTATGTTTGGAAGTGGAAAATCATCTTTAGGACAAGCCTTGTTGAGATCCCTAAAGTCTGTGCACACTCTTATTGATTTCTCTGCCTTAGAAATAGGAACTATGTTGGAGATCCACTCTGCATAATCAATAGCTCTAATGAATTCTGCTTTCAGTAGTTTTTTAAGTTCTTCTTTCACTTGACAGGTTTTATATTTGGTGAAATAGACAAATGGTGCATTATCAAATTTGTATCCAATCCGGGCATATCTAAATAAGATCAAGTAAATTTGATCTTCCTTGCTTTGAAGAAATCAGTGAATTGGATTTTCTCATCTTTTGTTAATGATTGAGCTATGTGGACCAACTGAGGAGCCTCCATTGTTCCCAAATTAATGGGTTGTGTTGGTTCAATCAAAACTAAGGACCTTTCTTGGAAATGATCTGGGAGGATATCAAGCATCCCATCCTTTGGTGCCTCAAAGGGGTTTTCACCATTAGATATGTCTCTTTCTTTTTCTCTTTTAGGGTCTGATACTGCCACTAAGTGGTTTTCACCATCAGACCTCTTGTTTTTATTGTTTTTCTTTTTAAGACTAAGAAACTTGATATCCTCTTTAGTCATGATTTCACTCATTACGCTGGTGGAAGAATGAAATGGTTCACAAGCATTAAGATAATAGGCTATGGAATAGTCATTGTCAAGGGATAATAAGCCTGTATTTGTGGGTTCATCCCAGTTTATCAAGTCAGGGCTTTTCAAGGACAAAGATTCAACAGGTTCAAGAGATGTCACCGCATTGTTATCACCCTTCATAACTTGCAAAACATCATCTATTAAGTTTTCTTCTAGATAAGTGTTAGGATTATTAGAGTCAGATTCATTATTATTAGAGTTCATGTTAATGTTATGTGAATCTAACATTAGAACTTTCTCCTTCTTCAATCAATATTCTAGGAGAAAACTTTTGTATCACATCTATTTCTATATCCACGGTAGCATCAGAAAGGACATCCCATAAATACTCATGTGAGTCTACCTAACTATAATCTAAGGCTCCCAAGAAATGGGCAATAGTCATGGGTAACTCATCTCCCTCATTGGCATGGTTCTCATCTCCTTGCAATGGTTCTTGTGGATTCATTGCTTATGGTTCTTCATCGAAATGGGGTGTATCAAAGATGAGAGGTTCTCATTCTTGTTCTTCATTAGGTCCTTTAGCTTCTTCTTCCTTGGGTTGCTCTATTTGTTCCCTTTCTGATTCTTGCTCCAAACTTGTACCAAGGAATGTGACATCTGGATCTCCTTGTAGGAGTAACAACCTTTCATAAGCAATGGGTTGTCCTTCTATTTCTTCTTCATCATCTAAATCTCCCAATCTATCAAATACAAGACCTCTTTCTGTTGTAGGATGAAATCTAGCCTCTCTAAAGCCTAATCCAGTCTTATCCTTAGGATTTCTGAAATCCATGTGTAAGGGTTCCACTAGTCCTTTGTTGTTTTGTCCAAATGGTCCTTTTCCTTTGTATCCCATTCATTTCAAAAGATCATATCCTTTCCCATATTTTCTTGAAGAGATTTCAACATGTTTAACATTCCCATCTTCTTCGGGTTCTTTATAAAGCCATTGCAAAATAGCTTTTTCCTCATTCTCTTCTTCTAGGGATACCTTTGCTTTCACCATTTTGGTTCCTTCATTAATAGTCAAGGCACTTCCATTAGAAGGTGTAAATGTAGATGAAGGCATCCCTTGTGTCCTAGGAGATATAGGAAGATCTGTCAAAGATGTCATAGGATCTATCTTGTACTCTCCCATGTTTATTTCTTGAATATTGATCTTTTTAGAAAAGCTTCGCAAGACCATTTCTTTGGATGTCTCTGCCTTAGTGGACCCTTCTTTGTTATGGGGAACCATGCTTTCTATTTGTTTGAGGCTATTACAAGTATATGTGGTATCCGCTGGAATAGTCACCTCCACTCCATTATGAGGAAACTTTAGGCATTGATGGTACGTGGAAGGCACTGCTTGCATTGAATGTATCCATGGTCTACCAAGAAGAATGTTGTAAGAAAGGGGTAAATCAAGAACTTGATAAAGGACATCTTTCTCTATAGGCCCTACTCTGATGGGTAAGACAACCAATCCTTTAGAGGATCTCTGTTCCTCATCATATGCCTTGATTGTTATCTTTCTCCTAGGATCAATTGTATGCTTTGAGAAACCCATTTCTTTTACCAAATTGTAAGTACAAATGTTCAAACTAGTGCCTCCATCTATCAAGACATGCTTAACTCAGTGCTTATGAATAAGGACTTCTAAATGAAGGGGCTGATTTTGTGGTTGGTTTGATGACTTATCATCCTCTTTTTAAAAAGATAGGTAATGTGGGGAACTCATGTGACCAACCATGGCTTGGAATCTATCCACATCTAAGTCTTTTGGTACATTGGTGCTTAATAGGGCATGTTAAAGAACCTCCCTATGACTAGGAGAGATTTTAAACAACTCTAGAATAGATATCTGTGCAGGTATCTTTTGTAATTGTTCCACAAGATTGAATTTTGGAGATGACACCACTTGTTTAGACATTGTTGTTGTTGTAGGTGGTGTGGTAGATGCTAAATCTCCTTTAAGAGTAAGTTTTTCTTGGCTTCATGTTATAGCATTTGGAGATTCATCTTTTCTCTTCACTCCTTTGAGAGTGATCATGTTGACAGAATATTCACAAGGTTCCATCATGTTAATTACATTGTCACCATCAGTGTACGTGTAGTTAACCTTATTGTTTTTAGAAGTTTCTCCTTTTTCATAGTTAGGTAGTGGGGTTTGAAATGCCTTGTGATCATTATTCATGTGATGTCCATCTACCTTAACTTTCCCTTGTTCAATGAGATCTTGAATAACATGTCTCAATTTCAAGCAATTATTAGTGGTGTGTCCTTTATTATGATGGTAATCACAATATTCATTATCGTTCCACCATTTGGGTTTTTCTTCTGGATCCCAAGGCTTGCCGAGCTCATGAATTGTAATAACATTGTTTTCCACAAGTGATTTTAAAACCACTTCCAAGGTGTCTCCCAACAGTGTGAATGTTCTCTTAGGCCAAGGTGCCCAAGGTTCTCTTCGAGGTTTGTTGAAAGTATTATTTATTGTTGGAGTCACAATAGCATTCAAAATTTTAGTTGTTTGAAGACTTGAGGTAAGATTGAAGACTTCTAGTTTTGGTTTTGGATTAGGAGTATCAACCACTCCATCATTAACCACATGTTTTTTCTTGTTTGCATATTTGTACTTGTCCTTAGTGGGATAGGACTTGTCCTTATGTTCCTTTTGAATAGTAATGTCACCTTTCTTGATTAGGACTTCCTCTATCTTGAGAGCATTATCAATCATTTTTTCAAAGCTTGGTGGTCCTTGTAATTGAATTGGGAAGTGGAACCAAGTTGTTAATGAAAATATCCATCTTTTCATTTTTAGGAATTTCTCTAGCATATCATGCAAATATTTTTCTCCACCTTTGTAGGAAACTCAAAAATGACTCTCCCATCTTCTATTTGGTATTGCACAAATCCAACATGGTGACTGTGTCTTGGATGTTGTAGGAGTAATGTTGTATGAATTTTTGCACTAATTCATCAAATGTCTTAATTCTAGTAGGCAATTTAGAAAACCACTCAATAGATTGTCCACCTAGGATTCATGGAAATAGCCTCATGAGGTATGTTTGTTCATGCATGAACTCCATACTAGTACAAAACTCCCTCACATGATCTTGAGGGTCAGAATCTCCCATGTATTTGTCATACTTTAGAATTGTAACATTTTTAGGAAATGGAATGATTGTGAGTCCCTTATCAAAAGGGAAAGGACATATGTGCTCTAGAGAATATTGTTGTTTTGGTTTGTCCTTTGATTCCTTATGTTCTTGAATTTCTACTTTCATGGCAAGAAATTGTCTATTTATAATTGAAATAGGACTAATATCCACTTTTTGTTTGAGTTGTTCCACATCATAGTCCTTGGGTAATTTCACACCTCGGGAAGCAAGTTCTAAGAAATATTTTTCTTTGTTTTCTTCCAAGGCTCTTTCAAGAATTTTGTGAAATCATTTGTTTCTTAAGGCTATATTGTATTCTTGTTCAGTAGGATCTACATCATCATCAATATCATCCTCATCATCGTCATCATATTGGGCCTTTTGTTTTCGTCTTTCATGCTCTGCTTCTTCATTTTGTGCTTGGAAGCTTTCATCCCATCGGTATTCACCTTGATCAGCCATGTTTATAGGTTTGGGTGTTGCTATATAAGTAGTACTGGGTGTAGCACCATATAAGGGGTTGAGTCTTGAAGTTTCTCCTATTTCCAATGTGAATATGGGTTCTCCTTCTGAGAATGGATTTGTTTCAAAATGGTAAGTTTTGTGCCTGGTAACAACCATGAAATCTGGATTGAGGAACCAATGAGTGTCTTGTGTTCAAAAGTGGGTCTAATAGTGTGCAATGTCTGATTGTGAATCCAAGGATTCAAGAGTGGGTTTGAAATGTCTTTATGGATCCAACGTCAAATGGGGTTAGAATGGCCTTCTTATGAGTTGGGAACCAAAGTGCAAGTGGATTTGAAAGTGAAAGTTTCAGTGTCAAAAAGGTGTCAAAGTGCCTTGTTTATGAGCTAAGAACTTGTTTGTAACTGATTGGGGTAATTGACTTCACAATGTGACAATGCAGATTTAGATTATGCAAGGGGACAAGACATTTTCAAAGATGACTCTTTCTGGTTATCAAATGATTATGTTTTAGCAATAGGAACTTACTAATTGGCCAAATGGGTATCTAAAAATGTGAAAAAATTTCTTCTGGGATGTACGGAAATGCTCTCTATCCCAGATGTGATCCTAAACATTGACTAGTGAGCAAATTGGAACCCTAGATGCAACCCAAGAAATATAGTATGCGATCTAGGAAATGGAATGTGCATCCGATGTGACTCAGGAAATGGTGTGACAACCAAATGCAATCCAAGTTTGAACAGATGTGATCCGGGATACACAGTGTGACTCTGGAATATCGGATGTGATCTTATGATGACCAAGAATTTGCAATTTCAATGTTTTTCAAAAAATGTGTCATGTCTGTCAAATTCCAGTGACTGTCAGGTGCTTTAAAATGTAGTGTGCTTGTTCATTTGAGGGAAATTAATTGAGTTTGTATTTAAGACACACCAAGCAATCATTTTTAGAGAAAACACACCTAACCTTCCCTATACTAGGTAGAGATTGAAACCACTTGTTCACTGACTTAGGAACACACCCAAGGACTCCTTAGAATATGGAAGTCCAATAATAAGCAATGGATATTGGAGCCCATATTAGTCGAGTAATAACATCAATGGGGGCTCGATATGGTGAATGTCTTGGGGAAATTACTATTTGCCTCACACAAGTGATAACAACCTTTTGGGGGTGATTCTGGTGACATCTAACATAGAGCTTTTAATGAAGGCATCCGTTTACAATTATCTCTCATAGTCCCACAAGTAAGATTAAGGTTGTTAACCCTATAGGAACCTGAAAGTGTGTAGTCTCAAGAAGTGAGATTAAAGTGGCTCCGCTCTACACAAAATCCAAGTCAGTCATTGGGATTAATTATCAATCTCTCAAGACAAGATAAATCATGTCTCCCAAGGCTTTAGCCTCAAAAGAGCATCAAATTTTATAGTGGGGTGGAAGAGTCGGCAAAAGACTTATCCCCACTTGGGTCATTCCCGGGATATTTTTTCCTCAACCGGTAGGCCCTCTAAAGGTGTACAATAAAGAAAATAGATGAATGATAACAAGCTTTGGATTTCTAGTTCTCCAAAAAGGAGAAGAGCATAATCTCCTAAATTATATCACAAATTACAAACACATCATGCAATTTTAAGGTTTATTTTCCCCAATTTGATGCCAAATAGTAAGTGAACATTTGAGTTTCTGTTTCTCCCTCAAGGGGAAAAGAGCATAATCCTCTAGCTGATTTACAACTTGATCTCAAATTGTTTTAAAATTCCTAAAATCAAACATAAAGTTCTTTTGTCAATTTTTCTTTAGAGACAACCTGCATAACAACCATTAGTAGTCTTTTTTATTTTTGGTCTTGGGAAAAACATCCTACAAACAATTGTTAGGCTGTCAAAATCAATCAAGAACACCAAGTTCACCCATTAGCTTGTTAGTGGGTTAGAAAATCCAAAACCTGAAGATAAAACTTTAAGGAAAATTACATAAGCAAATTGTTAGCATTTATTTCTCAATCTAATTTCAAAGCATAAGTCAATTTTTGAGTTTCTGATTTTCTCTCAAGGAGAAAAGAGCATAATCCTTTAACTAATTTATGTTGTGATATCAAACTACCATTAGGTGCTAAAAAAAAATGCATAAAGGTTCATTTTATCCTTAAAGTAAATCAAAAGCACAAGTTAGCATTTGAATTTTCTATTTTTTCAAACCTACAAACCACAGTTAGACTATCAAAAACCAAAGAGATCAATCACAATTTGTTAGCAATTAGAAAACCTATGAAATCAATAAAAATCACTACATGTGATCCTAGATTTTCCCGCCCAAATTCCTCAAAACAATCCTATTTCCCACCTACGACCCAATTTCTCGAATGCGACCTGGATCTGCAAGAAGCGATCCTATATTTCAAACAGGTGCGAACTTGTTTTTGGATGTGATCTGTGAATATGAGATGCTACCCTGGATTAACTAGATGCGGATGTTCTTCCCATATGTGATCCTCTGGAAAATTTTGGTACGGCAATAGTTAGTTTAAAAAGCCAAAAATTGAAAAATTAGGGGCTGAGCCCCACGGTGGGTGCCAAAAATGTGTGTGAGTTTGTGACCTACAATACAACACTTCAATAGGATAATAACATCACTTGTTAGAGGAAAATAAAGATCTAATTGCAAAAACTAACAAGCAAAAGCATCCTATTGCTCTCTAGTTAGTGTGAGTATGAAATAAAGGTTAGTTTACTCTCAGATTTAACCCATAAACAATGACAATCTACACTAAAATGAGAGGTTCAAGAGTGCATTTAAACAACTAAAATGAAAGCATGAAATCTTAATTCATTCCATTATAACCCAAATTGAAGTGTTTTCTACTTAATAAAAGCTTGAAAACATGGAAAACAACTATCAATCTAAGCCTTAATTAGCAAATTCTCCAAGAAGCATGAGAGTTCATAATCATGGATCATGAAGCCTCAAATTCATGAGAAAAATAGGAGTCTAAGCATCAAAATTAGAAGCATGTAAGAGTGTGTCTAAAAAGAACTCAAAATCTTAGAAGAAGAATAGAAGGCTTTGAAAATTCTCTTTTATAGGATTTGGAAGAGAATTGACGGTTGAGATGCATCCATGAGGAGGGGTTGAGATGCATCTTGGCTTGATCCTTGATCCATGTGCAAGCCTCCTAATCACAAAGTGTGTTTGTTGTGTTTGTTTGATTTAGGAGGTATTTATGCATTTGTTTTAATTAATAACTCTAACCTTTGCACTTTAGTGGGATTGAATTAATTAAATAAGCTTAGAGTTAATAACCTTGATTTTTGCTTAAACCTTAATAATAAATGCTTGACTTAGGATTTGATGGGGTTTATTGAATTTTTGAGAGTTTATGCTAATAATTAAAGATCGAATTAACACAATTAAGGTTATATACCGAATTAAGGGCAAATAGGGCCTTAGGTTCTATTAGCCCAATTTTAGATGATTACAGTAATATTTGACCTTGATAAAAGGTCAAAGACTACTTTGAGATTTTGAAGGTTGTCTTTGACTTTGTTCATGGATCTCAAAAGTTTTCCCAAAAGGGTATCCAGATTTGAACTTTGATTCACAGCCCTGTACCTGTACTTGCAAGAAAAAGAGGTTTTTTTGTTGTTTGGATGGGGGGTTTGCCTTGGTCAAATGCCAGTTTGGAATCAACCTTAATAATGAAATTGAAATGGAGAATGCTAGCAAGTAGTAGAAATAGATTTAATAATGAAGCTATGAAATCCAATAGATATGCAATTGTATTTCAAATGTAAACAAGTATATTGATATGAAAGCTTGAACATGACAAAGGTAAATCAAAACCATGAATGTAAATCCCAAACCTCCATGATTGTATGCTTGGAATCCATCTTAATAGAAGAATGAATGGATCTAGAAGATGAACAAAGGATCTTGAAGGAAGATCGCACCATCATGATGGCTAGATCTAGGGTTTGAATGATAGATCTTAAATGCTTGAACCAAATCCCTTCAAAGGCTTGAATGCTTGAATCCTTGATCTTCAATGGAGAACTTGTAATGCCCACCCTAGAATCTTCTTATGTTAGACTAACAGGACTTTTGCTTTGACACTTTGGATTTTATGATGGACTATGGTTATTATTTAGTTAACATTTTATGGGACATTTGAGCATATATATTTGGTTACTACAGTTTATTGGAAATATTTAATGAGTTATAATTTTAATGATGAATGGCTAGAAATAAACTATCAGTAAAATGTTTTACAATGATTTGTGTTATGATGATGTTTATATTATGATCTAACCCTACTGACCCTATTATGGTTTGATGTTCACTGGTTGATGTGAGTGTAGGATGAGGAGGGGAAGTTGTAGTTAGGTCTACATGATGTCGCACTCTCCCTCCTTGTTTGCCACTATCTGTTTATAATTATATATTTGTATATGCATATCAGTTGGTGATGTAGGATGCAGGTACCAGGCATCGTCTCCACCTGGCTACATAGGTCTGAGCATCCCTTCAAAATCCTTGAACTGTTGATGTGTGGAGATTTAACCAAGATACTCCCGAGGTTACCCATGGACTTAGAATTATGTTTAGGAAGTTATCCTAGTTGGGAAAGTGGAATGCAGTTTATGTTATGGACTTGATTTGATGTTGGTCTAAGTTTATGTAATGAGTTAGAATTAATCTATTTTGTATGTATAATAATTATAAATATGTTATAATTATTTGTATTTTATATAGGCATGTGTATATGTGGGTGCACATGCATATATCCATGCTTATATAAATAATAATAATTGTATGTTTTCGTTAATTATGTTAATGACATGTTGTTCATAATAAATAAATAGAGTGAGTTAAATAAAGTATATTTAATGAATGTATTTAATAAAAAGTAAACATAGTAATAATAAAAGGAAAATGCCCTTTGTGGTGAAATTAGCTATCTAGGAGGGAGTTGAACTCGAGACCTCTTAGAAGTTAGGCCACTTGTTTTCCTATTGTGCTATGTATTTTTCTTGAAAGGTATTTGTCTATTATTCTTGTTATGCCTTCATTTAAAAGATATTTTAATTAATTTTATTAAAACCTTGATTAAGTCTTTACGGGAAATTATTTGGTTTTTCCTCCAACCAACTATGGAAGTTGGAGAAGTTGTTTCCCGTAAAACAACTCCTCCAACCACATAGTTGGAAGATAAATACTGGAAGATTTTTGTGTGTGGGAGGATGTTAATTTTTGGAAGAATGGTTTTCTTTTGAGTTGTGGTTTTTCTCCAAAAATTTTGGTGATAGTTTATGTGAGTTTGAGAGTCTCTGGTTGGTGAAGTCATCTGTGTGAGGGTTGCTTGGAATTGGTTGCTAGAGGAAGATTTCCAGAGGGATATCTACTCAAGGATTGAAGTTTCGCAGAGATTCTCAAGTCAAGGGAAGAGGATTTATCCATAGGACCCAAGGTAGGGTCTAAAATTGGGAAGAATCTCCATTCTTCCTCTTTGTGTATGAATGTGTGCTCTGTGTGTTGTATTGTCTTTATAAATTACAGAATGATTATGTTCTGCATATCTATATATGTTGTGCCTGGAATAGTGATTTGGAGTTTAGGATTATGTTTACATATTTCACCATGATTGTATTTATATGATTATTTTTTCATTTGTTAGAGGTTGTAGGGTCCTTAGCATTCTCCTTGTATTTCCTCTCTTATCTAGAATGTCCATGAGTTCTTTGAGGCTTTAGAACTTCTGTTTCAACCCTACAATTTCATGTCTATTTTTGCACCACTTTTATTTGCCCAGATCTAGAATAGATTTATTAGATAGGTAGGATGGATTTATGAGCCATTTCTAAAGGGAAACTGGGAGATCTCAAATGGGTCATGCTCAGATTAGGCAACCATAGTTCCCATAATGCCCAGTTTTACCCGCAAGCCAAAGTTGACAGTCATATTTTGTAGTTTCTGGCAGTCGGTTTAGTGATGACCGAGTAAGTTAGTGATGACTGAGTAAGTTAGTGGTGACCGAGAAAACTAGTGTCAGTCGAGTAGACTATGTTAACTGAGCAGACTGTATGAACCGAGTAGATTAGTGTTAACTGAGGAAAAATAGGCTTTATACAATTATATTTATACAATTATAACATTTAAGTATAAGTTTACGTACTTTAATTTATTATACTTTAAGTTATACTTGCATAAAGGGTTTAGGTATCTTTTGAGATGATTGGGATAGGTTTTAGATTCATGGGAGTTAAGATGCAATTTTTAATTTTGAGATTTCTTAAAAATTTAGACTTAACCAAATTTCAGGTTCATGAGATTTCCATAGATGGATGTTGTTTTGTGCATGTGGAAGTTGTATCACCTATATGTGTTCGTTACTTGTTTTGTTGAGGTTATATGGTTTATTTATGAGGTGTTTGCACTTATCTTGTACTTGAGTTTATTTTATGAGGCTAGGACTCGTCTCGGTGGCCTATGTACACGGGAGGGTGCCTTTGACCTTTAAATGAGCCTTGGGAAAGTTTTACTTGGGCATGTGGAAATTTTTATGATTTCTTTTGAGATGTCTTGTGTTAGACCTTCTTCCAATAGTTTCTTGTTATGTATATGGATATGGTTAGGACTCGTTCTGAGGGCATGAGTGCATAGGGGAGTCTCTTAAACCTATGAATCAGGACTTGGAAGTGTCATTTTGTATTTGTGGCTTGTGATGGGGTAAGGAAATAGGAACCTTAAGTGAGTGGCTCACCATAGGTGTTAGGACCCTAAAGTGGTTGCCAGGTGATCCTATGGGTGGGTTTGTAAAAAGTGATAACCTTAAAAATTAACCTGGGAAGGGGGGATTCAAAAGATAATGAAAGAGAACATAATAATGGCCACACACACCTGATTGGAGTACCGAGTCCAGGGATAACTGATAGGGTGGATCCCTATTCATAAAGGGGGTACTAGGGTTACATGGTTGCCAAGGAGGATCCCAATACATAGGTTGTGTGATGACACTCACTTAGGTGGTATCCTAGAACCTTGACCTCTATGTTATAGTAGGGTGATATTTTATATTTTTTTTAGTCTTGGATTTCTTTATCTTTTGAGCCTTAGATTGTTTAGGGCCTTGTGAGTATCTTGGTTCTATCTCCTAGCATGGGGGGTGGAACCTCATTAGTTCCACATGGTTGGGTGGCAAAAATCTTTTGAGGTTCTATTCATGGTTCGTGACTTGGATGCGTTCAAATTTATGTATTGATGCAGATATTTGTATTTTGTATTATGTATTTTTGAAAGGAAAGATGAAAAGATATGTTGTAATGCCTTCAGGCCATTCATGTACTTGTTATTATGAGATCTATTATCAGAAAGATGTAATTGAAAAGAAAAGCAATGTAATTGGGAGGAATAGTTCTAGGCTTGATTTCAAGGGTTATTATTTGAAAGAACAAAGTTGGAAATATACAATGTAATGTTGAATGATCTTTTCTATCTCTTCTTTGTTGCAATGAAAGAAAAATGTTTATTATGCTATGGTTGAAATGTAATTTGTAATGAATAGTTATTCAATGTGTAGGAAGGAGAAATGAAATTAGTATATGAAGGAAGAAACATAATTGTAAATGAAATGTTATTTTCTTACCCTATCTCTTAAGTTCTAAATGTGAAAGTAAAGAAAGCATATGAAATTCAATTTGGATAAGTAATGTAAATATGTTAGTAAATGATTTCATTTAGGGAACCTTAAGGAATGTAAATATGAAGTAATAATGATGTAAAGTTAGGAAAAAAAATTTGTTAGTTGCAATTTTTGGTCTTAAGACCTGATTCCTTATGGGTTCCCTGGCGGGGACATTACATAACTTGAATGAAGAAGAGGACTTGAATGGATGATTTCTTGAATGGATTCTTTCTTTATCTTTCCTTGAGAAAACCTTGAGCACTTGATTTCAAAACTTGATGCCTTGATCATGAAATTACTCGAAACTTAATGGAGAAAATGAGAGAGGAAGGCTTCCTTTTATAGTGATCTAGGACATAAACTCCTAGAGAGGACGACATTGGAGAATTAAATCCCAATTAACCTTAACCCCTAGAAATATACCTAGATTAAATGCAATTTAATATTTTACCATTTTGGATACCAAAACAACCGATCTGGAAGCGAGAAAACAAATCTCTCCACAACTCAACATCCAAAAATCATGGGACCTTGAAATTTGAACCCTAGGTCAAGGATGAGGTAGACCCTACCCTAGGTTAGGGTTGAGGTCATCCCTGACCTAGGTTAGGGTTGAGGTCATCATTGACCCTCAAGGTCATCTTTGACCTTGAGGCCAAAAACCTCAAGACCTCAATCTAGAGTGCTAGGAAATGCAGAAAGATAGTGAACAGGTGGAGAGAGAAGTAGAACTGAGGGAGAAAATTAAATCCATGCAAAGACCTAATCAAGGTGCTTGATGTGACCCCATACCACTCACTAAGAGGGATAAATTCTCTTAACATGGAAGTGCTTCCATTTTAAGATGATACATTAAGCCCCCACTTTAGCAAGAGTATGGACTCGATGCAAATTGTTGGTAAAGGAGAAGAAAGAAGAGATCCAAGTGGATTCGAAATGAGATAAAATAACACTTATCTAAGGACACAAGCCCCCAAGATAAGGATTCTAACTCAACATACATGCATGAGGGTGTGAAAAGAGAAAACCAAAAGAACAGGGGTTAGTACCAAAACAAACCCAAATCAACTAGTAGAGGAAACCTTGCTAAGAAATATTTCCTATACTAATATCATATTTGGAACGCTATCATAAAAGAATAAATGATTACATAAGAAAGACAAGAGAAACACTATAAATAACATAGCTTCATGATCCAGTCCTACTAGCATCAAAGTAAAAAGAGAGAAAGGAGAAAGTGATTACCTCTCCCAATAAGATGCCCACCTTACCATGAATCACCCTGGAGGGAGAGCCAAATAGGTGGCCAAACCTGATAGTTCACCCAAAAATTGTGCTTTGAAATTGTAATGCATCTTCTAACAACTTCTGGAATACCCATAGATCCACCTTCTTGTATCACTATGAATATGAAATGCGTGTTGCCTCAGGATTTAGCAACTTATGTGTGTTACCTTAGGAAGATTTAGCATATTGAAAATGTGTGTCTTTTTAGGATTTAGCAACTTATGTGTGTTACCTTCCAAGATTTAACATATTTGAAATTGGAAATGCATGTCCCTTCAAGATTTAGCAACTTACGTATGTTACCTTTAGAGGATTTAGCATATTGGAAATGCATCTCTTCAAGATTTAGCAACTTATGTGTGTTACCTTCTGAGATTTAGCATGCTGCAAAACAAAAGGTTAGAACAAAAATGCATAATATAGAACAAGGGAGGCCGTATATATGCCCCCCTCCTTAAGATGGAAAAAACCTACTATTTTGACATGTTAAGGAAACAAAAGAACAAGGATAAAGCCTTCTTCAACATCAAGACAATATCCATAGACAACATCCTGTCCA
Organism: Chamaecyparis obtusa; assembly: GCA_027943335.1. NCBI lineage: Eukaryota > Viridiplantae > Streptophyta > Pinopsida > Cupressales > Cupressaceae > Chamaecyparis > Chamaecyparis obtusa. The sequence goes on along the minus strand of BSBK01003472.1, from coordinate 1,499,841 downwards.
AGCCAAGAAGGTCATAGCTCCTATGAGGCCATGGAAGGGACGAATGCAAAGAGATATCATGAAAGAAGTGAAAAAAGTAACCCTTGTGAGGGATAGAACACTATTCAACTTCCAAGGTGAGAGAGATATATCAACCATGGACACCCAATGTCAAACAAAAAAAGAGGTTGTGATCAAGGATAGAGATCCTCAATGCAAACCAAAATATTCATGTATGATTGGATATCACATAATAGATAGATACTTCTTAACCAAGGAAGGAGGTGAATCCCTAGAAAGATAAAAAAGAAGGAGATGGAATCCTTGCCCCCCAAGTGTAGGAAAAAATATGGAAGTGGACCTATTATATCACTCACAACACTATGCAAGATGACGAGCCCCCAAGAATTAGGCTAACATTGTTTACATATTGTGGAACTCCATAATAGGAACATAAATGCTATTTAGAGAAAACAAGATTGAAATACAACTCATTGCCACATGATATATAAATAACCTTACTATCAATGAGCTGCATAATCTTATAATGTAAAGCTTGACATTCATTAGTAGAGTGATCATGAATTCTATGATATAAACAAAAAGGAAGAGTCTTCAAGTGTGGAATAGGTTTCTTTTTGTGTTTAGGTTTAGTAATCATCTTAGCATGAAGGATTTTAGGAAAAAGATCTTCTTAGTCAAATTCCTTCATAGGTTCATCATGTCTTGAAGTGTTATTTGATATGTTGTTAACATTGATCTATTGTTGAGGATTAAATCCCAATCCATAAGAATTCTCATGCCCCCCAGTATGTAAGGGCATTTGAATTCTCTATTTATGCTTACCACATTCTTGACCATTAAATCCTTGTTTAACGAGGAAATGATAACCAAGACCATAAAAAGAAGTCATATCAGAAGGAGTCAATAGAACCTCAGTAGTCACAATATCATCCTTAGTAGATTTGATAGATTCATTATGGGTAGAAGCAGTGACAAAGTTATTACAAAGGGCTTTAGAAGTAAAAACCCATTGTTAAAACTCTCTTTTTTGTTTCATAAAATCATGATCATTAACCTTATACTCTCCAATAAAGGTAGGAGTAAAATCCAAGGTTCTCCAATCATCGCCAGGAAGAGCATTAGAGGAAGAGGAATTACTATTAGAAATAGGAGTAGTGTGATTGAATATTCAAAAAAGGATTAGGCGCATCATCCACATGAAGTGAATACATCTTGTTATTATGTATAAACTTCACTTTACGGTGAAGGGTGGAAGGAACGACATGCATCTCATGCAACAAAGGTCTACCAAAAAGAAGGTTATAATTGAGAGGTCCAAGTATAACATGAATAGGTGTATTCAAGATGACCAGTCCTACTTTGATAGGTAAGGTAATGATGCCTAAAGTGTTCTTAGAAATGTTATCAAAGCCACATATAGGAACATTGTCAGGTTGAATAGTAGAAAGATCATCTTTAATCACTTTGAGAATGTTCATGCTACAAACATTAAGCCTAGATCCATTATCAATCAAGGTCCTACAAATGATACTTTTATTAATAGAAACAACAACCATAAGAGCATCATATTGATTCTAAACTTCTTTAGAAGGAAAATTCTTTGAGTAAATACAATGTCAGGAGTACTTGGGGTAGTATGCATTCATTGTAAGAAGTTATTGATGTTCTCTTGATTAGGAGGTGGAGTAGGAAGAGTTGCTAGAGCTTTTTTCAAGGCTTCATAGTAAGTAGGTAAAGTTTGAAGAAGCTCCCATAAAGAAATCTTGGCAAGATTATTTTGCAATTGGTTTATCAAATCATACTCCTTCCTAGGAAGATGGGATAGAGGAGGAAGAATAGGTTGAGAAGGTGGCAAAGAAGTAGAAACTACTGGAATAGGTTGATGGTTATTCCTTGTACGATAAGTGTGAGCTATAGAATCTTGGTCATTGAAAGACTCTAAAGACTCCATAGGTTTACCTTTGATAGTAATGCAAGGACAACCTTTGACAGTCAACAAGGGTTTTAGAAAAACCATATTAGTTGTCTCAACACTACAAACAGATTCACAAGAAGGAAGAAAAGAAGACATCCTAGGAGGAGATGAGGTAAGATCTTGATTCTCCATAAGATTATCACTAAAAGGAAGAGCATTAAGGGAATCCATATCATTCTCTACTAATGCCTCATCACTAGAAGGAATCCCAAATGGAGGTAAAGAATCTAAAATATCATCTTCTTTCACTAAAATGTCTACATGTGTTTTAGAAAAATAGTTATCATCATATATGAATATGTCACCCTCTTGTATCAAAGCATCTTCATGAGGAGGGGATAAATCAATGTCTTTGTCCAAGATATCATCCACAATTGTTTCATGAGGAAGAGAGTAATCAACATCGAAATCCAAAGGTTCATCCCAAATAGGAGGATTATCATCCCTACCAATAAAGGACATTGTAGGATCTCCATAAATCACTAAACCTTGATCCCTAGAGGGGAGAGAAGGTAAATTATATTCTAAAGTAGGCTAATAGAAAGGGCATATATTAAGAGAAGAATTAACATCAATCCTCAACTCATCTCCATAAAGAGAAATATGACAGAGATATAGATTAAGGTCATCTTCTTGCTCTAATATATCTTTATAAGGTAATTCAAAAGAGGAAAAGGCAACATCACATGCACTAAATGAAGTCTTTCTAGGTGTAACACCATGCAATGGTAAGGTAAGAGGAGGATGCTATGAAATCCCAAAAATTTTGGAAAACATTTGAAACAACTTGTGCAACATGATAACAAATAAAGAAATGCATAGAAAATAGATCTAGATATATCCAAATACATTCAAATGAAAATCAAACACAATAAGGCATCTAATTCCACAAAAGGTAGGGGGTAAGCTTGTTGGGTTCACTAAAATGTAAAGGATAAAATAGGATTCACCAAAATGAATAGTGTGGGAAATACAAGATCTACTTCAAAATCCAAATTCCCAAGGGAGAGATCCAAATTGATCAACCAAAAGGTTAATGCACAATTGAATCAACCTATGGAGAATATGAATGAAGGGAAAAAAATCTTATATTTCGTTATGAAAAGTATATGCTTAAAATTTAAAATAAATTAAAGGAAAATACTAACCTCAAAATAGGGTAGATCTAGAAAATGTTGATTTCTGATGTCTGTGTGTAGTTTCAGGCAATTTTTCCTTACTTGAAAGCTGAGACAGAGAAAACCTAAAAAAAATTTGTCTTTCTAGAAGCAGGTAGTCTTTGACCCTCATAAAAGGTCAAAGACTACCTTGAGATTTTGAAGGTCATCTTTGACTTTGTTTGTGAATCTCGAAAGTTCACCGAAAAGGGTATCCAGATCCAAACTCTGATTCACAACCCTTTACCTATACCTATAAGAAAAAGAGGTTTTTTTGTTGTTTAGATGGGGGTTTGCCTTGGTCAAACCCCAGTTTGGAATCAACCTTAATAATGAAATTGAAATGGAGAATGCTAGCAAGTAGTAGAAATATATCTAATAATAAAGCTATGAAATTCAATAGATATGCAATTGTATTTCAAATGTAAACAAGTATATTGATATGAAAGCTTGAACATGACAAATGTAAATCAAAACCATGAATGTAAATCCAAAACCTCCATGATTGTATGCTTGGAATCCACCTTGATAGAAGAATGAATTGATCTAGAATATGAACAAAGGATCTTGAAGGAAGATCACACCATCATGATGGCTAGATCTAGGGTTTGAATGATAGATCTTGAATGCTTAAACCAAATCCCTTCAAAGGCTTGAATGCTTGAATCCTTGATCTTCAATGGAGAGCTTGAATGAAGAAGAGGACTTGAATGGATGATTTCTTGAATGGATGCTTTCTTGATCTTTCCTTGAGAAAAATGGAGAACCTGATTTCAAAACTTGATGCCTTGATCATGAAATTGCTTGAAACTTGATGGAGAAAATGAGAGAGGAAGGCTTCCTTTTATAATGATCTAGGGCATAAACTCCTAGAGATGCTGACATTAGAGAATTAAATCCCAATTAACCTTAACCCCTAGAAATATACCTAGATTAAATGAAATTTAAGATTTTACCATTTTGGAGACCAAAATAGCCAACCCAGAAGCAGGAAAACAAATCTTTCTAAAACCCAACATCCAGAAATCATAGGACCTTGAAATTTGAACCCTGGGTCAAGGATGAGGTAGACCCTACCCTAGGTCAGGGTTGAAGTTGTTATTGACCTAGGTTAGGGTTGAGGTTGTCATTAACCCTCAAGTTCACATTTGACCTTGAGGTCAAAAACCTCAGGACCTCAATCTAGAGTGCTACGAAATGTAGAAAGATAGTGAAAACAAGTGGAGAGAGAAGCAGAATGGGGGGAAAAAGCCAAATCCATGCAAAGACCCAATCAAGGAACTTGACATGACCCCAGACCACTCACTTGGAGGGCTAAATTCTCTTAACATGGAAGTGCTTCCATTTTAAGATGATACATTATTATTGCAGAGGACTGACCTTTGCAAAGGATAGTGAGATCACATGCACGACCAAGAAGAAATGACGATGTTGACATGGATATGCCTTTGCAATAATATAGGGAAGCAGAAAAAAAGAAAAAGCCAAAAAAGAAATGATTCTCATTTATGCATCTTATTTGATAATGACTAATGTTTATTTCTTAATGTTTATTTGATAATGACTGATATTTATTTACACATGTTTGAGCTTAGTTCCATGTTTTCTTTCATTCTTGCATTTGAAATGTTAATGGGCTGTATAAAGAGGTATATCATAAGTCTCTAGGGTTTTCTCCCTCCAAGTGTATTGTTTTGATTATTGATTCTTCTACTCTTCTCAAAAAATCTATTTATCACTACTAGAAACACTGAGTTTCCTTTTATACATTGTTGTAACGTTGGAGGGGTTTTCACTAAATTTTGGTGGATTTCATATTTTGGGAGAAATTAGTATTAGAATTTTCAATGGGTTCTTTTCTAAAATACACTACTTGAACAACAACAAAAATTGTAATACAAATGTTGATTGCAACTACCAAGTTAGAAGCTTCACAAAAAACCTTAAATAGCTATAATCACACTCAGATCTGATTGGAAATCAATATAATAGTAGCAACAATATTGATTTTTATCTAATTGCAAGATGGGAAATATGATGACAATGCTAATATGAAAGCTGGAAAATAGATTTTCAGAATTACCACTTTCACAAATTAACTCACAAGTGAACAAAAATGGATGTTGTGCAATATGACTATGGATAAGCATTCCAAATAATTTATTAATGCTCTCAACTTTAGGTACAACACTATCAATGTCTAATACAATTTCTTATTAACTATGATAGCACCTCATATGACTGATGTAACCTTCCAGAATGATGGGAGTGGAACCACACATTATATGAATGTTATTCATGGATTAGTAGAAAGTAGGGTACCTTTATGTTGATATTAAGAAAAATGTGAATCTTGAATGGATAGTAAAAATGTTAAGTACATTATCTTAAAGACAATTAAATTTTAGTGCATCAATGGATAACCTTTATTTTAAAAATAAATAAATTATGTTTATTCTTATGTTGAAACTTATAGCTTGGATTAATAATAAAAAAGGGAAGTTTCCATTGTGCTTTTGTTGGACAGAGTTTAAAATATTGATAAGAATATGAGTTGCAGTGGATATATACATGTATTATGCCTAACTATTTTTTTGTTGTTACTGTTGTTGTATGGATCTAAGGATCTGTTATGTTGATTTTATTAATAAAAGATGTTTCATAACTAATATGAGATGTGTTTCTATCATATTATTTAGTGACTTCCAAGAATAAGTTGAGTCTAAGGGGTGGAGGATGTAGTGTTCCTCAAACTCTAACTTGACAAAAAGGTATGAAGCTTTTGAACCAATCTTTGGTACAACATAAAGTATGTCTGATACTAAATAATTTTCAATATAGCAAGGGGTATAGGTTAGCTAAAAGTTAAATTTAAACTTATACATTGTATGCATGATTCATGTTATATGTGTATTCATGGGTATATTTCATTTAATCTTCATGACTTAAATTTACACTTTATGCATTCACATGTATATACCATGACTTAAGTGAATTCAAGTGCATGCTTTTTATTTATGTATAGCCATTTATAATTCATGATTTATGTGTATATTTCATGCTTTTGTCAGGTTTCCATCATAATACCTTCTTAAATTTGATAAACGTCATTAATCTAGAAATTGCCAACATAGCCTTAGGATAATATACTTTGGAGGTGGAGTAGTTTAAGTCTAAGACAAATATTTAATACCATTGTCATAAAGCTAAGAAACATAAAGTATTCATTAAAATTTCTTCATTATCCCTTTATAATCATCATCTTGTCTAGAATGGTTAATCAATTGTTTAAGCTAGATTAGTTGTGATGATGAGACACACCATTTAGATTCTTGGAACTTGATTTGTAATCATAAGTGATGGAGTTGAGGGGAGATGAAAGAATACCAAATAGTAAATTTGGAAGAACTCTATAGAGTGCTTGATAATTGCTCTTCCATTTAACAATAGACTTGCCAAAGTGTTTGTTTCTTTGGTTTATTTTGAATTCAAACTAATGTATTATTTTCTTTGGAATTCAAACTAATGTATTGTTTTCTTTGGAATCCAAACTGATGTATCATTTGATTGGTTAATTGAGGGAGAAAGTTCAATTTGCAAATATAAAGCCATCATTTGCACCTTCTCAATAGCTCCATATTTGTGTGCCAATGTCAAAGCTTTAAAATAATGTATTAATTATCATCAAAGAAATTGTAGTGGAGGTCTAATCAATAGAGAAGATAGTAATGACCGCAAGAGAATGAATAGTGGTTACAGTTGTAGTGGGGAAGAAAGTGGAGGCCATCCATGAAGAAACTTGCTGACAAAGATGGTGTATAGGAAACAAAGGAGCATGAATGCTACCTAGAATTGAACCTTAGTCAAAGGCTACCTATAAGATGAGCACTACAAAGATACATGAATTGAAGGTTGAATCATATGAGATTTGAACCAAGGGTTTATTATACCTAGAGTGTCATTGTGGGTGGTACCAATCATCTATGTGAAGAAGAAGGATGAGACTTTGTGCATGTTCATTGACTATAGGATGATAAATAAGGTAACTATAAAGAACAATATCCACTTTTTCTTGATAATTTAAAATTTTTATCTTGTATAGTTTCACGCTAGTTGATCAAAAAGGATGAAACACATGCTATTCATTGATACTCATACACCATTTCCTTATTTGTTTCATTGCATTTCAAGACTACAGTTTATTTTTTGTAGAGCTCCTACAAAGAGTACAGTACAATAATAATTTACATTCAAATCATCCACAATGAATTTTGTAAAATACCAGACTTCCTTCTACAATTAAGCATTCCTGTAGGACACTTGAATACACTTCCTTTTTTTATGTTAAGGTTTCATTATGCTTTCAAATAAACTACCTATCTACATATCCCTTGCACCTTCTTTTGGTGCAAGTGCTAGTGTAGTTTTTAATTATAACAAAAGTTCAATAATAGTTTTAGATGTTAACTGTGATAATCTCTTGGTTTCAGGAAATGCAGAAGGAGACACCTAGTTCAATATGAAATCTCAATTCATATGCATAGGATATTAAGTGGAGTTGAAAGACGTAACATTTTTTCATTTTTGATAGAGGTCTTTAATTGCGTATTTTAAGTTATAGACCATCGCGAACATTGTAATTTTGACCTATTAAAAAAATGTAAATGTGCTGAGTCTTTTTAGCTCCACTTTCTATCCATGCATATTCTAGTTGTGTTGCACGTGCATTCTCAATTCAGAGTGGGAAAATCTTATTTTCAATGCGAGGGAGAAAAGCCAAACATATAAAGAACATGCAAATAAACACGACAGTTGAAAAACATAAATGTAGATATCACAATAGCTGACAAACATAAATGTAGATATCATGGTCACAATTATTTGGAGACACAACATAATTGAATGCTATGCCCAAATGATGCAACACAACCACTACTCCTCCAGTTCTAAGTTGACATTGCAAGATCCAAAAACCATAGATAAGGAATAAATTTTGAGAGCAGAGGAGGGCCCTAACAACCAAAATAATATAGGGGTCCCTATATTATTTCAATCATTATTTCCCTCCTCCTACACTCTCCAAATTTATTCCTTATCTCTGGTTTTTGGATCCCGCAGTCTCAACTTAGAACTGGAGGAGTAGTGATTATGTTGCATTGTCTGGGTATAGCATTCAATTATGTTGTCTCCAAAAAATTGTGACCATGATGCCTAGATTTATGTTTCTTAGCTTTTGTGTCCCAGGACCCCTTATGACCCTTTACAATCCCTAAGAATACATCTTAGAGGTCTTAAAGTGTCGTAAAGGGTCATAAGAGGATCCTAGGATGTGCCAAATGAGCTTCCACCTTCACATGGTTGGCCCTGTTAAGTAGAGAATGTTAAACTATTCTTGAAACAAAGAGAAGCTCAATAATTTAAGGTCTCAATCCACATATGAAATATATATATATATATATATATATATATATATATATATATATATATATATATATATATATATATATATATATATATATATATATATATATATATATATATATATTTTAAAATAGTGTGAGCCGTCACAATTACGAAGGAAACCACATAATAACTGATGACAAAACTAAAAGTGATGGCTATCTATCAGAAACATCAATTACTTCAAGGAGAAATGATCACTTCATCTCACCTCAAGAAGTCTTGACCCAAGATCAAGTCATATCAATCCATTTCAATGGCTACCAAATCAATGGATCTCTGCCAAGAACCCAGTCGCAAAGAAACACCATATACCACACCGTGAACCCACTGTGAAGAGCCATCCAATGTCTCATAAGTCACATCAAATGACCCTATTGGTAATCCAAGTCTCTCAGCTTAGTTCACCAAGAAGAAGACTTCTTTGAAGTCATCATGGACACCATAGTGATCTATGAATCTCCAATGTGCAAGTTCTTTAAGTTGCTCTCTCGATATCACATCTAACTCATTCAAAAATGTGGCAAAAATGGTAGACAATCCAAGAAATCCATCACAACCCAATCTCAACTACAACACAAAGATTATCTCGATTCTATCTTCAAGCTGATCAATGCATAGTCTACTCAAACTCCAAGTTAAGGCACTCCTACATTGTGTAGGAACAAAGCACATCCAATTCGAACCAAAGAAGAGCATCAAAATAAAACCAAATGTTTCCTATGCCAAGAAGTTGCTCGAATCAGATCTGAATGCAATCAAGTCTGCATCCCATGAACACATCAAGAAGAATGCATCACTGATCACTGCACTAGCTTCTTGTGCTAGAGTAGTCACTGTCACAAATCTCAATTCAGTTAGATCTAGTCCAAATCCAAGTCTCTAGAATCAAATAAATAATCCATGAGTCACTAATGAATCTACTGTAAAGTCATCTCTGAATGACATAACCAAATCATGAGCAGGAATAAAAGACCTTGACTCACCAAACCACCTCACAAGTCCAAATCCAAAATTAATGCAATGATCTACATTCCATGATCTTGCATCACCAAACAACTCAACTCCAAACTTCTGATCTGACTCCTCCAAGGCATAGATCTGCTTCTTGGCCTCTCAAAACAAATCATGAGTCTCAAGTTGATGCATTTGGATCCAACATCCAATTCACACTGCATCAAATTTCATCTTCTCTTCACAAGTGAAATCAAGCATCGAATCGATCATAGCTCTCCATGCCAAACTCAAATCGCTACCACAATCCATCTCCACGAGATGTCTATTTCATCTCCAAATTGCACAAGAATCAACTTGATCTGATTTGCTACAAGGAAATCCTGTCCATGTCAAGACAAGCCTTCCATACCCCAAATCTGCATCAAACATACCACAACAAAAAAACTCAAGTCACCAATAAGAACTACACCCCTAAGATTAGATCTACAACTAGCTTGAACCAAAAAAAAACTAGATCTACAAGAACACCGCTCTGAATCGATACTAACCCCAATCGAAAAATATATATATATTTTTTTTAAAATAGTGTGAGCTGACGTAATTACGATGGAAACCACAAAATAACCGATGATAAAACTAAAAGTGACGATTATCTGTCAGAAACCTCTGACAACTAGTCATTGCATGTAGAGCATCATCGTCAGCAAAAAACTAAAAATGATGTCTATCTGTCAAAAACATCCGACAGCTAGCCATTGCATGTACAACATCTCTGTCGAAAAAAAAACTACAAACGATGGCTATCTATTAGAAATATCTAACAGCTAACCATCATATGTACAACATCTCTGACACATGTCCGTCAGAATTATGATAGCCACAAAAAGACCTGATGGTATGTTCACCATGTTGGCAGCCCCTTTTTGGATGTGTATTATGATGACCATATTCCTCATAATTATGACGCCAATCATAGCTATCATTTTTTTTTACTACAAAACTACAACGATGGGTGGTGTTTCTTGATCAACAAAATAGTGTTGGAATTCCAATGGTCAGCTGTCAGAAAAAGGTCTCAAATGTACTAGTGAAAGGTTGACCAGTTTGATGCTAGAAATCCTATAATGGCTATAATGAATACTCCTCTACAAACACTATCCCCTACTCTCAAATGGTTGGAGACATCCATCAGTAAGAAAAGAAATGCGGTGTCGATCACATTACCCATGGAGGACATGGTTAGAAAATGTATGGGAGATACTGTGAAGCCAAAAAGGATCAGGATTTAATCCATGATCAATATAGATGAGAAAACATGGCACTGGATAGTTGAGAATGCAGTGCCTAAGGGTGATAAAGATCTCTTAGAGGCTACTGCTGATGATTTTACAGTTGAGAAGATAGATCTCGGGGATATAAATAGGGTGGCAGATGCAAAGCATTTGGTGACTTCAACCAAGAAGATATTACACTAGAATTTAAGATGAGAAAGAAAAAAAAGAAAAGAAAGCCACCATCAAGAAACTAGCTGAATTATTTAGGAGGTCCAAGATCCTAGTCCCCTTCCCTTAGCTAAAATTCCTCAATCATTCGATCTCTGCTCACCCGAAGTTAGGAAAACCCTAGATCAAATTCAAATAAAATAGATTATAGTTGATGTGTTCGGAAAATGGATACAAGGTATGATCCAGTGTGGAGGTGATTATATCACTCAGCTGATTAAAACCCATGGGCTATCATGACATTGATCTCAAAAATATTAGTAGAATTAGTAGAATGGGATAAAGAAAAGAAGTGGACAAATATAATGAACTAGATGAGTGAAATCAAAAAGCATGGAGTAGCCAAGTTTCTAGTAGAGAAACTAGTCCTGAGCTTAGATGAAGATGTCCTTTATGTGTCAATCAAAAGTATTGAGTGGAAAAATTCAATTATTAGAAAAGGTTACGAAGGGGAAACTCATCTACTAAATGAGTTGAAGTGATTGATTGATACCATGCAGAAAGATCTCAAATGTCTGAACATCACTTTAATGAGTGAGGGTAGTCAAAATAACAACGATGCTAAAGAAATGATCTAGGAATTTGAGAAGGAGCTATCATTAATCAGAGATAACAAAGACCTCACAACCATGGATTTTATGTTAATGGCCAATATTGAAGCAATGATGGTGGTATGTATGGATCATCTAGAATCTCACAAATAGAAATTTGTCCAAGTGTGCAAAGACAAGAAGGTTCTCAGACAAAGGATAATTGACATTACCTTGCCACATCATGCCATGATCATTAGTGTCTCTCACGGGCACAAGGAATGGAGGAATACCCATGTCACCAAATCCTCTCAAGACCAATCAATGGTGTCCAACTCATTTGCCATTCAGTGATCATGCCCTGCCAATCTTGGGATGCTTCCATCTTTTTCACTTATGCTATCTTTTAATTATGTTTTTTTTTGGTCTTACAAACTATTTTTTTCTAAAACTCTGGGATTTTCCTAAACTTTAAGTTTCATATGTTTAAACTGCTGGCTATATATAGCCAGGGAAGACTCTAAAATGGCCTATAATAGCTTTTATATAGTAGTTAGATAGATTAGATTAGATTTTTGTTTTAATTTGGTGTGGATTTTCAAAAAGATACTTTGGTTAGTATTTTGGAATTAATTGAAGAAAAATCTTTACTTCTATAAATCTATTGGTTTATATCAATGAATTTATCTCTATTAGGGTATCTTTGGTTAAACATAATTCTTTCTTGAAGTATTTCTTTTCTTAGTCATAGTCTTTAATTTTTCTAGTTTATATTTGTGGATGTGTAATGAGTTAAAGTCTGTGAGATTCATTAAATTCATATATATCTCAAGATATAGTGATTAAGACATCTCTATGTGAAAATTACTGTGATTGCCTTATTTACTTTCTGGTCAAAAGTATGATTCTCGCAAAAAGCAATTTTGATTATTCAAAAAATCATTGAAAATCCTATTGGGAGTTGTACCATAATTCAGAGGATCAAAATCATTTAGGTTTGATCCAACTATTAGTAAGAGATCAATGTTTCTTTAGAGGGCTACAGAGTAAAGAATTAAAAATAAAATTAAGAGACAAACTCATTTACTAACAAATTTTTGGTGACTCTATTGGGAAGCCTTATACGAACTAAACTAGTGCTAGATTTTATTATTTATTATGAAAACATGGTGTTTCCAGCCCTTGTGATTCTTGGTCAACTAGAAATTCCCCCAGTCTTGCATCCTGACCTACATTTCTTAGATACTCAAGAAGATATCATTGCAGACCTGAATGTCCTAGCTTGGAAATTAAAAACAAGAAATCAACAATACCAGCAAGTTTGTTTAGTAATAGAAGAGGAGGAAGAAATTGGTGAATGGTTGAGAGTTATCCCCATAGCTCAAGAAGTTACAGTAGTAGATAGGGCATCACAAAGACCTTAAAGTCAAAATACTAGATTCTCGACCTTATACCAGGTCTCAGAGAAGGGAGGGTATTATTGACACTTTCTTCCAAGAACTGTAAGATCTTGAGGTCTCAACAGTACGTGAACCTAGGATAAAAGCCAAGAGCAGACCATCCTCTCCTCCCAAAGAACCCCTTTGTACCCCATCTTCTTCTCAAGATTGGAAAGCCTTGATGTTGTCTTGAATTCAAGGCCCCCCTCTTCTAACTATTTATCCTACAACAGTTATGGCACATACTTGGGGAGCAGTAGTAGGTCCTCTAAATCTAGGAGGAAATCATAATTTTCCCAAAGGAGAAAGAGAAATCTTACCAAAATTCTATGAAGATGGGAAGGTCACACAAGAAGATCATCTCAATGATTTCAACGTTGCTTGTGGGATTTTGGCAGTTCACAACGAGGATTTTGTAGTGAGACTTTTTGTACAAACTCTTCTTGAGTCACTTATAGATTGGTTCTACCACTTACCTAATGGTCACATCACTGATTAAAATAGTATAAAGAATGCTTTTGAGGCTCATTTTAAAAGTGTGTTGGATGAACACTCCCTGCTTGCACAATTGACTCAATTAAAAAAAGAGGTACATGAGCCCATGAGGGAATTTATAGCTAAATTTAATAAAATCATCCATAAGACTCCTCATGGAAAAAGATCAACAAATGAGAATCAAAAATAATTTTTTTAGAATGTTATGCCTCCTGACATTGGCTTTCATTTGAGAAGAGCAAGGGTAGCAAATTTTTAGGCTTCTCAAGATATGTGTATTGAATTATAAGATGACTTGAACATGACAAAAAAATGGAGAAAATATGTTCAAGTACCTAATGCACAAAATGCTTCCTCCTCTGATCCTCTGTTGTAAAGATTGATGAACCATGTGATCACAATTAAGAGGCAATTTACCAAAGGGAGCGGTAATCCCCCTCCCCCATATAGAGATATTCCTAGCGGAATGACTGATCAAGCTGGTCCTAGCATAGAACTCTAGGGTACTTCCCATCCAACCCAAAATTGCTAGAAGCTCCTCCTAGAAGAGCTAATATAAGCACATTTCATCTTACTGATGATCACAATGGTACCTCTTGTCCTAAAATGATTCAATCTATGTAGATGCATGTTAATAAATAATTGATAGAAGAATCACCTAGAGATACAGAAAGTCCTCAATTACCTGATGGCTCCAAAAACTATTATTTGGAATATGAATACGACTCAGAGTGAGGAGGAAATACTATGGTAACTCTTGATGGCCCCACTTGCATTGTACTGACCAAAGGTTATCATAATTCTTAGGCCAATAACTCACCATCAACTTCATAGCGTTGGGAAAAAGGTAAAGAATCTTTTCCTAAGAATTCATCTTTTAAAAATTAGAGTCCTAAAGAAGATAAATCTTTGAAAAAGCCTGACTCTAGCTCTTCTTTTGATATTGTTGATTTTTGTGAAAACTCCAAAATCCAAGTCTCTCCTTCTGAATACCTTATAATGAACCCAAAATAATTAGAGAGACTTGTTAAATATGTTAAATCGGGACCTTTCAAATCATATACCTAATGAAACTACTCATGCAATCTCATTAGAATAAGCCACCTTAGCTACCCAGTCTACTAGGGATGCAGATCCTCCTTTAGGACTAAAACCAGAACCCATTTATTTGTCCTTGTTCATTCATGGCTTTAAATTGAATAATTATGTCATAGACTCAAGAGCATTTGACAAGATAATTTCTACTTATGTTGTGAAGGCCTTGGACCTTCCTTTAACTGAAACTTTTTGAATGTGTTATGTCATGGATGTAAAACAAGTCCCATTGGTAGGCCAAATTAAAGATTCCCAAGTGGCTCTAGTGGCATATCCTAGTAAAAAAATCAAAATTACCATACTTGTTTCTGACATTTTGACTAGTTATGGAATGCTTTTGAGTAGAGCATTTTACAGAGATCTTGGAGGCATTTTAAACTAGACTGGTCTCAGGCTACAATCCCTGTTGGAAACAATAAAATTTCTTACAACCTGAAGGAAAATCCAAATATACTATATTTCCATCCAAAGATCCCCAATCTTAGATACTTTATCAAGAATGTGATTTTGGAAATTACATGATCTCCTCTACAACAAACATGATAGGTGAAATAATAGAAAAACTTATGGTCTTTGGTCCTTAGAGTTGGATGGCAGTTACGCCTTAGTTGGCTCTGGAGCAAGAGTTATGCTAATATCCCCAGAGGGAGATATTTTCCCATGGATATTTAAGTTAGAGTTCAATAACATGAACAAAATTGTTGAGTATAAAGCTCTTCTACTTAGTATTAAGGAAGCAAAGAAAATGGGAGTAAGAATACTTAAAGCTAAAGGAGATGCATAATTAGTTGTAAGACAAGTAAGGGGGATATACTCTGAAAAGAAAGAAATGATTTTACATTGCAAGAACCATGTTTGGGATGAAATTGAGGGTCTTGAAGATTTCTCTATAGAGACCATCCCTAGAGATTTAAATAGCAGAGCAGATTCTCTAGTAGTTTCAGCCTCCCTATTATTACCACATTCATATTTTAAGGAAATTTCTTACAAGATTGAAATGGTGTATAGGTAGAAGGTCCAAGACAAAGTTGAACACTGGCAATTTTTTCAATATGATAAGAAAATCGACAATTTTTTACAAATGGAAGATGTTTTCAGCACAACCTTTTTTGAGGTATCACTCTCAACTTGTGATGAATTTTGCCTAGATAAAATTGCAGATGAAGGGATTGTTAAATTGAAGGGAAACCACATCCCCAAGGGGCTTGTTTCTCTCAAAAATATGTTTGATAGATATGATGAAATCAAACAGACAACATCTCCTCATGAAGACATTAATCAAGGTGATTTTGAGAAGGTAGATATAGGGGAAGAAGGATAACCCCAAATATATAAACCTAGGCAAGTGTTGTGGTCCTGATGAGAAAAGAAGGTTTATCAACCTATTAAAAGAATAAAAGGATAGTTTTTCTTGGTCATATCATGACCTTAAAAATTTTAAAGGGGGAAAATTTCAACATCACATCCCTCTTAAACCTAGAACTACACCTTTTAAGCAAAATCTAAGTAATTACAACCCTAAAGTTTCTGAAGCAATTAAAAAAGAGGTAGAAAAGATGTTGCAGACTCAAATTATTTATCCAATTAACACTTCTACTTGGGTCACAAACATAGTATCTTTTAGAAAGAAAAATGGAGAAATAAGGATCTGTGTGGACTTTAGAAATTTGAAACAGAGTAGCCTAAAAGTTAATTACAGTCGCCCAGTCATGGATCATATTTTACATACCATAACAAGTGCAAAAATGATGTCTATGTTAGATGGTTTTTTCAACTATAATCAAATTAAGGTGGTTGATCAAGATCAACACAAAAAAAATTTTTACCATGTCTTGGGGTACGTATGCTTATAATCAGATGCCATTTGGTTTGATAAATGCAGGTGCCACATTTCAGTGGGCCATGAACTCTTCTTTCAATCATCTAATCAATAGGGTGTTTATTTATATGATTTAATAGTTTTTTCTAGGAGAGATAAAAATCACCTAAAAGATTTGAGGTTAGTTGTACAAAGATGCAGAGAACATGATATCTCATTAAACCCTAAAAAGTCTATTTTTGTAGTCGCAGAGGGAAAGATATTAGGTCATATCGTATCAAAGGAAGGGATCAAGATTGATCCCGAAAGAGCTAAATCAACCCAACAGCTTGGGTTTCCTTCAAACAGGACTGGTGTCAAATCTATTTTCTACAAAATCAATTTTCTTAGAAGATTTGTGCCTAATTTCACTAAAACAAACAAACACATGGTCAGCCTCTTAAGTGAGAAAAATCCTTTCAAATGGAGTACAAAAATGGTAAAGGAATTTGGTAAGGTTAAGAAAGCCATAGCATCCGTCCCCACTCTAATAAATCTAGATTACAAGAAATATTTCATAATCTATTGTTATGCCTTGGAACATACAATATTTTGGATATTAATGCAAAAGAATGATAAAGAAGAGGAAGTACCAATTTCTTTCATGAGAATGCCTCTCAAAAAACATGAATTGAATTATCCACTGGTAGAAAAAAAATCTTATGCAGTAGTAAAGGTAGTAAATTATTTTAGGTTCTATATCTTTCATTCTCACTCCATTGTTTATGTCCTTGCTTCCACCATCAAAGATGTCTTGGCTCAGCAAGAAATAGGCATGAATAACTGAACAACCTGGATTGCAAGAATTCAAGTATTTGATTTAGACATCTTCCCTAAAAAGTTGGTACGAGGACAAGGTTCATGAAAACTCATGGCTAAACAAGTGTCTGATAGTGATATTCCCTTGGCCCTTTTTGTTAGTCTCCATGACTCATGGTTTTTAGACATAGCTTCCTATCTGACATACAGAGATTTCCCTGCGCAATTAAATCCCAAAGAAAAGATAAATCTCAGACTGAAGGCCACAAAATATGTCATTGTTGATGATATCCTATACAAAAAAGGGTTGGATGGGGCCTTTCTGAGATGTGTTGATAAAGAACAAGAAGAAGAATTGTAGATGAAGTTCCATAATGAGGCTTGTGGTGGTCACTTTTCCTCAACATTGACTACTTTTAATAGTCTTAGAAGTTGTTATTATTTGTAGGGGATGTTTGGTAATGCCTACAAATGGGTAGCGAACTATGAAAAGTGTAAGTTGTTCAGTGATAAACCATAGTTAGCAGCTCTTCCCCTGAGACCTGTAATTGTTGATGAACCTTTTAAACAAAGGGGGTTAGATTTCATTGGGCCAATTAATCCTCCATCTAGTTCTAGTCACATGCACATCTTGACAGCTATAGACTACTTCACAAAATGGGTGGAGGTGATTCATGTCAAGAAAACTACATCAAAGGTAGTATGTGACTTCCTAAAACATTATATTCTAGTCAGGTTTGGAGTCCCTAGAAAGTTAGTTATAGATAATGCTACTAATTTTTCCTCTCAAGAGTTAAAACTATTTTGTTATAATCACATCATTTACTTGTCTCATGCATCTGACTATTACCCACAAGGAAATGGGCAAGCAGAATCAAGTAACAAAAACTTGATGAGGATAATGAGGAAATTTGTAAATGACAATGCCAAAGATTGGCATAAGAGGTTATTTGAGGCTCTTTGGGTAGATCAAACTTCTCCAAAAAGGGCAATCGAGATTGCACCATTTGAATTAGTGTATGGTATGGAAGCTCAACTTTTATTACCTTTGGAATTGGAAACTATTAAATTATAGAAAATAATTAAAGATCGAGTTTTTTAAAATGCTCTAGAAAAATGGATTTTGTATCTTAACAAAATACAGGAAGAGAGGGAGGAAATGGTGAGTCGGATAGCTTTACACCAGGCTCGGGCCAAGAAGATCTTTGATCAAAAGACGAGGCCCCAAAATTTTATGGAAGGAGATCAAGTATTGGTGTGGGATAAAAGAAGTTTGAATCACTTTGGAAAGACCTGTTTATAATCTGCAAAGCATTGGGAAGCAATTCATTCAAGCTGGAATATCTCGACAATACTATTCTACCCCTATCCTTTAATGTTTAGGTTCTAAAACTGTCTCAACTATAAGCAGTTTGTCCCATTTTTCTATATATATATATATATATATATATATATATATATATATATAATATATATATATATATATATATATATATATATATATATATATATATATATTGTTCTGCTTCTTGTCTTTCTTTATTTTTTTTTGTTATTTCTTTCTCGTCTCCTTTTTGTTTTATATTTTTCAGCCCTTTTGTCATGATTTCCTAGTTTGTAAAACCAAAGCTTTAAGTTTATCATTTGTCCTTAAGAGTCCTCATCCCTAGATGGAGCCATTGTTACCCCTAATTTTTTATTTTTATTCATGGCTCTAATCTTCTCAAAAATCACCCCATAATCCTTTTCAGAATACATTTTTACCAATGTTCATTTTCAGCCTTTTTGCATACACCTCTTGTCAGTTGAACTTGAACCTTGAACTATCCTTAGTTCAAGATTCAAGGTTCAATAATACCCCATGGTATTTTTTGTTTTCTTTTTTCTTTATTATGAACTAAGTAGCATGTTTTTGTAAAATGTGTCCTATCATTGAACTTTGAACCTTGAACTTTCTTAGTTCAAAGTTCAAGGTTCAAATAACTTTGACAATTTGTAAAAGGTTTTAATGATCACTAATTTTTCTTTTTGGCCACTAATTTTTCTTTCTTAAACATACCAAAGGGTAGTCATGTCTTGTTCCTAATTGAACTAAAACTTTGAACTTTCTTAGTTTAGAGTTCAAAGTTCAACTGATACTCTCAAAATAAGAGGAAAAATAGGGGGCGATAATGTGATGGAAGTGACAGTTGGTAGGGAATATGGCATCCACATGTGGTGCAGATATAATCATTAAGAGAAGTGACATTTAAATGTCATTTCACTCATGGGAAAGTACAATAGTTAATGCAGCAATCAATCAAACCTCCTGTCATCATTAACTTAATCTTTGGGCCATCACTTCATCATTAATTACAAATTTCCTGCAATGTTGTGATGAATTGATAAATAAATGGGTGATACTTAGTTGTTCTATCCATTGTCATGGTAGAAATTTTCTCTTGGTGAAGGTAAGGATAATAGAGGAGCTAAGGTATATTTTTCCTCTCAAAGCTTAATGCACTATGTGAAATAACAAGTTAGTCATTTCTACTTGGTGCTCTTGTTTCAAATTGAAGTTGTTTGTATTGTGAAGTTTAAAATACCCTTTAGAGATTTTGTGTTTCTCTATTCATCTTCATGTGTGTTAGGTCATCATGAAACCTCCACTTCCAAATTTTGGAGGTACTTCTCCTTTAATAAGTTCTTTTCCTGATTGTGATGATACGTTAATACGGTAGGGAGCACTAGATGAAATTAGGAGCAAGGTTAAAAATCCTATTCTAGGTTCTATGATAGAGGAGGTAATTCATGGTGGACTAGAACAAGTTGGTGCTTTTCCCATAGTGACTCCATGCCTAGATCTAGTAGTAGAATACACTAGAAGGTACAATTTGGAAGAAAAATGCATCAAAAAGATAGATGGAAGCCCTTTAGTTTACATAAATAGAGATGTCATTTTAACTTCAATGGGTATTCCTAAGAAGGATCCATACGAGGGATGTACCATTCCTTCTTCTCAGTCTATTTTTTCTACTAAAATACAAGTGTATAGGAATGAGATCACTCAACATTTTTTTCACAAGGCACAAAAGGGAAGGTCTAGGCTTCCTAAACCTCTCACCGTTGACCATTTCAAACTAGAGGTTACTAAGTTGGTCGTATTGATTAATAGAATCAAAGGGAATCATATCTCTCTCCTTCTCTCCCCCTCTCCCTCCCTCTCCCTCTCTCCCCCTTTCCCTCTCTCACCCCCCTCTTTGTCCTTGTCTCCCCCTTTCCCTCCCTCTCACCCCCTCTCCCTCCCTCCTGCTCCCTCTCCCTCCCTCTCCCCCTCCCTCCCTCCCCCCCCTCCCTCCCTCCCCTTCTTCCTTCCTCCCTCCCCATCTCCCCCTACTCCCTCTTTCTCCATCCCTCTCACTCTCCCTCCCCCTTCCTCTCTCCCTCTCACTCTCCCTCTCACTCTCCCTCCTTTTCCTCCCTCTCTCACTCTCACTCCTGCTCCCTCCCTCTCTCCCTCTCCTTCTCCCTCCCTCCCCCTCCTTCCTTCCCTCCCTCCTCCTCCCTCTCCCTCTCTCTCCCTCCCACTCCCTCTTCCTCCCTCCCTCATTCTCCTCCCTCATGCTTCCTCTCCCTCCCACTCCCTCTCCCTCTCTCCCTTCTCCTCCTCCCTCATGCTCCCTATCCCCCCAAATCCCTCTTCCTCCCTTCCTCCTTCTCCTCCCTCCTTCTCCTCCCTCCCCCTCCCTCCCTCTATTCCTCCCTCTCATCCCTCCCTCCATCTCTCTCTTCATCCCTCCCTCCTGCTCTCCCTCTCTCTCCCTCTCTTCCCCCTTTTTATCCCTCCCCCTCCATCTCTCTATCTCCCTATACCTCTCTCCCCCTTTCCCTCCCTCCCCCTCCCTCTCTCCACTTCCCTCTCCCTCTCCCTCTCCCTCTCCCTCCTCCCTCCCTCTCCCTCCACCTCCCTTCCTCTCCCCTCCCCCTCCTACTCCCTCCACCTCCCTCCCTCTCCCTCTCTATGTCCCTCTCCCTCTCCCTCTCCATCTCTCCCTTATGCTCCCTCTCCCTCTCTCCCTCCTAATCCCTCTCCCTCTTTGCCTCCTCATCCCTTTTCTCCCTCCTCCTCCCTTTGCTTCCTCTCCTTCCCTCCCCCTCTCCCTCCCTCCCTCCTACTCCCTCTCCCTCTCACTCCATTTCCCTCTCACTCTCCCTCCTTCACCTCCATCCCTCTCACTCTCCCACCCTCCCCCTCCCTCTCTCACTCTCCCTCTCTCCATCCTCCCTCCTCCTCCATCCCTCTTCCCCTCTTGCTCCCTCCCTCTCACTCTCCCTCCCCCTCCCCATCTCCCCCTCCCCCTCTCCCCCACTCCCCCTCTCCCCCTCTCCCTCCTTTTCCTCTATCTCACTCCTTTCTCCCCTCCCTCCCCGCTCCCCCTCCCCTCCTACTCCCTCCTTCCCCTCTCTCCCACTCCCTCCCTCTCTCCCTCCTCTTTGTCCGTCTCCCTCCCTCTCCCACTAATATAATTGGCACCTATTTTTGACATACAATAGGTTAAAATTTCTACCAATATTGGTCGAATGATCGACAAACAATCTTGTCTCTATTTTCCTAATCGTATTTTCGACATATTGGTGTTACCATAGAATGTTCTACGCCAATCATGGTCAAAATTGACATTTGCAAATGAAAAATTTATTCATCAATCATTCAACCACATCAGTCAAAATGTTTGACCAACCCAACCAGGATGCTAAAACCACAACGCTTAATTTCAACCAAAATGAGTCAAAATTTAGACCAATGTTGGTCAAAATATTTGGCCCTTCTAAGCAGGATGCCAAAACCACGATGCTAAATTCTAACCAAATTTAGTCAAAATTTCAACAAAGGTTGGTCAAAATATTTGGCCCATCCGACCAAGATGCCAAACTCATGACGCTACATTTCGACATAGAATGGTCAATTTTTAGACCAGAATTGGTGAGAGTTTCAACTAGGGTTAGTGAAAATTTTGACCAAATATGGAATGTTAACAAAAATAAATGAAGATAAATATCCAAAGTAATCACCAATGGCATCCTGGTCGATGATTAATCTAGATATTTATCTTCAGGTGTTACTTTGCATTAATATATATATATATATATATATATATATATATATATATATATATATATATCACTGTGTATTTTGTGTGATGTCCTGTTCTTGAAATAAAAATTTAATAATAAATAATAGTAAAATATAAATAACTAAATTAATTAATTATAAATTGAAATAATAAATACCTAAATAAATAAATATTTATATTTGATCAATAATATAATATTAGAATAACATTATAATAAATTATAATCTCTTAATAACCAATGTCTATTAATTAATGATAATAACATTGAGAAAATGAGCAAAGAGACACGATGGGATACTTACAGGTGCCTCTATGCTATGAACGGATGCCCACCTTCCACCAAGGAAGATACATATGCAACTCAAGCTCCAAACTTGGAGGATGGTGTGGGGGTAGATTGGAAGAAATAGAGAGAAACTGATAGATGGTATCAACAGTTGAATTTGGTTTTGCATGCAACGATGAGCCAATAGTTTTGGGTTTTGGGTTTTCTTAAGGTGTCTAGTAGTTGAATTTGGTATGATTATTGTAAAACTGACAAATGGTTTCAACAGTTGAATTTGGCATGATTATTGTGAAATTGACATCATTATTGTGAAATTGACACATGGTTATTATGAAATAGGCAGATATTCAAAACATTATTTGACTTAAAGAATTTATTGTCATTTTGCATCCAAGTAACAATGAAGAGTTAAACTAATAGCCAAACTTGTCCAATCTCTTGTAC
Organism: Chamaecyparis obtusa; assembly: GCA_027943335.1. Lineage (NCBI taxonomy): Eukaryota > Viridiplantae > Streptophyta > Pinopsida > Cupressales > Cupressaceae > Chamaecyparis > Chamaecyparis obtusa. The sequence continues at coordinate 1,476,767 of BSBK01003472.1, read as the reverse complement.
AATGACATATTAAGTTGATATTTTGACCAACTCTTCATTTGAGTCAGGAACTACCATTGGCTCTCTATTCTAAATTCTAATAATATATGGTTACTTATCATCCAACTTCAATTCATTTGACACAACAATCATATTGGGATCTATGAATATTCAGTTCATTTGAGACAACAATCATAGGTCTCTTATCAGCATATGAATCCAGATTTCAATCATCCACTTTCACTCTTTTTTTTGGATTGTATCATTTTGTTTTAACCTTGGAGTACCATTTTCTTAGGGCATCCTTAATTAGTTTTTAAGTATCTTATCAAAGTATTAAACCGGGTTGTTAACTACTCTTTTTATAACTTCCAAGACACTTTTAAATTATTAACAAAAGTCCCTAGTCCAGTGTAGCAGATAATTGAGTATGTAACAGATTTGTTGAGTCCTATATAAGCAACTATTCATGTGTATATGGTCTATATTTCTATGATCAATTTTCTTGGCAACTATGCTTATGGGTTTGAAAATAGCCATCTCATAGAGCGACTTGAAAAACATATATAAGGGTGTAGTAGATTTGTGATTTTCTATAGAAATATTAAAGAATGCATCTACTACCAAATTGAGTTCTCAAAAGCTTCAAACCGTTATAGGGCCAAACTCATTGCAGAGCGATCCAACCCAAGCTTACAAGGTCCAAGGTCCATTCAGGCCATGACAGAAGGTTGGATAATATTTTTCAAAAATTCATACTCGGGTATATCTTCAATACCCGAGAATACTTAGATTGAAAAGTCCTTCCTTTCTTATTTCAAGAGAGTTGTTTTTTCCTCCAAATGAATAATTCTAAAAGAAGGAAATGTTGGAGGAAAATGGTGAATTTTATTGGAGGAGAGGATATTGCAAGATTTACACAGATGACTAACAGAATGAACTAGACAGGGGTAGTGAAAATGTGGATGTGCCCAAGTTTTGAACAACCAAAGCATTTAAAAATTAAAAAAAATTAGATCATAGAATTTCTAACAATAGCATCTCAATCCATACGATTTCAAGCCTTTTAATTTTTAAACTCTAAAAGAAAATTCAATGAAGATCTGAAAATATCAAAGATAGAAGAGAACAACGTAAAAAAAAATTTAAAAAAATTCACTAAAATCATGAGAAGTGACTTACCTCAAGGGTCTTTAAAAATTGTAGCATTTTTTTTTTGAATGAGATGAGCCAAAACCAATCTCATTATAGCTGTTGTTTCAATCTATTCAATACATTAAGCAAAATCAACGGACAACTTGCAGCGAGATTCTACACCAAAAAATTATGAAACCTATTACAACAGTTGTTTCTAAAGTAATGCAAACCAAAAAAAATCATGTACCTAAATATTCGTAGCTCTAAAAACTCTTTGCAAGATTGTGTTGGCAGACAACCCTACATTTATATCCCTAAGGTGGTTTGTTTTCACGATGGTGGGCAAAGGACCAACGACATCACATCCTTGTAGTGTAAAATGGATGGAGATAGTTGGCTTCCAAATATAACCAATTAAGAGCTACTATAAATAAATGTAGAGAAACTTTTCTTAAAACAATTCCCAAGAAATTAAGAAGATGGTGAACTGTAACAACATGAAATGCATGAGTCTAGAAGGTGAAGTAATATGAAAGACAAACTTAGAGACAAGTAGCTAGAGGAAAGTGATCACAATGATAGTATAAGATAAAACATGACATCTTTTATTCTTTGAAGGCTCTATTTTGCAAATGATGTGACACATTATAGTTCCAAATGATAGTGACAACATGCCTTTACTAGTCCAAGTCAAGAACACATGTTATGTCATGCTTGTCATAGTGAGTTTATCTACATTGGCTAAAGATACATAACATCGATGATATAATGATGTTCTTTCCTAAAGATGATAGTTATGAATGAAGAATAGAAGATAGGAACTGATTTAACTCTTCACCTACTCAAAAACATAAACCAATGAAATAATCCAGATGAGGCCAAGAGAGGTTGACACATTCAATAAGAGAATACTTACACAAAATGAAGTCGAATCATGCCAGACAAGTTGACTATTGGCCCTCCTAGTTTTTTATTTGATAGTTGCCTGACAATAACACATTCAAAATGCACTTATGAGCAAATACCTAGAACGAATGAAATTGATTTCGAGAATACTTTAATATTCTCTACTTATGTTAGTTTGAGATTCACTTGGTTTCGAGAATACTTTAATATTCTCTACTTAAAAAGGCCAACCACGTGAAGGTGGAAGCTCATCTGGCCTCACCCCCCCCCCCCCCCCCTAACATCAATCTAAATCCCCCATTAATATCTAATTACACACTTCATTCATCCATTTATGAACTATAACATTCAATCAACACAATCACAACATTCATTAATACGCAACACTAATCAAGAATTGACTAACACATAAAAATATTCATTAACATGACATATAATTCAATATTAATATGCAACATTCATAGATAATTACTTAAAACAACATTCTTTCATTATCCAACAAAGTTAATTAAACAAGTTTTATCAAAGAATTTTTTTTTAAAATCATTTCTTTTTTGGGTTTTTATTAGATTTCTTAAGGTAAAGGATGAGAGGAGCATCAATATCTTCCTCCTCTTGTGGTTGTGATCTCAAATTATGATGCTTCCTCATGTCTTGAGGAGCACGAGGCTGGTGCACTAAATGGGGGTCTATTGCAATAACAAGTAAATGGGTTAAATCCGCATACTTTTTTTTACTGTTACATGTATTTCATTAACTAGTAGAACATAACATGTATTTTTCTTTACCTGACAATGCCACATCATGTATATTAACATTTTGATCTACTGCCACCTCAACATGCTCAACATGCTCTAAAATATTCAAAAAAAGGTTACACAACCAATTGCAATTAAAGATGTTAAATTCTATTAATAATTACGCAATTTATTTCCAATAGAAAATTAATACCTCCACCACTATGATGCACATCATGGTCTTCGTTAGGCGTAGGTTCCCTGATAGGATTTGAAGGCTGTAGTGAAATGTCATGCACATTGTTATCATGAAATAGTCAATTTATATTCAAAATTAATTATTCAATTTGATTTACTTTTCGTTTGACCAATTTACCTGTGTCTCATCTGCTGCACCAAATTATTCATTATGGCTTTTGGATTCTTGGCAGAGGTGTGCAACCATGAATTTATAGCCTTCCTTCAAGGCTATTCTTTTATCTTCATCTGCGGGCTCTACATTGAATTTCGTGCCCTATATTTTGTTTAATATTATCACTTTTGCATGTATGATTTGATTAAACATAATTGTTTGCAACCTTATATATAAAAATTTGATATGAAATTCCACTGCTGCTACTTACAAGTCAAGAGTGAAGTTTCATATAGCCACCAAAGCCAAGTTTGTGTTGGCCAACCTATTTTAATCTTGCTTGTGTAGCTTTTGATGTGTCTTGCAGTCTATGAAAAGTTTGAAACATGTTAGATTATATATTTAAAAAGATCACTAATTAGTACATGATTACATTCTACTTAATACTATCACAAAATACCTTCCTTTTCCATCTTCTGGTTGAATTCCACTACCCTTTAGCCTTTTCTCTTTTGCATCTTCCATTATTTCATTCCACTCCATCAGTGGAATCATAAGAGGACACTCTTACTTTGGGTTATCCTTTAGAGCCCTTCTACATTGGTCCCTCACAATATTTATACGTTTGGATGCATTTTTAAGAATCATGACACTGTCAAAAGTTTTATTTCCGAAGAGGTCCTCTAAGATTTAATGAGCTGATTTTTTAAGTCAGCATCTTGTTCATTCCACCTTTTTTAAAAAAACAAAATTGTTAGATATCATAACTTTAATATAGTACAATAAATGGAAGATAAGAAAAATATTATACCAATATTATAAAGTTATGTACCTTTTACATATGGTGGGCCCAAATAGCTTCAATCTCATTTGAAAAAGATGATCATAAAGAAAATCATTTCCTACAAAAATATCATGGGATTATCAGTCCAAAATGAGTTATGCATAAGTAAACTACAATTACATTGTAAATAATAACAATTTTAAAGCACCTGGAAGCTTTGGTACTTTTAATGAAAACATATTTTTCTTGCTCAACAACAATGTCCCTGCAAACAAACCACTACTAGTAACACGGGCTGATCCAAGAAATGGTTGATATTCACTAGTACTAGTCTGATCTGTTCTTGTAACAGGTGTAGGTGTATCTATTAGTGCAAAAAATAAGTCCATGTAGTGTATAAAATCCACACAAGAAAAATGATCAATGCATGATTAGCACATAACAAAATATAGAAAAATAAGGTTTTACCAGTTGTAGCTAGTACAGAGGAAGATGTCCGCAAGCTCCTTGTTGCGGATAATGCAGCCACCAATATCAGATTGTTGATCGAAGGAGGTGGACCAACACTTCATCATGAGCTGAAGAATACATTGTTAGCAAAGAAATTTGCAATGGATAAAGATGAAATGGGGTACTAGAAGCATCCCAAACATAAGTTGAGTCAATAATACATACAAAGGTTAAATGAATGGTTAAAGGTTTAAGGATTATTTACATGAAGGTTGTGCGGTGCTACAACCCTCACCATATTGACCACGTTTCACAGGCATCAAAAAATCCTGTTAGAAGAAGACATCATATTTTAGATCATGATCCATAAGATAGTATAAAATATAAACACCTATTGAACTTTAATTATTGCTTAAGATTAATTACTGCTTACATTCATACAATTGACTCTACGTATCAATTCATCTTTGAGTGCCTTTGTCTCCTCAGTTTTGTTTGGTTCCATGACAAGGTTAAGAATTTCTTTACTATATTTTTTTATAATTTGAGTAGCCATGAATACAGGGTTAGTGCTACATGCGATGTCATCTATAAATGCTGCCTCAATTTTAGATTGCAATTGATCTTCTGTCATTTTTGCTTTTCCCTATCAATAAGTATCAAGTTGTGACATCAATATCAATAAAATTCTATCAAAATAAATCCAAAGCCATAAAGAAAATAACATAATAATATGACATTTGTTTCTATATAATTTGTAGAATTACACTAATTAAGGTTTAACTTTGATGAAGAAGTTGTACTATGAGGAACATCCCCGCCTGTATCTTGAGGTGGATCCATGTCACCCCGTGACAAAGATTAGTAATTCTTAGCAATCAACAGTGAAATGAAAATAATAAACTTACCAAAAAAAAATATTATAAAACAATAGATTATATATTGGAGTCAATATTAATTTGAGGCAATTGGTTTAAATGTTATACTTACTAGTCCCATGATAGGGAATTTTTTTTGTATCTACATGATTCAAATTGTAATCTATCAGAAGATCTTCCCCTACACTTATTGATTTTATCGCACTTACAAATACATGATTTCCCTCGCATGCCTCGAATATACAATTCGGCTACTTATTAGTTGACATAGGTCAAGAACTATTTATAAAACCTACAATATTCCATGTTTCTTTTGGCCTTCCATCAATATACATAGCGAGCCTTTAGTTTGATCATTTACTTTGTATTGTATATAATTTGCTGACAATGCATACCTATGCATACTTTTTTTTATATTGCATAATCTACATCCAATTATTGTAATTGTAACAAAGTCTTACATGCTCCATCAATTCAAAAAATTGATTATAACTAATCTTTATTCCATCCATGGAAAATAAGCCCAAACCATGTAATGAAGATGGAGTTATGCGATATATTCTTTTGTTAACAAAAAATTAGTCTTAACTGGAGGTAGTTCCTTGGGTACCCATTCTTTTTGAAGGTGTGTGTACCTTAAGGGAACCTCCCTATCACCTTTGGTCTCATTATCATAAGAACATGACCCCCCCTTAGCAAGGAAAAATTACATTCATTTATTGAATTTTCTTCTAATCTTTTGACCTCTAGTTGATTTCCCTATTTTAGACCTACTAGATGTCTCACTTTTGTCTTCTATTCCTACATTTTCCTCACTTGAGGAAAACATATCAGACAAATACCTATTTGGTGATACCTACAGTCTGTCAAATTAGAGACATAGTAGGATCTATATATTTTTCTGACTAAAGAGAAGGAAACCAAATAATAAATTATACCTATCAATCCATGTCAAAGGTGTTAAATTTCCTACATATATAAATCATTTATCTTAAGTTAGCCAAAAATTACATGATATGTAAGCTACAAATTACATAGAAGACAAAATTTACATGATGCAAAATATACTCCATGACATTAGAGTTCAACACATAATAACTTAATTATACAAACATACAAGTCAAACAAATTTCTATGAATATATCAATACCTCATATGTGACATTGATCATATCTTGACATACATTTCATTGATCATCCTCCTCATCCATGTCATCATCATGACTATCACCATCATCATACTTGTCACCTTGATAATCATCATCGTTTTCATCATCATCATGACCAACACCACCACCATCTTCATCAGCATCATCATCATCATCATCATCACCATTATCATGACCATCATCCTCATGACCATCATGACCTTGATCAACACCATCTTCATCACCATGATCATGATCATCACCATCATCATCAGCATCATCGGAATCATCATCATCAACATTAGTAGAATCATCATCATTTTCTTCTTCTTCATTGTGTAACAGTCATCTGTGATCATCATTTACTTCATCTTTTGATTCTTCAGTATCTTCTTCTTCCATCACATCATACTTTACCGACCTTCCTCTTAGAACATGTCTAACAACAAATGACCAATCTGATTTATGTGGAATGCCAAAGTAAAACACTAGCTCACATTGGCTTGGAAGAACATAGGGCTCATCTCCAACTGGCTCAAATGACCTTGTATTAATCATTGTAAATTCATTATCATGTTCAATAATAGTCCTATCAGGATCATTTTGATTCAGTTGTAGCCTTTACCATTTGATGACAAATAGAACTAATTTGAATGAATTAAAGTCACACTCAAGTATATCATCCAAAATGTCATAGTATCAATTTTTAGATTGTTGAGGATGTATGTCATTTCTAGATGAAATATTAATGACCTCGAAGACTACACTTATCCTAGAATCACAAGTTTTCTTCGTGTCATGTAACTTTTTATGCGAAATTTATGGCCATGGTAGTACATAGCTTTGTGGTGTTTGATCTGCAATTATTCAAACATGTCAAGATTGTTTGCATCGATTTGTGAGTTGATATTAAACTTATGGGTCATGGTTAGTAAACTTATACGTACCTTTCTACCTCTTAAACCATATGCTAGATCAAGTATCATTGACATAACATTGAGATCTCTATTACGATGAGCTTCTTTAACCAATGATGCAACATCATCCTATGTTAATGAGCGACCATTTTCTTGAGATTGTTGAATCCATACCATCATCTAATCAAGATTGTTTGCAATATACAAATATAGTGCATCCCACTCACAACCAACTGTAAAGAAAATAAATAAACCTCTTAGAAAAAACTTATATTGAAGATCTATAAGAATTAATAAACTACAATAACATCATATAATTACCTCTCACTTTCCTCAATCTACCTTTCCCCATAAAGTACTCCCTTTCAAATTTGTTAATAGAGTTGGGATCCCAAATGAAATCTATATGGATATTTGCTGCAAACTTGGGAAGATATTCACTAATGTACACCATGGTCTAGTATAGCATATATCCCTCCACCATAGAACCCTCAGGATGTGCTCTTTGTCAAACCAAGCCCTTCACAAATTTCAGGTGCCTCTCAACCATCCACATTGATCTAATTTGTACAGGTCCACACAATTCAATCTCCTCAACTTGATGTATGAGGTAGTGTTCTTGAGCATTGAAAAAATTTGGAGGTAGACACTTTTACATTTCACACATAATCTAGAGAATTTTTCTCTTCCAATATTTTATATCATTTTTATCAATTTCTTTAGATGATACCCACCTAAAAGAGATTCAACTCGTAAGAACATATAAACAAGATTTTAGAAAAAAAATATACAATAAATTACATAAAAAGTAAAGCAAGTCATAAATATAATATCTGTATAACAAGTCAAATAAATAACACTTCTAACCTCATGTATTCTCCAAGATCATATATAACTTGTTTAGCACTGTTGTCAAACTGGTGTGGGAGGGATAAAGGTAGGACGTACTGTAATAATTTAAAAATAATCTTTTCAATATATTGTAAACTAATACAATAAAAAGTACATGCAATTTTACAAATATACTGTAAATAGATAACATGACTTACCTTGATGAAGGTATGTCAATCATGTGTTTTCAACCCTGGCCCAAAATCACCTTTCTTTGATACAAGACTGCTTATATTTGAAGCAAATCCTATTGGAAATTTTTTTTTTTTTATGACTTCTTTTAATGCATCACTTTGCTGCTAAATTAATAACCAAGGAAGGGCACTCGTATTTATGTTGTCTTTATTGCTATTTGATTCAATGAAATTTTTTAGTGCATGAGTGGATTCATGAATGTCATTAAAAATTTTGGCAACTTTTTCTTTGTCATGCCTTCCATCCAATATTTTCCATAGTGTCTCTCTTACATTCTTTCCAATATGCATAGCATCAAACAAATACATGATAAAGAGATCCTTGTAGTATGAAAACCTACTAAATTGACTAGGATAACTTTTTATTCCATTAGCAAGTTGGTCATTGATGCCTTGACGACCTTCACAAGCATCAATTACATCATTAGTAAATAAAAGACAATATCAAAATATAAATTTCAAACAAAAATCATTAGATGGAATGACATTACCTCGGTGATTTAATCTATTGTATTCCAACTTCTATAGACAAGATGTCATTCTTCGTGGCCTTGACGTTGTCTCTTCTTTCCCCTTAAAAAAGTGTTTTTTTTTATAATTCGATACTTATGATTATTGTGGAGAAAGTGCCTAAACTTATCGAACACCTGCTTTCCTAAACTTCTTGAATGATGAGATTTCATCTTCAGACCACAAACTGGACATGTGAATTTACCCTTTATCTGAAGACCTAAAAGATACCGTACAATTGGATCATGTACAATTATCATGTGCAACTTAAACATACAATAATAATGTGTAAGCATTATAACATACCAAAAATACATGACCTTAACAATATATAACATACCACAAAAATGATTTAGCCTAGGGGCATCATGTATTGTCCATACAAGCATTGCATGAAATTGAAATTGTCTTTGTCCTATTGGTCTAGAGATTTCATACATAGTGACCCTATTCCATAAATTCAACAAATCATCAATAAGGGTCTCAATATACACGTTCATATCTTTAACTTGGTACTTACTTAGTTGACTGAACAAAAATATTACATAATTATTATGACCATTTTAATGTAGTGTTTATAAATTAATTTACCTAACTACTAAATGAAAAAATACCTGGTACAATCATTAACAACATTATGTGCTCCCTCTTTATGGACATCCAAGGAGGAATGTTATTGTTAATAACAAAAATAGGCCACACTGAGTAAACAGATCTCATATCTCCAAATGGATTGACACCATCCATTGCCAATGAAAGCTTGAGATTATGAGGTTCTTCTTTAAAGTGTGGTCATGTTGTTTCTATGTCTTTAAATACAAAACCATCCGCAGACATTCACATAATGTCATATTGACTTCTATTGCATGCATGGTAATCCATAAATTGTGCCAAGCTAGTGCACCTGAATAATTGTTGAAGACGTGGAATAATGGGAATGTACCGAAGAACCTTGTGAGGCACCTTTTTTGTTATTTGATCCGACTGATATCTACTAATATGACAATCATGGCATTCTATTGCAAATTCATGTTGTTTATGATATAGAATGTGATCATTTGGACATGCATGTATTGTGTGATACTTCATTCCAATTTGATTCATAATGGTAGATAATTCTTGATACAAATGAGGCAAAATGTTTGATGATGGTAACAAAAACTCACCTATAAACCTAAAACAACAAATATGAATTGTTAATATAATGAATAGTAATGGTATGCTAACATTGAAGATGAAAAAAATGGCATACCTTAGCATACGTGACATTGCTACATTGGATAAACCATTCATAACCTTCAAGTTCACCAACGACACTATAGCAGAGAGAAGAGTTGTTTGGGAGCCTTGGTATAGGGGCTTGTATGTCTTCTCAAGTATATGTATATCAAGACCATCTTCATCATCATTATCAAATGCACTAGTACCACCATCATGATCATCTTGATTAGCTACGCCAATACCATCTTCTTCAATCATGTCCTCTGGCACATTATCAGCTACGCCAATACCATCATCTTTAATTGTGTTCTCTGCCACATGATCTTCTTCCATGGGAGCATTATCCTCGGCTTGGATATTCACACCTCCATGTTCCTCCGGTTGGAAATCCACATTCACAAATCGATGAAAATCGTGCCCCCCTTCAATGTGACCATGTTTCCTACAATGACTCTGGGATGTTGTGATTAGAATTCTTCAATTCTTTAAGCCCTTACACTTTTTGCAAGGACAATCATAAAATTGTCTCAATATTTTGTTATGGGTTCATATTGCCAAGTGTGGACTTTCTTCACATGCAATTATTTAGGCTATAAATATACAAAATGTAAACATACAAGCATTAGTAGTATCTTGTATATAATAAAAAATAATAAAATATTACAAGATTATACTAGTGCAATCATGAAGCCACTTGGTGTGACATCATGTCTACAAAATACCTGAATATGGAAAGGTTATACCACTACCTTTTTTGGAATCATTTGTTGTTGCACCAAAAGCTTGAACTATCAATGCTTGATACAAATACCAGATTTAACTCGATCCACGGGAGGTGGTTAAGACATGTCACAAATCTCCAAGGAGGTGCTGACCACCAAGTCAACAATCTCCCCCTCAGCACCGACTGAGCCTTCAGCACCCACTGAAGGGAGACTTGAACCCATGACCCAAGGCTCTGATACCAAATTGTTGGAATCATTTTCCATTGCACCCAAAGTTTGAACTGTCAATGCTTGATACAAATGTCAGATTTAACCCGATCTACGAGAGGCAATTAAGCCATGTCACAAATCTCCAAGGAGGTGCTGACCACCTAGTCAACAACCTTAGTATGTATGGGCTCCCTAGCGGGTCTACAATATGGAATAGCATCCTTGATGGTAGAACCATATTATAACAAGGCTTGAAATGGGGAGCTGGAGATGGCTAAATGATCATTCATTCTTGGGATGATACCTAGATGGAAAATTCACCCTTATCCTCTCAAATAGTCTACCAAGATCTCTGTGAAGTTTCCAAATGTTTCTTTGGTGTTTAGGTGGTTAACTACATTGATCAATCAAGATCCTAGAAAAGTATTTTGATTTTCTACTAGGGCCATTTATGTCAAAAAAAGGTGGCTTGTAGAATCATGGTCCCTATGTAATTATTTATATTTTCTAGGGTCTTCATGTATCAAACTTCCAAAATCTTATAATTTTTAGTTACAAGCAAGCAATAAAATGTCAAGCTTTCATCTTAAAAATGACCAATCAGTTGACAAAGTTTAGCCAGTTTTAAGTTTTCAAGGTCTCTATTTGTCTTCCAACTCTATCCTGCATTTCAAATTTTTAAAATTAGATGTCTAAGTAAAAATTTATAAAAGGTTAATTAGAGCCCCAAAAATATGTATTTTTAATTGATTCAATAACCCAAAAAGTTAAGGAGGTTAATGAATCGTCCAAAAACATGTATTTCTCATTGATTCATTAACCTCTTTTAATTTCAAAATTAAAATATAAATATAAATTAAAAAAGAGGTTAATGAGAGTGTTTCAAAAAGGTAAATTGAAAATATTTCTTATCTTGGATAGGTTAAGCAATCCCTAAAAAATTATGTGTTTATAATGGATTCATTAACCATCCAATGTTATAATTAACTTTTGGATGCAAATTGGAAACATTCAAGACGATGTACAAGGAAGCTATGGAGCCAATTTAATGTTATACACAAGAAGAAATTTGGAAGTGTGGTAGTATGTGATCTTTCCAACATAGTGAAAGCTAAGGATATGCTAATCTCACAACATTTGACCACACTTCTCGCAATTGTGCCAAAATATTCTCTAAAGGATTGGCTATCGAGATATGAAACACTTTCAACTTTTGTGGTACCTAGGTCATCTAAAATGTTACACAAGGATAATGGTACTTTACAGTGTTACCCTATTCAGGAAAGTAGTTGATAGTTTCAAAACTAGTGCACACAAAAAAGGATTTCAGATTCATGATTTCAAATATGATTACTAGCTCTCCACAAAATTGATTTGTTAAAGAGGCTTTCAAACTTTCAAATAAATGTAGATTAGAGAGCATACACATGAATTGTTTGACAAATTGCCTCATGCAAATTCCATCTCAAGGAACACAATGAAATGATCACCCAATATAATCAAGGTTGGTTCATCAAGGATGGTCTTACAATCTTTGAATACATCATCTCTAACACTTGACATGGACAATAAGTCATGGGTTTGCTTTTCCAAAAAGTGAATGCTAAGAATATACTTGAATTTTTTGACAGAAATCATGAAAGAAACATCACCTCATAAACACATGATTACAGGGTATGTATAAAATTATTTTGGTGAAAGACTTTCCCAATTCTAAAACCATGTTTTCTTATACAATGCAATTATTGTATGCTCAGATTATTGGATAAAGTACTTCAAAAGAGATGTTGATTCAAGGATTGAAATGAATTAATTCCAAGGATTTGTACAATCAGGTTTAGAAATCTTGAGCTAATGGAATTGGCAGGTGTAATTATAAATTCTACAACCTATGTTGGCAATCTCCTAGCGCAGGTGAAGATTCATTTGAAATGCATCAAAACAATGTGGTCTGGTTGATACTACAGTTACAAGACATACATGTTATAGATTTATTGAAAAGGTTTTAGAATCTTTTAAAAAGACCACAATGAGCAGCACAATGTCATATCCTTTATCACCATCCTCCTTTTTCATGCCAAATGGGAGCTTCAAAACATAATATAGACATCCATCAGAGCACGGTTGGAGGTAGAAATTTATCACATCTTGTGGACATCCATCAAACCCCATTGAGGAGAAATTTTATCAAATATATGGTTGCAGATCATATAAAGATGCATGTGAAATGTGGAATCAAATACAATGCACCCAATGCTTGTTGAAATGTCTCAAATCAATGTCTTCTCATGGAATACAATAACACTAAATGTCAATGGAATTTCAATACACTAATTGCATTGATCAAACAACCATAATACCAGTTCTAACCTAGCCAACATCACATTCAATCAAACATATATGTTTAGAAAAAAACTGATCATACCATAGGTTAAGGTAAGGAAATAACAATGGCAACCCTCGCACGTCATCCTCCTTTTACACCAAACAATAGTGGCAACCCTCACATGCCATCCTCCTTTTACACCAAATAATAGTGGAAACCCTTACACATCATCCTCCTTTTACACCAAACAATAGTGGCAACCCTCGTAAGTGGTCCTCCTTCATGTGCTGCAAGCTTGATCTAATAATGAAATGAGATATGAAATCTTTTTTTTTTAAGTTATGCCTGTGTTGATTGAAATTTTGACCTACACGATATTCATTGAACTTTCGACCAACATGAGCATAGATTAAAAAAAAAAGAAATTTTTCCTTCTATAATCTGAGCAACCTAAACCTTTTTATTTGATGGTCAAAAATTTTGGTAGAAAAATAAGGTCAAATGTACTAGTGTCCCCTCTGCCTCCTACTCCCTCCTGATCCCTCCTCCCTCCCGCTCCCTCTCCCTCTCTCCCTCATGCTCCCTCTCCCACTCCCTCTCCCTCTCTACCTCCTTCTCCTCCCTCCACTCCATCCTTCTCCTCCCTTTGCTCCCTCTCCCTCCCTCCCTCTCTCCCTCCCTCTTGCTCCCTTTCCCTCTCTCCCTCCTTCACCTCCCTCCCTCTCACTCTCCCTCCCTCCCCCTCCCTCTCACTCTCCCTCCCTCCCCCTCCCTCTCTCACTCTCCCTATCTCCCTCCTCCCTCCCCCCTCCCTCCCTCTCCCTCTCTCCTTCCCTCTCACTCCCCTCTTCCCCCTCCCCCTTCCCCTCTCCCCCTCTCCCTCTCTCCCTCCTTTTCCTCCCTTTCACTCCCTCTCTCCCCTCCCTCCCCATCCTCCCCCCCTCTCCCTCCCCATCCCCCTCCTACTCCCTCCTTTCCCTCTCCCTCATGCTTTCTCTCCCTCTCCCTCCCCCTCCTCCCTCCTCCCTCCCTCCCGCTCCCTCCCTACCACTCTCCTTCCCTACCCCTCTCCTTCCCTCTCTCCCCCTCCTCCCTCCCACTCCATCCCTCTCACTCTCCCTCCCCCTTCCTCTCTCCCTCTTACTCTCACTCTTCCTCCCCTCTCCCTCTCCCTCTCCCTCTCCCTCTCCCTCTCCCTCCCTCTCCCTCCTTTTCCTCCCTCTCTCACCCTCACTCCCACTCCCTCCTTCTCATCCCTCCCACTCCCTCCCTCTCTCCCTCTCTATCTCCCTCCCTCTCCCTCTCCCTCTCCCTCTCCCTCCCACTCACTCTTCCTCCCTCCCTCCTTCTACTCCCTTGTGCTCCCTCTCCCTCCCTACCTCCCACTCCCTCTCTCCATTCTTCTCCTCCCTCATGCTCCCTCTCCCTCCCACTCCCTCTTCCTCCCTCCCTCCTCCTCCCTCCTTATCCCTCTCCCTCCCTCACTCCTTCTCCCTCTCCCTCTCTCCCTTCTTCTCTCCCTTCTTCTCCTCCCTCCCCCTCCCTCTCCCCTCCCCCTCCTGCTCCCTCCTCCTCCTCCGTCCTACTCCCTCTCCTTCTCCCTCTCTCCCTCATGCTCCCTCTCCCTCTCTCCCTCTTTCTCCCTCTCCCACTCCCTCTCTTCCACCTTCTCCTCCCTCTACTCCCTCCTCCTCCCTTGGATCCCTCTCCCTCCCTCCTCCTCCATCTATCCCTCCTCCTCCCTCTATCCCTCCATCTCCTCCCTCCCTCCCTCCCTCTCTCTCCCTCCCCCTCTCCCTCTCTCCCCCTCTCCCTCCTACTCCTACCCTCCCCTCCCCCTCCCACTCCTGCCCTCCCCCTCCCTCCCTCCCAGTCCCTCTCCCTCTCACTCCCTCTCCCTCCCTCCCTCCTCCTCCCTCCCTTTTAGTATCACTCTCCCTCTCCCTCTCTCTCCCTCCCCCTTTCCCACTAACTCTCACTCTCACTCTCAATCTCCCTCTCCCTCTCCCTCCCTCACCCTTTCCCCCCTCACCCTCCCTCTATCCATCACTCACTTCTCCCTCTCCCTCCCACCCTCTCTCCCTCCTTCTCCTACTCCCTCTCCCTCCCCCTACCTATCTCCCTCCCACCATCTCTCCTCTCTCCCTCCTTCTTATCCCTCTCTCCCTCCCTCTCCTCCCTCCCTATCTCCCTTCCTCCTACTCCCTCTCCCTCCCACCCTCTATCCCTCTCTCCATCCTTCTCCTCCCTCTCTCCCTCTCTCTCCCATGATAATTCTATATTTTTATTTTCTCCTGGCTCCTTTCATCATGAAATCATCAA
Organism: Chamaecyparis obtusa; assembly: GCA_027943335.1. Taxonomy (NCBI): domain Eukaryota; kingdom Viridiplantae; phylum Streptophyta; class Pinopsida; order Cupressales; family Cupressaceae; genus Chamaecyparis; species Chamaecyparis obtusa. Next base: position 1,461,081 of record BSBK01003472.1, on the reverse strand, counting down.
TCTCTTATATAGACATGTAAACCATTTTCTTCTTGTCCATTAGACTAAAACTAATTGATAACTTGATTAGAGATGTTAATAATACTACAAGTGATTTTTTATCACTTACCGAGCACTAAAATGTTATGTAAGATAATAGAATCGGTTTTATGTTGTCATTGATGTCAACTAGTCTTGACAGTACTTATCTTGTAAGTTACTATACCGAAACATCTGAAGAAAGGTGAAAGAGATGAAGAATAGAGATATTTACATGAGGAAGATGTATATGATAGATGAGGATAAGGAATTCATTGAGTAACTTTTTGATGAGTCTATGACTTCACTATGTTGACTTTATTATGTTACAGTGATCTGTTGTGAAGAAAGATTCTTGCTATTACAAAGTAGTGTGGTCGGTTAATGAAGCACTTTAGTATACACCGATGGAGTGTAGTGTATACCGATGATAGTATTAACTGAGCCTATGTTCACCAATGCATTTCTTTATTAACTGAGAAAAAGGGAAAAATAACTAAATGATTAGTTTAGTCGACAGGATTGATGAGCTGTAAAGTACCTCAATTTTAGTAACGGATAAAGTTTGTTATGAAGATCGATGGCTAGCAAAATTCAAGGAAGATCTGATGAATTGAATTGAAATGTGTTATTGACACATCAGCTGAGGAAGGTTAAAGTTTTAAAATCAACTGATGAGATTAAGTGGCAAAATCTAATGGACAAGAAGAAAATGGTTTACATGTCTATATAAGAGATTGATGATTTCATGATGAAAGGTAGCCGAAAGAAAAGTAAATTGTAGAATTATCACATGAACAATTTTTCATGCAATCTATTCATATTGGTTAAGAAGAACCCTACTCCAGAGCATAACCGAGTGACAAAGAGTAATAACTAACAAACAATAAGTTGATATAGTGATTGATTCAGAAGCATTACATAGATTAGAAAGATTTGTATGAGCTTAACATTGATTTGTATATTTTCAATTGAAGTTGTACTAAGGCAGATCACCTATTGTTACATATTTAACCATTTTACATAGTCAAATCTCTTAACTAAGTGGACTAAGAAAGTCTTTTTATGTATCATTCATAGAATGAACATTGTTATCCTATCAACCCCAGAGTGACTATTGGTTGGATGATAACGGTTAGTGTTAAATCCTCTAACAAGGTCACACCTAACAGTGTGTTTGTAACCTTTAAAAGGGTTGGGTCTTCGCCGACCTCACTTTAGAAGAGTGAACATTTTTGGGTTGCCGGTCCCATGTGGTTTTTCCCTTCACAGGGTTTCCACGTTAAAATATTTTGTGTTATGTGTTGTTTGTGATGTTTGTTTATTGTCATACTTTACATAATACATATTGATTTTGATCGGTAATCACTATGAGCTATTAACTGGTAATCAATAAAAGAACAAACAGAGAACTATCTTATCAATATCAAGCTATAGAAGTTTATGAAATTTTTTTTGGATTATACATTTTGTATTTAGGGCCTGGGGATAACTGATTCACCCCCTTCTCCATTATTCTAAAAATTGGTATTAGAGCGCATTGGTTGCTAGATACAAGTTGCTTTGGTTTCATGGAATAGAGTTTTAAGGACTTCAGTACAAAGATCTCAAAATGTATAAGAGGGATGTACCGAAACTAAACAAAGACAATTTCTCCATATGGAAAAGCTGAATGAAGTTTCATATATCTGGAATTGGGATTTTTTCTCTCACTTTATTGGAGAATGGCTACCTTGCACCTCCTACTGGTCCTTTGACCCTTGATCAATTAAGAGACTGACATGAACACAATGTTACAATGATGGAAATTGTTGTTGCCTATACAGATGCCAAATTTGAAGATATCAAAGGTTGCACTACTGCTAAAGACATGTGGGAGAAACTTTCTCAAATCTATAGTGGTGATACAAATGTTAAAAGAGCTAGAGCTAAAAGCCTAAGAGGGAGATTTGATGACATGAAGATGAAAGAAGGAGAAAACATTGTCCAGTACACAAACAAAATCAAGGAAGTTGTCCATGCTATAAGAGCCTCCAATGGTGTTATTGATGAAGAGACTGTGGTAAGAAAAATTCTAAGAACTTTATTGCCTATTTATGCAATAAGAATATCCATAAGTCATGAGACCAGGTCTTTCGGCAATATCCTTACACTTGACAATCTAATTGGTAAACTTACAACCTTTGAATTGAATAACTTTAACAATAGTGTTTTTCCATCTATGGAGTCTGCTTTCATGAGTTATCTAAAGATCGGTAAGTCTAGCAGAAGTAAGAATAATGATAGTGATAGTAATACTGATAAAGAGCTTGATGAACTTGAAGCTCTTGTGGCCAGAAGGTTACCCAAAGATAAAGGAAGGTATAGAGGTAAGCAACCTTTGGCATGCTTTAACTGTAAAGAGGTTGGTCATATTGCTGCTAGATGTCCTAACAAGAGAGATGATGATAGAAACAAAGATGGATCTAATGAAGGAAGCTATGGAAGGAGTGGAAACAGAAGTTACCAACACTACAATAGAGACAACTGAGACAAAAGTGATAAAGGAAAGAAAGTATGTTACATTGTAGAAGAAGATTTCACCGATATCGACACAAATGAAGATGTGGAAGTAGTATTTGTTGCAATGAAGGATGACTTAGAAGAAGATGAAAGGTATGTAGAGATAGCACTTATATCTAAAGTTAATAAAAATGATACATGGATCATAGATAGTGGTTGTACACATCATATGATTGGAGATGAAGATCAGTTTGATCATCTTGAAGAACACAATGGTGGATCTGTGAGAATGGGTAATGATGCACCCTATATGGTTAAAGGAAAAGGTTCTCTGATGATAAATGGTATGATAAAATGTGATAATGCTTACTAGGTAAAAGGTCTGAACTATAATTTGTTAAGTGTTGCACAGCTAAATAATTCAGGTCACCGAGTTTCTTTTGAAAGGAAGACGGTGAAAATCTTTGATGATGGAGGAAGACTTGTTAGAACTGGTACACAATCCAAAGGTAATCTATTCTATCTTGATAATGATCAGTCTTCTTGCTTAATGATGAAAAATGAAGATGCATGGTTGTGGCATAAAAGGTTATGTCATGTGAACTTTGATAACATGATTAAAATCAGTAAAGAGAAAAGAGTTAGAGGTCTACCTAACTTATCTAAGCCTAATCATGTTATGTGTCATGAATGTCAGAAAGGAAAAATGACAAAGTCTAGTTTGAAAAGTAAGGATTTTTCAACAAAAGGTATACTTGAGTTGGTTCATACCGACCTATGTGGTCCTATGAGAACTCAAAGCTATTATGGGGATAAATAATTTATTCTTTTTGTTGATGACTATACTAGATTGATGACAATGATGTTCTTGAAAGAAAAGTCTGAGGCATTTAAAATGTTCAAGTGGTATAAAGTGAAAGTTGAGAAAGAAAATGGTAAAGATTTGAAATGCTTAAGGTATGATAGAGGTGGTGAATTTATCTTTGATGAATTTACTAATTTCTATAATGAGAATGGTATTAAAAGATAGGTTTCTGCATCGAGGACACCTCAATAGAATGGCATAGCTAAAAGGAGAAATCACTCAATTGTTTATTGTTCTAGGACACTGATGTTGTAGAAGAATGTTGCTCAAATATACTAGAGCGAAGTTGTTAGTACTATTGTTTATGTGCTAAACCGAGTTCAACTGAAGAAGGAAACAAACAAGACACCCTATGAGTTATGGTTTGGACACAAACCTACTGTAAGTTATTTTAGGATTTTGGGAAGCAAATGTTTTATTCTGAAAGATGAGAGAAATGTAAAATTTGACTCTAAAGGTGATGAAGGAATATTCTTAGGATATTCTACTAAAAGCAAAGCATATAAGTGTTTGAATAAAGCTACTAACAAGATGATTGAAGGCACTAATGTTAGAGTTGATGAGTTTGATGACAAGAATGTAGTGGAAAGCACAAAGGAACCATAAGACTATGGTAGATTCACTTAAATTGAACAACCTGAGTTCCTACCGATAGTATAGAAAGTGTCAACTAGGCTACAACAAAACAATACCGGTCAACAACAACACAACACCGATGAAAAAGGAAATAATATCGACAATTAGGAAGCACCTAATGAACAAGAAAATGAACCTTTATAGGATGAACAAGAAAGAAGAGATCATATACTAGCTAGTTTTGTCAAAAGACATCATCTTGAGACCCAAATTATTCGAGATAGACAAGCTAGGATACAGACAAGGAGTAAAACAAGACAAGGTACATGTCTAGTCTGTGAATATGAGCCTAAAACTGTGAAAGTTGCATTAGATAATGATGAATGGGTTAATGCAATGAAAGAAGAAATAGAACAAATTGAGAAGAAAAAAACCTAGACCTTAGTACCCCAACCTAAAGATAAGAATGTTATCAGTACTAAGTGGATATTTAGAAACAAACTGAATGAAAATGGTGAGGTAACAAGTAATAAAGCTAGATTGGTATGCAAAGGATATGCACAGGAGGAAGGCATTGATTATGGTGAGACATTTGCACTTGTTGCTAGATAAGGAGTTAGAATGCTGCTTGCATATGCTGCACAAAAGCAATTCAAAGTCTATCAAATGGATGTGAAGTCAACATTTCTGAATGGTATACTTGAAGAAGAAGTCTACATAGAACAACCTGAAGTATTTTTTGATCTAGACAATAGAGACATGGTATGTAGATTACATAAATCTTTTTATGGTTTGAAACAAGCACCAAGAGCATGGTATGAGAGGTTGCATACTTATTTGTTAAGTATTGGATTTGTTAGAACTAGTGAAAACAACAATCTATATATGAAAGGAAACACCAATGATACTATTATTATTACTGAAATATTTGTGGATGATATAATATTTGGAGGACAAGATCAAATTTGTAAGTCTTTTGCTGATGATATGAGGAATGAATTTGAAATATCTATGTTTGGAGAGATTAAGTTCTTTCTAGGCTTACAAGTGATTCAGCAAAATAATGGGATATTCATTACATAATCTAAATACATAAAGGAAGTATTGAAGACATTTGGCATGGAAGATGCTAAACCAATGGGAACACCGATGGCTACTAGATGTAAATTGAAAAAGGAAGATGAAACTACTGAGGTAAACCAGACACTTTACCGATCCATGATTGGTAAGTTAATGTATGTAGTTCATAGTAGACCAGACATAGCACATGTTGTGGGAATTGTTGCTAGATGTTTTGCTAATCCTAGAGAATCACACATGACTGCTACTAAAATAATCTTAAGATACCTAAAGAAAATAGAGGATTATGGATTATGGTATCCTAAGGAAGGAAAATTTGAATTGAAGGTATACACCGATGCTGATTGGGCTGGAAATGTGGATGACATAAAAATTACAACTGAAGGAGCATTTTTCTTTGGTGAAAGACTTGTTACTTGGACAAGTAAGAAACAAGCTTTCATTTCTTAGTCTACAGCTGGAGCAGAGTATGTTGTTGTTGCTACAAATTTCTCAAACATTGCATATATCAAGCAAGTGTTGGAAGGTATGGATGAGGTAATCATTGAGCTGGTGATTATATATTGTGACAACACTAGTGCAATTAATATTTCAAAGAATCTAGTGATGCACTCTAAGACAAAGCATATATCTATTAAGTATCACTACTTAAGAGAACAAGTACAGGAGAAGCAAGTTAAGTTAGAATTTGTTACATCAAAAGAACAACTTATAGACATATTTACAAAGGCTCTACCAAAGGATACATTTGAGTACTTGAGGACTAGATTAGGGGTCCGTCCCCTTTCTACCAGTCACTAATGTGATCTGGATATTGCATCAGCCTAATATTATTACAAGATAATTCATGTTGATGTAGCATAGTTCACACTTTGAATTATGTTCAAGTTTGTGATAAGTTTGGAAAACTGAACTAGATTTGTATAATAGTATACATAGATGCAAAGATTGTACCTGATAATAGAGTTACATAGCTATGAAGGAGCTATATTTTCTATTGATCTTTGACATTATTGTCAAAGGGAGAGAAATTTCAATATGAAACATTAAACCAGAGAGAGATACAAAACAGGGAGAGTATTAAAGATCAGTTATTGAAGAACAAAAGTTGAATCTGAAAAAGCACTAAAAAGGTTTAATTCACAAAAGAAAGTTTTATTTTGATAATGTTGATCAGTAACATAGTGATTAAACATATAAAAGATTTAGCTAAGGGAGAGCTACAAAAAAATTTCACAGAGTTGTAGAATACATGTTTGGTATATGGCATATTTCATATTACTTGTGTTGCCATCAATGCCAAAGGGAGAGATTGTTAGACTACAACTAATTGATAACTTGATTGAAGATGTTAATAATACTACAAGTGATTTTTGATCACTTACCAAGCACTAAAATGTTATGTAAGATAATAGAATCATTTTTATGTTGTCATTGATGTCAACTAGTCTTGACAATACTTATCTTGTAAGTTACTATACCGAAACATCTGAAGAAAGGTGAAAGAGATGAAGAATAGATATATCTACATGAGGAAGATGTATATGATAGATGAGGATAAGGAATTCATTGAGTAACTTTTTGGTGAGTCTATGACTTCATTATGTTGACTTTATTATGTTACAGTGATATGTTGTGAAGAAAGATTCTTGTTGTTACAAAACAGTATGGTCGGTTAATGAAGCATTTTAGTATACATTGACAGAGTGTAGTGTATACCAACAATAGTATTAACTGAGCCTATGTTTAGCGATGCATTTCTTTGTTAACTGAGCAAAAGGGAAAAAGAACTAAATGATTAGTTTAGCCAACAGGATTGATGAGTTGTAAAGTACCTCGATTTCAGTAATGGATAAAGTTTGTTATGAAGACCAACGGCTTGCAAAATTCAAGGAAGATATGATGAACCAAATTGAAATGTGTTATTGACACATCAACCGAGGAAGGTTAAAGCAGAAAAATCAACTAATGAGAGTGGTGAAATATAATGGACAAGAAGAAAATAGTTTACATGTCTATATAAGAGATTGATGATTTCACGATGAAAGGTAGCCGGAAGAAAAGGAAACTATAGAATTATCGCATGAACAAGTTTTCATGCAATCTGATCATACTGGTTAAGAAGAACCCTACTACAGAGCATAACTGAGCAACAAAGAGTAATAACCAATGGATAGTAAGTTGATATAGTGATTGATTTAGAAGTGCTACATTGATCAGAAAGATTTTTATGAGATTAACATTGATCTGTATATTTGCAATTGAAGTTGTACTAAGGTAGATCACCTACTTTTACATATTTAACCATTGTACATAGTCAAATCTCTTAACCAAGTGGACTAAGAAAGTCTTTTTATGTATCATTCATAGAATGAGCATTATTATCCTGTCAACCCTAGAGTGACTATTGGTTGGATGATAATGGTTAGCATTAAATCCTCTAACAAGGTCACACCTAACAGTGTGTTTGTAACCTTTAACAGGGTTGGGTTTTCACTAACCTCACTTCAGAAGAGTGAACATTTTTTGGTTTCCGGTCCCAGGTGGTTTTTCCCTTCACAGGGTTTCCACATTAAAATCTTTTTTGTTATGTGTTGTTTGTGATGTTTGTTTTTTTTCATACTTTACATACTGTATATTGATTTTAATCAGTAATCACTATGAGCTATTAATTGGTAATCGATAAAAGAATAGCTAGAGAACTATTTTATCAATACCGAGCTCCAGAAGTTTATGAAAATTGTTTTGGATTATACATTTTGTATTTAGGGCTTGGGGATAACTGATTCACCCCCCTCTCAGTTATTCTAATAGATAAATCTAATATTTTACTATATATCCATGCCATGGTTTTCTATTCTTATCAATGGGAACCCTCAAGGTTTTTTAATATTTCAAGAGGAATTCAACAAGGAGATCTGTTATCACCTTTCTTGTTTGTCATTATGGCTAAATCTCTTGGAAGGAAGTTATCCACCCTATAAAAGAATGTAAACTTGAAAGGGGTGTAAGTGACTTCTTTAGTTCAACCAGTGACACATTGACAATTTGTTGATGACACTATGTTATTTGGAAAAGGGAATAAGGGATAAGCCTTATAATTGAAAGGAGTGCTCAAAACATACTCTAAAGCTTTAGGACAAGTAGTAAATTAGGATAAATCACATATATATTCTTTTTTGTGAAACTAAAAGTCCAAGATTAGATTTTAAGGAACTTGCTAGGATTTAAGAATGGTAAAGTCACTTAACCGTATCTAGGCCATTGGATAAATCTCTACAATCAACTACAACTTAGAAATCAGTAAGAGATAAAATAGATAGGAAAATGGAATCTTGGAAATCTAAATAGCTAACATGGGAAGGAAGAATTTTAATAATAAAGGAAACATTATTTGCAATCCCTATATACTTAATATCATGTATTTCCCTATCAACTGGATCTTATATTGATCTGATAAAGAAGTTAAGGAAATTCTTCTAGCAGGGTATAGATGTGAAGAAAAATTATTCTTTAATTTCATGGGAAAGGATATGCACTCCCATCAAGCATGGAGGTACAAGAATCAAGAACCAACTATGGCAGAAAAAAGCACTAGGGGCAAAGTTATTTTGAAAATTCATATGGAGTCACATCTTAAATGGGTAAGAATCATTAAAGGTAAATATCTAACAAATTCAAGAATGAATATATTTTAAGGTTATCTAACTTCCCAAGTGGTTGTCATATTTGGAAATTTATTTCCAAATGCAGTGATATTATACTTAACCACATATCATGGAAGATAAAGGATGGAAAAAAGCCCTTTTTTCGTAGGACTCTTGGGGGGGGGGGGGATATTCAATCATCAGCAATCTAATGGATGCAAATAGAATCAAACACATTTTTGAACTCAAATAGGGAATATGTGTTAGAGTTTACATTGTGTTTACAAATCCAAATCTTGATCATAGAATGGAATGAAAAAAAATTGAGGACCTAGACCTACCACCAATAGGTATTGAGTTGATAAGAGAAATTCTTGAAAATGGATTTATCTCTTTGAAATAAGGTAATGATGAAATAATATGGGGAGGCTCTAAGGAGGGAATATACAATTCCAAGGATGGATATAATGCATTATCATGTATGAAAGAAAGTGAAAAAACACAACTACCAGTTCATCTATGTTGGGATAAATTATGTCTGCCAAAGGCCATTGTCTTCACTTGGGCTTCTCTACAAGGAAAGTTTCTAACAACTGATTTGTTCAGAAAGATAATTTTTCAAGGTTCATCAATTTTTTTCTTGTACAACAATAGTGAAGAGGATGATAATCATATGCTACATTCCATTTCTCTAAAAAGTGTTGGCAATGACTATGTGCCAAACTGGTCTTGATTTCAACACTTCCAAATGATATTTTGATATTATTCCAATCTCGGTCGAGAATATGGAACAATAGTTTATATGGAAACATATGGATAACTTCACCCTCAATCATAACTTGGGAGATTTAGAAGGAAAGGAATCATAGAATATTCCAAGGGAGGGCTATGGAATAGGTGGATTACAAATAAGATGGAAGAAGTTATAGTAGAAACAATGAATTCAATGATTCATGCTCAAAGGAAGAAAATAAATTACTTTATAGGATGGGATGATAAAATACATAAAAGTTGGTATGGGTTAAGACTTTCAAAAGTCATTGGTAAAGGAAACTTATCAAACAAAAAAGATAACTTTAATTGAAAATGGTGTTCCCCAATACCAAGATGGTTCAAATTGAATTCTGATAGGGCTTCTGGAGGTGACCCAGGACCCTCAATGGCTAGGTGTGTAATTCACTCATGTCAAGGTAAGATGATAGAAGTATTATCCAAATTTTTGGAAAAAGACAAAGACAACAAAGATAAATTTAAATCTTTAGTAGAAGGACTATCACTATGCATGGAATTAGACTTGAGAAGGGTTTAAATTGAAGGGGGTTCAAGTATTACCATAAATGCCATAAGGACTAGGCATACTCCCAATTGGAGATTACAGTTGTGTTGGTTGTGTCACAAAACTTGTTTCTCACCCTACAAAATCCTTGAAATGGCCTTCTACCACGTTAACCTTGTTCAAAAAAATGGTGAAACCCTAGTTCCTTGGCATTCCTTCTATTTCTTCGTTACTTTTTTTATCACTTAAGATCCAATTAAACACATGTGATTTTAGTTTAAGTCAAGTGGTTGACCTATGTGTTAGCGATTAGAAAAATGTTAGGTTCCCTTTGCGACAAATCAATTTCTCAAAAACTTAGGCTTTCCCTAGGTTTTTTTCCTCTATTATTAGATCTTTTTGATCTTATGGTTGTCGCATGTTCGCAAAGCTTCCCTGACATTAGCTTTTCTTCTTCACAATGTTGCGAATGATCACCACCTATCCCTATTGTCAGCTGGGCCCAGTTACTAAAGGTTTTAATCATTTGACATTTTCCTAAAGATCTAATGGCTGTCACGAGTCTGCAAAGAAGTGCATGAACTATTACTGATCATGATGTTGTGACAATCATCAAATATTCTAGTGAGTAAAGGACTGATGATGTGGTGTGTCTAATGCCAGGTGTTGCAGATATGTTTGATTTTCATTGGTTGTTGTGATGATGATGTGGATGTTGTCAATGGGGCTAGAGTTTTCATCGTATAAGGCAGAGTAAACAATGATCAGAATCGATGGTTATTGTACATTCACAAAGAAAAGATGAATGAAGATTTACTGATCATGATGTTGTGCCAACCGTCTGATTGAAAGGATGAATTAAGGGTAGCGGTAGTGGGACCAATTTTAATATTTAAACAAGGACCATTGATGTAGATTTGATCAATGGTTGTTGCTCATTCTCTAAATGAAACTCAGGTTTAAGAAATAATATGGCAATTTAGTGAATGCTTTATTTGCATGCTCTTAGGATTAAACCAGGGTTAGGCCAAACATCAAGTGATCATGAGAACTCTTCAGTCGCTAGATAGCTGAGTGACTTAGGGTTAAAGGGATTATCATGGTTTAGTGGTAAAGATTTGACATGTTTGGGAAGGATCAATAACAGTTGCATAGTCGCAAAGGGAAATTTTCTCATTGTTTAATGTTTGCACTTCTGTGACCAATTGACACCTATCCTGCTGAGTAAGATTCTGAAGGCACCATAATTTTGCACATGGTTTTATTGAAATATTTCTATTGGCTGGAGTTTTATGTGAAAAAATTTCTAGTCCAACTAGGCAGATTTTATGAGGACCATTTGATGTGTCAGGAAGGAATTTGGTCCACGGTCATGTTTTAAACCTGGTGGTAACCATTATTTTTAAAAATTTAAAATTTTATCTAGGGTTTCTATAGGGTTTGAGACAATGAGTCATAAAGCCATAAAGCCAAATCAAATTTGATCATGTTCCAGCTCAGTTGTAGGTGAAAATTTATGAGTAAGATCATGGTGGCTGTCACATGCTGATTTTGTGTCCTGAGGTGCTTATGCCAAGGAGAATTTGATAAAAAGTCACACCATCTCTGATGCGGCCTGAATTAATAAGGTTTTTAATGATGATTTCTTTGTCCTTGTGGGGTGGCAGTTGATGTGTTTCTCATTTTGATGATTAATTTGATCTTGATGGCCTTGTGCTAAGTGGCATGTCTTGTTTGTAGTAATTCATTTTCTTAAGGGTGGTTGAAGTTTTTAATTTTTTCCTAAATGATTAAATGCTTGTTGCAATCCTTGTGATAAAAGGATTTTTCATGATCATTTAGAGGTATTGGAAGTTAGGTGTTTGACTAGCATATTTTTGTGAACCCTATTCTCACTCAGGATTGTAAGAATTTTTGCCTCAGTGTTTGTTAATGAGAGATAAAAAGTTACAGGTTTAAGCTGTTATTTGCAAGCTAGTATTCTGAGATATATTGTATGCATAGGTAGGATTCATCATACTTAATATAAATATCTAGTTCTTTTCTCTCCTCTATTTTTAGTTTTATGAATTTTGAACTTTCTGGTTCATTACATAATTATTTATGTATGTATTTTCATTCCTGAGTTTTGATCTAGGATTGGATTAAATATTGTTCTAGATGGGATATGAGTTCATCTTAGTCTGCACAAGGATTCTTTATAAGTAGTAAGTATTGTGATAAATGTATTTATAGCTATGAATCTTGGATATTTTCTAGTCTTTGCATCTTATGTGTCTTGGAGTTCTTACCCAGTGGATAAGGCACTGATCTAAATGAGTAGATCTCCTATTAGCACACATTGATTAGGGTTGTTACAACCATCAAATTTGAATCAAGAACTAGTCTTAAACTTTTAAACTTTGGTTGAGGAGTTGTTAGCTTGTCCATAGCAATGGAGATTCAATGAATGTTTTCTTGGCATTTAGTACTTTCTTGCTATCATTTGTTATATGAATCCAGTCTTGGTGTTGTAAGAGTATAGCTTTCATTGGATTAGGTACACCCACCTTGGTTGTGTAGAGACAAAAGTGCAGAGGGTAGTCTTGTCCCTATAATTGGTCCAATTACCTTAAGCTCCTTATAAATTTTGGAATTAACCACTCCTAAAATCTTTCTGAAGGTATATTGGAAGCCTTAAGAGCATAATCCATTTTGAAAATGCCAAAAAGTTGTTCCTAGACACAATGTTGGAATTAATGGGAAGGTTGGAGAGTGTTACAATGAGTCATATATATAGAGAAGGGAAAAAAATTACAGATGTACTAGAAAATTCAGGTGTAGAGGGAGTTACCATCAAATAGATCCTCATCTAGCTAATAAGGATAATGCTGGTTAATCATTTAAAATTCATTTTTTTGGCAGTGAGAAGATATTAGTTTAAGATAGTAGCTAGAGTGATTATGATGGAGATGAAGATGAGGAATGTTTTCAACTTGTTGAAAGTTGAGGAATGTTTTCAACTTGAGAAGGATAAAGTTTCCAATTATTTGCATGTCAACAGTGAGAATTTTTTTTAATCTAAATTAGAAAAAGTATTACTTCATAAGTATAAGAAGAAAATTTTGGAAAAGGGTTCCAGTCCCTTAGATTTGTTTAAGAATGATAATAAAAATGACTATCTATCCCCTGCCTTGCATCTAATTGCAAACTCTTTGGAATAGTTGGCCACTATGGAAGGAACATAATTTTTTAACCAAGCAGTGGCTAATGTTTACATGAGGAGGGATTGCAATAGAACTTAGGACTAGGAATTCATAAGGAAGCTTATTGAATTACACAAAAAGTATGAGATTTATGTTCTCAAGTGTTCTAAGGACAACAAGAAATCTAATAAGGCTCTAAAGTAGGGGTTTGATGTATTTTATAATAGATCAAATGAGGATATCTTGATTATAGACTTACTCACTTTATTTTTGTAAAGGACATCATGAGGAAATTAGATGATGTTGAGATTAAACATGAACTTAGAAAGGCAGTGAAGATTCTTTCATACATTTTAGATAAAATCAATTTTAAGGAATATTACAAGTGAAGGTTGATGGCTTAGGTAGTGAGGACTCCTTAGAGGTGGAAAAAATAGATGCAACATAGGTAGATAATGTATATTTGGTTCACCAGTAAGTAGGGCCTTCCATTCTTATGGACATAGAGAACCAAAATTAATCACCCAAGATCGAGATAGCATGCAGGTCTGAGATAAAAGCTAGGTCCCAAGATTTTGGATGAAGATGTGCCAAATTTCTAGAATGAACAAGAGGAAGAAATTTTGAATTTGTTCTCAAAGTCATTACACTTCAAGATATTATGTTTAGATATCTTAGGTGTACAAAAGGTTCAAATGGTAGCATGACCTAATGTATGAGTAGCTTGACACATTGTATTGGTTTTTGTATCAATTTGTTGACGTTCATACATGCATTTGATCTAGGTTGTGGCTCCTTGAGATCTTTTGACTAACATTTTTTGTAGTTGGGTATAGCAAGGTGTCGTTTGGATCTAATTATGTTTCATTTTTTAGGTTTTTTGAGCTAGTTCTTTCCTTTCGATATACTCTCTTAAACTAGGACTGATGTATACTTCTTATAATAAATAAATAATACTATATCTTAGCTATGACCTCTTATCTATATAAAATAATCAAAATACCAATATCAATTTTCTCTATAACAAGATGTGGACAACGTTTATAAAATTTAAGTTAAATTTGCACATGTTTTGATGATTGTCACAAAGGGGAAAAATCCCACAAGCTTAATATAAACATGAATGTTTTTTGGTGAAAAGAAAATGCCTTGTTTTAATTTTCTAAAAGGGGAAAACCCTAAGATTATATGTACGATTGGATATTATAGACTTGAGGTAGTAATAGTAGTGACTTTTAGAACCTTTTTTAGAGCGATTGGTATGTTGTAAATAAAGCTTGGTATGGTGTTATGCAACTAACATTTGGGAACCTGGGGAATTTAGATCTACAAATTTTTTATTTAAAATAATTAGGATTTTCTAATATGATTTTTGGGTAAAGTGGTTTTCTTATTCTCAATTTCACTTCTACAGCTCAATTTATATGCATATTACAATTCATTCATATAAAAAATAAATATATAATTTGGTATTAAAATTTAAAAATGATTATGATATTTATTCAAGTTGTAGAGTTCATGAAATGACTAGCATACTTTTACCTTTTCATGTCATTCATCTTCTCAAAAACTTTTAAATCCATATTAATTAAATGATTTTTAATTATTTCATTAAGCTACCATTTCCTTTATTAATTAAATAGTTTTATTATTTAAATAATTCATTATCTTAAAGTTATGACAAAACTAGTTGATCATTTATCCTTCAATATTGATTATATATTTTTATGATTTAATTAACTCATCTTTGATCCTATATAATTAAATAATTTTTTATTTATTTTACTGACTAGACTGTTGTAATTGTGTTGGTAAAAAAAATTCGTCTTTCCAAACTAATATATTACATCTCAATCAATAAAAATTCAAACACAATATGATCACCTTCACTCAAAGAATTGAAAGTCTTTCAAATATTATTATAAATTGTGAGGTAAATAAATAAAAGCTATACTATTCAACAATCTCAATCTTTTAATGTATTCCACTACTATTATTATCTTCCCACTAACATCACACCCCCTTATCCGCTCTCCATTCTTTTTCTATTCAGCTACCGCTTCCCTACTCATTTAATGACTTTGTTTTTAATTTCACTAGAACTGTTACACACTAATATTTTAAACTTGTTTTAAAATGTATTAGACATAAATAATGTGGGTTGGGATAAGTTGCTTTAATTTATAATATTTACATGTTGTATCGTCAGAAAATGGAAGCACTTCCATTTAGGACTGGTTTAGCCCTCCGAGTAAGTGGTTTGGGGTCATGTCAAATGCCTTGAATGGGTCTTTGACTTAGATCTGGCATTTTCCCCTATTCTGCCCCATTTCCCACTTCTTCCTGGCATAATTCTGGCATCCTGAATTGAGATCCTGAGATTCTTGACCTTAGGGTCAAGGTCGATCTTTTAGGTCAACTTCAACCTCAACCCTAACCTAGGTCAAGGTTGACCTCAACCTTGACCCAAGGTCCAAATTTTATTTTTTGAAGGTTTTCTGATGTTGGGTTTCGAAAAGAATTAATTTCCCTCTTTTGGGTCGGCTATTTCAAGCTTTGAAATGGTAAATTCTTAAATATATTTAATTTAGGTCCAATCCTAGGGGTACGTATAGTCTTAATGGGAATTTAATTCTCCTATGTTGGCCTCTTTAGAAGTTTTTTCCCTACACTCATAAATAAGGAAGCCTTCTCCTCTCATTTCAATGCATCAACTATAATTGAAAAACATGATCAAGAAAAGAGAAAGGAAGCATTCAAGCATTCAAGCATTCAAGTATTCAATTCATCAAGGAGATCCATTGGTAGCCATTGAAGGATTCAAAGCTCTATGGAGCCCTCTTGTTAAAGATTTCTCCATTCACATCCATTCAAGCTTCTTCCAAATCCAAGTTCCATTCAAGATTGGTGTTGAAGATCTAAAGACAATTGATTTGAGACATCCTACATTCTCCTTTCTACAATTCTAAATTCATTTGGAGCATCCATACTTGTGGATTCAAGGATTTGAATCCTCCACAAGGGTTTTCAACATAAGCAAGGTGAATTGTTTCATTTACTTTGTTTATCTCTATCATTTCAATTATATTTTAAAGGTTAATTCCAAACCAAATTTTAACCAAGGAAAACCCCTCATCCAAACAACAAAACCATTTTTTCTTGCAGGTTAAGGAGTGAAACAACAAACTACATAGAAGATTTGGATACCCTTTTTGAAAAACTTTCAGGATCCGCGGACAGAATTTTTGTCGGAGCAGTGCAGGTCAAGGTCAACATTTTGGGGTCAAGGTCGACCTTCATTTTGGTCAAGATTGACCTAACATAGAAAAGAAAAATATTTATGGGTTTTCTCTGTCTCTTTGTTTTTGTTCAAAATCTGGTTGTAGAATTTCCAGAATCTCAGTACAGACACCAGAAAACAATAATTTCTAGATCTGTTATACTTTGAGGTTAGTATTTGTCTTCAATTCATTTCAATTAAGATTTTAAATACTCCCTTCCAAAATAGAATATAAGGTTTTCCTCTTTCTTCTTATTACTAATCAATTGATTCATGTATGCATTGACCATTTGCTTGTGGTTAATCAATTTGGATCTTTCCTTTGGGATTCTGAAGTTAAGAATAGAATCTTATTTTCCCCTTCACATCACATTATCTATACATTCTCTATATCTTTTTCTCCCCCCTCTACTATTATTATTATCTATTACATTTTGGTGAACCCGCTTATGAATAATCTTTCTTTTGTGGTGTTAGATTTACATTTCATGTTAGATCTTTCATGTATATTAGATTAATTTTCTTTTATGTTCTTGCATTTACATGCCTTGTGTCTTCCTAGTTTAGTTCATTTGCATTTCATTGGTATATGATTTTTACTACCTCTAGTCCTACTTATAATATTCTAGCTAGAAGAAGTCACAGACTTATGGGTTTTTTTGAGCATGAGTCTTCCTCTCCTTTCCTTAGGATCCCAGATGACAATTTAATCACTCATGATTCCAATCCTACTATGGAGCATAACTCTTCTCACTCATCGCATGATGAGGATGATGCTTTAAGATTTCCTCCTCAACAAGTCCAAAAACTTTCAACTGAACTTGATAAAATGGGAAATTGGCTTATTCAAGAAAACTATAATCAAGATTCTATTCAAGCTATAGAGGCTCTTAAGAAATTTCTTTGAGATAGTGATCAAGGTGTTAATCTCTTACATGGTATCACTCATCTTGTCCATTTAAATGTCAAACCTTTAGCTCAAGAATATCAAGATTTAGGACTCACTCCTCCTGTCACTAGTGTGGAACCTTCTTTCGTTCCTTTACCTAGAATTCCTACTTATACTCCTCCTTTGGTGATGACATCTATTCCATCTCTTCCTATGAGTGTTCCACCAGGTCTCTACCTACATCACAACCTTCTTACCATAGTGTTCCTTTTACATATTCCAACCCTCTTCCAACTGTGGTTCCAAGTGTTCCACCGGTTGTGTCTTCCATTCCCGCCACTTCCTACACTTTTCCTAGTGTTTCTAATGTTTCTATGCCTCCTATTTCTTCTAATGATTCCACAATCATTAGTTTGGCTCAAATAGTGTCCTCTTTACAACAACAAATTGCATCCTTAACCCAATCCAAGTTTTGTATTCCTACATGTGACATGGGTAGTCCTTTATCCCTAGACATTATTCGTGCTCCTGTTCCTCAGCAAGCTAATATGCCTCATCTTAAGAATTAAAATGGTAAGGGAGATCCTTTCACTCATGTTAAAACATTTCAAATCCTTTTTAGTGACTATGCTCATGACCATAGGATTTTAGCCAAGTTGTTTGCTAGAACTTTTCGTGATAAGGACTTGTAATGGTATTGTTCCTTGCCTCATTATTCTATTGATTATTTTCCAAAACTTTCTAATGCCTATATCCAATAATTCCAAAATAACATTTTTCTGCAAGTGTCCTTAACTGATTTGATGCATTGTAAATGAAATACTAAAGAAAAATTGACTGAATTTATTTGTAGATTTAAGCATTTGTATGCTCAAATTTCTTATCATGTTCTTGATATTGATATTCAGCATATGTTTATTGCAAATTTACAAAAGGATATTAGAGATAAGATTCCAATTACTGAATTTACCTCTTTTTAACAACTTTGTGCAGTGCTTCATCATTATCAATTACAAGTGAGTCAATTTGAGAGCAACACTCCAATGGCTCTTGTTCCAGTTGATAAGAGTGATGATGCGCCTAATCCCAACAAGTTTCAAAAACCTAACTATGTCAAGATAAATAAACAATAAAATGCAGTTGCTGATCAAGTTGTTGCATCCAATAATGTCAATTCTGCATCTGTTTCTTTTCATCTGAATCGTATGTTTACTCCTTTTACTGAATCTTTACATTCTATTATGAGTAAATTGTTGAATGCTAATATGATTACTTTGCCTCCTATTCAACCTCTTTTACTTACTATGATGACATCCAAATCCTTTGATTCCAAAGCCTTTTGTCAATACCATCATCAGAATGGCCATGATAATAAGAAGTGTTACTCTCTAAAACATAAGGTTCAAGACTTGATTGATTCTAATGATTTTTCCATTGATAATTTTGATGGTAGTGGGAGAAAATTTGTCTCTCCTCCTAATAAAAACCTCCAAATCTATATGAATCCTTTACCTACACATGATACTAATACCATTGTTCAGCTATCTTCTATGGATATTATTTATGATTCAAATATGGATGATCTCAATCATATTTTTAACCATATGGAGAATGTTGTTTTACTTCAATCTATATCAACACCCTAGCCTTAATCTCAACCACAACTTCAAGTTCCTCCTCAACCTAAGCCTAAACCAAAATCTCAACCTAAACCTCAAAAACAACCTAAGAATAAAAGACCTAGGGAACTCTTGATTACTTTTGATGATTTTGAGACTATTAAAGCTCTTGATGGTCCCCTCTACATTTATGCTAGGATTCTAAGATACATACACATGGTTGTCTTGTTGATCCTACATCCTTAGTCAATATCATCACTGAAGAAAACTTTTTTATGAAGAATTTACAACGTGATTGTTATGATACATCTGATGTGTGGATCCAAACTTGTAATGGTTTTCTCTATCCATCATTTGTTTCTATTAACTTTCCTATTGAACTTTGTGGTGAAATTATGGATAATACCTTTTTTGCTGTTCCTACCTCTAATCAATTTCAAGTTAATTTTGGTTTTCCTTGGTTGAATTCCATGCATGTCGTTGCTTCTCCTATACATAAGTGTATTAAATTCATTCACGATGAAGAAGTGAAGATAGTTAATCATAGTTTATATCAACCTTCTAGGCCTAGGGATTGTGCTACCCTTGACTTCTTTTGGCCTTCATTACTTAATTCATGTCCTTCTCGACCTGATAACCTATTTCTCTCATATCAAGCCTATAAACATCACAATATTCTTGAGTTAAGCATGCCTCGGATGAATCTTAACCATTATCTTTTGCCTATGCCTTCCATACCTCCTTTATCCATTGCTTCTAGTTTTGTTAATCAAGCTCCTAGTATTGCTTTTAAATCTACTAAGAATCCTCCTAATCCTCCTATAGAACCTATGAAGGAACCAATGGTTGTTCCTCCTAGTTCTCAACATATTTCAAACAAGACAAAATGTAATAGATCTACCAATGAATGTCGTAAGAAGCGTCGGGCTCAAGCTAAGGCTCATGCCTCTATTCTTCAAAGTTCTTTACCTTCTTTTGACTAGCCTATGTCTAATGTGTTAGAAGAAGTTACTATTAATAATGATTTTAAGATGAATGATTATGATGATTCTATTCATATCTTAGATTCTATTTTAATTAATCTTGATGAAGAAGATACTCTTGCTGATGCTAATGATGAATATGAGACTATTGACATTGATACTGATTTACCTAATTGTAGACACCTAAATTTGATTAACAATTTTAATTAAATTTAGTCATATTACTCACATTATTGATCAAATAATCATGCATTATTTAATTGATTAATGTCATCCCCCTAGTTAATTAAGATAATTAATTAACTATAGTCTAGTTAATTATCTAAATGACAAACCTATAGTCTAATAATTAATTAATCCCTATTCTTCTAATAATTGAAATGGATATATTTATCTATTTAAATTAATTCATGAAACCCCATTTTCCTCCCACTTGGAATTAAATAAAATATTTAATTTCAACCTTAACCCTCAACTAAACCCATCCCAAAACTCCTAACATGTCGCTCATACTCAACCCAACCCATTCACACATACTAATCCTCCTTAATTAGCTAATGACCCATGATTAGCTAATCTAACCCTCCACTCATTCTCTCTCCTTCCATCACATCCTCCTACATCTCCCACTTGCCTCCTAATCCAAGCCTAATCACACCCTAAACATTTGTATAATCATAATCCATGGATTAAGAAATCCTAAGCCAAACCAAGTCAACTCTCTTGTCACATCCTCACATCCTCCAACCCCCAAACCTCATGTCAACCATGAATGCACTTACACATCTCTTACACACTCCATCTCCCTCTTACACCTTTGTCCCCCATACCTCTTCCCAAAATGGTCACATTTCTCAAGATTTGACCTCTCCTCTCAACCTCTCTCATTGTGACACTTGTCACAATGCTATGCATTTGAGAAAGCACAATCCATGTGCTCTCTCTTGGATGCATCTCAACCCTTCCTCATCTTTCCATCTTGACTGTCCATTCACCCTTCCTTTTGCCTATAAATTGAAGGCTCTTTTCCTTCAAAATCATCAACCATCAATACATTGTTATAATGTCATTTTGCCTCCAAATACACCATCAAAAGAAAAGTTATAATCAAAAACATCAAAAGTAACATCATAATGCCAAAATCCTCCTACATCTTTGAAGCTTGAGAAAAGTTCATGAGCACACATCTCCCCATCATTTGGACAACATCTCTTCAACAAAGAAGGTTTGCATTGTTTTGGTTTTAGTTCAATCTTTCTTTGGTCTAATATAGGTGTTTAGCTAGCTTGTATTGTTGAATATTTAGCTTGCTTTATGTTCATTAACACTACATTTTAGGTAATACATTTTGGCACGCCTGATGGGACCCACTTCAAGGGTCATTTCTTTATCTTTCTCATCTATTTCTACTTGCAAAACTAACCACAAACTAATGTTTCTTGTTGTTTGAGTGCTCTGCAAGGTGTTTTTGTGTATTTTCTAGGCTAGAGGCTGAAGAAGACACATTTGCGCCATCATTCACGCCTTCGGTTTCACATCGTGAAAATTTTAAAAAACCCAAAGTTTTGTAGGAATGCAGGAACGTTGTTTGACCAGGTGGGATTGCTTGTGGACTTTTGTGAGTCGTAAGGCATTAATTAAAAATCTTGAAATTTTTGCCTTCATTTCCGCAATGCGAGATTGACTGTTGACTTCATGGGAATGTCATTGACTGCGGGAACGCATCTGCGGGTATCAATCCCTCTTCAACATTTATTGTTTTCTATCTTTTTTTATTCTGGTAGTCTCACAGGAATGCTTGTACAATTTTGCGGGAATGTGGTTTTCTATCACAAGATTGTAGGTTTTTGCGAGAATGCAGGTTAAAAATTTTAAGACAGAATTAACTCACTTTTCTTTGGTGCGTTAAAAAGAACATTGTATGCCTACACAACCCTTCATCATTTTAACTTGGGCATAAAATAAACAAAGGATAAAATTGAACAAGGAAAACCTCACACATTTCTCTTCGTGTTTAAAATAAATCAAAATCCAATCTCAAATGGCTAAGAAAAAAAATCAAAAAATCTACATTTTTTAGATGTTTTAGTAAATTGCATTTTTGGAGGTCTTCGGAGCATTTTTGGGCTATGATTGCTTCCGACAGTCTTATACTATTGAAATTTGCCTCTAGATAATTGGATTATCTTTCCAACGATGTAAACAGCGCATATTTTTGAATTGTGAGTAGAAAGTTATTCCTTCTGCAAGGGGGGTAAAATTTTCAAAGTAGTTTTTTTTCCATAAGCTAGTTTTCTATGGTAATCAAATTGGGCTCTAAACAATCAAATCTTGAGTGCATAATCAAAATGAACAAAACAATCAAACAACTTCATTTAGGAGTCTAAAAATTAGAAAAGTCAATCTTGAATGCAAAAGGATAAAACACTTGCAAAATCTCTTTCACAAGCTTTTTTTTGTTTTCAAAGAAATGAACAAAACAAATCCTAAACATGTGTGTTTGTAAGTCTTCATTTGAAAATCACTAAATCAATTTGGAAATGAACTCTTTTTGACGTGTTTCTAGGAATTATTCAAATTTTTCAAATCCTTGTTAATCTAAGTGAAGTAAAACAATTGAACTAGGACAAGTTCATTTGTTTTACTTCTAGCGAGGCCTGTCTAGAGATAAAAGAACTTCCTCTCTGGAGAACGACCTCAAACTGGTACTTCCCTGGCCAATATAGAAATAAGGTGTTGAGACAACTCTCGCCTTATCCTCCCAAGCTCAGGCAAGGTGTGTTGATGGTAGCCCGAGGTAGGTGAATATCCCTATGATTTTAGCATGGTCAACTAGGCTCTTAAGTGTGTAGGACCCCTCCATTTCCCTCATCTTGGTAAGAATGCTCTAGTAAGCACTATTGTTATTTCTTGCAAAACTTTCCATAGATTTTATGCGAAGTAATTAGATATCTTGACCATAGTTCGTCAACTTAATTAGAATAGATTTCATCTTCAAATGGATTCATGAAATATGTTAATTTAAGATATAGTTTTGAAGCAATATTACGTTGGCTAACTATTGTGGTATTGGAACATGAAGATGTATACCTGTGCTTACATGATAGTATTAATGTTACTCTAGGATGCTTGGAAATTTTATCTAAATTATTATTAGGAAGCTTATGAGGATTGGAATATTCCCCTAATGATTAATAGTATGTGCCAATTTAACATGAATAGTGTTGAGACATTTTAGAGAAAAGACAATCTATGGTAATTAAACAATAGAGATTTTTGAATCAATAGTGTCAATGGTTGAAGTACAATAGCATAACCAAGACTAAGTTAAGCTTTAGGAAGTATAGAAACTTTTTGAGTTTGACATGTCCTCACTATTAACCAACTTGATTAGTGAAGTTGTAGATTTTAAAGACATAATAGGATCAGTAATTAAATATGGGATGGATTAGAAATAACCTTGAGACAACCATCTTCATGACTTGTCTTATTGAAACATACTCAAAATTAATAAAGAAGGGATCCAAGAGAAATTGTATTATGGGATGATTTCATAGTAGGTAATTATGTTTTTAGGACCAATGTTTATCATGGGTTAAGGACCACCTTGTTTTACGATAGCATTGTGTATTCTAGGATATGAACCTAATGATTGAGTACCATGTGTTAAATTAAGATAATGTTATTACAAGATGATACATTCTGACCTAATTTGATGGAAGGCCCTGGTGCATTGGTACTACATCTTATTTGGGTTATGTTTTACTTGCTTATAGTTATGAGCTAAATAAAAGGATATAGAACTAAGATCTTGGATCTTATATTGATATGTGCGACTTGATGCAGATAAATTGAGGTAATTTAAATAAATGAAAATTATGATATGCTTTAGAGTTAGAGAGTATAAAGGAATATGGACTATGTGGAATTGAGTTATGAAACTTGGTTAGGAGGTATTTTTAATTACTATATATATATTGTTTGATCAATTTTGGATTTGGAGAAATGTAGATTTATATATGTGAATGAGGTGATGTGGTATGTAGACTTAATTGTCGTATATGTACAAATGGGTTTATATGATGCTTTAATTGGATTATATACATGACATATTCTTGGAATTACTGATATTATCTTGAGTGTGCAGGGATAAAACCATGGAATTTAGGGGGAGTCAAGCTAACATGTATTGTGTCTCCCATGACACCAAGGTCATGTCCAGAGGGAGACAAGAGCTCATTTTGGATGTCTTTAATTTCGTGAAGTGAATGTGTGTGTGTGTGTACTTTAATTTATTTCTTCTTTTTATATCTTGTGAATTTATATGTGACATGTCAAGTGTGTTGTGAAATGTTTTCCTTGTGCTAGTGATGTGTTGGCATGTCTCTTGGGGAGCTTGAAGGGTCACCTAGTTGTCCTTCCCAAGAAGAGCCACTTGATTAGAGAGCCAAGGAAGAGTCACATCCATGTCAAATCTATAGGGTAGCTTAGAAGGGTGTTTTGAAGACTCGTGTGGACACATTGGGTAGTCTTTAGAACAAAAAGACAAGTCCCCTTGATAGACCATTATTGGGTAAGGGGAATTTTTTACTATAGGACACCTTACTTTTGACTTGGGGGACCTCCCAAAAGTGGGTTTTCCAAGATGGACAAAAATCCACTCTTGGGGGACTCACCTTGGGAAGACCATCCAATAGGAGGACAAGGCCATTCCTCTTTCCCCATTCTTTGTCTCCATCTCATTTATGAAGGGAGACAAGGAGAGATGGGAGTACTCCATGAACCATACCCATTAATGAGGGTTTGGTGAAAAATCCCTTTTAGTAGGAGTTTTGGGGGAAGGTATTGGGTTGACACCCACTCTCTAGTTTTAGAGAATTGTCAATTTGGGAGAAAGCCTTGGAAAGGGGATAAGCTCTTCTAAAACTATCTTCCATTTAGCATTGGACTTTAGGTTGGTGAAATCTCATTCTCACTCTTTTATTTTGTTTCATGATGAGAGAAAGAGCTCTCTTGTAGCTATTTTCTTGTATGCAAAACTCTTGTTATTCTTTTGTATTGTATGTGTGAGCTTAGTAATGTAGTGTTAATGGAGGTTTTTCTTGTTGTGTTCCTTTCTTTGGTTGTTGTTAATGGGAGTTATTATTTTCATTCTTGTTGGGTGGGTCTTAGAAGATCTGGTTTGTAAATGGCCACAAAAGTAAATTTATGATGCAAAGCCTTGTGTGAAGGCAAGAATGACTTCTTGTCCCTATTTTTCCCACAGGGGGGTTTCATGTTAAATAGTTTTAGTAGTGTCTCGTATCTGTTGTTGTTTCATAAAGTTCTATGTTGTATTTACAATATTTGAGGGGCTGCATGTGTGTTCCCTAGTTAGCTTGGCTCCCCTTGCTCGGGGGTTGGCTAGGACCTACGAGGTCTCATGATGCCATATGGTAGGGAGGAGAGTATTCCATGGATTGTTGTTTTTTTGATATGCAAGTTTTTTTGGCTGAGTAGAGATAAGATTTTAGTTGTAGGAATCCTAATTGTTGCAGCCCTCTTGAAGAAAAGAGTAATGAGGTGTTTCCTAGTTTGTTTTGTAGAAGAACATGTAGAGAAGCTACTTGTTGTATTTAAAGTTATTTGACTATGTAATGTAATATAATGATGAATCTCATTTGAGTATGAGTGTAAAATGATTTATGTGTAATATATGTTGATAACTTTTATACATGTTTTAATGCAACTTCTAAAAAAAATATTCATAATTTTGTGTTTGATGTTGTAGAAAAGGGTTTGAAAACATTAGTAAGGTTTAACTTAAACTCAGTATTTACATATTAGAAAATTGATTAAAAGAAAAACCTATTCTATGATAGATTAGTTCTTGCCCAAAATATGGGCATGACAAAGTGAGTCACGCACATACAAACTGATTGGGAGGACACCACAGATCTCACTAAAATCCATTAATTAGAGACCTACCTGATCTACTCCTGAAGGTATCATGATCTTTGTGCAAGGACTGACCCAAGTGGTTTCGCGGGTCTCCTGAAGATTAATCACCATCTATATTCCTCTTTTGGAATACCAAGTTGTGGGCAAATGTTGTGATACTAGCTTGTCTTATAGGTAGAAATTGCTTGTGCCTGTTCTCGAAGTTACAAAACCAATGAAAACATTTGTTGAACATACATAATCAAAAAGTTCTATAAACAAATCTTTTTCCATGTTAGTCCAATCCTCCAGTCTAGAAGTCACCCAATCCTCCAAAATCATGTCATCCTAAGTCTCCTAATCATGGTCTTCACATCATCTTGCATCCTTTCCATCCAGTATTGTCCTCCTTTCCTCTATTAGGAATAGTCCCAAGAGATAGCTGAGAGGGGGGGGTGAATCAGTTATCTACAAGTTTCAATTCTTTATCCAATTAAGTATATTTAAACTTTAAGCATAAAAACAATGAAAGAACACTTGAACATAACACCAATATTTTGGTTATGGGGAAACCCAAATAGGTAAAAACCCTAGAGGGAATTAACACCCACTAATAAACTGCACTAGTGTATAATGATCCTTGTTAGAAGATCTTACAACCATGTTAGGAGTTGATCTTTACAATACATTAAGTACATAGACTTGGTCAAAGGTCAGACCCTGTTAGGAGTATTTTTATGATTGACCCTATTAGGGGTGAGGATGCATTGTTTGAGAGCTCACTGCTCAAAGGGGTGAAGGCTGCAACCTTCTAAATAATAGATACACACTATATCTGGATCTTGGTGAACTGCGTAGTAGACATACTATCTTGATCAGTTCCAATGAATATAATATAATTTCTTCTTTTCGCATAGACCTCTTCTTGATGGCTCAACACTTCGCAACTTCTTCTCTGCTCTAATCTTTCATCTTAATGCCATGCCTCTAGCGATCACAAGTGACCAACTATAAGTATCTTTCCTCTAAATGATATATTCAAGCCATCCTATTAGAACCACCTTGAAATCATATTAGAGAAACAATCATACTCTCTAATAACATCTTGGTCAGCTCTACAAGGCACACAACACAATCTGGGACCTGTCTAAATAAATAAATGTAGACGCACACTACAAACTATTGGCTCTACCAAATTAACTGATACTTTGTTCTCAAGCTGAATTACATCATGCGCTCTTACCCAAACATTCTTAACTCTTTTACAATCACTAATCCAAGTGCACATGCTAAAATGATAGGTGCAACTTCTGTATCAATATAATCTCTATCGACTCTTCTAGATAAACATAGGAAACTACAACTAGTGAATAGCAACTGTATAACTTCACTTCTACAGCATATCAGACTCTGCATCCATGAATGTAACATCAATAACATTTCTCCATCACATATCCAAACCCACAAGGCTCCATGATAACTGTATGAACAATTACTCACAGAACACTACCTGTAACTCTGTCAGGAACACTGCTGACACAAGTTGCTATATAATTATCTGTACTAAGAATTAATCATTGCATCCATGATATCATGCTGATAACATGTCCATGCTACATATACTCAAATCTTACTGCATAAGTCTTCCACACATGCTACTTACTATATGTTGTCATCAATGACAAACATACAGTCAACACTGGCTTGCTGGCAAATCTCCAACAATCTCCCCCTTTGGCATTGATGGCAACATATGAAAATGAAAAACACCACCAATCCAAATGAACAATTCTTTTATAACATTCTCCATTTCCTTATCAAAGCTCCCCCAAGGATGAATCCTCCATCTGCTGCAATATTCTTCAATATTCTCCATTTCCTCAACTGAACTGCTTCCATGACTGAATACTACTCTCACTTATTGTTATGTATTACTCTTCCTTAATTCTATATGTACTCCCCCTTAAGTACTATTTTTCATGACTATATACTACTTCCCCTTTGACATCAATGGAAAAGGGTGCCAAACATTTAAGCACCGGTACTACTCCTGAAGTAGAGTAGTCAACCATCCATTAGTCACTAAGGACTAATGTTGTCCCCACTTTCTTTAATTAGAATTAGGGAAGGGAATTAATCCTAGCTTCTCCCTAAGATACTTAAAAGTATCCTTTGGTAAAGGCTTTTTGAAAATGTCTGCTAACTGATCTTTAGTACTCACAAAATCCAACTTGACTTCTTTTTCTACTACTTTCTCTCTTAGGAAGTGATACTTAATCTCTATGTGTTTTTTCTTTGCATGCATCAAAGGATTCTTTGACATATTGATAGTGCTAGTATTATCACAATGAATAAAAATAGGATAATCAATCTGAATACCAAAATCCTTTATCATCTTCTTGATCCAAACAATTGTAGAACAATTCAAAGCTGTTGCAACATACTCTACTTCTGGTATTGACTGAGAGATACAATTCTACTTCTTACTTGTCCAAGTGACTAGTCTATCACCAAGAAATACTGCTCCTCCTAATGTACTCTTCCTATCATCCACACATCCTACCCAATCCGCATCTGTATATACATGAAGCTCAACATTCTCTGAAGTAGGATACCATAGACCATAATCTATAGTGCCCTACAAATATTTGAATATTCTTTTTACTCCCATGAGGTGACTTTGTTCAAGCTCTACTGCAAATCTTCCAACTATACCAACTACATTTGAAATGTGAGGTCTGGTTTGAGTAAGATAGATAAGTTTACCAATCATAGACTTGTACAATGTGATATCTACTACTGGAGAATCATCTTCTTTTGTAAGTTTGCATCATGTTATCATAGGTGTATCCACTGGCTTGCAATCATCCATCTTGAACTTCTTCAATATTTCTTTAACATACTTAGAATGATTTATGAAAATTCATTTCTCTATCTGCTACACATTTAATCCCAAAAAGTATTTGATAGGTCCAATTATGCTCATCTCAAACTCACTCTGCATCTCCTTAGAAAATTCTGCACTAAGTTTGTTAATACCCGCAAAGATAATGTCATCAACAAATATAGCTACAAGTAGTAGACCTTTAGATGTCTCTCTTATAAATAGATTACAATCTGCTGCTCCTTTCTTGAATCCATTTTTTGTTAGATATCCATCAAGTCTCTCATACCAAGCTTTGGGGGCTTTCTTAAGTCCATAGAGGGCTTTCTTCAATCTACATACCATATCAGGTTTGTCTGATAAGGTGAATCCTTCTGGCTACTCAACGTATCCTTCTTCCTTTAGCTCTCTGTTCAAAAATGTTGACTTAACATCCATCTGATAAACTTTGAAATTATTGAATGTTGCATAAGCTAGAAACAACTTAATGGCTTCCAATATGCTCATAGGTACAAATGTGTATGAATAATCAATACCTTCTCTTTGTGCATATCCCTTACATACTAATCTTTCTTTATCCCTTACTACTATACCATCTTCATTCATCTTGTTTCTAAATAGCCACTTAGTTCCAATTACATTCTTACCACTAGGTCTTGGGACTAGTTCCTAAGTATCATTCTTAATAATCTGATCTAGTTCTTCTTTCATAGCATCATGCCAATCTGAATCATTACATGCATCTTCAACACTTAAAGGTTCAATCTAAGATAGTAAACATATCACTTCATTTCTTGTTGAACTCTTTCTTTTTGATCTTGTTGTGACTTTTATGCTCTGATCTCCAATGATGTCATCCTTAGAGTGATATCTAGATGTAAAATTTGGAACTTTAGGTGATGTTTTCTCATCTAGCTTTTGAGTTTCTTCTTCACTTGTTTCAAGGTCATTGAATAATACATCAATACTGTCAAACATCTCTTCAACAATTGTCTCACTAGTGGAAGGACTAGGTTCTTCTTCAATCATAGGTGCATAATCATGATATCTTTCTTGAATCATAAAATTTTCATCAATCATAACATGAGCACTTTCAATGATCTTCTTCAATCTCAAATTAAAACATCTATAAGCTTTTCTTTTAGTAGAGTAACCAAGAAAAATACCTTCATCACTTCTTGCATCAAACTTGCCTATTGCTTCATCCCTCTTAATGTAGCACTTGCTTCCAAAGATTTTGAAGTATTTTAGTATGGGAATATTACCAAACCATATCTCATAAGGTGTCTTGTTTGTGTCGGGCCTCAATTATATTCTATTGATGGTATAGACTATTGTATTGACTACATCTCTCCAATAGGTGTGTGCAACTTTTCCTTCAATCATGATGGTGTGCACTGTGTCAAGGATGATTCTATTCCTTCTCTCTACAATCTCATTCTGCTAAGGGGTTCTAGGTACACTTAACTATCTCTTTATGCCATGTTCTTTGTAGTACTCATAGAATCTGTCAAAGGTGAATTCTCCTCCTCTATCTGATCTTAGACACTTTATCTTTAGTCCAAATTCGTTCTCAACCTTAGCTTTGAATATTTTGAACTTCTCAAATGCTTCTAACTTATCTTTCAAGAACACAACCCACATTATTCTAGAATAAGCATCAACAAACAAAATGAAATACCTTTCACCATAGTATGATCTTGTTTGAGTTGGTCCACATAGGTCTGTATGAATCAGATCCAACTTGTTCTCTACAGAGTTATGCTTTCTTTTGAATGAATTCCTCACATGCTTTCCCATCACACATTCCCTACAAATAGTATCAACTGGCTTTTCTATGCTAGGTAGATCTCTTACTACCTTTACATTCCTTATCTTTACTATGTCATCAAAATTGATATGCCATAATCTTTTATGCCATAGCCAATAGTCATCTACTTTAGCAAAAAAACAACTTGCTTTTGAATTAAGTTTAAAAACATTACCTTTAGTCTTTGAACCTGATCTAATCATTACACCATCCTTGTTGTTAATGATGCACTTTTTGTCTTTGAACTCCATCTGATAACCTTGTTCAAGAAATTTCCCAACACTAAGAAGGTTATGCTTCAAACCATCTACATAAATAACATCATCAATATTGTTATTTCCATCCAATGTGATAGCTCCTCTACCAATGATAGGTTTAGGAGTGCTATCTCCAAATCTAACAATACCACCTTTGTATTTATCTAGATGAACAAATATGTCCTTATCACCTATCATGTGATGTGAACAACCGCTATCTATAATCCAATTAGTTCTTATGTCTGCTTATGAAATTAGTGCTAGCTCTTGTTCCTTTTTCTCATCTTCATGATTCATCTTCTCCATAAGATCAATGAATCCAATTTTATCTTCAGCTGAATCATCATCTGATACTCCATCTCCAGCATAATAACATTCCTTTGTATACTTAGGCTTGTAGTTATTGTTGAAATTCTTAACTCTTGTAGGACACTTTGAGGCAAAGTGACCAATCTTATTACATGAAAAGTATTTGAATGACAATTGACCTTCATATTTTCCTTTTCCTTTCTTTTCTCTTTGGAAATCATAGCAATGAAATCATCTAGTTCTTTCTCTTCATCATCATCATCATCAAAATTACCAGAAGTGTTTATAGATTTCTTACCATGGACTAATGCTTTGAAGGCTGTCTCACTTTTAGGTTTTGTCTTTAATCTTGAAATCTCAAAAGCTGAAATTTTGCTGATCAAGGTCTCTCTCTTGAAATTTGATGTAAGCTACATGGTCTCATCAAGGATGTTGATCTTGTTTTCATACTTTGTTGTAAGAGTAGTCATCAACTTATCCATAATGTCTTCCTCTAAGATCTCTTCACCATTGTTACTAATTCCAGTAACTGCTTCATTAATCCTTTGGTTGTAAGCTTTGATGTCTTCTTTAGGTAGAATCTATAATGCTTTGTATCTTTTCTTCCATGTCTTTCTGCATGCATTCTTTTCTTGTATATCTCCTTCAAACATGTCTTCTAGGTGCTTCCATATCTTGTAGGCTGAGTCCACTTTCTTTATCTTTGAAAACTCACTATCAGATAAGGCGCTAATAAGAGATTCTTTGGCTATTTCATTCTGATAGAATAAATCCTTTTTCTTGCTAGTAGCATCATCCTTTGCAAGATCTTCAAGAGAGGGGATCTTGACTTCTTTGATAGCTACTTCAAAAACTTCAAAAGTAATACACTGCAAGTGTGTCACCATTTTTTTCTTCCAATTAAGATAGTTCTCTCCATCAAACTTAGGACTATCTTTTCTAAAGAATTCCATTTGATCAACCTCAAGGTGTTAAAATTTCTCTCTGAGGCACTTGGCTCTAATACCAATTGTTAGGAATAGTCCCAAGAGATAACTAAGAGGGGGGGGGGGTGAATCAGTTATCTACAAGTTTCAATTCTTTATCCAATTAAGTATACTTAAAATTTAGGCATAAACATAATGAAATAACACTTGAACACAACACCAATATTTTGGTTACAGGGAAACCCAAATAGGTAAAAACCTAGGTGGGAATTAACACCCACCAATAAACTGCACTAGTGTATAATGATCCTTGTTAGAAACTCTTACAACCCTATTAGGAGTTGATCTTTACACTACATTAAGTATAAAGACCTAGTCAAAGGTCAGACCCTATTGGGAGTCTTTTTATGATTGATCCTATTAGGGGTGAGGATGCACTGTCCGAGAGCTCACTGCTCAAATGGGTGAAGGCTACAACCTTCTAAATAATAGATATACACTATATCTAGATCTTGGTGAACTACATAGTAGACTTGCTATCTTGATCAGTTCCAATGAATAGCATATACTTTCTTCTTGTCACATATACCTCTTCCTGATGGCTCAACACTTCACAACTTCTACTTTGCTCTAATCTTTCATCTTAATTCCATGCCTCTAGCGATCACAAATGACTGCCTATAAGTATCTTTCCTCTAAATGATATATTCAATTTGGCATATTAGAACCACCTTGAAATCATATTAGAGAAATAATCATACTCTCCAATAACATCTTGGTTGGCTCTACAAAGCACGCAACACAATCTGGGACCTATCCAAATAAATAAATGTAGATGCACACTACACACTGTCGGCTCTACCAAATTAACTGATACTTTATTCTCAAGCTGAATTGCATCATGCACTCTTACTAAAACATTATTAACTCTTTTAAAATCACTAATCTAAGCATGGATATCGAAATGATAGGTGCAACTCTTGTATCAACATAATCTCTATCGGCTCTTCTAAATAAACATAGGAAACTACAACTGGTGAATAGCGATTGCATAACTTCACTTCTACTACATATCAGACTCTACGTCCATAAAAGTAACATCACTAACATGTCTCCATCACATATCCAAACACGTGAGGCTCCATGATAACTGTATGGACAATTACTCACTGAACATGACCTATAACTCTGTCAGGAACACTGTTGACACAAGTTGCTATATAATTGTCTATACTAGGAATTAACCTCTACATCCATGATATCATGTTGATAACATGTCCATGCTATATATACTCAAAGCTTACTACATAAGTCTTCCATGCATGCTACTTACCATATGTTTTCATCAATGACAAACATGCAGTCAGCACTGGCTTGCTAGAAAATCTCCAACATCCTCCCCATATCCTAGGCTAGAAAAGTAATCTTGGTCATCCATCATCCCCTTTCCATCTTCTTTGGAGTCTATCTTTTCTCCTATCTTGAGTTTGATCCAAATCTCAATTTGAGCTCATTGACCAACCTAATCGGAGCTTTAGCTTTCCTTCCATCCTCATCCTTCATCCAACTCATTTGCAAGTCATCATGTCCCAATTCCTTTATGATGAGTTCCATCATCCCACCTTTTATCCCACTTTATCCTATTCCAATGATGATGATATTCTTTTTGATCACGATGAATACTTTGAAAACCTTGGCAAGCTTGCTCCAAACATTCCCCAAAATCCAATCATTTCTCCAAACTACCCATCAATTCTCCATACATACCCACTAGTACTCCTTATCATACCTTTGACAAGGGAAATCCATTATCCATACCTTCTTCCTATATTTCACCCACTTATTCCCCATAGCCTAATCCAAATCCTCCATCTCCTTATCCTCCAACCCATTTTCAAAACCATGACCCCATCCTTCCAATCCATCACCATAATCCCCATACTATTGCTAATCCACCATCCAATCTATCATACCTTTCTCCTCCATCTCCTCCATCCTATCTCAATCTACCACCTTCCAGTCCTACCTATATTATCAAAAATCCTCTTCTATAAGAAATATGCATCCCTCCATCCATTTCATATCCCATGCTTCAATCCATCACCCCTACCTCACCAGTTATTCAATCTAGTTTAAAAGCTTCCTCCATGCCCACTTATGTGAACTATCTAGTCATGTCATCTTCCACCTCCTTTCTTGCACAATCATCCCCTCAACCAAGCTCACAATCCACTACTCCACCTACGTGTGTGGACTATCCTAGCTGTCCATCTTCTACACACTCCAATCCTTCACCTCAACCTCCATCATGAAAGTCTCCAAGGAGTTTCACAAGGAATCCAATGAAAAATCCCTCTCCTAAGGTTGATGAGTCATATCACCTCACTCCTTCATATGAAACCATCAGTGATGATGACCACCCATCCCCTACATCCACCATTCCTCCTCTATCACCTACACATATTATCCTTATTCCATCTATCTCATCTATTGATCCTATTCCATCTATCCCATCTATTGATCCTCTTCTGTATACCTCATTGGTTGATCCCCTTCTACCTCCCAAAATCATTGAGTCCTTTTTATCTATGGACTCCATCCAATCTCCATCCATGTCTCCATCTCCTATCATTATCCAAATCACATTCAATGAGCCTCATGAGTTCACACTTCTTCCCTCCATCACAATTATAGAATCTCCCATCCCTTCATCCATACCATGTGAAAAATCCATCCATACATCCCCCATCATTCTATCCACACCAATTCTATCATGAAAAGATCTTGTCCAAAGGCATGTTGAAATATTGATCGAACTAAATCAAGATCCTACCCTTTCACTTCCTCCATTACATGATCCATTATTATCGCCCACCCCATCTCATGATCTATCAATGCCCATACCTCCAACTCAAGATCCTATCATCCCACTTTCTTTTTTACATGATCCATTGCTCCCATCCACCCCTCCATCTCAAGATCCATTACCATCCCCAAATCCTAGTCAAGATCCCATCATCCCATCCTCTCCACTTCATGATCCTCTAACATCTATCCCACCACCATCACTATATCTCCTTGGTCCACTTACATTTGTCAACGGTGACCCACTTGAAGCAGAAATAAGTTTCATATCTTCCACCATGACACCTAATATTGGATGTTTATCTTATTCCCCAAGTCAAAAATATCCTTGCTTGGATAAAATGCTCAAGAAATGGAATTATCAAGGCAAAGGCCTAGGTGCTCATGAACAAGGAAATTTGGAGCCCATACATGACAAGAAATATCCAAAATCATGTGGTATTGGTGACACATCTGAAGAAACTTCCTCCAAAAATGTTGGTACAACTAAAGCCAAATTCAAACATCCTTCCAAAAAAAACCATTGCATATCCTCATCATCCCTCCAAAGCATACAATCTCATTCCTCCTCCTCCCTCATTGCATCCCACAATAACCTATCACATTTCTCCTTCATCCTCCAAATCCATTTTGGGTCCCTATGTCCCAAAGTCTACCATTTCATATCCTTCAAATGCCAAATCCATTTTGGGCCCTTACATCCCAAAATATCATTCCCCATCTTATCCTACTCAATCCTTCATCCAAAATCCAAACATTCCTAGCCAGGATCAATAAAGGCACATTCCCACATCCCCTATCTACCAATATCCTTCCATCTCTCCATCCATATATCCTCCATCTCACACATCTCCACATAATCATTCCAATGCTCCTTGAAATTTGGATGCCATATCAAAAATGCATAAAGGAAACTGTGCAAAAAGATCTAAAGATTGCCATGTCCACTCTAAAAGACATGCTCAAGCAAATCATAATCCAATCAAGTGATCCAAAGCATCCCTATGGCCACAAAGTCCCATCAAAGAAAAAGAAGAATTCAATATATCCCAATGGCCACAAAGGCCCACCAACGCAAAAGCAAAGACTATGTGGATCCTAAAGAAAAAAGATGCAATAAAAGAAATATCCACAATGGCATCCAAAGTTGTTGATCCATTAGCTACTCATTCCCCTCCTCCATCTCCTAAATCTATCTTAGGTCATTATGTCCAAATATCCCCTATCATAACTCCTCCATAATATCCACATATACCTTCCACACCCCATCCACTTCATCCACCCATCTCACAACATGTGCCAATGTTGGTCTTGACAACATCCTCCTATCCTAATCACTTTCCATCGGTCCATCCAAACACTTTCTACTAGCATATCTCTCACCCCATGTATATCCACCATCTTCCCCATCTCATCCATGCCATTGCATAAATCCATCCATCCAAATAAGGTTGTACCAACATCCATTCAGAAAAAGTCAGAAAAATTAAAAAAATCAAGAAAAATATCAAAAAAAAAGAAGAAAAGAAAAAAAGAAAAAATATTCGTCCAATGGTGAAAACTTGGCAATTGAAGCACCTTGGACAAGTACCATGATGAAAACCTAGAAAATAGGCATCATGTGTAATCCCTCCATCTAGATCCACTCCACGACTGGGGGCAATTTTCCTTCCAACACATCCTATCCAGCATCTACTCCATCCCATTTGTCTCTCACCTCCTCCATCCTCCTTTAGATCTTGATACAGAAACAAAGAGCACCAGGTATACATGCTTTTAGCACACCTATCCTCTATCCATCTGTCCTTCCTATTAACTTATCTTCCATCCATTCCCTTCCATCTATTCCCATTACCTACCTACTATTCCTAAGCTTCCATCTACCTTCCTCATCGTCTTATCATCTTATCTTCCATCCTATCATACCCCTCCTAGTGCCTTTGAATACATGAACAATCCTAAGCAAGGGAATCTTATTCCTTGATGACATATTCCTTGGAGACCTTATCATATCCATATTTCCATCTCCCCATCCTTGCTTCATTTCCATCTCTATCCCCAAACCTTTCATCTCCCAATCCTTATCATCCTTAATTCTGCCACCCAAATCCTTCTATCCATCAATCCTTGTCTACACTTGCTTCCATCTCCTCATCCCTAATAATTTTCCTCCAATCGTTCCCAAACATACATCCCTCAACAATTCCTCTATCCACATCCCCAAGCATTTCCTCCATCCAATCCCCAAGCATTTCCTCCATCCAATCCCTCAGTATTCCTTTATCCACATCCTAAGCATTTCCTCTAGAAAACATCCCTCAGTAGTTCCTCCATCCCCATTCCTTAGCACTCCCTTCATCTTTCCATCACCTGGTACTTCCCTTGTCATTGGTATCTAGCTCTAAGGCTATCCCCATGCAATCCACCTTCATATTCATATCCTAATGCTAGTAGAAATCTACCATCATATGCAAATCCTATCCATATCCTCTAAGCTATCCAAACCCAAACACCCATCGAACCATCCAATCACATCCTTATTTCTTGATGCAAGCCTTGATCTCAATCCAATCATCATCATTGGGATGCATCCTTCCCAATCCATCATCACTCTACCCACCATCAGTCCATCTTGGCCTTCCATAGCGACTGGGGCATCATCATGTCCATCTTTGCATCATAGCCTTCCTCCCTAACCCCCTGTACATATTGTAGTTTTTATCTTATACATAGCGTCAATCATGTCCCCACCTAGGCCCATTTGTACATATGTGTCTTTAGGTCCCATCCTTTGTGTCAGATAGTCTTTGTGTCATCACGACCTTTGTCCCTATCTAGCTAAGTGCTTCAGCAACCATCCCTTAGTCCCTTTAAGGTTTGAGTGTCTCACTTGTCTCTTGTCATAAGAATCCTAGTCTATCCAACCATCATCGATCTTTGCAGGATGTATCCTTCCTCATATCAGACCAATCAAATCATCCATCAACCATCATCCTCCTTATGGAAAAAAGATTTTGTGAGATACTTTTAATTTCTTTGGTACTTTTGGATCTTTCCTTGGTCCACCTCCTCATGGTCACTACGATACTTTATATCATGGTGCATTGTGAATGGTAGAACTTGGGGCAAGGTCTTGATCATTTCTATCTTAGAGTCATTCAGATATAACCCTTGCATTAACAACATGTAATCCTCTATGGTTACATGGTGCACTTGGGAAATATCACTTGTTTGTGGGTTACCCAACATTATTTCCACCTTGATCCTTTCGGGACTCATGTGTGATGTTGGGGAAATATTTACATGTTTGTTGTGTCAGTCTCATGCAACTTATTTGACAAGGCCTTGAGTTCCTAGTAACCTTGGCAGGTCTTAGATAGTGCTAAATCAAAATAAGTGCTCACTACATGACATCTCTTATTTTGGAGGTGCTAGCTCAAGCTTCTTAACTCTCCAACTACTTATTCACTCATCCTACATGCATCCTCTTATCCATTTCGAGAGTACACCCATGTTCTCTTCAACTCACCCGCCCTCTCAAGGGGGTATCATCATCCTTATCGCCCATCAATCCTTTCTCCTAGTCACTCTTCTGATTAACCGGGACACCTTTTCCAATTCAACCATTTTCTTTCTAACCCTATATTTTAATCTTGTTTGAAATGATGCTACTATGTAACACCATCTCAAAGAGGGGCGAAATGTAAACACCTAAATTTGATTAAAAATTTTAATTAAATTTAGTCATATTACTCGCATTATTGATCAAATAATCATGCATTATTTAATTGATTAATGTCATCCCCCTAGTTAATTAAGTTAATTAATTAACTATAGTCCAATTAATTATCTAAATGATAAACCTATAGTCTGATAATTAATTAATCCCTATTCTTCTAATAATTTAAATGGATATATTTATCTATTTAAATTAATTCATGAAACCTCATTTTCTTCCCACTTGGAATTAAATAAAATATTCAATTTCAACCTTAACCCTCAACTAAACCCATCCCAAAACTCCTAACATGTAGCTCATACTCAACCCAACCCATTCACACATACTAATCCTCCTTAATTAGCTAATGACCCATGATTAGCTAATCTAACCCTCCACTCCTTCTCTCTCCTCCCATCACATCCTCCTACATCTCCCACTTTCCTCCTAATCCAAGCCTAATCACACCTTAAACATTTGCACAATCATAATCCATGGATTAAGAAATCCTAAGCCAAACCAAGTCAACTCTCTTGACACATCCTCACATCCTCCAACCCCCAAACCTCATGTCAACCATGAATGCACTTACACATCTCTTACACACTCCATCTCCCTCTTACACCTTTGTCCCCCATACCTCTTCCCAAAATGGTCACATTTCTCAAGGATTTGACCTCTCCTCTCAACCTCTCTCATTGTGACACTTGTCACAATTCTATTCTTTTGAGAAAGCACAATCCATGTGCTCTCTCTTGGATGCATCTCAACCCTTCCTCATCTTTCCATCTTGATTGTCCATTCACCCCTCCTTTTTCCTATAAATTGAAGGCTCTTTTCCTTCAAAATCATCCACCATCAATACATTGTTATAATGTCATTTTGCCTCCAAATCCACCGTTTGAGCAAAGTTATCATGCCATTTTGAAGAACAAAAACATCAATCATAGCCTTATAATGCCAAATTTTTCACTCACCCATTGAAGCTTGAGCATAGCATTTGAGCACACATATCTCCATCATTTAGACAACATCTCTTCAATAAGGAAGGTTTGCACTTCTTTTGGTTTTAGCTTAGCTTTCTTTGGTCTAATCTTAAAGGTTTTACTTTCTTTGTTTTGTTGAATGCTAGATTAGTTTAGTATTCCTTTAACACTACATTTTAGGTAATACAAAATCATTTTCTTATGAGGAGTTAAGAATGGTATCTAGAGGAAAAGATAAAGAGCATAATGATGGAAGGATTCTATGAATCTGACCTAAACCTAAGATCTACAGAGGAGATTAATCAGCAAAAGATTGATCTACCTGATCAAAGAGGTATAAAGGAAAATCTAATTGTGAGGTTACAAAGCATGGAAGAGGTTGATGTTATTACTGATAAGTTTGAGCAGAAGCATGAAGGTGAAACTGTGAAGGAATTGAACATAGTTGTGATTTCTTGAAGTGACTTCTGAGTAGATTAGAGATGGAGATGGAAATGTAGATCAGTCAGTAAATCAACATATATGTGTGAAGTGGATCTATATTTGCTAAGTGAGTTGTATGTTTTGCAGATCAGAAACTACTGTTACTTTCTAACCATTGTATCAATCTAAATCCTTTAATCAAGGTTGACCTAACCGTCATTGTATACATCCTTTAATCAAGGTGACATTCTAATGGAATGTTTTTAAGCCCTCTAACCAGGCCACTTTTGATAGAGTGATTAAATCCTTTAACTGGGTCACACCTAGCAGTGTGTATGTAAACCTTTGACAGGGTTGGATTTTCACAGAGCTCACTTCAGAATAGTGAAAATTAGTAGCATATTACAATGTGGTTTTTACCAAATTGGGTTTCCACTATAAATCTTGGTGTTATCCTTGTGTGAATGATTTCGATGTGCATGTTGTTGAAAGTTTCATATACTGGAAGTTAATTACTTTTGGATAGTGAACTGCATGTTATATGTTAATGTTATATGCTATAGAGACCGAGTTGAATTGTTGATCAGATATGAGTTTATTGAAGTACTAGAAATTTCAATTGGTACATCTAGACCTAAGAACAACTGATTCACCCACCCTCTCTATTGTTTTAAATCATTATAGCAATTGGTATCAGATATTTTGGTGCTTTGAGAGAAATTTTTTAAGGTACTTGAAGCTAATGATCACGATGTACAAAAAGGAGGTACCAAAGTTGAACAAAGAGAACTTCCCTACATGGTAGAGTCTGATGAAATTTCATCTAGCTGGTATTGGTGATTCAGTGAAGTATTATGTAGAAAATGAGTATGTAACCCCTGTTGCACCTTTGAATATCAAGGATATGAAAGAAAAACAAGATCACAATCAAGCAATGATGGAGATTGCATCTACCCTAAGCTATCCTGAATTTGAAGACATCAAGGACTGCACAAATGCAAAGTAAATGTGAGACACTCTTGTAACTATCTATGGTGGAGATACAAATGTGTTAAGAGCCAAATTTGAAAGCTTGAGAGGTAAGTTTGATGAAATGAAAATGCAAGAAGGTGAAAATGTTGCTCAATATTATGGTACAATCAAAGAGGTAGTGAATGCTATTAGAGGAGCTAATAGAAATATTGATGATGAAACTATTATTATTAAAGTATTGAGGACTATGCTTCCTATCTATGCTATCAGAATTTATATAATACAAGAATCAAGATGTAACCTTGGTAATTTTCTAACTCTGGAAAGTCTTGTTGGTAAGCTTACTGCTTTTGAGCTATCTAATTATGATAACTACATTGTTCCTGATGTTGAGTCTACATTTAAGTCACAAATGGTTCTACATAAGTCTAAGAAGAAAAAATAAAAATGTGTGAAAAGTGATAGTGGTAGTGACAGTGAGAATGACACTTCTAAGGAAGACCTAGATGATCTTGAGGCACTTATGGCTAGAAGGATAAAAAGAGGAAAATGGAAATATAAAGGTAAACTTCCTATAGATTTTTTTCATGTAACAAAGTTGATCATATTGCAGTAAGATGCCCTGACAGGTCTGACAAGGATGAGAGAAGGGAAAGCAATTATAAAGACTACAAAGAAAATAGAAATGAAAGAGAAAACCGAAGGTACAAAGACTACAAGAAAAAAGCTAAGAAATCCTGATATATTGTTGAAGAGGAAATAGAGAGTGACACTAGTCAGTCTAATGAATGTGATATAGAAGTTATTTATGTTACTATGAAAGATTATTCTGATGAAGATGAGAAAACTGTACTTATTTATTATGTGAGTAAAAGTGATAAATGGATTATTGATAGTGGTTTCTCACATCACATGACTAGTGATAAAAGTAATTTTGAAACCCTAAATCATTACAAAGGTAGAAGTGTTAAGTTTCGTAATGATACACCATGACCTATGAAAGGAAAAGAATCAATTAGATTGACTGATAAGATCACTTGTGAAAATTCTTATTGGGTTGAAGGTCTTAACTATAACTTGTTGAGTGTTGCACAATTGAACAACACTGGTTACCAATTGGAATTTCATCATAGAAAGGCTAAAATATTTGATATCACTGGTGAACTAATTGGAGTTGGAGATCAAACAAGAGGTAATTTGTTCTATCTAGACCTATATGAAGAAACATGTTTGTTTGCACAATTTGATGGTGTATGGTTATGGCATAAGAGGTTGTGTCATGTGAATTTTGAAAATATGGTAAATATTAGTAAAAAGAAGAAAGTTAGAGGTTTTTCGAGATTAAATAAACTTGATAATGTGATGTGCAAATAGTGTCAATTGGGGAAAATGACAAAGTCT
Source organism: Chamaecyparis obtusa (assembly GCA_027943335.1). Lineage (NCBI taxonomy): Eukaryota > Viridiplantae > Streptophyta > Pinopsida > Cupressales > Cupressaceae > Chamaecyparis > Chamaecyparis obtusa. The sequence goes on along the minus strand of BSBK01003472.1, from coordinate 1,418,691 downwards.
AACTTTAAGAGAAAAACATATGCTTCTAAAAATATTTTGGAATTGGTTCATACTAACCTTTGTGGACCTATGGGTGTACAAAGTAATTGTGGTGATAAGTATTTCATTCTATTTGTTGATGGATATTCTAAGATGATGAGTGTAATGTTTTTGAAAAAGAAATTTGATGCATTTCAGTTGATTAAGTGGTACTTGGCAAAAGTTGAAAAAGAAATAGGTAGAAGCTTGAAATGTTTGAGATCTAACAAAGGTGGAGAATTTATATCAAATGAGTTCAATCTATTACACAATTATAGAGCAATAAAGAGACAAATGTCTGCACCAAGAACACCTCCACATAATGGTATACCAGAAAGAAGAAATAGGTCAATTATGGACTGTGCCAAGACACTGATGATACGAAAGAATGTTGTACAAAATTTCTTGAGAGAGGTTGTAAGTAGAACTATTTATACCTTAAATCAAGTACAAATAAAAAGGTACAAATGCTACACCTTTTGAGGTATAGCATGGTTATACACCTAATGTGAAGCATTTTAGAGTCTTTGGTAGTAAATGCTATATACCGAAAGATAATAAAAATGAAAAATTTGATACAAAAAGTGATGAAGGCATATTTCTAGGATATTCCACTAAGAGAAAAGCTTATAAGTGTTTGAATTATAACACCAACAAATTTGTGGAAAGTGAAAATGTTAGAGTTGATGAATATGTAGAAAAGAATGAATTAGAATGCAAGCAAGAACCTGAAGATTACAAATCTTTTGTATACATGAAAGAAGGAGAGGCAAGTGATACACCTAAACCAGATGCAGAGTCATGGATAGACAATGCCAAGCATCAGGAGGATGTTGCCGAGCATCAAGAGGATGTTTCTGAGCATCAGGATGAGACTGTTGAGGAAGAAGAAGAAGTTGATAATTTGTATGATGAACCTGAAGATCAAGAACAAGGAGAAAAGAAATTTGAACCTACATTGGCACAATATGTAAGAAGACATCACAAGCCTGAAAAAATCATTGGAGATAAAGAATCTATAGTCATGACAAGAAGTAGTTGAAAGATCATACATGCTTACAATGTGGGTTTGAGCCTAAAACTATGAAAGATGCTTTAGAGAATGATGATTGGATACAAGCCATGAATGAAGAAATACAGTAGATAGAAAAGAATGATACCTGGACTCTAGTGTCAAGACCAAAAGACAAGAATGTTATTGGAACAAAGTGGGTATTCAGAAATAAGCTAAATGAACATGGAGAAGTCATAAGAAACAAGGCCAGACTAGTATGTAAAGGGTGTGCACAAGAAGAATGAATTGACTACGGGGAAACATTTTCCCCTGTAGCAAGGTTAGAAGGAGTAAGGACTCTACTTGCATATGAAGCTTACAAAGGATTCAAAGTATATCAGATGGATGTCAAGTCATAATTTCTAAATGTGATATTAGAAGAAGAAGTATACATTGAACAACCGAAGGATTTATTGATCCAGACAAGAAAAATATGGTTTGCAAGTTGCACAAGGCATTGTATGGATTTGAACAAGCCCCCAAAGCATGGTATGAGAGAATGCATAATTATTTGATAAAGATTGGATTTTCAAGGACAAATGACAACATTAATATGCATATGAAGACTAAAGAAGGTAAAGGGATTTCGTTCGCTGAAATATTTGTTGATGATATCATATTTGGAGGACAAGATGCCCTATGTAAGAAATTTTCAAATGAGATGCAAACTAAATTTGAAATATCTATGTTTGGTGAGATCAAATTCTTTGTTGGTTTGCAAGTCTATCAAATGAAAAAAGGTATCTATATTAATCAATCTAAATATATCAAGGAGATAGTGAAAACTTTTGGTATGGAGGATTCTAGACCAATGAGTACTCCTATGGCTACTAGATAGAAACTATCAAAAACTAATGATACTACTAAAGTGAATCAAACCTTGTATAGATCTATGATTGGAAAGCTACAATATATTGTTCACAACATACCAGATATTACCCTAGCAATTGGGATTGTGGAAATATTTTCTACCAATCATTAGGAGAATCATATGATGGTAGTGAAAATAATACCAAGATGTCTGAAAGGAACTGAAGACTATGGATCATATTAAAAGAAGAATGACAAGTTTGAACTGAGAGTTTTCACTGACGCTGATTGGGATATAAATGTTGATGAAAGAAAAAGTACTAGTGGTGGAGAATTCTTTCTAGGAAACAGATTACTCTCCTGGACAAGCAAGAAATAGAACTACATTTCCCAATCTACAATAGAAGCTAAGTATGTTGCAATAGTAATGAATTGTTCAAATTTAGTGTAGATCAAGCAATTGTTAAAAGGAATGAAGGAAGAAATCACTAAGCTGGTTGTTATTTTCTATGATAACACAAGTGCTATTAATATATCAAAGAATCCAATGATGCACACTAAGGCTAAGCATATTTCTATCAAGTATCATTACTTGAGAGAGCTAGTTCAAGTCAAAAAAGTGAGATTGGAGTATGTGAATACAAAGGAACAATTAGCAGATATATTCACAAAAGATTTACCTAAGGATGCTCATGAATATCTGAGAGGTAAACTAGGGGTGATTCCCCTAAATGAGGCTACCTATTAAAATAGGAGCATTGCATCAAATGTGCTAATCAGAATATTTGACAAATTGATGCAGAAAAGGTTACACTTTAGGAGTTTCTTAGAGTTGCAAGAAGTAAAGTAGATATATTAATTAGTCATAAGAAAGATGACAAAGGGAGTATACAGATACAAAAATAACATGAAGACACCTACATCGTAGAGATGCAAGTAATAGTTACACGCTTTGGCATTGTTGTCAAAGAGGGAGAAGATTCAATGAAACCTGAGGAATAGATACACAAAAAGATTCAGAGGGAGTAGTTGAGCAAGCGGTCAGGCAAAGAAAAATTGAGAATTAGAATGAATCTAAGGATATTAATAAAACTCTGATGCACATGAATTTTTTGGATTGTTTGGTAAATCATGTGTTATTCATGTGGTGTTGCCATTAATGCCAAAGAGGGAGATTGTTGGAAACTATAATTGAAACAATTGTTATATTGTCATTAATGTCAAATCTTAACTGGTAAGATAGTTGCTATCTAGGATAGTACCATATCTTTTGGTTGATGAAGAGGATTTGAAATGAGGGAGATAACAAGAGAACCTAAGGAAAGGTTGAGTTATGTGATACTTCAATGGGTACTTGATTAGTTGGCACATTGACAAGGTAATGTGTTGTTTATCTATGTAATAAGAAAGACTGAATTGTAGGCTTAATCAAGAAAAAGTGAAGAAATCTAGTTTAAGCCGAGTGATGTTAATATCGACCAAGTGCCAGTATATGCCGAGTAAATCTAGTGTTGACCGAACATCAGTAATTGTCGAGCGTTAGGAAATTACCAATAAAAGACAATGTTTGTGGAGGAAGATAGTTTGTAGTGATGACTGAGACACACAATGATGACCGAGGAGATGAATATAGTATTGACCGAGTGTCAGTAATTTACATTTGGAGAAAAATTTGAGAATCCCAATGGACATAGTTTAATTCTTGGGATATGTAAAATGTGTTTATATTATTAATGAATTGTATGGAGCATTTAATGCATGGTAAATCATATTCTTATGAGGAGTTAAGAATGGTATCTAGAGAAAAAGATGAAGAACATAATGATGGAAGGATTCGATGAATCTAACCTAAACCTAAGATCTACGAAGGAGATTAAGTGGAAAAATATTGATCTACATGATCAAAGAGGTATAAAGGAAAACCTAATTGTGAGGTTACAAAGTGTGGAAGAGGTTGATATTATTGACTAATAAGTCTAAGGAGAAGGCTGCAAGTGAAACTGTGAAGAAGTTGAATAGAGTTGTGATTGCTTGAAGCGAATTGCGAGAAGATCAAAGATGAAGATTGAAATAGAGATCAATTAGTAAAGCAACATATATGTGTGGAGTGGATCTGTATTTGCAAAGTGAGTTGTATTTTTTTAGATTATAAACTACTGTTACTTTCTAACCATTGTATCAGTCTAAATCCTTTAATCAAGGTTGACCTAATGTGTGTGTGAAAATTATACCTGATCTGTAGACACAACACTCAGTAAAACATTAGAGGTTAGCAAAAATCAAAATCGTGCAAAATTGAAAGCTATCTAACCAAGCGATTTACTGCCTTCTAATAGGTGCGAGATTAATGTTCTCAGATTGTAATCGAGATCAGTGACCTAGACGACACCTAAATGAAGGATTTGAATGCAAAAGATGGATATGAAATTGAATGCAATTAATCTATATTTTTTGGATTTTTCTATGCAATAAGAATGAAAACTTGATATGAATCTATGCTAATATGAAAAACTTGATATGAAATGAATGCTAAATGATCTAACAATGAAGATTCTAACAATGATATGAAAACTATGAATGCAAAAATAAGATTGATCTCACAAAGATGTCGATTCACAAGAGCTTTGATTCTTCAATTCCAATTCTCCAGCGTGATTGTGCAAAATATGAGATGATTTGTGAAGAGATGAGCCTTTAATTTATAGAAATCCAGGGCTTTGGAGGTGCATGGGAAAAAACCATAAATCACTCAAATAACTCAACTTGATTTTTGAGTTATTTTTAAATAAAAGATAATTAACTCACAAAAACATGCAAAAGCTAAGTTTTAACTCAAAATAGAGTTTAGCTTTAATTGATAATTGATAGTTGTTTGCTTTTATGATTGTGCATGTTTTATTTATGAATTAATTTAATAATAAAGTGATTTATTTCCAACTTAACTGCTTTTTTAAAAATAAAACAATTGATTTATGGGTTAATCAATTATTTAATCAAACTTTTATTAAAAATTATATTATTAAATAATGACAACATGCTTTAATTAATTAAATAAGAATTTAATCAATTAAAGATAGGAATTTTGATTTATTGTCAAAATTAAATAATACAATTAATAATAGATAGAATTAAATTTAATTACATAATTAAGTGGCAAATATTAAATCTAATTAATTAAATATGAAAATATTCAATTAATCAAATTTTAGGATAAATGTGATTTATTGCCAAATAATTATAAAATTAAAGATAATTAAGATAATTAGGAATATTACTAGGAATATTCCCCGATGCAAAATTTAAGATAATCAATTATGATTCGATGATGTTTAGATGTGCCTTAGATTAGGACTTTGATGTCGATTTCGTTCGAATTTGTCGATGTAGGAGGTTAATGAACTTATAGCCCATTTTTGGGGTATTACATTTTGCCCCTCTTTGAATTACTGTGTGAAGCACAGTGGTTCAAAGATAGTCTGTGTTTGATAAAGATATGAAACTGATTCAAAAGATAAACCGATCTCAAGATAGAAACCGATTGAAAGATATTGAGATAGGATTTGATTGATATTGAATTAAGATGGAGATAATAGGTCTTGAATGACCAAAGATAATGTTCACTGTAGCAGCAAATGAACCTATGATTGCGAAAAAGTGTCAAAATGCCTGATTCTGAACCTTAGGATTGATAAGAAGTGAGTGACCCGTTCTAGACTCAATTGTCTTAGCAGAACTAGTAGGTATCACATCCGAATCCTTCAGTTGCCGAAGAACCAAGGAAATAACACTATGATCTGATGGTTGCAAAAATTGATACAGATTACAAGATTAAGAGAATACCAGATTGATATGGATCTTGAATCTGATATGCCCCAAGTGATGATAGATTTGCCCCGAGCGATGAGGACTTTTGATGAATCAGTGACTAGACGTGATTGTTTGTCTTGATCACTGATGAAAGATATTGATAGACTTGATCAATAGAATTTTGATTTACAGACTTTGAATGATGTGCAATACCATGCCCCCTTCGGGATTAAAATTGAAATCTGACAAGAAAAGTCAGCGTTGATAGTTTAGAAGCATGTTAATTGATTTGAGAAGTGGTTATTTACATCCGAGAAAGCATTCTGCATCATTGGAAGGTCCCCAAAAGACCAAGTTTGACTAGGTTTGACCATGAGTTGACCATGGTTGACCAAGTTGAAATTTTGATAGTGTGATGTAAGATAATCAATTAAGTTGAATACTAGATTTCTGTGATGATTGAAGTTCGAATATGCAAGTAGTTAATAATATGAATGATCTCAGATTTGAATTTTGATCCCGAAAAAGGATTCTACTTGCTATTTCATTGGAGGAACCTTCATGTGAGATTTAGCTCTTGTTAGATTTGAAGATGCGATTTGAAGAATCATTTAAGCATTGAAGTTCGTTTAATCATTGTGAGATCATGCAAACATGAAAAATGCCCAGAGACATGCAAAATGAAATGCAACCTAAGACCTAGGACTTAGTCACTGATCATATGTCGATTTGTTATCATCATTGAACTTTTAGGTAACCGGATAAATCAATACAATGCCCACTAGCCATGAAACCATAGACATATGAATATCGATTTGTATGCGCAAGAATCAATACAACACCCACTGGTCAAACAACCATGGATATATGAATATTGATTTTGTTTTCGAAATGTCGGATTAAATATAAGCATCAAGGCACAAACGCCAGGATGACCTGAATATCATGTCCATTTTGATATAGCAATTTGTACAAGCATCAAAACATAAATGTTGTGATGACCTGAGTACGCCTTGCATTACAAACACATCAAACAGTCAAGAGATCATTCTAAATCCAATGTGAATTACCCGTAGTGACCCTTTATCGTTCACATCCTTAGGCAAGATTGCGTTCACAGTAGGAGAAAGAACTTACTCAAAAAGATAATAGTTAGATCAAACATCCTTGAATTTTTTTGGGTATCAATGGTCGAGGTACGCATGGCCATCCAATTCGAGATAGAGGCTCTTACAGTCGGACACCATTTCAATCCAGAATTTCCAAAGCTGTTAGATTTTCACATACAAGCAGAAGACAAAGAAAAGATTATGCCCCCAGTCATCACTCTCTAAATCCTATAAAAGACATCATCGAAGAGCTCGAAGGGACACAATATGCAAAAATCTCAATGCGAATCAGTAAGCCTACAAGGAGATAAAAGCATGAAAAGCACAGATTGTTTTCAGTTGAGTTTTGATGTTTGATTGTTGTTGATGCAAAATCCTTTCTGGAGACGAGACTGACTGACTGACTCAACTTGAAGCTTCAAAGGACTCTGAGTGGATATGACACGTCTAAGATACATGGGAGACCATAGGATATGACATTGATTTCCCCCAAGTGTGAACATTGATAGGATGCAAACACTTGAGCTGGTTGGTGTACAGGCCGACTTATTGAAAACTGGAAATGCAGGAACAAACTGGGAGATATGTACAAACTAAAGCAAGACTGAAAGCTGGGAAAGACCAAGATTGTACTGATAGATGGAGCATTTTGGAACAAGTGGTGCCCGTTTGCCGAGTTTTCACCATCTTGGTAGAGATTCTATTTTTGCTACCGAGGTGCCTGTTTCCAGGTTTTCACCAAGGCACTTTTTTTTTCTTTTTTTCTTTTTTTTTTTTTTTGTATTTTTCTTTTTTTCAATTTTTTTGTACTTTTGATATTTTTTGATTTTTTTTTGTGAATCATCAAGGTGCCTATTGCTAGGTTTTCACCAAGATGTTCATTTTTTCAGGACTTTTTCTGATTTTTAAGATTTTTTTCAGGACATTTACCAAGCACTGAATGCCTTAGGCATAGAATTTCTTCAGATGGAGAACGTTGATTGGTTCTCGGAGCTGTTCTCCTTCAGTCGTTGAGAGTTGATAGGCACCAGAGCCAAAAGTAGCAATGATTACAAAGGGACCCAGCCAGTTGGGTTCGAACTTCCCCTTGCATTCTCGATGTGATTGATTTTTAGGATTTTCTCTCAACACTAGATCGCCAACCTGAAATTCTCTGTGTCAGACTTTCTTGTTGTAGCCTCTAGACATTCTTTTCTGATACACTCTGAGATGATCATACGCTGCTTGTCTGCGCTCATCTAGTAGTTCAAGTTCTTGTAACCTCGACACTCTGTAGTCTTCATCAGTGACAAGTCCATGCATTTTGATTCTGAGTGATGGGATTTCAACCTCAATAGGCAATACTGCTTCAGACCCATAAACTAAAGCGAAAGGTGTAGCCCCTGTAGGCGTTCTGATACTAGTTCTGTATGCCCAAAGAGCTGGATTAATCATGAAATGTCAGTCTCTGATACTTGCGTTGATACTAGTTCTGATACTGATTCTGATACTAATTCTGATAATTGTTCTGATACTGGTTCTGATACTGATTTTGATACTGATTCTGATAATTGATTCTGATAATGATTCTGATAATTGTTCTGATACTAGTTCTGATACTTGTTCTGATACTAGTTGTGATACTTTTTCTGATACTTGTTCTGATACTTGTTGTGATACTTTTTCTGATACTTGTTCTGATACTTGTGCTGATATTGGTATACTTGATAGCATCTTTTTCCATTTGCAAACTCCCAAGCAAGATCATATCGTGTAGTCTCAATGTCTAGCAAGGTGGAGAACAAGAGGGATTAGCAAGCTGGTGGAAGAGATGGAAGATAAGAGAATGAAGGAAAATGAAGGGAAGAAATCCTCAAGGGGAAACTCCTCAAGAATACCCAAGCTAGGGAAAAATTGTCATGTAAAGCGCATTTGGACAAGCAATGAAAGGCTAGCATAGGATAAGCACAAAATCATAATGCAAGAGCAGGAAAGGATGCAATCCAAAGGAGTAGACATGTCAAGAGGCTTCATAGCACCGTGTTTTACTCTTTTTTTCTTTTTTTATTAGATCAAGACCAAAGGGGAAAAGGATAGCGATAGGCAAAAATGAATGGAGGAAGATGGATATGAAGGCTAAACATGGAAGGAATGAAAGCAAGATCACCGTAAGATAGCTCACAAAATAGCCAAATATTCGTGTATAGATCAACATTGTCAAGATCAAAGAGAGAAGATGGAATGGATGAAATATGTAGAAGAACTACACATGATGCCTGATTGCCAGGTTTTCATCATGGTACTTATCCAAGGTGCCACAAGGGAGTGGTTTTCACCATAGGATGAATTTATTTCTCTTTACTTTTGCTACCAAGGCGCCTGTTTCCAGGTTTTCACCAAGGCACATTTTCAAAAAAATTTTAATTTTAATTTTATTTTTTTTAGAAGAAGGCAAGCTTTTTAGATAATGCTCCTGGAAAGGATAAACCATGATATGTCAAGGATTCAAAATGATATGCTCAAAGATGCTGATAGGGAAAGGAACATGGAAGAGAAAAATGGAGGATAGGGTTTTATGTAAAGCGAGTGAGGTTGGAAGATAGGAGGAATAGGCAAATGAGGAAAAAGGATAGAAGGTAGAAGGTTAATGAATGGAAGGATTGTGAAAGGGTAGATGGAAAGGAAGGCAAGATCAATGTAAACACACACCTTGAAGGGTGGCGAGAGGGTGGAGGAAACGTGAATGAAGGAATACGTGAAGGAATATGGTGAATGGATAGCAGAGGTTGAGGTTTGGGCGCATGAAATGGAAGAATATTTTTGGAAGGAGATGTAGTGGAAGCTTTTGGAAGCTTGAATGTCAATTTCACTTTTTGTTCAACATGAGACTCTCTTATGAGAGACTTTGGAATCCATATAGCCTTAGGCTTTTTATTTCCCTTTGATGACTTAGAGAGAATATCTTGAATGATGGATTTTGGAACCCATACTTGTCTTGTAGTTTTTTTCTTAGATATCTCTTTTGACTTTATGCTTCCATGTCTATGAGAGGAGACATGGTGATATTCTTTTTTTGATGGATTCTTGTATTGCTTCTTTTTCTTGTATTGAACATTCAAGTTACTTCCAAAAGACTTGGGATTTATGGAAGAGGGAGGATACGACTGGTTTAGATGGGTGGGTGGATGAAAAGGATTCAAGGGTATGCATCTATGTTGATCTTGAGGAAAGATGGGAGATGGAGGTATGTAAGGACCCAAGATGGATGACAAATTAGGAGAGTTAGGAGGGGAAAGTGAAGGGACATAAGGACCCAAGATAGAAGGAAGGTGTGAAGATCTTTGTAGTGGTGGAAGAGGTCCAAGGATGGAAGTGGAAGACGCAAAAGGATAATCAATAAGTTCGTCATCATCTATATGACAACCAAGGATATCAACATCTTTAGAGTGAGCATTAGGATCTTCAATAGAATCATGGACATCTTGAATATGAGCACCTTCTTTGATAGGATTGTTCAAAGCTTACAAAGACTTAGGAAGAGTAGAAAGTGGAAGTGAACATGGAGTGGTAGAACAAGAAGATGAAAGACTTTGATCTTGACAAGGATCTTCGGATAGCATAAGCGCATAATTTTTCTCTTGTTTTTCAATAGGCTTAACATTGGAAGGAACACCATTTTTACCAACCTTAATGGAAGTATCATCTTTGGAAAGCGCAAGTGTAGTAAGGTTATTTTGATTGCCAATAAGCTCAACAGTGTAAGTAGTAGCCTGATCTTGCTTAAGAGAAGACTTAAGACATGGTGGAATGCATGAAAAAGGGGGTATAGGATCAAAAGAACCCTGAGGTGGATAAGAGACATCGAGATAGGGAGTGGATGACATGGAGGGTTCTTGATCTTGATCTTTCTTTATGTTCTTCTCTTTATCATTTTTAGAGTCCTCTTGACATGGAGCCACTTCTAAGGACAAGGAAGCATGTTGGGATTGTATGGATGACTTTGGAAGAGATGGTGGAGGACTAGCTGAAGTAGGGATTATAGCATATGAAGGCTTAGGCTCTATAGGTTTATCATTATTGAAAGTATTTGCAGCCAAGTGAAGGTTAGCTTGAGTTTCTTTAAGAGGTAGCCCTGGAGGATAACTACAGGGAATCGCATGAAAAGTATCAAGGCTTCTATCGGATGAAGGTTTTGTGAAAGATTTGAAAGAATCGGAAGCTTTAAGAAATGTATGGGTATTGGAGGAAGTAGGGGATGGAAGGGAACCATCACTAGACAAAGGTCCAACATTAACATGATCTTGCTTGAGAGTGTAATCTTTATTTTCAGCTGGAGAGTTCTGAGAGGAGAGATCCTTATAGTATTGACGTTTCAAGCTAGCACGATGTATTTTATAGTCCTCAGCAGTAGTAGATGGATCATCATCAAGGTATTGTCCACAAAAGCCATCAAAATCTCTTTCAAAATTAGAATCATATGGATCACCATCATGATCTATCCAATGTGACAGCCCATTTGTAGTAAGTAGGAAGGAACGACGAGGAGGACTCTTAGGAACAAAGGTGTCATAGGTATCATTACATTGTCTGTTGTCATAGTCATCATAGTCTTCAAAGCTGGATGTGTCACTCTCCGTGGAAGAGGTATCATATTGCTCAATTTTTTTCTGGGGGCATGGAGACATGTACAAGTCTTTATCAAATGGAAAAGAGTATAGAGGTTCCTTTTCTTTCCCAAGTTTGTCAAGCTGGACTTGCATAGCATGTATTTGTTTCATTATAGTGGCGATCAGAGCTTCTTCCTCTTGTTTACTGATTCTTTGAGACATGTGTACGGATTCTCAATAGCTACTGATTTGTTCTTGACACAATGATATTTTTGACAGATTCTGGAACTAGGCTGAAAACATTGGATATCTTGCAATTTGACAATTTCTGACAACTTTCTCAAATTTTTCCAAATGACACTCTGCAGACTCGTACGACACTGGGTAGTCTATGAAATGATAGTTGCTAAACTCATACGACAATTGGGTAATACTGAAACGACACTTGACAAAACTCGTATGACTTTTGACTTCTTGAAATGACTTTTGACTCCAGAAAGAACTTTACGTCAATTTTTGCAAAATTTAAGGTTTTCAGTTTTGGATTGTTTGTAAATTGTATTGTCCAAATTTTGAAGGTTATACCAGATTTGATCGTTTTTATAGCCAAGTAGATAAATAAGCACGCAGAACAACAAGCAAGTGATTCCAAGCACGTCTGAAAACAATGAACAAGGGCAAAAGCAACCTTGCGCATGAACAATCAAGTGACCAAATTGTGCTAATCCCTGAGAGTACTAATTGTGTATGTTCTGAAAAGTTTTGCAATAACACACATATACCTGAGAATGAAAAATTGGCCTCTCTAGGGTTTTTAGTAATGGTTTGAATCTGCAACTTTTATGATTCAAAGGGGTGAACTCCAATCCCGGCGCACCAGGGTTTTGACACAGTCCGAGAACTTAATCTTCAAGAGCTGCTAGGGAGATCTGACAACCCAAAAATGAACCATACCCGTGGAGATTTCTTCCACAAGGACATTTATATAGCGGTTGCCACTACCATGGCGAAAATGGCTATTACCGCTTGAGGTTCCGTCAATGCAGTTTTCCCTGTGAAGGGATTGTCCGCTACGGTTAACCCTCTCTAAAGATGACTCACAATAGTATACCACAAGGGGACTTGGCTCCAGATTCAAGGTTTTGACACCTCTTCACTTTTAACCCAAACAAAGCAAGCAGATTAATCCGACACGCTAAGACAAAGTTTTGTTCCACCAAGGTCTGTGATATCAACTCCACGTGATCTATCAACCTCTCCGAGGAGAGAATGTATCAATCAATAAGAGAAGACGCACTAACCAATTTTGATTCACCAAAGCTCGTGATATCAACCCCACGTGATCTATCAACCTCTCCGGAGAGAGAATGTGTCGATCAATAAGAGAAGACTCACTAACTAAGTTGAATGTGAAACGCACTAAGTATCCTCCCTACCTACAAGGATTCTATCGTCAAGAAGGATTTCGCTAGGAATCCAATCTCTCAAGAATCACAAATAGTGTTCATAGGGCGTAATTACTATGTGAGCACAGATGTATGTTCCGAAAGCAAATCTACCAAAAGCATCCAAAAAGTAGAAAGAGGAACACTTAACGTTTAAAGCGAATATGAGATGAGTCCACAAGGTGGAACACTTAACACCTCACACAAGCTAAAAATGAGTCCACAACTTAGAAAACAAGGGAGTTCTTAAAAGCACAAAAGGGTTGCCAAGTGGAACATTTAACGCTTCTGTCCTGTTGACCCCTCCCCTTTATGGCGCTGAGATTGCAACCACGGGGCGGAAATGAGGGGCCGGCGGATTAGCGAGTCCAATAACCCAAGATAGCAATCAAGATCAATCACAAGTATTCTAAGACTACTTAATGAATCCTTAAGGGTTCACAACCTAGTATCAATTATGCAAGTGTGTAGAAATAGATCAAAAGCATGAAAAGATGCACACAAGCTTGACACATAAGAGATTTATTTTAAGTCCCAAATCAAAATATTATTAGATGAAGGAGAATACCTGGGATCCTTGCAACGCGCTTAGTATATTTTACTTGATTTTTAGCAATTTTTGTTGAGCTTTTCCATGCAAGCAAGTGACGAACTCTCCAACAAGCAAACAAGCAAACAAGATATGCAAAATATATTCAACTTATAAAAACCATAGGGTTAGCTCTAAAAATCAATTATTATCAGTAATAATAACTAGCAATCAACCCAAATGACAACTCATATCATTCATTGAACCATGTAAAAAAAATAAGTGCATACCCATCACAAAACTTTATTTTTTTTGCTGCATTTGACCTAGTCAACAAGATCTAATTTTTTTGATATGATTTTGGCCACAAAAATAGAAATTCAGAATAGAGACCCCTACTAAAAAATAGAGAGCTTTCCAAAAATGCAAAAATTTTAGAAAAACCTCTTCATTTGTGCCCTAGAGACCCATTTTATCAATACAGACCAGTTTTTGTAAATTGACTATTTGAGCTATGATATCATGTCCAAATTTAAAACACAAAGAATGGACCCTCTGTATAATTTAAAGAGATTTCCGAAAATATAAAATTTTTTGAAAAATATGCTGATTTGCGTCAGATATTAATTTTTTCCGAAATTTCAAGAAAAAATTATTAAAAATTCAAAACATCTCAGAAAATTCTAAATTTTTTACTGTAGCTTCCATGACATGTCACCAACCTGCAAAAAAAATTTCAGATCAAAATTTCAAGCCGTTTGGGAGATAAAATTAAATCTTTGAAACTTTGGGGTTTTAGCTCCCAAAAAAATCAAAACCAGCATGCAAAGGTGGGTTGCCCCACGGTGGGCGCCAGAAATGTGTGTGTGAAAATTATACCTGATCTGTAGATACAACACTCAGTAAAACATTAGAGGTTAGCAAAAATCAAAATCGTGCAAAATTGAAAGCTATCTAACCAAGCGATTTACTGCCTTCTAATAGGTGCGAGATTAATGTTCTCAGATTGTAATCGAGATCAGTGACCTAGACGACACCTAAATGAAGGATTTGAATGCAAAAGATGGATATGAAATTGAATGCAATTAATCTATATTTTTGGGATTTTTCTATGCAATAAGAATGAAAACTTGATATGAATCTATGCTAATATGAAAAACTTGATATGAAATGAATGCTAAATGATCTAACAATGAAGATTCTAACAATGATATGAAAACTATGAATGCAAAAATAAGATTGATCTCACAAAGATGTCGATTCACAAGAGCTTTGATTCTTCAATTCCAATTCTCCAGCGTGATTGTGCAAAATATGAGATGATTTGTGAAGAGATGAGCCTTTAATTTATAGAAATCCAGGGCTTTGGAGGTGCATGGGAAAAAACCATAAATCACTCAAATAACTCAACTTGATTTTTGAGTTATTTTTAAATAAAAGATAATTAACTCACAAAAACATGCAAAAGCTAAGTTTTAACTCAAAATAGAGTTTAGCTTTAATTGATAATTGATAGTTGTTTGCTTTTATGATTGTGCATGTTTTATTTATGAATTAATTTAATAATAAAGTGATTTATTTCCAACTTAACTGCTTTTTTAAAAATAAAACAATTGATTTATGGGTTAATCAATTATTTAATCAAACTTTTATTAAAAATTATATTATTAAATAATGACAACATGCTTTAATTAATTAAATAAGAATTTAATCAATTAAAGATAGGAATTTTGATTTATTGTCAAAATTAAATAATACAATTAATAATAGATAGAATTAAATTTAATTACATAATTAAGTGGCAAATATTAAATCTAATTAATTAAATATGAAAATATTCAATTAATCAAATTTTAGGATAAATGTGATTTATTGCCAAATAATTATAAAATTAAAGATAATTAAGATAATTAGGAATATTACTAGGAATATTCCCCGATGCAAAATTTAAGATAATCAATTATGATTCGATGATGTTTAGATGTGCCTTAGATTAGGACTTTGATGTCGATTTCATTCGAATTTGTCGATGTAGGAGGTTAATGAACTTATAGCCCATTTTTGGGGTATTACACCTAACAATCATTGTATAAATTCTTTAATCAAGGTGACATTCTAATGGGATGTTTTTAAGCCTTCTAACCAGGCCACTTTTGATAGAGTGACTAAATCCTTTAATCAGGTCACACCTAGCTGTGTGTATGTAAAACTTTAACAGGGTTGGCTTTTTACAAAGCTCACTTTAGAAGAGTGAAAATTAGTAGCATGTTACAAAGTGGTTTTTCCCAAATTGGGTTTCCACTATAGATCTTGGTGTTATACTTGTGTGAATGATTTTGATGTGGATGTTATTGAAAGTTTTATATACTACAAGTTAATTACTTTCGGACAGTGAATTGCATGTTATATGTTACTATTATATGCTATAGAGACCAAGTTGAATTGCTAATCAGATCTGAGTTTGTTGAAGGGATAAAAAGTTCAATTGGTACATTTGAACATAAAACAACTGATTCAACCTCCCTCTCTATTGTTCTAAATCATTCTAACAATATGATAGATAAATTTTGTTGGATGTTGTAGCTTCCATTAGCCTAGTAGACATGCATGCAAAATGTGGAAGCATACTCAAGGCATGTGAAATTTTTGACTGATTGCCTCAAAGAAATGAAGTCTCATTACATGTCATGAAATCAAGATATATGGTCGCAAAGGCAATTTCCACAACCTTTACTAGCATCTAGCCTTCCTATGTTGAAATGGGAGCTTTGGAATAGGTTATAGACATCCATAAAAGTACAAAGGATAGAAGAATTTTGTGAGATGTAGTTGAAATTGTCCAAGTTGACAATAATGCAAACTGTGGAACTATAGACAAGGCATGTGAATTATTTGAGGCACATACTAACATGTGCACAGACATAGATCTCAAACTAAGTCCAAAATGGAGATGAAAAAGTAATTAATTTTTACAAACATTCTTTTGGATAAATATGCACATCTGTTTGTAAGGGAAAATAAACCGCTTGTATAAAATAAAAATATCTAGGCTAATCAAATAAATAAAGCATAAAATTAAAATTTCTATAGGATAATTAAATGAATAAAGCATTTAACAAACAAATAATTTATATATATGAGTTGTGAATTAAATGCTAAAATTAAATGTGGAATGTATTTGAATATTTAATCTCTAGCTCTCTTTAATGTGTGTGCGCATGTATCAATGTGTGTTTGAAAGGGAAAATAAACCAGTTGCATAAATATCTATGCTATTTAAATAAATAAAGTGTTTATTAAATATTTGCCCTAAATAAATGAGCAAGGAGTATATTGTTCACAATGCTAGATTTTTAGGGCTTGTCTAGTCGATTTTCTTAGTACCTTCAAATTGAAAGTTTACCTATGTGAGTGCATAAAAATTCCTCAAGTGTGAAATTGAACTTGATTTTTTGATTTGAATTTTGAACTGTAATAGGGCTTGTTGAGATTATTTTCTTAGATCCTTTGAACTGACTAAAATTTTCTCTGGTTCACCTATATGAGTGTAGAACTAATCATCATAATTGTGAAACTGAATTTAATATATGGATATGAATTATAGGACACAAGAATGATTTGGGAAAATTGACTACTGGAATTCACTCACATCACTTGCAATGTTTACAATCACATTTAGAGCATCTGATAAATTATGAAGGTCATGTTCTCCTCAGCCATCCCCCTAGTTAGATTGATTCTATGGCTTTGGAGAAATGACTAATGACAAGCGGCAAGCATTCAATGGATGATGCAGGCTGATGTCATAGTGTATTAATGCTCTATGATAAATATTCTTTGAATGCTCTTCATTTATTTCTAGGTTAATCCTTTATTCTAGCATGATTTTAAATGAATGAATATCTTTAAGTAAAAACTCCAAGTTGGATCAATATGATGGCTTTGGAAAATGGATTAAGGACAAAAAGTAAGTATGCAATGGATTGAAGAAGATTGAGGCTGATGCACTGATCTTATAATGTTCCACATCTTCAGTATGTACTATGGGTATGTATGCTTGTGTACTCTGGACCATTGGATTGAAAGTGCATGGTTTTCATGATTCTTGCAACTGCATTCTCCATCTTAGTTGAACATTCTCCATCTTAGTTGAGCCGGTGTTGTTATTATAACTTTGATGTCTACACCTTTCAAGCACCAACATTGTAAGGTCTATATGATCAATTTGGGTTATGTATGCACTCTGGTTTCCCCCGAGCAGAGGATTAGATTGGATGGTTTCCATGAAGATGTTCAAGAGCACTCTTAATAGCCGATTTCAAAAGAATTCTTAAACAACTACATTTGATTATTTCATTTATGATTGTAATTGCCTTTGGAAATTTCTTGGTACTTATTACAAGAGGGAGTTTATTGTTTAGGTTTAATATTTTATGTGTAGTTTAATGAGTAGGAATTTGATCAATGGCAAGCATGCATTGTTAAAGACAATTTGGAATTAGAGTGTTGTAGAAATGTAATATTCTTCTTATAGTTGTTTTTCATGTTTTTATTGTCAAACTCTTTTAAGCCACTTATGTGTGTGTTGGTTATTTTAGTAACTTTAGTTTATCGATGTATGACTTTATATTTGATTTGATATATGAGGCATTCGATGATTCGTGATATCATGTGTTTATAGTTATGTGGAGATAGGAATACCACATGTTTTGTTAATTGTTATTATCTAAACATTTTGAGAACAAATTCTTTCTAGATGAATCCCCTACAATGAAATCACATAATTTTATAGTTCTATTCACACCACTTGCTCTATTTCACATATACACACAAAGGCACAAATAATTAAACAAAAACTTAAATAGTGCTATATATACATATATTGCTTCTTTGTGGTTCTATAAACTACCAGATGTTTAATGCTTTCATCATTTTTAGGTCAACAATGATGAGGCCTTGGCAGGACACTCCATAAATAGACATGATTTTTCCAAAGTCCATGTAGATGTTCAAGAGCACTCTTAATAGATATTTTCAAAAGCATTCTTAAACAGTCCATGAAATAATTTTCATTTCTCCATGGGAAGGAACTTCCCCTTCCTTAGATGAAAATAAGTTGTGATTTATTTTTGGTTTGAATCCTCCTCTTCTTCACTTCTCAAGTAAGAAAGGGATTTTCTCCCCTTTCCTTTCTTCTTTTTATTCCCACAATCTAGTGTTAATATGGTTGGAAACATTCTTTGTATTCCTAGTTTTGGGCTTATTATTTCTATCATTCCTAATGGCTCTATATATTCCTCCACTTCTTGTATTTGAATTTCACAATTCTCTTTGTCATCAAACAGGGCTAAATCGAAGGAATCTAGCTCTATCTCTTCATGTTCTATAATCTCTGTCTCCAAAATCTCTTCCCTCTCGTAGAATAAAACTCTTTCCTATGGACAACCCGAATCCAACATCCTATCAATAACATCATATTTTCTTCTTTCTATACTCTCATCTATAGAATCCACTGGACCTTTCTCATCTATTCCAAAGAGTTCATATACTGCTTAGAGTCTTCATGATATATTTGAATTTTGATTAATTTCCCCTAAGTTGGATCCTCCTTTATACTCTCTTCCTTCCAAATCATTGCTTGGTTTTTTTAAAGGTCTGTAAGTGGTATTAGACCACCTTTGATTTATACTTTGTTTATCTTCCCAAGAAGCAAACATCCTTCACTAATCTCTAAAGTTTGAGATGTAACTTTATATTCAATGTAGTAATCTTATCCTTATTCCAACTTATGTTCTTGTTCTCTTGTAGAGGATTCTCATCTAATGCCAAATCCATAACTCTTTCTTTCCTCAAGGAACTATTTGCATCTACAAATCTCTCATCCTTATCTAATGTCAAACCATTAAAATTTATCCTCCTAGAAGAGAAATCTCTAGATTCCAATCTTCTATCCTTATTCTTATTGTTTAATGGACCTGATTTTGACCTTGATATATTATTCTTTTCCATCAATCTTAGAGATTTTTTATTTCCTATTTATAAGATGCTTGGTTCTAATGAGTTAATATTTGATTCCAACATCCTACTTACTTCCTTGTTGTTGGATTTCCCTATGGGTCTATCTCTCCTTGGGTTTCTAGGAATGTTATCAATTTTTCCCTTTGGCATATTTAATTTCCTATTGAGGAAATTTTGTCTTTGTTGATTAGATCTACCAATCTTACATGAATAATTTTCTCTACATCCTCTATAGTTTTATTATTATTATAGGATGAGTTGATAATCTATATAGGTTTTTATTCTAATATCTCATCATACTCCTTCAGATTTTTATTGTCAACATCTTTTTGTTTCTCCTTTTCTCTAATATTCTTCATTGTATCCATCATCCCCTCTGCCAAAACTTGATCTGTTATTTCCTCTATAATTTTGGTATGGACCTCTTCCAAACATTATAGTATGAATCTTGTGATTTCTTGATTACTTATGTTTGATATTTCATATGCATAGGATATCTATCCATTTTATCTATTGGGTCCTTCTCCCCTTGAAACATCTAATTTCATGAGAGCATCCTTTCTTCCTATATTCTTGAAGTAATTACAGTCTTGGGATTCCATTCTTTTAAAATTATGTTTCTTTTTAATCATGATGATTTGATCCAATCTCAAACTCTTAGATATTCCCACATACCCAGGCCCCTTAATGTATGGCTTATTCTTAATCCAACATTCCTTACAAAGTTGATATTTCTTTTCTTCATACCCTTGATGTCTAGTAGTGAAGAGTTTTATTTCCTGTAACCTAGTGCAATGGTGAGTCTATCTCTAAAATAGGGACTAGAGAAACAACATGATTTTATCATATTTAAGTATTTGTCTTCCCCTTCAGGTTTACCGTAATGATATTTCTAAGAATAAAGTGGTGGGGTTTCCTTTAAATCATCTCTAGTATTCCTCAAACCTAGAGTTCTTAATTATTTTATGAGTCTCAATACTCCATGGGTCTTCCTCCCCTTGGGTTGCCCCAAAGAATTTCATTGTTGAGGTTGGAGGATCCTCAATCCTATCAATATAATCATAAGCGATCCTTTGAATTCAAGTACCATATTTTGAGGGTTGTGGGGAATTCTTTCTCAGTGCCCCTAATTATAACACAGATCCTAGGGCTTCATGTGTCCTCGAATAGGGTTGATTTAAAAAATATTCCTAATTTGTTTCCAAAGACCTCCTAGATATATGTGTTTCTGTATTCTAATGGGAGATAGTCGAATTGGATACAGACGAGAATGAATTTATTACAATGATATTTTATATTGAAGTTTGGGATCTAGCTTTGCATATCTAACCTAGATGTTTTGAAACCCAAATATTTTTTAAAAACCTTGTCTCTACTAACTTTAGATTTGAATATCACTATGAAAAACCCACTTTCAAAATCTAGAATATCAACTTCTTCTAAATCATTCCAATTTTCATGCATCCATTTTTAGAAATCTTTTAATGAAATTGAGATATTCTAAAACTTACCAATTATGGCTTGTTGTTGTCAAAGCTTCCTTTTCTGAACTTCTAGAAACTCCTCCGCAAATTTGATGGATGCTTTGCCAACTGTGTGGTTTTTTGGTATTGCTTCTTTCTTTTTACTTTCTTCTCCCTTCTCATTTGTGTTGGCCCTGACCTTGCTAACTTCTCCCTCTTTTATCCCCTTATATTTCCATATTTGTCTTGTTTTGACTTTTAGGGTTTGCAAACCTAATGTCTCATTTGCTCCAACTTGTTTAGTCCTTTAAAAAACTCTCCCATTTTTCTAATTTTATGCATTGGCTTCCAAAGATGCAAATTCTTGTCTTACCTTACTGCTTTCATTACCCCTTAGATAAATCCATATCTTTCTCTTTGATGCCATATCATTTCACCTCCTCTTAGTTTTGAGTAACATCCCTCTTTTCCTAAAGATGTCCCAATGGTGATTCGACCAAGTTTTCTTTAGGAGAGAAGGATTGAAGGGCCATACATTTCTGAATGTTCCAGATAGATTGGAATGATGTTTGAGTTTATTTCAAATCTCCTTCCAAACCTATTCACCCCTCAATTATTTTTTCTATAATGATCTTTCACTAGGGTTAGAGTTATGAGGTTTCTGCTAGCATTTTTATAGTTATTCCCCTGTTTGTTGTTGAATACATCTCCAACTCCTTTGTGAATCCCTCCCGTCGCTCCTCTTGGCTAATATAAAACTCCTAAGGCCTAAATTTCCTATGACTTTCTTTTGTAATACTCCATGATCATTTCCTACCTCTTGGATGTTCTATTTGCTTAGAAACCCACAAGATGAAACTTCTTATTTTTCAAGAATTGGTATTTTGAAGATTGTGACATTAGGATAATTTATTTCTCACCAAGGTAGCTAGTAATTACATCTATAAGTCTTGATCTCATTTGTCCAACTCTCAATATTTTCTCATTGGTTCTTAATCAATGAAATTAGGTGTCACCTCCTTCTAATAAATAGATACCTCTTTCTCAGTTGATTGATTTAATTCTTATCATAATTACAAGTTAACTTGCAATCTCTTGTGTATTTGTCATTTTGATTCACTCATCTAAGAGGCTTATACATGTATTCTATTATTTGATTTCAAAATTCAATCAATCAATTCATAAATATAAATAACATTATTATGTATTTCTAATTTTTGTACCAAATTCATAGGAATTAGGTCCATAGTTTATTTTTTTTTATCACATAATCTAAATTTAAATAAATGTTTAAATTAGAGTAATTTTTAATGAACATGGTCATATGCTAGGATATGTTCTGAAAATAATGATTCATTGAGAATATAGCACTAAGAACTCTTCAAATAATTCTACGGATTCATGTGGAGCTTAGACTAACACTACATCACCCTAGACAACATATTTCTATCACAATATCAAAATCTTCTTAGTAATTTTAGATATTCTAATGTTTGGAAGTTAAATTATAATTAAACAAAGTATAAAAAATAGAAAATTTAAATTAAATAAAGTAGAAAAAACAAAGAAGTAAAAAAAATCAAAGTAAAAACATTATTGACTCTAAGTTCATGGGATATGTTTTAAAAAAAACAAAGTAAAAAAAAGATAGAATTTTTAAAAATTAAGTTAAAAAAAATAGAGAATTTAAAAAAATAACGTAGAAAAAAAAAAAAAAAACAAAGTTGAAAAAAGCATACCCGTTACCCAACGGCATTCAAATTAAGTCTTTAAATTCGATTCAATTCGATTTCCATAGTGTCAAAAAACCAGATCAAAGAGTTCGAGTTGATTTCCATAGTCTGAGTATTCCTTCGTACAAGAAGCAGCAGAGCCATTCGAAGAGCAGCTGATCCTCATGATCGAAGAGCAGCCGAGTCGACGAGCGCATGGTGAGCTCAAGATGGTGAATCTTCTTATTTAGGAAGGGCTAGTATGAGAACAGGTGCCATTATCAAAGTAGAAACAATAGTTTTGTCAGGTAGAAAATTTGATGTGAAGGATTTTAAGGCAGAAAAGCTCTGCAAATCAAAATCAATGGAGAAAGAATTGGAGAAATTGTGCAGTGTAATGAGGGACTTCACGAGCATGCATTTGTATTATTTGCAGAAAAGCTCGTCAATAGTACAAGTGTTATTATTTGAGGGCTCTCCACATTCTCAACAATTTCAAGATTATCTTCAAAGACCTCCACTGCGCTGTCTCACCGACAAATGCCTGGTATTCGCCATACCCTTTTCCTCTCTCAATTCTTGTTTTAAGTTGGTGGATTCATAAATTTAATAGTAGTTTAACTTTAAAATTTAAGTTCTGGAATTTAAGAAAACTGATACAAAGAAATATAAATAAATAAAAGATCATTATTCTTAAAAGATATTTAGAATATTTTTAAATTGGTAAGGCAATTTTAATCCTAATTTCATTCTTCCCTAGTTTTAAAATTGGGAGTTCTTATTAGTTCCTGCCATGGATGGCAGAGAGCTCTTGGGCATCCAATGACAACTATTTGTTTCCCTAATGTTACAATTTTCTTCAATGTTCCTCAGTGATCGTGGGCAGGGGATGATCGCTCGTTAAGCATTGCCTGTGCATTGTGGTTGCTGGTAGATTTCAGTTGGGCAGAGGGGAGGGCTCCCACATTTCTATGCAAGAGAATGCCCAGATTTTGAGGTAGGGGTCGATAATCGATGTCTTGGAGCTACCATTTTTGCAGAGGGTGCGAGCAGCTGGCTTTCATTTTGGGGGAGTCCTTAAATCAATGCCTGGGGATGCACGATTGTGAAGGTCGTAGAGAACGCATGTATAAAGAGGCTATTTTTTGCAGGACCTAATACAAATGGCGTTTAGGGTTTTTCTTTTTCATGTTATGTGGTGTCTGGAACAGACAGCTCTGACACCAAAGGCTATGGAAGACATCCCAACGGCAAAAGGGAGAAGCAGTCATCATTTTAGGTTGCTTGTCTTAGAATCCACGAGTTGGCGATTAGGCCTCTTTCTCCCCATGCAGGTTAGAGGTGTGTCATTTGTATTACATTTTGTGCCTAGATTTTGATGAGTGGGCTTACTATAAATGGAGATGTATTAAAAGACATTCCACCTACAAAGACTTTCCCTGGTGCAGAATATGGATGTGGGATACAGAGCTCATGTGAATTTGCTCACGGTGGGAGGTATGAGGTTTTCTTCTCTGCCCATTATTTCTTGTCTTCTTTCTTTTCCCATTTTTGGCCTGTTTCCTTTGAATTCATGCTAGGGCAGCAAAACGCAGTAGATGCAGAGGTAGCTAGAGCTTGTCTGCTACATTTTCTTTCAGTTTCTGAAACAAATAGATGTGTGTAGCATTCTTGAATCAATGCTAATTTTTGTGTACTATACATTTGGTCAACATGTAATAGTTGTGATTCTCCCTTTGAATACGTGACTAATAGAGAAGTTTCCAGTAGTTTGACCCAGCCGAGTATGGTTGTGAATCGTGTAACCTACATTTGTTTTTCTTAGCTTTTGACAGTCACGCAAAGCATACTCACGTTTCTATTTTGGACCTCTCTGGCTTGAGTGGAGGCATTGAACAAGTGTGATGGCATGTCAAGAAATATCAAATATCACTGGTTTGTATATAGCCGAAGAAACCCTAGCAGACTAGACAAGCTGTTGAATAGCATAACCAGTCTGAAATCAGGCCAAACCATAGGGCACCACGAAGATGCATAACAGACTTGTCATTGATACATTTATGCGGTACTGTCCCTCTCTACACAGAGAAATATGCCATTGCCTATTATGCTACTATTGTCATTTGAGGGCCTACTAATTAAACACATCGTTGTAATGACATTTGATTTTCTACAGATTAGAATTTTCTGATTAACTGCAGAATTGGAAGTAGTCTGATTTCTTTAGAAGTGGGTGTTTTGATGAGTATTATTGTTACAGATTGAAGCTCCCCGATTATCATTTACTACGGTTTAGCAATCATCAACAACAATGCTTGACCCTGAGGATATAACAATTACCGTTATCAGTTGGCAGTTGATCAGTTGGTTCATTGCTTTGACTAGACTGTGGAGAGTGAGGTGGATGGTGTGGAGGTAGCTCAAGAAACCCTAGTGCACTAAACAAACTACTTAATACCATAACCAATCTAAAATCAGGCCAAATCCTAGGGCATCACCCAGGTGCATAACAAACCTGTCACTCGTGCATTTAGGAGGTACTATCCCTCCCTGCACAGAGAAATCCATCCTTGCCTATTATGCTATTGTTGTAATTTGGGGGCCTACTAATGAAAGACATTGTTGTAAAGACATTTGATTTTCTACAGACCTGAATTTGCTGCTTAATTGCAGAACTGGAAGTGATCGGATTTCTTTAGAACTGGATTCTTTGATGAGTATTATTGTTACAGATATAATAGTCCCTACCAGTTTATAGTTTTCTGATTATCATTTACTAAGGTTTAAGAATCATCGTCGGCATTTAATTTATGTGCTAGGATATAAGAATTACTATTATGAGTTGGAAGTTGATCAGATAGTTCATTGCTTTGGTTGGACTGTGGAACTGGAGAGTGAGGTGGATGTCATGGATATAGCTGAAGATACCCTAGCAGACTAGATAAATTGCTCAATCCCATAACCAGACTGAAATCAGGAAAAACCCCAGTACATCACTCAAGTGCATAACTGTCATGCCCCCAACTAAGTAACAATATTACCTTAACGTCAATTGACAGAAAATTGTCTTATTTATAAGACATCACAATTTTCAAATCCATAGAAGGCAAAAATCAATGTTAAGGGATACTAATACATTTACAATAGCAATGATTAGTATATATATAAACAGTGCTCATGCTAAAAGCAGCAGTTAATAAATCCAGCCATTCAAATATTTCAAAATATAGGGAAACGTGAAACGGCCAGCCTTGAAACCTTCATTTTGCATCTGGTAATAAAGTGCCAAAGCCTTTTTAGACAGTCTGAAACTTACGTATCCTCTAATAATTACATTCCATATGACAATATCTCTTGTTTCTACCTTGTCAAAAATAGAGTGTGCATCATCAGAACTTTCACATGCAATAAATATGCTCACACGATTATTAGCTAAAATTACATTATGATCGATCCCAGAAGTTTTCATGTATGAATAATTTGCTAGTTCTATTAAAGCACTTTTAGTAGTTTTGGAAGGGCATATTGCACAATCATAGGCAAGGAAATTTATAGCACAGATTCAAGAAAAATTACAGTACTGATCTCCCCACCACCATGCTTGCTGATAAAAAATTAAAAACATCGAAAGCTTTCCTCCTTTTTAATCCCTAGAGCTCATTGATGCTGGCCACTTCTCACCACATGCAAAGCACTGATCTCCTTAGTCGCTAGTTATTTGTGGGCTTCAAAACTTATTCTACAGCCCACCTTCTCTGAAATTGTACAATAATCTTTTCTTCCTGAAAACAGTAGAGAAACAGGTGGAGGAGCTTGGTGTCAATGTATGTTCCCAGAATTACAGTTAGCTAAAGCTGATTAGTATAGCCAATCAATTCATGTTATTGGCATTTACTGAGGACACTAGGTCTAGGGCTGTATGGTGTTGTCTTTGTTAAATGTGGCAAGTTGTCCAGCATTAATGGTTTGGTTCATGTGAATTTTTTAAAAATAGGGAATTTAAATATGGATATTGTCCCATTCATCTTCTAGTCTTCTTTTTCATTGAACACATGGACTAGACTTGGCATGTCTTGAAGCATGGGAGAATTATATAATATTAATCAGCAGCTAAATGCTTATAAGGTTCAATACTATTTAGACATTGTACTAGCCAAATGGAAATGATTTTTTATCTGTGTCAATGATTTGTTATTTGCATCAACAATAAATTGAAAATGTGAAAAGCTTATAGAATAAGCTTAAAACATCTTCAAAAAGTGTCTGTAACTTATTGTGTTGATGATCATTTATTATGTAGGAGAAATCAGAAGATAATGTTAAGGATGAAGAAGATTTTGTAGATTCTTTCAAGCATTATTTGCTTATATGGAAGCCAGTCCCTATTTTCAAAACTGCCCTGCCAACATTTAGCAGGAACTTTGCTGCGGTGCAGCCCTTGTTATTCAAGGAAAGAATTCATCTCAGACTCAGTTTTGATTCCTCCTCCTCATATTCATTTTTCTTTCTGGGAAATTTCTCCTCAACAGCCTCGAAACCCTCCTTTAGCAATCATAACATTGTGTATGCACTTGAGAAGTACTCATTGGATCGAGGTAAAAGGTGTCTCTTGTGTTTGTGTTTCTTTTGTTCATCATGTTTTTCTTATTTATCTCTTTTTTTTTTCTTCTGATTTTGATTTTGATACTGCATATGCACTATTATTTTAATTTGTGCTGAGAGAGGTGATCAAGCGTTGATGAGAAAAATGCCTGGTATGTGTTCAACTTCTCTTTCTTTATTCTTATTCCAAGCATTTGAGGATTATAATGCTTCTAATTTGATTATCGCTTTTCCTGATTGTATAGTTGTTGAATCCATAATAGGTCTATATTTGAAGGAAAATAATGCATTCATTTTCTGATTTAACTGGGTATTCCTCAGCTCCATAATTGCTGCCAACTGAAAGATCCTAATTCTTTACATTTGTTTGAGATCTAAGCCTGACTCCCTGGAATGCATTGAGATCTAAGCCCGACTCTCTGCACATATAGTTGTACTTGTTAGGGTTCCTCTATTTTTTTGGCATCCTTGGATGATGTGGGTAGGGTAGTGTATGCATTCATTTTCTGATTTAAATGGGTATTCCTCAGCTCCACAATTTCTGCCAACTGAAAGATCCTAATTCTTTACATTTCTTTGAGATCTAAGCCCGACTCCCTGGAATGCATTGAGATCTAAGCCCGACTCTCTGCACATATAGTTGTACTTGTTAGGGTTCCTCTATTTTTTTGGCATCCTTGGATGATGTGGGTAGGGTAGTGTATTTTTTCTATTGTCATAAAAGATTTCAAATCTGAATATAGCAATAGATTTTAATTCTTTTGTTCCAAACTTTCATTTAAATCACTGAAGTGCATCTGACTTCGACTACCCAGAAAAAGCTTTCATGGTTGGATGATCAACACAAAATATAAATTGAAGAATTTGTTTTTAAAATCAATTTAATGAAAAAGTACAGATAGTCAACATAGAAGATTTTAATTTGAAGCTTTCATCATTATAGAAGGCAAAAGCGAAGTCCGAATTAGCTGAAAGAAGACGCAGACTATGTGCAGAGTATGTTCTTGATTTTAGGTTTTCATCATTATAAGAATATAGAAAAATGTTAAAAAGAATATAGAAAAAATACCTGTTGCTGGTTAGTCCAACTCCACTTAATGAATAGCATTTTATGTGATTTGAGATCTAAAATACCATGCTTTCAAAAATCAAACTTAATTCAGGTCATCACCAATATTACAATATACACCAAATTCCCCTGTACATCAATTATGTAGAAAATATAAACAATGTAAGACACAGGGCATGGCCACGCCAAAAAAAACAAGGAAAGAGTCTGCTCTACTTCTCAAAGGTATTCGATGGGAGGCTTGATGTACCAGAGCAGGAAATAGTAATCTGACGAGCAGCAGTAATCTGACGAGCAACAGAAGAAATGACAAGGCAGTAATTCGCAACTATTGATTTACAGGAGAATATAAGGTATGAGTTACATTCATTATTTTTCTCATCATTTTGATACATAGGATTGAGATGTTACTATTTGAATGAAATTATGTAGCCATTGAATAACAGTGCCACATAGAAGCCTGTAATAAATCAGATTTATATAAAAATCAATTTCACTTTTCTTTTGAGGTTCAAGTTTATCAACATGATTTAAACCAGTTGCACAGTAGCTGCGTTAATGGATATTTTATGTCCACTTAAACATAGGCATGTACCAACAAATTGGTTCTCACATTTCTTTTATTTTTGGTATTCAATGCGGTTTCCATTTGTGTGTTTGTGCTTTGGACACCATGTCCCTCATTTTTTACTTCATACTAACAAGCAGTACTAGCATATATACTCATGCACGCACATATAGTAATTGCCTATAAAAATAGAGTGCCAACTTTTGAACTTATATATTCAACATAGATTCAATCTTTAGATATTTAGAATATTTTTGAGAGGATATGGATGGGGATTACTGGGGCTCAACCACTGGGGAAAACTTAAGGAATGGCTTTGTGCCTAGGAGCCAAAAAAGTATTTTGGGTTTGCTACTAATGTGTGGCTGGCAGACACTAATCTTTAAAATATGTTGTTTGAGGTAAAGGGATTCAAGCTACCTTTTCTCAGATGCTCTAGGCCTTTTTTTTGCTAGGGGACATAACAGCATACATGTATTCATTTTAATGAATTTGGAAGTCTATTGAATTTGTTACATCAAGAACTAACTAAATGTCATTTTATGTATTGCAAGCTTAGTGGAGAAATTATAGACTAAGTGTCTTTTCATGTATAACAATAGCAGTGTTGTGAACTTACCCTGTTTCCTTATCTTCTCTGCATTTTCTTTACTGAAATCAGTCCTATATAAAACTGATTATAAAACTTTGAACTCAGTCCTGAATCTTTACTGAAATTGAAACTCCTAGTCTCTAATCTCTCAACAGAATAGCTTGAAACTCTTGCAATAATCAATAACATCACAACAATCGAGAAAATTGATCCTGCCAAGCAGCAAAAGAAAGAACAGCCTATGCGTGTGGGATTTTTCCTGCCAATTGGGGAAAAAGAATTGTGTTTAATGTTTGTAGTGGATTTTTTCCTCGCAAGTAAGATGAAAACAGAGGAAAAGAATTATATTTTCTCTATCTTACATCTTAACAGAGCTATAGAGATTAAGTCAAGTGTTTAATGTTCACAATGGTTTTTTTTCTTGTAGATAAGGTATAAGAATTGTATTTCTTCAGCTTATACATTAATGTTTAATATTCCAAGTAGTAATCTAAGAGGACCATACCCCTAGTGTTGAAGTCCATTTTTAAAAAAATTTAAATAAATTGTTGAAATTAGATTGATTTTTATAAATTGTAACAACTGAGAAATATTTTTAATCTTAATAAATGAATAAAATATTTTTAGGAAGGGGTCAAATTGCCCCTTCCATAGGCTTGAAGAATGACCATTGGCCATGGTCATTCTTAAAAGCTTTTGCCTTTTGCAATGTGTGTCTCTTAACATTGAAAGTGTTATTAGAATCACAATATTTATTACATATAACTCACATTCTAATATGAATAATAATATATAATATTAAAAAATCACAAGACAATCGACCGACACTCTTTTTATTAAGAAAAATCGTGAACTATTTTTGTATGGAGTATATTTAAAAATTATATGCATCTCAAAATTTCATTTACATGTGTATTTGAATCTTTGCATACTTATACTTTGAATTTACATTACAATGTTAAATTAGTTTGATTCTAGTGTAATTCAAATTTGGTATGTCTAAATATTATAAATATGTCAAATTGTGCTTCATATTTAGTATTTGTTACTTTACAATTAAATTTTACTTTAGAAAAATGTTTTCACTTTATCGACTAACACTCTTTTTATTAAGAAAAATCATGAACTATTTTTGTATGGAGTATTTTTTAAAATTATATGTATCTCAAAATTTCCTTTACATGTGTATTTGAACTTTTACATTCTTATACTTTGAATTTACATTACAATGTTAAAATAGTTTGATGTTAGTGTATTTCAAATTTGGTATGTCTAAATATTATAAATATGTCAAATTGTGCTTGATATTTAGTATTTGTTACTTTACAATTAAACTTTACTTTAGAAGTGTAATTCAAATTTGGTATGTCTAAATATTATAAATATGTCAAATTGTGCTTCATATTTAGTATTTGTTACTTTACAATTAAATTTTACTTTAGAAAAATGTTTCCACTTTATCGACTAACACTCTTTTTATTATGAAAAATCATGAACTATTTTTTGTATGGAGTATTTTTTAAAATTATATGATCTCAAAATTTCTTTTAAATGTGCATTTGAACTTTTACATACTTATACTTTGAATTTACATTACAATGTTAAATTAGTTTGATGTTTGTGTACTTCAAATTTGGTATGTCTAAATATTATAAATATGTCAAATTGTGTTTCATATTTAGTATTTGTTACTTTACAATTAAATTTTACTTTAGAAAAATATTTTCACTTTTTGTTTGCAAAATGTATGTATTTTACTAACATTTAGATCATGTGTGTGTTTTAACTTTTTGTTTGCAGAATGTATGTATTTTACTAACATTTAATTTTACTAACATTTAGATCATGTGTGTGTTTTAACTAGATTGTGTTAATTGTGCTTCATATTTAGACTTGTTTACTTTAGAACTTTTTGAACAAACATTGACATTCACTTTTTGTGCTTTAATTAACTTTGATGCATGCCTACAATTTTAATAATTTATTGAATTTACTTTGTGTGAAGTGTGCATAAAGTGTATTTTTTTTTAACTATACACTTTAACTTTATAATTAACTTTGAACTTTTGCATGTTTGAAATTTGTGAGTGCACGAGTGAAATTCAATTTATGTGTCAATTTATTTATTTTTTGTGTTTGAACTTTACTTATGATATTTGCTCCATATGTTTGAGGTGTGTGGTTCAACAAACTTTGGAGCTTTACATTTATTTTATGCCATGTTTGTTCTAAACTAAGTTCAAACATCACCATAATTTGTGCAATAATTATACATGAGCAAGGAGGAGGGAGGGGGAGGGAGAGGGGAGGAGAAGGAGGGAAAGGCAAGAGGGAGGGAGAAGGAGGGAAAGGAGAGAGGGAGGAGGGGGAAGGGGGAGGGAGGAGAAGGAGAGAGAGAGAGAGAGGAGGAGGAGGGAGAGATGGTGGGAGGGAGAGAGCTAGGGGAGGGGGAGGCGGAGGGGGAAGGGAAGGGGAAGGTAGGGAGGAGAAGGAGAGGGAGCATGAGGGATGGAGAGAGGGAGGGTGAGGGGGGAAAGGGGGAGGGAGAGAGAGGGAAAGGGAGAGAGGGAGAAGGAGGGAAAGTAGAGAGGGAGGAGAAGGAGGGAGGGAGAGAAGGAGGAGAAGGAGGGAGAGATGGTGGGAGGGAGAGAGCTAGGGAGGAGGGAGAGAGGGAGGGAGGTGAAGGAGGGAGTTGGAGTGGGAAGGAGAGGGAGATGGAGCAAGAGGGAGGGAGAGGGAACAAGAGGGAGGAGGAAGGAGAGAGGGAGCATGAGGGAGAGGGAGGGAGGAAGAGGGAGAGAGGGAGAGGGAGAAGGACGGAAAGTAGAGAGGGAGGAGAAGGACGGAAAGTAGAGAGGGAGGAGAAGGAGGGGGAGGGGGAGGGGGAGGGAGGAGAGGGAGGGAGAGAAGGAGGAGAAGGAGGGAGAGATGGTGGGAGGGAGAGAGCTAGGGAGGAGGAGGGAGAGAGGGAGGGAGGTGAAGGAGGGAGGAGGAGGGAGAGAGGGAGAGGGAGAATGAGGGAGAGAGGGAGAGGGAGGAGGTGAAGAAGGGAGCGAGAGGGAGAGAGGGAGGGAGAGGGAGGGAGGAAGAGGGAGAGAGGGAGAGGGAGAGGGAGGGAGAGATGGAGAGGTAGCATGAGGGAGAGAGGGAGCGGGAGGGAGTGGGAGGGATAGGGGAGAGGGAGGGAGGAGGGAGAGAGGGAGAGGGAGAGGGAGAGGAAGTAGGAGGGAGGGAGGGAGAGGGAAGAGGGAGGGAGAGGAAGAGGGAGGAGGGAGAGAGGGAGAGGTAGCATGAGGGAGAGAGGGAGAGGGAGTGGGAGGGATAGGGGAGAGGGAGGAGGGAGCGAGAGGGAGAGGGGGAGGGAGAGGGAGGGAGGAAGAGGGAGAGAGGGAGATGGAGAGGGAGGGAGAGATGGAGAGGTAGCATGAGGGAGAGAGGGAGCGGGAGTGGGAGGGAGTGGGAGGGATAGGGGAGAGGGAGGGAGAAGGGAGAGAGGGAGAGGGAGAGGGAGAGGGAGAGGAACTAGGAGGGAGGGAGGGAGAGGGAAGAGGGAGGGAGAGGAAGAGGGAGGAGGGAGAGAGGGAGAGGTAGCATGAGGGAGAGAGGGAGAGGGAGTGGGAGGGATAGGGGAGAGGGAGGAGGGAGCGAGAGGGAGAGGGGGAGGGAGAGGGAGGGAGGAAGAGGGAAAGAGGGAGCGATGGAGAAGTAGCATGAGGGAGAGAGGGAGGGAGCGGGAGGGAGGAGGGAGAGAGGGAGAGGGAGAGGGAGAGGAAGCAGGAGGGAGGGAGGGAGAGGGGGATGGAGGGAGGGAGGGAGGGAGAGAGGGAGAGGGAGAGGGAGGGATAGGGGAGAGGGAGGGAGGAGGGAGAGGGAGAGGGAGAGTGAGAGGGATAGGGATGGAAAAGGAGGGAGAGAGGGAGAGGGGGAGGGAGTGGGAGAGGGAGGGAGGAGGGAGCAAGAGGGAGAGACAGAGATGGAGAACAAGGGAGGGAGGGAGAGTGGGAGGGAGCACGAGGTAGAGAGGGGGAGGGGGGAGAGAGAGGGAGGGGGAGGGAGGGAGGGAGGGAGAAGGAGGAGGGAAAGGAGGGAGGGGGAGAGAGGATGGGAGGGAGGAGAGGGAGAGGGAGAGGGAGAGGGAGAGGGAGGAGGAGGGGGAGGCGGGGAGGGGTAGGGGAGAGATGAGAGGGAGGGAGGGAGGGAGAGAGAGGGATAGGGAAAGGAGGGAGGGAGGAAGGGAGAGGGAGAGGGAGAGGGAGAGGGAGGAGGAGGGGAAAGGAGGGAGGGGAGAGAGGGAGAGGGATGAGAATTAGGAGGGAGAGAGGGAGGAGAAGGATGGAGAGAGGGATAGAGGGTGGGAGGGAGAGGGAGAGGGAGTAAGAGGAAGGGAGAGAGGGATAGAGGGTGGGAGGGAGAGGGAGAGGGAGTAAGAGGAAGGGAGATAGGGAGGGAGGAGAGGGAGGGAGAGGGAGAGAGAGAAGTGAGGGATGGAGAGAGGGAGGGTGAGGGGGGAAAGGGTGAGGGAGGGAGAGGGGGAGGGAGGGGGAGGGAGAGTGAGAGTGAGAGTTAGGGGGGAAAGGGGGAGGGAGGGGGAGGGAGAGTGATAGTGAAAGGGAGGGAGGAGGGAGAGGGACCAGGAGGGAGGGAGGGAGAGGATAGGAGCAGGAGGGGGTGGATAGGAGGGGGAGGGCAAGGGCGAGACAAGTTGAGAGAGGGAGAAGGAAGGAGGGAAGGAGGAGATGGAGGGAGACGGAGGAGCAGGGATAGAGGGAGGGGAGGGGAAGGAGTAGGAAGGAGGAGAAGGATGAAGGAGAAGAAGGGAGAGGGAGTGGGAGGGTGGGACGAAGAGGGAATGGAAGGGAGAGGGGGTAGGAGGGAGGATAAGAAGGGATAGAGGGAGAGGTAGAGAGAATGGGAGGGAGCAGGAATGAGGGAGGGAGAAGGAGGGAGGAGGAGGGAGGGAGGAAGAGGGAGTGGGAGGGAGAGGGAGCATGAGGGAGGAGAAGAACAAAGAGAGGGAGCGGGAGGGAGGGAGCGAGAGGGAGGAGGAGGGGGAGGGAGAGGGAGACATGGGAGGAGGGAGAGGGAGGGAGGAGGGAGGGAGACGGAGAGGGAGAGAGGGAGGGAGGAGGGAGCGAGAGCGAGAGTGAGAGGGAGGAAAAGGAGGGAGAGAGAGAGGGAGAGGGGAGGGAGAGTGAGAGGAAGGGGGAGGGAGAGTGAGAGGGATGGAGTGGGAGGGAGGAGGGGGAGAGAGGGAAGGAGAGGGGGAGTGGGAGGCAGGGAGCGGGTGGGTGGGGGAGGGAGAGGGAGAGGGAGAGGGAGAGGGAGGGGTACGGGGAGGGAGGAGGGAGGGGAGAGAGGGATTGGGAGAGAGATTAGAAGGGAGAAAGGGAGAGTGAGCATGATGAAGAGAGGGAGCAAGAGGGAGGGAGGAGGGAGCAAGAGGGGGAGGGGACATTAGTACATTTGACCTTATTTTTCTACCAAAATTTTTTACCATTAAATAAAAAAGTTTAGGTTGGTCATATTATAGAAGGAAAATTTTCTCTTTTTTTTAATCCATGCTCGTGTTGGTCGAAAGTTTGACGAATATTGTGTAGGTCGGAATTTCAATCAACACGGGCATAACTTACAAAAAAATATTTCATATCTCATTTCATTATTAGATCAAGATTGCAGTGTGTGAAGGAGGACCGCCTGTGAGGGTTGCCACTGTTGTTTGGTGTAAAAGGAGGACGGCGTGCGAGGGTTTCCACTATTATTTGGTGTAAAAGGAGGACGACGTGCGAGGGTTTATAGTGTTATTTCCTTACCTTAACCTACGGTATGATTAGTTTTTTTAAACATATATGTTTGATTGAATGTGATCTTGGCTAGGTTAAAACCAGTATTATGGTTGTTTGATCAATGCAATTAGTGTATTGACATTCCATTGACATGCAACGTTATTGTATTCCATGAGAATACATTGATTTGAGACATTTCGACAAGCATTGGGTGCATTGTATTTGATTTTGTGTGTGAAAATTGTACCTAGGTGTGGACACAACACTTCAGTAAAACATTAGAGGTTAACAAAAATCAAAATCTGCAATATAAATGAAACTAAGCTAACCAGGTGATTTACTGCCTTCTAGTAGGTGTGAGCATGATGTTCTCAGATTGAAATCGAGATCAGTGACAATGCAACACCTAAACGAAGGATTTAAAAGCAGAATGATAATGAAATTTTTATGCAAATTAATCTATTTTTTTGTATTTTTTATGCAATAGGATGAAAAACTTGATATGAATCTAATCTAGAGTGGATGAATTTGATATGCAAATTAATCTAACAATGCTATGCTATGATATGAAAATGAATGCTATGCTATGAAAAACTATGAATGATCTCACAAATCACCTGTCGTAAGTACTTTGTTCTTCAGATGCTATTTTACCAGAGTAATTGTGCAAATTTGAGAGATATGAGACATCGAGAGATGAATTATGAAGAGTTGAGCCTTGTTTTTATAGAAATCCAGGGCTTTGAGAGTGCATGGGAAAAACCACAAATCACTCTTGATAAACTCAGGTTGATTTTTGAGTTAACAAGAAATTAGAATTAATTAATTTATAAAACCATGCAAAATCATGCAAAAATAACTTTTAACTCAAAATAGAGTTTAGTTCAATTTTCAACTCATAATTGAATGTTGAGTTTAAATTTAAACTTGGTTGTTGATTTCTAGTTGACTGCTTTTTGAATGTGCATGTTTTAATTATAAATTAATTTTAAAAATAAAGTGATTTATTCTCAACTTAACTGATTTTAAATTTAAGAATAACTGATGGATGGGTTAATCAATTAAATAAATATTTAATCAATTATTCATAGGAGATTTTGATTTATTGTCAAAATTAAATAATATAATTAGGAATAGAATAGAATTTAATTTAATTAAATAATTAAGTGGCAGAATTAAACTTAATTAATAAAATATCTAGAATATTTAATTAATTAAATTTTAGGATAAATAAGATTTATCGCTAAATAATCATTAAATTAAAGATAATTAAGATAATTAGAAATATTCAATGAATATTCCCTAATGCAGAATTAGGATGAAATTAATTAGGGTTTTGATAACTTGATGTGCAGATGTGCCTTAGGTTAGGACTTTAATGTCAATTTTGATCGATTTGTCGATGTAGGAGGTTAATGAACCTATAGCTCATTTTTGGGGTATTACATTTTGCCCCTCTTTGAATTACTGTGTGAAGCGTAGTGGTTCAAAGAATAATCTGTGTATGATAAAGATTTTTGAAATTGATTTGAAAGATAAACTGATTCTGAGATAGAAATCGATTGAAAGATTGGAAAATGTTTGATTCAGGTCCTAATTGACCAAAGAATCATGATGATGTTCACTATAGCAACGATGAACCTTATGATTATGAACAAGTATCAAAATGCCTGATTCTGAACCTTATGATTACGAAGAAGTGAGTGACCTAATTCCATACCTGATTGTCCAAAGGAATTGTAATGGTATCACATCTGAATCCTTCAATTACAAAGAACCAAGGAGATAACACTAATGAACCGATGGTTATGAAAAGCTGATACAGTTTACAAGATTGATTAGGGTACCTGATTGATATGGATCTCGATGAATCTGATATGCCCCAAGAGACGAGGTCTTTTGATGAATCAACAACTAGACGTGGTTGATGTCTTGATTACTGAGAGAAGATTTGATTTACAGATTTGATTGATGTGCAATACCATGCC
Organism: Chamaecyparis obtusa; assembly: GCA_027943335.1. Lineage (NCBI taxonomy): Eukaryota > Viridiplantae > Streptophyta > Pinopsida > Cupressales > Cupressaceae > Chamaecyparis > Chamaecyparis obtusa. The sequence goes on along the minus strand of BSBK01003472.1, from coordinate 1,381,538 downwards.
CCCTTCAGGAGGAAAATTGAAATCTAACAAGAAAAGTCAATATTATATAGTTTAGAAGCATGTTAATTGATTTGAGAATTGGTTATACACATTTGAGAATGCGTTCTGCATCGTTTGAGGGTCTAGAAGACCACATTTGACTAGGGTTGACCATGAGTTGACCATGGTTGACCAAGTTGAAATTTTGATAGTTTGATGTGAAATAACTAGTTAAGTTGAATATTAGATTTCTGTGATGATTAAAGGTTGATTATACAAGCAGTTAGCCATCCCGAGTCCAAAAATTTTAAATCATGATTTTGACGAAGTAAACAATCTCAAATTTCAATTTTGATCCCGAAAATGAGTTCTACTTGCTATTTTGTTGGAGGGACCTTCATACAATGCCCAGTCCTTGTGTCATGTTTAGCATAGTTTTAGAGAATCATTAAGCATCAAGCTGATTTGGAAATCATGAGATAAATGCAATCATGCAAAGTGCAAAGTGAAATGCAGACCTAGGACCTAGGACTTAGTCACTGATCATGTGTCAATTTGTATTCATCATTAAACTTTTTTAGGTAACCAGATAAATCAATACAATGCCCACTAGTCATGAAACCATAGACATATGAATATTGATTTGTATGCTCAAGAATCAATACAACGCCCACTGGCTAGACAACCATGGACATATGAATATTGATTTTATATTTGGAATGTCAGATTAGATATAAGCACCAAGGCATAAATACCAGGATGACCTGAATATCATGTCCATTTTTATATAGCAAGTTGTATAAGCATCAAAACATAAATGTTGTGATAACTAGAATACGCCTTGCGTAACAAACACATCAAATAGTCAAGAGATCAATCTAAATCTAATGTGAATTACCCGTAGTGGCCCTCTATTATCATTCACATCCTTAGGTAAGATCGCGTTCCACAGTAGGAGTAAGAAATCACTCAAAAAGATAATAGTTAGATCAAACTTCCTTGAATTTTTCGGGTATCAATGGTCGAGGTACACATGGCCATCCAATACAAGATGGAGGCTCTTATAGATGGACACCATTTCAATTCATAATTTCCAAAGTTGTTAGATTTTTACTCCAAGCAAAAAACAAAGAAAATATTTTGCCCCTAGTCATTTCTCTCTAAATCCAGTAAAGGACATCATCGAAGAGCTCGAGGGAACAAAAATATGCAAATATCTCAATGCGAATCAATAAGCATTCAAGGAGATAAAAGCATGTGAAGCTCAAATTGTTTTCATTTTGTGTTGATGTTGTTCGTTTGTGTTTGATTGCAAAATCATTTATGGTAAGGAGACTGACTAACTGACTCAGATGAAGCTTCAAAGGACTCTGATTGGATATGACTCATTGGAGATATACTGGAGACCATAGGATATGACTTTGATTGCCCCCAAGTGTTAGGCATTGATAGGATACATACGTTTTTTCTAATTGGTTTACAAACTAACTTATTGAAAACAGGAATGCGGGAACAAACCAAGAGATATGTACAAACTAAAGCAAGACTAAAAGTTGGGAAAGACCAAGATTGCGTTGATAGATGGAGCATTTTGAACAAGTGGCACTCGTTTGCCAGGTTTTCACCATCTTGGTAGAGATTCTATTTTTGCTACCAAGGCGCCTATTTCCAGGTTTTTCACCTAGGCACTTTTTATTTTTCTCATTTTTTTGTATTTTTATCTTTTCAAATTTTTTTTGTATTTTTCCATTTTTTGATTTACTTTTTATATTTTTGATATTTTTGGTTTTTTTTGTGAATCATCAAGGCGCCTATTGCTAGGTTTTCACTAAGATGTTTATTTTTTCAAGACTTTTTCTAATTTTAATGATTTTTTCAGGACATTGTACCATAGACTAAATGCCTTAGGCATAGAATTTCATCAGATGGAGAATGTTGATTGGTTCTCAAAGCTATTCTCCTTCAGTCGTTGAGAGTTGATAGGCTCCAGAGCCAAAAGTAGCAGTGATAACAAAGGGACCCAGCCAGTTGGGTTCAAACTTCCCCTTGCACTCTCTATGTGATTGATTTTTAGGATTCTCTCTCAAGAAAATATCACCAACATGAAAATCTCTATGTCTGACTTTCTTGTTGTAGCCTCTAGACATTCTTTTCTGATATACTTTGAGATGATCATATGCTACTTGTTTGCGCTCATCTAGTAGTTCAAGTTCTTGCAACCTAGACACTCTGTAGTCATCATCAGTTACTAGACCATGCATTCTGATTCTTAGTGATGGGAGTTCAATCTCAATAGGCAATACTACTTCAGACCCATAAACTAAAGCGAAAGGTGTAGCCCCAGTGGACGTCCTGATACTTGTTCTATAGGCCGAGAGAGCTGGATTGATCATGAGATGCCAGTCTCTTCCTATTTTAGTAACTGTACGATGTAGAATTTTCAATAGATTCTTATTGGATGCCTTTTGCTTGTCCATTTTCTTGAGTATAGTATATGGATGAACAATGTTGTGTAATTTTGAATTTTGAGCATAAGGAATCTAGGTCCTTGTTCTTGAATTGGCCTCCATTATCTATAACTATTGAATGTGGAATTCCATACCGACATATGATGTAGTTCAAGATGAACATGGAAATTTACTTGCCGGTTGCTTGAGTCAAGGGACTGCTTCTACCCATTTTGTGAAATAATCTATAGCTGTGATTATATGGGTATGTCCATTAGAACAATGAGGATGTATGGATCCTATAAGATCAAATGCCCATTGGTGAAAAGGCCATTGTGTAGTAAAGGGAATTAGATCTCTCCCTGGAGCATGAATTAGGTTACCATGACACTTTTGACAGTTCTTAGCAAACTTGATTGCATCTTTTTCTATTTCAAGCCAATAGTACCCAACCCTAATAAGTTTTCGAGCTAGTGTTAAACCATTCGAATGTGATCCACATATACCATCATGGACTTTCTCTAATGCACATTGAGACTCTTTGCATTCTAAACACCTAAGAAGTGTACCATCTAGACCTCGTTTGTACAGATCGTTACCAATGATGACATATCGGGATGCATTGCAGATAAGGTATCATTTTTCATGGTGGTTGAAGGTATCAAGAATGATTTCATCTTGGAGATAAGAGAAAAGGTTTTTGTAGCGGGATGAATCATGACCTAAAATAGTGCAGATCATGTGGGTTTTAGGGGAATCATATGCAAGATACGATAGTGCTTCCACAAGGAACTCATAGCATAGCTCATGTTCAGGCTGTTGTAATAGAGATGATAGCATTGCCATAGCATCATCAGCTTTGTTGTTCAATCTAGGAATTTGCTCAAATGTGATAGATATGAAATATTTCTTGAGATCATCTACCATGTGCTTGTAGGGAACAAGTTTTTCATCTTTCATTTGATACACATCATTGACTTGGTGTATTAGAAGTTGTGAGTCTCCATGAATGTGTAGTTCTATCACTCTACACTTAATTGCTATCTTCATACCATTAAGGAGAGCTTCACACTCAACAATATTGTTTGTGCAAGGAAACTTTATTCTGAATGCTTTAGGGATCGAGTATCCTTGAGGTGTGATGAACAATATGCCCGCTCCAGATCTATTCTGTGTATAGGAGCCATCAAAGAATAATTTCCCTACTCTAGAAGAAAGATTCATGATAGAGGAATCTGAAAATTCCATTTTCATTAGTGTATCATCAAACAATGGTGTGTCAGCCAACTGATCATCAATGACTTGTCCTTTGATAGCTTTTCTTTCAACATATTCAATGTTGAATTCACTTAATAGCATCACCCATTTAGCTAATCTACCTGTGAGGGCAGCTTTTCTTAGTAGGTATTTTAGTGGATCAATCTTAGCTACCAAATGTGTGGTATGAGATAACATGTAGAGTCTCAATTTCTATGATGCAAAGATCACAGCTAGACAAGCTTTCTCAATCATTGAATAGTTCTTCTCATATGCTACTAATGTTCTACTGATATAATAAATAGCTCTTTCCTTTTTGTTCTCATCAAGTTGTGCTAGTAATGCCCCTAGTGATGTAGCTGTGGTAGAGACATATAGGATCAATGGATTCCCTTGACTACGAGGCATCAAAATAGGAGGATTTGATAGATATTTCTTGATATGATTAAAGTTCTTTTCACATTCCTTGTTCCATGCAAAAGTCACACCTTTATGTAATGTTCATGTAAAAGGTTGTGATATGTCTGCCAGCTGAGATATGAAGTGTCTAATAGACTGTACTCTTCCTTGTAATTTTCTCATTTGACTAATATTTTTAGGAGGTTGCATCTCCATGATAGCTTTGACTTTAACAAGATCAACTTTGATGCCCTTCTTTGAAACAATGTAGCCTAAGCGCTTTCCAGAAGTGACACCGAAAGCACATTTCTTAGGGTTTAGCCTCAGACTAAACTTCTCCATTCTATTTAGAATTTTTCTCAAATCATTTAGATGTTCAGATCTTATCATAGATTTTGCTAAGGTATCATCAACATAATCCTCCATGGTTCGATGCATCATGTCATGAAAGATAGATGTCATTGCTCTTCGATATGTAGCACCCGCATTCTTCAAACCAAACGGCATGACGTTCCAACAGAAGGTACCCCACGCACATGTAAAAGTTGTTTTCTCTTGATCTTCAAGAGCAATCTTGATTTGGTTGTATCCAGAGAAACCATCTATTAAAGAATACATCTCAAAGCCTGCAGTCATGTCCACTATCATATCAATGTTTGGTAATGGAAAATCATCCTTAGGGCATGCTTTGTTGACATCTCTAAAATTAGTGCACACTCTTATTGATTTGTCTAGTTTTGAAACTGGAACAATATTAGAGATCCATTCTGCATAATCAATAACTCAAATAAATCTGGCTTTTAGGAGCTTCTCCAATTTAGCTTTGACTAAGAGTGCAACATGAGGATGCATCTTTCTTAACTTTTGTTTAACAAGTTTGACTTCTAGAGCAATAGATAAATGGTGCATTATAAGATCAGGATCAAGTCCAGGCATATCTAAATACTTCCATGTGAAGTTAATTTTCTTCTCTGTCAAGAATTTGGTGAATGTTTTTTTCTCTTCCTCTGATAAGGATTGTGCTACATGAATCAGCTTTGGTTCTTTTGTTGTACCCAAGTTGATAGATTGAGTGGGCTCAATTAGAATTGGAGATCTATCTTGTAAGTGACTCAGAAGGACATCAAATATCTCATCCTTAGGCACCTCAGAGAGGTTTTCACCTTCAAATACGTCTTTTATTTTTACTTTTGTAAGTTCTAAGATTGCCACAAAGTGGTTTTCACCCTCATAATTCTTTTTCTTTTTCTTTTTATTCTTATTCTTTTGACTAAGATATTTGATATCTGACTCTGTCATGTTAACGCTGGATTCATTGATGGAAGTCATCATAGGCCCAACTCCATTGAGGTAGCAAGCAAGGGCATAGTCATTGGGAAAAGTATAGATATCTTGGCTTGGATTCATGGAAGTTTGGTCAAGAAGTTCAGGATGTCTGATAGTCAAAGTGGGATAGGCTTGGGAAATGGTGTTTGTGGATATGGTTCTATCATCATTGGTCCTAACCTGACTCTCAAGATTGAAGGTGATATTACAACTCAGGATATTCAATTCACGAATAGGCTCAATGTCATTATGGGATTTCACTTCAACCATAGGTGGATCAGACTCGTTAAGTTCATCATTTTGTTCTAGATTACGTTGGGTTTAGGTGTATATTGGTGAATAACATCAATATGTTTTTCTATAATAAGTTCATCTTCCTCTGGTTCTGGAATGACTCCCCATTCATAGTCATTTGATTCCTCATCTATGCCTCTAGGAAAGCTGAGAATATGTGTAAAGTCAAGACAAATACCCCAAGTAGGATTACCTTCAGATTTTGATTTGAATTCATACTCATGAGAGTTAGGCTCAAAATCACTAGAATGCTCCAAGTGTTCCGCTATAGTGATAGGCTTACCTTCCACTTTGTTTGTTTAGTTTCCCTCAAGATTAGTTAGTTCTTGTAGTGCAACTATCTTTTGTTCCATAGTAGGTTCTTGTAGCGCAACTGTCTTTTGTTCCATAGTAGGTTCTTGTGTGTCTACTACATTGATATTTTCCTTAGGTTTCTCACCATCTTTAAGGAGGTCTAGTATTTCTTTAGGTAAGCGCTCATAGGGAATAAGCTCATCAGTGGTGTCTGAATCATTGTCACTGGAATTGAAATTTTCTTCTTCATTGTTGTCTACCTTTGGTTCTACTTCTATCACATGGGAAGAACTTCCTTTGAGATAAAAAGGTTTCTTTCGATAACCTAGACCTGTTGTATTCTTGTTGGTTTGACCATGGTGGTCAAGAGGTGATGTGATACCTTTGCCTTGTATTCCTAGAGGACCTTTTCTAGTGTATCCCATTTTAGCAATCATTTTATCCCTAGGTCCATATGACTTAGAAGGAACTTTTGGTGTTATAGAATCACATTTTTGAACTGTCTGGGATTGAGACTCATCCTTGTACAACCATGCCAATACAGCTTCGTCTTCTTCAAACTCTTGTTTGGACACTTTTCCTGTGACAAAACTCCCATTAAATATGATCTAGGGTTCTTTAGCTGTAGGCTTCACCTTGTCAGAAGGTTGTCCATAAGATTTTGGGGACAATGGGAGAGATGTGAGAGATAAGACTGGTTCCTTTGTGTATTCTCCCATACCCATGTCCTTAATTTTGACTTCTTTAGCAATTTCCTCTATCTTGGATGTTGATGCAATGTTAACTTGCTTAGTGGAAGATTCTCTGTTATTAGGAACAAGTTTATCAACACTTTCTTTTAATGCATTGCAAGTTGTGGATGTATTAGCTAGAATTGTCACCTATACTCCTTCATAAGGAAATTTCACACACTGATGGTATGTGGAAGGAATAGCTCTCATTTCATGTATCCAGGGTCTCCCTAGGAGAATGTTGTAAGCCAAAGGTAGATCAAGAACTTGACATGTGATATCCCTGATAAATGGACCTGTTCTAATAGGTAAGACAATCGTGCCTTTGGAGGATCTTTCTTATTCATCATATGCTTTGATAGTTATCTTCTTTTTAGGATCAATAGTGGCTTCTGATAATCCCAGTTGTGTGATCAAGCTATAAGAAAAAATGTTGAGACCAACACCTCCATCTATCAACACGTGTTTGACTCGATGGTTTTGGATCAAGACTTCAATGTGCAAGGGCTGGTTATGTAGATGACTTAATGAGTTATCATCTTTCTCTGAAAAGGAGATATACTAGGGAGACGTCAGATGACCAACGATAGTTTGGAATCTTTCTAAGTAGAGGTTGTTAGGAACATTGGATACGAGCAAAGCTTTGTCCAGAATGGCTCTATGAGCTGGAGATATCCGAAGCAACTCAAACATGGAGATTTTTGCATTGGTATACTGGAGTTGTTGGACTATACTATATGATGTAGGCCTCATATCTTTAGGATTTGATTTTTAGGCAGCCCTCTGTTTAGAAGCAGATGAAAGATTAAAAGGCATCTTGGGGACATTGGATGAATCTGAATTTTGTCCTTGCAGATGGACCTGAGCTTGTGATCGAGTAACTACATTTGCTGATTGATTATCTCTATCTCTTCGTACAATGGTGATGACATTGCAATGTTCAGATAAGCATGGTTCCACCATGTTTATGACAACATTATTTCTAGAGTAGGCATAATTGACTTTAGCACCCATATTAGGTTGAGAAGATGAATCTCCTTGACCATGTTTCAGAAATGGTTCCGTGAATGTTGTATGATCGTTATTGCCTTTATGATTGTCAATTACAATTTCTCCATTATCAATTTTGTCTTGTATGAGATGCTTCAAGTGTATACAGTTATTGATTTTATGACTCTTATTACAATGGAAATCACAGAAATTGGTCTCCCTCCACCATTTCGGTTTAGGTTTAGGATCAAATGGTTGGATCTTAGGCAATGTGAGGATTTTATTGGCTAACAGAGTTTTTATGACAGATTCTAAAGATTCTCCAAGAGAAGTAAACTTTCATTTAGGATATGTAGCCCACGGTTTATAGTCAGATGGCTTCTTGTTAGATTTTGTCGCATTTATCTTGGAGGCTTTGATGGCTTGGGTACCAACAGTGAGATTGAAGGCGGGTGTCTTAGATGGGAGATGGACATTATCCACAATGCCATCCATGATGATGCCTTTGTTCTTATTCTAGTTTTTGCCTTTGTCTTTAGAATTAGATCTAGATTCATACTTTTCCTTTTGAAGGGATGTCTCCCTTTTTCACAAGGACTTTCTCAATTTTGATTGCATTGTCTACCATTTTATCAAAGGATGTATGATTTTGCATTTGTAAAGGGTAGTTGATTTCTGGAATAAGATTGTTGATGAAAATTTTTAGCTTCTTTGTTTCTGGAATGGGTCTAGCATATAGGGAAAATTTCTTCCTCCATCGTTTGAGAAAAGTCAGGAATGGTTCTCCTAGATATTGTTTTAGATTACAAATGTTGATCATAGTGACCGGATGTTTAATGTTATAGGAGTAATGTTGATAGAACAATTTGATTAACTCTTCAAACATTTTGATGGTTGGAGGCATTCTTGAGAACCAATGAATGGTTTCTCCTCCCAAAGATCGTGGGAAAAGGCGCGCATTAAGTAGGTTGGTTCATGCATGAACTCCATAGATTGAGTACAGAATTCCTTGACGTGATCTTGAGGATTAGAGTTTCCATCATACTTGTCATATTTAGGCATTTCCACTCTTTTTGGGAATGGTGGCATGTACAAGTCTTTATCAAATGGAAAAGGACATAGAGCCTCCATGGAGAACTCTTTAGGTTCCTTCTCTTTTTTGAGTTTGTTAAGTTTGACTTGCATGACATGCATCTATTTCATCATAGCCATGATAGGAGTTTCTTCCTCTTGAGTAATGATATCTTCGACATTAAAATGTGGAGGAAGTTTAGCTCCTTGCTGAGCTAACTCGAGAAAGTAGGCTTCTCTATCTTCTTTCAAGAAATGCCTCATCATTCTCTTGAAGTTATCATCATTTTGATATTGGGCAATTTTAGAAGGTGTGGGTTCTGGATCCACACAATGTTGAGAGTGATGTCCTTGGGATCCTCCTCCTTGAGACATTATGTTGTTATGAGAGTTACCAGGGATGGATTGATGTGGAGTAGTCTGATAACTTCTGTGAATTGATACAGGAGGGGTGGGTTGATTACCTATGTGGATTGATGCAGGAGGGGTGACTTAACCACCTTTCAAGAATAGATTTCCAAGAGCATCTTCCCCAAATTTAGTTGTGTTGTAAGACTGATGAAAGGTCTGAGCAATCACAGAAGATGCTGCCAAGGAGATTTTGTGTTGTTCTCCTTGTTTTCGATGTGAGGAAGCTCTAGTTTCCACCATTAACCTTAGGTGAAGCAAGAGAGCAAGATGAAGATGACTGAAGAATGACTTGATTCAAGAAGACCGAATGACGCAACCTTGTCAAGATTGGATTGATTGAAGATAGATTGGACGTAAATGAAAGATAATGTGCCCTAGTAGTATGGGTAGACGTCCAAAAGATGGCAGACATGAGCTCGCAACACAGCCATTTTGATGAAGATTGAATTGAAGATGAAGATTTGATAAGGTTTTGACACAAGATGAAAAAGATTCAAATCAATTAAACAAAAGGCTAGATCAAACTCAAGAGACCAACTTTAGGCAAATGGATCAGATTTCTTCTGGTTTCTGCTCTATTCTTGACACAATGAATTTTCTGACAGAATCTAGAAATAGGTTGTAAAAATTGGATTCCTGACAAATTTGACAAGTTTTTGGCAACTTTTTGAAAATTTTGATATGAGTTTCTCTAGGCTCGTGTACGAGTCTGGGTAAGCTCTGGCATGACAGTTGACAAAACTCGTACAACACTTGACACCAGGGTTTAATTTCCTGGCAAAGCTTGTATGACAATATATAGGGTCCCGTACGATAATATAGGGGTTTTGATACGACTTTTGACCAAAACTCATACGACTTTCTGAGACTGTGGGATGACTTTTGACTCCAAAAAGGAATTTTGCTTCAAATTTTGCAATTTTTAAGTTTTCAGTTTCAGATTGTTTGCAAATTTTTATGTCCAGGTTTGAAGATTTGTGTGATAGTTCGTCTCAAGTAACCAAGTAGATATCAAGCACGCAAAATAGAAAGCAAGAGAAGAAAGAAATCATCTAAAAATAATGAACAAGGGCAAAAGCAACCTTGCGCATGAATAAGCAATAGTGACTTATTGTGCTAATCCCTAGAAATGCTACTTGTGTATGTTCTCAAAAGTTTTTCAATAATGTACAGTCCTAGAAAATGAAAAATTTGGCCTCGCTAGGGTTTTTAGTAATGGTTTGACTCTGCAAATTTTGTGATCTCAAGAGGGTTAACTCCAATCCAGGCACATTGAGGTTTCAACATAGTCTGAGAATTTAATCAATCAGGAGTTGCTAGGGAGATCTGAAAATCCAACAAGAGACCACACCTGTGAATATTTCCTTCACAAGGACATTTATATAGCGGCTGTTGCTACCATGATGAAAATGGCTATTACTGCTTGAGGTTTCATCCACGTGGTTGACCCAATTAAGGGAATGTCCACTATGGTTAACCCTCTCCAAAGGTGACTCACAAAAGATACCACATGGAGACTTGGTCCAGATCCAAGAATTTGGGTTTCTAATACTATCCAATAAGGAAGTAGAGCATAGTCCCCCTAGCCTTATCACTTTTACCCAAACATAGTAGATAGATTAATCCGACAAGTTAAGACTAAAATTATCTCACTAAGATTTGTGATGTCAACAACTATGGTCTATCGATCTCTCCGAAGAGAGAACGTATCAATCAAAAGTGAAGGACCAAACCTAGTAGAACGTGAGAAAATCGCAGTAACCTCCCTACCTACAAGGGGATCCTTCATCAAGAAAGGCTTCGCATGAAAAGACAAGCGAATGAAGCCCACTCTCTCAAGATCAGCCACAAATAGTATTCATAGGGCTTATTTACTATGTGTAATAGATATTAAAAAAGCAAATCTATGTTCGTTTTATGGCCCAAACTGAAGTGTGAATTATGAAAGCTAAAAAGGCACTCAAGCTTGACACAAAAGAGGTTTGTTTTATATTCGAAAATGAAGGTTTATCAGAACGAGCAGAATACTTGAGTTCCTTGCAATGCGCTTAGTAGATTTTCCCTGTTTTAGCAATTTTATTGCGCTTTCCAATCAAAAAATCAGCAAATACCAATCAGAAATAGAATATTTCAATTGTTAGGGTTAGCTATTAGTCCAAATCCAAAAAATAAATTTGGAAAATTGCCTGAAATTTTGAAACAACAATTGAATTTTGGTGCCAAAACTCGTACAACAATATGTTACCTCCTGTACGACAATCTAGAAACTTGTACGATAGTGGGTGTATTCCTGCATAATAATTCAACTCCCAAATGATAATAGGTACACCCTGGCACGAGTCTTGAAAATCTCAACTATCATACAACACTCAGGGGGTCCTGGTATGACTTTCTGACAAAAGTCGTACGAAAAATGTACGGACAAAGAATAAAAATTGCAATTTTGAGAGAATAAGATGAAAAATTGATAGAATTTGAATTGTGATGAAATGGAAACCTGTTTCAGGGCCCCACAGTGGGCGCTAGAAATATGTGTGAAAATTGTACCTAGTTGTGGACACAACACTTCAATAAAACATTAGAGGTTAGCAAAAATTGAAATCTGTAATATAAATGAAACTAAGCTAACCAAGTGATTTACTACCTTCTAGTAGGTGTGAGTATGATGTTCTCAGATTGAAATCGAGATCAGTGACAATGCAACACCTAAACGAAGGACTTAAAAGCAGAATGATAATGAAAGCTGTATGCAAATTAATCTATTTTTTTGTATTTTCTATGCAATAGGATGAAAAACTTGATATGAATCTAATCTAGAGTGGATGAATTTGATATGCAAATTAATTTAACAATGTTATGCTATGATATGAAAATGAATGCTATGCTATGAAAAACTATGAATGATCTCACAAATCGTGTGTTGTAAGTACTTTGTTCTTCAGATGCTATTTAGCCAGAGTAATTGTGCAAATTCGAGAGATATGAGAGATTGAGAGATGTATTATGAAGAGCTAAGCCTTGTTTTTATAGAAATCCAGGGCTTTGAGAGTGCATGGGAAAAACCATAAATCACTCTTGATAAACTCAGGTTGATTTTTTAGTTAAGAAAAAATCAAAATTAATTAATTTATAAAACCATGCAAAATCATACAAAAACAACTTTTAACTCAAAATAGAGTTTAGTTCACTTTTCAACTCATAATTGAATGTTGAGTTTAAATTTAAACTTGGCTGTTGATTTCTAGTTGACTGCTTTTTGAATGTGCATGTTTTAATTATAAATTAATTTTAAAAATAAAGCGATGTATTCTCAACTTAACTTATTTATAATTTAAGAATAACTGATGCATGGGTTAATCAATTATTTTAATCAAACTTTTATTCAAAAATTATATTATTAAATTTGACAAATGGATTTAATCAATTATTCGTAGGAGATTTTGATTTATTGCCAAAATTAAATAATATAATTAGGAATAGAATAGAATTAAATTAAATTAAATAATTAAGTGGAAAAATTAAACTTAATTAATTAAATATCCAAAATATTCAATTAATTAAATTTTAGGATAAATAAGATTTATCGCCAAATAATCATTAAATTAAAAATAATTAAGATAATTAAGAATATTCAAGGAATATTCCCTGATGTAGAATTAGGATGAAATAAATTAGGGTTTTGATAACTTGATGTGCAGATGTGCCTTAGGTTAGGACTTTGATGTCAATTTTGACCGATTTGTCGATGTAGGAGGTTAATGAACCTATAGCCCATTATTGGGGTATTATAGATTCCACATTTCACATGCATCTTTATATGATCTGCAACCATATATTTGACAAAATTTCTCCTCAATGGGGTTTGATGGATGTCCACAAGATGTGATAAAGTTCTACTGCCAACCATGCTCTGATGGATGTCTATATTATGTTTTGAAGCTCCCATTTGGCATGGACAAGGATGATGGCGATAGAGGATCTGACATTGTGCTGCTCATTGCAATCTTTTTAAAAGATCTAAAACCTTTTCAATAAATCTATAACATCTTTGTCTTGTAACCGTAGTATCAGTCAGACCACATTGTTTTGATCCATTTCAAATGACCCTTCACCTGCGCTAGGAGATTGCTAGCATAGGTTTTAGAATTTATAATTACACCTACCTATTTCATTAGCTCAAGATTTCTAAAGCTGATTGTACAAATCCTTGGAATTAATTCATTTCAATCCTTGAATCAACATCTCTTTTGAAGTACTTTATCCAATAATCTGAGCATACAATAATTGCATTATATAAGATGGTTTTACAATTGGGAAAGTCTTTCACCAAAATAATTTTATACATACCCTGCAATCATGTGTTCATGAGGTGATGTTTCTTTCAGGATTTTTGTCAAACAATTCAAGTATATCCTTAGCATCCACTTTTTGGCAAAGAAAACCCATGACTTATTGTCCATGTCAAGTGTTGGAGATGATGTATTCAAATATTGTAAGACCATCCTTGACGAACCAACCTTGATTATATTGGGTGATCATTTCATTGTGTTCCTTGAGATGGAATTTGCATGAGGCAATCTGTCAAATAATTCATGTGTATGCTCTCTAATCTACATTTGTTTGAAAGTTTGAAAGCCTCTTTAACAAATCAATTTTGTGCAGAGCTAGTAATCATATTTGAAATCATGAATCTAAAATCCTTTTTTGTGTGCACTAATTTCGAAACTATCAACTAATTTCCTGAACAAGGTAACACTGTAAAGTATTGCCTCACTATCCTTGTGTAACATTTTATATGACCTAGGTACCACAAAAGTTTAAAGTGTTTCATATCTCGATAGCCAATCCTTCGGAGAATATTTTGGCACAATTGTGAGAAGTGTGGTCAAATGTTCTGAGCTTAGCATATCCTTAGCTTTCACTATGTTGGAAAGATCACATATTGCCACACTTCCAGATTTCTTCCTATGTATAGCATTAAGTTGGCTCCATAGCTTCCATGTACATCATCTTGAATGTTTCCAATTTGCATCCAAAAGGTAATTGTAACATTGGATGGTTAATGAATCCATCATAAACACATAATTTTTTAGGGATTGCTTAACCTGTCCAAGATAAGAAATCTTTTCAATTTACCTTTTTGAAACACTCTCATTAACCTCTTTTTTTATTTATATTTATATTTTAATTTTGAAATTAAAAGAGGTTAATGAATCAATGAGAAATACATGTTTTTGGACGATTCATTAACCTCTAACTTTTTTGGGTTATTGAATCAATTAAAAATATGTATTTTTGGGGCTCCAATTAACCTTTTATAACTTTTTACTCAGACATGATTTCAAAAATTTGAAATGCGGGATGGAGCTGGAAGACAAACGAAGACCTTGAAAACTTAAAACTGGCTAAACTTTGTCAATTGATTGGTCATTTTTAAGATGAAAGCTTGACATTTTATTGCTTTCTTGTAACTGAAAATGATAAGATTTTGGAATTTTGATACATGAAGACCCTAGAAAATATAAATAATTATATAGTGACGTAGGGGCAGGGCAGATACAAGCAGAATCAAGCAGAATTGAGTCCACTTGAATTCACAACCAAGCCCTTGCTCAGAGTTACACAATGGAAGAAATATAATATCACATGAAAGCAATGAAATCACAATGGATAAGAGACAATCAATTGGTAGCAACAATAGAGAATTATATTATTTCTTTCAACATGCCCGGCTGTGAGGCCTTCCGGGTTTCGACCTTATACAATGAGAATTATCAAATCAGAACTGTAGCTTGCATCCTATCTTTTTATTAAATTATATATCTTGATAATCCTTCCTAAATCTCTCTCATGATCTCCTCTTTATTCCCTACTACATCAATCTAGACTCCTTATATAGCCAGCTAAGCCACAGGTCGGCCAGTCAGCCATTTAATTACAATATAGGTCCAGTTTGGAAGATTTAAACCAAAAATAATGCTAGAATGAATATATATTGATGCACCTTTGGATTTAGGTCCTTACATGACCCAAGAACATGCCTTTAAGGGTGAAAGGTCAAATTTTATCACATGGAACATCGCAAGAAGAAACACCACACGTTTCACCCGAAAACTGGCAGAAATAGGTCCTGAGGCAAAACAGACATAACTTTTTATTCATAATGAATTAACGCTTGCGCTCTTGGGAAATGATATTAATTTAGGTCCTATAAAACTCATTAAGATAAAAAAGGCTGATTCCTTATGGATCAAGGTTTCCAACATGAACAATCAGCACCAAAATTGCAGTAACGGCTCGGACCCAAAATTGGTAGAAAATAGGTCCCGTGCCAAAATGGCCATAACTTTTGACTCATAATGAATTATGAGCTGAGCCTTTAAGAAATGATATTAAATTAGGTCCTCTTTAAGGCCCTAAGTGTGCAAGATATTATTTTTTAAGGATCAAGGTCACCACGGTGCGCAATCAGCCCTAAAACTGCAGGAAAATACTACTCTGACAACAAGAAAACAACTCTAACTTTCAAACTGTCCATCCAATCTTTATGTGCTCATAGGAGAAGGTTCCCAAATAGGTCCTCAACATAATGTAAGCTTCACACACCATGAAACCAACAAATACAACAATTATAAAGAAAACAATAGCAAACAGGTACAAAAATCAGGAAATATTTTTGGTTGATGCAAGATTGCTCCAAGACCCAAGATGTTCTTGCATCAGACACCTGGGGTAAATAAAGAACTAATGTCCACATCAGGAACTGCTCATATTTTGACCTGAATCATAAAGATCCAACTCAACTTGTGTAATCCATGAACTGTCTTCAACTGGCTTGTCTTTTCACTGAACTAGATATTCCATGTAGTCTTTTCCTCTTGTAGTCTTGCTCACTCTTTCATTCAAGATCTTCTCAATACTGCCTCTATTCTTCTTAGGATAATTTGGATCATCTTCTATCTCATCATTTGATTCAAAGTACTCAAATATATTAGAAATATTAAATATAGGTGATATATCCATGTCCTCTGGTAATTCTACTTCATAAGCATTTCCACTATCAAACTTCTTCAGAATCTTACAAGGTCCAAATTTCTTCATTTTCAGCTTGTTGTAGGTACCAATTGGAAATCTATTCTTTTTCAAATGAATCATAACTTCATCTCCAACTTCAAAAGATTTATGTCTCCTTCTCTTATTTTCTCTCTGTTTATATTTCAGATTACTGTCCTCCAAATTCTTTTTAACTTCATCATGCAAAGTTCTCATGTATTCTACAAAATGATCAGCTTCAACACTTCTTCTAGTTTCAGTAGGTAAATCTCTCAACTCTATGGTTCCCTTAGGATGAAATCTAGTAACAATCTCAAATGGTGTCCTCTTCGTACTTCTATTCACCGAATTATTATATGCAAACTCTTCTTGTGCCAAAATCAAGTCCCAATTAGCAGGCTTATTTCCAACTAAACATCTCAACAAGTTTCCCAAACTTCTATTCACAACTTCAAGTCTGTCCATCTGTCTGAAGGTGAAATGTAGAACTAAACTTCAATTCTGTATTCATCTTCTTCCAAAGTGTTCTCCAAAAGTAACCAGTAAACTTAGTATCTTTGTTTGAAACAATAGATTTAGGCAAACCATGCAATCTTACCACTTCCTTGAAGAATAATTCAGCTACATGTAATGCATCAGATGTCTTCTTACAAGGTATGAAATGAGCCATCTTTGAAAATCTATCAACCACTACCAAAATGGAATCATTACCTCTCTGAGTTCTAGGCAATCCAAGAACAAAGTCCATACTCACATCTTCCCAAGGTCTATCAGGTACAGGCAAAGGTGTATACAATCCCAAATTCTGACTAGTTCCTTTTGCTACTTGACAAACTCTACAACTTCTAACCATTCTCTGTACATCTCTCTAAATCTATGGCCAAAAGTATCTTTCTGAAATCAAATTCATAGTCTTATCAATCCCAAAATGTCCAGCAAGTCCACCACTATGTTTCTCCTTCATTATGTTCTCTCTCATAGATCCTCTAGGTATGCACAATTAAATTCCTTTAAACAACATGTCTTCTTGAATGAAATAATCAGTCCACTTATCACTCACTGTGTGTTCCTTACAAGCTTTCCAAGGCTCTGCAAAATCAATGTCAGTCTCATACAAATGTTTCAAATCATCAAAACCAAGTACCTCAACTCTCATCTCTGTCAGCAAACTTCTTCTTCGGCTCAAGGCATCAGCAACCTTATTTGACTGTCCACTCTTATGCTTCAATGAAAATCAAGTATTATGTTCTTTCATTTCTCTTGTAAATGTTTTATCATCAAACAAGCATACTCTGACTATAGTATAGTGACCTTCATCAAACTTCTCTACCAAAGGCAATAACACTTGTTTCTTTCCATCCATCCAAATAGTATATTGATTCAATCTACCATCATGCAAAGCTTTCCTATCATACTGCCAAGGTCTACCCAAAAGAATATGAAAACAATCCATAGGCATAATATCACACAAGACTTCATCATGATAATTCCCAATTTTGAATTTAACAAGGCATTGTTCACTTACAAGTAGTTTATGCTCCTTCTGGATCCAAGCAATATGGTAAGGCTTAGGATGTTTCAATCTCTGCAACTGCAATTTGTTAACCAGCTCTTCAGATGCCAAATTATCAGAACTTCCACTATCAATGATTACCTTGCAACATTTATCAACGATCTTACATTTGGTTTTGAACAAACTTTTCCTCAAAAAAAGTTCCTCATCAGCTTCTTCATTCCACAAGATCCTTCTTAGCATCAAGTTCTCACCATGTTCAGGTTCATTAGACATTTCCTCAACTTCTTCACAAGCCAAATTATTTCTACCATTACCTCCAGTCCTCTTTCCAGAGTTAGTACATTCAAAAGCTTTATGTCCTTCTTCACCACATTTGTAACAAGTACCTCTAAACCAAGATTTCTCTTCTCTTTTTCCATTATTGTTATTCCTAGAGTAACCAGTATAGCTACCTCTAGAGTAATTACCTCTTCTAGCAATAGGGTCATCTTCCCATCCTTTATCTTGTATTGAATTTTTAGATCTGCTACTTTCTTTATTAGATCTTCCTCTACTTCTTTGAAATATTCCACCTCTTCCTCTTTGTCTTTGATCATGTCTTTTTGTCAATCTTTCTTCAACCTTCAAAAAAAATTGGTATGCTTCTTCCACACTATCTATCTTCACATAACTAATCTCATCTTGAATTGATGTCCTTAGGCCATTCATATATCTAGCCACCTTCTCAACTTCATCATCCACATGTCCAGATTTGATATCCAATTTGTAAAATTCCTCAGTATAATCTTTCACACTCATGTCCTTTTGTCTCAAATTTTGCATTTTTCTCATCAGACTAACTTGGTAGTAAGCTAGAAGAAAATTATTCTTCATCTTTCCAAGCACCTTCATCCATGTCTTGATCTTTTCTTTTCCTCTCTTTTGTCTCTCAATTTGCAAATGATCCCACCAAAGAGATGCATGCCCTTTCAACTTTGTGACTGCTATCTTAACCTTCTTATTATCAGAAGTACCTTCATACTCAAAGTATTTATCCATCTCAGAGATCCAATCCAAAAGTGTATCGGTCTCAAGTCTTCCATCATAGCAAGAAAATTCAACTATAGGTCTGGAGTTAGCCTTAGACAAAACTCTCAAAAGTCTTTCCTCATCTTGTTCAACTTCAGGTACAGCATTAGGTGCTGCTTCTTCTTCTTCATCACTAACATATTCAATATGTTCTCCTCTTCTCTGGGCTGTCTCTACAACTTCAAGCCTAGTTGCAATTTGTCTCAACATATCCATGATAGCATTATCATTTCCTCTACCACAAACCATCTTGACAATCAGGTTCCAAAAAGATCATAACCTTCTGCAAGTTATAGGTCAGATCTCAGATCCACCACCCTACAACCAATCCAATAAAATTCTCCATGATCCAATCCACAAGAAAGAACTCGCTCTAATATCACTTGATGCAGGGGTAGGGCAGATACAAGCAGAATTGAGTCCACTTGAATCTACAACCAAGCCCTTGCTCAGAGTTACACAACAGAAGCAATATAATATCACATGAAAGAAATGAAATCACAATGGATAAGAGACAATCAACTGGCAGCAACAATAGAGAATTATATTATTTCTTTCAACATGCCCGACTATGAGGCCTTCCAGGTTTCAGCCTTATATAATGAAAATTATCAAATCAAAATTGTAGCTTGCATCCTATCTTTTTCTTCAATGATATATCTTGATAATCCTTCCTAAATATCTCTCATGATCTCCTCTTGATGCCCTACTACATCAATCTAGACTCTTTATATAGCCTGCTAAGCCACAGGTCGGCCAGTCAGGCATTTAATTACAATATAGGTCCAGTCTGGAAGATTTAAACCAAAACTAATGCTAGAATGAATATAAATTGATGAAACTTTGGATTTAGGTCCTTACATGACCCAAGAACATTCCTTTAAGGGTGCAAGGTCAAATTTTATCACACGGAACACGGCAAGAAGAAACACCACATGTTTCACCTGAAAACTGGCAGAAATAGGTCCTAAGGAAAAATAGGCATAACTTTTATTCATAATTAATTAGGTCTTGCAATCTCAGGAAATGATATTACTTTGGGTCCTCTAAAACTCATTAAGAGTGAAAAGGCTGATTCCTTATGGATCAAGGTCTCCAACATGAACAATCAGCACCAAAACTGCAGTAACGGCTTGGACCCAAAACTGGCAGAAAATAGGTCCCGTGCCAAAATGGCCATAACTTTTGACTCATAATGAATTAGGAGTTGCGCCTTTGGGAAATGATAGTAAATTAGGTCCTCTTTAAGGCCATAAGTGCACAAGATATTATTTTTTAATGATCAAGGTCGCCACGGTGCGCAATCAGCCCCAAAACTGCAGGAAAATATTGCTCTGACAACAAGAAAACAACTCTAACTTTCAAATTGTCCATCCAGTCTTTATGTGCTCATAGGAGAAGGTTCCCAAATAGGTCCTCAACATAATGTAAGCTTCACACACCATGAAACCAAAAAATACAACAATTATAAAGAAAACAACAGCAAAGAGATACAGAAATCAGGAAATGTTTTTGGTTGATGCAAGATTGCTCCAAGACCCAAGATGCTTCTGCATCATATAGGGACCATGATTCTACAAGAAAGATTTTTTTGACATAATGAAATTTTTAAAGATTTGGCTACATTTAAAACCATGGTAACATGGCCCTAGTATAAAATCAAAATACTTTTCTAGGATCTCGATTGATCAATGTAGTTAGCCACCCAAACACCAAAGAAACATTTGTTAACTTCACAGAGAACTTGGTAGACTATTTGAGAGGATAAGGGTGAATTGTCCATCTAGGTATCATCACAAGAATGAATGATCATCTAGCCATCTCTAGCTCCCCATTTCAAGCCTTTCTATAATATGGTTCTACCATCAAGGATGCTATTCCATATCCTAGACCTGCTAGGGAGCCCCTACATACTAAGGTAGTGGTAGAACCTTTCCAAATTCAGGTATTTTGTAGACATGTGATTGCACTAGTTGTCTTCATGCCTTGTTTGTTGATCCTAGGTGCCCCTGCACCACCTTACTAGCCTAGTTTTGCCAGTGGGTGATCCATGTATTCACCCATTGCCTTAGCAACCTCTGAGATCTTCTCCTATATCCTTGTCATCATAAATCCTTATGCCCTTTCTCCTCTAGGAACACACATCTCTATCTGTATCACTATCCTATCATCTTCACATTCTGATCACTCTTTGTTTATCTTCAAAAACCTCTCTACTTTATATTTGGTTTTTCACTTGAACCATTCACATCTTCTACTTGATCCTCTTGGATCTTCATCTGATCCACATCTCTTTGTGCCCCTTCATAGGATGACTCCTCCATAATGCATTCTTCTACCTTGTTCTCTTCTTGTTCCCTTTGTCCTCTTCTTCCCCAAAAAACTTCCTGCCCTGATAGGAAAACCTTCTACACTGTCATGCAAAACAACCAATAAGTGAACAGATCATGAAGATCATATGGTGAAAATTTTGCAAAATCTGTTATGTTTTCTTTTTTTGAAATTTGGTCAACGATACATTTTCTATTTAAGAGTCCCTGAGTGATTTGAATATTTCATGGTCTAGTGAGCATGATTTGTGTGTGTATTTGTAAATCTTGTATAATCTTGGAATATTTTATTATTTTTTATTATATACAAGACACTACTAATGCTTGTATGTTTACATTTTGTATATTTATAGCCCGAATAATTGCCTATGAAGAAAGTCCACACCTGGAAATATGAACCCTGAACAAAATAATGAGACAATTATGTAATTGTCCTTGGAAAAAGTGTAAGGGCTTAAAGAATCAAAGAATTCTAATCACAACAGCCCAGAGTCATTGTAGGAAACATGGTCACATTGAAGGGGGCCACAATTTTCATCGATTGGTGAATGTATATTTCCAATCGAAGGAACATGGAGGCTCGAATAACCAAGCCAAGGATAATGCTCCCATGGAAGAAGATGATCCTATGGCAAAGAACACAATTGAAGACAATGGTATTGGCGTAGCTAATAATGTGCCATAGGACATGATTGAAGAAGATGGTATTGGTGTAGCTGATCAAGATGATCATGATGATGGTACTAGCGCATCTGATAATGATGATGAAGATGGTCTTGATATACCTATACTTGAGAAGGCATATGAGCCCCTATACCAAGGCTCCCAAACAACTCTTCTCTCCACTATAGTGTTGTTGGTGAACTTGAAGGTTATGAATGGTTTATCCAATGTAGCAATGTCACGTATGCTAAGGTATGCCATTTTTTTCATCTTTAATGTTAGCATACCATTACTATTCATTATATTAACAATTCATATTTGTTGTTTTAGGTTGATAGGTGAGTTTTTGTTACCACCATCAAACATTTTGCCTTGTTTGTATCAAGAATTATCTACCATTATGAATCAAATTGGAATGAAGTATCACACAATACATGCATGTCCCAATGATCACATTCTATATCATAAAGAACATGAATTTGCAACAAAATGCCCTGATTGTCATATTAATAGATATCGGTTAGATCAAATAACAAAAAAGGTGCCTCACAAGGTTCTTCAGTACATTCCCATTATTCCACATCTTCAACGATTATTTAGGTGCACTAGCTTGGCACAATTTATGGATTACCATGCACACAATAGAATTCAAGATGACATTATGTGAATTCCTGCAGATGGTTCTGTATTTAAAGACATAGAAACAACATGGCCACACTTTAAAGAACCTCATAATCTCAAGCTTTTATTGGCAGTAGATGGTGTTAATCCATTTAGAGATATGAGATCTATTTACTCAATGTAGCCTATTTTTTTATTAACAATAAAATTCCTCCTTGGATGTCCATAAAGAGGGAGCACATAATATTTTCAATGATTGTACCAGGTATTTTTTCATTTAGTAGTTATGTAAATTAATTTATAAACACCACATCAAGATGGTCATAATAATTATGTAATATTTTTGTTGATTCAACTAAGTAAGCACCAAGTTAAAGATATGAACGTGTATATTGAGCCCCTTATCAAGGATTTGTTGAATTTATGGAATGGAGTCACTATGTATGACATCTCTAGACAATAGGAAAAAGGAAATTTTAATTCCATGCAATGCTTGTATAGACAATACATGATGCCCCTGGGCTAACTCATTTTTGCAGTCTGTTATATATTATTAAGGTCACGTATTTTTGGTATGTTATAGTGCTTACACATTATTGTTGTATGTTTAAGTTATGCATGATAATTGTACATGATCCAATTGTACAGTATCTTTTAGGTCTTTAGACAAAGGGTAAATTAGCATGTCCAATTTGTGGTCCGGAGATGAAATCTCATCATTTAAGAAGTTTAGGAAAGTAGGTGCTCGATGAGTTTAGGCACTTTCTCCACAATAATCATAAGTATCGAATTATCAAAAAACATATTTTTAATGGAAAAGAAGAGACAACATCAAGGCCACGAAGAATGACACCTCATCTATGGAAGTTGGAATATAATAGACTAAATCACCGAGGTAATGTCATTCCATTTGAAAATTTTTATTTGAAATTTATATTTTGATATTGTCTTTTATTTATTAATGATGTAATTGATGCTCATGAAGGTCGTCAAAGAATCAATGACCAACTTCCTAAAGGAATAACAAGTTATCCTATTCAATTTAGTAGGTTTTCGTACTACAAGGATCTCCCAATCATGCATTTGTTTGATGGTATGCATATTGGAAAGAATGTAATAGAGACACTATAAAAAATATTGGATGGAAGGTGTGACAAATAAAAAATTGACAAAATTTGTAATAACATTCATGAATCCACTCATGCACTAAAAAATTTCATTGAATCAAATAGCAATGAAGACAACATAAATACAAGTGCCCTTCCTTGGTTATTAATTGAGCAACAAAGTGATGCATTAAAAGAAGTCATAAAAAAAACAAAATTTCCAACATGATTTGCTACAAATATAAGGATTCTTGTATCAAAGAAAGATGATTTTGGGCCAGGGTTGAAAACACATGATTAGCATACCTTCGTTAAGGTAAGTCACGTTCTCTATTTATAGTATATTTGTAAAATTGCATGTACTTTTTATTGTATTATTTTATAATATATTGAAAAGATCTTTTTTTTAATTATTGTAGTACGTCCTACCTCTATCCCTCCCACACCAATTTGACAATAGTGTTAAACAAGTTATATACGATCTTGGAGAATACATGAGGTTAGAAGTATTATTTCTTAGACTTGTACAAATATTATATTTATGACTTTCTTTACTTTTTATGTAATTTATTGTATATTTTTTTCAAAAATCTTGTTTATATGTTCTTGCGAGTTGAATCTCTTTTAGGTGGTTATCATCTAAAGAAATTGATAAAAAAAGATATAAAATATTGGAAGAGAAAAATTTCCCAGCTTATGTGTGAAATGAAAAAGTGTCTACCTCCAACTTTTTTCAATGCTCAAGAACACTACCTCATACATCAGTTGAGGAGATTGAATTGTGTGGACCTGTACAAACTAGGTCAATGTGGATGGTTGAGAGGCACCTAAAATTTATGAAGGGTTTGGTTCAAAAAAGAGCACGTCCTAAGGGTTCTCTGGTGGAGGGATATATGGTATACTAGACCATGGTGTACATTAGTGAATATCTTCCCAAGTTTGTAGCAAATATCCATGTAGATCGCATTTGGGATCCTAACTCTATTAACAAATTTGAAGGGGAGTACTTGATGGAGAAAGGTAGATTGAGGAAAGTGAGAGGTAATTATATGATGTTATTTTAGTTTATTAATTCTTATAGATCTTCAATATAAGTTGTTTCTAAGCGATCTATTTATTTTCTTTACAGTTGGTTGTGAGTGGGATGCACTATATTTGTATATTGCAAACAATCTTGATTGGATGATGGTATGGATTCAACAATCTCAAAAAAATGGTCACTCATTAACATGGGATGGTGTTGCATCATTGGTTAAACAAGCCCATCGTAATGGAGATCCCAATGTTACGCCAATGGTACTTGATCTAACATATCGTTTAAGAGGTAGAAAGGTACGTATAAGTTTACTAACCATGACCCATAAGTTTAATATCAACTCACATATCAATGCAAATAATCTTGACATGTTTAAATAATTGCATATCAAACACCACAAAGCTATGTAGTACTATGATCATAAATTTCACATTAAAAGTTAGACGACATGAAAGATTCTAGGATAAGTGCAGTCTTCAAGGTCACTAATATTTCATCTAGAAATGACATACATCCTCAACAATCTGAAAATTGATACTATGACATTTTGGATGATATATACTTGAGTGCGACTTTAATTCATTCAAATTAGTTCTATTTCTCATCAAATGGTACAGGCTACTACTGACTAAAAATGATCCAAATAGGATTGTTATTGAACATGATTGTGGATTTACAATGATTAATGAACAGTCTAACAATAGGTAAAGATAATAATCTCATTGTCTCTCTTAGGGGTAATATATCTATGCTAAAGATTACCTATTCCCATCATGAAATGCATTTAGATTGTCAACCCAAGGATGTAGACTTGAAATGGGACAACACAATTTGTGCACTAAGTTCCTCTAGGAGTCAAAACTCCTTTGCTGTAGGAAGATAAAATGCATGAAAGGAATTTATACTATTGTTGTAGGATAGTAAACACACTCAAATACTTAATGAAATTACTATAGAAATCTTGTGAAATGAATCTAGTCTATTCAACAACTCAAAACATTCACCATGTCTATCTTCTGCAAGTGTTGTAGGAACATCCACAATAATAATGTTGCAGGAATAAAACTGTAATTCTACTTGAAAGTAGGGAAAATACAAGAAGTAAATCTACTCTAACTTAATCTAATCCACCTTCCAAGTGGGCCCCCTTAGTTTGCTTCTACTAAATACCAATATAGAAAATAATCCAAAATCACTATTCCATTAAATTCTTCTTAACTGGTTACATAGCAGTAAAATAACTCATGAAGAACAGGAAAGAGAAATTTCTTCTATACTGAATACATCATTCTATATTTTCTCATTACCTAACTAAGTTGATCCAATCTCTTTATATAAGAGGACTGACACTTATTGAAAGCATAACATAAAAGTCTAAGTAAACCTTGCCAAATAAGGAGGCGGTAAAAAAACTGTGACATATTACAATTACTGCAAATAACAAAATAACAATTCTAAGAAAATATAGCAAGAATTATTTCCTAGATTCTCTAGAACAACAACTCCTTTCTAGGTGTGGCATATCCTTTGGAACCGTGTTGGATTCTTTCACCATGATTGGTCTTCTAATGCTCCTCCTTTAATGCAGTTGCACCACTCTTCGTATTGCTCCTTGTTTACCTAAAAGGTTAGTAACATTCAATACACATGAAAGTCAACATTTCAACCCCTACCCAAATGTTAGAACACAACTGAAAATAACTATATGAAGTACTGATGCAGGAGCATCTTGGGTGTAAGAGCAATCTTGCATCACCCAAAAATATTTTTGGTTTTGTTTTCAATAAGGGCTATCTTGTTGTTATTTCTTTGTTTTGGTTATGTGTTTTTGGTATTAAGGGGAGCACCCTTCATCAAGTGGTATCAAAGCAGGAGTTCCTGAGTGTGTAAATAGATTGCCGATTGTGAGGTAGTTTGCACCAAGACTATGGGTTAGGGTTTCTGTTTAAATAGATCACCGAATGTGAGGCAGTTTGCACCAGGACCGTGGTTAGGGTTTCAACAAGAAGCGCAAAAATGCCTCCATGAAGGGAACGTGGTGGAAGAGCTAGTGTTGTAACACTTGAGGTTAGGGCACTGCAGAGATAAGTGCGAGTATTGCAAGAGGAGATTCACAGAAGAATAAATCTTAATGTCAGAGATGAAAGTGAGGATGAAGCCGAAGAAGAAGATCAAGAAGGAGAAGTTGAAGTTGTGAACAGGAGGAAGAAAGACTTTTCTGAGCTATCTCGAAGATCGGGAAGAGACCTAAGATTGAGGTTGTGACATTTTCTGGAAATCTTAACCCAGAGGAATTGATCGACTGGATCAATGAATGTGAAGAATATTTTGAGTATGAAGATATTGAGTATCAAGATATTGAGGATCCTGATAGGGTCAAATTCATGAAATCCAGACTGAAAGGTCATGCAAAGATCTGGTGGAAAGAGATTCAATTAGAGCAAAATAGAAGAGGGAAAGATAAAATCACAAGATGGGATTGAATGGTAGATAAATTAAAGTGGCAATTCATCCTTATTGATTATGAGCTTGACCTACTGAGGAAAATGCAAAGTTTGAAGCAAGCGGGATGATCTGTTCAGGAGTATATAGAAGAGTTCTATCGAATCCTCATCATAACAGGACATGCGGAAGCTGATAAGGAGAAAGTTTCCCGTTACCTTAATGGGTTGAGGCTGAGCATTCAGGAAAAGTTGAATTTGGTTCAAATGAACATTATTGAAGAGGCATACCAGTTTGCCCTAAAAGTAGAGGAAAAGTTGAACAAGAAGTTTGAGAGCAGACAAAGCGGAAGAAGTCATGATGGAAGATCTAGTGGATGGTCATATGGAGATCGAAATGAAGATCTGAAAAAGCAAGATGAGGCCAGTAACAATCAGAATCAGAGAGGAGATAATTTCAATCATTTTCATGATCAGAATAATAGAGATCAGAGAGGAAGAGGAAGAGGACAAGGATCTGGAAGAGGTGGCTTCCACGAAACATGTTTTCACTGTGGAGAAGAAGGTCACAGGGCATTTGAATTTCCTCAACGCCAAGGAAGGATAGACAGGAGGAATGAAGGCTAGGCTAGAGTTGCACATGTAGATGAAGATGCCAGATCATCAAATTCTGAAGATGTTGAAAGAGGAGAAACACTGATCAACAAAAGAGTCCTATTGAGTGGTGAGAATGAACCTGAGCAAAGAAGAAGACTGTTTCGCACTAGGTGAAAGTGTGAGGGTAAGTGTTGTGATGTGATTATTGATAGTGGTAGTACTGATAATTTGGTGTTAGAAGAGATGGTCACTAAGTTGAAGCTCAAGAGGCAGAAGCATCCACATCCATATCGGGTTGCCTGGGTGTAGGATGACCACAAGGTCATGGTTTGTGAACAGTGCCTAGTAAAGTTCAAGATTGGTGGGTACCATGATGAGGTACTATGTGATATCATATCTATGGATGCATGTCATATGTTGTTGGGTAGACCATGGCAGTTTGACTGATGTGTTGTACATGATGGTTGTGCGAATACCTATTCTTTGACAAAGGATGGAGTGCGACATAAGCTAAAGCCATTGAAGGAGACTGAAGAAAAGGTATGTGGTTTCTTAGATGGTATGAGGCATGAGCATTTATGTTTTACCTTAATTCTAAAGGCTGGGAAAGAGGAAGTAGAAGATGTACCTGTAGAAGTTGTAGAATTATTGAATGAGTTTCAGGATATTGTATCCGCTAATGTTCCTGATGGATTACCACTAGTAAGAAAGATCAGTCATCAGATGGACTTGATTCCAAGAGCTAATTTTCCAGATAAGGAAGCACATAGAATGACAGTAGTAGAAAGTGAAGAGTTGAAGATAGATTTGAAGTTTAGTTCATCACATCATCCATAGATTGTATATGGAAGTAGCCCCAAAAATGCATCTGAGTTGAGAAAGATAGATAAAGGAGAAATAAGTAGTGTTGAAGCTAAGGATTTTGTAGAATATTTGAAGAACATCCATGAGGAGGTGAGGAAACACATTACCAAGATGAATGTATAGTATAAGGCTAAGGAAAATGAGAAAAGGAGGCATAAGGAATTTCAGGTTGGAGACAAAGTCATGGTTCATTTGTGAAATGAGCGATTTCTAGTTGGTACATATAACAAGCTGAAAATGAAGAAATTTGGGCCATGTAAGATACTGAAGAAGCATGATTCAAGAAATGCCTATGAGGTAGAATTACCTACTGAGCTGAATATTTCACTAGTGTTTAACATTTTATATTTGATAGAGTATCATGAAGGAGGTGTTGAAGATGAGGTTGCAGCAACACACTCAAGTATTTCAGTAACCAGTTCAGATATCAAGCAGATTGAGGACATACTGGATAGTCGTGTTGGTAGAAGCACAAGAAATGGGACATATGAAGAATATTTGGTCAAATGGAAAGGACAACTTGTTGAAGATTCATTATGGATGACAAAGGAGGAGGTTAACCATCTTGGTTTTCCTCTGCACACCTAAGTCATGACAGGGTCACTTCTCAAATTACCCCAGGTGTCTGATGCAGGAGCATCCTGGGTGTAAGAGCAATCTTGCATCACCCAAAAAATATTTTTGATTTTGTTTTCAATAAGGGCTATCTTGTTGTTATTTATCTATTTTGGTTATGTGTTTGTGGTATTAAGGGGAGCACCCTTCATCAAGTACTGTATTATATTTATAATAGTCAGCAAAACATGTCATTCAAGCTACCCATAGGCTTTGTGGCTTTAGTTATACTTAGCATAAGTTCACATAGGTATAAGTCATAAATTTTTTAGAAATGTCTATCAGAGCATAAAGAGTGTCAACAAAGTATGAAGACTATAAAAAAATTGAGACATTAATTTGTCTCATCATCTACCCCCTACTAATAGAATGCTTGTCCTCAAGCATTGTATTTCTCAGCTATGGTTCTAAAATCACTAACAATCATCTTCCCCTTCATCCCACTCCTAAAAGTGTAGTAAAATCCTCTTGTTCTTTCTAGGTGATCTCCTCAGTGCTCCTCAACCAACTGATCCAATCTAGTAGCTTTGATGTCATATAGGGGCCAAAGGAGTGTACGTGGTTGGAAGGATAAAGGCATCCACAATTCCTTTTTGACCTATCATCCCAGTTGTATATATTTAGTCACTATGTACATAGATGCTTCAAAGTTAATGGGGCTGTGTGGCTTTGCTTTCCTGAAAGCCTCTGCCAATCTGTTCCACTGACTTTTGACCCTTGAAAGAGCTCTTTGGGCTATGAAATTGGGCAATGTCTGATATTCTTTTTAGACCTTATCTCTTAATGCAAAGACTTTCTCCCTGACTTCAGGCTTCTTTTTCCCATAGGTCAAATTGAGCCAATCCCTCAAAAGGACATCAAGCTTGTGTGACTCAACCCTTAATGGCAAGGGTTCAAATTTTTTTAAGTCCCTATAATTGTTCAACTATCTATCATAGTTTGATTCATTATGCATCCATGACATCAGGGCCCTTAAGTGGATATCCCCTATATAGAGCAGAGGATTCCACTCTATTTCATGTGGGATGATAAAATTGTGCAAACATAGCTCACATGATAAATTATGTTGCCATAGAGGAAGATTTTGATATATTTCATAAAAATCTTGGGCGGTGTTGAATTCACAATCAATGCCATTCATTGTCATCATAAGTTGAAACAAAAGAAATTGTTCCTTTAAGCAGATAGCATATACCTTGGGTGGTGGTCTACAAGCTATGACCTGATCGGCTAGTTTTAGGGCCTTGTCCATTTGCTATTTTTGTTTCTTTAGTTTCTCCCTAAGAGATTCAATTTTCTCATCCTTATCAAATATCTCTTTCTGCATTTGATCTCTTTCTTATCTCCACCAGGCCTTTTGAAAAACAAAATGATTGTATAGTTTAAAGAGTACAAACTGAATTGTTTGTGAGGAAAATTTTTACAACGTAGCTTTCTTTTTCTTTTCTCTGGTAGCCTGCTGAAAGTACTCAGTGAACCATGTGGATCTATAGGGTATAATGGAGACATTGAATATACAAGGTGCCATGGATTTTTAGATTGATCATTCACAGGGGTGCTCTCTGGTGTTACATAAGGGCTTGGTTCAAGCATTACCTGACCGTCCTGCGGCATGCTACTATCAAGTTCTTGCACATTTTGAGATTCCTTCATATTTTGAGGTTCCACCCACAAAGGGGAGTCATCAGGAATATTTTCAACAGAAGGTTCTAGATTAGGTTTTGGTACTGAAACATTTTGATTTCCAGGGGAAGGTGAAGGCACTTGTCCTTGCATGCGAGGGCTTCTACATATAGTTGCCTCTTCAACCACTGCAATTTTAGTTTGGCAGGATCTTTTTGGCCTTTGTGTTGTAGGAGTTGGTGCTGTAGGAATAGACATTGCAGGGCTTGACCTTTTTCTTTTGTTTATTTTAACTGCAGGGTTTTGAATTTCATCTTCTAAATCAGGGGTTTCTCCAACTTTCTATTTTCCTTTCTTCATGGAAGAAGTATGTATATCACTCTCTGGAGTGGGCTCAGAAGACTTGTTTTCTTGGGGAAATTTTGGTTCTTTTCCCTTTTCAGTTGTTTCTTCACTAGGCCTAGAAGACTCTACTTCATTCCCTAGAGGTTGAGCAAGATGGTTAACTTGGGGCTGCAAGGTTTTAAACTAAACAAGTTCTACCCAGGACATGGGAGAGACATCCCTAAGGGATTTTTCAACCAAAAGCTTTATTAGGGCATGGTGGCTTATGGAATTTGCATTACCTTTTTGTGTTTCCTTGGCACCAATGCTTAACATATTATAGAGAAAATTAGGAACATTAACCTACAGATTAGGCCTTAAACAACTAAGCAATTTGAAATGGTGGGCATGCAAGTTTGAAAATATTCCTTCACAAGTTAAATACCTAATAATGTGGTTAGCCAATTCTGGAAATAGTGGAGGAAGAGACAACCTCTTGCATCCTTGCTTAGTGATTTCAAGCAGAGGATCACCCGGTCGGGAGAATTGAGCTCGAGATGACCTGACATCATGCTCATTAGGATAGTGCTCTACAATGACTAGTAACCCAGTGACTTCTACAATTCTTTCCTTAGTAGAAACAATTGTTAAAACCCACATAGTTGCTTGTCCCTCTTCAAAAGTGCCCATAAATTTTGCTGCAACCTCATCGTTAAATTCTATCAACTGAAGGAAATACCTCAACCAGCCGCATGCATTAAATTTGTGAACTGCTTCAACATCTTCCAGTAAAATACCATGGACGATTGGTTCATGTCTCTGTAATTGTCCACCCATCTTAATAATGCCTAGTCTTCAATTTTTCTGCTCCCCAATTCACTGCTAATCTTTGGTCTTTTACACTTTGCAAATACCTTCTTGAAATCCCAATTGTTATTCTTGAAAATACTAATTTTTTCACTTACATTACCTTCATTATGCTTGACATGAACTATAATAATGGAATTGATTATAGAGGACATCAGAACCTTAAGTGGGAGTTATCTCATAATTTAATTATGGTCCTTTCGAGTCATGTCAAGCTCAAAAAATTAGAATTTGAAAGTACAACAGATACCATATGATTAAAAGAATTAATAGAGTGTAGCCTAAGTACAACATTGATGTGACGAGGATGTGACTAGGGTACCTTAGGAATAACACTTGGAAGTTATTACACTTCTCCTACCCCCTACAAAATTTTGACAAGTGTCCTCACTTGATAAATTTAGCATGAGAATGGGAAACTAGCTTAACGCATATATCATACATGTAATGCAGTACTATATATAATTATTCAAACCTGTGCGCTAAAAATGAGAAAAGAGTTAAAAAGTTGTACCTAGCAATTTTTTATCATACACATGAATGCAAGCTAATGAGAGCGTCAAGTCCGGTAGTCGCATAAAAGTGATGACATGTTGTTTTATTGAAAACATTAAAAATAAAAATTGTGGGTGACATGGTTGATGAGTGGGTGGTAGGTAGAGAGATGAGATGAGTTGAAAAGAAGAAGAGAGAATGTGAATGACGAAGTATACCTCATATTAAATGAAGTTTTATTATAGGTGGTTTCGAAGGCATGTTATGGTGAGGCTGCAGGAAGAAGGCTTTCACCTTCTACTGTAGGAATTGTTTCTTGAGATGTTGTTAAACTTTGTGTGCTGAACTGCTGCAAGAATTCTTCCTTGGTTTGGGGCTTGTGGTACAGGCACAAATGGTATCCATTGACAAGCAGCTTAAAGTGGACTGGGTCAAGTGTGGTTAGTTGGACTACTCCATTGTCAAAGACATATTGAATTTCATATGGTCCCAACCATCTAGTCTATAGCTTTCCTGGATTCTCCTTGAAGGGAGAATCATACAATAGAGCCCAATCACCTACTTGAAAGTGCTTATTTTTTATGTGTGAATCATGCCACCTCTTCCTTTGGTTCTAGATCATCTCTTTTCTTTCCAATGCTGATTTTCACATCTCATCTAGGGAAATAATGTGGAGTAGGTGCTCTGATTGTGCTACAGGAAGATTGATGTTCAACTCTAGGGTTGTGCGTAATGTTTTGTGTTCAAATTCTATAGGCAACATTGCTACCTTTCCATACACAAATTCAAATGGCATGAACCTTGTTGTGGTCTTCCATGTTGTAGGGTAAGCCCAAACTACTTCAACTAACTAGATACTCCAATCTTTGCGATGCAATTGCACTGTCTTTGTTAATATTGCCTCTATTTCCCTATTTGTCACCTCAGCTTGTCCATTCGCCTGCGAATGATAAGGACTAGACTTTCTATGCCTTATGCTATACTCCTTCATTAGCTCAGTAATCAGGTTTGAAGTGAATTGTGCTCCTTGATTTGTTACTAATTCTCTTGGAACTCCATAATGGGTAAAAATCTCCTCATACAAGAATTTGGCTACTTTTTGATCTCTTGCAGTCTGCATTGCTTTCACTTCCACCCACTTTGTTAGATAATCTGTGCATACCAGGATATAATATTTTCCATTTTATGGAGGATCAATTGGTCCTATGAAGTCCATACCCCATTTATCAAAGGGTTTCATCACCACTTGTGGATTAAGTGGCATCTCATCTGATTTGGTTGGGCATCCAATCCTTTGGCATTTATCACATTTCTTTGTATAACTAGCTGCATCTTTGTGTAGTGTTGGCCAATAATATCCTATTGTTAAGATTTTTAGGGTTGTTCTCTTTGCTGCAAAGTGACCTCCACAGGGCTCATCATGAAAAGCATGGAGTATGTCATTTATTTCATCTTCTCTCACACATCTCCTCATGATCTGATCTAGTCCAGTGTAAAAGAGATTGTTGTCTATCCATGAGAATTGGAAGCTTTTCTCTGCAATCATTTTCCTGTCCTTCTAAGAAAAATGTGGGAGCATCTTATTTTCTGCAAGATAATTGGCTATGTCTGTATACCATGGCTTTTTGATTGCTATGTGGAACAAGTGTTCGTCTTGAAATGTATCTTTAACCTGAGTGGTGTCTTCATCAACATTTTGTAGTCAAGACAAGTAGTCAACAACTACATTTATCTTCCTTGGCTTATCAATAATTGTTATATCAAATTCTTGCAATAGTAAAAACCATCTTCTCAGTTTGCCTGTTATAGCACATTTGTTCATCAAATATTTTATTGCTGAGTGATCAATGTGAACAAAAAAGAGATATCCTATAACATAGTGTCAAAATTTGTTCAATGCATAAACTACAGCTACGAGTTCCTTTTCAGTAATTGTGTAGTTTAATTCAGGGCCATGGAGGCTTTTGTTGAAATAGTAAATTGCATTCTCAAGGTTAGTAGGCTTTTTTCCTAGCACAACACCTATGGCATAATCTGATGCATCTATATGGATGTGGAATGGAATAGACCAATCTGGTCCTTTGAGGACTGGTGCAGTTGTTGGGAGTTTCTTTAGCTATAAGAAGGACTCATTACATGCTTGTGTCCATATAAATTCAGCTTCTTTTGTAAGAAGTGTGTACATAGGGCTAGCAATTTGACTGAAATTCTGAATGAAGCGTCTATAGTATCCAACATGTCCTAAGAAAGATCTTACATCTTTTTGTTTAGTAGGGATAGGTAATGTGAGTATTATCTCAACTTTAGTTGGGTCCACTTGAATTCTAGCTACTGAAATGAAATTCCCAAGTACCACTCCTTCCTGCATCATCATAAAGCATTTCTTACTATTAAGGGATAGATTATATTCCTTACATCGGATTAGCACCTTTTTCAAGATTTTTCAAAGCCTCTTCAAATGTCACTCCAAATTCTATAAAGTCATTCATATATCTCCATACAATCATGTGATATGTCAGCAAAAATACTAATTACATCTCTTTGAAATGTTGTTGGAGCATTACACAGCCCAAATGGCAGAACATAGTAGGCAAATGTTCCCCATAGACATGTAAATGTAGTCTTTTCCTAGTCCTTTGGAGAAATACTTATCTTATTATAGCCACTGTATCCATCAAGAAAGGAAAAAAATTTCTTACCAGCCAAAGTGTCAAGTACTTGGTCAATGAATGGTAATGGGAAGTGATCTTTCTTGGTAGCTTTGTTTAACTCTCTGCAATCTACACAAATCTTCCATTTCCCCCCTTTTTGGGTACTATAACTAGACGTGATACCCATTTACTGTCAGATATAGGATATATGAAACTAGTATCTAGTAATTTTTGTAACTCAGTTTTGACTATCTCTCTTAGTGTTGGATTAATCCTTCTCTGAGGTTGGCAGAGTGGTAGACTTCCTTCATTGATGTATATCCTGTGAGTACAGAGTGTGGGGCTTAGTCCTTTCATATCTCTGTAGTCCCATGAAAAATATTTTTTGTGCTTTTGTAGGATCTTTGTTAACTATTCCAGCTGTTTGGAAGGTAGTTTGTTATTGACATGAAGATTATGACCTTTGAACAACTCAATAGTAGTTGTACTTCAGATATGGGACTTGTATCTACTTCATAGGGTAATAGCTGATGGATAATGTTTGGGTCTTTGGGAAAAGCACAATTCTCAACATGGTCCTCATATGTAATTAACTCCAATACAAAGCTTTCAGATACATCCTTGATCACAACACAGTCATTATTAAGAATACTTTGAATTATTGCATCCTCCTCTTGCAGCTTTAGGAAGGTCTTCCTATGGAGCATCATGAGCTGAACTACAGAGTTCAACTCTTCTTCTCCATCTTCTAAATTTGGCCATATAGGTGTGCTTAAATCTGGTTGGGGCTGAGCTAGAGGGTACAAGGTGAGTTTCTTAGTTGCTTGCCCATCTGATATGGTCATTTTCCCTGATCTACAACTAATGTTTGCATCATTTTTTGCTAACCATGGACATCCTAAGATGACAAGGTAACAAACAAGATTGACCTTTGGTGATAGAATCATAAAATCTGCAAGATACTCCCAAGAATATAGAGTGATGATTATGTCTTCTATCATCCCATCAAGAGTGACAGTAGAACTATCTGCTAGTTGCATGATTATTGGGGTACCCCGTAATCCTTCTATGCTAAGTTTGTTCATAGTATCCTTAGTCATTACATTGATGGTAACACCTAAGTCAATTAATAAATTTTTAATAGACTAACCATTAATGATGATGTTCACAATTGGACTCCCTGGATCAGAATATTTAGGAATGACCAGTTTTCCTAACATGATATCATCCAATTGTCCTATAACATGAACTATTGTAGGATCATTTTTGTTTCTCTAGGGATTTTTAAGGCAAGATTCATTGATTTCTTTTCCATAAATAGGGACATCCTTGATAGCTTGGAATAAGGGAATCTAGACATTCATGTTCTTCAATTGGTCAAGGATATCGAATGGTTGATCTTCTTTTGGT
Organism: Chamaecyparis obtusa; assembly: GCA_027943335.1. Lineage (NCBI taxonomy): Eukaryota > Viridiplantae > Streptophyta > Pinopsida > Cupressales > Cupressaceae > Chamaecyparis > Chamaecyparis obtusa. Next base: position 1,345,059 of record BSBK01003472.1, on the reverse strand, counting down.
ATGGGCTTGTCCATGTTGAGCCTCTGAGGAAATGGTGGTTTAACTGATGTATGAACATTGGCTAAGTTGGAAACATTCTCTGGGACAATAATATTTGGCAAATCATTCTCTGGAATCAGTACTGATGTTGTAGGAAGGACTGGCACTTTAGTGATAAGAGGTGGTTTAGGTGTTGGCAAAGTAGTACCTGATCTTAAATGTATATCAACTATATCAAGTGCATAGGTAGGGTACTACTAAGCATCAGTAGCATATATTTTATGTTGTGGTTGTTGACTGTTGGGATTCAGTTATGGTTGAGAAGGTAACTAAGTTTTCTTTTAAGGACCTATATTTGCAAGTGGTGGCATTATTGTAGGTATATTTGTTGGAGGTAGTAAAGGTGGATATCTAGGATTTGAATTAGGCCATTGCTGAGGTCCTCTCCAATGGTTAGTAGGTTGCCAATTCCCTTGTGGTTGTTTCCATTGGTTTGGAAATTGTGGCCATTGGGGCTGTTGTGGAGGATACCATTGATTCTGTTGGTCATTTGGCCAAGCATTATTCCAACTGGGTTGATTATACTATGGAGGACTTTGTACATTCTAGTTTTTCCACTGACTATTATAAGGATTTGAAATTTGTAATGGGTCTTGAGGCATACCTTGTCTCATGGCCCAGAGCCAATGTTGAGCAACAAAGAACAATTGCTCATCCTCTCCTTCTATCTTTAAGTATTCAGTTGGAAGATGTTGACTCTCAATATTTGTGACCAATTTTCACTGACAATCTTTCTTTTGCTTGCGGCAATGAGGATAGTATTCAACTAGCTGTGCCTCAGTGTCTGTATGTTTCTTCTTGGAAGTCATCATGTCCAAGTGTGTAGTGACATCATTTATGATGTCTTGCTTGAAGTTTGACAATAGGTTTGAAATCTCCATCTTTGAAATACCAGAGCCACTTCCTTTAGCCATTGTTGAATGAAATCCTCTTCCTTTATTCACTGCTGCTCTAGAATAGTTCAGACAAATCTTTTGAAGGTCATCCTAGGAAGATTGAGATATATCTCCTCCATCCATGAGGTCCAATGCTTCAAGACAGTTTTCATTCACCCCACTTAGAAAAATCAGCTTTTGTGACTCCTCCTGCAATGCATGTTGAGGATTCTTTTGTAGATTAAATAAGAAGTGTGATATGTAGTCCTCTAATGTCTCATCTTCCCATTGTGACATTCAAAAAATGTGATCTCCTTTTGAATCACCCCCCTTGCAGTATTCCTTATACTTCCTTAGAAACAAATCTCTCATTTCATCCCAATTTTCTACTACATTTTCTCCTAAGCCCATGAACCATTTTAGAGCTGACTCCTTCAATGTCGCTAGAAACAACTTAAGCTTGTGACTCTCAGTATTATAGTCAAAACTTTGACACAGTATGTCAAAATTGAGCAAAAAGGTGTCAGGATCCTCTGTAACGAGGCCATAGAACTTTGGTAGTTCTGAAGTAGGTATATTCTTGAGGTTAGGATTGTTGATAAGAATTTGAATAGGAAATGGAAATGTAGGAGCTGCCATTAGTGGAGGTGTGGGATATTGAAACTGTGGCTGGAAAGTATTGTTGATTGGAAGGTTCTAGATAGCAGGTGGTCCTGGATTGGGATTATTATGGAAGCTAGATAATATTTCTACAAAAGGACAGATGTCAAATGTTTCATGAGTGTCTTCTTATGTTGAAGATGATGTTGCAAACTTAGGGCTTGCATCAAGAAATGGTAACTAAATTTTTTCAAATTCTTCTTTCAGTTTAACAGGTTCTTTTGGAAGAAATCTACAATGAACATATCACCTTCTTCGATGCATGCAAGTATGTTGATGACTTTTGAAGCAAGATCAAAACTTCTCGGTACTAACTAAAAAAAAAACTAGAAACTAATCTGAAAAATAAATGACTCATTAAGGTTCCTAGTTCGACACCTGTATATGTGACTGAATGTGACCTCTAAATCAGGCACAACACAACATGGTCATTATTCACTTGATAGAATTTGGGAGAGAGTATGAAGATCTCAATCCAAATTCCATGGTGAGGTGACCTGTTGCCTCCTATGTGAATGGGGTGTTTGAATACTCTCAGAACGAGAGCCAATAGCCGGGAGACCAATTCAACAATGGAGGATTTCCAAAAAGCAATAAATATGAGCAAGAATGCAATTAAGCTAAGATGAAGTGCAATTTAATCTAAGAGCTTGAAAATAAAGATGAGATGCAACTTAATATAAGAACTTGAAACAAATATGATATTAAACTAAGAACAAATAAGCAAATTTAGTCTAAAATGTGATGCAAAGATTATACTAATAATGAGATATTAATCTAATAAATGCAATAAAAGGCTTTGAAAATAATGAATCAAATGAGACTTTAAAAATGCCTATAGTGTAGATGCTCTCAAAAATTGCTCTCCCTAATGAAGAAAAAGAGCCCAAATAAATAGAAGAGCCAAGAGGAGGAGGAAGAATTTCTTGATTCGAAACTCCTGACCCTTCATATCCCTTTTGGGACAAATAAGCATGAATTACTTTATTAAAAGAATGGAAAATGCCACATGAGGACCTTTCGAATATCTCAAATTATTAATTCAAGAAAAGGTGTCCATTCAAATAACAAGCAATTAATTAATTCCTTTTTATGTGTATTAGCCAAAGGGGGTGGTTTGCTTTAATTTAATTTAAAGCACATAGAACTTTACAATTAAATTAATGTATCATAGAGATAATTTAGCTAATAAAGTCAAAGAGACTTAGGAATTAATTTTAGTGTTTGATTATTGCAAATTAGGGTTTTTGCAACTGACATCAAGTCAAGTAGAGCCAGGTAGGAGAGAAAATTGCCTAGTGACATAGGACTTTGATGACATAGAAAATTGAAGAAATGCACCAAAATTGATTAAAATGATTAGGTGCCAATTTTGGGGTATTACAACACCATCCCCGACAACGGTGCCAAAAATGAACAGTCTCACAATAGGTAAAGATAATCATGTCATTGTCTCTCTTAGGGGTAATATATCTATGCTAAGGATTACCTATTCGCATCATGAAATGCATTTAGATTGTCAACCCAGGGATGTAGACTTGAAATGGGATAGCACAGTTTGTGCTCTAAGTTCATCTAGGAGTCAAAACACCTTTGCTCCAGGAAGATAAAATACATGAAAGGAATCTATGTTATTGCTACAGGATAGTAAAAACACTCAAATACTTAATGAAATTACTATAGAAATCTTGTGAAATGAATCTAGTATGTTCAACAACTCAAAACATTCACCATGTCTATCTTCTACAAGTGCTGCAGGAACATCCACAGTAATAATGTTGCAGGAATAAAATAGTAATTCTACTTGAAAGCAGGGAAAATATAGGAAGTAAATATACTCTAAATTAATCTAATCCACCTTCCAAGTGGGCCCCCTTGGTTGGCTTCTACTAAAGACTAACACATAAAATAATCCAAAATCACTCTTCCATTAAATTCTTCTTAACTAGTTACATAGCAGTAAAATAACTCATGAAGAATAGAAAAGAAAAATTTCTTCTATACTGAATACATCATTCTATATTTTCTCATTACCTAACTAAGTCGATCTAATCCCTTTATATAAGAGGACTGACTCTTATTGAAATCATAATGTAAAATTCTGAGTAAACCTTGCCAAGTAAGGAGGCGGTAAAACAACCATGACATATTACAATTACTACAAATAACAAAATAACAATTCTGAGGAAATATATCAAGACTTATTTCCTATATTCTCTGGAACAATAGCTCCTTTCTAGGTGCAGCATATCCTTTAGAACCATCCTGGATTCTTCTACCATGACTAGTCTTCTAACGCTCCTCCTTCAATGCGGTTGCACCACTCTTCATATTGCTCCTTGTTTACCTTAAAGGTTAGTAACATTCGGTACACATATGCAAGTCAACATTTCAAGCCCTACTCAAATGTTAGAATATAGCTTAAAATAACTATATGAAGTAGTGCATTATATTTATAATTGTCAGCAAAACATGTCATTCAAGCTACCCATAGGCTTTGTGGCTTTAGTTATACTTAGCATAGGTTCACATAGGTATAAGTCATAAATATTTTAGAAATGTCTATCAGAGCATAAAGAGTGTCAATAAAGTATGAAGACTATTACAAAATTGAGACATTAATTTGTCTCATCAATTAATACAAGGTCATTTGAGCTAGTTGGAGATGAGCCCTATGTTCTTCCAAGCCAATGTGAGCCAGTATTTTACTTTGACATTCCACATAAATCAGGTTGGTCATTTGTTGTTAGACATAATCCAAGAGGAAGGACGGTAAAGTATGATGTGATGAAAGAAGATATTAAAGAATCAAAAGATGAAGTAAATGATGATCATTAATGACTGTTACACAATGAAGAAGAAGAAGAAGAAGAAGAAAATGATGATGATTCTGGTGATGCTAACAATGATGATTCTGGTGATGCTGACGATGATGGTGATGATGGTGATGATCGTGATCATGGTGATGAAGATGGTGTTGATCAAGGCGATGATGGTCATGATGATGATGGTCATTGTTGCCAGCCAAATAAATTTCCAACCTTCCTTTGTGCAACAATTTTCGCCTATGTAAAAGTTCAAATTGTAAATTGAAGCTTGAACCTTGAACTTGAATCCGTCGGTTCAAAGTTCAAAGTTCAAAACACATTCACCTAAAAAGTGTCATGTAAAATAATTTTCACATTGAAGTCTACGTAGTTCGGTCGTGGTTGTGTTTTCTTTTGTCATTGGTAAATTGAATCTTAAACTTTGAACCCCTCATTCATGGTTCAAAGTTCATATTTCAATATGCACTTTAAAACTTTGTATTGAAATTTCTCATGTCAAAGATTTAGTGTCATGGTTCACAAAATTCCAAGCTTGTCTTAAATGTCATAGGGCCCACCACAGTTGTAACGTGCGTGCATAAATCAAAGCATCATGAATCTTGTACTTTGAACTCTTTTTTATAGTTCAAGGATTAGATTTCGAGATGTAATAATACTGAAGTAAAGAAGCTGCGAACCAAAACTTGGCATACTAACATTGAAATGATTGATGGGACCCAAAGAATGATGCTAGCTCAGCTCAACTAATTTCTTTACCAAAATGGAGCGTGCATAATAGGTTGTTAGCAGTTATTGCAGTTGATGAGTCTAATTATTGACTCAATTTTGTGGTGATCTTTATGTTTTGTTGATACTCTGAAAAACATTTCCAAGACATTTTATTACTTATACTTATGTGAACCTATGCCAAGTATAGCTAAAGCCACAAAATCTAAGGGGTAGTCTGAATGACATGTTTTGCTAACTATTATAAATATAATGTAGTATTTCATATAATTATTTCAAGTTGTGTTCTAACATCTAAGTAAGAGTTGAAATGTTGACTTGCATATGCGTACTGAATGTACTAACCTTTCAGGTAAACACAGAGTGGTGTGAAGAGTGGCACATCTACATTGAAGAAGGGAGTTAGAAGACCAACCATGGTGAGAGAATTCAACATGATTCTGATGGTGGTGCCAGGATTTGAAGGAGTTGTTGTTCCAAAAAATATAGGGAATTAGTCTTGCTACATTTCCTCAAAACTGTTATTCTATTGACAATAGTAATTGTATCATGTTATGGTTGTTTTATCTCCTCCGTATGTGGCAAGATTTTATGAGACTTTTCTGTTATGTTTTCAATAAGTGTCAATCCTTGATATAAAGGGATTTGGACTGATTTAGGAGGCAATGGAGAAAGATAGAATTATGTACTCAATATAGTGAAAGTTGCTTTGTTTTTGTTATTCATGAATTATTCAGTTATGATGTAACCAGTTAAGAAGAATTTAATGGAAGAGTGATTTTGGATTATTTCTTGTGTTGAGTAGTTAGCAAAAGCCAACCAAGGGGGCCCACTTGGGAGGTGGATTAGATTAAGTAGGAATAGATTTACTTTCTATACTTTTCATGTTTTCAAATAGAGCTATTGTTTACTCTTGCAACATTATATATATGGTTGTTCCTGTAGCATTTGCAGAGACAAGTATAGTGAATGTTTTGAGTGTTAGACAAACTTAGATTCATTTCATAAGTTTTCTGCAATAATTCCATTCAATAGTCAAGTGTGTTTACTTTCTTGTAGCAATAGTATAGATTCCTTTTATGCATTTTATCTTCCTGCAACATAAGTGTTTTGACTCCTAAAGGAACTTAGTGCACAAAATGTGTTGTTCCATTTCAAGTCCACGTCCCTGGGTTGACAATCTAAATTCATTTCATGATGGGAATAGGTAATCTGTAGTGTAGATATATTACCCATGAGAGAGACAATGACATGATTATCTCTCCCTATTGTGAGACTGTTCATTTTTGGCACCGATTTCGGGGATGGTGTCAAACTAGGAACCTCAAAAGAGTCATTTATTGTTCAGATTAGTTTCCTTTTTTTAGTTAATACCAAGAAGTTGTGAGCTTTCTTCACAAGTCATCAACTTAATTGCATGCATTGAAGAAGACGAGATGCTCATGGTAGATTTATTCCAAAGGAGCCTGTTAAAATAAAAGAAGAATTTGAAGAGCTTGAATTACCATTTCTTGATGCCAGTCTTGAGTTTGTTGCATCATCTTCAACAAAAGAGGAAGAAACCCAAGAAACATTTGACCTCTATCCTTTTGAAGAAATATTGGCTAGTTTTCATAATAATAATCCTACTCCAGGACCACCTGTTGCTAAAAAGCCTCCAGTCAAAAATACTTTCCCACCGCAGTTTCAATATCCAACACCTCCAGTCATGGAAGCTCCTACATTTCCATTTCCAATTCCAAGTCTTATTAACAATCCAAACCTCACGAACATACCTGCTTCAGCACTTCCAAAGTTCTATGGACTTGTTACGGAAGATCCTGACACCTTTTTGTTTGAGTTTGACATACTATGTCAAAGTTTTGACTATAATACTGATAGTCATAAGCTTAAGTTATTCCCAGCAACACTAAAGGAGTCAACCCTCAAATGGTTCATGGGCTTAGGAGCTAATGCAATAGCTGATTGGGATGGAATGAGAGATTTGTTTCTAAAGAATTATAAAGACTACTGCAAGGGAAGTGATTCAAAAGGAGATGACATATTCTGTATGTCACAAAGGGAAGAAGAGACATTAGAAGACTACATATCACGCTTCTTATTTAGTCTACAAAAGAACCCGCAACATGCATTACAGAAGGATTCACAGAAGCTGATTTTTGTAAGAGGAGTGAATGAAAACTATCTTGAAGATCTAGACCTTATGGCCAGAGATGATATATCTCAGTCCTCCTGGGATGACCTTAAGAAGATTTGTATGAACTATTCTAGAGCAGCGGTCAAGAAAGGAAGAGGATTTTGCTCAGCACTAACCAAAGGGAGTGGCTCTGGTATTTCAAAGATGGAGATTTCAAACCTATTGACATACTTCAAGAAAGACATCATAAATGATGTTGCTACACACCTGGACACTATGACCGCCAAGAAGAAACATGCAGATGCAAAGGTGTAGCTGGTAGAATACTATCCTCATTGCCACAAAAAAAAGAAGGATTGTCAGTGAAAATTGGTCACAAACCTGAAGAACTAGCATCTTCCAACTAAGTACTTGAAGATAGAAGGAGAGAACGAGCAAGTATTCTTTGTTTCTCAATGCCAACCATGGGCCACAAGACAAGGTGTGCCTCAAGACCCATTACAAACTTCAAGTCCATATAATAGTCAGTGGCAAAACCAGAATGTCCAAAGTCCTACATAGTATAATCAACCCACTTGGAATAATGCTTGGTCAAATAATCAACAAAATCAATGGTATCCTCCACAGCAACCCCAATGGTCACAATATCTAAACCAATGGCAACAACCACAAGGAAATTGGCAGCCCACTAACCAGTGGAGAGGACCTCAGCAATGGTCTAACCCAAATCCTAGATATCAACCTCTACCACCTCCAACAAATATGCCTACAATAATGCCACCACCTCCAAATGCAGGACCACAAAAGAAGATGCAATTACCTACTCAACCTCAACCAAATCCAAATAGTCAATAGCCACAACAAAAAATGTATGCTACTGATGCTCAACAGTACCCTTCCTATGAACTTGATATAGCTAATATACACCTAAGCTCAAGTACTACCTTGCCAACACCTAAACCACTCCTTATCACTGAAGTGCCAAACCTTCCTGCAGCAGCAATACCAATACCAGAGAATGATTTTCCAAATACTGTTGCATCAGAAAATGTTTCCAACTTAGCTAATGTTCAAACATCAGTTAAACCACCTTTTCCTCAGAGGCTCAGCATGGAGAAACCCATACCAAAAGAAGATCAACCATTTGATATCATTGACCAACTTAAGAATATGCATGTCCAGATTCCCCTGTTTCAAGTAATAAAAGATGTTCCAGTTTATGGAAAAGCAATAAAAGAAGCTTGTCTTAAAAATCCTGGGAGAAAGAAAAGGGATCCTCCAACAGTTCATGTTTTAGGACAATTAGCTGATATCATGCTAGGAAAACTAGTGATACCAAAATATTCAGATCCAGGGAGTCTGGTTGTGAATATCATCATTAATGGCCAGTCTATCAAAATGCATTAATAGACTTAGGTGTTGCCATTAATGTAATGACTAAGGATACTATGAACAAGCTGAGTATTGAAGGGTTGAGAGCTACTCCAACAATATTACAATTAGCAGATAGCTCCACTGTTACTCCTGATGGAATGATAGAAGATATAATAGTTGCCTTAGATTCTTGGGAGTACCCAACTAATTTCATGATCCTTTCACCAAAAGTGAACCTTGTTGGTTACCCTATTATTATAGGATGTCCATGGCTAGCAACAGCTGATGAAAACATAAGTTGTAGATCAGGGAACATGACAATTTTAAATGGGCAAGCCACTAAGAAATTAGCATTGTATCCTCTAGCTCAACTGCAACTAGATTTGAGTACAACTATATGGCCAAACTTAGGAGATGGGGAAGAAGAACTAAATTCTATGGTTCAGCTCATGATGTTACATAGGCAATCCTTTCTAAAGGTACAAGAGGAGGATGAAGTCAATCAGAGCATTCTTAACAATGACTATGTTGTAATCAAAGATGTGTCTGAGAGTTCTGTCTTAGAGTTAAGTACATATGAAGATAATCTTGAGGATTGTGTATTACCTTTAGAACCTAATATTATCCACCAGTTGCTACCTAGTGAAGTAACCACAAGTCCTATACCTAAAGTATCCATGCTTGACCTTACAACTATTATTGATCTTTCCAAAGGTCATAATCTCCATGTGAATAACAAGTTGCCTCCAGAACAAATGGAACAACTCACTAAATTTCTGCAAACACATGAGAAAGCCTTTGCATGGGATTATGGGGACATGAAGGGATTAAGCCCAACATTATGTACTCATAGGATATATATCAATGAAGGTAGCCTACCCCTTTGCCAACCTCAAAGAAGGATTAATCTAGCATTAAGGGAGATAGTTAAAATAGAATTGAAAAAGTTACTAGATGCTAGCTTTATATATCCTATATATGACAGTAAGTGGGTATCACCTTTGGTTATAGTACCTAAAAAGGGAGGCAAATGGAGGATTTTTTTAGATTACAGGGAGTTAAATAAAGCTACCAAGAAAGATCACTACCCACTACCATTCATTGACCAAGTACTTGATACTTTGGTTGGTAAGAAGTATTTTTCCTTTCTTGATGGATATAGTGGCTATAATTAGATAACTATTACTCTAGAGGACCAGGAGAAGACTACATTCACATGTCCATGGGGGACATATGCATATTTAGTTCTACCTTTTGGATTGTTTAATGCTCCAGCAATGTTTCAAAGAGCTGTAATTAGTATTTTTGCTGACATATCACATGATTGTATGGAGATATATATGGATGACTTTATAGCATTTGGAGTAACATTTGATGAGGCTTTGAAGAATCTTGAAAAGGTACTAATCAGGTGTAAGGGTCATAATCTATCCCTTAATAGTGAGAAATGCTTTATGATGATGTAGGAAGGAGCGGTACTTGGGCATTTCATTTCAGCAGAAGGAATTCAAGTGGACCCAGCTAAAGTAGAGGTAATACTTACACTACCTAACCCTACTAAACAAAAATATGTAAGATATTTTCTAGGACATGCTGGATACTATAGACGCTTTATTCAAAATTTCAGTCAAATTGCTAGCCCTATGTATACACTACTTACCAAAGAAGCTGAATTTAAGTGGACACAAGCATGTCATGAGTCCTTCTTCTAGCTAAAGAAACTCCTAACCACTGCACCAATCCTCAAAGGACCAAATTGGTCTATTCCATTCCACATCCATACAGATGCATCTGATTATGCCATAGGTGTTGTGCTGGGACAAAAGTCTACTAACCTTGAGAATGTAATTTACTATATCAGTAAAAGCCTCCATGGCCCTGAATTGAACTACACAGTTATTGAAAAGGAACTCTTAGCTATAGTTTATGCATTGAACAAATTCTAACATTATGTCACAGGCTATCTTATTTTTTTTCACACTGATCACTCTACAATAAAATATTTGATGAACAAACCTGCTATAATAGGTAGATTGGTAAGATGACTCTTACTATTGCAGGAATTTGATATAACAATTGTTGATAAGCTAGGGAAGGCCAATGTAGTTGCTGACTACTTTTCTAGACTACAAAATGTTGATGAAGACACTACTCAGGTTGAAGATACATTTCCAGATGAACACCTATTCCAAATAGCAATCAAGAACCCATGGTATGGAGACATAGCCAATTATCTAGTAGCAAATAAGATGCCCTCACATTTTTCTCAGAAAGACAAGAAAAAGCTTGCAAAGAAAAGTTTTCAATTTTCATGATAGATAACAATCTATTTTACACTGGTCCAGATCAAATTATGAGAAGATGTGTGAGAGAAGATGAAGTCTATGATATCCTCCATGCTTGTCATGATGAGCCTTGTGGAGGTCACTTTGCAGCAAAGTGAACAACCCTAAAAATCTTAACCACAGGATATTATTGGCCTTAATTACACAAAGATTCAACCAGTTATAAAAAAAAATGTGATAAATGTTAGAGGATGGGCTGACCAACAATATCAAATGAGATGCCACTCAATCCACAAGTAGTAATAACACCTTTTGACAAGTGGGGTATGGACTTCATTGGTCCAATTGATCCACCATCTAATGGAAAATCCTACATCTTGGTTTGTATAGATTACCTGACAAAGTGGGTGGAAGTGAAAGCTATGAGGAATGCAAGGGATGAAAAAGTAGCTAAATTTATGTATAAAGAAATATTTACCAAATATGGAGTCCCTAGAGAGCTTATCATAGACCAAGGAGCATAGTTCACATCAAACCTAATCACAGAGCTAATGAAGGAATATAGCATAAGGCATCAGAAGTCTTGTCCTTATCATCTGCAAGCCAACAGATAGGCAAAGGTGACAAACAGAGAAATATAGACAATACTAACAAAGATAGTACAGTTGCATCGCAAGGATTGGAGCAGCTGATTACCAAAAGTAGTCTAGGCTTACCGTACCATATGGAAGACACCAATAGGTTTCACACTATTTGAATTGATGTATGGGAAAGTGGCAATGTTGCCCATAGAATTTGAACACAAAACATTGTGCACAACACTTGAGCTAAACATCAATCTTCCTGCAGCACAAGCAGAACGTCTCCTCCATCTTAACTCCTTGGATGAAATGCACAAGTCAGCATTAGAAAGAACAAAACTAATATAGAACCAAAGGAAAAGATGGCATGATTCACATATCAAGAATAAGCAATTTCAAGTAGGAGATTGGGCTTTATTATATGATTCTAGATACAAGGAGAACCCAAGAAAGCTGCAAACCAAATGGCTCAGACCTTATGAAATTCAACATGTCTTTGATAATGGAGCAGTTCAGCTAACCACACTTGATCCAGTACATTTTAAGCTTCTAGTCAATGGACACTGCTTGCATCTATATCATAAGCCTCAAACCAAAGAAGAATTCTTACAACAATTCAATATGTCCGGTTTAACAAACTCCCACGAAACAGTTCCTGCAGCAAAAGGTGAAAGCCTTCTTCCTGCAGCCTCACCATGACACGCTTTTTCTAAGCATTCATAATAAAACTTCATTTAATGAGGTATATTCATTCATTCATTTTTCTATATTCTTCTCACCAACTCATCTCATTTCTATATCTACCATCCACCCAACTTCCATGTCACCCACAATTTCTCTTTTCAAATGCTTTCAATAAAATGCCACATCAGCAATCTTAAGCAGCCGTTGGAATCAACACTCTCATCAACTCACATTCATGTATGATAATTCATAGCTAGGTAAAACTTTCTAACTCTTTATTTATTTTTAGCACATGGGTTTAATTAATTATATCTAGTACTGCATTAAATATATAATATAAGCACTAAGCCAGTTTCCCAACCTCGTGCCAAATTTAACAAGTGAGGACACTTGTTCAACTTTCATAGGGGGCAGGGGAAGTGTACTCACTTCCAAGTGTCATTCTTAGACTATCCTTGTCATACCCCTGTCACATCATTATTGTACTTAGGCTATGTTCCATTAATTTTTAAATCCTTCGCACATTTCCCCATACTTTAAAATTTTGATTTCTTGAACTTGACATGACTTCAAAATGATCATAATTAATCTATGAGGTAACTCGCACTAAAGATATTGATGTCTTCTAAAATAAATGCCATTATTATAGTTCGTGTCAAGTGAAACAAAGGCAATGCAAGTGAAAATATCGACATTTTTCAAGAATCACAATTGCATTTCAAAAGAGGGAATTTGCAGAAGAACTGAAAGTTTAGCAGTGGGTTGGAGAGCTAAGAATTTAGAAATTGGGAACTATTAAGATGGGTGGACATTTACAGAGACATGAACTAGTCATTCATGGTATTTTGCTGGCGGATGTTGAGGCAGTCTGCAGGTTCAATGCATGCGGATGGCATGGTTATTTTCTACAGCTGATAGAGTTTAATGAGGAGGTTGCTGCAGAATTCATGGGTACATTTGAAGAAGGACAAACAATAGTATGGGGATTGATAGTTGTGGCCACTGAAGAGAGAATTACAGAAGTTACAAGATTACTAGTGGTGGGTGAACATTATCTAAATGAGCATGACGCTAGATCATCTCATGCTCAATTTTCTAGGCTGGGTGATCCTCTGCTTGAAATTACTAAGTAGGGGTGCAATAGATTTTCCCTTCCTTAGCCATTTCCAAAACTGGCCATGCACATCATTAGGTATTTAACTTGTGAGGGGAGATTTACAAACCTACATGCTCACCATTTTAAGCTGCTTAGCTATATCATACATAATCTTCAGGTTAATATTCCCAATTTTCTTTATAATATGCTAAGTATTGGTGCCAAGGAGACTCAAAGAGGAAATACAAACTCTATTAGTCACCATGCCCTAATAAAGCTTTTAGTAGAAAGATCTCTTAGGGATGTTTCCCCAATGTCATGGGCAGAATTTTTCCAAACTAAAACTTTGCAACCTCAAGAAAATCATGTGGCCCAACCTCTAGATGATGCAATAGAATCTTTCAACCCTACTGAAGAAATAGTTGTGAAAGAAAAATAATAGATTATCACCAAAAAACCAACCCCCTAAACCTACTCCAGAGAGTAGTGTACCCACTTCTTCCTCAAGAAAAGGAAAGCATAAAGTTAGGAAAAAAATCCCTAACTTAGAAGGAGAAATTTCAAACCCTGCAATCCAAATCAATAAAAGGAAATGGTTGAGTCCTATAGTAACTACTCCTATAGCATCTATTCCTATAGTACATAAAGCAAAAAGGTCTCACTAGCCTAAGATTGTAGTGGTTGAAGAGGCAGTTGTGCGTAGAAGTCCTCGAATAAGAGGACAAGTGACCCCACCTTCTCCTCAAAAACTAGATGTTCCATCACCAACACCGGCTAAAGAGCCCTCTATTGAAGTTATTCCTGATGACTCTCCTTCCCAAGCAGAATCCCAACACATGGAGGAAACTCCTAATAAGAAAGGACCTAGCAGTAGCATGCCTCAGAATGATGGAGTGCCTATGCCAAACCCTAAAGTAATACAAGAAAACATTCCTGAGAATGTTCAATCTACTTCTCAGCACCTTGTGTATTCTAATGTGTCCATTATACCTTACCAATCATCATGGTTCACTGATTTCTTCTAGCAGATTGTTAAGGAGAAGAAAAAGAAAGCCCAAATGTAAGAGTTCCCTCCATCAACGATTCAGTCTGTCCTCTTTCATATGTATAATCATTTTACCTTTCAGAAAACATGGTGGAAGTAGGAAAGGAATCAAATGCAAAGGGAATTTTTTGAGAAGGATGAAGAAATTGAATCTCTCAAAGAGCAGTTAAAGAAATAGAAAGAGAAAATGAATAAGGCCTTGAAACTAGCTGACCAGGTGATAGCTTGTAGACCACCACCTAGAATATATGTTATTTGCTTAAAGGTGTAATTTCTTTTGTTCCAACTTATGATGACAATGAAGGACATTGATTGCGAACTCAAAATGGCCCAAGAATTCTATAGTTTGTATCAGACTTTTCCAACATGGCAACAAAATCTGTTATGTAAGTTTTATCTACACAATTTTGTTATTCCGCATGAAACAAAGTGGAATCCCCTGCTCTATATAGGAAACATTCACCTAAGGGATTTACTATCATGGATGCATAACAAGACAAATTATGATAGAAAGATGAACACCTACAAGGAACTAGAGAAATTCGAGCCTCTGCCATTAAGGGCTGAGTCACATAAATCAGATGTTCTTTTGAGGGATTGGCTCAATTTGACATATGGGAGACAAAAGATAGAAATTAGGGAGAAAGTGTTTACATTAAGGGATAAAGTTTACAGAGACTATCAGACACTACCCAATTTTACAGCCTAAAGAGCTCTTTTAGGGGTCAGAAATAGGTGGAACAGGATGCCAGAAGCTTTCAAGAAAGTAGAGCCACATAGCCCCATTAATTATGAAGTAGTTGTCAGCAAAGTGACTAATTACATGAAGTTGGGATGACAGTCTAGAAGGGAATTATGGATGCCCTTATCATTCCATCCACCTACACTCCTTTGGCCATTATATGACATCAGTGCTTCTAGGTTGGATTTGTTGGTTGAGGAACATTAAGGAAATCACTTGGAGCACACAAGGGGGTTCTACTACACTTTCAGAAGTGGAAAGAAGGGAAAGACTACTGTTGGAGATTTCAGGATAATTGTAAGGAGATACAATTCTTGAGGACAAGCATTCTGTTAGTAGGGGGCATATGATGAGTCTAATTATTGACTCAATTTTGTTGTGATCTTTATGCTTTGTTGATACTCTTACAAACATTTCCAAGACATTTTATTACTTATACTTATGTGAAACTATGCCAAGTATAGCTAAAGCCACAAAATCTAAGGGGTAGTCTAAATGACATGTTTTGCTAACTATTATAAATATAATGCAGTATTTCATATAATTATTTCAAGCTATGTTCTAACATCTAAGTAAGAGTTGAAATGTTGACTTGCATATGCGTACTGAATGTACTAACCTTTCAGGTAAACATAGAGTGGTGTGAAGAGTGATGCATCTACATTGAAGAAGGGAGTTAGAAGACCAACCATGGTGAGAGAATTCAACACGATTCTGATGGTGAAGTCAGGATTTGAAGGAGATGTTGTTCCAGAAAATATAGGGAATTAGTCTTGCTACATTTCCTCAGAACTATTATTCTATTGACAGCGGTAATTGTATCATGTTATGGTTGTTTTATCTCCTCTGTATGTGGTGAGATTTTATGAGACTTTTTTGTTATGTTTTCAATAAGTGTTTATCCTTGATATAAAGGGATTTGGACTGATTTAGGAGTCAATGGAGAAAGATAGAATTATGTGCTCAGTATAGTGAAAGTTGCTCTATTTTTATTCTTCATAAATTATTCAGTTGTGATGTAACCAGTTAAGAAGAATTTAATGGAAGAGTGATTTTGGATTATTTCTTGTGTTGAGTAGTTAGCAAAAGCCAACCAAGGGGGCCCACTTGGGAGGTGGATTAGATTAAGTAGGAATAGATTTACTTTCTATACTTTTCCTATTTTCAAATAGAGCTACTATTTACTCCTGCAGCATTATATATGTGGTTGTTCCTGCAACATTTGCAGAGACAAGTATAGTGAATGTTTTGAGTGTTAGACAAACTTAGATTCATTTCATAAGTTTTCTGCAGCAATTCCATTCAATATTCAAGTGTGTTTACTTTCCTGCAGCAATAGTATAGATTCCTTTTATGCATTTTATCTTCCTATAGCATAAGTGTTTTGACTCCTAAAGGAACTTAGTGCACAAATTGTGATGTCCCATTTCAAGTCCACATCCCTGGGTTGATAATCTAAATGCATTTCATGATGGGAATAGGTAATCCATAGTGTAGATATATTACCCATGAGAGAGACAATGACATGATTATCTCTACCTATTGTGAGACTGTTCAGCGGTGACAAAATTTATTGCATGGTAGTCATCTTGAGTTGATGGGAATTGAGGTGAAGTGTGTATATTTATTTTCCCTCCCCTTTTGCATTTTCATTTTGTCTTGTTTATCTTCTGGAGGTGTCTTGGAGAAGTGAGGTAAATTATTAGAAAGTAGAAAAATAGTGAGTTTCACAACAACCTTGGTTCTATGTTTCCTTTAGATTCTTCATTTTTAAAAGCAAAGCGCTGGGTTCTTTTCTTCGTTTCATCCAAGTGTTCATAGGAATTTTTGCCAAGTTTTATTCCATCATGTCTTCTTCCAAAGTAAAGTTCGTAAAGGAGAATAAATTTTCTCCTATCAGTAGTTGTCTACCTAAAATGAGAGACACAGTGATAGTGGATGATGGCATTAGGGAAATTGTGCAAAGATTGAGAAAAATAGAAGATGAGGCCATAGCTACCAAGATTGTAGAGAGTGGTCTGCTTGAAGCTGTTGGTTTTCTTGAAGTAATTCCATGCCCAAAATTAGTTATGGAATGCCAAAATAGGTATAATAGGGTTGATAGATGCATCAATATGGGAAGTGATGAGGTTCTGGTGCATATAAACAGAGAAGTAATAATGACTACATTTAAGATTCAATCAGATGAGGTTTATGGAGATTGGAATATTGAAAAAGCCATGGCATATTTTGACAAAAACAAGAAGGAATATAGAAATAACATAGCTAGGGATTGGCTATTAAACCCAGAAAAAGGAGGTTCCCTCTTACCTAGGCCTCTTAGGAAGGACCATTTGTTCAGAGAAGTAAGAGATATAACAGTAGTGTTAAACTGAGTAAAAGGTAACCTCATAGATACCAACCGGGAGGATTGGATGTACATTTTTGTGCAAGCTATTTTAGATGTGGGCAATGTCATTGATTGGGCTAAGATTATAGCAGAATAGTTGCATGAGAGTTTATCTCAGCAAGCTTTGATTTCAAATTTCTATATGTCTTCATATCTCTTTTACATCCTTGCTATCTATAGAATCTGGGATGGTCTACCACATGAGGAATGAAACTGTAGTATGACAATTTATGAATATCATCCCCTATTGTAGAAAAGAATAAATCCTATAGGTTTTAAGAAGGTACAAGATACCTTTATGTCCAAACTAGTTTTTGAGTTGAGAGTAAAACCTAGTTGCAGGATATCTGAAGAAGCCATGGAATTCATTAAGATTTATGGTAGCTTTTATATTCAATTCCCTACTTTTACCTATTTGAGAGTGGGAGGCTTCAGTGATGCTCCTATGAAACTTTCCAGGTACTATTTAGACAAGTGTATTTTACTGGAAGTAGGGAGACAGTTTCTAATGGTGGAAAAAAAGTACAGGGTCAAAAGAGGTATTGGTGCTTTCTTCCCACTAGAATTGGGGCATTACCGGTTCATGTTAATGCATGATTTTTCCTTCTTGATAAATGAACTAAAAGAAATGAATCTTCAGCCATACCATGCTAGAAAATATTATGATAACAAGGGTTTTATGGAGAATCATTTCAGGGTTGATGCTATGTTCCTACACCAACCAGACTTAGAGGACTTCTGGGATGATTGCATAGATGAAATTGAAGTCACAAGGAGACTATGCTCCAGGTTTTATCTAAGGAAAATTGTTACTTTAAAACATCCTTTCAACATTAAAAATATAAAAGATGAGGATGAAGGTGTATTAGAATCAGAATGCATTGGAGAAAGCACAGAGGTGGTCACCAAAAAAGTTGATTGGACTGAGGGAGAGGAAGAAGATATAAAGTCCTTAATTAAAGAGGTTTTCAAAAGAATAGAATAATGGCTCAAATCTCAAAAGAAGAAGAATCAGATGGCTCCTTCTTTGAAAACTAGAAGAAGTTTGAGAATTCCAAAGATTGAACCTTCCTCTATTTTAACTAACAAGATTGAATCATTGCTTTCTGCAAGTAACACAGATCCTCTAGAAGTCCCTAATAGTTTAGATTTAGAGCTAGTTCCTGATGACACAGTAAGGTTTACCAGGTGGAGAAGTAAAGGAAACGAGAAGGTGGGTTCAAATTTTTGCATTGTCCTTGATTCAGACACAGAAGAACCTAGTGTAAAGCATTTCAAGAGACTAAGAAGAAGCAAAGCATCAACCATAGATTCAGTATCAGTAGGAGTTAGTGGGAGTCTAGGTCAATAGGACCCAATCACTCCAAACAATCTAGGCACTGTTATCTCTTTAAATAATACAAGCCCAAAGACCCCGAACTGGCTAGATTTATCTGTAAACAAGAAGAGGAACATCATTCCTACTTCAATTCCAATTGGTGACTTGGTCAGTAAGTATCTTGAAAAGTCCCCAAGGATGAAGAAGTCGAAGACATAATCTATGAAAGATGTAGACCCAAATACAAGTCATTGGGTTGTCGAGATATTCAACCCTAATTCTAGTAAGGCCAGTGCTGAGGTCATTGAACATGATTTCAATGTAGAGAAAATAGACTTAGGAGTGGCTTCCAAGGTGACAGATTTGAAGATTTCAAATTCTACAAACAAGAAGACCAATCAATGAGTACTAAAGGATGCATAAGACAAAGCAAAACTGAAGCAAGCTTTGTGTGAGATGGCCAAATATATTCAACAGTTGCAGAACCTTATTCCTTAGCCTTTGGAAATGTTTCCTTTGAATCTAGATGTCAAGTCTCCAGATAATCATAAATTCCTCGATCAAGTACACAGAGAGAGATCTCTATCTAAAGCATTTTACAGTTGGATGGAAGAGGTCAGTGAGAAGGTCACCAGTTTTGTGCAGGCTTATGAAGATATCACCAAGAGATCTTCCTCTCTGGCAGTTGTTGTTGAAGCTAATATTAAACTCTCGAAAGTAAAGAGAGATGTCTTGGAGATAGAGATAACTAATCTGGATGAAGCCTTTGTCTATGGTATAGATAAGTTTTTAACTAAGAAAGTAATACCTGATGTTGATGCCAGTTCATTATTTGTTGCCAAGGTTAATAAAGAATGGAAGTGTACTCTCTTTGATCAAGGTATTGAGGAATCCAGTCAAATCCTAAAGATGATTGCTTATGTTGAAGAGGTACTTAGTAATCATGTTGATTGTCTCTACAAGTTGTCTAAGAGTGAAGTTAAGGTTGGGATTGATGTAGCAAAAATGAAGGAATCCTTCGAATAAAAGGCATAGGGGTTGAAAGATGCTAAAGAAATGGTAGCTCATGATTTCTCAATTATAGCTTGGGTGCAATCACTAACGATTCTCCATGATGAATAGATAAACACACTGGAGACTAAGCTGGAACAGTTACAAAACTATAAGTGTATCTAGGAACAAAGGCTCGATTTGGTTTCTCCACCGAACCAAGTGATGTTGGAGAGATTCACAGCTACTTTTGACGAGTGGACTACCACACACAAAGCATCTAATGCTACCACCAGTGCAGATGCTGAGAAAAGTTAATCAGTTAATTAGTCTTTGAATGGACAACTTCCAAGTGGTTTAGGGTGTTAGTTTCATTTTCCTTGAATATACTTTAGTTACAAAACTGATCAAAGCCCTACGTGGCTATATATTAATTTTTGAGTGACCTCACAAGGGTCGGTTCTCTGGTTACAGAAAAACTTAGTTATTTTTGATATTTTATTGCAAGTACTTTTGATGAATGGTTTAATTTTGGATTGGAACATATAATATGATATTAGTTGATTTATAGCATATAATAGTATCTTTCTCGGATCATTTGGTCTGATTATTACATGTATCTTAACTTTAGTTGGAATTAAATGCATGTTGCTATAATCTGTGTGTATGTTCTATGATCATTTATCCATTCTTCACTTTATTTTAGTATATGTTGGATCGATCATTCTAGGAATGCTTTCCTTGGAATCTTAGTTAGTTGGCTTAGATGAATTTGGATATTTCTTGGAGCATAAATCTTTCTATAGTCATTTTGTATGAGGAATTAAAAAAGCTTTTCTTACTTTCAGGTCAAAAGTATATTTATTCATATTGCTTTCATTCTTCTCAAATAAATAGATTATCAAGATCAATCTTTATATAAGGTAGCTTCTCCTTTAATCATAGAGAGTTTAGTCGTGAGTGACTAGCTCAACTATTGTATTGGTTTTTCTTTCTATATGGGCAAGAGGGTTTAAAGATAATTACAATTTTATTAGGAAGGAAAATTTGTATACTAACAGATTTTTGGCAACTCTACTGGGGATTCTAACGAGTATACCATAGCTTAAACCTTTTAATTTAATGATCAATTATGGTACTACTTGCTGATGTGATGCCTGATCAGCAAGAAGTTCTCCCAGTGTTACAACTTGGCCTCGACTTCATAGATACCTAAGAAGACATCATTTCTGATCTTAACGCAATGACTTGGAATCTGAGGACAAGCGGTCAATAGTATCAACAAGTGAGGTTAGTTATTCAAGAAGAAGAAGAAATTGGAGAGTGGTTAAGAGGTTTACTTATAGCTCAAGAAGTTGTTGTAGTGGATAGAGCAGTCCAAAGGCCTTGAAGGTAGGAATTTCTTTATACCTCTATTTCAATCTTGATCAGTAAGCTGGTGGAGAAGAGGTACACAAGAGGTGATAAGGTGAAAGGTTTAGTTGATGAATATTTTGAGGCACTAAAGCAGTTGAATTTCACCCCCAGTATCCCTATGAGAAGGAAGGTTCAAACTAATAGTAGATCATCTTCACCTACCAAGTTAACCTCATCTGTTTCTGGTTTTCAAGCTCTCACAATATCTGGTACATTAGTCCCATCTCTTTTTAACCCTCAACCTCTAAATTTTTATCTCCCAATCATGGCCCAGAACCAGCCTTGGGGAGCTCAGGTTGGTCCCCTTGATCTAACCAACTTTAATTTACAAGATTTGCCTAAAGGAACCAAAGATATTCTACCTAAGTTTATTGGAGATGGAAGATTTTCCCCGAGTGATCATATTAATGCATTCAATACTGCATGTAGTGTTATAGGATTTGGTTCAGAAGATGTAGCTATTCACCTTTTTGTTCAAACTTTGACTAAAGCTAATGCAGATTGGTTTATTCATTTACCCAATGGTTCTATTAGCACTTGGAATAACATGAGAACAACCTTTGAAGCTTGCTTCAAAACTGCAGATGATGAACATTCTTTATTATTGCAACTCCCATAGTTACAGAAGGAGATGCATGAACCCATGCAAGAATTTATTGCCAAGTTCAATAAAATCTTGTAGCAAATTCCAAATGCTCATCATCCCAGTAATGAGAACAAGAAGGGTTTGTTTGTAAATGCTATGCCTCCAGATATCATTTTTCATCTTAGATGAGGTAGGGTAGCAGACTTGGCAGTTGCTCAAGCATTAGCAGTAGAACTGGAAGATGATATGATAACTACTGGTAAATGGAGAAGGGAAGTACAAAATCCAAATAGTCAAGCCTCTATGTCTAGATCTTCTGATCCTGTTGTTCAAAGACTAGTCAATGACATGATCACTCTTAAAAGGCAATTACTGAAGTCTCCTCCTGTTCCATATCAAGATATTCCAAGGAGGTATGGAAACCAAGGAATAGGGAATTATGGGAAGCAATCAAATGCTTTTCCACATCAATCAAGACCACAAATTGAAGCCCCCCTTACTAAAAGTAACATGTGTATCTTTCATTTGACCGATGAGCATGATGGTGATTCTTTCCCTAAAATGGTGCGGTATAAACAAATGGAACCCAACAAAGAAACCATTGTATAAATCCCTGGCAATGAAGAGAACTCTGGAGGACCTGGTAACTCCATGAGTTACTATCTTAAGTATGAGTCTGATTCAGACTGAGGTGGTGACATTCTTATAACTTTGGAAGGACCTTCATGTTTAGTGCTTACTCACGGTCAGCAAGGTGGAAAAATTAGTAGTCACACTTCACCTCCTATCTAAGGCAAGAAAGATAAAGAACCAATGAGTCAAGAAAGTAGTAGTGCAAAGACTCCAGGAAGTGAACCAATAGGCGTAAAGATCCTAAAGAGGTTAGACTCTAAACCCACTTTTGATTTCATAGAGTTTTGTAAATCATCTAAGATTCAAATATCTCTTGCTGAATATTTGAAGTCAAATCCCAGTGAATTAGATAAGTTGGTAGCTTATGTGAAGGGTTCCTCTCTTGTTGTGTAGTCTAGTCAAATGAATACTATTTCTACTACTAAAATCCCTACAGATCCTAAGATTAAGCAGCCTGAAGTTAAAGAACCCATCATTAATTTAGAATTCCCAGGGTCCAATCATGTAATTGAGAAGCTTGAACCTTTCTATGTATCCTTATTCATCCATGGTCATAAACTCAGTAATTGCATTACTGACTCAGGAGCTTTAGATAACATCATGCCCTCCTCATTTGCAAAAGCCATTGATTTTCCTTTAACAAAAACTTTTGGTAGGTGCTACTCCATGGAATCTAAAAAATTCCCCTTGCTTAGTCAAATTAAGGATGCTCAAGTAGCATTAGCAACTTTCCCTGACAAGAGGCTTAAATTAACTATCTTGGTTGCCTACATACTAGCTAGCTATGGTATGCTCCTGAGCAAAACCTTTTGTAGAGATCTCAGGGGTGAGATCAAATTGGATTGGTCCCAGGATATCATTCCCATTGGGGACAAGAAGGTTAATTTACAACATGAGACTAAGTGTAAATATACTATTTTTCCCTCTAAAGATCCCAAGTCTCATATCTTATATCAAGAAATAGATTTTTCTAACTATTTGATCATGCCAGAAATTGATGTCATAAATGAAGAATCTGCTGCTAACAAAGAGCTTTGGACTTTGGAATTTGATGGGAGTTGTTCATGAACTGGTTCAGGTGGGGTGGTACTAATATCTCCAACTGAAGAAAAATTCTCATTTTCCTTCAAGATTGAATTTGAGAATACCAATAACACTGTAGATTATGAGGCTCTATTACTTGGGATTCAAGGAGCAAAGAAAAGGCATTAAAATGCTAAAAGTAAAAGGAGATGCTGAGTTAATTATAAAATAAGGGGAAAATATGCAGTGAGAAATGAGAGGGTGAAGCACTACAGGAATAGAGTCCGGGATGAAGTTGAAGGATTCAAAGCTTTTTCAATTGAGTCCATACCTAGAGAACTGAATTCAAAAGCAGATGCCCTAGCTGGTTCTGTAACACTACTTATTCCTCATCTTGACTTTGATAGTGATCAATTTATCATTGAGCTGGTTCTGTAACACTACTTATTCCTCATCATTGAGCTTGTTCATCAACCTAATGTACCTGATAATGCTAACTCTTGGTAGGTCTACAGTGATGATGCCCATGTGTTGTCATTCCTTCAAGGTATTGAGAAGTTTTCCTCTGTATTTTTTGAAGGGTTAGAGTTTGAGTGTCAAGAGTTTTGTGCTGATGAATAGGTTGAGAAAGGAAAGGATGTTATTCAATTAAAGGGAAATCATATTCCTAAAGGTCTTGTGACCATGGAAAACCTATTTCATTGCAAAGACTATTTTGTTGGCTAGACCAATGAGACAAAATAGGAACAATCCAGTAATTATGAGAAAGTAAATATTGGGAGTGATGAAGACCCTAAATTTGTTAACTTGGGTACATGTTGTACTCCTATGGAGAAAGTGGTATTCACAAAATTTTTGCAAGAGTTATAAGATGTGTTTGCATGGTCGTATGAATATTTGAAGGATTTTAGAAAGGGGAAGTTTCAACACCATATTCCTTTGAAGCCAGGAGCCAAACCCTTCAACTAGAAATTGAGAAATTATAACCCTAGGGTGGATGATACAATTTTTAGAGAAGTAGACAAAATGCTTAAAACTAAAATAATTTACCCAATTGATCATTCTACCTTAGTAGCGAACATAGCACCTATTTGCAAGAAAAATGGGGAAATTTGAATCTGCATTGATTTTAGGAACCTTAACTAGTCTAGTCTGAAAGACAATTTTGCTCTCCCTAATATGGACCATATTCTTCAGATGGTAGCAGGGTCTGACATGATGTCAATGCTGGATGGGTTCTCAGGGTACAACCAAATTAGTGTGGCTACTAAGGACCAACACAAAATGGCATTCACTACCCCTTGGGGTACATTTGCATATAATCAAATGCCATTTAGTTTGATCAATGCAGGGGCAATGTTCCAGTGGGCCATGAATTCTTCCTTTAGTTAATTAATGAATAAAGTGATTGTAGTGTACCTTGATGATATGATTGTTTTCTCTCATAGAAGGAAGAAGCATCCTAAACATCTGAGACTGATACCCAGAGCTATTATTGTTTTAGGCAACAAATCTTTAACTCAAACCTTCAATATATTAGCAATATAGCACCTCTTTGCCAAGGGTTGTGGAATTGGGTCAAATAATGATATTTTCCCATAGTCAAATCTATAAATGACCTCTGCTGGTTGGATCAATCAAATCAAATTTTGGTCATATAAAATGGTGTAGGGTCTAGCTCTGGTCATGTTTATATTCAAAGATAAGTTGTGTATAGCCTCCATCTGGGGAATACATTCCATTTTAGTCTTCTGTAGGTTCAATTTTTATTTCACCTTCGTAGCAATCATGACCACTAACATTACTATTGAAATGTCTAAAAGTTACTAAAAGCATTCAAACCCCACCACATGTGTGTCAATGTGCGTATTTGACCATTAATATGGTGCAGCTCCATGTTGGGGCCAGTGATATTAATTTCCACTACTGGTAGTTCCTCAAATAAGTACTTTTAAAATTTGGTTGGAGCGGCACAAGGTTTTACCTTAATAATTTAATTTCAGTTTCTCATTAGTGATTTTTTCAACTTATTTTCCATATTCCATGTTCTACTCTATAAAGACTCTAGGTTATTATTCATTTATTTAAAATTTGTAGATGTTACATTTAGTGTTGTAGACTAGTCCATCTTTGCAATTTTAGCTCCGTGGTTTAAAGTTATAAGGCATAAGCTTTCATAACTGAGATTTGAAAGTTATAGTGAGATTTTAGCTCCGTGGTCTAAAGTTATAGTGAGATTTGAAAGTTGGGATACATCATCAACTATTTTGGCCTCACTTGTAACTTCTTTCTTGACATGTTGTCTTATAGAGTTCCATTTCTAGATCTGAATTATTTTTTTCTAAGGCTAGATTAGTCTTCCCCTCCAATTCTTTATTTGCTTCTATGGGTTATCCTTCATTTGCTTCTATACCAAAAATCACATATACAAGAAGCTCCAAGGGACTAGAGCTTTAAGGAAAGGACATCCTCAGGTAGATGTTTGAGGATTATCTATTTTTTTGGTACTATCAGAATCACCTAGGATTTACACCCTCTCTTGGCACTTTGTTTTCTAGTTGAAAATGTAATGTTTGCATCTATTATGTACAATTATATCATCTGAAAAGCTCTAATAGGCTTAAAGTTTTTCTTCTACTTTGTGATCTTCTTTTATTATTGTTATATTGTTATAAGCTAGGCATGTTTGTGTATTTTCTCACATCAAACTTTTGTAAAGAGGTCTCAAGGTTAAAGATCCAATTTACGGATGATACTATTATGTTTAGTTTCTAAAAGACCAGAGGACTTATCAAACCCTAGGACCTTATTGCATAGCAAGGGCCTCCTACACATGTGGCTGATTCTAAATTCACATGGAGATTTAGAATTATTATTTGCACTTTGACATAGTTTTTGTCTAATGCTATTTCTTTGAAGTCATTTTCTTGTATTTTATGCTGATCTTACAAAAGATGTTATTCCTCTCAAGTCATTTTCTTGTATTTTATGATGATCTTATGGAGTCCTTTTTCCTGTATATAACCAATTTTCCTATTTCTGATTATTTTAGGATTCATCAATTTCCATGGAGTGATTATTTTAAGGAAGCCCCTGTTTCAGTCTAATGATTACTTTCTGATGAGTTTCAGGTCCAAGGCCCACTTATTATATGATAATGTTATGTCTAGTTTCTAATAGACCAGGGGACACCATAGACCCTGGATCTTTTTTTTTTAAGAAGGACCTTATACAGATCTATCTGATTCAAAATCTCTATGGTAGTTTGAGTATTGTCACTCATACTACTTATCACAATTTTTCTTACGCCGTTTTCTTCTGTTTCATGATTCCATTATAAAGTCCTCATGTTCCTTGATTACCTTTTACAAATGTTGCTATATTCATTTAATAATTTCTCAAGGATCAAACTTAATTATTGTAGATGCCATTATGCTTTCTAATACCCCAGGTGACTCCATGAGCCCTGGAGCCTTTTTGTGTGGTATGAAACTTTTACAGATTTTACTGATTCTAAATCTACTGGTAGTTTTGAGCATTGTTATGTCATGTATACCATCTGATACATTTTCAGTGAAATGATATTTTATTGTGTTAGCATTCCCTCATACCATTTCTTAGTCTCTCTGATATCTAAAGTCTAGACTCCAAAAGTTCTTTTTTGCAAGTGTCAATTTTGTGGGACCTTGGGGCTGTCGATTTTCCTCTTTATTTTTTTTGTCATTCCTTGTCATCACCAATATGTCGGATTCTACATTTTATATGTGATGTTTCTTTTGAGTAAAAAAGTTTAGCTCTTGTTGGTTTTAAAATAGAGGTCATCTTCAATGTGTTAATGAGGTTCTGCTGAGATTCAAGAAGTCTTTATTATCCAAACCATAGTTTTCCACAGCTTGTTGCATTATGAGATTTATTATTGCAGCGTCTGAACTTGTATTTCAGTGCTAGGGCAATTGTTGGGCCAAAGATCATTTTACCAATTAAAGGGTTTTTTTTTTAAATATTGGATTTTTGCTTGTAATCTCGACAAAATTAGTCCATTTACTAATTTGATTGTCTAATTTTAGATAATTACTGCTAGATATAAAATTTTTACATACTACATAATTAAAATTTTATATTTTAAAAACATCTGTTGCAAGATATAGCCAAAAATTATATGCAATAGATAGCTATATAGTATTAATCCCAAGACTTGGCTCAGCTGGAGACTTGAAGCCAGGTTCAATTAGTGAGGAATCCAAGCAAAGTGTCTATTTATGAATAGACTCCGAAACAAAATGGTTAAATGTTTGTTGACAATCCAAAATTATGCATTTTTTCTGTCTATTTATGAATTTATATTACTGGAGCTGTTGACTCTTGCCAAGTTTGAAGACATACATTTTGTTGATTCTTAGTTGACTAGCATTTTATTTTCATTACCAAACTCAAATGATTATTGGGATTTTTTTGTTAAACCAACCTACTATACTCTTTCAGTGGTAGGGCAGTTGTTGGGCCAAAGATCATTTAGCAATTAAAGGGTTGTTTTTTAAAATATTGGATTTTTGCTTGTTATCTTGACAAAATTATTCCATTTACTAATTTGATTGTCTAATTTTAGATAATTAGTTCATTTACTAATTTGGTTGTCTAATTTTAGATAATTATTGTTAGATATAAATTAAAATTTACCTTAGTTCCATTCACTATTGCAACTTCAACCTTGTCTTCAATATGACATGTTACTATTTTAATGCCTTCACAAAGGCATATTGCTGGTACAACTTGATCTTTCACATCAAAAACATCATTAGAACTATAAATATGAGATTCATTATTCAAATTTTGTAACAAATCATCAAGCTCTCTAGCCAAGGAGTCTTCACCTACACTACTCTCAAGCAATGAATTATTAGAAAACTTTAGTTTCACCTTCAAATCCCATTTCTCAATTTCAACACAGTTTCACCTTTAAATCCCATTTCTCAATTTCAACATTCTCAAAATAATTTATTAGTATACCAACTCTCTCCATTTCTACATTCATATTTTCATCAAAACATTATTAAATATGAATTTATCTCATTACCTTCTACTATAAATTTTTCTCTACATGCAACAAGTTTATCATACTCCACTTCTATTGCTGAAATCCTCATTAAAATGTCGTCTCTTTCTCTTTCCATTTTCAATGCCTCATAAAGCCTTATAAAAAATTTGCAAACCCCTCTAGCTTTGCACATGTAAACTGCCTCACATTCAATGGTCTATTTATAAAATCTACTTATAATATTCATAAATATTATTGTGAACTACCTCCTTTCGCAATCTATTTTACAATAATAGAAACCTCAACTCCTTATACCCTCTAGAATTTTCTTCTTACAAGTGGTATGTAAACATGAAACAAATCTCCCATTTAATGTAGCCCTTTCCTCCTAGTGCAAACTACTTCCAGTTTGGTGAATCTATTTACACACTCAAGAACATTGGCTCTCCTCTTGCAAATTGCACACACTACACCCTCAGGTCATGTGCAAATTGCCTCACATTTGATGCTCTACCTACACACTTAGGAACATTAGCTCTTATGCCACTAATGCAGGGTAAAAATCCACACAAACTACATATATAAATAAAATAATGTTTTGACTAAAACCTGAAATAAATCTACATGCAAACAAGAACAATCAAGACAAACTATATCCTTTATCTTGGTTTTCTACTACAATATAGTTTCTCAATCATATAGTTGGTGTGAATCATCATCACATGACCACATGATCATCAATTAAACATCTCCAATCTAATATATATATATATATATATATATATATAAGCAAGAGGAAATTACAAGGAATTCATCCCACACTTGATTGACATCTACGCTCCAATATTTTTTCTTTGACTTGCAAAACTCTACCTTCAATTGTCAATTTGAATCATCCATCTCCTATATTTAATCAATGGGTGTAAAACTACTTGTGTGATATTTCTTGGAATGGGTATCAAAGATTATCTAGGTAAGAAAGGTACACTCATGTCAAACCTCTTAAGTGGTGGAATTTATTAGATTAAGAGCACTTGTAGATGAAACAATCACTTGTAGTCTACTCATCCTTTAATAAGGAAAATATATTGAGCAATTAGGTTCCCTCCTTCCTCTCCATTCTTGAATTTGTGGTAGAGTGCCACCTATTTTCAGCCATGAATCAAGGAGATTATATTCAAATAAGGTGTGATTTTTTTTAAATTTGTGGATTATGAGGGGTATAGAAAGGATGCATAATTACTAATATCCCCATAGATGCTATTAAGCAAGTAGGTCCTAGTAACTTAATACAAGTAATACCGTACAACTCAAAAAACTATAGAGTGGGTGGAACATTGGTTAAGGAACATTATTCACATATTTTTTTGGCTCTTAGTCTTATGTTTCAAAAGATTAGGAACAAATTTTTTTGGATAAAATAGAAAAAATTTGAGGCCAAAGAGACCCAAATATTCATCACCAACCACAAGATGTCACAAGGCATATATCCATAACAATTTAAAATTGGAGCTAACAAAGGTAACTAAAATAATGTAAAATTTATGTTTTACTCTAATAATATTTCAAAAATTGTGTACATTTTGTTCTTTGTTTTTAATTTTTAATTTTATTTTCTAATAGATTAGTGAGACTTGACTTTCCACAATCACAATTGTTTTGAGATGGCCTATGAAGGTTGAAGAAAAACTTTGTGTGGTCATAAGTACCATTATTCTATATTAGAGCAATCAAATAGTGAGTGAGAAATTAACATTAAACAAATGATCCTATGTGACACTTGGTGGGATTGCATATAATATCTTTTCAAGTTCACTAAACCTATCTTGACCAAGATTTATTATATTGAAATTGATAAGACACGTTTAGGAGAGCTACATAGAACACTGATGCAATGATTCGGAAGGTGAAGACCATAATAAAGGATAATTAAAAAAATATTAAACAAAATGCTCTTCAAATATGTACAAAAATTCCTATTGAATGATGGAAAAAAATTACAACCCTACTACATCTTCTTGTCTTTCCATTGATTTTAAAACATTATATTGTTGAGATCCTTTCTTTGTTGACAACGAATACATACAATAGATATTTAGAAGTCTACAAACCATACAAAGAAGAATTTCTAGATTCTTCCATGATCTTGATTTTAAGGATGTAGTGATGAATGATTTTTTTGATTTTGTACACTCTAATGGTCAAAATATGTCCACTCTAATTGTTCACTATACCTTGATGCCAAATCATCAATTCAATGTTTTATAGTGCTCTTGCACCAGTCTATAATTATAATTTTGAATTATACAATTTCAATTGGGTCCGTGTAAATTTAATTGTGTGAGAAATATAATCAATATGATATATATTATATGCACACAACCAACTATAATATGATTTCTTATGATATATAGCCACAATATTCATGAATTTTATGTTTTTTTGAATATTTTGATCAACTTTCATGTATCTAGTATTTGTATTATGTAATCTTAAAATACATTAACACGAAAAAAGAAAAAAATCTTTTAATTACACAAGGTGCAATGGTTATGTCGATAGTAAGACATGCTTTGGGTAATATATTGCGGGCTAATAATAAATAAATAAATGAGGACATTTTTGCTAGGGCAATTTATTAATAAGGGAAAAATGATATAACAAATGTACATCAAATCAATTCAAAAAATGAAATGTGCATATCCATACATGAAAATAAACTTAAGTTATATTATTTTTTTTTTTAAACAAGCTCTGCCTAGGTGGCAGTACCCTTTATATTGCCAAAATAGAACTTACATATGGAATAGGAGATATCTCTCTAGTTACAAACCAAGCTAAGCCACCTGACTCAATGATATAGATAACCAATCCCTTTGCCAATGGAGATCAGCCTAGCTGGTACTTCTGCTGGAAAGAGTTTGTCATTAGCTTGATAGAAGGCCTCAAATTTTCTCATATCATACTCCTTCATGATGCACATCTTGTACAATGCCCAAGCCTTCTTTATGAGCTTCTTCTTCCCTTCTACTTGAAGAAAAAAATGGCCTAGCATACAACCATCAAAAAGATTGATGTTTATTAAATCCATAGCATTAGCCTCCTCCAAGTATATCTCCTCTGCAACCATTATGCAAATCATGTCGTTAGTAGTCAACGAGTTTCCCAGGACTTGGATGATGGGTTGGAAGAGATCCACTACAAGCCTCCCATCATGTATGTAGCCTCCTAACCAGTATTCGACCCCCAGTAAGACTATCATGGTCACCTTCTCTTGTTCATTGGCATATTTGAATATTCGGTTCAGCTTCTCTTTTGGCACCTCCACCAGTAATTCCTCCTGCTTGCAATGATAGTTAATTCCCATGAAACTTGCCATTTTTTTGTTGCAATATTGATGAAGTCATAGTTCCTTATAACGTGCTCGGATATGTCCTGCCTCTGTTCTGATTCTGCAAAAATCTATAAAGTAGATATGAAGGACTAAACATGAGTAGTTAAGGGCCATGTGACTAGTACTGAGACATTGATCCCTATGTCTAACTGCCACCTCCCTCTTGTCAAGCCATCAAAACCTACCTATGCTATCCAATCCCAGTTCTCAGAAGTGAGGCTATGTCAGCTAAAATGATTTCCTGCAGCCCTATTAGGATTTGATCAGCCTGACCTAACATCAACTTCAATTCGGAATCACTCCCCAAGTTAGCCAAGTGGTCTTCAGATCTATTCCCTTCCCAAAAAATGTACTGAACATGGAAATCATTCAAGGTTTTCAATGCCTCTTCAATCCTCGGCAACCAGTTGGCTAATCTTCAACTACTAAACTCAGCTCTAGCCACACCATTGAGTATGATTTGTGAATCCCCCTCTATTACTAATTTGTCTATGTCATTATTTGAATACCATCCTAACCCTACCTCTAGACCCAATATCTCAGCCACATTGTTTGTAGTAACACCCACATTTTGAGCAATTCCTTGCAGCATTTTGCCTTGATCATCTCTAATAATTGCTCCTAAACCACTTCTTCCTGGATTCCCTCTATTGGCACCATCAAAGTTCAACTTCTTCCAACCAATCAGCAGAGCCTACTAGAGTGTGTTGCTCCTTTGACCCTTCTTCTTTTTTATCATGTGTTCCCCACACTATTTAAACTGCTAAATTCTTTCCATGTCAAGGTCCCATCTTGACTAAAAGTGATAGTGTAGGCCAAGAATTCTAGAATTGATTACTTCCTTAATCAATGCTTCAATCATATGCTTTATCTCATTTATTACCAAACTTTCCTCCTTGAAGATCCTTTGATTCCACTCCTTCCATATATGCCACGCTAGCATAGATGGGCTCACTATCCAAAGAATTCCCCATTTAGATTTCACTCTATCTGTGGGCCACGAGGAGAGAAAATCTAATAAAGTGAGATTTCTGACTGAAAACCACTACATCCTATCTAGCAACCATTCCCAGCATTCACATGCAAAAGGGCACCAAAAGAACAAGTGATCTATCATCTCCTTTTCCTTCTTGCAAAGAATGCACCAGTTGGGGCCAACAATACCAATCGATTTTAGTTTGCTGCCAGTTAGGATCCTACCATGAAAAGCTACCCAGAGAAAAGCCCCTGCCTTTGGTAATGACCCTTTTCCCCAACACAACTGGGATGGCCAATATGAGTCAATTTTCCTTTGCCTTAGTAGTTCATAGCCAAGATTGACCTTCTATTCATTAGATTTGGAAGCAGACCAGATTAAAAAGTCTTTGGTCAATGAATGAAACACAATTTTGCTTGTAAGTAGAGTTTTTAATGTGATAGAATTAGTTGAAGAGGCTACTCCTATAATCCTCCAACTAGCCCTCAAAGAGGATGGGGACCCAAACAACATGTAGTCCGCAACCCATTGGCCCTCTGTGGCTTCCATCTGATTTACCCAATCTTTGTCTAAGAAGGAATCAATAGGTGATTCCCCATTCTATGAGTCCCTCCAAAATCTATCCTTCCATCCATTGCCAATCCTCCACATAAGGTGCTCTGAAAGAATCTTACGGCTCTCCCAAATATGTCTCCAAAAATGTGAGCCACTAGGAGCATTGGCTACCATCAAGATTTTGTTCGGTTCCCATAAGTCTAGATACTTTGCCACCATGATTCGACACCACGGTTTCTCCGGTGACTTGTATAATTTCCATGTCAATTTGGCACCCAATGCCCAATTATAAAAACTCATTTTTCGAAGTCCTGCTCCTCCATCCTCTTTTGCCAAGCAGGCAGATCCCAACTAATAAGGGGAATCTTTTTCTCTTCTTTAGAACCCTCCCATAGAAACTTTTTGAATATACTTTCAAGACTGCTAGAAGCTCTGTTAGGGATTTTATAGATCGACAAATAATAAATTGGTATGGTTGATAACATAGATTTTACCATGAGAATCTGTCCTACTTGAGAAAGCCATTTATTCTTCCATGATGAGGCTTTCCCCTGACATTTGTTTATGATCTCCTCCCAAAAGTTGTTGTCCACCCATCCCGCATATAAAGGTACCCCTAAATAGATAATCAAGAATGTGCCTTGCTCAAAGCCCAGGGTGGTTGAGATAATTGACCTCCTTTTACAAATGGTATTGAGAAAGAACACCCTCTATTTGTGTTTATTCATGCTTTGGCCTGAATCTCTTTCATAAATGTCTAGCACCTCCTTGATGATCTTAGCCTCCTTTATGGTGGCCTCCTCAAATAGAATTGCATCATCAGCGAATTGGGAGTGAGAAAAAGACTCCAACCTATTGTGAATAGAAATCCCTCTCCATCTACCAAGGGTAGTCTATTTCCTGATAAATCTTCCCAGAGCTTTTTCCATCAACACAAATAAAAATGGAGATAGGGGATCACCTTGTCTTAACCCATTAGTAGCTTGGAAAAAACCACAAACTGCTCCATTCACAAATATGGAGAAATGAATAGAAGACATACAATAAGAAATACATTTTTCCAGTCTTAATCAAACCCAAATATAGAAAGTACTTGCCATAGGAAGGGCCAACGAACTCTATCATATGCTTTGCTGACATCAAGCTTAACTATCATACCTTGTTTTTTTGTAGTATGTAAGCTATTAATTAACTCACCCGCCAAGAGAATGCTATCCACAATTTCGCAACCCGGAATGAAATCATGTTGTTCTACTGAGACAATCCTGTTAAGAAGTTATTTTAGTCTGTTAACCATGGCTTTAGACAAGATTTTGTATGTAGCATTGCACAATGAGATTGGACGAAAATCATCCAAAGACAAACAATCCTGTTTCTTTGGAATGAAAGCAATGACGATGTTGTTCAATTGCTTCACAAACTGCCCCTTTCGCCTAAATGCTTCCACCACATTGAGAATGTCTGAGCCCATAAAATCCTAGCATTTCTGATAAAATTTTGAGGGAAAACCATCTCGCCCCACTGCTTTGTAGGGGGGATTATCAAATGTGGTTTTTTTGATCTCCTGAAGAGTGAATGACCACATTAGCATGGTATTATCTTCGTTTGATATGGCTAATTCAATAGCATCAAAATTAATCGAGGATACCTAAGATACAGTGTCAGAAGAGGCTCCTAAAAGAGCTTGAAAATGATGGACAACAATTTTCTCTACTTCTGTACCATTGTCAAACCACCTCCCCTACTCATCTTGTATGTGATTAATTCTATTTTAAACTCTTTTG
Source organism: Chamaecyparis obtusa (assembly GCA_027943335.1). Classification (NCBI taxonomy): domain Eukaryota; kingdom Viridiplantae; phylum Streptophyta; class Pinopsida; order Cupressales; family Cupressaceae; genus Chamaecyparis; species Chamaecyparis obtusa. The sequence goes on along the minus strand of BSBK01003472.1, from coordinate 1,309,888 downwards.
GATTTAACTAAGGCGTGGAAAATTTTTGTATTCAAGTCCCCATCCTGAATCCAAATTTCCCTTGACTTATCTCTCCAATAAATTTCCTCTCTGAGAAAAAGCTTTGCCAATTCTCTTTTAAGTGATTTCTCTTTTTCAAAGTCTGTGTTGGACATGCCTACATTTATGACAATCTAATTTAGATCCTCCAATTTAGCCTCCACCCTAAGCTTTTCTTGAAAAATGTTCTTGAAGGTGTTTTGATTCCAAATTTTAATTTTTTTTTTACCAATTTAACTCTTTTTACAAATGTAAAACTCAGGGTACCCTTGAATATATTACTCTCTTTCCACTAGCCTTCCACCTTAGGAAGAAAATCCTTGTCCCTCCACCACATATTCTAGAATCTAAAGCTTCCATTATAACACCAATTGACAACCTAGAAACTCAACTGAATAGGGAAATGATCTGATAGAGATATGGGGAGAATGCTAGTATCTAGGTTGAAGGAAGAGTCAAGCCCAAAAGGACCAACCAAAAATCTATCCAATCTTTCAGAAATCCTAGCAAAATTGGCCCGTATGTTAGTCCATGTAAATCTTCCATTCGCAAGGACCACATCAAACAAGTGATTCCAAGGCACAAAATCCTTAAAATCTTCCATGACTTGATTAGACATCTTCAAGCCACCCGATTACTCATCCAAGTCCAATAGAGCATTAAAATCTCCTACAACAATAATCTTATCATCGTTGAGTGTAGCAATCTTAGAGGATACAACTAACCATAATTGAGATTTTGCCTCAGTTTTAATTGGTCCATAAACATTGATAAGATGGAATGTAGAATTGTCTTTGATGTTGACAACCCTACCGTACAACCAATGATCATGTATTTCCAACTCTTGCATCTTTATAGAGCAGGGTTTCCATAGAAATCCCAGACCCCCTGTCGAACCTCTAGCTACTTGAAAGTAACCTTCATATATGATACACAAGAAAAGGAAACTAAGATCTTTATCAAAGCATAACTTAGTCTCTTGTAACAAAACAATGTCACTCTCCAATCTAAATAATGCTCATTTTATCAAGCATATTTTGTCATGAGGAGTAGAGAGGCTCCTGACATTCCAAGTAACAATATTCATTTCTCCCCAAGGGAGATCCCTACTCCCTTGGCCTTCTTCATGAAATCTACCACACTGATTATACCTTTCTCCTTAGCTTGTTATTCTCTCAATTTCCTATTAGATCTCCTCCCCCTTCCACCTTTGGCTTTGCCTAAGAGAACATTAGCAGATTCACTAATGAATCTTGGCTCTATATTATCCATAGTGTCACCCAAAAGGAAATCCTCCATCGACTCCCTGTCATATTCAATCTCTAATTTTGATCGAGCATGGGTGCAATGTGGAGTGATCACTGTGGGACTTATTGCTCTTTGTGTCTTTCCCTGGGATGAGCTAGAAGATTCCCCTTCCTCCATAGAGATATGAGCCAAAGTTGTCTGCAATGGAGCCTTTTGAACCTACGAGATGGTTTTTGTAACCATTTTTTGGGGTCTAGTTTTTGGAACCTAAACTTTGGTAGGCTGGACGTAGACTTTACAGCCTGCAACTATGTGTGATTTGAGACCACATCTGGTGCATTCAAGAGTTGATGTTTCTACTTCTACCTATTTTGATTAAGTAAAAATAGGCTTTGAAAGGATCCAAAACCTTGTACAAAGAGTAAAGAAAGATATAGCAATGAAAGATCTAAAAACAACTGTGGAACACCACCCAACAAACTAGGGGAGCTCACCATAGTTCCCATCAAGAGGGTGGAAAACCAGCCTAGCTAAACACAACAAAGGACCATCAAGATTTACATTTTGGCCCATTCTTATGAGAACGTAAAGACATATCAAATGAAGGTTTGGATGAATTGACTTTTTTTCCTTTGATTGATGTTGATCCATCCTCCACCTTTTTAGCAGCCTTCTACCAATCTTGAGATAAACCTAAAGAACCCACTAAAGTGTAGCCAACAATAGGAGATAAGACAACTAAACCAATGCTAGCATAAATGTTCTGGATAGAGACAACAATAGAAGAAGGGGTAGCCTTAACATTCTGAACCAGAGCCTCCTTAGAGACAATCTCTGTAGCATCAAAGATAGTAGCAGTAGTAGCTGCCAAGACAGCTAAACCAGGAGATAAGATAGCTAAACAAGCGCCAGCTTCAATGTTCTGGATGGAGACAACAACAAAAGAAGAGGAATCCTTAACATTTTGAACCAAAGCCACCTTAGAGACAACATCTGTAGCATCAAAGAAAGCAGTAGTAGCAGCTGCCAAAGAATGATTAATTTGTGGTGAACAGTCTATCACACCCCCATCCTTGGAGACTTTACGAACTGTATAAAGATGGTCTGAAACCCCCAACCACAAAGAAGGTGATTTCTTTGATCTAACCTTATCAGAGGAACACCACACGGTGAGATGTCCAGTCTTATGACATTTCCTACATCTAAATAGAATACCCTCATAATCAAGATTTTGGGTCCAAGATCCATTTAGAGAAGCCAAAGTTATCTATTTAGGGAGACCCTTGGAAATGTCAACCTCCACAATAATACAAGAATATGTCATCTTAAAAACATCAGAATAATCCGTATCAACCTATTGCTTCCAATAAAAATTGCCTATTTTAAAATTAATGAAGGCTGGGATAGTTTGGACAACCACGACCTTGATTCTGGCATATAAATATGAATCATTATCTATGATTGTTTCATCCACTTCTAACAGTGTTCCCAGAAATCTGTTGATACATTCAAGACTGCAATCCCCCCAGTATTCTAAGGGTAAATTATATAGCCAAATCCAAATGGGATTCTGATAAATCGCTAGTGGTGTAGGATCCAAATTTGGTTGCCATGGTTGTAAATATAGTGGGAGTGACCTCATTGACCAGTTCTATTTATTAAGAAATTTATTGCGTACCTCCTCTTCTTTGAAGATTACTACAAAGAAGCCTTTTAGGATGAATTTTATAACAACCTCCCTGCTCCATTATTCAAGAATCCATTCCTTGATTTGTGCCCTCTTCAAATGCTCACCAATGAATCTTCCAATAACTGCCATTTTTTCGCACATCGCGACATCCTCTTCAATTTCTACTGGAAGATCAATGTCAATCACCTTGTCATTTTCCACATAACCCTTCCTTAAACGATCTGCATTAAATGCCCCTCTATTTTGATTACGAGTACCATTCCTCTGATTGTTTGGAAAATGATTCTAGTTAAAGCCCTGTGAGAAGAAATGCCTACCATGCCTGTACCTTTCTCCTCTCCACTCTCCTCTCCTCTCCATCATTCCATTTTTATAAGGAACATTCATGAGCTTATGAGCCTTTTTTGGAAAATGGGTTTCTTTTGGGCGTAAACTTAAGTTATATTGTTACAATCACTTTTCTTAAATGAATTTCACATAGATTTGATATAACAAAAATATACAAAATAATTCACTAATATTAGTACTTAGGTATTTTTTTACATCTTTGTATAAGTATTTGAATTAAAAAAAAATTGCATTTATACTACAATGCATATATGCAACATGCATTTAGATATTTATACGCGGCTATTTACACATGTATGTTTTTTCACAAGCAAGTACATATTATTTGTCACAAGAAGACATCTATTATATTGTGGTCCTTAAGATGTTGTATAGAGACTAGGTTTGGTTACTCTTGTACCTTCACATTTCTTTGATTATTTCAACCAATAACTTTTTTTCTACACTAAAATCTATTTCTTCAACTTTAGTGATAGTTTTTTTTAGTTGTTATATGTTACTTGTACATTTTATTTCTACAACATAATGTGAAGAGGGATTGTATATTTAGTGCATCTCTTATCATCTCCTTGATACCTTTTTCTACCTCCTCAAATTGAAGATTTTTTAATTTTTTAGTGGGCATGCCCATGACTTGTGTTGTTGCTTCATCAACTGCAATAGCTCAAACTATGTGTGGTCTTGTAGCTTTATTTGAATTATATACCTATAGTTGCAATTGGTAGGTATTAAATTGCACTTTTAACAATGCGACTTGTCATCATCCTTCATTAGTATATTATTACATTATTTTCCACTTGATTGTGCAAGACAAGCCAGATAGAAAAATGACTCACATTTAATGAATTGTGTGGTTGTTTTTAGTATACATTTGACAAGTTAAATTTTGCATAAGATCTCTTCTCAAATTACACTAATTATTTTGATTAAGTAAAAATAGTTTTTGAAAGGACCCGAAACCTTGTACAAAGAGTAAAGAAAGATATAGAAATGAAAGATCTTAAAACAAATGTGGAACACCACCCAAAAAACTAGGGGTACTCACCATAGTTCCCATTAAGAGGGCGGAAAACCAGCCTAGCTAAACACAACAAAGGATCATCAAGATTTACATTTTGGCCCATTCTTATGAGAACATAAAGACATATCAAACAAAGGTTTGGAGGAATTGACTTTTTTTCCTTTTACTGATGTCCATCCATCCTCCACCTTTTTAGAAGCCTTCTACCAATCCTGAGATAAACCTGAAGAACCCACTAAAGGGCAGCCAACAACAGGAGATAAGACAATTGAACCAGTGCCAGCTTCAATTTTCTAGATGGAGACAATAGAAAAAGAAGGGGAAACCTTAACATTTTTAAACAGAGCCACCTTAGAGACAACATATGTAGCATCAAAGATAGCAGTAGTAGCAGCTGCCAAGACAGTTGAGCCAAGATATAAGAAAGTTGAATCAACGCTAGCTTCAATGTTCTGGATGAAGTAAACAACAAAAGAAGGGGAAACCTTAACATTTTGAACCAGATCCACCTTAGAGACAACATTTGTAGCATCAAAGATAGCAGGAGTAGCAACTGCCAAAGAATGATCAATTTGTGGTGAATAGTCTGTCACACCCCCTTCCTTGGAGACTTTACGAACTGTATAATGATGGTCTGAAACCCCCAACCAGCAAGAAGGTGATTTCTTCGATCTAACCTTATCAGAGGAACACCAAATGATGAGATGTCCAGTCTTATGACATTTCCTACATCTAAATGGAATACCCTCATAATCAAGATTCTGGGTCCAAGATCCATTTGGAGAAGCCAAAGTTATCTGTTCAGAGAGATCCTTGGAAATGTCAACCTCCATAAGAATACAAGCATATGCCATCTTAAAAACACCTAAAGAATCCATATCAACCATCAAGAAATCCCCAATGGCCTCCCCCAAAGACTCCAAGATAGAATCTAGCCAAAGATGAAGGGGAAGATTAGGCAATCTTACCCATCAGGGTATTTTATTAAAGGATTCAATGAGAGGATCAAACCCCTGATACCAAGGTTTAGCCATTAGGGGAAACCACTCCTCCCAAGAAAAATAGATATTACACAAAATGGTGTTCCTATTTGGAGCATTATCAAATTTCACAATGAAAAAATCCTTACCACAAGGTAAATCTAAATTGTATCAGTTATAATGGGTTCCCAATGTTTGGAAATCCAAACATGTAACTCAAGAAGAGAGAGCTAGAACCCCCTAAAATGAAAATAGAAGCAGTAGAAGAGAAATCATCTGTAGTTTTGGAGATCTCATCCATAGTATTTGAATCAAGATTAATCACAAGGGGGCTACTTACAAAGACATGCATCACTAAAGGATGGGATCCCCCTTTCCCAGTAGAGGTAGGACCATAGATATCTACCTCAAAAGTAGCCACATCCACATATGAAATTTTTGTTCTCCCCTTAACAGCCTAAAACCCTATGAGGGCCTTTTGGAAAGACCTTGGAAATAGCTGAGACAGTCCAAAAGCAGACGCAGCAAAAAGGACATAAGCCTTCCCAAGAACAAATGTAGCTGAACCCCCATCATTGTCAGGGATTGCCGCAGCAGGAAGGGCCACTACACAATGATGAGCGGGAGTAGTATTTTCAAAATTTGCATGAGCGGGAGTGTGATTGTTAGCCTTTTAAAATGAAAACTTAGGATAGAGAACTTCAACAAGGATGATTGAAGGTCTTTTGCATTGAACTTCAGGAACCAATATTTAATTTTTCCTAATTCTTCTATATCAATGTTTAAAGATAGACCTATAGTGACTGGTGTGGTTATCACATTGCCATTGTATTTAGAGACATGACCATTTTTAGTAGCAAGAATAATGGTTTCTTACATGAGGTAGTATTGTTGTAGTTGGGTACATCTATTATTGAGTCAATAATGTCAACCAACCTTATGGTACATATAAGGATGTCTATCCCATTACATCTCCTTATCATAGAATTTGGATCCACACAAATAACAACTCTGATGACACCAACAACTGAATTATTACTCTTTCTTACAATTTCATTGATAGGGGTAAAAGACAATCAATGTTTTGGAATGGATAGGTCATCGTCACAAATAGAAACCTTTGATTCAATCACTAGAGAAATTTCTAAGATACTATTAAACCTATTATAAAGTCTGTAGGCAATCTTAACTATACCACCATATATCACATATGTAGCACCAATATGTATATTTTCATAAAATGGAGGTTAGCTACTTCATTTAAATAAGTGACATATTTCTTAGTCCCCTTTTTTTCTATATGTCAAAGTTGAACATTTAGTCACTTATATTGGTATTGCATTTGTAGATTTTGCTCTTCATAGTTACGCGACCTTTAACAATCTATCTTGTTTGAAATGGATTCAAATTTTTGATAGGGGTGATTGTAATCGATGCTTCTTTTCTATTTTAGATTGGTCTTAGACCAAAAAGAATGTTTTGTGGTTTCATCCTCCTAGATGGTGAAATTTGATTTGAATCTCCATGGAAATTAGATGGCTCTAATGTAGGTTTACCCATATGGACCTTTTCATATGAACATATGAAAACTAGGTTGCCTATTATTTCATGGCTTGTCCATACGATCTCTAGGTTTGAAATTACAATCTATCTATATACATGTAATAGAAACAATTAGAATAAAGTTGTAAGAGGTAGAAAGCTAGTGATAATTTTTATTTTAAAATCATGACTTGATGCACTTATCATGAGCTACTTTATATGGGACACTTACATTCTCTTCGATGTATTATTGAGCCAACCATAATATCTTTAGAGGTTATAAACTTGTTCTTGGGTAGTGATTCTTTGTTTTTGTGAACTCCATCTCATATATTTAGTTTGTATTGATCCTTCTACGCAGGTCCATGGCCAAAGTTTTTGATACCCAATACTTGGACGTTTGGGTCAAGCGTTAAGCTCCAATCATTAATGATTTTTATTGCGTTCGTACTTAATATATTAGCCATCGTCTAGGGATCTTGAGAAGCCCTTCCAAAAAAAATCTAACCTATGGCATTAGGTAATTTGCACAATGATAGTTCAATTAATAGTAATTTATCAACATATAATTCATCACAAGCAGCTTAATACATAGTAAATAATATTTAAATTTTCCATATGTATGTGTGTATGAAAAATGGTGTAGCTCTATATATAATATTCACAATAAGTATATACTAAAATCATATTAAGTAATATCAAGAAAAATTATAATCGTAAGGAGTAATATGTACAATGACACCACAATCATTATATAGTAGACATCATATAAGTATTTTGATACCATGTTTGATTCAAAAAGTATATTGCTTGATATTATATTCATAATTATACTAAACTTGATTGCATACACACAAAAAGACCAACATCCATCATCATGTTTTTTTTTCATTCAACATAATACGAAAGTATTTATTATTCACCATGCATATTATTTTCTTTGATATCACAAATAAGAAACTTTTACTAATGTAGGTGAAGTTTCTATTCCATATGTCACTTAAGGTGGTGTGGAATTTGTTTTATAGACCAAGACCAATTTTCTCTTGATAATATTCAACATATTTCAATTCTCATAAGAATTCAAGGTATATTTCTAATACATCACATGTTGCATGATATTTTCAAAGAATTTCACCCCCCATTTCAACTTGATAATTTGCACATCATGGGCATCTTGGATCAATTGGCTAGCTTCTTGAATAGTCTTGTGACAATTTCTTAGAATATTGTTTAAGAAAATTTCAACATTGTTTTGGTTAAAGCCCATCCAATCCATAGATACTGAGTTAGTTGTTGATAAAAACAAGTCATTTTTCTTTAATTGACTTATACAAATTTTTGAGGAAGTACTTTGAATGATCATAACTTCTTCCAATATCCTCAGATTTGCCATGACCTACAACTATGGTTGAACAAAAAAAATCTAAATATTCTACCAAAACTAGCAACACTTTTTTCTATAATCAAATGCTACCAAATGGGAATAGCTTCCTATATTGAAAATCAGAAAATTACATAAAAACTTCATCAAAGCTGGAGGATTCAAAACAAACCCATTTTAGCTAGAATACAAAACAAATCTTCTCCATGGAAAGTGATGAAAAAAGTAGGTTATCACAATGCCTAGACCCAAAATCCTTTGAGTGCTATTCTTAGAAAAAAGATTTGGTTTATGGTTCAAATTTATAAGGAAACCGGAGAAATCTTCCCTATCAAAAACATCTTGGAAGTCCGCCCACACCATCTTCATAACTTCTTCCCCACTTAGCTACTCTAACCTGAACTAAGAACCAAGGATGCAAGAGAGAGAGCTCATATCAATATCACATATGGTATTGGCCATCAACCAATTATAGTCTATTACAAGTTCATTTTTTATCATGAATCCCCATTCTTGTGAGCCCAATGTCAAAACAACGGGAGTGCAAAAGAACTAGTAAATGTCTAAACAGTGAATATAGGTGTGTCTCCCAAACATTTCCCCCACCATCATTTTTATTATGTTCCAAACACTATTGAAGCCATGTCTAAATAGATAATAACATTGATCATCCAATATTTATATGTAACATAAGAAGCTAGTTACAAACACAAAAGCTATCCTCCATAAAATTGGAAAATAAAAAATGCAAGGCAAGGGAACAAAATATCAAAAATTAATTGCACAACATCCCAAAAATCATCTTTAAATCCAAACTCTCACCTAAACACTAATAGCATCAAAACCAAGATGTAACTCCCCAATTCAGTATGATCATAGATCACTACCTAAGAAGACAAATGGAGTTTAATAAGTGAAAAGATAGTTCTCCAACCAGTGAACAAAAGGATTTTAATTGATTACATCCTTTAGAGAAAAATGATATACGTTTTCATCCTTTGCAAAATTATAAATGCCAACTAAATCTAATTTAGTATAGTAATATCTTAAAAACCTTTTAGTTAGCATCAAGGAAGATAGGCATGATAATTTTTGGTTTAAGAATCAATTAATACCATCACACCTCTATTTAGACAAGACTAGTCTTTCATTGTCAATTCTTAAGTAAATCTACCCATGGATCTAGAGAGTCAAAGATGACATCCTTTCTAATTGATTCAACTCCCAAATTAGCAATTAAATTATTGACCTTATTATCCTCCATGTCAATATGAGTAATTCTATAATTACTAAGATTTTTTAGATAGATACTTATTTTTGAGACCCATGGTTTTAGTTTCTAATTAGAAACTTGTCCTTTGGGAAAAAAATTGGTATTGATTTTTGAATCTCATTCTATATCCACATCTTGAATTCCTTTAGCTTTGCACAACCATAGTCCTCAAAATAAAGCTTCTAGCTCAACCTCATTGTTGGTAGCTTCACCAGTGGAACAATGTAGAATCCATTTGTAGTTTCCTTCATAATTATAGATTATGCATCCAACTCCAACAATGTCAGGGTTCCCTTTAGAAGTGTCATAAAATTTTAGTTTATATCTTCCATTTGGCGGAGCATACTATTTAGCACAACATCTCATGTTCAAATTTTTGGTTATGTTACCCAACAAGGTCCTAAGCATATATACCCAATACCTTTTGGATCTCATCATCCCATTTATTGACACATTCAATCCTTCTAGAATTAATCTTAGCATTAACAAATTCACATATCCCACCTTCTATCTTTGTAATAATGCATTCGACTACCATTGACTTATCATTAAAATTCTTCTATTTCTTTCTTTCTAGATCTACTAGACCCCCTCAATAGAGAAACATACTATATATCTCCCAAAAAAATTTCTTACCTGAAAGAGGCCACCCAATGAGGAAGTGTAGAAATGTCTTATTTCTTGTAGTTGACCAAACAATGCAAGTCAATAACCAACTCCAATCTTGGGTTGCAAAGGGACACTAAAATAATAAATGGTTGATGCACATTGGGCAGACCCTTGGTTCCACTATTCCATACTTTTTAACATTTCTCCCATGGGAGTACAACCATGTAAAGAAGTCCATAAAAAATACCAAATCTAGGGACAACACTCTTTTTCCAGGAAATCCTAGCTAGCTAATCTTGAACACCCAACTATTTCTACTAAACTTTATATCCAAGTCTTACTAAAAAGTACCCTGATTTGGCAACACACCAAATGACTACATCCACTTTTTTTGATAAAATTATCTGCCTCTTTGATAGATTCTCTACTAATATGGGACCAACCCTTTCAATAATATTAAGCTCTTCAACAAGAAGTAAAACATATGATTCATGCATCATCCACGTGATTGACATAATCTATCACATTCTCCCCACAATAGTTCTCAACCTTTATTATATGATCCTTCTTTTCTCATAGACTAATGATAACAACTTCACCATTACAAGAATCATTCCAAAAATTGCCCTTTTTTATAATTACCAATATTCTAGGATAGATGATCTTTGATAACAAATCTACTCTCACAAATGAATCACAAAATGGAAGATTCCTCTGAAGGATTAGCAACAAAAAAAATTCTATTAGTATTTTCATCATCCAAATAATTTTTCCTCATCTTTCTACACCAAGGATTGTCCATTATTTTGAAAATATTCCATGTTAACCTCGCCCCAGCCCGTCCCTCTTCTTTAATCATAAACACATTTTCCTAGTTGAGAAGGGGATCACATTTTTTATCCTTTTCTCCCTCCCATAATTTTTTTTCATGAAACTCTTTGAAAAAGAAACGACTTTGGTAGATATTTTGAAGCATGCCATTGCATAAATAGGTATCATCGCTAAAACAATTTTAATCATTAATATCCTTCTAGCTTGACAGAGCCATTTATTCTTCTAGGAAATCATCTTTATGCAACATTTCTTGATTAGATTTTCCCAAAGAGTATATTTTAAAGACCTCATGAATAATGACACCCAAGATATTTTTTTGGTAGATGAGATATCAAAAACCCTAACACATTGGTAATATGATTTTGAATGGTTTTCTTCTTGTTAAAAAATAAGACTACCAATTTCTTTGTATTGACCACCTATCCATAGGCAAGAGTGTACACATCTAGTGCATTTATTATTATCTCTACCTCCCTCATTGAGGCTTCCCCAAAAAATAAGGTGTTGTATGCGAATTGCAAATGAATGACTAGTTCCAACTCAAAAATTACTGAGATACCATTCAATTTTTTTGATATCTCAAAGCTCAAATGTATTTTCTTAGTGATTTCACCATAAGAACAAATAACAATGGGGAAATGGGATCACCTTGGCAAAGCCATTTATTTTTAAAAAAAATGAAAACAAAGAACTGTTCATAATCACAAAAAATATGTTGTGGAGATATAGGCTTTGATAATATTAATCCAACTAGTTGAAAATACAAATTCTTCCAAAATTTTGAGTGGGAACTTCCCTTTTACTTTGTTGTATGCCTTACTGATATTGAGTTCTACTATCATACCTTTGATTCTATCTACGTTGACGGGGTGAACAATTTCCATGACTAGAATAATGTTGTCTGTAATGTCTCAATCGAGGGTGAATCCATTTTTTTGTTTCAAAATTAGTTTTCCCATAATCTTTTTTAATCTATTTTCTATTTTTTTTAGATATATTGGATTTTATATATCGTATTGCACAAAGAAATGGGTCAGTAATAACTCAAGGTTTTTGCATTCACTAGATATTTTTGAATTAACACAATCACTATATTATCATCAGGGCTCAGGCTATTCTCTTGGAATCACTTCTAGTCATAAAGTTGAGATGGTTGGAGCTCATTATATGATCAAGCTGGCTAAGGATACTGGTTGCAAGAACCTCTGGCTGGAAGGGGACTCTAGAAATATTGTTAATATCCTTAATGAAAAAAATGACCCTACCTGGAATATATCTAACCTTCTTTTGGAAAGAAAAGAAGACCTCAAATTTTTTCAAAAAGTGTTCATTTCTCATAACTATCGTGAGATGAACATGCTGGCCGATTGGATGGCCAACCTAGTAGTACAAAGTAATGAAATTGTCATGTGGACTGACTAGCTTAGCATGGATGACAATTTAAAAGCAAAGTGTAATTATGAAAGAAACATATCTCGAGAAGGAAAAATCTACATTTGATATGCTCGTAGCCTCCACTTATCAAATCATCACTACTTCCATTTATTGCCTTAAATGGAATGGTTTTCGTGCTTGCATGTTTGTTAGGCCTTCGCACAGATTGTGGGTGTATTTTGGGTTCTCAAGAGGTAATACGTTGAACCTTACTTGGGGTATTTCTCTCAGCTATCTTATTCTCATTTTTTAGAGCTCTATTCTTTCTGTAAATATGGGAGGGGAAGTGAAGAAGTTGGAACCTGAGAAGTTTAACAATTGGAAAAAGAAGAAGGAAGTTTGGCACTAGCTTGAGAAAGGAAAGGTAACCACCTATATTGAAAAACTACATGGTTACAAACCTCATGTGATGGACAAATTATACAAAGAATGGGATGGTAACAAGGTAATGCTCTATGACAGACAGTTTATCCTTAATGCTGATTTCATTGCTACAATTACAGGGTTGCCGAATGAAGGCATGAAATTTTTCAAACAGAAAAAAGCTTCGAAAGAGGTGGTTAAGAGCTTTCCTAAAACTGATTAGGAGGATGCGAGACTGGTGAAGGTTGGTAACTTCTATGACCTTGATCAAATTAAGGACATCTAGCAGGAGGTTTTGACCTACATGTGAATGTATTTCATTTTGGATGGTAGGGTTTCAAGGGTTCATCAATAACACTTTGTTTTTCTAAACCACTTCTGCTATAAGAAAATAATTCCCTTTCCTTTCTATTTGGTGAATTCTCTCCTACAAGGGCTTAAAGCCCATAAGAAAAAAGACTCTAGACCTATTCTCCATGAGGGTCTCATCCTACTTATCAGTAAGTTCTATTAGGATAGTACCCCTACTCATTCTATTTCAAGCAATAAACGGAAAAGGGAAGCGGAAGGCACACTCAGTATAAAGGAAAATAATGAGGGATCCTTGAAGAAAAACAAAAATAGTGGTAAGCAGGCTATGGGTATGGAAATGAAATTAGAACAAAGCTCAGGTTATATGGACGAAGATGCTTCTTCTTAGGGAGATGATATGGCCCTTACTATGAGTGATGGGTGCTCTTCTAAAACCAATGATACCTCTCTCATCTTGGATGATATCTCAACCCAGGATTATCCACAAACCTCCCCTAGTATAGTGAGTAAGATAGGTAAGCCTTCTACTAATAAGGCTAAAGCCAATGACAATATTCCTTCCTCTTCCACTAAGCGTAAAATAAAAAATAGGCGTAATGCTAGTCTTGTGAATGAGGATATTGTCATTAAAGATGAAAGTGAAAAGATGGCGTATATTGATGTCTTGCATGATACCAATGTCAATATGGAGAATAGTAAGAATGAGAAAGATGGGTTAATCAACTTGATTACCCATCCCCTAGATACAGACTGTGTTGAGAAAACCCCTGTTAAAGCTCCCCTTCCCCTTGATCATGTGGTAGCTATTGTTCCTCTGGCTAAATGCAGTCATGAAGAAAAAAACCCTGGTACTGATAATGCGCCCAATACCCAAAATAAGGACTTCAAGGATAAGCTGGAAAAAGATAATAATCAAGTGAATGTTGAATTTGTGGGTGTTCAAGACTTGAAGGGAGATGATTATACTCTAGAATTTTTAAATAAAGCTAAAGATAGAGCTAATCTTGGGATGACTATGGACAATGGGATGTATGATTAGATTAAAAAATTACATTCTTATGTTTCTTCCTTGCAGGATATGCCTCTTATTTTACAGGTTAAGTTAGATGAGGAAAGTAAGAAGCGGAGGGAGCTGGAAACTCTTGTTGGGAACATTCCAACTAAACTTCATAATTATGAAGCTACCCTTAGAAAATTTATTAAGGACAGGGAGAAGGGCATGCAAACCATTACTTCTTCCATCCTGACTGCTGCTACTTCTATTGGAAAAGTGTCTCTTGATGAAGCTACTTCGACTGGACATGCTCCGTTGTTGGCTGGTGGTCCGAGTAGAAGAACCAGACAAAGCACTAAGAAAGTTGACCTCTAGCTCATTGCTAAGAATATTCAAGATTCTCTAAAAGAGGTTGCTGTCATTGGAACTTCTATTACTAGTGCTATTAAATATCTGGTCTAATCTGTTGTTTCTTTCTGCTTTATTTTGTTTCTCTCTAGTTTTTCTAGACTTGGTCTCTATTCTTTTGTTGAATTATGTTGGTTTCTAGTCCCTATAAAACCAACTTGACTTGGTTTTTGGTCCCTATAAAAACAACCATCAAATTATTTTTTGCTACTCTAGGTTGCTGGTCCCTGTAAAACCAATTCCTAACTTTGGTTCTTTTGTTTGGGGTTTTGGGTCCCCTTCAAACCTTCTTTTACCTAATCAAAACATAATCACTATATTATTTTATTCTTTCACAAACCTCTTACTACATCTTATATCTTCAATCAATTTGAGAATGTCTTGGCCCATAAAATACCAACAAGTCTGATAGAACTTGGACAAAAATACATCGAGGCAAAGAGATTTTTTTGAATGTAGTTGAAATTTTTGGTTTATATCTCCTCCATGTAGAAGCAAACCATCAACATTTTTTTTTCATCCTCTAAGATAGTAGGGTATATAGCAGACAACACATCCCACATGCTCTTATATGATTGGGCATTACACCACAAGAGAGAATGAAAAGAGTTGGTACATTGCAGTAACAGGTCTCATCCTCCAGCATGATTTCATCAATTCTATTCATCACCCATATTGCTTTAACATATGCATGAAATTATTTGGTACTTGAGTCTCCAACATGAATCTAGTTCTCTCTTGCTTTATCGAGCCAATAGACTTCTTTCCAAATCAATAGTTCTAACAATTTTTCTTTTAATTCCTTTTCCTTCAGATAATAATCTTTTGAACATTCTAGATTTAATTCTCTTTTCATTTAGTAATTCTAACTCATCATTAAGAGCTTATTTCTCTATAAATATATTCTTAAAGACTTCTTTGTTCCAAACTTGTAATTTATTTCTAGTAAACCGAATCCTTTTTGTGCAACTTTGGCTTGCTATACCATTGAATATATTACTTTCCTTCCACCAGTGATCCAAGAAGTTGATCAACGAGTTAAAATTTGAAGTAACTATTATCAATTTTGATCTTTTGACCAAAATCTAGTTGGAAAAGAAAATGATTTAATATTGAGATGTGGAGAATAGAAGTGGAGCATACAATGTCAATATTCATGCAAAAGAGACTCAATATGAATCAATTCAATCTTTTAGAGATGTTTGTGAAATTGATCCTTCGATTAGTCCATGTAAATTTGTTTTTTACAAGATATAGTTAAAAACCCACACATCTACAAAGTTTTTGTAGTCTATCATAACTATGTTAACTTTTGTAAAGCCCTTCTTTTTTTTGAAAGATCTTAAATTGTATTGAAATTCCCCTCAAGTATGAATTTTTCATTGTCTAATTTACTGATTATATTTCTGAGCTCTTCCCATAATGCAATGTTCTCCTCCATTCTATTAGGACTTTAAACATTGGAGAAGTAGAAATCCAATTCAAAGTTCCTACCTTGAATATGATACAATGCCCAACCCTTATTTGAATCCATATCATCATCTTTGATAGTATTTGGATTAAAACCCCACACCTTCCCAATGACCAACATCATCCATGAATCATCCATCCAACCTCAATAGTACTTTAAAAAATTTGACCCTTTCTTTGCACCAGTCTTTATTTCTTGAAATAAAATAATATCTTCTAAGAGCTTCCCAAGTTGGTGCTTCACCATGCATTATTTGTCAAGGTTCGAATGACCCTTCAGATTTTGTGTAAGGATCTTTATTAATCTCCAAGGAAGGTCTTACCCTCCTTGTTTAATTTTAGAAAATCTATCACATTGATCAATCCTTTTTCTGATGCATTATCCTCCTTTGTTGTTTATTAGTTTCATGTTCCCATCCTTTCATTTTGTCATCCCTTTTCTATTTAGTAGTTTCATGTCCATTTCCTTTCATTTTTTTCCCCAAAACATTGGATTATTTGGGGTAATACATTTGAGATCAATAATTCCCAATTCGTCATCTCTTGAATCATCACCATCCAATAGAAATTCTTGCTCTAATTTTTATACAAAAACATCTACAACTGTCTCATAAACTACCAGTTTGAGGATTTCCTTTCTTCAAGCAATAGTAGGTCACTATTAACCTTGTTGACATTTGTTTTCCAAGTCTCCTTTACATGAGGCACACTCTAGCATTATGAAATTGTCCTTTTGGATTGATTTTGCAATAGGTTTGGGTGAGATCTAATAGTTTTCCTCCTTATGATTTCTTTTTATGCAACTATTACAATAGTGTTTTTATTCTTCACTTTTTGTATTTTGAATACATTATCTATCTCTAAGCATAACCTAATTTTCTTTGAAATCTTGAAAGTGGCTAATTTGACTCGGGCATAAAGATATGATTCTCCATTTACTAAATTTGTCTTCATATACATCAACATACATAGGGATCTTCTAATTTATTGTAAGAAATTTTTTGGACCAATATTCAATCAATAGGTTCTATATTTGAACTCATGCTAGTTTTTCATAGGGGTCCACAATTGTGGGATCAAAATATGGGAACCAATGTTACATGTATAACTGGTATTCCCCCATTAACTATAATCCTCCATATATAGAATCATTTTCCTTTCTTTTTTATTTATGAAGATTACTGTAAAATATCCCTTGGGTAATAATTTCATTATTTATTGCATGTGTTCCATGTGGTTTTGTTCTAATTCCTAATTTTTTCCCATCCAATGTTGGGCCCTATAAATCCATATATTATTTCCAAATCTTCCAAGAGTTCTAGATCTGATTATGTTTCCTCTGAAAGATTGATGGTTTGGAATACATCGTTTATGACTCTGATTGAAACCCTTGTTTGAATTTAAATTTTTATTGGCATAATTAGGGTTACTAGCAGAATTAGAGTTAGATACATGAAATTTCTACAGTCCATAATAATAAGTATTGGTAGCTTTCATATTTAAATAGTTTTACCATCAATATTTCATATCATGCTCCATAATCCATCATCTTGATGAGAGAGCAAGAAAAGAGAGTACAAATAAATGCAATAGATCAAGGTGACTAAAAAGAGGAGGGAGCACAAAGTTCAAAGGAAAGGAAGACAAGAGAAAATTGAAAAATACTAATAGCAATGTACAAAAAACAAAATTAGAAAAATATATGTACCGAACGCGCACACACACACACTTTATATTATATATACACTAATTTTTAAATGTTATAATTATATTAAATATCAACACAAAACCTATGTATTTATGTACTGATACATACATAAACATATACTTCTACACATACAACAACATAAACACACACACACACACACACACACACACACACACACATAATTTTTGGATTATGGAGAGCGGGGTGAATCAATAATCCTTGACTCTCAGTACCTCAAAAACTTTCTTTGATTAACTCAGTGTCAACTTGTTCAGACACAATTCACTATTTGTTGACAATAGTAAATAAACTTTAACAATCAATAATAAAAAACACATAAACCATACTCTTATGAAGTATGCTCCTTTAAGAGCCAATTTGGTTAAAGATTACAATACACACTACTAGGTGTGACTCGATCAAGGGATTTACCTCATATTTTTTAGGATCTTCACCCTATTAGGAGTGGCTTGGTTAAAGGTCTTTGAATAGTATTTAGAATGCTATCTTTTGCAAGGATTTTACAATAAGACTGTTAAGTCCAATCAGTTAAGATATTTCTTTGTTACAAATACTAATAAGCAATTGTAAATAATTTGACCTGTAAATTCACAACTACCCTTTGCATAATCAGATCCTTTGTGTGCTCTTCTTCTTTACTTCAATCCTTCACTTTCCACTGGCTTCAACACTTCATCAAATTCTTCTTTCTGACTCAAAAGTGAACCTTTTCCTTCTTCACTACATCAGTCGGTGACTTATCAACCCTTCAGTTTGTTAGCCATTTATTCATACAAACTCATCCCTTATATAGACTTTATTTTTCCACTTAATCTCCTTTATCATGTTTTCCTTTGATTAATCTCAGCCATTGAATTCATTTCACAAACTTATTCAATGTATATAGATCTTGGTAACATGTTTTACCTTCACCTCGAAACTTGAACTTTCTTGAAACTTGTTCCTTATATTTTAGCCACTTAGATTTGGACCATAGATCTCTCTAACTAACTCTTCATTATCATCATAATCTCCCATCTCATCATAGCTCTTCATTAAATGTTTTTTTGATTGTTGACGTATTTAATTTATGTTCCTTGCTCGGTGTTCTTTAACTAAATTTATGTTAACTTCACTTGGTGACTAAACTCTTTTTCTCAGTGTCTTGAGTTCCTTTTCCTTTTCCTTTACCTAAACTTACTTTTCTCTTATTGAATGACTTTTTCTCTTTATCAAATGACTTTTTCTACTCGGTAGCCAGAACTATTTTTCTTATCAACTTGATTAATCTTCTTTACCATTCTTTACTGATTTGATATAATCATATGTTAGGTAGAAAAAAATTATATCAACATATTCTTAGCATTATCTAATCTGTATCAGTTTCCCATTTAAGGTATTCATCTTTACAACATCTCACTTCTTCTTCTCCTTAACTCATTCAACTTATATCATACTCTGAATGATGTGGAAATATAATATAAACTAGATATCAATTGATTGACATCAATGAAAAGATAATAACTAATCTAACCTTCCTATTATCTTGTATTCCTTCGATCTTGGTCAATCTTCATCATCATCACCATCAATTATAGTAACAATTTCCCTCTTTGGCATTGATGGAAACACACTGACAATCCTCATTGTTCAATTGATGATGGTAACACTTCACTATAATTCTTGTACTCCCTCTGAGCTGTAGCTTCTTCTTTTTCATGTTTGATGTTCTTCTATATATCTTCTTTATTCTCCCTCTTGGATATTTCATCTCTCAATAGATCTTCTCCCTCTTTGTATTCATCAATAGTAGTTTAATCCTTCTATTAGTAACAATCTTCTCTTAGCATATTCTTCCTCTTTGCAATCATCAATATAGTTCTTCTCCCTCTTTGACATCAATGCCAAAGACACATATACTCTTGAAAAATTTTCTTAGGTAGTAAATCATACCTCAAATGTATTGGTTTCTCATTGCAGACATAAACATTTTCACAACTTCAAGCTTCACCTAAAGACTAAACACTAGCATCAATTCACAAAATAGATATTGTGATGAATACTTGAATTGATGCAACATGTATCTTGCCTTAGTGAATATTGGATATGGGAAGAACCCTTAACTTACCTCAAAGATGCTCAAAATCATCCTTTGGTAGTGGTTTGGTAAATACATTAGCTATCTGTTCCTTTTAATTCACATACTCTAATATCACATGCTTGTCTTGAACTTATTCTCTAAAGTAATGATACTTGATACAAATGTACTTTGTCTTTGAATGCATCACCAGATTATTTGATATGTTAATAGCACTAGTATTATCATAGAAAATTGTAACTGGATCGGTAATCTCTTCTTGCATACCTTCAAGTAATTGTTTGATCCACACAAGGAATATACCTTCATCTCCTTTAAAATCAAACTTTCTATTCCTAGCATATTTTAGTATGTAACACCTACTTCCAAAAAATTTATAGTAACTTACATTCGATGTATGCCCATACGAGAGTTTATAAGGTGTTTTGTTTGTGCCTTTCTTTAATTGTACTTGGTTGAGTGTGTAGACAACTATACTTATGGATTCTCTCCAGAATGTTTATGCAACCTCATTGTCAATCAATAATATTCTAGCACAATCATCTATAGATTTGTTCCTTCTTTCATCTATGCCATTTTTTTGTGGAGTCCTTGGTGCAGATACTTGTCTCTTGATTCTATTTTCATTGCAAAAGATAGTAAATTCATCAGAGATAAATTCACCTCCCCTATCTGATATTAAACATTTCAACTTCTTACCTATTTCCTTTTTAACTCTTGCCTTATACCACTTGAACATCTAGAATGCATTAGACTTCTCTTTTAGAAACATTATTGACATCATTCTTGAATATTCATCAACAAACAAAATGAAATACCAATCTCCATAATAGCTTTGAATCTTCATAGGACCACAAAGGTCAGTACGAACTAATTATAAAATACCATTAGATGAGTAAGACTTTTTTGAGAAATTTGATTTGGTCATCTTACCAATCTAACATTCCTTACACATCACTTTATTAGGTTTTCTTAATTTTGATAGACCTCTGACTTTATTCTTTTTTCTCACCTTAATCATGCTATAAAAATTTACATGATGGAGTCTAACCAAACATATTAAACTTTAACAAACAAGAAACTCTTTGCAACAATATCAATATAAAATAGATTACATTTTGATTGTTCACCAGTTCCAATCAAATATCCAACAACACCATAGTCCTCACTTTTCTATTTTGAAAGTCCAATCGGTGGCTAGTATTGTTCAATTTTGAAACACTCAAAAATTTATAATTTAGTGCTTTAACCCAATAAGAATCATCACATATGATCTTGTCATTAAATATAAAGGATCCTTTACCTTTTACAAGATATGGAGCTTCATTTCCAAATCTGACAAATCCTCCATCATACTCTTCTAGACTCTCAAACTTATAAATATCCCTTGTCATATGATGTGAGAATCCACTGCCTACGATTATTTATGGGTTAGTTTTACTTACATGAGAAATAAGTTCTTTTTCATCTTCATACCTCTCTTCATCTGAATCTTCCTTCATAGCAACATATACAACTTCATAAATCTCTTCTGTGTCATCAGATTCATCATCGGTTACTCCTTCCTCATGTAGGTAGCATGATTTCTATCCTTTGTCCTTGTAGTCTCTAAATCTTCGGTATCAATTCTCCTTCTTGTCACTTTTATCATTCATGTTATTGTCAAGACATCTAGATGCAATGTGGCCAATCTTGTTGCAATTAAAATATTTGAAGGGTAGTTTACCTTTATACTTTCCTCTACCTCTCAGTTGTCTCTTAGCCAAAAATGCTTCATACTCTTCTTGTTCTTTCTCTTCGGTTAGGATACTATCATATTCATTTCCACGTGAGCTATTTTGGTTATCTCTTTCTCTTCTTAAAGTTACAATACTTAAAGATGATTTGAAGGTTGCAACAATAGTCTGTAGACTATTATCATAATTGGTAAGCTCAAATGCAGTCAACTTACCTATTAAAGCTTCAAGAGTAACAACATTATTTTGTATGAATCTCAATTTCTAAATAGAAGATAATCAAATATCATACTTGGATGAAAGAGTTCACAAAATTTTACTTACCACTTCTTCACAAGTTAATGTTCCACCAACACCTTTGATGCCACTAACAAATTGCTTGATTCTAAAACTACATTGAGAAATGTTCTCTTCATCTTTCTTTCTCATTTCATCAAACTTTCCTCTGAGACTGTCAACCTTAGCTTTTTGTACATGTTGATCACCTCCAAAAATAATTGTAAGCCTATCCCTAATCTCTTTTGAAGTATTATAGTCCTTAACATCATTGAATTCAACATCAATCAGGGAAGCGGTAATTTCAATCATAACCGAGTTGTGGTCCTGCTTTTCTCTCATCTAATCAACTATCATGGGTCTAGGAGGTGGTGGAGTGTAGTCATTATCCAAAAGATTTAGTGCAGATTCTCCAGTTCTAGATAGGTACAATCTCATCCTTCTTTTCCATTTTGAGAAACTTTCCTTGTTCAACTTAGGTACTTATCTCCTATACATATGTGGATATTTTACTCAAGTCTTTCAAACTTATCACTTTAGAGCACTTAGCTCTGATACCAATTGTTGGATTATAGAGAGGGGGGGTGAATCAATGATCCTTGATTCTCAGTACCTCAAAAAATTTCTTTGATTAACTCAGTGTTAGCTCGATCAAACACAATTCACTATTTACCGACAATGACAAATAAGCTTTAACAATTAGTAATAACATACACATAAACCATTCAACAAATATAACACCATTATTTAACATGGAAACCTAGCTTTGGGAAAAACCAATATGGAAATTGTCACCCACTAAATAAAATACTCTTCTGAAGTATGCTTGGTTAAGAGCCAATTTGGTTAAAGATTACAATACACACTGCTAGGTGTGACCCGATCAAGGGATTTGCCTCAGATCTGTTAGGATCTTCACCTTGTTAGGAGTGGCCTAGTTAACAGTCTTTGAACACTCTTTAGAATGTTACCTTTTGTAAATATTTTACAATAAGACGGTTAAGTCCACTCGGTTAAGAGATTTTTGTGTTACAAATGCCAATAAGAAACAATAAATAATTTAACTTATAAATTTGTAACTATCCTTTGCATAATCATATCCTTTGTGCGCTCTTCTTCTTCACTTCAATCCTTCACTTTCCACTGGCTTCAACGCTTCATCAAATTTTTCTTTCTGACTTAGAATTCAACCTTTTCCTTCTTTACTACATCATTCGGTGACTTATCAACCCTTTAGTTACCCAAGCATTTGTTCATATAAATTCATCCTTTATATAGAAATTTTTTTTCCACTTAATCTAGTCCTTTATCACATTTTCCTTTGATTAATCTCATCCATTAAATTTACAAACTTATTCAATGTATATAGATCTCGATAACACATTTTACCTTTACCTTAGAAAATGAATTTTCTTGAAACTTGTTCCTTTTATTTTAGCTGTTTAGATATGTACCAGAGATCATCATCATGAATTTTCCTAATCATAGACATCTCTAACTAAATCTTCCTTATCACCATAATATTTCATCTCATCATAGCTCATCATTAAATGTCATTCTAATCCATGTAATTAATTTATTTTCCTTGCTTGGTGTTCTTTAATTGAATTTCGGTTAACTTTGATCGGTGACTAAAATCTTCTTCTCAATGGCTTGTGTTCCTTTGCCTTACCAAAGCTTACTTTTCTCTTACTGAATGACTTTTTCTCTTTACCAAATGATTATTTTTTCCTGATATCCAAAACTATTTTTCTTACCAACTTGATTAATCTTATGTACCATTCTTTACCGATTTTATATAATCATATGTTAGGTGGAAAACAATAATATCAACATAATCTTAGCATTGTCTGATTTGTATCAATTTCCCATTTGAATTCTTCATCTTCACAACATCTCACTTCTTCTTCTTAACTCATTCAACTTATATCATACTCCAAATGATATGACAACACAATATAAGTTACAAGATATCAATTGTTTGACATCAATAACAAGACAATAACAGATCTAACCTCCCTATTATCTTGTATTCTTCTAATCTCGGTTGGTCTTCATCATCATCACCATTAGTTAGTAACAATAGTATCCAGTTAAATATGTCTAATAATATAATTGAAATAAAATGACAACTTAAAAAAATAAAAATAATCGACAACAATTGAGATTGGACATTGAAAAGAAGCTAAGAGGCTTGAAATATAAAGAAATAAAATGCAAACCAAAAAAGCTCATTTTGATGCTAATTTTTCATTTGATATTAGATATTGATATGTGTGTTCACTATCTTGCCAAGGGTTCTTAATAGTACTCAATGATTACATAAAACATATTTGAGAATTACTGCAAAGATGGTGATCATAAAGATGTAAAGATGGATTGATAATGAGGGTAAAAGATGATTTGATAATGAGAAAGAAATATTATGGATGTTAAAGATTGAGTATAAAAAATGGCATTATAAATTTTCTATGAATAATTGTGGATAAATTGTGAAGGAAAATGAAGGGATTAAATAGAAACGGAGGAAATGTGAAGACTCGGTGAAATGCACCACTTGCACCCCTCTTTGAAGGAAAGTAAGATGACAACTATTGGGAAAGAGAGACAAGGGAAATGGAATGTAATGACATGTAGAAAGGAGGTTAAAATATCCAAGTTCCAATTTGGGAGAGATTTTACCAAAATTTGGATATTATTTTCTCTATTTAATTAAAATAGGTGCACATATTTATGGAGGTTAGAATAGAATTGGTGGAAAAATAGGTTGGATGGATAAGATTGGTTAGATGGGAGGTTGAGAGGATCAGGTAAGGTGGAAGAAGGGTTAGTTAGATGGGGGTTGAGTTGGGATGATAGTTAGAGGGTGGTTAAGGTTAGGATCCATGTGCTTAAGTAGAATTAAATTAATTGATTTAATTTAAGATAGAGGAAAGGATAAAAGTGAATTAAACTTAAAGAAATAGATGCATTTTTTTAATTTAATAGTGGAAAAGGTAATTAATTAATTGGATGAGTGTCAGGGCCCATTAAATGTACTATAGAGACCATAGGTAAACTAGAAATTGCACCTTGGTTTGCAATGGGTACACTGAAGATATGAGAAAGGGGAATATAAAATGTGAATTCTTTTATAATTTTTTTAGAGTTTCACTTGTTATTAGCTATTCAGTATCTTCATAACATTTCATTTTGATGGAATTTTATTTAAAATATTTATTAATAGTTAGTTTCCAAACAGTATATCACTCCATATATCTTTTGATGGTCTCACTTCTCTCTCCAAGATTATCACTGTCACATTCAACAATCAAGTCAACTCTTTCAAATAATAAACGCCTTCCACATAGTAAACTTATTTAGTATTTATATTATTAAGAATATAATATATTATTATTATTATTATATTATAATAAAAAATAATAGGGAAAAAATCTAATCATCAGGAAGAGCAGGTCTACAAAGGTTAGGTAGGACAAATTTGTTTAGGCACTAGGGGTTGGATTATTTGAATCGAGCTAGATGGGGATGGCCTTATAACCGCAAGAATCAACAAAGGTTCTTTTCATTTCCATGATCTGATCAAAGTATTGCATGGAAGGTTCCAAGAAATGAGGGACAAGGAGGGTTGAGTGTATTTGGTGCTAGACAGAGTAGAGGTTTCTCTAGGCATAGAAAGGATCATCAAAATGCTTCATTTCCAGTGAATAAAGCTTTCATTTTTAGAAAGATCGAACAAAGTTTTTGTCATCCCAAAACCCTAAGAAATGGTGTGGTTAAAACTCAGGATGTGAGTGAGAATGTTTCTAGTGCTAGGGTTTCCTCTATTTTCATTAATAATCACCTTTTGAGAGATTCTCTTTCATTTTTCAAGGAGAGATCTTTTTTATAAAATGGGTAGGGCCTTCACCATTTCTTAGTAAGGTAAGAGGATGGTGTGATGCCCATTGGGATAAGGATTTCTCTTTGAAAATTATGGCTAATTTTTTTTCCTAGTAACCTATTCATCCAAGCATGATAAGGAATGGGTCCTTAATAGTGGGTCTCATATGATTGATGGGAAAGGGTTATACCTTTCAATATGGGTTCCAAACTTTAACTCGTTTAAGGAAAAGATTAAAGAGTTTCCAATTTGGGTAAAGCTATATAATCTTCCTTAGGAATATTGGGATTTAGAAACCTTGAAAAAGATTTGCGATAAGATTGGTTCATTTTTTAAAGTAGAGGAGATTATGGATCAAACAGATTATTTGATTTTCCCAGGATCATGTTGTTATGGAAAGAGTGTGACCCTTTACCTGGCTATATCAAGCTTGGGTCTGAGAAAGGTGCATGGAAGAAACCTTTGGTAGTGGACAAGGGAGAGGTGGATGATAAAAATGTGCATCAAAGTGAGATGATCATATTGAAAAAGGGGAAAAGTCTAGAGTAAAATAAATTAGCTGAAGAAATTGTTAAGAAGATGAAAGAGAGAAATGGAAATGATTTGTGCAAAGCTGAACTATGGGAAGATATGTTGGACGCAAAAATATCTTATGGATCTATTGATCTAATGTAGGTTTGGAAAGAGGAATAGATAAAGGAAATATCCTAGCTCCTATGTGTGGGATGGGAATGAGTGTGGAAAGAATGTGGTGATTGTGTTTCGACTCAAATAGTGCAGGAGACCCCTTTTTGTAAATAAGGACGGGGAAATGGTGCAAGACAATGATAATGAAGCTATTGGAAGTGATGTGAAGGAAGGAATGTTATTGAATTAGGTTATTAATTGTGATCTTGGTAAATTTTAGGACAAAGAAGAGAATCATTTGGATGGGTAAGTGCACAAAGATGGGGGACCAAAAAGGGGGTCTAAGATGCCACTTTTTTCTTGAAATCAGAAAACTCTGAACTTAAACAAGAAATTGAAGATAGTTAGACTCAAAATTTTAAGATGCAACAAAAACAAGAGTTGTAATACTCTGAATCTAGTTCCTAAACTACTAACTTGTTTTGAAAATGGTGCAGATTAAGGCCCTCAAAAAGGGGGAGCACAAAAAGTGGTCCTATTTTTTGTCCAAAAACATAACATAGCATCTAGTGTGCTCCCCCTAAAATGTTAAAAAAAAATTGAATTTTTTTAATCGCTCTAGTGAGAAGTTAGCTAACACCACATAGTTTATCCTAGATTTTTTTGGTAATTTTTTTATGAATATAATTTTTGATGAATTTACGAAGTGCACACATCCTAAAAACATGAAATTTATGTGTGCTTCGCCTAGAAATCATTTAAAACTAATCGAAAATCAAATTTTCTTTTTTTTTAAAGTGTGTATAATGGAGTCTAGTTTCTAAAAATGTAACTTGTTGCAAAATTCAATGAATGAGCCAAAATCTATGCCCTAAATACTACATGTTGGTTTTTTACAAAAAATGGACATACACACAAAAGAAATTAGAGTTGAAAAACTTAACATAATCAAAATTCAAAATAAATTATATGCTTAGATAGCTAACAGAGAGATCTGCAATATCACGTCGTCTAATTTTTACGTTCTTGAGCCACAAGTAAACCTGATGAGGAGCACACAAAAAAAGATGTCATTTTTTTGTATGTCTGTTGGAAAACACATCTCAAGCCTATTTCAATTGTCCAAGCCTTTGGGTTGGATCTCCAAGGAAAATATAAGCCTTAGGATTGGTAAATTCAAATGCTTTACAAAGCACGCATGCCCTATAGGGCATGCACACTATTTAAATCTATGACTTTCATAGCGCGCACGCGCTATGAAAGTCATAGATTTAAATAGTGTGCATGCCCTATAGGGCATGTGCCCTATTTAAGTCTATGAATTTCATAGTGTGCACGTGCTATGGAAGTCATAGATTTAAATAGTGATAACAAATAGTGAGAGAGAGAGAGGGTCATTTATACAAATATAATATTTAAGTATAAGTTTGATTTATTTAGTTTCTTATAATTTAAGTTATATTTGTATAAATTATAAAATATAATACTTCCAGGATGTTTGGGATAGGTTCCAACTTCATAGGAGTTAAGATGCAGATTCTAGATTTGAAAAATTCTAGACTTAGCCAAATTTTAGGATTTAGCAAGCCTTCAGCAGGGTTACCTCCCACAATCCATCATGGATTTCTAAGGTCAAACTGAAGCTGGCAAAAGGATTCCCAAAGGGTTTTAACTCATTTTATCACAAATCACTTGGTTTTGACCCCATCTCTATGACAGACTTAGCTTAGCTCTCACCCAAATCTCTCTCTCTCTCATATATATATATATATATATATATATATCCCTTCTCTATCACTCTCTCTCTCCCTCCCTTCAGGAAGGGAAAGAGAGAGTGAGAGAGAAGGGAGAGAGAGAGAGAGAAAGAGAGAGAGAGATAGAGAGAGATGAGGGGGAGAGTGAGAGGGGGGTAATGAAATAGAGAGAGTAGATAAGGGGGATAGATAGGGTGGTGTGTGTGTGTGTGTGTGTGTGTGTGTGAGAGAGAGAGAGAGAGGGTGATGTGTGTGTGTGTGTGAGAGAGAGAGAGAGGGTGATGAAAGAGAGAGAGTAGATAAGGGGGAGAGAGAGAGGGTGATGTGAGAAGAGAGAGAGAGAGAGAGAGCTAAGCTAAGTCTATCATAGAGATGGGTCGAAACCAAGTGATTTGTGATAAAAATAAGTTAAAACCCTTTAGGAATCCTTTTGCCAGCTTCAGTTTGACCTTAGAAATCCATGATGGATTGTGGGAGGTAACCCAAGCCATAGGGTGTGTGCCCTTTAGTGTGTATGCACTATGCATGATTTGAGACCAAAAAGAAAAGCACCATCTTTTTGGTCCCCCATCTTTGTGCATATACCCAGATTCTAATGTTCATGAGGAACATGAAGGTTCATATTCTGAGGAGATGCCTCTTATATCTTCTCAGGAGAGATTGTAGAAGAGTTTCTAAGGATAATGTGATTTGGAATGATCACATTTTCAAGCCATTAGATGATTCGGAGTTAGATTTTAGATTGTCATATGAAATAATCATTTCTTTAGCTTGGAAAAATACAGCGGAGGAGGAGGATTCCCTATTTAAGGATATTCAAATATCACTTATCAAAAATCTAGATAACTCCATGGATTCTTTGAAGGATAGAAAGGGTAACATTAATGCCTCTAATTTTGAAGATGACTCTCAAGAAGAGGATGATTTGGGTTTAGTTGAGACACTTGATATTTTGGAGATGAGGATTGTGGAGCATACCCCCTCAACTCAAGTGAAACCAAAGATAGGAGAACATAGGAAAAGAGGTTCTAGGACTTTAAGGATGAAGCTAGAAAAAGTAGGGAGTGCAGTTGACCAAAGTAAGCTATTGAGATCAAGAAAAGGCTATTCCTTTTCTTGGAAGAAATGAAGATCTTATTGTGGAATGTTAGGGACAACAATGACCCTGAAAAAATATTCCTAATCAAGAGATGTGTTGATAAGGATAGGTGAGATGTGTTTTTACAAGAAACTAAGTTAAAAGGTAATGATGTGGATTTTTTAGAAAAGACTTTAGTAGGTGGAAAGGTTTTTTCTCTAATGTTGTTGGGGCTTTAGGAGGTTTGGGATTTCTATGGAATGAATATTTGGTTGAGGTTAGAATTATTTACCAGAGTAATAATTGGCAGTGGCTTGAGATGTTCTCTAAACAATTGTTGGATAAGTTTTATGCTTTGAATGCTTATGGACCTAATTGCCCAACTTTAAAAAGAGAGATTTGGATGGAGTAATCCAAGGTTTTAAGTAGTAATAAGGAGGATTTGTTTCTATTTGGAGGTTATTTTAATGAAATTCTTATTCCATCTGAGAAGATTGGTGGTTTAGGCTGAGCAGGTCAAAGTTAGAAGGACTTTGCGAATTTTATTTTGGAAAATGGTTTGATTGATGTGGATCTTCAGAATGGTGAATTCAATTGGACCAATAGAAGAAGTGGGTTGCTTAACATTGTAGATACATTATATAAGTTTATTTGGGATGGAATTTGGGGTTTGAAGGATTGGACATGTTCAACAAAAATTCTACCTATAACAGGCTCTAATCATTATCCCATCTATGTTAGAATCCAAGAAGATTCTACTTTGGATCGTGTTCCTTTCAAATTTGAAGCAATGTGGCTAAGAGATGATAGGTTTATGGATTTGGTTTCTCATTGGTGGTCTGCTTCCCCATAGAGACATGATAATTTGGCTTTCATCTTTTTTAAAAAATTGTAATTCTTAAAGGAACATCTAAAAGTCTGGAATTGAGAGGTCTTTAGGAATATTTTTGTTCAGAAATTTAAGTTGGAAAATAGTTTGGTTGAATTTTATTCTAAGGTGATTGAGATAATGGTATGAAGGAAGAGGATTATTTGGCTGAGAATTCTAAACAATATGGTGAAGTGATAGCCCGAGAATAAGTGTTTGGTGCTAGAAAATGAGTGAAACATGGCTAAAAGAAGGTGATAGAAACACTAAGTTATTTCACAATTCAGTGAAGGTAAGAATATCTCAAAATAAAAAAAATTTCCATTAAGGATTCAAATGGCTTAGTCCTTCAGAATGTAGAAGATATCAGTAGGGAAGCAGTGAGCTACTTTTATAATATTTTTAATGAGGATCCAACCACTATAAATTCTGATTTTAGTGCTCTTGAGGTGATTCCAAGTTGCATTTCAGGGATACAAAATGAGGATTTAATGAAACCAGTATCTTTAGAAGAGGTTAGGAAACTCCTTTTTTTATTTAGGAGTGGATAAGGTCCCAGGGTCAGATGGTTTCACAAACATGATTTTCTAAACAATTTAGATATTGTTGGGAAGGATATGTGGGGGGTTGTGGCTCAAGAATATAGAGTTGGGGGTTTTATTCTGAAAGATCTGAATAATAATTTTATTACCCTAATTCCTAAAAAATAAGAATGAGAATCCTTTGATTATTTTAGACCTATCTCTTTATGTAATACTATATATAAATTGATTGTAAAAGTGATAGCGAAAAGGCTAAAATGTGTTCTTAACTTAATTATTTCATGTGAGAAAAGTGGTTTTCAACCTAATAGATCAATTTATTGTTAGATTAATAAGTTGTTTTCTTATTAATTGAATCATATTGATTTAATTATTAAGTCACTTACTACCTCTTTCGACTTAAGCTAAACTTTAGGCATATAATAATTAATAGCTTTATTAATTATTATTGTGCAACCTAGGTTTTACCATTTTAGGTTTTATGATCTCCTTTTATAAGGATTGATCTCATAACCCTTTGTAACCTTTTTTGACATTTCATTATTCATTGCAACTTTTGTTTTTGCACATCAAGGATTTCTCCTCTCTCATGGATCCATACATTTAGGTCTCCATAGTTGTTTGCTTCTCTCTTTTTCTGTGACAGGTGTTTGCATGCAAGTGTTCTTGGGAGCTGTGGGTTGTTTTTCATCAACTCCAATATGTTATCAGAGCTTCAAATCTACTTTCCCTTGTCCTCTTTTTGAGAGATTCGGTCATGTTCATCAAATCTACATTTTAAGAGGGTTTCCTATCAGATTTGGGGGGGACCTATTTTTCTAGTCATCTTGGCTTCAAACGGACCTCATGATTGCATTCAAAACATCCAAGAATCCTAAGATCCATATAAAGTTTGTCCAATTTAGACAAAGTTGGAATCTATGGCAAAAAAAATTTGCAATCAGCCCCGACATAGATCCTGAGGTGATCCCTATTTTTTGGTGCACTTCTAGCCCAAACAGACCTCACAGTTATGTCTGAAAGGTCTGAGATAGTCAAAATTCATATAAAACTTGTCAATTTTGGACAAGTTGGCTTCTAAGGAAAAACAAATTTGCCCACTAGGCTATACAGCTTGACATGCACTCTGAGGCAGTACAGTGCGAATTCAAAAAATAAATTTAAAAATAAATTTTGGGGTGGGGGCCACCCGCACGCCACTCAGGCGACCTGTGGCGGTGTCACCACCGGGTAACTAGATGATGACTGCGCAGTCACCGCCGTGGTGACCAGCGGGCCCACAGTGCTTATCACCAGTTTCCAGCGGTTTGCACCGGTTCAACCCCCTTTCCATAGAGCTTATGGTCACATGGGTGACCAGCCTCTAGCCCCAACCAAATTCTGAGCCCCCTGGTCACCCATGTGACCAGGGCTTATCTTTTTTTAGCTCCAAGCAGTTTTGAGCCATGATGGCCATTTGGCCATCAAATTTAGGCTCGAAGTTTGCTGATGTCACCAGGGGTTTGCCCTTTTCTGAGCTTTTTGGAGGTACCTGTGGTTTTTTGTGAATATCTCAGGCATTTGGGATCAAAATCGAGCGTGTGATATATCATTGGAAAGCTGGTTCCAAGCCTGATCCATTTTTTTTGGTATAATTTTTTGATTTTTCCATTTTGATGCTATTTTTTATTGTCAAAGTCATATGTTCTTTTTGATCTTGGCATTTCAGACCTCCTGCATTCCGGGATCTATTTCTCTTGCATCTAGGCTCTGTTTTCCACAAACAAGATATTGCCAGAAAGCTCTTTTTGAGATTTTATCAGATCTGATGGTTTCATGTGTGTTTTTGTCCTTTTTTTGACATCACCCATCCTTAGATCCCTCCAGACACCTTCTTTGGGCCCTCCACTGCAATTGTTGCTTTTTTGCTCATATCTTGAGCATACGGTGTTGAAATTTGGCAAACAAGATATTGTTGGAAAGCTGATTCCAAGATTTTTTTAGATCTGGAGGTTATATTTTCTAGTTTTATTTTTCTGATGGTTTTTTCTTTTTCAAAGCCAGATCTTCAGTTTTGCACTCCAGGAGCTCTATCTTGCGCATCTGAACTCCATTTTTGGAAAACAACATATCATTGGAAATCTTGTTCAGATAGATTTTTAGTGTTATGAGTCATTTTTCCAGATTCTTCTCTAGGTTCATTTTATTTAGATTCTTCCATTTTTGCAATCTGGTGGATATCTTGGTTGTTACAGGTCCTAGGATCTCTTCTCTTTGAGGGATGGCTCATCCTAGGCTGTTATTTTGTTTTAGTATCCTTTTATCTTCTTTGAGCAATGTATACTTCATTTTTGTAGCATTCTTTTATGCACACACACTGAGATAAAGTGCCATTCTATTGCATGTATGGGATCTTGCACATATTTGTGCTTTATGTACTCACACTCCATTATAAAGTGCCAAGGGGGTTTGATGTTTTCCTTTGTTTTCCATCTTCTTTTGTCATGTGAGCATTCCTCCAATGAAATTAGCCTCAAGTATCTTTATTTTTGTTTGTACTCTCTCTGCACATTTGATATTTCAGATTCATCTTCATCATGCAGTTCATATTAGATTATCTTTTTAGTGTACCTATCATTACTCCCTTGTCATCCATATGGGGGGGTTTCTACTATTGGTTCTACTACTTCCTTGGTTTGATAGTGTGAGCTATGTATTCAGTAGTTGATTCTATGTACTAGGTGGTTGCAGTGGCTAGGTACCTATGCATTTTAGTGAGATGGATCATTTACCATATGGACACTCTTTTCTTTCCTATTTTTGGATGCACTCTTCCAGCTTTGATTGATAAGCTCTTCAAAATTTTGATGTTTATGCCATCTGTATCTTCAAGTTCAGGTGTTTTCCTTTGTTTGCCTCTTGATTCGAGTAGTGTTATTTGAGGGCACTCATGTACATTACAGTCTTCTCTAACTGGTCATATTTCTATGGAGGATCTTCAGATCATCAGTTTCTTCTTGACAGAGTTTACAGTTTCATGCTTCAGTGATGTTGTACATGTTCATCCTTGTTCCTATTTTCTGGAACATTCCTAGTTTTGGAGGCTTCTTCAGTCCTTCAGACTAGTCTTTATCTCTTTTTGGAGTAGATTTTTTTCGATGTGGTTTTCTCTATTTCTCTACTTTATAGAGACTCTTTTTGTACTTGGGTACCTGATCAGGCCTTTGTTTCCAAGACCCATTTGCTTTTAGTTGTTCTTTCTAGTTTTTAGCTTCTCCCAAAGTTTATCTTAAGGGGGGGTGTTAGAGTAATAAGTTGTTTTCTTATTAATTGAATCATATTGATTTAATTATTAAGTCTCTTATTACCTCTTTCAACTTAAGCTAAACTTTAGGCATATAATAATTAATAGCTTTATTAATTATTATTGTGCAACCTAGGTTTTACCTTTTTAGGTTTTCTGATCTCCTTTTATAAGGATTGATCTCATAACACTTTGTAATCTTTTCTGGCATTTCATTATTGATTACAACTTTTGTTTTTATACATCAAGGATTTCTCCTCTCTCATGGATCCATACATTCAGGTCTCCATAGCTGTTTGCTTCTCTCTTTTTCTGTGATAGGTGTTTGCATGCAGGTGTTCTTGGGAGCTGTGGGTTGTTTTTCATCAACTCCAACATTTATGAAGGTTTCATATTGGATCATGAAGCCATTCATTTAGGAAGGATAGACAGGTTGGAGAAAATGATGATTAAACTAGATATAAAGAAGGCATATGATAATGTTAATAGGGAATCTTTATTAAATTAATTGATGCATAATAAAAAGGTGTTAAAGTGGTTGAATGTGTTGATCTGCTCTCTCATTTACAATTTGTGGATGATACCTATTTGATTGGAGATGCTTCCTTATGGGAAGCAAGAGTTATGAAGTCAACCATTGATAAGTATAGGGCTTCTTTTGGACAAAGGATAAAATGGAAAAAGTCTAAAATTTATTTCTTCAATACTCCTATGCAAAAACAAAGGTACATTTGTTGTGTTCTTGTGATGAATGTGGGGAAGTTACCAGGTAAATATCTAGGAATCACATTATTTGTAGGTGAATGCAGATCTAGCCTCTAGAAAGAATTGGATGTAAGTTGTGTAAAGAAGATGGAAGAACTAGTACATTTGACCCACTTTTTAGACCAACATTTTTGACCAAGTTATAAAATGATTTTCAATGGTCGGTTTATAGAAGAAAAAAAAGATTTTTTTTTACTTCTATTCCCATGTTGGTAGGATTATGACCCTAAATAGTGGTTGTAATTCCAACCGACATGGGAATAGAAGTAAAAAAAAGTCAAATTTTATACATATATCCCGCCTACCAGTACATTTCTTTTTATTTCATTTTGGCATAGTCCGCGAGAAAAGGAGTGGTGAAGGAGGGTATAAGGAGGGAAATGAGGGGATAAGGAGGGAAGTTTTATGTTGACTCCCCCTATATGCATCTATGTTGTAAGTTCTAGAATCTCCTTCTCTTCCACATTACTATTCTCAAACCCGAGCAAGCATCGAGAGGAATAGGCATTTGATTTCAACCATTTCATTGCAGCCTTGGTAAGAGATTCAATTTTTTTGGCATTTTCTTAATGAAGGGTACATTTTTTTTTTCAAATTGTTTTCATTTGTCACAGGTTTGAAACCCTAATATCTACACTTCTAATGGTGTTCATGCCACCATTAGAAGTGGCATGAACACCATTAGAAGTGGCCCATGAATTTCTAGAGATACAGAGCAACCATTCAACTAAGGGTGGGTTCTTGGTTTCCTCATCAACTGATTTCAAGGTTAAATTGATGTTACTTTTGGTTTCATTGTAAAACAATGTTGAATAAGTGATTGAATATCATGGAAGTGCAGAAAATAAAAGCTAAAACATTGATGAATTTAAATGATCTAGTCAGGTTACAGTTATTTACAAGTCAAATTTTATACATATATCCCACCTACCGACACATTTTATTTTATTTCATTTTGGCATAGTCCATGAGAAAAGGAGTGCTGAAGTAGGCAGTATAAGGTGGGAAGCTACAGTAGGTCCACGCCCATCCACTCATGTCAAGATCTTGTCCAAAATCATGTTGAAATGTCCATTGACCTAAATCAAGATCCTTCCCTCTCACTTCCTTTGTTACATAATCACTTTTGGAGTATATTCTAAAGTCCTTAAATCCAAGAAAATGATATATGCTCGTGAAGACACCGTCTGGTGTTTATATTATTAAACTCTCTATTTAATGCAACATTGATAGGAAAAGCATTCATTGATTGGTATTATAAGTTTTGATCATTCCATGTACTGATTATATTATTTTGAAGTCTTACAATGAAAGAATTTTAGTCCTTTTATTGATTGTTCCTGTCCAGTGCTTTGCGTGCAAACAATCTTTGTCTTGAAGAACCAATGATTTCGTAGGCTCTGTAAAATAGTTGGCAAGAAATGATGTATTCAATATTTCTAAAGTGCTTCAAAAGGCTTAAACTCACCAATAATCTTCACCAATACACCCCCCATCCCACCATCCACACCCATCCACTCATGTCAAGATCGATATTATAATTTTTGATCATTCCATGTACTGATTATATTGTTTTGAAGTCTTAAAATCAAAGAATTTCAGTCCTTTTTATTGACTATTCCTGTATAGTGCTTGGTGTGCAAACAATCTTTGTCTTGAAGAACCAATGATTTCCTAGGCTCTATCAAATAGTTGGCAAGCAATGATGTATTCAATATTTCTAAAGTCCTTCAAAGGCTTAAACTCACCAAGACTCTTCACCAATACACCCCCCATCCCACCATCCACACCCATCCACTCATGTCAAGATCTTGTCCAAAATCATGTTGAAATATCCATTGACCTAAATCAAGATCCTTCCCTCTCACTTTCTTCATTACATAATCACTTTTGGAGTATATTCTAAAGTCCTTGAATCCAAGCAAATACAAGTCAATAACACCAAATATATCACTTAGAAGTCTTGTGAAGAGTCTTGGTGAGTTTAAGAGTCTTTGTGAGTTTAAGTGATATATTCAATGTTATTGACTTACATTTTCTTGGATTCACAAAATCTTGACATGAATGGATGGGTGTGGATGGTGGGATGGGGGGTGTATTGGTCAATGTGATCTGCTCTTAAAGACATAGTCTGGTGTTTATATTATTAAACTCTCTATTCAATGCAACATTGATTGGTATTATAAGTTTTGATCATTCCATGTACTGATTATATTATTTTGAAGTCTTAAAATCAAATAATTTCAGTCCTTTTATTGACTGTTCTCATCCAGTGCTTGGCGTGGTTGGCATGCAAATAATCTTTGTCTTGAAGAACTAATGATTTCATTTGCTCTATCAAATATTTGGCAAGCAATGATGTATTCAATATTTTTGAAGTGCTTCAAAAGGCTTAAACTCACCAAGACTCTTCACCAATAGACCCCGCATCCCACCATCCACACCCATCCACTCATGTCAAGATTTGTATTATAAGTTTTGGTCATTCCATGTACTAATTATATTATTTTGAAGTCTTAAAATCAAAGAGTTTTAGTCCTTTTATTGACTGTTCCTGTACAATGCTTGGCGTGCAAACAATCCTTGTCTTGAAGAACCAATGATTCCTAGACTCTATCAAATAGTTGGCAAGCAATGAAGTATTCAATATTTATAAAGAGCTTCAAAAGGCTTAAACTCACAAAGACTCTTCACCAATACACTTGCCATCCCACCATTCACACCCATCCACTCATGTCAAGATCTTGTCCAAAATCATGTTGAAATATCCATTGACCTAAATCAAGATCCTTCCCTCTCACTTCCTTTGTTACATAATAACTTTTGGAGTATATTATAAAGTCATTGAATCCAAGAAAATGTAAGTCAGTAACACCAAATATATCACTTAGAAGTCTTGTGAAGAGTCTTGGTGAGTTTAAGTGATATATTTGGTGTTATTGACTTACATTTTCTTGGATTCACAAGATCTTGACATGAGTGGATGGGTGTGGATGGTGGGATGGGGGGTGTATTGGTCAATGTGATCTGCTCGTGAAGATATGGTCTAGTGTTTATATTATCAAACTCTCTATTCAATGCAACATTGATAGGAAAAGCATTCATTGATTGGTATTATAAGTTTTTATCATTCCATGTACTAATTATATTTTTTTGAAGTCTTAAAATAAATAAAAATTAGTCCTTTTATTGACTGTTCTTGTCCAGTGCTTGGCATGCAAACAATCTTTGTCTTGAAGAACCAGTGATTTTGTATGCTCTGTCAAATAGTTGGCAAGCAATGATGTATTCAATATTTCTAAAGTGCTTCAAAAGGCTTAAACTCACTAAGACTCTTCACCAATACACACCCCATCCCACCATCCACACCCATCCACTCATGTAAATATTGGTATTATAATTTTTGATCATTCCATGTACTGATTATATTATTTTGAAGTCTTAAAATCAAAGAATTTTAGTCATTTTATTGACTATTCCTGTACAGTGCTTGGCATGCAAACAATCTTTGTCTTGAAGAACCAATGATTTCCTAGGCTCTTTCAAATAGTTTCAAAGCAATGATGTATTCAATATTTATAAAGTTCTTTAAAAGGCTTAAAGTTACCTAGACTCTTCACCAATACACCCACCATCCCACCATCCACACCCATCCACTCATGTCAAGATCTTGTCCAAAATCAAGTTGAAATATCCATTGACCTAAATCAAGATCCTTCCCTCTCACTTCCTTCATTACATAATCACTTTTTGGGTATATTCTAAAGTCCTTGAATCCAAGAAAATGTAAGTCAATAACACCAAATATATCACTTAGAAGTCTTGTGAAGAGTCCTTGTGAGTTGAAGAGTCTTGGTGAGTTTAAGTGATATATTTGGTGTTATTAACTAAAATTTGCTTGGATTTACAAGATCTTGACATGAGTTCATGGGTGTGGATAGTGGGATAGGGGGTGTATTGGTCAATTTGATTTTCTCATGAAGACATAGTCTGGTGTTTATATAATTAAACTCTCTATTCAATGCAAAGTTGATAGGAAAAGCATTCATTGATTGTTATTATAAGTTTTGATCATTCCATGTACTAATTATATTGTTTTTAAGTCTTAAAATCAAAGAATTTCAATCCTTTTATGGATTGTTCCTATCCAATGCTTGGCGTGTAAACAGTCCTTGTCTTGAAGAACTAATGATTTCCTAGGCTCTATCAAATAGTTAGCAAGCAATGATGTATTCAATATTTGTAAAGTACTTCAAAAGGCTTAAAATCACCAAGACTATTCACCAATACACCCACCATCCACACCCATCCACTCATGTCAAGATCTTGTCCAAAATCATGTTGAAATATCCATTGACCTAAATCAAGATCCTTCCCTCTCACTTCCTTCGTTACTTAATCACTTTTGGGGTATATTATAAAGTCCTTGAATCCAAGCAAATGTAAGTTGATAACACTAAATATATCACTTAGAAGTCTTGTGAAGACTCTTGGTGAGTTTAAGTGATATATTTGGTGTTATTGACTTACATTTTCTTGGATTCACAAGATCTTGATATGAGTGCATGGGTGTGTATGGTGGGATAGGGGGTGTATTGGTCAATGTGATCTTCTCATGAAGACATAGTCTGGTGTTTATATTATTAAACTCTCTATTCAATAAAACATTGATAGGAAAAGTATTCATTGATTGGTATTATAAGTTTTGATCATTCCATGTACTGATTATATTGTTTTAAAGTCTTAAGATCAAAGAATTTCAATCCTTTTATTGACTATTCTTGTCCAGTGCTTGGCGTGCAAATAGTCTTTGTCTTGAAGAGCTAATGATTTCCTAGGCTCTGTCAAATAGTTGGTAAGCAATGATGTATTCAATATTTGTAAAGTACTTCAAAAGGCTTAAACTCACCAAGACTCTTCACCAATACACCCCCATCCCACCATCCACACCCATCCACTCATGTCAAGATTGGTATTATAAGTTTTGATCATTCCATGTATTGATTATATAGTTTTGAAGTCTTAAAATCAAATAATTTTAGTCCTTTTATTGACTATTCATGTACAGTGCTTGGCGTACAAATAATCATCATCTTGAAGAACCAATGATTTCCTAGGCTCTATCAAATAGTTGGCAAGCAACGATGTATTCAATATTTCTAAAGTTCTTCAAAAGGCTTAAACTCACGAACAATATTAGTAGTAGTACCTCTAAACCAATTCTAGAGTTTTATTTATCCCAAAATGACCACTAAGACTCCCATTTTGTTTCTCTTGGATTAGGTTCTCTCTCATTGAACCTCTAGGCACACAAAGTAGTCCTCCCATAAATAATAGACCTTATTGAAGAGTATAATTAGAGTAATCATTGTGAATATAATTTTGAAACTCTTTACATACCTTATATGGAGATGAGAAGTCTTCATCATCCAGGTAAAATTATTTGAAATTGTCTATACCAATGCTCCTTAATTGTACCTCTTGGACTGTCAAAAGCCTTCTACTCAAAGCATCTACAACTTTGTTTTTTTGTCCTTTTGTATGCTTGATTATGAAAGTATAATCTTGCATGTACTCTACCCACTTCATATGTTTGTGGCTTAGCTTGTCTTGAGAGTTTAGGAATCTCAAAGCATGATTGTCTATATATACCACAAATTCTTTAGGGAGGAGGTAGTGTCTCCATTTTCTCAATTCTTGGAATAATGCATACAACTCCCAGTCATATGAGGAGTATTTATTTTTTGCATCACTTAGCTTTTCACTGTGGAA
Organism: Chamaecyparis obtusa; assembly: GCA_027943335.1. Lineage (NCBI taxonomy): Eukaryota > Viridiplantae > Streptophyta > Pinopsida > Cupressales > Cupressaceae > Chamaecyparis > Chamaecyparis obtusa. The sequence continues at coordinate 1,269,549 of BSBK01003472.1, read as the reverse complement.
AGCCATTTTTTTGTCTTCCTGATTTAGGACTTCTCCTATAGCAATATTGTTGGCATCACATTCAATAGTGAATAGTTTTTCAAAACTAGGTAGTTCCAAGATAGGTTGTGTGGCTATCTTCTCCTTCAAGGTTTCAAAACCCCTGATTGCCTACTCATTTCACTAAAACTTATCTTTCATTCCACCTTTTATGGTGTCTAGGATTGGTGCACATATCTCACTAAACTGCCTAATGAACTTCCTTTTAAATTATGCCAAACCATGGAAGCTTATAGAAGACTTAGGTGTAGGCCAATTTACTATTACATCCACCTTGCTAGTATCCATTTTCAAGTTCCCTTATGATATAAAAAATCCAAGGTACACTAAATCCTATTTCATGATCTCACACTTATCCAAATTTATGTTTAGCTTTTCCTCATGCAATCTCTATAACACAATTTTCAAATGCATCAAATGGTTTTCCTTACTCTTGCTGAACATTGAGATGCCATCAAGATATACCACAACACATTACCTATGAATTTCTTCCTCCAAATCATCCTCTATGACCTATGTCATCTCTTCCTCTACCCCTACCTATGTTTCTTGTTTCATGGTTCTTCTTAATCTTCTTCTCCACTTTAAGAGAAAGTTGATAGCATTGATGAATCATTCTTGGGCTAAAGAGGCTTATTTCCTCTTCTATATTCCACTTTAACCCATTTAGGTATCTATCCACTTTTATGCTTTCTTCTTCCATAACATGAGACCTAATACATAGCTTGTGAAACTCTTCTATATAGGCACTCATGTCTAGGTATTTTTGCCTTAGGTTTTGTCTTTTCTTGTGTAATTGTACCTCATAGTCAAATCAATCCCCTTCCAAGAGGAAATAAGAGTCTTCCCCTCTTTTTCTCTTTCATTTTGTACAAACTTCCACCAAGTTAGAGAAGCTCCCCTCATCCTTGACTTGGCTACTTTAAATTTTTGGAATATATTCCAAAGTCCTTGAATCCAAGCAAATGATATCTGCTCGTGAAGACACAGTCTGGTGTTTATATTATTAAACTCTCTATTCAATGCAAAATTGATAGGAAAAGAATTCATTGATTGGTATTAGAAGTTTTGATCATTCCATGTATTTGTTATATTTTTTTGAAGTCTTAAAATCAAACAATTTCAGTCCTTTTATTGATTGTTCCTATACAGTGCTTGGCATGCAAATAATCTTTGTCTTGAAGAACCAATGATTTCCTAGGCTTTGTCAAATAGTTGGCAAGCAATGATGTATTCAATATTTCTAAAGTGCTTCAAAAGGCTTAAACTCACCAAGACTCTTCACCAATACACCCCCCATCCCACCATCCACACCCATCCACTCATGTCAAGATTGGTATTATAAGTTTTGATCATTCCATGTATTGATTATATTGTTTTGAAGTCTTAAAATCAAAGAATTTCTATCCTTTTATTGACTGTTCTTGTCCAATGCTTGGCATGCAAACAATCTTTGTCTTGAAGAACCAATGATTTCCTAGGCTCTACCAAATATTTGGCAAGAAATGATGTATTCAATATTTCTAAAGCGATTCAAAAGGCTTAAACTCACCAAGACTCTTCACAAGACTTCTAAGTGATATATTTGGTGTTATTGACTTACATTTTCTTGGATTCACAAGATCTTGACATGAGTGGATGGGTGTGGATGGTGGGATGGGGGGTATATTGGTCAATGTGATATACTCATGAAGACATGGTCTGGTGTTTATGTTATTAAACTCTCTATTCAATACAACATTGAAAGGAAAAGCATTCATTGATTGGTATTATACATTTTGATCATTCCATGTACTGATTATATTGTTTTGAAGTCTTAAAATCAAAGAATTTTAGTCCTTTTATTGACTGTTCCTGTACAGAGCTTTGCATGCAAACAATCTTTGTCTTGAAGAACCAATGATTTCCTAGTTTCTATCAAATAGTTAGCAAGAAATGATGTATTCAATATTTCTAAAGTGCTTCAAAAGGCTTAAACTCACTGAGACTCTTCACAAGACTTCTTAGTCATATATTGGTGTTATTGACTTACATTTTCTTGGATTCACAAGATCTTGACATGAGTGGATGGGTGTGCATGGTGGGATGGGGGGTGTATTGGTCAATGTGATTTGTAGGGGGTGTATTGACTTACATTTTCTTGGATTCAAGGACTTTAGAATATTGACTTACATGGGGGGTGTATTTGTGCAGGGAACCTAGGCCATTTAGTTTTTCTTTGGGACTTGAGTTTTATATTTTGTTTTTCTTTGTAATAAAGGATGTCTTCTAAATTCCTAGACCATCCTATGGTTTGGTTTTACTCCTTGTGTGGAGGTGTGTATGGTCCAATGATGCAGGGGCATTCTTGGGTGATGTAGGGGCATTCTGTGTCCTCAGTGAAACTTCATGGATGTTTGTTGTTTTGGCCAATTTTTCTCAGTTGCAGCTTTGACCGATGGCCTCGGTCATTAAAGGAAGATCGGTCACTAAAGGAACTTGGTAATCTCTAGCGCTTGGTGAAAGTGTTACTTGGTGATGCCTATGGTGCTTGGTTGACACTGGTGCTTGGTGATTCTTAGCGTGCTCGATTATTTCATTATTTCTTGGTAGTTCTGGTTTGCCGACTAGATTTCTATGTGATTTTTTGGGATGAATTGATGTATTTAATGTTGGTAGCTATTGTTTTAGGATGACATGTTGGATTTAATTATTTATAAGGAAATTTGAAGCTAACTTATATTGCATTTAATATTTGTTAGGGAGAGTTAATGTTGTCATCTAGCCGACTTGTGGCTGATGATTAGTATTTAAGGGGTGTTTTGGTAGTTGTTTAGGGGGACTTGGATTACTAGATTTGGAAGATCTGGAATATTGGTTCTAGGTTGTGCTAAGCTAGAGTTGGTGAAGTTGTGGAAAAGATCTTCCATGATCTTGTAGATCAAATTATTTTCTGATAGTTCTTTGTAGAAGAGCTAGTGGTTTCATACTTGGAGACAAGGAGATTGCTTGGAGGCTTGCAAGCTCAAGTTTAGATCTTCCTTAGGGTTTCCATTAGCTTATGATTATCTTTTGAGCTGAACTAGCTGAGATTGTATTGGATCTGTGTGTGGATCTTGTAGAATTGTAATCTTTTTATTGTAATTGGCCCTAACCCGAAAGGCCTTACAGTCGGGCATGTTATTGAAAATTATATTTTGAAGCATATCTTGGCTTGTGTTATGGTGTATTTCTACTATGTAATTCTAAAGCTGCAAGATTGGACTATCCTTAATTGGATCCTCTCACCTTGGTTTGCGTCAGGTGGTCTGTGACTGATGCAAAAGATGAACATAAACCTGTAGGTCCAAAAAATAAAATAGGTAGAGTTATCTTTAAGGGTACTTTCTATAACTATGGAGAGGAAGGACACCATTCTTTTGAATGTACATAGAAGAAGGTTGACCGAAAAACTACTGTGGTGAATGAGAACATTCAGAATGAACCTGAATCAGAGAACTTGTTGCTTCAGTGAACATTTCTCGATACAAAGGATGAACCTTGTCAAAGGAGTAACTTGTTTAAGACCCGATGCAAGTCTAGAGGTAAACTCTATGATGTTATTGTTGATTCTGGTAGTACTAATAACCTTGTTGTTGAGGACATGGTTCAGAAACTTGGTTTGAATAGAATGAAACATCCACGTCCTTATAGGATTGGTTGGCTGCAAGATGTTCATGCTTTAGAAGTTAGAGAACAATGTTTCATTAATGTTCAGATTGGCCAGTATAAGGATCTTGTGTTATGTGACACTATGGAGATGAATAGTTGTCATATATTTCTTGGTAGACCTTGGCAATTTGATTGCAGAGCTATGTATGATTGTGTCAGAAATGTTTTTACTATTGAGAAGGATGACATGAAGTTTTCCCTGATGCTCTGATACCACCTGACACAGACCAAGGTGAGAGGATCCAATTAAGGATAGTCCAACCTTGCAGCTTCAGAATTACATAGTAGAAATACACCATAACACAAGCCAAGATATGCTTCAAAACATAATTTTCAATAAGATGCCCGGTTGTAAGGCCTTCTGGGTTAGGGCCAATTACAATCAAAATATTACAATTCTGCAAGATCCACGTAGAGATCCAATACAATCTTAGCTAGTTCATCTTTGAAGACAATCAAAAGGTGATGGAAACCCTAAGGTAGATCTAAACTTGAGCTTGCAAGCCTCCAAGCAATCTCCTTGTCTCCAAGTATGAAACCACTAGCTCTTCTACAAAGAACTATTAGAAAACAATTTGATCTACAAGATCATGGAAGATCTTTTCCACAACTTCACAAACTCCAACTTCGCACAACCTGGAACCTATATTCCAAATCTGCTAAGTTTGCTAATCCAAGTCCCCCTAAACAACTACCCAAACACCTCTTAAATACTAATCATCAGCCACAAGTCAGCTAGATGACAACATTAACTCTCCCTAACAAATATTAAATGCAATATAAGTCGGCTTCAAATTTCCTTACAAATAATTAAATCCAACATGTCAGCCTGAAACAATAGCTAACAACATTAAATACATCAATTCGGCCCAACAAATCACATAGAACTCCAGTTGGCATACCAGAACTACTGAGTAACAGTGAAATAACCAAGCATGCCAAGCATCACCAAGCACCAGTGTCGACCAAGCACCACAAGCATCATCGAGGAACACTTTCACCAAGCACTAGAGATTACCGAGTTCCTTCAGTGACCAAGCTTCCTTCAATAACCAAGGTCATCAGTCAAAGATGCAACTATGAAAAACTAGCCAAAACAACAAACACCCATGTAGTTTCACCAAGGACATAGAATGCCCCTGCATCACCCAAGAATGCCCCTACATTAGACACCCTAGGTTCCAAAAGATGTTCATATGTGAGAAGAACATCTTCTAGAATTTAGCACACAAATCTCAAACTAGTTCTTCACATACAAATCCTCCATCTTTTCAAATTGCATACTCTTCCACTTCAATTTCCTCTGTCTCTTTAAATCTTTTCTAGACAATGCACAAGTCAGTTCTCCAAACTGATCATTCATTTTCTCTAGATCCACCAACTCAACTCGGCTACTAATACTCAGGCTTCTCCTACTAAGCGTTGTATCCATCAAAGGCATCAAGGAAAACTTCCTATCATCCTTCTCAACAATAAAAACATTTCTGACACAATCATACATAGCTCTGTAATCAAATTGCCAAGGTCTACCAAGCAATATATCACAACTATTCATTTCCACAATGTCACATAACACAAGATCCTTATACTGGCCAATCTGAACATCAATGAAACATTGTTCTCTAACTTCCAAAGCATGAACATCTTGTAACCAACCAATCCTATGAGGACATGGATGTTTCATTCTATTAAAACCAAGTTTCTAAACCATGTCCTCAGCAACAAGGTTATTAGTACTACCACTATCAACAATAACATCATAGATTTTACCTCTATACTTGCATCAAGTCTTAAACAAGTTACTCCTCTGACAAGGTTCATCCTTTGTACCGAGAAATGTTCATTGAAGCAACAAGTTCTCTGATTTAGGTTCATTCTGAATGTTCTCATTCACCAAAGTAGTTCGTCGGTCAACCTTCTTCTATATACACTCAAAAGAACAGTGTCCTTCCTCTCCATACTTATAGCAAGTACCTTTAAAGATAACTCTACCTGTTTTCTTTTTCTGATCTATAGGATTATGTTCATCTTCTGCATCAGTCAGTTTATCCTTTGCTGATTGATCAATTTTCTCCTTCCCTCGGGAGTTACCATGTTGTTTCCTTTTCAACTTATCTTCTACCTTCAAAGCATAGTGATAAGCATCTTCAATTGAATCAATCTTCGACATACCAAGCTCATCTTGAATATTGAATCTCAAACTATTCACATACCGAGCTACCCTTTCCTTACCAATCTCTCGATGACCAGATTGAATAGTAAGCTTGTAGAACTCCTCAGTATAATCTTCAACAGATAAATCATTCTGCTTTAGATTCTGCAATTTCATAAACAATTCAAGCTCATAGTCAACCAGTATGAACTTAGATTTCAATTTAGTCACCATCAATCTCCATCGATTGACCATCAATTCACCTTCATCTTCTCTATCCCTTTGCAATTATTTCCACCAAAGAGCAGCATGTCCTTTCAACTTAGTCTATGCCAATCTCACCTGACAAGGATCTTCAATTTATTCTAGCTCAAAGAAATCTTCAAGTTCATTAATCCAATCAATCAAGTTCTCAGGTTTCAAGGTACCAGAGAAAGTAGAAACTTCCATTCGATAACTATTACTTAACCGAGCTCTAGATCTAGGCAACTGAGCAGTTCTATCTTCACCAGATATATCACTTTGGTCATCAACACTAGATCCAGTAGCTTCAAATTCTTCAGTAGCTTCTTCATAGCCATCTTTAGTACCAACATTCTGAGGTACACCATTAACAACTCTCATGATCTCAGTGACCATATCATTCTTCATCAATTCCATCTCAGATCTGAAATCTAATTTAGCCTTCTCTGTACTCCAAGATTCAATAGTATCACAGAGATCAACAATAACTCTAGGGTCTAATCTTCTTAGAGGCATCCTTAAAGATAAGCAAGAAACCCTCTACAACAAACCCTACACCGACTACCTTGTGACAATCTTCCAAGTTGTATGTAATTCAGATCTCAACCTACCACCTTACAAAGACAACTAGGGCAAGACTCCACAAGTTCAGTGCCACAGATCTGCAACCAAGATCATACGATCTCTTTACCAACCAGATCAACTTCGCAAGATCATCCCTGCTAGGTCAACCTTTTCTTCAACAAGATCAACTAGCCCTAATAAGAACCAAAATAACTTTAGCTCTTTAACAAGACCAAACCTTTAGCTCTGATACCACCTAACATAGACCAAGGTGAGAGGATCCAATTAAGGATATTCCAACCTTGTAGCTTTAGAATTACATAGCGGAAATACACCATAACACAAGCCAAGATATGCTTCAAAATATAATTTTCAATAACATGCCTGACTGTAAGGCCTTTCGAGTTAGGGCCAATTACAATCAAAAGATTACAATTCTACAAGATACACACACAGATCTAATAAAATCTTAACTAGTTCATCTCTGAAGACATTCAAAAGCTTATGGAAACCCTAAGGCAGATCTAAACTTGAGCTCGCAAGCCTCCAAGCAATCTCCTTGTCTCCAAGTATAAAACCACCATCTCTTCTACAAAGAACTATTAAAAAATAATCTGATCTACAAGATCATGAAGATATTTTCCACAACTTCACCAACTCCAGCTTCGCACAACCCAAAACCAATATTCTAGATCTGCCAAGTCTACTAATCCAAGTCCCCCTAAACAACTACCCAAACACCCCTTAAATACTAATCATCAGCCACAAGTTGGCTAGATGACAACATTAACTCTCCCTAACAAATATTAAATGCAATATAAGTCAGCTTCAAATTGCCTTACAAACAATCAAATCCAACATGTTGTCCTGAAACAACAACTACCAACATTAAATACATCAAGTCAACCCAACAAATCACATAGAACTCTAGTCGGAAAACCATAACTACCAAGAAATAGTGAAATAACCAAGCATGCCAAGCATCATCGAGCACCAGTGTCGATCAAGCACCACAGGCATCACCAAGTAACACTTTCATCGAGTGCCAGAGATTACCGAGTTCCTTCAGTGACCTAACTTCCTTCAATGACTGAGGTCATTAGTCAAAGTTGTAACTGATAAAAACTGGCCAAAACAACAAACATCCATGAAGTTTCATCGAGGACACAGAATGCCCCTACATCACCCAAGAATTATCCTATATCATCGAAGAAGACAATGCAATAAACTACCAAGCAATAAACTTTTAATTCTTTACAAATAGACACGTTTCTACTCGTGAAGACATAGTATGGTGTTTATTGTTAGTATTTTTTAGATTCTACTTAGGAATATTTCAATCTATAGAGGTCTAACAGAACTAAGTGTAGGATGTAGTAAAATAGATTCAGAGCAAGGAGAGATAGTACCTGGATAGTAGTTCTAGAATGATCTTCATATTGGTCCCTTATAAGTCTCCAAGGTGAATGCATGTGAATAGGCTAGGTCTGCTCATTTAGGGCTTCCAAAATGACATCAATCTGATCTTTCCTTTGACCTAGGATCAGATCAAAGCCACTATAATTCTGCCTTGAAATCTTCTCCTCCTAAATCTAAATTCGCACCTAATTGTGCTGCTATTAGGGCAAAGAAATCTCAGTCCAAGGAATAATGCTCCATTGAATTTCACTTCTCTAATGGATAAATTTGATGCTCTCTAATGGATGTATTCCCTATGCTTATTCACCATTTGAATTCGCTACTACCTCCAAGAATTCATTGCTACCTTTATAAATTTGCAAATTCAAATATTGGGGAGAGAAGACACATTATGTTTTTGGTGTCTCTCTTCCTCAAGACTTGACTGAATATATATGAGGATGAAACCATTCCTCAAGGGGACAACTTATACCATAAAACATTTATATCAAGAGGCCAACCTTGGGCCTTCTATTATTTAATTCAATCAACTCATATATATATCGAATTAAATTGATAAACAATAAATAATAAATATAAACAATATTTATTATTATTATTTATCCTCATCGATTTATTTCCCAAGTAAGAGGATGTTTTCCATAAAAGCCACAAAACTTAACACTCCCTCTTGGACTTGAGGCAAAAATCAACCTGATGATCTCCCTCTATCATCTTTGATAGAGATTCCAAAAACATAAACATGGATCCCATATCCAAAAGAATCATAGATCTCATATCTATGATAGGTAGAACACATATGTTCTTACATCATTTTCAACCATAGATTTCATATCCATATGAAAATCATGGTAACAAGATGTTTACCAACTGGATGTGGATTTCCTAAATCCACGAGTCTTTGAGACTCAAAAAATGGATTCATTATCCAATGATGCCATAGATTTCTCATCTATGATAGTAGATCTCTATCTATAAGATATAATGAGAACACAATTGTTCTTCATAACCATATATCTCATATTCACATGAGAAACATCATATCATATGATGTTTAACATCCAAATGTGGATCTCCTAGATCCTTTGGTCTCTATTCAATGCAACATTGATAGGAAAAGCATTCATTGATTGGTATTATAAGTTTATATCATTCCATGTACTGATTATATTGTTTTGAAATCTTAAAATCAAAGAATTTTAGTCCTTTTATTGACTGTTCCTATACAGTGTTTGGCGTGCAAACAATCTTTGTTGGAAGATGTGGCCCTAACTCACATTTTCACCATTGGGATTCAATGCCACTATGTGAAAGGTGAGTTAAGGAAATTCTTTATAAGAGTTCAAAAGCTCAGAGTTGGGAAGGTTAGTTTTCTTTTTGAACAATGATGCCCTAGGTTGAATATTCCATATGTATTCAACTAGAAAAGATGAAACTTGACTATAGCAGCAGAGAAAAAACATGTGGGATCAAGTTGTTGGATGAATTGGGCCCTTAGAGTTCATGGGAATGCCATATATTAACAAAAACTTAAGACTGTTACAACCGGATAGATTGCTAGCATGAAGGAAGATTTGACCTAGAAAATAATGGTCTAATTCTGTAGACTATTGGTAAGACAAATCTTCATTGTCTTCTGATTGTCTTGTTTATATACTAGCATTTAAATGGAACATTGGGCATAGTAATAATATGCTTAATCTATTAGTAATTATATGCATTTAATCTGCCAGTTAATAATAGTTTTGTAATACATATGCAACGCACAAAGGGCATAGGAAGATTTTATGAGATTTTTCTTGGGAAGCTAATTGCTCAACTCTCATCTATTTCATTTATTATGAAGCTAATTATCAAAGGATCGAGGCCCAGGCTAGAAAGATGTCTTCCCATTTGAGATTTTGTCTACATTAGTATGTTACTTTTTATTGCAATTATAATTAGTTCCTTGGTTCCTTAGTAATTGCTTTTTATTGCATGGTTGTCTTTGGTTTGTCATTTTGTTTTCAGTGTCTAGTGATTTAAACCAAAGACTTCGACTTGGCCAAAAAATGTTCAAGTCTACATTAATATGTTTCTTTTTATTGTAATTATAATTAGTATGAATGGACAAAATAATGACAATGCAATATTTGTCAAAATAGCGTCGATGAATTTGATCAATGTGCCTATGTGTCAATGTGGTGTTGGCCCATGCATGTTGAAGACGTCACACACAACAAGTAATCCTGGGCATCAATTTTGGGTTTTCCCAAATAGGAGAAAGGTTTGGATACACAATTATATTTTATATTTAAAAATAATGTGACAACTAATCATTTTACGAAGAACTGATGTACATTTGGTATTACAGGGAAATAGTGGATGTCGATACTTTTGGTGGGTCGATGAAACCACATTTACATATACCCCATCTACATCTATACCTAATGTAGGAAATCAGTGCAACTTGTGCAAGTCTCAAGAGGTAGCTAGTGCCGCCAAGATTTCTTCAATGGTGAAAGCAGAAATCATATTTCTATGTTGTCTTCTTTGTGTAGTTTGTGCACTACTTTGTTGGGACCATATGCATAAATGTGGTTAACAAAGGGCTATTGAAGATACTGAATTTTTTTTAGAATTTCAAGTTATTTGTTGTTTATGACTTCGTTATGATTTTCAATCTAAAATTAAACAAAATTAAAAATTAACCTTATTATCGAGCTAATTGTCGAAGGATCCAGGCCCAGGCTAGAAAGATGTCTTCCCATTCTGTTGTGAATAGGTGTTTCATAAAACATACATACCTATTGCACGTGCATTCTCAATTCATAGTGGGAAAATCTTATTTTGGATACAAGAGAGAGAAGCCAAATGCATAAAGAACATGCACATAAACACAACAGCTGAGAAACATAAATGTAGATATCACAAAAGTTGAGAAACATAAATGTAGGCACCATGGTCACAATTTTTTGGAGACACAACATAATTGAATGGTATACCCAGATGATGCAACACAACTATCACTCCTCCGGTTCCAAGTTGACACTATGGGATCCAAAAACCATAGATAAGGAATAAATTTAGAGAGCGGAGGAGGGCCGTAATGACCAAAATAATACAAGGTCCCTATATTATTTTGGTTATTATGACCCTCCTCCTTTTCTCTCTAAATGTATTCCTTATCTATGGGTTTTGGATCTTGTAGTGTTGACTTGGAACTGGAGGAGTAGTGGTTGTGTTGCATCATTTGGGTATACCACTCAATTATGTTGTGTTTCCAAAAAAATTTGACCATGATGCCTACATTTATGTTTCTTAGTTGTTGTGTCCTAGGACCCCTTATGACCCTTTAAGACCCTTTAAGATCCCTAAGAATGCATCTTAAAGTTCTTTAAATGTTGTAAAGGGTCATAAGAGGCTCCTAGGAGGGGCCATATGAGCTTCCACCTTCACATGGTTGGCCCTGTTAAGTAGAGAATTTTAAACTATTCTCAAAACAAAGAGAAGCTCAATAATTTAAGGAGAAGCTCTATAAAACCTTCAAAAATATCCCTTCTTCGGCATCCATTCATACCTCTTCTCAGAATGTAGAAACTTTGGATACTATTTCTCATCCATGCATGAAATGTGCTAGTGATCATTTGGTTAGTGCTTGATAACACATTTGACATCATGCCTTCTTCTCCTTGCAGGTTTGGGATCATACAAGAGCATACTGGATCACACAAGAGCATACTAGATTTATCATGGAGAGTTATCATGATGGCAATGGTTGGAGTACCTTGTATTCAATAGATGTTGGCAAGTGATCCTTCTTAGTTGCTATTGTTTTAGATTAAAATACATACCAACAACAACAACTAAGAAGGATCGCTTGCCAACATCTATGTATGCAAAATTTTGGGAGTTGCATCTGAAACTTACGCTAAATAATGTAAGTTGTAATTTTCAATTTTCATTACGATGTCTCTTTTTATTGTGTCAATTTTCAAATATATATATATATATATATTTAAATAGTTAAATTAGACTTACTATCCAAATTGGACAAATTATTTTTGTTGTACATGGCACTTGGAGTCAAGTGTGTCTCTAAACATTGTGAGATTTCCATATTCTTTAAGTGTTCTGTCACAATTATATTCGTCAAAGATTGAATTATGGATTAAGCATTTTCTATCACAATTTTATTCGTACATTGATGACAATCAATGATGGAGAGTTTTTAGATTATGAGAAGACGTATATGCAGTGGAGGCCAGAATGAATGAATGTTATTAGATGTTAATGGGGAATTTAGAGTGATGTTAGGGGGGGGAGGGGCCAAATGAGCTTCCACCTTCACATGGTTGGCCTTGTTAAGTAGAGAATATTAAACTATTCTCAAAACCTAGTGAAGCTCAAACTAAACCAATGATGTAGATTCAATGGTCAAAAACACCTACTTCTATATGTTATTGATCTCTATTTTTTTCACTGTGACTACTCTCCTCTTAAACATATGTTTAGATCTATTTTTTGATAGCAATGAAAAGATCTCATATCTTTGAAATAGTGAGATTGTCCCAAGGACAATGATGTTCAGTGTTAGAATAATGAACACCATGAATTGGTGAAAAACCCATTGAATGAATCTACCATATCAAGAAAATTAATCATGAAACTTGATGTTTCTCATATAAATCTTGATGTTTAGAACCATGATACCCACTTTCAACTAATAACAAGATATCCAACCAATATAATCAGTACATGGAATGATCAAAACTTACAGACAAAGATTGTTTGCATGCCAAGCACTGTACAAGAACAATCAATAAAAGGAATGAAATTCTTTGATTTTAAGACTTCAAAACAATATAATCAGTACATGGAATGATCAAAACTTATAATATCAATCAATGAATTATTTTCCTATCAATGTTTCTTTAAATAGAGAGTTTAATAATATAAACACTAGACTGTGTCTTCACGAGTAGAGAAGTGACTATTTGTAAAGAATTAAAAGTTTATTGCTATGCCTAATTTGATAATATATTTTATTTTTAAAAAAAATTAAATTTTCTATCACTTTTTTGACTACCTCATGTCGCAATTTTGACCACCATTGTTTTGTCTTTTTGACGAGAATTCTATACACTCAATGACTATTCTGACCATAAGTCCTCACAATTTTGACCAACATTGGTTGCATAGATGAAAGGAATGGCTGATAATTATTCCAGTTTGAAATGATTATTTCAATGGTGGGTCCATTGATAATTCAACCTCTATAGAAATTGTAATTTTGATGATGTCATAATATGTCGAATAACTGACGAAAAAACTTTGACAACAATTATGGTCATTTGGTCGACCAATTGTCATCTAAAAATTGACTAATCCCCATCGAAAAATAAGCTAAAATTTGCTAGTGAAGGGTGGAAAAGTAGATGGTTATCATCGACTAGTAGGATTATTTTACTTCAGTATGTTATTTTTGCTATTCCCATATATTCTATGAGTTGTCTTAAAATTCATAAGAAGATTCAAGGTTTATTGAAAAAAGAATGCACAAGTTCTTTTGGAATGGGGCAAATGATGAGGATAAAACCCCCTGTTGACTTGGAATAAAATCTGTAAAGAAAAGGTGTGTGGGGGTGCATGGATTATAAATTGGCATATTATGAACTTGGAATTAGAATAAAACTTGGTTTGGAGTGTTTACTCAAGTCCATATCTATTATGGGTGAAAGTTTTGAAAGAAAAGTACTTGGATCCATAGGCTAGACAAAGAATTTTAACTATTGGTAACCCTCCTAGAAGATCTACAATATGGAATTTCATGGTGGAATGTAGAAAGGTGCTAACAGATATTTTATCTTGGAAGATAGGAAATGGGAGACATAATTCCTTTTGGAGTGATTATTGGAATGTGATGAGCCTATAATTTTTCATGTTTATATAATTTTTTATAACAATTTACATCATGTTTATAATACCTTTCCAACGCATTTCCATACATTACCTTGATTTATGAGGCATTAACTATGATTAATGATTTATTGATTAGCATTTGTATGTCTAGCTAGTTTATGCTAAATTATGATGATTTATTATGATAAATAGTTATTATTAAATAATAAATGTTTTGAGATGATTAACATGTTGTTTGTGAGATATTTGAGTTGTTCATGCAGCTAGAAAGGAGAAGCAAGTTGACACTTGTCAATATTTAGCAATTGTAGAAAATACAAAAAAGGTCAAAAAGAAGTTCCAGTGAAACAAAAATATCCATAACATCATAATATGAGAATAGTAAACAAAATCTGAGTAGCAACATGAAATAACTCAAGTAATCACTGAATGAATGTATCTACATCATAAATAGATACGAGATTTGATGATTATATCATTGCACCATCTTGGTTATGATGTTGCTACCATGTTCACTATTTGGTGAGTTCACTTCTATTATCGTGAGATATTTACCATTTATTCTACCATGATTTGTATTGAGGTATCCCTATGGGAGACTGTATATATAATTGTAAATGTAATATGATTTATTAATGTGATATATGTATTATGTATAGAGGATATGTAATCTTATACAAATGATATTGATGTGATTTTTGTATCATTTAGGTGATGTTATTACTTTACATAAATATGATGAATATTATTCTATAGCACCATGATTTTTGTATCATTTAGGTGATGTTATTACTTTACATAAATATGATGAATATTCTTCTATAGCACTAATACAATGCATGTTTGGTTTACTTCATGAGATTTGTACTTTTTGTTATGGCAATTAAAATAAATAGGAACATTTTGATTTGGGTTTTGAAAAGGACATAACCTTAAATCATACTATTATGTCTTGTATAAATTTAATAATGTAATTTGTGTTGTCTTAAGTAACAGCACCTTGGAGACCCTTGAGAATGTCAATTGGATTAAAGAACTTAATAAACATGTTGTTGATGTTAATCAAATATATGGTCTAACTTTCTTCCGCATTCATGTTGTTGATGTGTCCTTGATGTTTTTAAAAAAAATTATTGCATCAACATTATGATGAGTTAGGTTAATTACTCATGGGTTCTCAGACGAGACATTAATCTCTTAAATCCTATTCAAGCCTAATTTGTTAATTTTACTTAAGGAATTTTTTAGACACACTCAAGGTAGTTAATTATTTGTGTCTTTGATCATATAATTTTTGAACTTATGATAATCCTGTGGTATCTTATTATACACTATAAGATGATCTTGAGTCTCCTTCATTCAATTGTTTCTTCCTTGATTGAGGGTTTTCCCACTTTTTATGAGACATTTGTGGAGGCACTTGACTCTACTTCTGAACATTCATTGTTAATACTTTTTCCTTCTTGTTGCATTATAGATATGGAGTTGTTTCTACATTGATCATTTGATTTCTCTTTTCTCAAGGGGAGACAAGTTCTTTGTCATCATTATATTCTCTTTTCACTTTGAACATACTTCAATGGTTTTGATGATGCTTCTTTATCGGGGGAAATTTTGTCTCTATCTTTCCCTTCAATGGAGGGTGATTCTATTATTTTCTTATGAAGGATGTACTTCTTGGTGGGTATTAATGTGAGACTTCCATGCATCACTTTGTTTTTTGTATATCTCTTTTGGGAGAGGACTTTTTTCCTATGAGGTTTTCTTCTTTTCTCCATTGGTGAGAGATTATCTGCATGATTAGTTGTGCATGGGTACCTAGTATGGGCATATTGTTGGGACCTATATATTGCATCTTCACATTAGTCTTGCATCATTTGTATAATAGTTTCACTTCCTAAGTTGCACTTAATTGGGTTAGGGGGGGGTACAAAGTGAATTAGAATTTATTTTTTTTACTTTATTTAAATTTTCTTAGGATAGTGTAGTTGTCACATGAAATAATTATTTAATATTAGTGTGTGTGAGTGTTTTACACCTTCATGAAATTAAGACAATTAAATATAATTCTATGAAAATACAATGTAAATTTAATCTAAATAATTGCATTTTAACATCTATAACATCTTATGGTTCTCTATCTAAGCAGGGTAAGTAGAGCTCTCAGCCTTATTCTCTACTAGTGACACTCCTAGAATGAGAAATATGATAAAATGCCTATGATCTAGCTCTCAATTCTCAATTGATACAAATATTAACTCAAATGCTCATTATCATTGATAAATGCTCTCAAATATCACTATTTACTCTCAAATGCTCAAAATATTGCTCAATTGCTCTTAAATTGCCTATAGTGATGATGCTTTGCATTCAAATTTTCTAGGATCCTTATGCTCTCAAAATGACTTCTATTTATAGTAAAATCCCAAGAGTAGGGGGTACAGTTACTTGATCATGATTTAGCCTTGGTTGAGTCAAAAAATTTGAAATGCTTTTAAATGGGGGGAAAATTTAAATGATTTGTCTCAAATGTTTGAACAAGTAGACAAATTTGAGTGATTGAGATTCAAAGTTGAAAATGAGTGATTGAGATTCAACAATTTGGAGTAATCCATGTGCATTGCATTCTCAATTATTATTGGCTTCTCAAATTATGTTGAAAGATGTTAGGATTAATTAAATTCCATCAATTAATTAAATTAGCCATGTAGGGGAATAGGTTCAATTTGATTTTTTATTTGAAACTATACAATTAATTGATTAAAATCAATTATATAGTGTGTTTGATCCCTTTAAGCTTGTATTTAATTATTTAATATCATTATTTGATTTTTCCTTTGATTTAAAAGATTTTGTCCAATTTTGATTAATACATGTCCATTTAAAATTGATTTGATCAATTTTTATGAAAATTAGAGCATTTGGCTGAGATTTTGTAAATTTGAATGATTTTAAGACACCTACCCAGTTTTGGGTGTCTACAAATGCCCCTCTTTGAATTGATGTGCATAGAGCATTGATTCAAAGAAAATTTTATGTCCTGAACACTGGTTTGGTACTTGATTGATTGATACAAAACTGATTTGAAACCTAATTTGAAACTTGATACTTGATTTGAAAACCTGATTTGAAAAATGATACCTAATTTGAAACTTGATACAACATGCCCCACTGATAATAGTTCAAAATTTTAATGCCCCGGATTCAATATTAATGCAGATTTGATACTCTGATAATGATTTGATACTCCTATGATGTCCCCTCAAAAATGAAACATATTGATCTCCTAATAGAAAAATATGATGAAATTGATTGAAAATAGATCCAATATGTTTTCATTTCTGAAAAACATTGATGCTAATCAAGGCATCAACAAATGCCCCTAGTTTGATAGATATGCAGATATAGATCAACAGGTCAAAATTTCTTCAAAATTAGGTCAAATACCATAAATAGGTTGAAAAACCCAAATTTACTATTCATTTTCACTTTTTACTGTTGAGATTTTGCTCTGATCCTAAGAAGGTTGATTGCAATGGTGGTCCCTATTCGAGAGCATTAGTTTGAGAGAGGTCAATGGTATCAGAGACCATTGGACTATGGACCTCCAGTAAGTGACTTTGACCCTCCTAGTCCATTTATTGCATAAAAAATTTTATTTTCTATAAAAAATTTGTAAAATGCCACCTATTATAGTTTAAATGACACCTAGGAAGACAAAGTCTCGCATCTGCCCATTTAAATGTTGCATCTGTGCATTTAAATGTCACATGTGAATTTTTATTTACCACCTATAAACTAGGGTTTTGTGTTAAATTATGCATAAAACACCACCTAAAAAACTCTAATAATTTAAATGGCGCCTAGGCATGTTTAGATGTCGCCTAAGGTAATAAAGTGCCATGTAAACATAGTAATGTTGCATCTGTGTGATAAAATGATGCCTATGCAAATTTATTCACCACCTATGGTAAAATGTCACCTTCACATAGGCAAATGAAACCTATAGGAATTTTGAAAATTTTGTTGCTCAAAACCTGATTTTTTGTGATAAATTTGATGTCTTTGGCTGACTGATTGAATGTCCAAGATAGATAGGTCTATTGTAGTTAAGAAAACAAGTGATTAGGATATTAGGATAATCTTAACAATGAATGTTTGATTTGTCAATCTGATAGGATAGAAAATTGATAGGGTAGAAAACTGATAGGATTGATAATTGATAGGATTAATAGATCTAATAGGATTGATTGACTGATTGACTTAAAATAATCTACTGATATAGAATACTAATATGATTCCCTTGATTTTCAAAGCAGGCACATTTTTGTAAGTTGTATATACAGACTATTGCCTCTTGGATCTTAGATTTGGGTCAAGAGCTGACCCAGCCAGAGTTCCACGTTATTGAGATGTGTGGTTTGAGTTTCCTTTTAGACATTCCTCAGTTTTAGCTGAACCAGGGTCTTTTGATAGTTGTGGTAGAGCGATGGCACTCTGACCACAATACTTTCCACTTTCCATTAGGGGAGATGACCATCACTCCCGAGGATGTGTACAAATTACTCTGTATTCCTACTCATGGGGAGAGAGTGTACTATGATTCTGTATGACAAAACTATTTGTAGATGCGTATTTGGTGATCCTACCATTGGCGATGATACCATTACATGGGCACATTTTGCTTCCTTCCCGACATTGCCAGTTGTTTTAGGTGCTCTGATAGGAGGCTTACTACTTCTAGAATGGCGAGGTCAAGGATTCTCCGTTGGATGGGGCTGGGTCTTAGAGGATTTGATTGCACATCCTTGGCATCTTGATTGGGGTTCCTATGTCCTGGCATAGTTGTATCATGATTTACATGAGGTTGTGTATAGATCTAGTGCATCATTGTCAATAGGTGCAGTTGTGTTGTAGTTATGGATATGGGAGCATCTTCCCATTACTAGACCAGTATCAGCAC
The DNA here is from genome assembly GCA_027943335.1 of Chamaecyparis obtusa. NCBI lineage: Eukaryota > Viridiplantae > Streptophyta > Pinopsida > Cupressales > Cupressaceae > Chamaecyparis > Chamaecyparis obtusa. Next base: position 1,250,578 of record BSBK01003472.1, on the reverse strand, counting down.
GTACCTAAGGTCATGGTTATCCTTATGCATTTTTGTACAATGGCATGGTTGTCCAGCATCATCTAGACAAACTAGAGTATTAGCGTCGAGTGATCAACATTCTTGATCAGGTAGTTTGGAGACCATCTCTATTTTCCAAGGGTTGGTAGGAGGATGATGATGAGCTCCCATATATGTTTGCACCAAGATGGATGATAGGTCGATCACTACTCATGATTGATAGATTCTGCTTCGATTGAGTATCTTAGCAGTATGGCTAATATCAGGATATGCCCCAAGGTATGGCATTATATGCTCGAGTCCAGGAAGAGAGATCGATGTGGGGTGCATAGATTGGTTACCAGTTCGCCTGTGATCAAATTGATAGATTGGTATACATCAAATAGGATATGTTAGATCATGTGGTAGATGTGGGGGTGTCTATTGATTTTAGAGATTGCTTTGCTCGAAATAGATTTTTGAGATTTACAGATCCTGCAAAGCCAATCTCAGGTAGAGATGAGCAATCGAATGATGAGGACGGAGATGATTATGGAGATGGTGATGATAGACCTAGATGATGATGAGCTCGTAGAGGAAAAATACCTCCTAGGGGATAGGTAGAGGACAAGTAGGACCATGGGTACGAGGTGGTCATATCAGAGGTAGGGATAGAGATGTCTGATAGGTACGTCAGGGATAGGGACCTAGATTCATACAGCCTAGAGATGCAGAGGTATGGGGACAACAAAGAGTTAGATGATAGGGTCACATTGATGTTGCTAGATAGGTTCGTAGAGGATAGGCTCCCTTGATTCAAACACAGCAGGCTCCAGTGATTCAGCCTAGATAGATTCTAGCACAACAGGTGCCTCCTCAGATACCTAGGTCTTAGGATATGGTTCAGATGTCATAGGCTTCTCCTAGCATAGATACTTTGACACATGATTTGTGGACCTTGCAAATAGGGATGATAGTAGTGGTTGGCTGACTAGATCAAGTGGCTATGATGATGCAACAGTTCATGACTATGATGGCTCAGAGGCCTAGTGTTGCTAGTACTAGTTAGGCTCCTCCTTCTACTTAGGACAGATTAGGTGACAGGGGACCAGATGGGTCAAGTATAGGTGATGGAGTGGGTGGCCCTATAGGATCTTGAGATGTTGGATGATGGATTTTCCTTGTTGATGTTCTTGTATCATGTTTATGCTTATTGATCAGGACTTTGATGTATCACTTGATGACATTGTATCTTTGGTATATAGATTTGATGGATCTTTGATGTTATGGACATTTATATGATTATGGACTTTCCTTGATTCTTATAATGTGTTTATGTGAGATTATATTTATATGCAGCTCTATATGATATTTATGATGCATTTACTTTTGGTTGTGCTATGGATGCAATGTATCTTACATATGATATAGATAAATGAATGCAAATAATAATGTAACTTTAATATGTTTTTCTGATTTTCAATGTATGGATGCAAATATTTTATTATGGAAATATGGATAATGAATGCAACTATGTTTTTTATTTTTGATGTATATAAATCTTAAAATGCAATCCTTAAATACATGTATGCAAATGATTAATGATTAATGATTCTTTTTCTTTTTATTTTCAAATATACAGATAATGAATAATGAGTAACTCTATGAATAAATGCAAAAGATAATCCAACATTATTGATTTGAACCAAGGACAAAATGTTAAATTGACCCCCCTTAATGATTGATCAAGATAATAAATGAACCCCCTTTCACTTGGAAAAAAAACTAAAAACCAATGCACTTAATCTAACATGAACATGCAACGAAATGCAATGCAACTAATTGTCACTAGCTTTTTGCAAAGGAACTGCAAAAGAGAAATATTTTCATCATTGAGCATTGTAGGACCAGAAAGAAAGTACAACCATCACTAACCAAATAATGATGATATGAATACTACTTTATTGTATTTGGTAACCTTTTAAGAAACTAGTACAACCCTCACTAGTTGAATAACCAACTATGGGAGTATGAATACCAGTTTCAATAGATTCAATGTTGCAAGTGGATTGTGGTATTAAGATATGGAAGATCTAAATAGCCAATGTATCTGTTTGTGTAAACAAACAAAGGTCAATCCTCCACCTTATATGAAAGTCCTCGATGGTTCTTTGATGACCATTTCGTTAGACAAATTCACATAAGTTGTTGGATCTCCCTCAAGACAGTCACTCAAAGGAAAGAAAAATATCATGTCTTCATCATCACCAATCTAGTTGGAACATCATCAATTAGCTAAAAAGACATGATAAAAAGAAAGTCAATAAAGATCATCAAAAGCTTCAAGTGTTTTGCAATGTATCAATATTTTCAACAAGAATTCCCAAACATTTTGATCATTTAAGTGATGTCAATTTTTAATCCTGAATAATAAAGTCAATGAAGGCTCAAGGATCAAGTTGTAGGATCAAAATACTTGGTTATGAACAATGATATCCATCAAAGGTTCAATAAAAAGAAATCCTCCTCTTCTGAAGCTTTGATAAGTCTCTCTGATGTGTCACCGGAAGTAGCACTATTGAATCCATTTGTACCAAAAGTCCAATCCTTTCCTGCCCCCAAGTGATAAATGTGATTATGTGACAAACTTAGGCCAATAGGAAACCTAAAATGCAACAATGCAGCTCAAAGGTTTATTATGCCTATGCACAAATGATGGATGCAATCAAGATTTACAAGTGAGATGATGGAAATGCAATATGTACATATGCAGCTAGGAAAGACTTAGGGGAACAAAAGGCACTTGATTTCCAAGTTTTCACCTTTTGGGTTCATTGCTCTTTTTCTCTTTTTTTTTTTTCTTTTTTTCCTACCAAGGTGCCTAATTGCTAGGTTTTCACCAAGGCACTTTTTTTATTTTTAAATTTTTTTCTCTTTTTTCAATGTTTTTTATCTTTTTGATTTTCTCATGTACAAAAGTGATGCTTGAGTCATTGAATACACACTGTCTAATACTCTTTCTTCTGATACTCTCTTATCTGATTAGGTATGAAACCTCTTTAGATGAATGCTATTAATGGGTTCTTGTAATTCTTCCCCATCACAGTTGGCTAATTTGTAAGTTCCTATTCCAAAGGAAGAAACAATGATAAAAGGACCAAGCCAATTTTATTCCCATTTTCCCTTCTTTTCCCTTTCCACTTGATTTTTATGGTTCTCCCTTAGCACTAAATCACCTACTTGAAAGACTCTTGGCTTAATGTGTTTGTCATAGTTTGTTGAAATCCTATTTTGGTAAACTTTCAAATGTTCGTAGGCTTGTGCTTGATGTTCTTCTAACAATTCCAATTGTTGAAATCGGGCAACCCTATAATCCTCATCCATTATTAATCCTTGTAATGATACTCTTAGGGATGGGATTTCAACCTCCAAAGGTAAAATAGCTTTGGCTCCATAAGCCAATGAATATGGTGTAACTCTTGTAGGTGTCCGGATACTAGTTCTATAAGCCCATAAAGCCGGGTTGATTTGTACATGCCAATCTTTTCCTGATTTGTTCATCGATCTCTTCAAGATTTTAAGGATATTCTTATTAGTAGCCTCGACTTGTCCATTTCCTTGAGGACAGTAAATGGAAGAAGAGTGATGGGTAATATGAAAAGTATGACAAAGCTCATCCACATCTTTGTTCTTAAATTATTTTCCATTTTTGGTAATTATGGCATAGGGAATACCATATCTACAAATGATGTGATTAAGGATGAACATAGAGATTTGTTTTCCTATAGCCATGATCAAAGGAAAAACCTCTACCCATTTTGTGAAGTATTCTATAGTCATGATGATGTATTTCTGCCCATTAGATGAAGGTGGATAAATTGCATCAATCAAGTCAAACCCCCATTGATAAAATGGCCAAGGTGTAACAAAAGGATGTAATTCTTGAGCTAGTACATGTATCATATCACCATGATATTGACATTTGTGCATATCTTAACAAAGTGACAAGCATCCTTTTCTAAGGTTTTCCAAAAATACTCCATGAGAAGGATCTTTTTAGCTAAGTTTAACCCACTTGAATGTGATCTACAAATTCCCTCGTGGACTTCGCGTAAAGCTACCTTAGAATCTTCTTCATCTAGACATCTAAGTAAAGTTCTGTCAAGACCTTTACGAAACAATGTGTTGGAAATGATAATATAATGAGCCAATTGTCGGATGAAGTGTTGTTTTTGGGCTCAGGATTGGTCTAAGGGTAATACTTGGTCTTTAAGGTATGTGTAAATAGGGTCATACCAAGGTGATTCATGTCCATTAAGTAAAGAAATAATTTGGGTATCAGGAAGGTCAAATGCTAGTTTTGTCAACTCTTCCACCAAGAATTCATACCTTTCATTCTGATCAGGCTTTTGGAGTAATGAAGCCAAGGTAGCTATTGCATCGGCAGCTTTGTTCTTCTCTCTTAGAATTTTCTCAAAATTTATCAATACAAAGTACTTTTTCCAAGCATCAATCATTGTCTTGTAAGGCAATAAATTTTCATCTTTTGTGTTGTACTCATCATTGACTTGATTGATCACTAATTGAGAATCAAGGGCATACACTTGTAGCTCGGTAATATTCCATTCTAAAGCCATCTTGATACCAATGACTAAAGCTTCATACTTGGCTATGTTGTTGGTACATGGGAATAAGACCTTGTATGATTTAAGAATAGTATACCCTTGAGGGTTAATCAACAATATGCCAGCTTCAGAACCTTGTTGTGTGCATGATCCATCAAAGTATAATTTCCATGTCTTAGCTTCTATGTTGACAATTGCTGCATCGGGAAACTCCACTTGAATGGGATGTGTAGAAACCAATGGATTTTAAGCTAAGTTATCTGCTATCATTTGTCCTTTAATGGCCTTTCTATCCACATATTCAATATCAAACTCACTTAACATCATGACCCATTTTTCTATTCTTCCTGTTAAGGAAGTTTTGCTAAGCAATTATTTCAAAGGGTCAATCTTTTCAATGAGCTTCACTTTGTGCATCAACATGTAGTGTCTCAATTTTGGGAAGAAAAGACAACATCTAAGCATTCTCTTTCCATGAAGGTGTAATTTAATTCATACTTGATCAATGTTCGACTCAAATAGTAAATAGCTCTCTCTTTTCCTTGATCATCTTCTTGTGCCAAAAGAACTCCTAAAGACCTCTCGGTTGATGATATGTACAAAAGAAATGGTTTTCCTTTGATAGGAGGCATTAGAATTGGTGTATTGATTAATTAAGTCTTCAATAAATTAAATCCCTTGTCACATTCTCCATCCCATGTAAAAATGGTGTCTTTGTGGAGCAATCTAGTGAATGAGTGACACTTTTCAGCTAGTTGAGAAATGAATCTCCTTATTGATTGAAGTTTTCCTTAAAGAGACCTCATTTGGCTAATGTTTCTAGGGATTTCCATGTCCATGATTTCTTGAACCTTTTTGGGATCCACTTCAATGCCTTTTGCCAAAACTATGTATCCTAGTAATTTGCTGGACTGAACACCAAAGGCACATTTTTTTGGATTGAGCCTTACTTTGAATTTCTCAAAGTGTGTAAATATATTTTCTAGAATTTGTAAATGATCTCCTCTTTGATGTGACTTAGCCAATATGTCATCCACATAATCTTCTAAGAAGGTGTGCATCATATCATGAAAAATAGTAGTCATTGCCCTTTGGTAAGTAGCTCCAACATTTTTGAGGCCGAAAGGCATTACACTCCAACAAAAAGTTCCCCAAGGGCATGTGAGCACTGTATTTTCTTGGTCTTCAGGTGCAATTTTAATTTGGTTGTATCCACTAAAACCATCCATCAATCAAAACATGGAGTGAGCACCTGTTAAATCCACTATTACATTTATACTTGGAAGTGGGAAGTCATCGTTGGGACATGCAAGATTAAGATCTCAGAAGTCTATACATATGCAAATGGATTTGTCATGCTCGGTAACTGGTACAATATTTTATATCCATTCCACATAAGAAATTGTTCTTATGAACCCCACCTTCAATAATTTCTCCAATTCTGCTTTAACTAGAAGAGCTATGTGTGGGTGCATTTTCCTCAATTTCTACTTGATAGGTTTGACCCTTGGTTTGACATTCAAGTGATGCATGATGAAGTCTGGATCTAATCCCAGCATGTTAGCATAGGACCATGCAAAATTCACGTGCTTTGCTTGGAAAAATTTGATGAAATCCTTTCTCTCTAAAAGTATAAGTGAAGCTACTAAATGTATGAATTTGGGCTCCAATTCAATTTCAATATTAACTTTCTCTGTTGGCTCTATAAGAATTGGTGATATTTATTCCTCATGTGCTAGTAAGGTATCCAACCTCTCTTCCTTAGGTGCCACAATTGGGTTTTCACCGTCAGAAATATCCTTTATTTTTACTTTTTTTGGTTCTAGTACAACCACATGGTGGTTTTCACCACTAGAACTCTTCAATTTTATTTTTTTTATCATTTTTTCTTTTTATTAAGAGGTTGGACCCTTGCCTTTCTCCTCATGTTTGGATTAAAATCATCAATAGAAGAGGGCTCAACCGCATTTAGGTATTGTGTCATTGCTTGGTCATTGGGAAAGTATAGTAAGTCATTAATTGTCATTGGTTGGGTTTAAGGACATGACCTTGTTAGATGGTTCATACATTGTATCATTAAGGTCAATAACATGAGCTTGCTCAGGATGATCCATGGAAGAAGGATCAAATTTTTCTTCACTTGAGTCCTCTAAGACTTCTACGGGAAAGAAGATATGTGGATTAAACCTAACATTCAAATCACCCTCTCATGAAGGTACCCAATGTTCACGTATCTGTGGATGATTAATGGGTGCTTGCACTATGTTAGTTTCCTATGGATCTGGATCTTCACGATCTTGAGTTTGTTCTTTAAGAACATTAGCATAAGAATGTATTATGACAATCTCTTTGTCATGGCAAGAATCTTCGGATAAATAATCCCACTCATATTCTCTAGAATCATCACTATCAATATCAAATTGTACCATGTTCACTTGTGTTTAGAAATCATGCATAGGGCTAGAACTTTCTCCTTTGTGTTGATAACCTATTCTTGATTTTTCTTCCTTTGATCTCCAAGAAGGTTCAATAGGTTCAAGAAAACCTCTATTTCTCCTACCTAAGGGTCCTCTTCCCTTATACCCCATTTTTTGCATAATGTTGAATCCCTTTCCATATTGGTTAGTTTGGATATTGATGTGTTGAATTCTTTCCACAGGGTTATTTGAAATATCACTTTCATCTTTGAAAAGCCATTGAAGAACTTCATTGTCTTCTTTCTCAAATGTTGATTTGTCACTCTTTCTTACAAAATAAGAGTTTTATTTGTGAGGAAGATGTGCCTTGGAAGGTTTTCCATGTGTTCTTGGGGAAGTAGGTAAATCAAATAGGGAAATAGAATATTCCCCTACTCCTTTAGAATTAATTATACATTTTTTTTCAAACTTGTGCATCATCTCACTCATTTGTTTATTTTGGTCTTATTTGACTTTTTCTCTCTCCTCTTTGGTAGGTTTAGAAGGTTCCACCTCTGGTGTGGATGCTTTATCTGACTTCTCATTTGAACTTGGACCCTCATAACTCACTTTTTCTTTTCCCTTAGCTGGTGTAGTTGAGTTAGTTTGAATAGAGTTTGAGGTAGAGGTAACACTTAATGTTAACTTAGGATCATCACCTTTAGTTTCTCCCATGATAGCATTTTGAACAATCCCTTCTCTATTATGAGGAATAAATAACTCATGAAGAGGCTTCAATGCATTGCAATATTGAAAAGGATTTGAATCCCCTCTAATTGTGATTTCTTCTCCCATGTGTGAAAATTTGATACATTGATGGTATGTAGAAGGAACCACTTGCATCTCATTTATCCACAACCTCCCTAATAAGATGTTATAAGTTAACTTCATGTCTAGGACTTGACATTTAGTGTCCTTTTTGATGGGCCCAACTTGAATAGGTAAGATAATCATGCCTTTCAAAGATCTCTTCTCCTCATCATAAGCTTTAATGGTAATTCGCTTCTTAGGATCAATAGAAGACTCAGATAAACCTAAAGACTTGACAAGGTTTAAAGTGCAAATATAAAGACTAGCTCCCCCATCTATGAGAGCTCTCTTAACCCTATGTCTTTGAATGAGGACTTCTATATGTAGAGGCAAATTTTGAGGATGAGTGATGGACATATCATCTTGCTCTAAAAATGAGAGACAATGTGGTGCAATGAGGTTTCCCACCATATTTTGAAATTTTTTTCCTCCTCCAAGTTGATAGAAACATTAGTCTCCACTAGGGCTTTTTCCAAGATCTCCTTGTGATTTGGAGATAATTTTAACAACTCCAAAATAGAAATTTGAGTCTGAGTCTTTTGTAGTTGGTCCACCAAATTATATGGCTTTGTTGTTGTAGATGGTTTTTTAGCCAAGATACTTGATTGTATAGGACCAATAGGTTTAGGATCAACCCCTTGTAGGGTAATCCTTGAAGTTTTCCCCCTAGTGATAGCATAAGATGTTTCCTTTTAAGGTTGTTCCTTGATTACAATAGTATTGACAACATGCTCATGCATGGATAATGTGTTGATAGTGTTATCATAATGATGAGAAAAGTTGACATTATTGTTGCCTTGTTTATTCAAATTGAAATATTCACCCTTCTCATGGTTATAGAAAGGTTGCTTAAAGGCCATGTGATATTCATTACTTTGAGGCCCTACTATATTGATCACACCATTGTCAATCAAATCTTGTACCACATTTTTCAACTGCAAGCAATCATTTGTTGTATGTCCTCTATTTATATGGTATTCACAAAAACTAGACTCACTCCACAAATTGGGCTTGTTTTGTGGTTCATATGGTTGAGCCCTAGGTAAATCAATAATCTTATTAGCAATAAGAGTTCTCAATGCATTCTCAAGAGGTTCACCCAAATGTGTGAATGTCCTCTTGGGAGATGGTGCAAAGAACTGCTTGGACTTGTTAGCCCCTTGATTGTTTCCAAAGTTATTATTATTGGTATTGTTGTTAAAAGGAACTTTGGTAGCTTGATTTGCATTATTCACTTGAGAAGGTTTTCTTGTGAGAGTAAAAGGAGTGACTTTCAAATTATTAGCATCAACAACCCCATCATTGACCACACCTTTATTGTTGTTCTTCAACCCAAATCGGTTATAGTTTTTAGAAAAATTCTTATTTTGATTGCTATTGTTGTTGGAGGTATTGTTGTTATTGTGATTCTTATTACCCTTGAAAAGCTTTAGTTCTCCACTTTTAACCAATACCTCCTCCATAGTAACTCCATTTTCAATAAGATCTTGAAAAGACTTATGACATTGCATCCTTAACCGATAGTTCATTTCATTACTCAAACTATTTATAAAGATGTCCATCTTTTCCTTTTCTGGTACACTCTGAGGGTATCTAGCAAATACTTCTCTCCATCTTTGTAAGAAAAGTAGGAATCCTTCTTTGTCTCTTTGCTTGGTGTTGCATAATGTGATCATTGTAACTTCATGTTTGATATTATATGAATAATGTGTTACAAACTTAGAAGCCAACTCTTCAAAAGTTCAGATGCCTGAAGGTAATTTTGAAAACTATTCCATGGCCATGCCTCCCAAACTTTTAGGAAACAACCTCATCAAATAAGTAGTGTCATGCATGAACTCCAAGCTTAATGCACAAAATTCCCTTAAATGATCTTGGGGATCAGATGCTCCTTCGTATTTGTCATACTTAGGAAAGAAAACATTACTAGGGAATGGTATCATGATTAAACTCTTGTCAAATGGGAAAGGATACAATGCCTCTATTGAAAAGGGTTTTGGAGCCCAACTTTGCTTCATTATGTCCAATTGTGCTTGGAATAATTTAAATTTCTTGTTCATGATATCAATTGGATTATCTTCAACTTCCTTTTACTTAAGTTGATTAACATTGTAGTCATGAGGGAGTTTAAGACCTACTCAGACTAGGTCTAGAAAATACTTCTCCTTATCTCTTTCTAGCACTTTTTCCATGAGCTTCATGAAGTATGGGCTTTGTATGGCTTCATTAACCTTTTCATCGGTTTCATATTCAATAGTTAGCTCACTATTACCTCCATCATTAGTGTTGTTAAACCCTTGATTGTTAGGGTCTATTCCCCCTCCATTATTGTTATTAAACCCTAGATTGTTTGGGTTAATGCCTCCTCCATTTTCAAAAGGAAAAGCCATGTTAGTTTCTACCTCTTGAATATGTTCTTGTGGTATTCTTAGGGACGTAACTGTGTCACTTGGAAAAGGAAGTTCTTGCATTAGATGTGTTCCATCTAATTGTAGGGTTTTCTTTATGTAGTGAGATCGAGTTAAAACCAGCATGAACATAAATCTCTTGGAAATAGGCCTTATCTCCCTTGCTTATGATCAAATCCTCACAAAAATTTCAAAAATGTTCCAAACCAAGATATCTGACTAGGTGGAATATAGGAAACGATAGAACATCCAAAAGGGTATCCAAATATGAAATCAAAATTTTTTGAAACCCTCGAGAAATATCCACAGTTTTCCCTTATTTGTTTTTTGGTGTCACTTGCCTATGTGTAGGCATGACTTAAAACTTGGTACGCGTCTACTAGAATTTGCCTAGGCGGCACTTTGCAGGTGAGCAGGCGGATTTTCCCTGTTGATAGGCATTTCTTGACTTTTTCTAGGCATTTCTTAAAATGTCACAAGCATGGCTTCATCATTTATAGGCATTTCTTTAATAGTCACAGGTGTGACTTCATTGTGCATACACGATTTTTCTTTGTGTTCAAGTGACACTTTGCAGACTAGGTTGTAATTTCCAAAAATTTAAAAAGTTTTAAGATTAGATCTGCAGAATATTCTTTCTTGAAAATAAAATACAAACTCAACACACATATCAAATTGTACCATATACCTAAAACCACACTAAAAGTGTATGTTCTTGATCATTTTCACAAGTATAAACAAGAATATCTTCCAAGCAATCTACCTAGAGTTAGATTTGGCTTTTAAACACATTTGGCTCCGAAAGGTAGATTACTACTTAATAGGATTTTTAATGATCACCTCCTTTCTAGATCATGTCAAATTATTTTACCCCCTTGTGGGCTTCCCACACGCATGAAAATATGATTTGGAACAATCCCGAAGGACTACTAGAGGAAGTGAAGAAAATTTTCACACAACCTAGTCACTCTCCAATTAAGGAAGAATGTATTTATTTATAGTAGGTCGGATAGTATCACGGATAAAGTGATTGTCTCCCACTTTGGGTCATTCCCTCTCACTGTCCTCATAAGACAATTCTCAGGAGGCAAGCCCTCTAAAGATCTAATTTACCTAGCATATATAGAAAAATAAGAAATCAAACTTGGTTCAATAAGTTTTTGAATTTGACTTACTTAAAAAATGAAAATCATATACCTATTATTGTTCCTTGTTCCAAACACTTCAAGTAGAAAAAAATGTTCCTTTTCAACCTCTTGAAAAGGAGGTTCTTATAAATGAAATGTTTGGTTAATTTCTCATCCCTTTCTTTCTACCAAGTTAAACTCACACTTTTGGCTTTTTGATCCACTTCATAAAATGGAGAGCATATGCCTAATGTTTGTTCAATTTGGACAATAGTAAGGTTTTTCCTATTAATCTAGATCCAAAGAAAAGCCACAATTTAAGCAATGCAAGCTTGATGTGAAAAATACCTCATTTTGTAGCTAGCAAAGGCTAGGTGCTTTTTTGAAGTTTTTGACATTTATTTTCTTACTCAACTAGTGGTGATCATTCCCATTCTGGATCCTCCAACAAATTAGTCAACAAATCAATACAAAGTGAAGGAAACCAAAAGGAACAAATTGAAGTGCAATTAAGTGTTCTTAACAAGATTTTTTAAGGAAAATTTTAACAACTTAATGCAACCAATTTAGTTCAAAGTAGGAAATTTCTATTTATAAGCATCTAACACTTTAATCTAATGTTTATAGAGCTTTTCTTCTAATTCCAAACTATCTATAATTGAAGCATTATGTAGTTCTTTTTGATATTTGGTTTGAATTCTTACCTTTTTGCTTTCTTGAGTAACTCTGCGTTATGCTTTCTGTACCTTCCTATGTCTACTCATCTGCAGGAAAAAAAACATAGACAGAGAATTAGAAAATAGAATTTAATAATCTAACAGCAAAATTAAATGAAAAATGCTAGGCGTCACTTATCAGCTAATAAGTGTTAGTTAAAAGCTAGAAGGTTGCGTGATTTTAAAATTCACAGGCATCACTTTCCAGTGACTCAAGCATCATTTAAAAACTACTAAGCATAAAATGATAATGTAAATTGCGTAAGATAAAATATCAAATGTGACAAAGGTCAACTAATAGGCATCATTTCTATGTTTTTAGGCATCTCTTTATGCTCTTAGGTGTAATACTTTATCTCGCAGGCGTCAAAAGAAGAAAATACAAATTAGAAGGAATCTCGTAGGCATCAGTTAACTCCTTCTAGGCATCGTCAAAATGCTCACAAGTGACATTAGATTCTTTGTAGAAGTCATTTCTCCCATTTTCTACAAAATTCATGTAAAAGTGAAGCCAAAAACACACAAAATTTGATAAAAAATTATAGAAATGAGGCTTAAGGACCCACGGTGGGCACCATTTGTGTGTGAGTGTTTTACACCTTCATGAAATTAAGACAATTAACTACAATTCTATGAAAATACAATGTAAATTTAATCTAAAGAATTGCATTTAACATCTATAACATCTCATGGTTCTCTATCTAAGCTTGGTAAGTAGAGCTCTCAGCCTTATTCTCTACTAGTGACATTCCTAGAATGAGAAATATGATAAAATGCCTATGATCTAGCTCTCAATTCTCAATTGATACCAAGATTAACTCAAATGCTCATGATAAATGCTCTCAAATCTCACTATTTACTCTCAAATGCTCAAAATATTGCTCAATTGCTCTTAAATTGCCTATAGTGATGGTGCTTTGCATTTGAATTTTCTAGGATCCTTGTGCTCTCAAAATGACTTCTATTTATAGTAAAATCCCAAGGGTAGGAAGTAGAGTTACTTGATCATGATTTAGCCTTGGTTGAGTCAAAAATTTTGAAATGTTTTTAAATGGGGGGAAAATTTAATTGATTTGTCTCAAATGTTTGAACAAGTAGACAAATTTGAGTGATTGAGATTCAAAGTTGAAAATGAGTGATTGAGATTCAACAATTTGGAGTGATCCATGTACATTGTGTTCTCAATTCTTATTGGTTGCTCAAATTATGTTGAAAGATATTAGGATTAATTAAATTCCATCAATTAATTAAATTAGTCATGTAGGGTAATAGGTTCAATTTGATTTTTGATTTAAAACTATATAATTAATTGATTAAAATCAATTATATAGTGTGTTTGATCCCTTTAAGCTTGTATTTAATTATTTAATGTCATTATTTGATTTTTCCTTTGATTTAAATGATTTTATCCAATTTTGATTAATAAATGTCCATTTAAAATTGATTTGATCAATTTTTATGAAAATTAGAGCATTTGGCTGAGATTTTGTAAATTTGAATGACTTTAAGACACCTGCCCAATTTTGGATGTCTACAATTAGTGATGCTAGGTGTCATCATTTATTACATTGCATCATGCATTTAATATTTGTAGTAGGGTATTTGTAACTACATCATCACATCAATTTGTATCAATTCATTGTAATTTCTTATTACATAGATGATCATAAGTCTACTTTTAGGTATTTCCTTTTCCCTTGATTCAAGTATGGTTGTATGATCATAAGATCAAAAAAATATTGCATTAATATAAATAATACATATTGAATATCAATTTATGATTTTGACTAGCTAGGAAATAATTTGGCTTTTCTAGTTAATGGGAAATTATGTATTTCCTATTGATCATCCCACTAATCCTTAGTGTGACAATCAAAGTATTACATTCCCCTCAACTAAATGGAAAAATTGTTAGGAATAGTACCAAGAGATAACTGGGGGGGGTGAATCAGTTATCTACAAGATTCAATTCTTTATCCAATTAAGTACAGAATAACATTAAGCACATCCACAATAAGATAACACTTAACACAACACCATAATTTTTGTTACGAAGAAACCCAAATAGATAAAAACCCCGGTGGTAATTAGTACCCACTATAAAATACACTAGAGTATAATGATCCTTGTTAGAAGATCTTACAACCCTATTAGGAGTTGATCTTTACAATGCATGAAGTACAGTGACCTGGTCAAAGGTCAGATCCTATTAGGAGTCTTTTATAATTAACCTTGTTGAAGGTGAGGACACACTGTCTAGGAGAACACTACTCAAATGGTGAAGGGTGCAACCTTCTGTATAATAGATACACACTATATTTGGATCTTGGTGAGCTAGAAAGTAGACCTGTTGTCTTGATTAGTTCCAATGAATACCTTATAGTCTCTTCTTCTTCACATAGATCTTCAAATGATGATTGACTATCTCAGTACATTTGCATCTTCTGCTCTTCTCTCTCAATCACACTTAGCAATCACAACTTACTGGCTATAAGTATCTTCTTCCAAATGATATAATCAAGTTAGCCTATTATAACCTTCTTGAAATCATATTAGAAAAATAATAACTCTTCTCTAACACCTCCAACAGCTAAACCAAGCAAGCAACACAAATAGGACCGCACAACTCAATATTAGTAGACATGTCGCTTCACATAGCCGGCTCTACCAAATTAACTAAAACTTTATTCTTATGCTAAAATATGTTATGCACTCTTAACCAAACATTCTTAACTTATCACCAAACATGCATATCAAAATGATAGGTGCAACTACTGCAACAATATAAACATTGTCGGCTCCATCAGATAAACTCAGGAAACTGTAACTGGCAACTAGAAACAACATAACTCAACTTCAACTACATAACTGACTCTGCATCCATCAACATAACATCACAAACATGTCTAAAACACAAATATAAACATGCAAGGCTCCATCATAACCATACTCAAAATTACATACAGAACTCTGCCTGTAACACTGTCAAGAACACTACTAATACAAACAATTTCACAATTGTCTGCACTAAGAATTAACTTCTATGTTTATGATATAATGTTGATAAAATATCAAGGTAACATATGCTCAAGGCTCTCTTTATAATACTTCAATGCATGTTGCTTACCATATGTTTTTATCAATGACAAACATACAGTCAACACTAGCTTGTTGGCAAATCTCCAACAATCTCCCCCTTTGGCATTGATGGCAACATATGGAATGAAAAACACCACCAATCCAAACATACAATTATTTTATAACATTCTCCATTTCCTCAACATAACTCCCCCAAGGATGAATCCTTTGTCTACTATTGAATGCTCTAAATGTCAACTACTATATACTCTTCCTATATGCTCCTCTTTACTATTTTATTTCTTCTTACTAAATACTCCCCTTAAATTTTTTGTTTTTCATGAATATATAGTCACTCCCCCTTTGACATCAATGGAAAAGGGCACCAAAACAAATAAGCACATGTACTACTCCTAAAGTAGAGTAGTCAACCATTCATAAGTCACTAAGGACTGATGCATTACTACAAACTCTAATCAGATCTAGGGAAGGGAATTACTCTCAGATTCTTCCTGAGATACTCAAATGTATCCTTCAGTAAAGGCTTTGTGAATATGTTTGCTAACTATTCTTTTGTACTTACATAATCCAATTTTACTTCTTTCTCTACAAATTTCTCTCTTAGGAAGTGATATTTTATCTCAATGTGTTTTGTCTTTGCATGCATCATAGGGTTCTTTGACATATTGATAGTTATAGTGTTGTCACAATGAATAACAATAGGGTAATCAATCTGAACTCCAAAATCCTTTATCATTTTCTTGATCCATACAATTGTAGAACAATTTAATGCTCCTACTACATACTCTTCTTCTATTGTGGACTAAGAAATACATTTTTTCTTCTTGCTTGTCCAAGTAACAAGTCTATCTCCAAGAAATATTGCTCCTCCTGAGGTGCTCTTTCTATCATCAATGAAACCTGCCCAATCTGCATCTGTATATACATGAAGTTCTACATTTTCTAAATTAGAATACTGTAAACCATAGTCTATAGTTCCCTTCAAAGATCTAAATATCCTTTTTACTGCCATAAGATGAATTTGTTTAGGTTCTACTGCAAATCTTCCAACAATACCAACTACATAAGAAATATCTGGTCTAGATTAAGTAAGATATATGAGTTTACCAATCATAGACTTATATAGGGTCATGTCTACTGATTTAGAATCATCTTCTTTTGAAAGCTTTCTTCCTATTATCATAGGGGTACTTACTAGCTTGCAATCATCCATCTTAAACTTCTTTAATATTTCTTTCACATACTTAGATTGATTAATGAAAATACCTTTGTCTGTCTGTTGCACATTCAATCCCAAAAGGTACATGATAGGTCCAATCATGCTCATTTCAAATTCTCTCTGCATCTCTTTAGAAAATTCTACACTAAGCTTTTCATTACCACCAAAAATAATGTCTCAACAAAAATAGCAACTAGTAATAATCCTTCAGGTGTCTCTCTTATGAATAAGTTACAATCTATTGCTCCTTTCTTGAATCTAATCTTTGTCAAGTAACTATCTGGTCTTTCATACCATGCTCTAGGGGCTTTCTTGAGTCCATATAGGGCTTTCTTAAGTCTGCATACCATATTAGGTTTGTCTGATAAGGTAAATCCTTCACTCTGCTCTATGTAGACTTCTTCCTTCAACTCTCCATTTAGGAATGTTGACTTGACATCCATCTGATACACTTTAAAGTCTTTGAATGTTGCATTGGCTAGAAATAACTATATGGCTTCCAATCTACTTACAATGGAAAATGTATCTGAATAATCAATTCCTTCTCACTGCGCATATCCTATACATACCAGTCTTTCTTTGTTCCTTACTACTATACCATCTTCATTCATCTTGTTTCTGAATATCCATGTGGTTCCAATCAAATTCTTGTCACTAGGTTTAGGGACCAATTCCCATGTATCATTCTTAATTATTTGATCTAACTTTTCTTTCATTGCTTCATGCCAATATGAATCATTACATGCATCTTAACCACTTACAGGTTCAATTTGTGAAAGTAAACATACCTCTTCATCAACTATTGAACTTTTTTCCTTTGATCTTTTCATGACTTTGTTGTTCTGATCTCCAATGATATCTTCTTTTGAATGGTATCTAGATGTAAATTTTGGAACATTAGGTGTGACTCTCTCATCTACCTTTTTTTATTCTTCTTCACTTGTTGTAGGATCATTGAATAATACATCAATGATGTCAAACATTTCTTCAACAAATATTTCTCTACCGATAGGACTAGGTTCTTCTTCAATCATAGGTGCATAATCATGATATCTCTCTTGAATCATAAACTTTTCATCAATCTTTACATGAGCACTTTCAATGATCTTCTTCAATCTTAAGTTGAAACATCTATAAGCTTTGTTTTTAGTAGAGTAACCAAGAAAAATACCTTCATCACTTCTTGCATCAAACTTTCCAATAGCTTCATATCTCTTGATGTAGCACTTGCTTCCAAAGATTCTGAAGTATTTTACTATAGGTATATTCTCAAACCATATCTCATAAGGTGTATTTTTTGTGCCTAGCCTTGATTAAATTTTTTTGATAGTATAGACTACAGTATTGACTGCATCTCTCCAATAGGTGTGTGAAACCTTTCCTTCAATCATGATGGTGCGCGTTGTGTCAAGTATGATCCTATTTCTCCTTTTGCAATTACATTATGTTGAGGGGTTCTAGGTGCACTTAGCTATCTCTTTATCCCATGTTCTTCGCAATACTCATAAAATCTGTCAGAGGTGAATTCTCCTCCTCTATCTGATCTCAGACATTTTATCTTTAATCCAGACTCATTTTCAACTTTAGATTTGAATATCTTGAACTTCTCAAATGCTTAAGATTTGTCTTTTAAGAATGCAACCCACATCATTCTAGAATAATCATCAACAAACAAAATAAATTACCTTTCACCATAGTATGATCTTGTTTGAGTTGGTTCACATTAGTCTATATGCACTAGATCCAATTTTTTCTCTGTCGAATTATGCTTGCTTCTGAATGAATTCCTCACATGTTTTCCCATCACACATTCCTTACATATTGTATCAACTAGTTTTGCAATGCTAGGAAGGTCTCTTTCTGCTTTTACATTGCTTATCTTTACTATATTGTCAAAATTGATGTGACATAGTCTTTTGTGTCATAACCAACTATCATCTACTTTAGTAACAAAATAAATTTCTTCTGAATTAAATTGAAAAACATTACCTTTTCTCTTTGAACCTGATGCAATCATTAATCCTTCCTTGTTATTAATGATGCACTTATTGTATTTGAATTCCAACTGATATCCTTTGTCAAGCAACTATCCAACACTTAGTAGGTTATGCTGCAAACCATTAACATATAGAACATCATCAGTTTTATTCTTTCCATCCAAGGTGATAGCTCCTCTACCAATGATAGGTTTAGGAGTGTTATCTCCAAATCATTACCATGTTTCCTTTGTACTTATCTAGAAGTACAAATCTATCTTTGTCTCTTGTCATCTGATGTGAACAACCGTTGTCAATGATCGAGTCTGTTCGGATGTCTTCTTGTGAAATTAATGTTAACTCTTGTGCTTTATTTTCATCATCTTTATCCATCTCATCAAACATCTTTTCCATCTCTTCAATAGAAATGAATCCAATTTCATCTTCTACTGAATCTTTATCTGACACTCCATCTTCAACATAGTAACATTCTTTTGTATACTTAGGTTTGTAATTATTTTTGAACTTCTTGACTCTTCTAGGACACTTAGATGCAAAGTAACCACTCTTGTTACATGAAAAACTTTTGAATGGTAACTAACCTTCATATTTTCCTTTTCTTTCTTTCTTAGCAATCATAGCAATGAAATCATCTAGTTCTTTATCCTCATCATTATCATCAAAGTTACCAGAAGTGTTCAAGGATTTCTTACCATGGACTGAGGCTTTGAATGTTGTTTCACTTTTAGGCTCTATCTTCAAACTTGATATCTCAAATGCTAAAATCTTACTAATTAAGGTCTCCCTTCTGAAGTCTTTTGAAAACTTCATAATCTCATCTAGGAGGTTTATCTTTCTCTCATATTCTATTGTTAGAGTAGTCATCAACTTATCCATTATGTCTTCTTCTAAAATTTCTCCACCATTGTTCCTTATTCCTGTAACTGCTTGATTAATTCTTTGATTGTAGGCTCTAATATTCTCTTCAAGTAGCATCTCCAATGTATTGTACTTTTTCTTCCATGTCTTTCTACGTGCATTCTTGGCTTGGATGTCTCCTTCAAACATGTCTTCTAGATACTTCCATATCTTGTAGGCTTTATCTACTTTCTTGATCTCTGAAAACTCACTGTTTGACAGGGTGCTGATGAGGGCTTCTTTGACAATTGCATTTTGAGTGAACAATTCCTTTTGATTAATAGTTGCATCTTCCTTTGCAAGATTTGATAAAGAGGGAATCTGAACTTCTCTAGTAGCTACTTCAAAAATCTCAAAAGAAATCCACTGCAGATGTGTTGTCATTTTGTTCTTCCAGTCTAGATAATTCTCTCCATCAAACTTAGGACTTTCTTTTCTAAAGAATTCAATCTGATCAACCTCAAGCTTTTAAACTTTTTCTCTGAGACACTTGGCTCTGATACCAATTGTTAGGAATAGTCCCAAAAGATAACTGAGAGAGGGGGGGTGAACTAGTTATCTACAAGATTCAATTCTTTATCCAATTAAGTATAGAATAACATTAAGCACATACACAATAAGATAACACTTAACATAACACCACAATTTTGGTTACGAGGGAAACCAAATAGGTAAAAACCCTGGTGGGAATTAGTACCCACTATAAACTGCACTAGAGTATAATGATCCTTGTTAGAAGATCTTACAACCCTGTTAGGAGTTGACCTTTACAATGCATGAAGTATAGTGACCTGGTCAAAGGTCAAACCCTATTAGGAGTCTTTTATAATTAACCTTATTAAAGGTGAGGACACACTGTCTGGGAGCACAATGCTCAAATGGTGAAGGCTGCAACCTTCTGTATAACAGATACACACTATATCTAGATCTTGGTGAACTAAAAAATAGATCTATTGTCTTTATCAGTTCCAATGAATAGATTATACTCCCTTCTTCTTCACATATATCTTCAATTGATTATTGATTGTCTTAGTACATTCATATCTTCTACTCTGCTCTCTCAATCACACTTAGCAATCACAAATGGTTGGCTATAAGTATCTTCTTCCAAATGATATAATCAAGTTGGCTTGTTAGAACCTTCTTGAAATCATATTAGAAAAACAATATAACTCTTCTCTAACATCTCCAATGGCTAAACCAAGCACGCAACACAAATAAGACCGCGCAACTCAATATGAGTAGATGCATCACTTCACACAGTCAGCTCTACCAAATTAACTAAAACTTTATTCTTATGATAAAATACGTTATGCAATCTTAACCAAAAATTCTTAACTTATCACCAAACATGCATATCAAAATGATAGGTGCAACTACTACAACAATATAAACATCGTCGACTCCATCAGATAAACTCAAGAAACTGTAACTGGCAACTAGAAATAACATAGCTCAACTTCAACTACACAAATGACTCTGTGTCCATCAATATAGCATCAAAAATATGTCTTCAACAAAAATATAAACGTGCAAGGCTCCATCATAACCATACTAAAAATTACATACAAAACTCTTCCTATAACATTGTCAAGAATACTACTAATACAAACAACTGCACAATTGTTTGCACTTAGAATCAACCTCTGCGTCTATGATATCATGTTGATAACATATCAAGGAAACATATACTCAAGGCTCTCTTCATAAGACTTCAACCTACATTGCTTACCATATGTTGTCATCAATGACAAACATACAGTCAACACTGGTTTGCTAGAAAATCTCTAACAAAAATAAATGAGCTAAGTATGTCAAAATTCATTTGCATTTCATTGATATGCTCATCCTAGATGATGTTTAAAGCTTGGAGTAGTTTCCTACTAGGAATTAGGTTATTCACATTGTTACTATTCCTTTTTCATTGCCTCGTTAACTTCAATTATGATAAAAAAATTAGGGTGAATATTTTTCCCTTGGGGGTATTCTTGAGTCACTACTTCAATTCATAGATAATTTTTATGTATGATTTTATATCATTTTTTCCATATGTGAGAGATTATTTATACATGAGTACCTTATTAGGTTTTATTGTTGGAGATCATATTTACATGTTTTAATTTGTTTATACCTTTGTAAGTTTCTCTTAAGGCGGTGTTGATGTGATTGGGGTTGTTACTTCCTAAATGACTTCACTCTCAGATCTTATTCATCCCCAATTTCTCAATTTACTTAAGTAATTTTTTAGTTTAAGGTAGTTAATTATGTCCCTTGATTCATATAATTTTTAAAATTATAATATTCTTGTTGTGTCTTATTTATTACCTTGTAATATAAGAAAAATTCATTTGCACAAAATACATCTTAGATCATGCATCCTCTTGTATACTTATGTTATTATTCGACAACATATTGTTGTTTAAATTGATTTTTTTCTTGTGTGTGGATGGTTATTTGGTATTGTAGAATAATGTTTCTCCTTTGTTTCCTAATGGTGAATTAACATGATGCACCTTAAAATATTAGTAAAAAATTATTTTTATCTAGCATTGTTGTCGCAATTACCCTCATCGGCATGAATGAAAATTTTAGAAGCATAAATAAGATGCATGATATTTTTTACAAAGTATCTCCAAGATATGCAGTCTCATGTAATTGGCAAGTGTAAACTTTTAAGAAAATGTAATTGGAAAGTGTAATGTCTAACACTACAACCCTTTGACAATATCATCTTAGTTTATGCCAAAATGAGGCCTCCATAATGTTAGTATATTTTAGATTATAATTAAGGAATATATCAGTCTATAGAGGTCTAACAAATACTAAGCATAGGACATAGAAAATGCAAGAAAGGCAAGATGTTACCTAGATTATGATGCCTTTAAGGTCTACCCTTTCACAGTCTTGTTGATTTAGCACACATATCAGATTGAAAGCAACAATTAGATTTGCACTGTATGAATACTCCAATCTCTATATGAATACTCCAATCTTCCTTGTAGTCCCTTAGATATATTCAATCCTAGGACCTGTGTATATTGCAATGTAAGTCTAAGCCTTTAGGAAGGGTTACAACTTCTTCACCAATATCCTAAGATAGTCTGATCATAGATTGGAGTGAATTTGCTGTCTGGAATTCACTCCAAGATGACTGTTCTAATTCACCATTTTGGGGTTGATTGTCCATGAGTCACCAAGACTCAAGAAATGTCAAGTTAATGACATCAAACCAACATCAAGTCCATGATGTTACGAGCATTGGTCTAACAAATATCAAGTCCATGATATTCACCAAGTGCTTGGAGTAATGGCCTACCGACATCAAGTCCATGATATCCACCAATTACTCAGATGTGGATCCCTAATCCAAAAGATATCAAATCTATGATATCGTCGAGTCTTGGTCTAATGAATATCAAATCCATGATATTCACCAAGTAATCAGAGCAAATGGCCTCTAGACATCAAATCCATGATGTCCACCATATGCTAAGAAGTGAATCCCTGATTCACCAAATATCAAATTAATGATATCCTCGAGCATTGGCCTAACGAATATCAAATCCATGATATTCATCAAGTGCTCGGATGTGGATCTCTAATCCATGAGTCCCCTCAAATAATATCAAATGATATTCTTCAATTCATAATAATAACTTGGCCATAAGCATAAGTATATCCAAATGAATAATCATAACCACATGAATCCACATAAGTATAAGATTAACCAATAGGATCATCAGATTCAAATTAAATGTAAAGTTCACACATGGAACCATATGTAATATAGTCTCAGCTATAATCAGTAAATATAGACTCGGCTATGAAAGAAAGTATGATCGATTCATACATAATAATTAAAGTATGCTTCACAAGCTAAATGGTGTATGCCCCATACAATCATATTAAGTAGTCAATATCCAAATGCAGTTCTCTCATAGAAACAACATAATTTATCCACCATATATAGACAA
The DNA here is from genome assembly GCA_027943335.1 of Chamaecyparis obtusa. Taxonomy (NCBI): domain Eukaryota; kingdom Viridiplantae; phylum Streptophyta; class Pinopsida; order Cupressales; family Cupressaceae; genus Chamaecyparis; species Chamaecyparis obtusa. The sequence continues at coordinate 1,227,271 of BSBK01003472.1, read as the reverse complement.
GTATAAGAGTAATCACATAAGCCTTCACCACCTAGAGGTAACCAACATATAACTAGGTGCAATGTGATCATGAAAAATTACAATATAGATCCTTCTATAAGGAAGTGTACTCATACACATATATATGATCAATAGTAAAGATAACATATATCCATTTAATGACTGCTCCCATGCATATAACACCATTAACTTTAAATGTATGTTCTCAAGAGATATGCCTCTTCGAACACATGCCAATGTAAGAATGTTTCAACATTTATTAATCAATAATTTATGCACCTATGCATACAAAAAATAGTAAATAAGTTATACCAGCAATCAACTGTGAATGTTCCCAGAACAGTGTAAGGTATACCATAAATACAAGCCAAGGAAGGTATATATGCTAAGGCCAATAAGGTATGTTGCAATTATCTCAAACATAGCTCACACAATAGCTAGTATGATGTATACAAAATAGATAGATAGCTATGTAAGTTTCCACAACCGCATATAGAAAAACTCCCTCTCAATATGCAATAGTTACATACCAGATTAAATAAAAAATCCATTGCTGATTTAAAGGAAAACATAACCCAAAGTACTTCCTTCATATAATGATAGTTAATTGGCATGTCTTCTTAATGTTAAGGCAACATAAAGTGTGCTTTCACACATAAATATGATATATGAAATAATTATCCAGCTATATCAAAAGCATTATGTCTCAACTATATGACATTATAGACTCAGCCATAACAACCAAGTATTCTGAATAAAGGAAGTATGTTTCCAAACATATATAAGATATGAACCATATGTAAGGTAATGTTAAACATAAATATATAAAAAAAAAGATTTCAAAAAAGATTTCAGGAGTGGGAGTGGGAGGTGGTGCTGGTGCAGGTCAAAATTTGAATGGTGGCTTGGGTGGGAAACATGGTAGCTCTATTGGGGCTTCTGCTAGAGATGTAGGACCATTTGTTGGAATCTTGATAGTGTCAAGAGATAAGGAGAATGATGGTGGGTCAACAAAACTTATGGATGATTTTGGGGTTTCAAGTCTTTGGGACCCACGAGGAGATAGTGCTTCCCTAGACTTGGGGAGGAGCCGAGAATCTTGCTGGAGATGTCAAAAAAGGTGAGGTTCGTATTCTTGAAAAGCCCTGGGTGGCATTGTTTGGCAAAAACCCTTCTGGAAAATCTTCCCTTCCTGAAGCCAATAATATATCTGATCCTATCAAGGGATATTTTTCCATTTTTATCCCTGATACAGTAATTGATCACATTGTATCTCAGATAGACCTCATGTTGGTTGGGAAATATGCTGGGGTTAGGCGGAACATAGATTATGTTTGGCATTTCATTCAGAGAAGATGTTTTCTTAAAGGGAAAGTTGACATAGCTACTATGCCAAAAGGTTTCTTCTCATTCTCCTTTACCAATGAGGATGATATGACTAAATCCTTGTGTGTAGGCCCTTGGGTTATGGGTACGTCATCCTTGGCTCTACGAAAGTGGGAGCCTAATATGGATTTGAGTGAATCTTTTCTGGAATGGGCTCTTGTTTGGGTTAGACTTCCAGGGCTCCCTTTAGAGTACTAGAATGAATGTGTTTTCAAAGGAATAACAACTATTTTTGGTGAACTTCTATCCTTAGATCCAGCTACAACATCAAGATCCAAGCTGGTTAATGCCAGAATATGTGTTAAAATATGTAAGTCTACTAACCTTCCTATTTCTATAGACTTAGTCTCTAAAATGGGTGTCTGGAAATAGGTGATTGAATATGAATCAGTCCCTTTTGCTTGTTTCATTTGCAAGAAAATGGGCCTTTGGGCTAAAAAATGCCCAATGAAAGCTCCCAAGAAGAAAGAGGAAGACCCTTTGGTCAAGAAGAAATAATCTTCTACTTCTATTTGGAAACCCAAGACCAATTCTAAGGGGTCCTCAAAATATTCATTGAAACCATCTAATGTGAAGCCCCCAAAGAATACTAATCAAAGCCTTGTGGTTGAAGACCATAGTAATGACAAGGATGACATAGGAAGTAATATGTCAGGTAGTAATCCAGAGTTTGAGACCTTGGTAAGTGACTAGACTGAAGGTATCAGTCACATCTCTTCTACTGAAGATAATTCAGATAAATTTTTTGAGGAAAACCAATTCTCCCCTCTACTAAATGCTAATTTTGTTGTGGAAGAGGTGATCCAAGGGGGTGAGACTCTCCCTATTTTCCACCTTGAGAAAGGTAGCAATGGGTTGAGCTCTAAGGATTCTCTTCCTGATAAGGAGAACATTGATCTTTTCTTTGATCCCAACTAGATTTTGATGAAGATCTCTTCTATAGATAAGACCTTTAACCCATAAGAAAGTGATGATCTTAGGGCCCTCTCCCCTGAATGCCTTAAAGTCAAAGATCAAAATAAGAGCAAGGAGGTTGGTCGGACCTCTAAAAAGAACTCTAAAGGAATCATATCTCCTATGTCCATGGATGGTATCAAGACAAGAAGTAAGAAGAATGATGTAGGGAAATCTAAGTCTGGAACAGGAAGAAAACAAGCTAAAGTTGGAAGAGAGAAAGAAAGTTGGCAAGACATTGCAGATGTGAAATAGAGGATTATTCCGGAGGCCTTTTCTCTAAATAAACTATGAAGATTATTTCTTGGAATATAAGGGGGTTTAATGCACCCCATAAACAAGAAATTCTTAGAAATGTGGTTAGAGATTATAAACCTGATATCCTTCTTGTTTAGGAAACTAAAATGAGTAAGGATATGGTGGACAAACTCAGAATTTTTTAGAAAGGTGGTGTTAGCAGTTATAGTTCGGCTGGAACTTCTCGGGGAACTACCATTTTCTGGAATCTAAAAACTATAAATGGTGTGATCATTGCTGAAGACTCTAATATGATATCTATTATAATGGAGAATATAAGAGATAACTTTAGTTGGGTTAACAAAAACATATATGCTCCTAATGCTAAAGTGAATAGAGCTAAGTTCTGGAAGAAAATTGCGGATAGAAGGAATGATTTCAAGGATGACTACTGGTTGCTTATGGGGGATTTCAAAACCCCTCCTACAGACAATGAGAAGTATGGAGGAATCTTATCTCAAAATGATAGCAGAGATGACCTTTTCAATTTCATCAATGACGAGGGCCTAATTGATTTAGATCTCCAAGGGCTGAACTTTACTTGGTCTAATCAGCATGCTGGCATTCATAATATCCAGAGAAATTTGGATAGAGCTCTCATTACTCATGAATGACTATCTAAGTACTATTGCACCTTGTCTTCCTTCCCTAAAATTGGCTCTAATCATTACCCTCTGATGTTGGAATTCAATCTTATCAATGCTCCTAGGCATTTTCCTTTCTGGTTTGAGAAGATGTGGATAAACCACCCTGACCTAGAGAAAAAAATCTCTGAGTGGTGGAATATTAGGATTAAGGGTACTACCATAGTCAAGGTAACCAAAAAAGCTTAGAAACATTAAGGAAAAAGTCAAAATTTGGAATAAAGAGGTTTTTGGAGACATTTTCCAGTAGAAGAATAAGGCTAAAACTGACCTTTCTGGTATTTAGGATGCCATTCAAACTCATGGTCTGTTAGACTCTCTTAAAGTTGATGAGCAAAAAGCCCTTGTTAGTTACCATGATCTAATATCCAAAGAGGAAATCTACTAGTGCTAGAGATCTAGGGAGGTTTGGCTTCGAAAAGGGGACATAAATACTAAGTTCTTCCACCTGACTACTCTCAAACACAGAGCTGCCAATCGTATAGCTAAAATTTCTAAGGACACTGAAGAGATCCACAAAGAAGAAGATATCAAGGTTGTTGTTGTCAATTAATTTTCCTCTTTACTCTCTGATGATTTTAATCTTGATAGGGGAAACCAAGATAAATTACTGGAAGCAATCCCTAGTATTGTTAACCAAGATCAAAATAAGACTCTACAGGCTATTCCTTCCAATAAGGAGATTAAGGATGTTGCTTTCTCTTTTGAAGGTGATAAGGCTTCTGGCCTTGATGGGTTCCCTATGTTCTTTTTTCAAAAATTCTAGCTTACAGTTGAGAAGGATGTTTCTAATGTTGTGAAGGAGTTCTTTGGTTGTAGAAGACTTCTCAAAGAAATCAATGGCACTATTTTAGCCTTGGTTCCTAAAATTGCTGGAGCTCATTCTTTTGATCAATTCAGGCCTATCAGTCTATGCAATTTCTTCTATAAGATCTTCTCTAAAATCTTAACTACTAGACTTCTAAAAATTCTTCCTAATCTAGTAGCTCCTTATCAGAATGGTTTTATTCCTGGAAGACAAATTTTGGATTCCGTTGTTCTGGTTCATGAGAACATACACTCTACCATCAAGGGAGACAAACAAGGCTTTATCCTCAAACTTCATTTGACTAAAGCTTATGACCATGTTGATTGGAATTTTTTATGTTTGATTCTTAAGCAGTTTGGTTTTAATAAGAGAGTCATTCAAATTATTTATCAACTGATCTCATCTGCTTCCTTTTTCAATGGTTCTCCTTCCAAGTTCTTCCAAAATTCTAGAGGTCTCAAACAGGGAGACCCTATCTCTCCTATTTTGTTTACTCTTTTGGCAGAAAGCATGGAAATATACTTTCAGCTCTTGGTCTCTAAGGGTGTAATCTAAGGTCTTCGACCCTTATCCAACCCCTTAACATGTTCTCATGCTTAGTTTGTGGATGATACCATCACGATGGGATTGTCAACTATCAAGGAAGCTAGAGCTTTCAAATCGGCCTTGAATCTTTACACCAAAGCCACTGGTCAGCTTATCAATTGGTCCAAAAGTTCTTTGTTCTTCATGAATACCCCTGAGGAAAGACAACATAAAATTTCCAGTATCTTAGAATGTAGTATTAGCTCTTTCCCTTCCTCCTATCTTGGCCTACCTCTTGGCCTTAATAATAGTGATTCTTTCTAGAATCAGATGGTGGAAAGATTTTATACTAAATTGGTTGGTTAGAAAGGATCAGTTTTATCCCAAGCTGGGAAGGTTACCCTAATCAAGTCTTCTCTTCAAATCCTTTTGGTGTATTCTATGCACCTATTTAAGATGCCTTCCAAATTTGTTGATAAAATTGATAATATTCTTAAACACTTCCTCTTGTATTGGGCTGAGGAAAGAAAATGCATACCTTTGATAGCCTGGGATAGGGTGTCCAAACCTAAATATTTGGGGAGGTTGGGTCTCAGACCAATCAAGATTATGAATAAAGCTCTGTTGGCTAAGCAGTTATGGAGAATATATGGAGAACTCAAGGACTGGAACACCATATGTAAACATAAATACCTTTATGATACCCCTTCCATTGATCATTTTTTGTCTAGTACTGAGAAAGTCAAGGGTTCTATTTTCTAGAGGAATATTAATGATTCTAGAAATATTGCTAGCAAAGGTAAATGCTAGAAACTAGGAAATGGCCTTAAAATTAACTTATGAAAATATTTGTGGTTGTTTGAAAAACCTTTGAATTGCATTTTTGATAATCCTAAGGAGATTTTAAGATGCACTACTAGATTTGGTCCTAAAGTGAAAGATTACTGGATTAATAATTGTTGGGTGAATCTGGCTATGGTCAACCCTGCTTTTCAAGCAATTGACAAAGCCCTTCTGGCTCAATGTTGCTATGCCAACAAGGATGACTCTCTGATCTGGGGTCCCTCTTCTAATGGATCCTTTTCTATGGCATCTGATAGCTATCTTCAATATGAGGTGCCTAAGGAAATCCCCTTTTGGTTGAAGGTTTGGAACAAAAATCTTACTCCCAAAATTGAGATTTTCTACTGGATTTTCAACCAAAACAAAGCTTTTACGATAAACAACCTCAAAAAGAGAGGATTCATCATGCCTAATAGATGTTTTCTCTGCCATGAGGCTGAGGAAGATACTAACCACCTCTTTTTGCATTGTCCTTTCTCTCAGCAGGTTTGGTCTTTCTTTTTGCATGAGTGGGCCTTATGCTAGATTTTTCCCTACTTTGTCTAGGATTTCTGCCAGTAGTCGTGTTGTCCTAATGCAAATGAAAGGGATAAAAAAAGGTGGATGTTGGCTGCCCCTCATATTGCCTGGAGCACCTGGAAAGAACGTAACAACCGTATCTTTCGGGACAAATGCAGTACTCCTACTTTGGTGTTTGAGAAAGTGAAGAGAGGGATGCTAGAAAATCTTCCAAAAGGTATCACCAAGCATAGTTGGAATTGTAAGGATTCCGACATGAGAACAGTGTCTAGATTGCTCCCCCTATAGGCTGGATTAAGATAAATTTTGATGGAGCTACCAAGGGAAATCCTGGTCCGATGGGATGTGGTAGTATTATGAAGGATTGCAATGGAAATCTTATAGCTTCTAATTCTGCCCCTTTGGGAACTCAAAATAACCATATAGTGGAAGCTTTGGGAGCCAACTTTGGCCTTCAACTTGCTAGCAATCTCAATTTTGAAAATATCTGGTTGGAAGGTGATTCCATGATCATTATTAACTGTCTTAAAGGAAACACTACTCCTTCATGGACCATTGAGAATGTAATATCCAAGGTGAAAGATACCATTTCCAATTGTACCAAAATCCATATATCTCATGTGTACCACAAAAGTAACACCATGGCGGACAACTTGGAAAATATTGGAGTGAATTCTAATGAGGTCATCATTTGGGACAGTGAGGCAGATCTCAAAGAGGATACTAAATCAAAAATTTATTATGATAAAATACTCATAAGGAAGGCAAGATTTGATATGATTAATGAGACTCACTTGAGTGCTATGGAGTCTGGAAGTAGTTATAGGAAAGTCTAGAACAGTGTACTTAGCATCATTATTATTGCCAGTTCACACACTTTCTGGGTTGTGACCTCTGTTAATGCCTATATCTATAGGGAAAGCAACTTTGATAAGAAATTTCTTAATTCTGAAAAGATCCCTCTGTTGTTAAATCTCTTCACCATAGGTGGGGATTTGAAATGGGAGGAACTTGACAACTATAAGAAGCTCAAGGATGTTGACATGGCTATGGTTTGGCAGAAGTTGAAGAAAGGTGGGGTGACCCCTTTTCTTGAAAGGTTACATGGGTTTGACAAGGAGATCACTCAAAAATTCTTTGAGGGATGGAAAAATGATACTATATCTATGGAGGGTAGGACTGTAGAGCTCTCCGTGGAGCTTATTGCTCAAGTCACTGGCATTCCCAATGTTGGCCACAGGTTTTACAAAAATCACAAGATTTCAGATATGGCTACCAAAAAGTTCCCTAAATCTGAAAAGGAGCAATTAGATTTTTGTGGAGGTGGTCCAATGGTTATATTGATGTCTTCAAAATCAAGGAGATTTGGCACAACATTCTACAGGTGGTGATGGAGTATTTCACCCTAGATGATTGATTTACTTGTTCTCACTCCCACCACTTCATGTTTCTCAACCATTTCAAGTACAAGGACACTATTAACATTCCCTATTACCTTCATAGTTCTCTTGTTAAAAGTCTCAATGAGCATAAGATTTCACCTAAGAAAGATATTAAGCATGAGGGTTTGATTCTTCTAATTTATGAGTATATCAAGAACACCATCCCTAACCCTAGCTCTACCCCTTCTTCGGGAAAGAACAAATGGAGCCCTATGAATCCCAAGTATGGCTCTGCTAAATGGAAGGTTGAAGATATTATGGGTAGTAGTTCAAAGAAAATATGCTCGAGAGAGACTAATGCATGTGACTATTCTGAGGAGTACGAGACTGAGGACTCTAAAGAGGGTGAGGCTGGAGAGATTAAAAATATGTAGAGCCCTAATAGGGAAAGGGAGGATATTGATGATTTTGATGACATCACTACCCCCATGGTGGTAAGGAGGAGATTAACAGCAAGGATTCTGATAAGGATAATAAGAAGATGATAGAGATGAAAAATTGAGTGGATGAAGGTGCCCACCAAAAGGATATTGGTGATTCCCATCCTAGGGAAGCTGATTTTGCTCCTATGTGCATTGATAAGAGGGATATGCCTGAGAAAGAGGACCTGGAGAACAAGAACCATGAAAGTGTGGTTGAGTTAAAAGATAAAGCTATTGAAGGGGCCAATTTGGAAGATACCATGGCGCACAACTATCATGGCTTGGAAAGTCTTGTTGACACTGCTATTCAGTATACTGAGAAGCACAAAATTGACAGGGATTTTCACAAAGAGGAGGTTCCCATCATGGATGATTTTGTTGCTAGTGTGAGGCATGATGTGCCCATCTCCCAAGACTCTCAGGAAAATATTCAGGAGGGTAGTGAGGATTCTAGTGAGAGGAGAATCAGAGAGTCCTCCATTAAGCTAATTTTTGAAGACTTTGGTGACAGAGAGGAGGTTACTACTGGTGCACTACAAATTGCCAAAGCTGAAGCTCTCTACTCCTTGAGATTCAAAAAATGGTGCTTCCATGAGATAAAAGGCTCCACCTAAAGTGCAGGAAACTTGAAGCAAATAATGCTATCCTTCATGAAAAAGTTGATTCCTTTCTTAAGGAGGGTACTTCTAACACCCCTACCATGGACATTCATGAAAGAATGGATAAAGTTGATAAAAATCTTATTGACATCCTCCAACATAGCATGGCTAGCATGAAGGATTCCAACATCAACCTCAAGGACTTGGTCAATATGCTGGATAAAGCTCTGGAGAAGGACATCAAACACAAAAATGATCCCCTGGTGGATAGCGGAGGCCCCAGTTCTAGAACTCGTGGGAGAAATAAGAAAAAATCCCCTCCTATGAAGAAGAACATCGAGGAGCTAAAAAGTGTCATTGGTCAGATGGACAATATCCAAGCAAAAATGGAGAAGACTCTTAATGAAAAAGCATGGGTTATGTATACGGATGCTTAGGCTAGTTTTTGTGCTATTTTTTTATGTTTTCTACTGTCTTTTGGACCGGTGTTTTGACCCTTATTTCACTATCTATGTAGTCCCTTTTTTGGGTAGTTCGGTGTTGTTTGCCTCTTTTTTGGTGTTATGATCTTTCCTTCCGATCTTTTGCTGCTAGAATTGTAAAGGGTTTCAGGTCCCTTCAAAACCTATTTTTTCCAGTAATCAAAACATATGCCAATGTAAGGTATGCTTCTCAAGCAACATAAGGTAAGTTCCTATACCATAGATAACATAAATGTAACACAATGTGCATAATGTGAAGTATGCTCTTCATACATAGAATGTCAAATAATCATTTATGCTAATAAGACATTCCTAACCAGCTGATCTAGTCAACTATGCATGATCCACTCATACAATCATATATTAAAACTAACTAGTTATGATGATCAAGCCAATGAGGTATAGTCCTACCCATACATATGATCAACAAGATATAAGGAGTTCACAACACAAAATTAAGTGAGCCCATAGTTGAACTCCGTCTTGAACCATATGCCTACAAATAAGTTACTCATGTGGTATATGATACTCAAGGAGACCTACTCCCTCTGGATTATTCTAAACAAGGTTAAGAATCCCTTAACCAATAAAGGAAGGAAAAATATGCCAATAAGATCATGTAACCCTGAATCCATATGTAGCCAATGTATGCTTCCCATAATATATGCCAATTCTAATAAGTCAATGAACTAGCCAATGCCATATGCCACTAAGCTATGCCAATAAGAGATGTTCTTACACATCCATGATTAAACTCTTCTTAAGCTTAGACTTCTTCTTAGGTAAGTTTGGACAAACTAGGGCAATTTGCAAATTCAACCTCAATGCAAAATTTATACCCACTTTATGCTCTTCATAAAATCAAAATTATTACATTTAGGCCAAACCCTTGGTTACCATTCTTAGCTTTGAAAGAGTTAGACTGAATTCCTAAATCTGAAATGGATCTTTTACTCAACCTCGCTCTGATACCATGTTAGTATATTTCAAAATCTAATTAAGGAATATATCAATCTATAGAGGTCTAACAAATACTAAGCACAGGACATAGAAAACACAAGAAAGGCGAGATGTTACCTGGATTATGATGCCTTTAAGGTCTGCCCTTTCACGGTCTTGTTGATTTAGCACACAGATCAGATTGAAAACAACAACTAGATTTGCACTGTATGAATACTCCAATCTCTGTATGAATACTCCAATATGCCTTGTAGTCCCTTAGATATATTCGTTCCTGGGACCTGTGTATATCCCAATGTAAGTCTAAACCTTTAGGAAAGATTGTAACTTCTTCACCAATATCCTAAGATAGTCTGATCATAGATTAGAGTGAATTCATTGCCTGGAATTCACTCCAAGATGACTGTTCTAATTCACCATTTTAGGGCTGATGAGATTGTCTTCGGATCTGCCATTGGTCCTTACATTCACATAGTGTAATCACTCCAAGATTAATCCATTCACTCCAGCATTAAAGAATTCACTCCAACACTCATAGAAATTCACAACATATAAGGAATTTGATCTTTGAGGAGAGAGGATCATATTATGTTTTTGATGATCTTCTCTCAAGGATCGAACTTCTTATATATGAGTATAATTTCTAAATTCAACCACTCCAAGGGTGGCCGACTTGGGCCCTCCCAAGTAATAATAAATATCCTTATTATATTTATTATTAATTCAAAGTACCACTCATATAAAGAATACCTTATAAACAATAAATAATAAATACCACTCATATTTATTATTATTATTTATAAATCAAATTATAAATATCAACACATAAGCGGGTATTAGTTACACCCATCAAAACAAAATTGAAAGTGTAATTTTATTATATATTATGGTTGCATGTTTTCTAATAGAAATATATACAATATGTGAAAGCATAAACAAGGCATGTGAACTATTTGATGATCTATGTCAAAGAAATATGATGCATGTGAGAGTATTTTTATGGTAATTTGGGTTAAAAGTAATTTTTTGGCTCTAATTTTATATTTAGTAACAAGAGATAATTTTTTGAGATCTCCTATCATGTTCCCTTAATAGTTGTAGTTTTCTAAATACTAAAGGTGTTAGTCATTTCTTAAATTGTAATTTAAAAATAACAATTTTGGTGAAATAAATTGTAATGTGTATTTAAGGAAGACACCACAAGATTAAATATGAATTATCAATGTTAGAATGTCTTTAGGTTAATAATTTATAATGAAGGATTTTTTCTAAAATCTTTGGTTGATTAGTCTAGGATTTCTACTTATTCATGAAGGAGTATGAATTCATTATTTGGCTAAATTTAGCAAAATTCACACTTAGACTTACACGAGTTTTTTTATTTTCATTACTTTTAACCGTCATTTAATTCTATTTGAATGCAATGAATAATAGATTAGTACACTGTTTATTTTGGCTAAAACTTACACCTTGTCTTGTTTGTAGATTAATACAAGTTTCAATGAAAACACTAAGTGAAATAATTATGGTTTGGGGATGAAATATCCACTTAGTTGCTAATAATATTTCCTAACATGCACCCACATAGATTATTTTGTCTTAAAGACCCTTCTTGGCATAAGTTTACCCATGTTTCTTCATATAAAATGGAATCACTTTTTATTGATGATATTTTATATTTTGGGTATCTTTATTGTACTCCAAATCATGGTTGTTGGAAATAAAAAATTTATTCTTTCTTATTTTAGATTGGAATACTTTTGTAAAAGTGGGGTTGGTCTTCCAAAAATAGTTGCCAAATTGTTCCTTTTGAAAAGAATAAAAATGATTCTTGAATAAGTTAATCCAATTGATTTTCAGTTTTTTGGACATCAACTAGACATATGTTACCAAAAATATACCTTGAAAATGTAGTATAAATTCGATGTTTGTGAAGTGCATCTATCATTAAATGAAATATTCCGAACTAGTTTGAAATGATTTGTACAAGTGCTAATTTTAAACATGAACGTATAATCAAATGATACAATAAAACCATATCTCCTATTTTTTATTTAGTAAATTTAATTTTTCACTATTTATATTTTAAATGATTATTTTACAATTGTTTAATATGTTCAAACGAAATCGAATATCTAGTTTAAACAATACCACTTATTATTAAATTTTATAATAAAATATTAAAATACAAATAATTAAAGATTAACAATATTAAATATTAAAAATATTTAATATATTTTAAAAAGTTAAATACATTACATTTTAAAAAAACTATAAAAATATATTTTCATTTTTACTACAGTAAACAAATAAACACATTTTTCGATATGCAAAAGGTATGTTTTATTTCTTTCCTGCTTTTATTGCTTTTTTTCAGTGAGATTTTTGTTGTTTTATTTCATTCCTGCTTTTTTGTTCAGTTGATTTTAGTTTTTTCAATCGATTTCTGCGTTTTTTTTTCTTTTCAGTTGATTTCTCTTTTTTTTTTCCATAAGAGTACCGTTGATTTGATCAACATATATAGCGGAAGGATTTGATCATTTTCATTGGTATTTTTTATTTTTCTTTTCTTGTGATTACGGGTTTTTCTTGTGATTACGGGTTTTTTGTTTTTTTGGTTTTTCTTTGTCATGGTCATGTCTTTCCTTCATTTTCCTTCTGCTTATGATTATTTCTTGTGTTGTTTATAATGTTTTGGGTTTTATGTTTGCATTTGTGGTGTATATTATGGATTTCTGTTTGCATCTGTGTTTCATTTTGTTATATTTTGATTGAGGTTAAGGATGGTGTTGCGAACAGTGAAGGGCAAGAGAACTCAGCTATGATGCAGTTCAAATATCTAATCAAAACTATTTTGGGTAATTATTCTGAATTTATGTCAATTTGTATGTTCATTGTAAAGAGTGTGTTGAGTTTTCATGTAATTTTTGTTGTGTGATTTTGTGGACACCACATTGTTGAAGTTTATCTCCATGAATTTTGTTACAGAAAATCTGATTTAAAATGAAACTAATATTATATGGAACCCACAAATCTGAAGTAGTTTGTTGTATTTTGTTTGAGGTTGAGGATGGTGTTGCAAACAGGGGAAGGACAAGAAAACTCAGCTATGATGCAGGTCAAAAATCCAGTCAAAACTATTTTGGTAAATATTCTCTGTTGCTGTTTATGAATGTTTATCTCTGTGAATTTTGTTAAAGAAATCTGATTTAAAATGAAACTAATATGATATGGACCCACAAATCTAAAGTAGTTTGGGTAGCATAGAAATTTCTTTAGTTTTGTAATCAGTAGTATAATCCGGTTAATTATTTTTGTGGCTTTTCTCAAAGAAATCTTTTAAGGGGATTTAAATTTTATTTATGCTTAGTCATCTTCTGTGATTATTGTTAAATTGTTATAAGCTAATAATCTAGGTATAATCTAATCATTTTTGTGTATTTTCTTTCACCGCATATTCAATGCCCTTCTGAGAGGAGGTCTCAAAGTTAAAGATCCAATTAACATATGTTACTATTATGTTTAGTTTATAGTAGACCAGGGGACTCATTAAACCCAGGGACCTTATTGCATAGGAAGGGCCTCCTACAGATGTGGCTGACTCGAAATTCACATGGAGATTTAGAATTATTATTTGCACTTTTGCACTTTCACATAGTTTTTGTCTAATGTGATTTCTTTGAAGTCATTTGCTTGTATTTTATGCTGATTTCGAAATTCACATGGAGATTTAGAATTATTATTTGCACTTTCACATAGTTTTTGTCTAATGCGATTTCTTTGAAGTCATTTGCTTGTATTTTATGCTGATCTTATCAAAGATGCTATTTCTCTCAAGTCATTTGCTTGTATTTTATGACGATCTTATGAAGTCATTTTTCCTAGATATAACCAATTTTCCTATTTCTGATTATTTTAAGATTCGTCAGTTTCCATGGACTGATTATTTTAAGGAAGCCCCCTGTTTCAGTCTAATGATTACTTTCTGATGAGTTTTAGGTCCAAGGCCCACTTACTATATGATAATGTTATGTCTAGTTTCTAATAATCCAGTGGACACCGTAGACCCTGGATTTTTTTTAAAGCAAGGACCTTATACAGATCTGTCTGATTCAAAATCTATATGTTAGTTTTGAGTATTGTCATATGCTATCTGGCACTCATACTGCTTATTACGACTTGTCTTAGGCCGTTTTCTTCAGTTTAATGATTCCATTATAAAGTCCTCATGTTCCTTGATTACCTTATGCGAATGTTGCTATATTCATTTAATAATTGCTAGAGGACCAGACTTAATTAATTATTGTAGATACCATTATGCTTTCTAATATCCCAGGTGACTCCATGAACCCAGGAGCTTTTTGTGTGGTATGAACCTTTTACAGATTTGACTGATTCTAAATCTACTGGTAGTTTTGAGCATTGTTATGTCATGTATACCATCTGATACTTTTTCTGTGAAATGATATTTTATTGTGTTAGCATTCCCTCGTACCATTTCTTGATCTTTCTGATATCTTAAGTCCAGACATTCAAAAGTTCATTTCTGCAAATGTCAATATTGTGGGGACCTTGGGGCTATTTTTATTTTCTCTTTATTTTATTTTTTTGTCATTCCTTGTTGTCTCCAATCTTAGAAACCCAAAATTATTCAAAATGTGAAGTCTATCTATCAAAATTTTAGACTTCATCATCTATCAAGCCCTCAATACCTGTTCCTCTGACTTCCCAATTCCTCGACAATTTGATGCTTGGCTTATTCGATTTTATATAATGATGATCATTGATAATATGAACTTGAAGTACCCAGGTTTCTTGGCTATCTTATAAATTTTTATGTTTCCAGTTTCTTTAGAATACATAAGTTGCTATTATTACTTTCTGATACAATTAAATGATATTATTATCGATTATGTTTAGTGTCTGACACCTGTGGCAACTCCATACTCTTGATTACTAAGTTTTCATTGTGATATTTCTTTAATGTAGTCTTTTGCTTCTGTCACCTGTGTAATGATTAGTTTATGGTGGCCATGCCTAATTGTTGTTTTAGGCAACAAACCTTCAACTGATACCTTCAGTATATTAGCAGTATATGACCTCTTCGGCATCAGTTGTGGAATCAGGTCAGATAAAGACCGTTACCCAGTCAAATCTATAGATGACCTCTGCCAGTTGTATCAGTCAAATCTACGAGGGTGGAAGTGTTATAATTGCCATTTGAACATAACCAGGTTCATGTCACCCAAACTCATTTTCTGCACTTCTGAATTTCGATGTTCATCATAAATAACAGAGAATTCAGTAACTTTTTAGGTAAAAATACTAATCCATCTTACTTTTGTCTGCCCACGAATCAAACCATAGTATCATCTCAATGTTTTATTAAAATCACTGGAAAAATAGAAATCAAGGGTATCATCACCGTGTATTTAAGGGATTGAGATCTCTTGAGGATGTCTGAATGTGCAGGTTTTTGAATTTCTTGTTTATGCCCAAGCATACGCAACATGTTATGATTTAAACTTTTTTTGTTTGCTAAATAGATACAAGGTATTCATGTTTGTATATCAGTCTATTAAATGGTCAAAATGTATTAATTTAAAGAATCAGTTGCTGCACATGTTAGATTTCAAAGACTTTCACATTAATTTTCTATTACACTATTGTGGAAGTTAAAAATAATGAAGTCCTTAAAATGAGTCCTCAGATATGTAAGTGAGAATGTAATTTGCTGGATTCTACCTTTTATATGTTGCATTTGTGTAAAAAACATTAGCTCTTGTTGGTTTTGAAACAGAGGTCATCTTGAATGTGTCAATGTAATTGTTAAAGTGAGATTCAAGAAGTCTTTATTTTCATTATGAGATTTATTATAAAGTCTTTATTTTCATTATTGCAGTGCCCGAACTTGTCTTTCAGTGCCAAAGATCATTTAGCAGTTAAAAGGGTTGCTTTTTAAAATACTCGATTTTTGCTTGTAATCTCGACAAAATTAGTCCATTTACTAATTTGATTGTCTAATTTTGGATAGTTATTGCTGGATATAAATTTTTTAAGTACTGCATAATTAAAACTTTATATTTTCAAAAATCTGTGGCAAGATACAGCCAGAAATTAAATGAAATAGACTTGGCTCAGCTGGAGACTTGGTTCAATCAGTGAGGAAGCCAAGCAAACTTGAAATAAAATTATAAAATGGTTAAATGGTTTGTTTTAAGACATACATTTTGTTGATTCTTAGCTGACTTAGCATTTTATTTTCTTTACCAAACTCCAATGAGTATTGGGTTTTTGTGTTAAACCAACCTGCTATACTCTTCCTTTAGTGTAATGATGTTACACATGCACATCCACAACAAGATCAGGACTTAATTCATGGTTTATGATGTTTAAGTCTCTGGTTATTATAGTTTATATTGTGCTTCTTCCTCCTTTCACAATCATATATTTTGATTATTCAATTTTTTTTAAGCATATCATTCTTTATTTTACCTGGTTGTTTACATTATGAGTAAGATAAAAGATGTGATATTATGTGTAGGATATGAACTGAAGGTATAATTCACACATTTTCAGACTGATAATACTCGATTGCGATATGGTCAAATTGCTTGATTTGATGGTGGATTATCATCCATAGTTTTAGAAACTTCATTTCTATTTTACTTTAGATCAAGTGGGTTCCAAAATAGATAATGTTTTTCCAATATTAATTTGTGAAAGGAATGGTCAATGGTCTTTGTTTGTTTTCTCTAGTCACATTAGAATTTAATTTATTGAAGCATTAGAAATTACAAATGTGCATTCAATTGCCATTGAAATATTATTTTATGAAGCCCTTTTCTGCATATTGGTTACTTAAAGTTTATGATATGATTAAATGATAAAATTATATTTAGTTTCTAACTGGCATGGCAACTCCATTGTCTTGACTACCCAGCTTTCATTGTGATATTGCTTTATTGA
The DNA here is from genome assembly GCA_027943335.1 of Chamaecyparis obtusa. Lineage (NCBI taxonomy): Eukaryota > Viridiplantae > Streptophyta > Pinopsida > Cupressales > Cupressaceae > Chamaecyparis > Chamaecyparis obtusa. The sequence continues at coordinate 1,210,421 of BSBK01003472.1, read as the reverse complement.
AGTCCTTTGCTTCTGTATGATGATTAGTTTATGGCAAGATTAAGCTTCAGGGCCAGGCCTAATTATTGTTTTAGGCAACAAATCTTCAACTCGAACCTTCAATATATTAGCAATATAGCACCTCTTTGCCAAGGGTTGTGGAATTGGGTCAGATAATGATATTTTCCCATAGTCAAATCTATAAATGACCTCCGCCTGTTGGATCAATCAAATAAAATTTTGGTCATAAGCAATGGTCATGTTTATATTCAGAGATAAGTTGTGTATAGCCTCCGTCTGGGGAATCCATTCCATTTTAGTCTTCTGCAGGTTCAGTTTTTATTTCACCTTGGTAGGAATCACGGCCGCTAACATTACTATCGAAATGTCTAAAAGTTACTAAAAGCATTCAAACCCCACCACATGTGTGTCAATGTGTGTATTTGACCATTAATAGCTCTGGGTATCTTTAGAATCCTATTTATTGAATTGCATAACATTTATTACAGTTTAGTTCCTTGGTGGTCATGATTCTAAGGGTCTAAACATATTGGCAATGCCTGGTTTTCTACTTAGTGGAATCACAATTTCAAACCTGATCAGGAAGTAAAGAAGTGGTGTTCCGTACGCCAAACTTGTATATAAAATATTGAGCTATGTAGTATTTATGATTTAATATAATTTACTTAATTCACATGTTAAACATACTCCATTGTTGCAATTCTCATAGATAAGCACTACCCCTCACCAAGTTCTTATAGATGGAGCTGTATAAGAAATTTCCTGTGGGGATTTTTGGTATCTACATAAATGGTGCTGGATTCCACGGTACTTGTAGCTCTATTGTCCTTGGAACCTATGAATCTTACATATAGAGCCTCTTTTTATGCTTGGATTCACATGGAAGGTGTCCAAATATTTCAGTTTCGTACTATAATATTTTACATGGTCAACCCTCAATTGCTAAGAAATTTTCTATATCTGTCCTAGAGATTGAAGATAGGTCACGATTCTGATTAAATTCAATTTTCACTATTAGTAGTTGTGTAAATAAAAATCTTTATATTTGAATGGATTCTTGTATGCTGCACCATGGAAAGTTGCTTCGAAGTTTAAAGGCACTGGAAACAGAGGAGAGCTATATGCAGTGGCTACACTGCTCAACTGCAGCTCCATGTTGGGGCCAGTGATATCAGTTTCCACTGCTGGTAGTTCCTCAAATAAGTACTTTTAAAATTTGGTTGGAGCGGCACAAGGTTTTACCTTAATAATTTAATTTCAGTTTCTCGTTAGTGATTTTTTCAACTTATTTTCCATATTCCATGTTCTACTCTATAAAGACTCTAGGTTATTATTCATTTATTTAAAATTTGTAGATGTTACATTTAGTGTTGTGTAGACTGGTCCATCTTTGCAATTTTAGCTCCATGGTCTAAAGTTATAAGGCATAAGCTTTTATAACTGAGATTTGAAAGTTATAGTGAGATTTTAGCTCCGTGGTCTAAAGTTATAGTGAGATTTGAAAGTTGGGATACATCATCAACTATTTTGGCCTCACTTGTAACTTCTTTCTTGACATGTTGTCTTATAGAGCTCCATTAATAGATCTGAATTAATTTTTTCTAAGGCTAGATTAATCTTCCCCTCCAATTCTTTATTTGCTTCTATGGCTTATCCTTCATTTGCTTCTGTACCAAAAAATCACATATACAAGAAGCTCCAAGGGACTAGGGCTTTAAGGCAAGGACACCCTCAGGCAGATGTTTGAGGATTATCTATTTTTTCGGTACTGTTAGAATCACCTAGGATTTACACCCTCTCTTGGCGCTTTGTTTTCTAGTTGAAAATGTAATGTTCGCATCTATTATGTACAATTAGATCGTCTGAAAAGCTCTAATAGGCTTTTAGTTTTGCTTCTGCTTTGTGATCTTCTTTGATTATTGTTATATTGTTATAAGCTAGGCATGTCTGTGTATTTTATCACATCAACTTTTTGTAAAGAGGTCTCAAGGTTAAAGATCTAATTTACGGATGATACTATTATGTTTAGTTTCTGATAGACCAGGGGACTTATCAAACCCTAGGACCTTATTGCATAACAAGGGCCTCCTACAGATGTGGCTGATTCTAAATTCACATGGAGATTTAGAATTATTATTTGTACTTTGACACAGTTTTTGTCTAATGCTATTTCTTTGAAGTCATTTGCTTGTATTTTATGCTGATCTTACGAAAGATGCTATTCCTCTCAAGTCATTTGCTTGTATTTTATGATGATCTTATGGAGTCCTTTTTCCTTGTATATAACCAATTGTCCTATTTCTGATTATTTTAGGATTCATCAGTTTCCATGGAATGATTATTTTAAGGAAGCCCCTGGTTCAGTCTAATGATTACTTTCTAATGACTTTCAGGTCCAAGGCCCACTTATTATATGATAATGTTATGTCTAGTTTCTAATAGTCCAGGGGACACCATAGACCCTGGATCTTTTTTTTTAGAAGGACCTTATACAGATCTGTCTGATTCGAAATCTCTATGGTAGTTTTGAGTATTGTCACTCATACTACTTATCACAATTTGTTTTAGGCCATTTTCTTCCGTTTAATGATTCCATTATAAAGTCCTCATGTTCCTTGATTACCTTTTGCAAATGTTGCTATATTCATTTAATAATTTCTCGAGAATCAAACTTAATTATTGTAGATTCCATTATGCTTTCTAATACCCCAGGTGACTCCAGGAGCCCTGCAGCCTTTTTGTGTGGTATGAACCTTTTACAGATTTGACTGATTCTAAATCTACTGGTAGTTTTGAGCATTGTTATGTCATGTATATCATCTGATACTTTTTCGGTGAAATGATATTTTATTGTGTTAGCATTCCCTCGTACCATTTCTTAGTCTTTCTGATATCTAAAGTCCAGACTCCAAAAGTTCATTTTTGCAAGTGTCTATTTTGTGGGACCTTGGGGCTATCGATTTTCCTCTTTATTTTTATTGTCATTCCTTGTCATCGCCAATCTTAGAAACCCAAAATTATTCAAAATCTAAAGTCTACCTATCAAAAATTCTGGACTTCATCATCTATCAAGCCCTTGATGCCTGTTCCTCTGACTTCCCAATAACTCGACAATTTGATGCTTGGCTTATTCGATTTTATATAACGATGATAATATGAACTTGAAGTACCCTGGTTTCTTGGCTATCTTATAAATTTTCATCTTTCCAGTTGCTTTAGAATACATAAGTTGCTATTGAATGATTATATTCTGAAGCCCCTTTTCTGTATAGCAATATAGGACCTCTTTGGCATCGGTTGTGGAATCGGGTCAGATAAAGATCGTTACCCAGTCAAATCTATAGATGACCTCTGCCGGTTGTATTAGTCAAATCTATGAGGGTATAACTTCCATTTGAACATAACCAGGTTCATGCCACCCAAACTCATTTTCTGCACTTTCGTATTCAGCTATTCATCATAAATAACAGAGAACTCAATAACTTTGTAGGTAAAAGTATAACTGGGTTTGTGTCCTACTGGACATATCTTCTTGAGTAAAGGTGTAGACTGTGGATTCAGCGTACTGTCCGCACTAATCATCTCAATGTTTTACTAAAATCGCTGGAAAAATAGAAATCAGGGGTATCGTCTCCATGTATTTTACTTTATGCTTTTCTTGTGGACACATGGGCATGGAGAGGCATTGCCACATTGGAAAGTTTAAGGGATTGAGATGTCTTGAGGATGTCTATATGTGCAGGTTTTTGAATTTCTTATTTATGCCCATGCATACGCAACATGTTATTATTTAAACTTGTTCTGTTTCCTGAATACATACAGTATGTATGTTTGCATATCAGTCTATTAAATGGTCAAAATGTATCAGGGTTCAAAGGTTTTCACATCAATTTTCTATCTTACACTATTGTGGAAGTTAAAAATAATGAAGTCCTTACAATGAGTCCTCAGACATGTAAGTGAGAATGTAATATGTCAGATTCTACCTTTTATATGTGATGAATGATGTTGCTTTTGAGTAAAAAACATTAGCTCTTGTTGGTTTTGAAACATAGGTCATCTTCAATGTGTTAATGAGGTTCTGCTGAGATTCAAGAAGTCTTTATTATCCAAAGTACAGTTTTGCACAGCAACTTGTTGCATTATGAGATCATTTAGCAGTTAAAGGTTTGTTTTTTAAAATATTGGATTTTTGCTTGTAATCTTGACAAAATTAGTCCATTTACTAATTTGATTGTCTAATTTTAGATAATTACTGCTAGATATAAATTAAAATTTACCTTAGCATTTTTTTTTGTTTTTTTTAAATTATATTTAATATATATACTTGAAAGAAGGGTTTTCACTCTGCATTTTCTCAGTGTTTTCGCTTTGCATTTTCTCGGCGATTTATGATCTGACTTTCTTCCTCAGCAATCGTTGTTGTTTCTTCTCCAGCATCCGCACAACTACCTATATGCCAGGTGTTTTCTTTCCTTTACTCTGCATTCATTTTATATGATGCTTCCTCCTGAGCCTTGCCCTTCGGCAGAGGTCGTACTCTCAGCCTCGCCTCGCACTAGGGTTCCCATGGAGCCAAATCCTAACTTTATTTTTAAACCCAACTCTGCTCATTCAGCCTCCAAATCGAAGTCTTTCTCTGAAGCCGTCTTTGCTTTTAGCATTGGCGCTGGGGCTAAGTTTCAAGTCAACAAATTAAATGGAGCAGGTAGATCCAGTAAGGTCTCTGGGGTTGTCTTGCGGTCTTTCTCCATTTCTCCGAACCCTGATATGGTCAATGAAATTATTAAGGAAAAAAATAGATTAACTTGCTGCTGTTGATATTGATAAGTGCCCTCCTCGCAAATTTCTTGATGATTGGTTTCATAATTACTGGAATTTGAAGCTAGGATATCATATTTCTTTCTGCAGACAGATTCAACCTGGTCTCTTTGTTATTTTCTTCAATAATACGGACGCTCAACAAGCGGTTCTTAAAAAAAAAATTTGGACGGTGGGTAATTCTTCCTTTCGTGCCCTAGCCTGGACTTTGGAAGCCATATATGAGGAAATTCTAGCGCTCTCGGCTCCTCGCTGGATCATTGTTAAAAATATCCCTCCCTTTGGCGATTCCTTCCTCATCTCCTTGAACCTCTAGGGAAACTCATCAGAATGGATGACACCACTAGAGTGGTGCCCCACATGAATGCTAGGGCATTGATTGCATTGCAACCAGGCATGGAAATTCCTACTACCCTGGATATCAACATTGGTGAAGAGTTCTTTTCTTGCCCTATTGAGATGTTGGGTGGGCTCAATGCTTGTTTTCTATGCAAAAATGAAGGTCATCTTAGGAAGGATTGCCCTATTCTTTCTCAGAAAATCCCCCCTAAATCCCAACCTTCAACTCCCTCTGCTGGCTCGACCACCATTCCCCAAGCTCCTCCACCTCCCTCTCCTCTGACTGAAAGTGTTTTAACTCCTTCTGTCTCTCAGATCATTATTGTGTCCTCCCAACCTTTGTTCTCTTCTTCATCTAACCCTCCCTTTGTTCATTTGGACAACCCTAATGGATTTCAAACTGTCGTTCATAAAAAGCGAAGAAGGAAACACATTCCTCCTTCCTGTAACTCAAATCTTAGTGCTTCACCCTTGATCACTGTCCTGGACATTATGCCCGCTCTTGAATCCTCCTCCTGTCCATTGAAAACCAAACTTGCTGGTAATAAGGCTGCTAAAGTTTAACCATAGTCTCCCCCCTAAATCCTTCAAAGAAATTGATGATGATTGCACGCTCAAAATTATACCTTCCTTTTCATCAAAACATCAGATCTCCATCCCCGCGTCCTTCATCTCCGCGACACCTATCACTAGAGTCCCACCATCTATAACTGATGACATGGAAGTTTTGATGCATTCCGATTCTGATAATGAGGGACTTGACGACAAATCTAACTTTTCTCAATCAAAAAAAAGAGTTTGACCCTTAGGGTCCAAAAATAAAAACATTAGTGGGAAGAATGGTAATTCTCTATCTGCTAATATTGATAATGATGGGTCCACGGATCCTAAGCATCCTTCTCCCTCAGTAGGTTCCTCATGAATTATGTTTCCTAGAATGTTAGGGGTCTTGAGTCCCCAGATAGGAAGCATGTTATCAAGTGTTTTCTAGATTCTATTAAGCATATGGATTGTCTTATGTTACAGGAGTTAAAAGCCACTAACTTTGTACTTGAAAGCAATTTGAATTTTATTTAGAAGGATGCCATTAAGGTGCACTCCAATCATAGTAGAGGTAAAGGGGGTGTGGGCCTTCTTATTAATCCTAATTGGGCGTCTTGCATTATGGATAAAGGTGTCTCCCTGCAATAGAGCTTCTTGGGTTACTTTGACTATTAATTCCCTTTCTTTTGGTATCTACTCCATTTACGCCTCCAATGATTACAAAGAACATGTGGACTTCTGGGACTGGCTCTCCTCCCTTCCCAATATCCCCTGGATTTTTGGGGGTGATTTCAATATGATAGAAGATCAAGAAGACAAAGTTGGGGGTCTCCCCTTCATCTAGAAGGATCTTGAAAAACTCCATTGGAACAGAATGAAATGCTCCAAGCTTATTTTTGACCCGCTCACTAGTAACTCTGATGGTTACAAGGGCTTGTGGCACACCTGGTCTAACTTTCAACAAGGCCCCTCCAGAATTTATGCAAGGTTGGATAGATTTTATGCTAATAAAAACTTTTTTTCCTTCCTTCCTAATGACCTTGGGAATGTGGTCACAGTCATGCCCACTTCACTCTCAAACCATCACCTCATCTCAGTTTGTATTAGGTTTAATGATTCCCCTGCTATTAAGAAAGTTGTTAACCCAAGATTCATCCTTAATAACTCCCTCCTACTTGATGAAGATGTTCTTGCTTCTATTCAACTTATTAGAATTATTAACCATAAAAATCTCCCCTCTCTTTCTCCTATTGATCTTTGGAACCAGAATATCTCTGCCTGGCACAATTTACTTAAGACCATTGGCCAAAAGAAAGCTAAAGATTACAGGTACTCTGAAAAAATTCTTTCCGCTAAACTCCACCTTGCTAAAACTAACGTTCAAACTGATCCCCAAGACTTCACTCTATGCTCTCAAGTTGCTCAAGCTTGGAACAATCTTAGACAACACCAACAAGTTAAAATTAAAGGAGCCAAGATCAGATCTCGGGCCCACTGGATCCAAAATGGTGACAGGGGATCTAAATTTTGTTTCAATCTTCTTAAACAAAAAAAAAGCTAACGAATCTATAGATAGAATTTTAGTAGACAACAAAGAGATCATTGAGAATGATGGTATAAAATATGCTTTTGTTAACTTTTATAGTAAGCTCTTCACTTCTGAGGACTATGAGGAAGCTAAGTCTCTTAGACATGACTATAAAACTCTTATCCCCATTAGAATCTCCAAGCAAGATGGTGCTTTCCTTAATAAAGATATTTCGATAGAAGAAATTGAAAAAGCTATTAAATCTCTGAAGAATGACAAGGCCCCTGCCCTTGATGGTCTGTCGAGTGAATTCTATAAATCTAATTTGAATTGGATTTGCAAGGACCTTTATAATATTTATTCTGATGCTTACGATAAAGGTACTTTGGGATGCCTCATTAACAGAGGTATTATTAAGCTGATCCCTAAGGATGGAGATAAATCCCTCCTGAAGAATTGGAGGCCAATTACCCTTAATGTTTCCTATAAAATTCTTGCTAAGATTTTGGCCTTGAGACTTGAATCGATTCTTCCCAAGTTTGTGAATTCCACCCAAACTGGTTTCATCAAAGGTAGATATATTCTTGAAAATCTGATTACTAGTTGGGAAGCCATGAGTTGGTCCAAACACTCCAATCAGGATTTTGTTATGTTTCTTCTTGGCTTTGAGAAGGCTTATGACCAGATTGAATGAGATTTTATCATTATGATGTTAGAAGCTTTTGGATTCCCTCCCCTATTCTGTAAACTTGTCAAAATCCTTCTTAAAGATGCCTCTGCTTAGGTGGAGGTTAACGGATCCCTCTCTAAACCTTTTCCTCTTAGAAGATCCATTAGGCAAGGCTACCCCTTGGCCCCTACCCTATTTTTCATTGCCTCAGATGCCCTATCTTACATCTTTAAGGATAACTCCCTCTCCCCAGTCGTTAAGGGCATCACCCTCCCCAATAATGCTGAGCTTATTAACTACCAATTTGTTGATGATACCTCATTATTTTTTGAAGCCAATGAGTCCAACTTTGATGCTCTTCAAACCAAGCTCAATGCCTTCTGCTCTATCTCCGGATCCTGTATCTCTCAAGATAAATCTATTTGCCTCGGTTGGTCTAATCAACCCCCTGCCTGGTTCAAAAAATCTAATTTCCTTTAGGGAGGGCCTCAAAAAATTGTGTTACCTGGGTATTCCCTTCTCCATAGAGCCCTCCCTAAAGAAAATGTGGCTTTGGATAAAGGATAAGATTTTTAACAAGCTTAATGAGTGGCATAACAAATCCCTCTCCCTTGCTGGCAGAGTTCACGTTTGTCAAAAAATTCTCTCCTCTTATAATGTGTACTATTCCTCTACTTGGATGTTTAATAATTATCAAATTCTTGATATTCAGAAAGCCATCAGGAACTTCCTATGGTCTAATGGTAAAGGTAAAAAGAAGCACCATGCTATCAAATGGGACTGGTGCCACACTGACAAGCTCCTTGGTGGGTTGGGCCTCAAAGATCTTAAAACTCAAGGGACTGCCTTGGCCACCAAAAGGATCTTTCACTCTCTGGAAGGTGATGAGCCTTGGAAGGTCCTTATTAGAAGTAATATTGAAAGAGGCATCCCTAGAAAGGCTAAAGCTTGGAAAAGCATCCCCTTTTGTGACATCATTGAGGGTGACTTTCCTATTCTTGTTCAAGGATCCTCGATTTTTAAAACTATTTGGAAAGCCTGGGAATATGTTAAGAAGTTCATCCCTAATAGAACCTTCTTTGACCATAAACTTCTTTATGGTGAAAGATCCATTTGGTGTTAGGAATAGTCCCAAGAGATAACTAAGAGGGGAGGGGGGTGAATCAGTTATCTACAAGTTTCAATTCTGTATCCAATTAAGTATACTTAAACATAAAGCATAAACACAATGAAATAACACTTGAACACAACACCAATATTTTGGTTACGAGGAAACCCAAATAGCTAAAAACCTTGGTGGGAATTGACACCCACTAATAATTTGCACTAGTGTTTTATAATCCTTGTTAGAAGATCCTTAACCCTGTTAGGATTTTCTTTACAATATATTTAGTACAGTAACCTAATCAAGGGTCGGACCCTATTAAGAGTCTTTTAAAATTAACTCTGTTAAGGGTGAGGATGCACTACCCAAGAGCACACTACTCAAAGTGGTGAAGGCTGCAACCTTCTGAATAATAGATACACACTATATCTGGATTGGGTGAACTGTGCTTTGACCTGTTGTTTGGATCGGTTCCAATGTATAGCACAAACTCTTTACTTGGTCACATAGACCTTCTACTGATAGTTCAACACTTCACAGACTCTGCTCTGCACTTCAGAAACAACTCTGAATCATGCTTTAGTAATCACAAATGACTGCCTATAAATATCTTTCCTCTAAATGATATAATCAAGTCGGCCTATTAGAACCACCTTGAAGTCATATTAGAGAAACCATAACATACTCCAATAATAATTATGTTAGCTCTACTAAGAACGCAACACAATCTGGGACCTGTCCAATATTAATAAATTTAGACACACGCTACACACTGTCAGCTCTACCAAAGTAACTGAAACTTTCTCCTAAAGATGAATTACATTATGCACTCTTAACCGAACATTCTTAACTCTTCTCCAATCCGTAATCCAAGGGCGCATACTAAAATGATAGGTGCAACTCCTGAACCAATACAATCTTTGTCGGCTCTTCTGAATAAATATAGGAAACTGCTACTGGTGAATAGTGACTGCATAACTTCACTTCTACTGATCATCAGACTCTGCATCCATGATTGTAACACCACTAACATGTCTTCATCACATATCCAAAGGCGCAAGGCTCCATGATGACTGTACAGACAATTACTCACATAACACTATATGTAACTCTGTCAAGAACATTGCTGACACAAGCTACTGCATAATTGTCTGATCTAGCAATTAACCTCTATGTCCATGATATCATAATGATAACATGTCCATGCTTCATATACTCAAAGCTTAATGCATAAGTCTTCTATGCATGTTACTTATCATATGTTGTCATCAATGACAAACATACAGTCAGCACTGGCGTGCTGGAAAATCTCCAACAATCTCCCCCTTTGGTATTGATGGCAACATATGAAATGAAAAACACCACCAATCCAAATGAGTAATTATTTTATAACATTCTCCATTTCCTCATCAAAACTCCCCCAAGGATGAATCTTCCATATGCTGCAATATTCTTCAATATTCTTCATTTCCTTAATTGAACTGCTTCCATGATTGAATACTACTCCCCCTTAGTGTATTACTCCTTCTTTGCTTCTATTTTTCATGACTCTATATATTACTCCCCCTTTGACATCAATGGCAAAGGGCGCCATTCTTTTTAAGCACCGGTACTACTCCTGATGTAGAGTAGTTAACCTTACATCAGTCCCTGAGGACTTATGCTTTTTCTTCTTTCTTCTAAGAAGAATCAAGGAAGGGAATTACTCCCAACTTCTCCCTGAGATACTCAAAAGTATCCTTTGGCAAAGGCTTTGTGAATATGTCTACTAACTGATCTTTAGTACTCACATAGTCCAACTTGACTTCTTTCTCTGTCACTTTCTCTCTTAGGAAGTGATACTTGATCTCAATGTGTTTTGTCTTTACATGCATCATAGGATTCTTTGACATATTGATAGTGCTAGTGTTATCACAATGAATAACAATAGGTTAGTCAATCTGAATTCATGAATCTTTTATCATTTTCTTGATCCAAACAATTGTAGAACAATTCAGGGCTGCTGCAACATACTCTGCTTCTGCTGTTGACTAAGAGATACAATTTTGTTTCTTGCTTGTCCAAGTGACAAGTCTGTTACCAAGAAACACTGCTCCTCTTGATGTACTCTTTCTATCATCAACACATCCTACCCAATCTGCATCAATATATACATGCAGCTCAACATTTTCTAAATTAGGATACCATAGACCATAATCTAAATATTCTTTTTACTGCCATGAGGTGACTTTGGTTAGGCTCTGCTGCAAATCTTCCAACTATGCCAACTGCATTGGAAATATATGGTTTGGTTTGAGTAAGATAAATAAGTTTGCCAATCATAGACTTGTACAATGTTATATCTACTACTGGTGAGTCATCTTCTTTTGTAAGATTGCATCCTGTTATCATAGGTATACCCATTGGCTTGAAATCATCCATCTTAAATTTCTTTAATATCTCTTTCACATATTTTGACTGATTAATGAAAATACCTTTTTCTGTCTACTACACATTTAATCCTAAGAAGTATTTGATAGGTCCAATCATGATCATCTCAAACTCACTCTGCATCTCCTTAGCAAACTCAGCACTAATTTTGTCATTACCTCCAAATATAATATCATCAACAAATATAGCTACAAATAGTAGTCCTTCAAATGTCTCTCTTATGATTAGATTACAATCTATTGCTCCTTTCTTGAATCCAATTTTAGTTAGATATCCATTAAGTCTCTCATACCATGCTCTAGGGGCTTGCTTAAGTCCATAGAGGACTTTCTTTAATCTACATACCATATCAGGTATGTCTGATAGAGTGAATCTTTCTAGCTGCTCAATGTATACTTCTTCTTTTATCTCTCCATTCAAGAATGTTGACTTGACATCCATCTGATAAACTTTGAAGTTTTTGACTATTGCATAAGCTAAAAACAACTTAATAGCTTCTAATCTACTCACAGGTGCAAATGTGTTTGAATAATCAATGCCTTTTCTTTGTGCATAACCCTTACATACTAACATTGCTTTGTTCCTTACTACCGTGCCATCTTCATTCATCTTGTTTTTGAATATCCACTTTGTTCCAATCACATTCTTATCACTAGGTCTTGGGACCAGTTCCCAAGTATCATTCTTGATAATTTGACCTAGTTCTTCTTTCATAGCATCATGGCAATCTAAATCATTACACGCATCTTCAACACTTAAAGGTTGAATCTGAGATAGTAAACATACCACCTCATTGCTTGCTAGATTCTTTGCTTGTGATCTTGTTATGACTTTTCCACTCTGATCTCCAATGATATCATTCTTGGAATGGTATCTAGATGTAAACTTTGGAATTTTGGGTGATACTGACTCATCTTCCTTCTGAGTTTCTTCTTCACTTGTTTCAAGGTCATTGAATAATAGATTAATACTGTCAAACATCTCTTCAACAACTGTCTCACTAGTGGAAGGTTTGGGTTCTTCTTCAATCATAGGTGAGTAATCGTGATATCTTTCTTGAACCATAAACTTTTCATCAATCTTAACATGAGCACTTTCAATGATTTTTTTCAATCTCAAGTTAAAACATCTATAAGCTTTACTTTTAGTAGAGTAACCAAGAAAAATACCTTCATCACTTCTTGCATCAAACTTGCCTACTGCTTCATCCCTCTTGATGTAGCACTTGCTTCCAAAGATTCTAAAGTATTTTACTGTGGGAACATTACCAAACCATAGCTCATAAGGTGTCTTGTATGCGCCAAACCTTAATTGTATTCTATTGATTGTATAGACTATTGTATTGACCACATTTCTCCAATAGGTGTGTGCAACTTTTCCTTCAATCATGATGGTGCACGCTATATCAAGGATAATCATGTTCCTTCTCTTTGCAATCCCATTCCGCTGAGGGGTTCTAGGTGCACTTAACTATCTCTTTATGCCATGTTTTTCATAGTACTCATAGAATTTGTCAAAGGTGAGTTCTCCTCCTCTATCCAACCTTGGACATTTTATCTTTAGTCCAGATTCATTCTCAACCTTAGCTTTGAATATTTTGAACTTCTCAAATGCTTCTGACGTATCTTTCAAGAATGCAACCCACATCATTCTAGAATAATCATCTACAAACAAAATGAAATACCTTTCACCATAGTATGATCTTGTTTGAGTTGGTCCACATAGGTCTGTATGAATTAGATCCAGCTTGTTCTCTATTGAATTATGCTTGCTCCTGAATGAATTCACCACATGCTTTCCCATTACACATTCCCTGCATATAGTATCAACTGGCTTTTCTATGCAAGGTAGGTCTCTAATTTCCTTTACATTACTTATCTTTACTATGCTATCAAAATTGATATGACATAGTCTTTTATGCCATAGCCAACTATCATCTACTTTAGCAACAAAACAACTTGCTTCTGGATTAAGCTGAAAAACATTACCTTTAGTCTTTTATCCTGATGCAATCATTTCTCCTTCCTTATTGTTAATGATGCACTTGTTTTCATTGAACTCCAACCTGTAACCTTTGTCAAGCAACTACCCAACACTTAGTAGGTTATGTTTCAAACCATCAACATAAAGAACATCATCAGTGTTGTTCTTTCCATCCAAGGTAATGGCTCCTCTACCAATGATGGGTTTAGGAGTGTTATCTCTGAATCTAACCATGCCTCCTTTATATCTATCTAAATGAACAAATCTATCTTTGTCTCATGTCATGTGATGTGAACAACTACTATCAATGATCCAGTCTACCCTGATGTTAGCTTGTGAAATCAGTGCTAACTCTTGTGAATTCTTTTCATCTTCAAGAGCAATGAATCCAATCTCCTCTTCTACTGATTCTTCATCTGATACTCCATCTCTAGCATAATAGCATTCCTTTGTATACTTAGGCTTGTAGTCATTCTTGAACTTTTTAACTCTTGTAGGACACTTAGATGCAAAGTGACCAATCTTATTACATGAAAAGCATTTGAATGGTAATTGACCTTCATATTTTCCTTTTCCTTTTCCTTTCTTTTCTCTTTTAGCAATCATAGCAATGAAATTATCTAGGGTTTCTTCATCATCATCATCATCATCAAAATTACCAGAGGTGTTCAAGGATTTCTTACCATGGACTGAAGGTTTGAGGGTTGTCTCACTTTTGGGCTCTATCTTCAAACTTGATATCTCAAATGTAGCAATCTTGTTGATTAAGGTCTCTCTTTTGAAATTTTCTGAGAATTGCATAGTCTCATCAAGGATGTTTATCTTGTTCTGATATTCTGGTGTCAAGGTAGTCATTACCTTATCCATGATGTCTTCTTATGAGATTTATCCACCATTGTTTTTTATTCCAACAACTGCTTCATTGATCCTTTGATTGTAGGCTCTTATGTTTTCTTCAAGTAGCATCTCCAATGTATTGTACTTTTTCTTCCATGTCTTTCTGCTCGCATTCTTTGCTTGTTAATCTCCTTCAAACATGTCTTCTAGGTGCTTCCATATCTTGTAGGTTGTGTCTACTTTCTTTATCTCTGAAAACTCACTATTAGATAGGGCGTTGATAAGGGATTCTTTTGCTATTGCATTCTGATGGAACAAATTGTTCTGCTTGCTAGTAGCATCATCCTTTGCAAGATCTTCTAGAGAGGAGATCTCAACTTCCTTGATAGCTACTTCAAAAGCAATGCACTGCAAATGTGTCATCATCCTGTTCTTCCAATTAAGATAATTTTCTCCATCAAACTTAGAACTGTCTTTTCTAAAGAATGCCATCTGATCAACCTCAAGATGTTAGACTTTCTCTTTGAGGCACTTGGCTCTGATACCAATTGTTAGGAATAGTCCCAAGAGATAACTGAGAGGGGGGGGGGGGTGAATCAGTTATCTACAAGTTTCAATTATTTATCCAATTAAGTATACTTAAACATAAAGCATAAACACAATGAAAGAACACTTGAATGCAACACCAATATTTTGGTTATGGGGAAACCCAAATAGGTAAAAACTATGGTGGGAATTGACACCCACTAATAATTTGCACTAGTGTTTTATGATCCTTGTTAGAAGATCTTTAACCCTGTTAGGAGTTTCTTTACAATATATTTAGTACAGTGACCTGGTCAAGAGTCGAACCCTGTTAGGAGTCTTTTACAATTAACCCTGTTAGGGGTGAGGACACATTGTCTGAGAGCACACTGGTCAAAGGGGTGAAAGCTACAACCTTCTGAATAACAGATACACACTATATCTAGATATTGGTGAGCTGCGCTTTGACCTGCTGTTTGGATCAGTTCTAATATATATAGCACAAACTCTTTACTTGGTCACATAGACCTTTTGCTGATGGCTCAACACTTTGCACACTCTGCTCTACTCTTCACAAACAACTTTGAACCATGCTTTAGTAATCACAAATGACTGCCTATAAATATCTTTCCTCTAAATGATATAATCAAGTTGGCCTCTTAGAACCACCTTGAAATCATATTAGAGAAACCATAACATACTCCAATAATAATTGTGTTAGCTCTACTAAGCGCACAACACAATTTGGGACCTGTCTAATATTAATAAATGTAGACGCACGCTACACACTGTCAGCTTTACCAAAGTAACTAAAATTTTCTCCTAAAGATGAATTATATTATGTGCTCTTAACTGAACATTCTTAACTCTTCTCCAATCTGTAATCCAAGGGTGCATAGTAAAATGATAGGTGCAACTCTTGAACCAATACAATCTCTGTCAGCTCTTCTAAATAAACACAAGAAACTGCTATTGGTGAATAGCGACTGCATAACTTCACTTCTACTGATCATCAGACTATGTGTCCATGATTGTAACACCACTAACATGTCTTCATCACATATTTAAAGGCTCAAGGCTCCATGATGACTGTACAGAAAATCGCTCACAGAACACTATCTGTAACTCTGTCAGGAACACTGTTGACACAAGTTGCTACATAACTATCTGATCTAGTAATTAACCTCTTCATCCATGATATCATGCTGATAACATGTCTATTCTTCATATACTCAAAGCTTACTACATAAGTCGTCTATGCATGTTATTTATCATATTTTTCATTAATGACAAACATACAGTCAGCATTGGCTTGCTGGTGAATCTCCAACATTTGGTGGAATTTACATCTTGTTGGAAAACCTCTTGCCCTCTCACAAGGATGTTCTGCCAAGTACTGGAATAACTTGGGGATTTCTCAATTCATCTATCTCTTTGAGGAAGATAAGCTTATTATCTGGGAGGATATCAGTACCAAGTTCAATATCCCTCCTCAAAAGAAAACATACAACATGATCGTCAAAGCTGTTAAAGATCTGCCTAAGATTTGTCATGTTGAAACTCATAGATTTCTTAAGATTAAATGGCCAAATGGCACTATTGTGGAAAAGATTAAAGCTAAAAACATTTACAAAATTATTGCTGCCAATAATGATATCATTGGGCACATTAAAAAACTCTGGTACTCTAATCTGGATGATAATATATGGAAGAAACATCTTGACAGACTTTGGAAGGCTCCTATTGAGCCTAAAATTAAATGCTTCAAATGGTTATTTCTTCTTGACAAACTTCATGTTAGAAAAGATCTTAATAATGATGGTGTCTACAAATTTTGTGGTCTTGAGGACACTAGTAGACATATTTTCTTTGATTGCTCTTTTGCCAAAAGTATTTGGTGTATGTTTGGAATCAATTATCCTATTTTTGTGAATATCTTTGAAATTGTTACTGGATATATTGATGGTGTTAAAAATGATATGAATATTTTTTGGAAGATGTTATCTTCTAACATTCTTTGGCGAATTTGGAAGTGCAGAAATGAAGAAAGCTATAAGACTCCCCCAGGTCCCTTACTGAGTTTTTTCAAAAACTCACATATTTCAAAATTTCCTCACAGGTGAATGTGAACATGACTTTGGATAGAAAGAAACTTAGATGATTTCTTCAAGATGGGCACTCCACCATGTTCGTGTATGAGCTTAAGGATGGCTTTGACTAGAGAAGCCACATTGACAACTTTGCCAATTTTGAAGAAATGCTGAAGAAGCTCACCAAGGAAGTCAACCAAAATAGGAATAAGAAAAATATAGTCTGGATGGAGGGCCCTGGGGGTTGGACCACCTGGGTTGAGGATCACAATGATATTCTATCTTAGACTATTCTTTTATGCTTTGTAACTAATTTTCAAATTCTCCATAAACTCGTGTGGTTGAGGCTGGGCCTCTCCCGATATACTCTTGCTGTATTTTGATTTTGAAATCCTTAAAGTTAATTCAAATTTTTTTTTACCTTAGTTCCATTCACTGTTGCAACTTCAACCTTGTCTTCAATATGACATGCTACTATTTTAATGCCTTCACAAAGGCATATTTCTAGTGCAACTTGATCTTTCACATCAAAAACATCATTAGAACTAAAAATATGAGATTCATTATTCACATTTTGGAACAAATCATCAAGCTCTCTAGCCAAGGAGTCTTCACCTGCACTACTCTCAAGCAATGAATTATTAGAAAACTTCAGTTTCACCTTCAAATCTCATTTCTCAATTTCAACATAGTTTCACATTCAAATCCCATTTCTCAATTTCAACATTCTCAAAATAATTTATTAGTATACCAACTCTCCCCATTTCTACATTCATATTTTCGTCAAAAGATTATTAAAATATAAATTTATCTCATTACCTTCTACTATAACATTTTCTCTGCATAGGGATAGGGACTTTATTTTGTGTCAAAAATTCTTTTGCTGGGATGATCATCACATGTTTTTGCTAAAACCCTGGCATTCTGATTTTGACCCATCCTCTGAATCGTTTGATTTACAACCTATCTGAGTCAAGCTCCCTCATCTTCCCCTCCATCTATGGATTGATTCCATTTTGGAGACAGTGGGGTAGGTTATAGAGGAAATGTTAATGATAGATAATGAATCTTCGAAGCTACTCCACTCTACTTATGCTTGTATCCTAGTAGATGTTGATATTTCCAAAGGCCTCCCTTCAGAGACTAAACTTTTTTCTTCTCAGGGTAGAAGTTGGATCCAGCAATTGGACTATGGGGGTCTCCCATTTAGATGTCGATGTTGTTTTAAGACTGGGCATGTTGCCTCTCAATGTGATATCCATAAAGCTAAAAAATCTACCTCATGGTGGAAGGGCACCTCATCTGAGCACTATACGGTTGAGAAGGTTTCTTCCCACCGAAGCTTTGCGCAAGTGGTTGAACAGTCAGTTTCTAGCACTATTCTGGCTAGTCCTTTGGCTGACTCTATTTTGGCTCCTACATTGCTAGTTGGTAATGTTTGCATGTCTTCTAGTCTCCCTAAGTCTCTAGGGGTTGATGTTGAGGTATCTACTTGTTGCTCGATGGGTGTTGCTGCTATTCCTACTGCGGCTTTGGCAAGTGGTGCTAGTTCTGATATTTTTGCTCCTCCTCTTGTCATTCCCTTTACTAGGAGTGTTGTTGAATCTTTGCAGGGAGTATCATTGGTTGTTCCAACTCCTTTGCTGGGTGTTGGTTCTTCTACCTTGGACTCGCATTGTTGGTAGGATGTGGCAGCTAGAGTTGAAGATGGGTGGATCTCGGTTAAAGGAAAATCTTCTAAGAAGCTTCCATCGTCTTTTGATATGACCCTTCATTCCCACAAGAAGGGTTCAAAATGTTAGTCCCCTCCTGTTGTTAGGGTTATCTTTGTTTGGAACCTTTATAGTTTTATCTTAAGTTCCAGTAAGGTATAGGGTTTTGGGGTCCCTTCAAAACTTAGTATTTCATTTTCATTGTCTACGATGTTCGTCTCTTTTTTAGGGCTTTTGTTGAATATCTTCAGGTACCTATTATACACGGTTTCGGGACCCCTTCAAAACCTATTTTTCCCTTTATCAAAAACATTTTCTCTGCATGCAACAATTTTATCGTACTCCACTTCTATTGCTACAATCCTCATTAAAATGTCAGCTCTTTCTCTTTCCATTTTCAATACCTCATAAAGCCTTATAAAAAATCTTCAAACCCATTGGCTTTGCACATGTAAACTGCCTCACATTCAATGGTCTATTTATAAAATCTACTTATAATATTTAGAAATATTATTGTGAACTACCTCCTTTCGTGATCTGTTTTACAATAATAGAAACCTCAACTCCTTATACCCTCTCGAAATTTCTTCTTACAAGTGGTATGTAAACATGAAACAAATCTCCCATTCAATGTGGCCCTTTCATCCTAGTACAAACTACTTCCAGTTTGGTGAATCTATTTACACACTCAAGAACATTGGCTCTCCTCTTGTAAATTGCAGACATATATACAATAAAATTGCACACACTACACCCTCGGGTCATGTGCAAATTGCCTCACATTTGATGCTCTACCTACACACTTAGGAACACTAGCTTTGATGCCACTAATGCAAGGTAAAAATCCACACAAACTACATATGTAAATAAAATAATGTTTTGACTAAAACCTGAAATAAATCCACATGCAAACAAGAACAATCAAGAGAAACTATATCCATTTTCTTGGTTTTCTACTACAACATAGTTTCTCAATCTTATAGTTGGTGTGAATCATCATCACATGACCACATGATCATCAACTAAACATCTCCAATCTAATATATATATATATATATATATATATATATATATATATATATATATATATATATATATATATATATATATATATATATATATATATATATATATATATATATATATATATATATATATATATATATATATATATATATATATATATATATATATATATATATATATATATATATATATATATATATATATATAAGCAAGAGGAAATTACAAGGAATTCATCCCACACTTGATTGACATCCACGCTACAATATTTTTTCTTTGACTTGCAAAACTCTACCTACAATTGTCAATTTGAATAATCCATCTCCTATCTTTAATCAATGGGTGTAAAACTACTTGTGTGATATTTCTTGGAATGGGTATCGAAGATTATCTAGGTAAGAAAGGTGCACTCATGTCAAACCTCTTAAGTGGTGGAATTTATTAGATTAAGAGCTCTTGTAGATGAAACAATCACTAGTAGACTACTCATCCTTTAATAAGGAAAATATGTTGAGCAATTAGGTGCCCTCCTTCCTCTCCATTCTTGAATTTGCAGTAGAGTGCCACCTATTTTTGGCCATGAATCAAGGAGATTATATTCAAATAAGGTGTGATTTTTCTGAAATTTGTGGATTGTGACGAGTATAGAAAGGATGCATAATTACTAGTATCCCCATAGATGCTATTAAGCAAGTAGGTCCTAGTAACTTAATACAAGTAATACCATACAACTCAAAAAACTATAGAGTGGGTGGAACATTGGTTAAGGAACATTATTTACATATTTTTTGGCTCTTAGTCTTATGTTTCAAAAGATTAGGAACAAAATTTATTAGATAAAATAGAAAAATTTTGAGGCCAAAGAGACCCAAAGGCTCATCACCAACCACAAGATGTCACAAGGAATATATCCATAACAATTTAAAATTGGAGCTAACAAAGGCAACTAAAATAATGTAAAATTTATGTTTTACTATAATAATATTTCAAAAATTGTGTATATTTTCTTCTTTGTTTTCAATTTTTAATTTTATTTTCTAATAGATTAGTGAGACTTGACTTTCCACAATCACAATTGTTTTGAGATGGCCTATGAAGGTTGAAGAAATACTTTGTGTGGTCATAGGTACCATTATTCTATATTAGAGCAATCAAATAGTGAGTGAGGAATTAACATTAAACAAATGATCCTGTTTGACACTTGGTGGGATTGCATAGAATATCTTTTTAGCTTCACTAAACCTATCTTGAACAAGATTTATTATATCAAAATTAATAAGACACGTTTAGGAGAGCTACATAGAACATTGATGCAATGATTCAGAAGGTGAAGACCATAATAAAGGATAATAAAAAAGATATTAAATGAAATGCTCTTCAAATATGTAAAAAAATTCCTATTGAATGATGGAAAAAAATTACAACCCTACTACATCTTGTCTTTCCATTGATTTTAAAACATTATATTGTTGAGATCCTTTCTTTGTTGACAACTAATACATACAATAGATATTTAGAAGTCTACAAACCATACAAAGAAGCATATCTAGATTCTTCCATGATCTTGATTTTAAGGATGTAGTGACGAATGAGTTTTTTATTTTGTACACTCTAATGGTCAAAATATTTCCACTCTAATTGTTCACTATACCTTGATGCCAAATCATCAATTCAATGTTTTATAGTGCTCTTGCACCAGTCTATAATTGTAATTTTGAATTATACAATTTCAATTGGGTCCATGTAAATTTAATTGTGTGAGAAATATAATCAATATGATATTATATGCATACAACCAACTATAATATGATTTCTTATGATATATAGCCACGATATTCATGAATTTTATGTTGTTTTGAATATTTTGATCAACTTTCATGTATCTAGTATTTGTATTATGTAATCTTAAAATACATTAAAATGAAACCAAAACAAAAAATCTTTTAATTACACAAGGTGCAATGGTTATGTCGATAGTAAGACATGCTTTGGGTAATATATTGCAGGCTAATAATATATAAATAAATAAAAACAAAAACTAATAGCAAGAGGACATTTTTGCTAGGACAAATTACTAATAAGGGAAAAACGATATAACAAATTGTGTACAAGATTTAGTACCTTCGTAGAATTAGTATCATACAATAAATCAAATAGAGACTAAATAAACCACAATTAATACTCTATTTAACAAATTAAGCACAATTAAGCATCCTATAGCTCTCTATCTAAGAGTGTTAATGTGAAGCTCTCAGCAAGCTACAATTAATGACAATCCTAGAATGAGAAATGATAATGATAAAGCAAATGCTAACAATTAATTCAAATTGAAATGCTAAATGGCTCCTAAATTGTCTTTCTAGCTATAAAATGAAAGAGGTTCTATGCAATTCTCATATGTGCGGTTATGAATTATGATTGATTTTAGCCTTCCTTTTATAGATTTATGCAAGGGTAGGGGGTGTAGTTGTGTTGATCATGATTAAGCTTGAGTTGAGTCTTTGGTTCCACCCTTTGAAGACAATGGAAAGCTTATGTCCTCAAAGCTTGGGACAAGTAGACAAGAAGAATAGACAAGATGTTCTTTCACTTTGAGTGATTGAGATTGAATTTGGCTTGATCCATGTGAATGCATTTCTCAAATCTTATTGGTTGATTGAATTCCCTCCCCTTTTGGGTTGTTGAGAGAAATTAGGATTTATTAATTGATTTTAATTGATTTATTTAGCCATGTACCCCTCGAATGGGTTGAATTTGATTTAATTCAAAATTAAACAATTAATAGAATTCATTGCACTTTGATTTGATTTAACTTGATTAAAATGCTCTCAATTTTTATTTATCTTGAATTAAGACTTGATTTTAATTTTCATTGGCTAAATGTTTGATTTGATTCAATTTCTTTGATTTTGTCCTCGATTTGCTTTGATTTATCTTGATTTGCTTTAATTTGTTACTTAATTGTCTTTGTCCATTTTCAGGTGATTACAAATGCCCCTCTTTGAGTTGACGTGCGAAGTATGTCAATTCAAAGAATACTTTGATTTTGCTAATGATAGGTCCTGATTCTGTCAATGGTCAATCTTTGATGTTCGTTTGATATTACTCAATGATCGATTCTTGGTATCTGATATGAGATTGATGCAGTTATGATGATGTTCATCAATTGATGTTGCTCTTTGACAGTCATTCTGATGATTGATCCTTGATCTGATGAAATATTTTGATGTGATACTTGATTGTATAATATACTTTGATGTGATGCCCCATTCGATTGTTTAGTGAAAAAATTTCTGATAAAAGCTTTCGCTTTAATTTGATGGTCGATCTCCTAATTTGATGATGATGCTACCAATCTTGATTATCCGATGGTATCACCCCTCAGAAATGAAATAAAATTTGATAGATGGTTGAAAATTTTGATGATTTAGGTCAAGTTACGTTGATTTAAGTCAATTTATAATGAATTTTGATTTCATTTCCAATATTTTTTTTACGTCTGTTTGATGTCCAATGCCTCAGCTTTGGCTGATTTGATGGAAAATTCAAGTTCTTAAGTCAATTATCGTAAAAGATTCCTCTTTTAGGTCAAAGATACCTTTTTAGGTCAAAAGGCTTATATAAAGGGGTAAGAAGTCCTTTCACTATTTATTTTCACTTTTACTTTTCACTTTTTGCTCTCTGACTTCTGTTAATTTTTTACGATGATCCCCATTCGTGAGCATAGATTCGATCGAGGTCATTGTTATCAGCGTCCACCTAGCTATGGACCACTAGTGAGTGCCTGAACTTCTTCATTTTGTTGATTCATGCATTTAATTCCAGAAAATCTGAATTTTTCTTGTAAAAACTCTCTTTTTTTCATCTTTAACTTTCAAATAGCACTTTTGCAATTTTAAATGGTGCTTTTACCCTCCAAGTTGCACTTCCATGACTTTAAATAACACTTTTGCATTCTGAAAGTGCACCTATACATGCCTAGTTTAGGCCCTAGACCGCTTTTGCCAATTAGAATAGCACTTTTACCTTTAATTCTGGTTCTACTCTTTAAAATAGCACTTTTGATCTTTATAATAGCGCTTTCAAATTATTTTGGCACTTTTGCCTTATTTTTTGCTTTTAAACCATTAAGTAGCACTTTTAAACATTTAAACAATGCTTTCACTCTTTAGAGCTTTTAAAGCCTAAAATAGCACTTTCACCCTATCAGAAATGATTTTTAAATGCCACAATCCACTTTGCAATCTATTCGACATCGTCGATCAAAGGATAGGTTAAGGTAACGAACTTGATTTTATAGCGAGTTTTAAGATGTCAGTATGAGTCAATTATTATTTGAATATTTGTTCGTTAATCTAGATTCAGATGATGGGTGATGATAAATTTCTCATTCTATCTGAGTAGAAACATGAAAATTGATTATGGTTTGATATTTTTAAATTTTTGATTGACTTAGAATGATCCCAATAATAATTGATTCTAATACTGATGTGATTGACTTTCTTTTTACAAGTTGTCCTTTAGTAATTGCGTATTTGTGGTGCTTATCCTTTATCATACAGTATGATTCCTAATCTAAGTGCGGCAGACCATCATATTATTAGTCTTTATGGCTTATCTTTCCTTTTGCATCTTCCTTGATTCCAAGTGAATCGGGGTCTCCTTACTATTATGGCTGAGCGTTGGCACTTAAACCATAATACCTTTCACTTGTCACTAGGGGAGATGACCATTACTCTTGAGGATGTAAATCGTATCCTCCATTTACCTACTCGCGGGGAGCAGGTGTATTACGATTTCCTTTATGATGGATCTACATGTCGGTGGGTTTTTGGTGATCTTACCATTGTTGATGCTCACATCCAGTGGGTGTAGTTTGTTTCATTTCCTTTATTACCAGTTGTATTGGACACCTTGATTGGCAATTTTTTGCTTCATGATAGACGCGGGTACAGATTTGTTATTGGTTGGGGTCCTATCCTTGAGGATTTGATGACACATCCTCATCACTTTGATTGGGGTTCATGTGTCCTAGCTTAGCTATACCATGAGTTATACACACTAGTTTACAGACATTCCTCCACACTTACTGCAGGAGCTATCCTTCTTCAGCTTTGGACCTGGGAGCATATCCTAGTGACACATCCTATTACAGTGCAAGATCGTCAGCTAGGTTGGCCGTTTGCTTGGATGTACGAGGGTATTATCATCTAGACCCAGATGGGTAAGACTAATTAATTACTGGCGTCATGTCATTTATGACATTGATACTATTGTGTGGAAGCCTTATATTGATTGTGAGGCTTGGCCCGAAGATGATTCTAAGCTATCTTACATGTTTTTCCTCTGATGGATGATCAGGCATTCCACATATGTCATTGAGAGGTTCTACTTCTAGAGAGTTCTACCTTGGTATGGGTACTCACAGGCTATGCCACAGGGAGTAGCTATGTATGCTAGAGTATAGGTAGAGAGGTCATTATGGGGTCCCTGTGTGGATTATGGGACAACTGTGTGAGAGATTCAAGACATCAGGTATCATCCTTGGTCTCTGAGACCACACATCATGGATGCTAATATCACTCATGAGTATGCTACTTGGTTGCATCGGTATCCTTTTCCTAGATTCACTGATCCTGCGGAGAGAGTTCCATCCATTGATGAGGTATCACATGGAGATGATGGTGGTGATGATGGTGGAGATGATGATGGAGATGGTGGTGGTCAGATTAGGGTACATTGTGGATGATGTGGTCATCGAGGAGCTAGAGCAAGTAGGGTTCGTATTCCAGTGATTGTTGTTGCTCCTATCCCTCCTAGAGGTGATGATCAACTAAGGGGTCATCGTGTGGATAGAGTTCTCCATCATGTTGCTAGAGATCTAGTAGATAGACCTAGAGTCAGATGAGAGAGAGAGACTGAGGCACAGGTGGCTTAGGTTTTTCTTGATTAGGCACAGGGTCCTCCTGTTCAGTACGTTATACAACTAGTTATTCCATAGGTACATGCTTCTACTTCTTCTTTGATGCCATCTTCATCAGCACATCCTTCTTCTTCTGGCTTTATTCCATCATTGGGTGATCCATCTTCTTCTATGCATTCTTCATCCATGCCTCCACCACAAGGTCCTGCCCCAGCTTTAGCATCAGACATTATATCTCTTTAGACTCAGATGTTAGCAATGCAATAGCAGGTTACTCAGTTGAGTTCTATGATGCAGACTTGCTTGGCTGTTATGAGTCAACAGGGTTTACAAGCAAGCTCGAGTCATCCTCCAGATAGTGCTCCTAGTCTTGATGGTACTGATGGTGCTAGTGGTTTGACTCTTTGAGATATTTCTGATTATTCCATTTGATATACATGATCTCATTTATTTGTTTTTATTGAGACATTAGACTCTTTATTGTATCCTTTTTGATTCGTTGATGTTGTTTATGTCGATACTTTAATACTTTGATGGACATTGATGTTTAGATATTGCATTTATGATCATTTGATGGACTCTGATATTCTTCTTATTTTGTGATGATGGTACCATAGACTCTGATTCTTACTTTGATAGATTATATTATATATGATGTCATGATGTGTTGGATCTCTTTTTCGGGTTTTTTTGCATGATATGCAGATCTAGATGATTCTATGTCCTATATGCTTTATTTTATGCTTTTCAAAATGCAATTTTTCAAATGTATGCATATGTTCTATTTGATGCTGTAGACACCTAAAAATCCTTTAGAAAATAAAGTATTTTTATTTTCTGAAAAACCCCTGATGACATCATCATTTATTAATTAATTATTTATTTAATTTATTTATTTATTTTTATGCCATTAAATCCCTTTATCTTAATTAAAAATATTTAATTAAGAAATCCCTCCCAAAAATGTTTAAATCTTATTTAAACATTATCTCCTTATTTATTAATTATTTAATTAATAAATTGACCAAAAATTCCAAAATAAATAATTTATTTATTTTTTGCCCAAAACTCGGCCAATTTCCTTAAGACCACTAACCTCTTCTAGAATCTTCTAATCCTTCTTTAATTTCGATTAAAGACTAATCCCGTCATTTCCTAACCCTAATCCCAACTCAAAATATTTAATTAAGATTAAATATTTAATCCTCATATTTATTAAATTCATTTTTAATAAATATTCTCAAACCCAAACCATGGAAATAAATAAATTTTTATTTATTTCTTAAAATCCATATTTACCCTAAGGAAGTTCTAGACTCTTCTAGAAAGTCTTTATCCTTGTCCCCCTAATCCTAATCCTAATCCCCCCCTAACCTTGTCACATTCCTTAAACAAGGTTAGCCAACTCCTAAGCTTAACCCAAAGTCAACAAACTTCTAAAAACTTCTCTTACATGCATTAAATGCATTTAAAGCCTCCTTATCCCTCTTACATGCATTTATGATGCATTTAAGAAGCCCCTCACCTCTTTCTTACACCCTTTGACCTTAGGCACATTTCCCAAATTGTGCACATCCCTCCCATCTTTCAACCCAATGCCCTTGTGACACTTGTCACAAGGAGGTGGCCCTGAACTAGAACAATCCATGTGCTCCCCTTTGAATGAATCTTGGCCTCTCTTAAGGATTTTGATCCTAGCCACTCATTCCTCTTTCCCAAAAGCCTATAAGTACTCATTTCTAAGAGCAAAATACTCATTAACCTTTTATTTCAAGCAATGTTATAATGCTAGAATAGCTCTAAATCATTTAGCTTTTATACTAATTGTTAGTTTTAATCATTTTCAAGCATTTTTAGCTCACATCTTAGCATAGAACTAATGGATTAACTTAGTTTAATTCTTGTTTATGCATCATTCTCACATCTATTTTGGGTTCTAAAATCTACTTAATCATACTAGTTGCATAAATCTTGAGTTCTTGAAGCCTTAGGGGAAATTTTGGGTGTTCTACCCAATATTGTGTCATTTTTGGGGTGTTCATGAATCTCAATCCATCTTAGCATGCATTAGAATATGCTCTAAGTGCTTAGAGAGCACACCCACATCCCTTAAGCAAGAGCAAATCAAATAGTGCTTGGGTGCACCTGTTTTAGCTCAATCTGAGGTGGCTTAGCTTAGAGTTTCCTTGTTTTGGATTGATTTCATGTTAGATTAAAATCTTAATGTTTGATTGATTTGAGTCTTTCAAAAAAGATACAAGTATCCTCAAAAGCCTTGCTCACAGATGCTTAAATGATTGTCTTATGTATGACTTAGAATAGATGAATGCAATGTTGATTTAATGATTAATGATATTGGGTACGTATGCAATGGATACATGTAGAATGTTAGATGGATAATGAATAATGGATATAATGGATGTATTTCTTTTGATATGCAAATGTGATGAATCTATGTAATGATGCAATGACCATGAGCTTTTAATGATTAATGATTCTAAATGTTATATGTGATATGGATGGATGATATTATCATGAATGTCCTCTAATGAACTTTAATGAATAATGCCATGTTTAACTAAATGATATGCCTTTAATGATGAGTGATTTTAATGGATGTAATGAATGATTAACTAATTAATGTAATGCACTTAATGGATTGATACTTAAGAATGCACCTTAAATGAGATGAATGCAATCTAATGATAATTAATGAACTTAATGAAATTTAAATGTATGCAATCTAATGATAATTAATGAACTTAATGTAATGTAAATAGATTTTAATGATATATGCAATCTAATGCAATGAATTTAATGATTCAAATGTTGGGCATACTTAGATGAATGCAAGGTTTAATGAAGATGACTTAATGCAACTTAATCAATGCAAGTGAACTAATGAAATGCACTTTGTTTTTTATTTGTTTTTTATTTCCAACGCACTCGATCACATATTGTTTTTTTTTATTTGATTACACCCCCTTTCTCTTTTCCTCTTGCAAATTAAGCTAAGGCAAAATATATTAAATGCATTTAATCTAAGATGTATGCAACTAACTGTCATTATTCAAAAATTTGGAGCTTATAATCATCATTGAGCGATTTTGGAATCCTGTTTAGTACAACCATCACTAGTTCAACTATGATGATATGAATACTTTTTGCTCCTCTTTCATTGCTTTCCCATCTCTTTCTGGTACGACTATTATTGATTAAAGCCAATCATGAGAGTGCGAATACTGATTTTGTCAAATTCTATGTTGCAAATGGATTTTGGTATTGTGATATTGAAGATCAAAATAGCCAAGGTATCCTTTTGCATAAACAAGCATAAATCTCAATTTTATCCTATGTACAAGTCCTCGATGATTCTTTGATGATCACGTCCTTAGAGAAATAATACATGATTTAAAACTTTGATTTTAAGACACTCATTTAGAAATCAACAAAAATATCATCCTTTCATCATAGCTTGTCTAGTTTAAAAACTTTCATCGATTCGCTAGAAAGACATGATTTCATCAATCAAGTCAACACTTAGAAAAAAAATTTGCAATATTTTTCAAATCCATATTTCAAGTGTAGTGCCATCCATTTCATACTTTTAATCCTGATAAAGATAAGGTCATGTAAGATCTTGGATCAAATTTGCATTTGGTTCAAATTGGATTAGAATGAAGATTTGATTAAGTGTTCCACTTTCATTTTTGATGAATTGATTCCATGATTGAATAAGGTTTTCTTTGATGATTCCTTCCTCCTTTTGAGTAGATTGCCCCCAATTTGATATGATTTCATTTGTGGGACTGAGGACAATTTGCAGATTAGGTGACCAAAATTTTTAGGTACTTGCAAATGCAACTATGGGGTTTTATTATGCAATATATACAAATGTTGGCGAATGCAATATTTACAAGGTGACCTTCTAGGCATGCAACTGACTTGGAATTTCAATGGTGCTTGTTTACCAGGTTTTCACCAATTGAATGGATCTTGCTCTTTTTTTTTTGTTTTTAAAGCTTTTCCTCTTTTTTTTTGCTACCAAGGTGCCTATTTGCTAGGTTTTCACCAAGGCACTTTTTCTCTTTTTCTCTTTTTTTGTATTTTTTCTTTTTTTCAATTTTTTTAATCATCAAGGCACCTATTTTCTAAGTTTCCACCAAGAAAACATCTTTTTGAGGATCATATATGAATTTTTTTAGCTTTCTTCATGCTCAATTTTCCATTGTTTTTGATCTTTTTTGCATTTCTGATTTGTTTGTTCTTTTCTCCTTTTCCAGTTGTTTTTGGTATTTTCAAGATCTCTTTTGACTATGTACAATAAATATGATGATTTCCCTCTGATTTTTTATACTCTTTCATCTACCTCATGTATAGAACCTCTTTAGATGTATGCTATTGATAGGTTCTTGTAGTTCTTCTCCGTCACAATCTACTAATTTGTAGGTACTGGTCCCAAAAGAAGAAGTAATGATAAAGGGTCCTAACCAGTTTGCTTCCCATTTTCCTTTTTTTTCCCTTTCTGCTTGATTCTTGGAATTTTCTCACAAAACTAGGTCACCTATTTGAAATGTTCTTGACTTGATATGCTTGTTATAAGTCCTTGACATTCTATTTTGATATACCTTCAAATGATCAAATGCTCGCTAGTGTTTCTCATCTAGGAGTTCTAGTTCATGCAGCCTAGCAACTCTATAGTCTTTCTCACTTATCAAACCATGATCAAACCATGAAGAGATACCCTTAAGGATGGAAGTTCTACCTCCAAAGGCAAAACTGCTTCTATTCCAAATACTAAGGAAAAGGGTGTAGCTCCTATTGGCATTCTTATGCTTGTTCTATAAGCCCATAAGGTTGGGTTTATTTTTATGTGTCAATCTCTACCTGAATTGTCTACCGTCCTCTTCAATATCTTCAAGATGTTTTTATTTGTTGCTTCATCTTGTCCATTACCTTGAGGGTAATAGATTGATGAAAAATGATGAATCATGTGTAACTTTGTGCATAACTCCTTTATGTCTTTATTTTTAAAGTGCTTTGCATTATCCGTTATGATGACATGAGGTATGCCATATCTACAAATGATGTGATTTAGGATAAACAAAGATATCTACTTTCTTATTACAGTTGATAAAGGTACAACTTCCACCCATTTGGTAAAGTACTTCATTGTCGTGATGATGAATTTATGACCATTCGAGGATGGTGGATAAATCATTCCTATTAAATCTAGACCCCATTGATAGAACAACCAAGGTGTTGTCATCAAATGAAGCTCTTGTGCAGGCACATGATTCAAGTTTCCATGGAATTGACACTTTTTACAAGTTTTGGCAAAGTTACAAGCATCTTTCTCCATCGTAGGCCAAAAATATCCTATCCTAAGAAGTTTCTTAGCTAGGGTTAATCCATTTGAATGTGACCCATAGATTCCCTTGTGGATTTCTCACAAGGCTACGTTTGATTCATCTTCTTCTAGACATCTAAGGAGCATTCCATCTAGACTCTTGTGATACAATGTTTCAGAAATTATGGTCTATCGTGAGGCTTGGGGAATGAAGCTTTTCTTTTGATTCCTGGTTTGGTCTATGGGTAAGATTTGATCTTTTAAGTAAGTGTAAATAGGTCCATACCAAGGTGATTCGTGTGTAGTTAGCAAGAAAATGGTATAAGGATGGGTAGGGTCAAATGCTGGTTGTTCCACTTGTTCTACCAGGAATTCATATCTGGTGCTTTCATCAGGCATTTGTAAAAGTGATGCCAAAGTTGCCATTGTATCTGCTACTTTTTTCTTTTCTCTTGGCACTTGCTCTATTGTATTAGGTATAGACCCTTCTGCATTGTGTGGGACTACAAAATCATTGATAGGCTTGATGTTGTTACAATATTGGAAGGGGTTTAAGTCCCCACTTACCATGATTTCCTACCCTAGATAAGGAAACTTTAAACATTGGTGATAAGTATAAGGAATGACTTTCATTTCATGGATCCACGGCCTTCCTAACAAGATATTGTAGGTCAACTTTAAATCTAGCACTTGACAAATGGCCTCTTTTTGCATGGGACCAACTCTTATGGGTAGTACTATGACTCCTTTTGAAGCTCTTTCTTCGTCATCATAGGCTTTAATAGTTATCTTTTTCTTCAGGTCAATAGCCTCCTCATAAAATCCTAGGGCTTTCACTAGGCTAAGGGTACAAATGTTTAAGTCGGCTCCTCCATCTATAAGGACTCTTTTCACCCTATGCTTATGAATCAAGACTTCTATGTGTAAAGGAAAGTTTTGAGGATGATTAAGTGACATGTCATCTTGCTTAGAAAATGATAAGCAATGGGGTGTAATGAGGTGTCCCACCATATTTTGAAACTTATCCGCATTTAGGTTTAGTGGCACATTGGTTTCCACTAAAGCTTTTTCTAAAACCTCTTTATGTGTAGGTGATAACTTGAGTAACTCCAAGATTGAAATTTGGGCGGGAGTCCTTTGTAATTGATCAACCAAGTTATATTGTTTTGACAATAAAGGTGTACTTTTATTGGGTAGAACAATTCTTGAAATATTGTTGGGTGGAGTGATTTTGGAGGCTTGCCCCCTAGTGACAACATTAGAAACTGCTTTTTTTAATTTCTCCTTTACTATGATAACATTTACGACATTATCTTCTTCTCTTAAAGTATTGATTATGTTATCATAGGTGTGTGCAAAGTTCACCTTCTCGTTACCTTTCTTTTGATTTTGATGATTATTAGATGATTCACCCTTTTCATGATTAAGAAATGGGTTTTTAAAGGCCATGTGATCCTCATTATTTTGAGGCCCTTCAATTGTAATAGTCCCATCTTCTATTAGGTCTTGCACTAGGTGTTTCAACCTCATGCATTTGTTGGTTTTATGACCTCTATTTTGATGATACTCACACTTGTGAGAATCATTCCACCAATTAGGTTTAACTTGGGGCTCATAATATCTTAAATCAAGTAATGTGATGATCTTGTTGGCAACCAAGGTCCTTAATGCGTTCTCCAAAGGTTCACCTAGATAGGTGAATTTTCTTTTGTTATATGTGGAGAGAAAAGGTTTGGGCTTATTCCCATTAGCATTATTATAAGGATTATTAGCATTGTTGTTCAAATTGTTGGAATTGTTATTGTTGGCATTATTAGAGTTGTTGGAATTGTTGTTGGAATTGAATGGAATCTTGTTCAATTGATTAACATTATAGGAAGAATTGGCTCCACTAGATAAATTAAAAGGGGTGGCCTTCAAATTATTAGCCTCTATGCCTCCATCATTCATAAGGTTTTTATTGTTATTCTTCAACCATAGCTTAGGCTTATCATTTTGATTGTTGGCCCCATGATTATTGACATATTTAGACACATAATAATTATTGTTGTTGTTGGTATTGGATTTTTTGGAATTAAATAATTTTATCTCTCCTCTCTTTACCAATACATTCTCAATCTCGATCCCATTTTTGATAAGTTTTTCAAATGTTGGGGGGCATTGGAGTTGTAATTGATAATTCATTTCCATTGTTAAATTGTTTGTAAAGATTTCCATCTTCTCTTTATCGGGGATACTTCATGGATACTTTGCAAAAATGGTCCTCCACCTTTGTAGGAATCCTAAGAAGGATTCTCCATCTTTTTGTTTGGTATCACACAATTTGAGCATCTTGATTTCATGCTCAATATTATAGGAATAGTGGGTTACAAACTTGGAGGCTAACTCCTCAAAGGTCTTTATTCCTTGGGGTAACTTTGAAAACCACTCCATGGTGGGACCTCCTAGTCTCCTAGGAAAGAGTCTCATTAGGTACGTATCATTGTGCATGAACTCAATTCTTAAGGCACAAAACTCCCTTAGATGGTCTAGTGGGTCTGTTTTACCCATATACTTATCTTATTTAGGAAAAATGGTATTGAAAGGAAAGGGCACCATAACTAAGCTTTTGTCGAATGGGAAAGGACACAAAGCTTCAATAGAAGAGGGCTTAGGTTCGGCCGCCTTTTTCATGGAATCAATTTTCTCTTGGAAGGTTTTCAATTGTCTAGTCATAACATTCATAGGATTATCTACTTCTTGGTCCTTATTAAGTTTCTCTATATTATAGTCGTAGGGAAGCTTTACTCCTGCTTGGGCTGGGTTTAGGAAAAATTTCTCCCTATCCCTAGCTATTAATTTCTCCATAACTTCTAGGAATTGATGGTCCTGGGCTGCTCTCTCAACTTTTTCTTCAAGTGTTTCTTTAGGATCTTGATTGGCATTGTTGGTATTATGGTTGTTTCCTCCATGTTGATGATCATAATATGCAAAATTTTGATCCATATTGTTAAGTCTTTCTTCAAATAAATTTGGGACAATATCCCCTTGATCTTGAACTTTGAAGAGACTTTGGTACTCAACTTCACGACCTTCATTTGCAACACAAGTGCTATCTCCTTGTAAAGATACCCTAAATTTGTGGGACTGCATGGAAACCAACATCCAACAAGGGTTTGATTTGAAATGATCCTTGATTTGATAATTGTTGATTTTAATTGAAGAGATTAAAAATGTAAGATGAACTTTCAATGGATATCTCTCTCACTTGTTTATGTATTTCAAACACAAAAATCATGCATACACTTGTCTCTTTTTACCCACTAACACAAAATGTTTGATTTGAAAGTATGTTATCATGGGTTTTGCACAAAAATAAACTTCAAGCAGCTTCCTAGCTCAAGATTTGGCTTGTAAACATGGCTCTAAAAGGGTGGTCTTACTATTTTATCAAGGATTTAATATGGATTCCATTCAA
Organism: Chamaecyparis obtusa; assembly: GCA_027943335.1. Classification (NCBI taxonomy): domain Eukaryota; kingdom Viridiplantae; phylum Streptophyta; class Pinopsida; order Cupressales; family Cupressaceae; genus Chamaecyparis; species Chamaecyparis obtusa. Next base: position 1,176,085 of record BSBK01003472.1, on the reverse strand, counting down.
AATGGATCCTAAACTTTCATCCCCCAAGTATGTTAAGGGGCTTCCCACCACCCATATATCAGAGTTTTGCGCAATCCGCGAGGACTACTCAAGGAAGTTCAAAAATTTAGTGTCCTTTTGTCACACACCCCATTAAGGATGTATGTGCTTTGTTTTATATTGGGTTGGATTCTCGAGGCAAAAGCAAGTGTATCCCACTTTGGGCTATCCCTCTCACTGGCATTGTTAAGGAAAATTCTCGGGAGGCGAGCCCACTAATGTTCTAGCATGTTCATGCAAAGCAAGGAAATGGAGTTAAGAACTAGTTTTTGGGAATTTGATTCACCAAAAGGTGAAGAGCATATCCCTAACTTTTCCTTAATTTTCCAAACACAATAAACAAGGTTCAATTACTAGCCCAGTAACTAGAGAGAATTGAGTATTTCTACTCTCTTCTACAAACAAGGGGCTTTGATTTTATGTGCTTGATTTCCTCAACCTTTCTTATTAATTAAAAAGTTTAACACCTTTGGCATTTTGATTCACTAGAAGAAGTGAAGAGCATAGGCCTAAATGCTAAACTTTCCAAACAAAGATAGGTTGTTTTGTAATTACTAGATTCTTAAAAGCACCAAATGCCACAATTTAATGAAAAAATTCACTAGTTTGAGGCTTACCTTTCCTTGTAGCTAGCAAAGGCTAGGGGCATTTTTGAGTGATTTTTTCCATTTTAAGCTTACCTTGGTTATAGTTCCTTTCCAATGTATTTTTCCTCCCACAAGTTAGTCAACAAAAACAACCACAATGAAGGAAACCAAAAATGAAATTGAAGAAGCAAAGATTGAAATGAGTCTAAGGCCTTATTTGCAAATTTTAAGAAAAACTTGATTTAAAGTGAGAAAATCCAATTAAGTGATACAACCTTAAGATAATTTTCATAAACCTGATTTTCCTATTGTGAATCCTCAAGGACTGATTTGATATGAGCAATGTTCTCTTTCTTGATTTTCCTAGTCAAAGCCTTGCCTTCTTGGTTGAATTTTCTCTCTAGTTTTTTTGCTTTTATGTGATCAGACATCCTGCAGAAACATATAAATCATTTTACCATAGTCAAATTATGATAATTCACAGTTTTCTCAAAAGTGTTGTCATAATGCTTAAAAGCACTATTTAACTGCTTAAAAGCATTGCTACTCAGATTAAAAGCACTATTTAAATTTTCAAAAGCACCTAAACAGAGAGTAAAAGCACTACAAAATTGATCAAAGGCGGTAAAAACTAGGTAAAAGCGTTGAATAAAAGAGCAGAAGCACTCGATAGTCAGGGAATAAGCGCTGTGAGAATATTAGACAAAGAATAAAAAGATTTGAAAGTGTTGTTGATTGGTGCAAAGGTGCACAAATTTGTCGTGGACGTGCCGAAATGGTGCTCAGAAGCACTTTTTAACTGTGTAGAAGTGTTGTTTGAGCTGTCAAAAGTGCTATTTCTTGAAAAACCTGAGAGTTAAACATGCAAAAATTTGATAAAATTGAAAAAATTTGAGAGATTAGAAAAGTAAAGCATTCCGCCCCACGGTGGGCACCATTTTGTGTACAATATTTAGTAGCTTCATGAAATTAGTATCATATAATAAATCAAACAGAGACTAAATAAACCATAATTAATACTCTATTTAGCAAATAAAGCACAATTAAGCATCCTATGGCTCTTTATCTAAGAGTGTTAATGTGAAGCTCTTAGCAAGCTACCACTAATGACAGTCCTAGAATGAGAAATGATAATGATAAAGCAAATGCTAACAATTAATTCAAATTGAAATGCTAAATTTCTCCTAAATTGCCTTTCTAGCTATAAAATGCAAGAGGTTCTATACAATTCTCAAATGTGTGGTTATGAATTATGATTGATTTTAGCCTTCCTTTTATAGATTTATGCAAGGGTAGGGGGTGTAGTTGTGTTGATCATGATTAAGCTTGAGTTGAGTCTTTGGTTCCACCCTTTGAAGACAATGCAAAGCTTATGTCCTCAAAGCTTGGGACAAGTAGACAAGATGAATGGACAAGATGCTCTTTCACTTTGAGTGATTGAGATTGAATTTGGCTTGATCCATGTGAATGCATTTCTCAAATCTTATTGGTTGATTGAATTCCCTCCCCTTTTGGGTTGTTGAAAATAATTAGGATTTATTAATTGATTTTAATTGATTTATTTAGCCATGTACCCCTTGAATGGGTTGAATTTTATTTAATTCAAAACTATACAATTAATAGAATTAATTGCACTTTAATTTGATTTATCTTGATTAAAATGCTCTCAATTTTGATTTATCTTGAATTAAGACTTGATTTAAATTTTGATTGGCTAAATGTTTGATTTGATTCAATTGCTTTGATTTTTTGCTCAATTTGCTTTGATTTATCTTGATTTGCTTTAATTTGTTACTTAATTGTCTTTGTCCATTTTCAGGTGATTACACAAATGTACATCAAACCAATTCAAAAAATGAAATGTGCATATCCATACATGAAAATAAACTTAAGTTATATTGTTACAATCACTTTTCTTAAATGAATTTCACATAGATTTGATATAACAAAAATATGCAAAATAATTCACTAATATTAGTACTTAGGTATTTTTTTACATCTTTGTATAAGTATTTGAATAAGAAAATATTGCATTTATACTACAATGCATATATGCAACATGCATTTAGATATTTATACATAGCTATTTTCATATGTATGTTTTTAACAAGCAAGTACATATTGTTTGTCACAAGAAGACATCAATTATATTGCGGTCCTTAAGATGTTGCATAGATACTAGGTTTGACTATTCTTGTCACTTCACATTTCTTTGATTATTTCAACCAATAACTTTTTTTCTACACTATTTCTATTTCTTGAACTTTAGTGATAGTTTTTAGTCATTATATGTTATTTGTACATTTTATTTCTACAACATAATGTGAAGAGGGATTGTATATTTAGTGCATCTCTTATCATCTCCTCGATACCTTTTTCTATCTCCTCAAATTGAAGATTTTATAATTTTTTAGTGGGGCATACCCATGACTTGTGTTGTTGCTTCATCAACTCCAATAGCTCAAACGATGTGTGGTCTTGTAACTTTATTTGAATTATATACCTATAGTTGCAATTGGCAGGTATTAAATTGCATTTTTAACAATGTGACTTGTCATCATCCTTCATTACTATATTCTTACATTATTTTCCACTTGATTGTGCAAGACAAGCTACATAGAAAAATGACTCATATTTAATGAATTGTGTGGTTGCTCTTAGTATGCATTTGACAAGTTAAATTGTGCATAAGATCTCTTCTCAAATTGCACTAATTGTTAGCCTTTTAAAATGCAAACTTATGACAGAGAAATTCAACAAGGATTATTGAAGGTCTTTTGCATTGAACTTCAGGAACCAATATTTAAGTTTTCCTAATTCTTTTATATCAATGTTTAAAGATAGACCTATAGTGACTAGTGTGGTTATCACATTGCCATTGTATTTAAAGACATGACCATTTTTAGTAGCAAGAATAATGGTTTCTTACAAGAGGTAGCATTGTTAGAGTTGGATGCCTTCTTTATCTACTTCCATGTACCATAAAGTAACATCTATTATTGAGTCAATAATGTCAACCAACCTTATGGTACATCTAAGGATGTCTATCCCATTACATCTCCTTATCATAGAATTTGGATCCACACAAATAACAACTCTGATGACACCAACAACTGAATTATTACTCTTGCTTGCAATTTCATTGATAGGGGTAAAAGACAATCGATGTTTTGCAATGCATAGGTCATCATCACAAATAAATACATTTGATTCAATCACTAGAGAAATTTCTAAGCTACTATTAAACCTATTATAAAGTCTATTATTAGCACTCTTAACTATACCACCATATATCGCATATGTAGCTCCAATATGTATATTTTCACAATGGAGGTTAGCTACTTCATTTAAATAAGTGGCATATTTCTTAATCCCCTTTTTTTCTTTATGTCGAAGTTGAACATTTAGTCACTTCCTCTATTGGTATTGCATTTGGAGATTTCTCTCTTCATAGTTATGTGACCTTTAACAATCTATCTTGTTTGAAATAGATTCAAATTTTTGATAGGGGTGATTGTAATCGATGCTTCTTTTCGATTTTAGATTGGTCTTAGACCAAAAAGAACTTTTTGAGGGCTCATCCTCCTAGATGGTGCAATTTGATTTGAATCTCCATGGAAATTAGAGGGCTCTAATGTAGGTTTTCCCATATGGACCTTTTCATCTAAACATATGAAAATTAGGTTGCCTATTATTTCATGGCTTGTCCATATGATCTCTAGGTTTGAAATTACAATCTATCTATATACATGTAATAGAAACCATTAGAATAAAGTTGTAAGAGGTAGAAAGCTAGTGATAATTTTTATTTTAAAATCATGACTTGATTCACTTATCATGAGCTACTTTATATGAGACACTTACATTCTCTTCGATGTATTATTGAGCCAACCATAATATCTTGAGAGGTTATAAACTTGTTCTTGGGTAGTGATTCTTTATTTTTGTGAACTCCATCTGATATATTTAGTTTGTATTGATTCTTCTACGCAGGTCCATGGCTAAAGTTTTTGATACCTGATACTTGGACGTTTGGAGCAAGCATTAAGCTCCCATCGTTAATGCATTTTATTGTGTTCACACTTAATAAATTAGCCATTGTCTAGGGATCTTGACAAGCCCTTCCAAAAAAAATCTAACCTAAGGCATTAGGTAATTTGAACAATGATAGTTCAATTAATAGTAATTTCTCAGCATATAATTCATCACAAGTAGCTTAATACATAGTAAATAATATTTAAATTTTCCATATGTATGTGTGTATAAAAAATGGTGTAGCTCTATATATAATATTCACAATAAGTATATACTAAAATCAAATTAAGTGATATCAAGAAAAATTATAATCGTAAGGAGTAATATGTACAATGGGACCACAATCATTATATAGTAGATATCATATAAATATTTTGATACCATGTTTGATACAAAAAGTATATTGTTTGATATTATATTCATAATTATACTAAACTTGATTGCAAACACACAAAAAGATCAACATCCATCATCATGTTTTTTTTTCATTTGACATAATAGGAAAGTATCTATTATTCACCATGCATATTATTTTCTTTGATATCACAAATAAGAAACTTTTACTAATGTAGATGAAGTTTCTATTCTATATGTCACTTAAGGTGGTGTGGAATATGTTTTTATAGACCAAGACCAATTTTCTCTTGATAATATTCAATATATTTCAATTCTCGTAAGAATTCATGGTATATTTCTAATACATCACATGTTGCATGATATTTTCAAAGAATTTTACCCCCCATTTCAACTTGATAATTTGCACATCATGGGCATCTTGGATCAATTGGCTAGCTTCTTGAATAGTCTTGTGACAATTTCTTAGAATATTGTTTAAGAAAAGTTCAACATTGTTTTGGTTAAAGCCCATCCAATCCATAGATAGTGAGTTAGTTGTTGATACAAACAAGTCATTTTTCTTTAATTGACTTATACAAATTTTTGAGGAAGTACTTCGAATGGTCATAACTTCTTCCAATATCCTCGGATTTGCCATGAGCTACAACTATGGTTCGACAAAAAAAATCTAAATATTCTACCAAAACTGGCAAAAAAAATTTCTATAATCAAATGCTACCAAATGGGAGTAGCTCCCTATATTGAAAATTAGAAAATTACATAAAAACTTCATCAAAGCTGGAGAATTCAAAACAAACCCATTTTAGCAAGAATACAAAACAAATCTTCTCCATGGTGTACACACTAGATTGTGCACTTCTCTAAGTCATTACTTCCAAGAGAATCCATGAGTGGGAAACCTTGAGAAAGTGACCTAGAGCTCCCTAGGCATGGAGTGCAAGGGTGTTAAGAATGCTCTCAGCTAGAGCTATTAAACCTATAACCTTGCTAGTAAACCATGCAATGGGAGATTCAATGAGACAAGGGCAAGAATGCCAATATCGTCAAGAATCAAGAATGGAAATGCAATGCAATGCTTAGAAATGAAAATGCAAGCTAAGCTATGAAAGGAAAGATAGAAATATTACAAATCCTTGCTAATTAAGCTATGTGAGCTAGTCTAGAGCATGAAAGGAAACTAGATTAAGAATGCAATGAAAGAAACTAAGCTATGATGAAAGAATGAAAGCTAGATGTAAGAAGGTTTCCAAAAGCTCCAAAGTCTCCAAGAAATCCTGCAGCATAAGATTATCATAAAAAGTTGGGATCTTAGAATGAGAAGAGAGCTCTCCTTTTAAAGGAATTGAAAAGGAGTGGACCATGGAGATTAAGAGGCAAAAGATTTGATCAAGGGTGGAGCTTGAAAGAGGAGAAATCCATGTGCACAAGTTTCCTCTAATGAGAAATAAGTATTGAATTTTGTGTCCATATGAGACAAAAAGGCTTTTTCTTCTTTTTATAAAATAAGAATAATGCTTTATTTGTGTAACTTAGGATAAGAGAAAAAGTGGGGGCTTTTTATTTAATAAAAGAGGAGGAAATTCCTTTTAATTAAATAAAGACTTAGGATCAAATGGTTAATCCATAGAATATAATCGAATAAATGATAGAATTAGGTTTTGATCAAGAGTAAGCAATTGATGATTTTAGCAAATAATGCTAGCAAAGGGGCTAATAGTCTGGGTGACCATTTTTGGGTGATTACACATGGAAAGTGATGAAAAAATTAGGTTATCACAATACCTAGACCCAAAATCCTTTGAGTACTAGTCTTAGAAAAAAGATTTGGTTTATGGTTCAAATTTATAAGGAAACCGAAGAAATCTTCCCTATCAAAAACATCTTGGAAGTCCACCCACACCATCTTCATAACTTCTTCCCCACTTAGCTACTCTAACCTGAACTAAGAACCAAGGATGCAAGAGAGAGAGCTCATATCAATATCACATATGGTATTGGACATCAACCAATTATAGTCTAGTACAATTTCATTTTTTTATCATGAATCCTTATTCTTGTGAACCCAATGTCAGAACAATGGGAGTGCAAAAGAACTAGTAAATGTCTAAATAGTGAATATAGGTGCGTCTCCCAAAAATTTCCCCCACCGCCATTTTTATTGTATTCCAAACACTATTGAAGTCATGTCTAAATAGATAATAACATTGATCATCCAATATTTCTATGTAACATAAGAATCTAGTTACAAACACATAAGGTATCCTCAATGAAACTGGAAAATCACAAATGCAAGGCAAGGGAACAAAATATCAAACAATTATTCCACAACATCCCAAAAAATCATCTTTAAAGCCAAACTCTCACCAAAACACTGATAGCATCAAAACCAAGATGTGACTCCCCAATTCAGTATGATTATAGATCACTACCTAAGAAGACAAATGGAATTTAATCAGTGAAAAGATAGTTCTCCAACCAGTGAACAAAAGAAGTTTAATCGGTTACATCCTTTAGAGAAAAAGGACATGTGTGTTCATCCTTTGCAAAATTAGGAATGCCAACTAAATCTAATTTACTATAGTACTATCTGAAAAACCTTTTAGTTAGCATCAAGGAAGATAGACATGATAATTATTGGTTTAAGAATCAACCAACACCATCACACCTCTGTTTAGACAAGACTAGTCTTTCATTGTCAATTCTTAAGTAAGTCTACCCATGGATCTAGAGAGTCAAAGATGACATCCTTTATAATTGATTCAACTCTCAAATTAGCAATTAAATCAATGACCTTATTATCCTCCATGTCAATATGAGTAATTCTATAATTACTATGATCTTTTAGATAGATACTTATTTTTGAGACCCATGGTTTTAGTTTCTAATTAGAAACTTGTCCTTTGGGAAACAAATTGGTAGTGATTTTTTAATCTCATTCTATATCCACATCTTGAATTCCTTTGGCTTTGCACAACCATAGTCCTCAAAATAAAGCTTCTAGCTCAACCTCATTGTTGGTAGCTTCACTAGTGGAAAAATGTAGAATCCATTTGTAGTTTCCTTCATAATTATAGATTATACATCCAACTCCAACAATGTTAGGGTTCCCTTAAGAAGTATCATAAAATTTTAGTTTATATCTTCCATCTGGTGGAGCATACTATATAGCATAACATCTCATGTTCAAATTTTTGGTTATGTTACCCAACAAGGTCCTAAGCATATATACCCAATACCTTTTGGATCTCATCATCCCATTTATTGACATATTCAATCCTTCTAGAATTAATCTTAGCATTGACGAATTTGCATATCCCACCTTCTATCTTTGTAATAATGCATTCAACTACCATTGACTTATCATTAAAATTCTTCTATTTCTTTCTTTCTAGATCTACTAGACCCCCTCAATAGAGAAACATATTATATATCTCCCAACAATTTTTCTTACCTGAAAGAGGCCACCCAATGAGGAAGTGTAGAAATGTCTTATTTCTTGTAGTTGACCAAACAATGCAAGTCAATAATCAACTCCAATATTGGGTTGCAAAGGGACACTAAAGTAAAAAATGGTTGATGCACATTGGGCAGACCCTTGGTCCCACTATTCCATACTTTTTAACATTTCTCCCATGGGAGTACAACCATGTAAAGAAGTCCATAAAAAAATACCAAATCTAGGGACAACACTCTTTTTCCAAGAAAGCCTCGCTAGCCAATCTTGAACACCCAACTATTTCTATTGAACTTTATATCCAAGTCTTACTAAATAGTAACCTAATTTGGAAACACACCAAATGACTACATCCACTTTGTTTGATAAAATTATCTACCTCTTTGATAGATTCTCTACTAATATGGGACCAACCCTTTCAAGAATATTAAGCTCTTCAAAAAGAAGTAAAACATATGATTCATGCATCATCCACATGCTTGACATAATCTATCACATTCTCCCCACAATAGTTCTCAGCCTCTATTATATGATCCTTCTTTTCTCACAGACTAATGATAGTAACTTCACCATTCCAAGAATCATTCCAAAAATTGCCCTTTTTTATCATTACCAATATTCTAGGATAAATGATCTTTGATAATGAATCTACTCTCACAAATGAATCACAAAATGGAAGATTCCTCTGAAGGATTAGCAACAAACAATATTCTATTGGTATTTTCATCATCCAAATAATTTTTCCTCATCTTTCTACACCAAGGATTGTCCATTATTTTGAAAATATTCCATGTTAACCTCACCCCTAAGACCAAGTTCTGAACTTCCATCCTTTGCAACCCAGCCCGCCCCTCTCCCTTAATCATACACATATTTTCCTAGTTGAGCAGGGGAGCACATTTTTTATCCTTTTCTCCCTCCCACAATTTTTTTTTCATGAAACTCTCTGAAGAAGCAACGACTCTAGTAGATAGTTTGAAGCATGCCATTGCATAAATAGGTATCATTGCTAAAATAATTTTAATAATTAGTATCCTTCTAGATTGGCGGAGCCATTTATTCTTCTAGGAAACCATCTTTATGCAACATTTCTTGATTAGATCTTCCCAAATAGTAGATTTTAAAGCCCTCATGAATAATGACACCTGAGATATTATTTTGGTAGATGAGATTTCATAAACCCCAACACATTGGTAATATGATTTTGAATGGTTTTCTTCTTGTTAAAAAATAAGACTGCCAATTTCTCTATATTGACCACCTATCCATAGGCAATAGTGTACACATCTAGTGCATTTATTATTACCTCCACCTCCCTCATGGAGCCTTCACCAAACAAGAAAGTGTTGTATGGAAATTGCAAATGAATGACTAGTTCCAACTCAAAAATTACTAAGATACCATTCCATTTTTTTGATATCTCAAAGCTCAGATGTATTTTCTCAATGATTTCACCATAATAACAAATAACAATGGGGAAATGGGATCACCTTGGCCAAGCCATTTATTTGTTTTAAAAGATTAAAACAAAGATCTATTAAGAATCACTAAAAAAGATGTTGTGGAGATGTAGGCTTTGCTAATATTGATCCAACTAGTTGAAAATACAAATTCTTCCAAAATTTTGAGTGGGAACTTCCCTTTTACTTTGTTGTATGCCTTACTCATATTGAGTTCTATTGTCATACCTTTGATTCTATCTGAGGTGATGGGGTGAAAAATTTCCATGGCTAGAATAATGTTGTCTACAATGTCTCAATTGAGGGTGAATCCATTTTTTTGTTCCAAAATTAGTTTTCCCATAATCTTTTTCAATCTATTTTCTAGTTTTTTTCAATAGGATTTTATATATCGTATTGCTTAAAGAAATGGGTTAGTAATAACTCAAGGTTTTTTCATTCACTAGATCTTTTGGAGTTAACACAATCACAATATTATTGTATTCTTTCACAAACCTCTTATTACATCTTATATCTTCAATCAATTTGAGAATGTCTTGGCCCATAAAATACCAACAAGTCTGATAGAACTTGGCCAAAAATACATCGAGGCAAAGACGTTTTTTTGGATGTAGTTGAAATTTTTGGTTTAGATCTACTCCATGTAGAAGGAAACCATCAAAAAAAATTTGTCATCCTCTAAGATAGTAGGGGATATAGAGTCCAACAACACATCCCACGTGCTCTTATTTGATTGGGCGTTACACCACAAGAGAGAATGAAAATAGTAAGTATAGTTGCAGTAACAGGTCTCACCTGCAACATGATTTCATCAATTCTATTCATCACCCATATTGCTTTAACATATGCATGAAATTATTTGGTATTTGAGTCTCCAACATGAATCTAGTTTTCTCTTGCTTTATCTAGCCAATAGACTTTTTTCCAAATCAATAGTTCTAACAATTTTTCTTTTAATTCCTTTTCCTTCAGATAATACTCTTTTGAACATTCTAGATTTAATTCTCTTTTCATTTATTAATTCTAACTCATCATCAAAAGCTTATTTCTCTATAAATATATTCTTAAACACTTCTTTGTTCCAAACTTGTAATTTATTTCTAGTAAACTGAATCATTTTTGTGCAACTTTGGCTTACTATACCATTGAATATATTACTTTCCTTCCACCAGTGATCCAAGAAGTTGATCAACGAGTTAAAATTTGAAGTAACTATTACCAATTTTTATATTTTGACCAAAATCTAGTTGGAAAATAAAATGATTTAATATTGAGATGTGGAGAATAGAAGTAGAGCACACAATGTCAATATTCATGAAAAAGGGACTCAATATGAATCAATTCAATCTTTTAGAGATGTTTTTTAAATTGATCCTTCGATTAGTCCATGTAAAAATTTGATTTTCAAGATACAGTTGAAAACCCCCACACCTACAAAGTTTTTCTAGTCTGGCATAACTATGTTAACTTTTGTAAAGCCCTTCTTTTCTTTGAAAGATCTTAAATTGTATTTAAATTCTCCTCAAGTATGAATTTTTCATTGTCCAATTTACTGATTCTATTTTTGAGCTCTTCCCATAATGCAATTTTCTCCTCCATTCTATTAGGCCTTTATACATTGGAGAAGTAGAAATCCAATTCTAAGTTCCTACCTTGAATATAATACAATGCCTACCGTGCATTATTTGTCAAGGTTTGAATGACCCTTCAGATTCCATGTAAGGATCTTCATTAATCTCCAAGGGAGGTATTACCCTCCTTGTTTAATTTTAGAAAATCTATGATGTTGATCAATCCTTTTTTTGATGCATTATCCTCCTTTTTTGTTTATTAGTTTCATGTCCCTATCCTTTCATTTTATCCTCCCTTTTTTGTTTAGTAGTTTCATGTCCATTTCCTTTCATTTTTTTACCAAAAACATTGGATTATTTGGGCTAATACATTTGAGATCAATAATTCCCAATTCATCATCTCCTAAATCATCACCATCCAACACCAATTCCTACTCTGATTGTTATACAAAAACATCTACAACTGTCTCATAAACTACCAATTTGATGATTTCCTTTCTTCAAGCAATAGTAGGTCACTATTAACCTTGTTGAAATTTGTTTTCCAAGTCTCCTTTACATGAGGTACACTCTAGCATTATGAAATTATCTTTTTGGATTGATTTTGCAATAGGTTTGGGTGAGATCTAATAGTTTTCCTCCTTATGATTTATTTTTATGAAACTATTACAATAGTGTTTTTCTTCTTCACTTTTTGTATTTTGAATACATTATCTATCTCTAAGCATAACCTAATTTTCTTTGAAATCTTCTTGAAAGCAACTAATTTGACTTGGGCATAAAGATATGATTCTCCATTTACTAAATTTGTATTCATATACATCAACATACATAGGGATTGGAACCCTTGTTTGAACTTAAATTTTTATTGGCATAATTAGGGTTACTAGTAGAATTAGAGTTAGATACATAAAATTTCCATAGTCCATAATAATAAGTATTGGTAGCTTTCAGATTTAAATAGTTTTACCATCAATATTTTGAATCATGCTCCATAATCCATCATCTTGATGAGAGAGCAATAAAATAGAGTACAAAAAAATGCAATAGATCAGGGTGACTAAAAAGAGGAGGGAGCACAAAGTTCAAAGGAAAGGAAGACAAGAGAAAATTGAAAAATACTAATAAAAATGTACAAAAAACAAAATTAGAAAAATATATGTACCGAACACACACACGCACATGCATGAAAACACACACACTTCATATTATATATACACTAATTTTTAAATGTTATAAATATATTAAATATCAAAACAAACACTATGTATTTGTGTGTACTGATACATACATAAACATATACTGCTACACATACAACAACATAAATACACACACACACATATGCACACATGCACACACATGTACACACACATGCACACACACATAGTTGTTGGATTACTGATGCAGGAGCATCTCAGGCTTTGAGCAATCTTGCATCAACAAAAAAAAATTCTTGTTTTCTGTTGTTTGAATTATAATTGTTGCATTTATTGGTTTTGTGTTGTGCGAAGCTTACATGATTTCGAGGACATATTTTGGAACCTTCTCCTATGATCGCATAAGGATTGGATGGACTGTTTCAAAGTTAGAGTTGTTTTCCTTGCTATCGGAGCTGTATTTTCCTATTTTTCAGGTGTTGATTGCACGCCATGTAGACATTGATACTTAATGAATCAACCTTTACGCTCTTAGTGCCTTTAAGAGGACCTAAATTACTACCGTCTCCTAAGACCAAAATTCCTAATTCATTATTAGCTAAAAGTTATTACCATTTTTCTTGGGTATCAATTTTCAGCCAGTTTACATGCGAAACGTGGAGTTTTTCATCTTGTGTGGTTCCGTGTGATGAGATGGGATCTTGCTAAGTTAGGATTATGTTCTTGGGTCATGTTTGGACCTAAATGTAACCTCACATTAAGTTTTGATCATTCTTTATTTATTTTTGGTTTCTCTCCTTAGGCTGGACCTATAATGTGATTAATGCCTGACTTGCCAACTTGTGGCTTAGCTGACTATATATTGAGAGCCTTGGATGATTATTAGGGTAGTTTTGGTGTGGAATCATAATTGGATCATGTGTGATCTTGAAGATCAGATTGTTTATCTAATATTGTAATAGCAGAGCTAGTGGTTTGCATACTTGGAGACAAGGAGATTGCTTGGAGGCTTGTGAGCTCAAGTTCAGATATGCCTTAGTGTTTCCATCAGTTGCTAATGTGTTTCAAAGCTGGACTAGCTAGGAGCTTGCTGAGATGCTTTGTAATTTTATTTTATAAGGCTGAAACCTGGAAGGCCTCACAGTCGGGCATGTTGAATGAAATTCTATTTTGAAACATTATATTGTTGAATTTTTTTGTGCTTCCTATTGTTATAATTGGTAGTGTAGGTTTGGACCATCCATAATTTGATCCTCCATCCCTAGCCTAAGTCAAGTGGTATCAGAGCTTGAAGATCCTAAGTGTGTGGATAGATCACTAAAGGTGAGGTAGTTTTCACCATGACCTTGGATTGAAGATGCCTCTGAGGAGAGCTCATGAGATCTCAGAGGAAGAACCTGTTGGAGAATTGAGTCTTGATGATTTCAAGGCTTTTCAGAAACAAGTGCAAGATCTACAAGAGGAATTGAGAAAGAAGACTACCTTGAAGGATGATAGTGATGAGTCTGAGGAAGATCATTTTGAAGAAGCTATAGAAGAAGCCAGGGATCTAGAAGAGAATAGAATCCTGAAGGCTATGTCTAAAATTGGGAAAAGACCTAAGATTGAAGTTGCTACATTTATTGGAAGCCTTAGGGTAGAAGAGTTGATTGATTGGATTAATGAGATAGATGAATACTTTGAGTATGAAGAAATAGAAGATCCTGATAGAGTTCAATTTGCAAAGACTGAGTTGAAGGTTCATGCAAATATTTGGTGGAGAGAACTTCAACTGGAAAGAAGTAGGAGAGGAAAAGAAAAGATCACTAGATGGAAATGAATGGTTGACAAGTCGAAAAAGAAATTGATTCCGGTGGATTATGAGTTATAGATGTTTAAGAATATGCAAGCCTTGAGGTAGAACAATAAATTAGTATAGGAGTATACTGAGGAGTTTTACAAAATCCTGATTAGCACTAGTCATTCTAAAGCTGATATAGAAAAGGTTGCTAGGTATGTTTATGGCTTGAGACCTAGTATTCAAGAAGAGTTACTTACTGTTTGGATGATAAATATAGGAGATTCTTATCAGATGGCATTGAAGATTGATGAGAAGCTAAACAAGAGGTTTGAAGGAAGACAAAATAATAGGAACCGAGGTGGTAAAATTGGTGAAACAATTGCTAGAGGTAATGTGATAGAAAATCCTAAGAAGACTGATGAAGGATCTGGTAGTGGTCAAGTCACAAAGAACTACAATAATGGACAGAGAGGGAGATGGAAAAATGAGTTCCCTAGTACTTGTTTTTAGTGTGGTGAAGAGGGTCATAGAATCTTTCAATGTACTAAAAAAAGAGTTGCACTAATTGTTGAAGAAGACATTGAGAATGTTGTAGAAAAAGGTGAATTTCTTATCAGTAGGAGGTTGGCTACATGTGTCCAAGAACCAATGCAAAGAAAAAAAAATTTTAGAACCAGATGTAAGTGTAAGGATAAGGTATGTAATATTATAGTTGATGGTGGTAGTTCTGAAAACTTTGTTTCAGAGGAAATGGTTAGTAAATTGAATTTGGAAAAGAAGAAACATCCTAATCCTTATCAGATTAGTTGGATACAAGATGTGTCTAAGGTTAGGATTGAAGAGCAGTGCTTGGTTAATTTTTAGATTGGATTTTATCATGATGAAATCTTATGTGATATATTGCCTATGGATGCTTGTCATCTATTGCTTGGGAGACCTTGGCAATTTGATAGACATGTTATGTTTGATGGTCATACAAATACATATGTGGTAATGTATATGGATCCAAGCATAAGTTATTACCTTTGTAGGAAGTTGGGGCTAGTGGATGTGGAGTTATCAGGTGTTGCCATTATGACAAACCTCAGGAGTAGAGAGTTGATGAACCTATTCCTGTGGATGAAAGGAAGTTGATTTTGAAAGGAAAAGATGATATAGTTGAGGAGTTTATATAGATTAAGAGGTAGATGGAATTTCTAACAAAGATAGTGCAATAAATGATGGCACTAGTTGGAGAGAGGACTACACATGATGCCGAGTTGATTAGTAAGTCTAGAGAAGATGTGATTCACTGAAGTGCTAGTGTAATCAAAAGTGGAAAAGATGGTTAGAATCACTTTCTGTCAGTAGCAGAAAGGAAAGATGAGAAAAGTGTAGGACAAGTCGATTTGCTGAGTGTGATAGTGGATAAAGTAAAGACAACATGGAATGAAGGACGGGAGGAGATATGGGTTAAGAATAGATATGGCATACCTGTTCTGATTCCCTTAACATGTTCATGAGAACATTCTTTTATTTACCTGGGGTGTATGATGCAGAAGCATTGATCACTTCCTATAAAGGCTGAGCAGAAACTAGTTATAATTCTGAACTCAGGGATTGGACATCCAACCAAGCAGCTTATCCTCTTTACAAAAATTCATTTAGTAAGTCAGACCAGGGACGTATCACTTGAAATAGGCCAAAAAAGTATATGCACCAAGTATCATTCAGCCATACATTATCATTGTTGCAATAAGGAAATGTTGAAGGAAAAGTATACTATGATTGCAAGAAATGAATGCTAAAATAATGCTTAAGATGAAGTTTGTGAAAAAGTAAGTGCTGGAATAGAAACTATGAAAGTATAACTATTAATAAGACATGAAGAATCTTACAAACTATGCCATGGTACTTCTAATATTCTATAACTTTGGTTGCAAGAGGCATTAGCCGATCTGTAGCTTTGGCTGCTGAAGCAATTCAACACTTGGCTCTTAATCAATGAAAATGAAGGAAATGATTCTAGCTAATATGAATCTATTTTACTATTGATTTCTCACCAAGTGGGCCCCCTTGGATGAGTATCCTAAATCACAATTATACTCAACTAAATATCAACACTTCATTTCATTGATTGAATATCAAGTACAGAATTCTCATAGCACAGTGAAACTATCTGAAAACTATTTCTATAATCTTGACAATGCCCTCTCTGTTATGCTCACATAGGAGTAGGGCTTCATTTAAAGGTAAAAACTCCTAACTACTTTCTAACAGTGCCGTAGAAACAGGCAGATCTTTATTACAATATTAATGACTAGAAAGAGGGAAAGCTTTAAAGACTAAATAGATTGAACCTGAAGCAGAGGAGGGAATTGTCATGAAAGCAAATCCAACTCCCACTCACATCTAGATCCTCTCATAGAAATTAACACACCACCTAACTCATCGCTGAAACTGCCACCTTATTCCTTTAATTGGCACTGCATTGAATGTTCTTCTGCCAAAATCTACAGGAAGATCAGGCGGAACACTCCATGGATGAATGCACCAAACTTGGTCAAAACAACATTCGCTATTCCAATGCACTATGCCTTTAAAGGTTAGGATAATATATTTATGACAATAGTTACCAAAACATGCATAATCAATCACATTCAAACATTTACTCCACTTATTTGAAACACAACAATATCTTTCAGAACAAGAAATATAGCATTTTATCCAAGCATAGTATATTAAGTATGTTTAAACCATGTTAAATTTCTATTGGCAGCATGCCATATAGTAGTAGAAAAACATAAGAGTCTCATGGAAAATGTATCAAAATACAGCAAAAAGGTATAGAAAAAATTATCCTAGGGCATTCTAAAGTATGACATTAATATGCTTGATCAAGCATCTCAGGCTTTGAGCAATCTTGCATCAACCAAAAATATTTCCTATTTTCTGTTGTTTGAATTATAATTGTTACATTTATTGGTTTCATGTTGTGAGAAGCTTACATGGTTTTTATGACCTATTTTGGAACCTTCTCCTATGATCGCATAAGGATTGGATGGACCGTTTCAAAGTTAGAGTTGTTTTCCTTGTCGTCAGAGCCGTATTTTCCTATTTTCAAGTGCTAATTGTGCATCATGTAGTCATTGATCCTTAATGAATCAGCCTTTTCACTCTTAGGGCCTTTAAGAGGACCTAAAGTACTACCTTCTCCTAAGACCACAAGTCCTGATTCATTATGAGCTAAAAGTTATGACTATTTTTCTTGGGTATTGGTTTTCAGCCAGTTTACATGTGAAACGTGGAGTTTTTCATCTTGTGTGGTTCTGTGTGATGAGATGGGATCTTGCTAAGTTAGGATTATGTTCTTGAGTCATGTGTGGACCTAAATGTAATCTCACATTAATTTTTTATCATTCTTTATTTAGTTTTGGTTTCTCTCCTTAGGCTGGACCTATAATGTAATTAATGCCTGAATGGCTGACTTGTGGCTTAGCTGGCTATATATTGAGAGCTTTGGATGATTATTAGGGTAGTTTTGGTGTGGAATCATAATTTGATCTTGTGTGATCTTGAAGATCAAATTATTTATCTGATATTGTAATAGCAGAGCTAGTGGTTTGCATACTTGGAGACAAGGAGATTGCTTGGAGGCTTGCGAGCTCAAGTTTAGATCTGCCTTAGTGTTTCCATCAGTTGTTGATGTGTTTCAAAGATAGACTAGCTAGGAGATTGCTGAGATACTTTGTAATTTCATTGTATAAGGCTGAAACTTGGAAGGCCTCACAGTCGGGCATGTTGAATGAAATTCTATTTTGAAACATTATATTGTTGAATTCTGATGTGCTTGCTATTTTTATAATTGGTAGTGTAGGTTTGGACCATCCATAATTGGATCCTCCATCCCTACCCTATGTCAATTATGGAGAGGGGGGGTGAATGAATAATCCTTGACTCTTAGTACCTCAAAAACTTTCTTTGATTAACTCGGTGTCAAATCGTTCAGACATAATTCACTATTTACCAACAATAGTAAATAAACTTTAACAATCAGTAATAAAAAGAAATAAACCATACTCTTATGAAGTATGTTCCTTTAAGAGCCAATTTTATTAAAGATTACAATACACACTGCTAGGTGTGACCCGGTCAAGGGATTTAACTTAGATCTGTTAGGATCTTCACCCTATTAGGAGTGGCTTGGTTAAAGGTCTTTGAACACTATTTAGAATGTTATCTTTTCCAAGGATTTTACAATAAGACTGTTAAGTCCAATCGGTTAAGATATTTATTTGTTACAAATACTAATAAGCAACTGTAAATAATTTGACCTGTAAATTCACAACTACCCTTTGCATAATCAGATCCTTTGTGTGCTCTTCTTCTTTACTTAAATCCTTCACTTTCCACTGGCTTCAACACTTCATCAAATTCTTCTTTCTGACTCAAAATTGAACCTTTTCCTTCTTCACTACATCAGTCAATGACTTATCAACCCTTCAGTTTGCCAGCCATTTTTTCATACAAATTCATCCTTTATATAGAATTTGTTTTTCTACTTAATCTCCTTTATCACATTTTCCTTCAATTAATCTCAGCCATTAAATTCATTTCACAAACTTATTCAATGTATATAGATCTTAGTAACACGTTTTACCTTCACCTCGAAACTTGAACTTTCTTGAAACTTGTTCCTTATATTTTAGCTGCTTAGATTTGGACCATAGATCATCATCATGAATTTTCTTGATCGTAGATCTCTCTAACTAACTCTTCCTTATCATCATAATCTTCCAACTCATCATAGCTCATCATTAAATGTTGTTTTGATCATTGTATTTAATTTGTGTTCCTTGCTCGGTGTTCTTTAATTGGATTTATGTTAACTTTGCTCGGTGACTAAAATCTTTTGGTCGGTGTCTTGAGTTCCTTTTCCTTTACCTAAACTTACTTTTCTCTTACCAAATGACTTTTTCTCTTTATCAAATGAATTTTTCTGCTCAGTAGCCAAAACTATTTTTCTTAACGACTTGATTAATCTTCTTTACCATTCTTTACCGATTTGATATAATCATATGTTAAGTAGAAAACAATTATATCAACATATTCTTAGCATTGTCTAATCTATATTAGTTTCCCATTTAATTTATTCACCTTCAAAACATCTCACTTCTTCTTCTCCTTAACTCGTTCAACTTATATCATACTTTGAATGATATAGAAACATAATATAAACCAGATATCAATTGTTTGACATCAATGAAAAGATAATAACTGATCTAACCTTCCTATTATCTTGTATTCCTCTTATCTTGGTCAGTCTTCATCATCATCACCATCAGTTATAGTAACAATTTCCCTCTTTGGCATTGATGGAAATACACTAACAATCCTCATTGTTCAATTGATGATGGTAACACTTCACTATAATTCTTGTACTCCCTCTAAGCTATAGCTTCTTCTTTGTCATGCTTGATGTTCTTCTATACATCTTCTCTATTCTCCCTCTTGGATATTTCATCTCTCAATAGATCTTCTCCCTCTTTGTAGTCATCAATAGTAGTTTTCTCCTTCTATTAGTAACAATCTTCTCTTAGCATATTCTTCCTCTTTGCAATCATCAATATAGTTCTTCTCCCTCTTTGAAAACAATGCCAAAGACACATATACTCCTGAAAACTTTTCTCAGGTAGTAAATCATACCTCAAATGTATTGATTTCTCATTGCAGACATAAACATTTTCACAACTTCGGGCTTCACCTAAAGAGTGAACACTAGCATCAACTCACAAAATAGATATTGTGATGAATACGTGAATTGATGCAACATGCATCTTGCCTTAGTGAATATTGGATATGGGAAGAACCCTTAACTTACCTCAAAGATACTCAAAATCATCCTTCGGTAGTGGTTTAGTAAATATATTAGCTATCTATTCCTTTTAATTCACATACTCCAATATCACATGCTTCTCTTGAACTTGTTCTCTCAAGTAATGATACTTGATAGAAACATACTTTGTCTTTGAATGCATCATCAGATTCTTTGATATGTTAATAGCACTAGTATTATCATAGAAAATTGTAACTGGATTAGTTATCTCTTCTTGCATACCTTCAAGTAATTCTTTGATCCACACAATATTTGAACAATTCATAGCTACAAAAACATACCTAGCTTTGATAGTAGACTGTGAAATACAACTTTGTTTCTTGTTTAACCATGTCACTAATATTTCTCCCAAAAAGAAATCTTCGCCTCTTGTGCTTTTTCTGTCATCAATGTTTCTAGCCTAATCAACATCAGTATATACCTTGAGATAAAAATATCCTCATTTTGTGTATACAAGACCAAAATCTTCAATCCCTTTCAGATATTTAAATATTATTTTCACTGCAGACATGTGTCTCTCCTTTGGGTTGGCAGAAAACCTTGCAACTATACCAACTAAATGTGTAATAACAGGTTAGTTGTGAACAACATACTATAGTTTATCAATCATTGATTGGTAAAGTATCTCATTTACTTCCTTTGTCTCATCTTCCTTTGACAATTTACAACCAGTAGTCATCGGTTTTCCAACTGATTTTGACTCTTCCATATTGAATGTCTTTAGGATCTCCTTGATATACTTTGATTGTGCTATGTAGATCCCATCTTTAACTTGTTGAATTTGTAGTCCAATAAAGAATTTAATCTCTCCTATCCCAGACATCTCAAATTTATTTAACATCTCTTCAGCAAATGATTTAGATATTTTTTTATTTCCTCCAAATATAATATCATCAACAATTATCTAAGCAATCAAAATCTTATCAGTACTATCACATTTAAAATATAAATTGTTGTTGGCACTTGTCCTTTAAAATATAATCTTGATTAAATAAGAGTTTAGTATTTCATACCATGCTTGGGGTGCTTGTTTCAAACCATAGAGTGCCTTGTGTAGTTTGCATACCATATCCTTGTTAGAATTTTCAACAAATTGTTCAGGTTGTTCAATGTAAAATTCTTCTTCAAGAATTCTATTTAAAAATTTAGACTTAACATCCATTTTATAAACTTTGAATCCTTTATAGGAAGCATATGCAAGTAATATTCTTACACTCTCTAATCTAGCAAAAGGGGAAAATTTCTCACCATAATCAATACCTTCTTCTTGTGCATACCCTTAGCAGATTAATCTAGCGTTATTTATGATCACATCTCTATTCTCATTGATTTCATTCCTGAAAATCCACTTTGTTCCAATCACATTCTTATCCTTAGGTCTCGACACTAATGACCAAGTATTGTTCATTTCAATTTGATCAATCTCTTCTTTCATTTCATTAACCCAATCTTCATTTCCTAGAGCATCCTTGACTAATTTTGGCTCAAACTTAGAAATCAAACATGTATTATCTTAAAACTTACTTCTTTTCACGACTCCTGCTTTCTTGTCTCCAATAATTCTTCTCGCATATTTTTCTAATATAGGCTCGGTAGACTGTTTGTCAGTGTTTTCATCTTTTAGTGGAGGCTCAACTTGCTCCTCAATTTCTTCTTTGTGTAGCTTAGTTTCATAAACCAAATTACCTTCATGTACATAAACAAATCTTTGATAGTCCTCAGGTTCCATTTTTCTATTTTCTTCATTCCTTTTTGCAAATTCATCAATCCTCACATTTTCACTTTCAACAATTTTATTAGTAGCCTTGATCAAACATTTATAGGCTTTTCTCTTTGATGAATATTCTAGGACTATACCTTCATCTCCTTTAGAATCAAACTTTCTATTCCTAGAATATTTTAGTATGTAACACCTACTTCCAAAAAACTTATAGTAACTTACATTCGGTGTATGCCCATACCGGAGTTCATAAAGTATCTTGTTTGTGCCTTTATTCAATTGTACTCAGTTGAGTGTGTAGACAAAAATACTTATGGATTCTCTCCAAAATGTTTGTGCAACCTCTTTGTTAATCAAAAATATTCTAGCACAATCAGCTATAGATTTGTTCCTTCTTTCAGCTATGCCATTTTTTTATGGAGTCCTTGGTGCAGATATTTGTCTCTTGATTCCATTTTCAATGTAGAAGATAGTAAATTCATTAGAGATAAATTCACCTCCTCTATCTAATATTAAACATTTTAACTTCTTACTTGTTTCCTTTTCAACTCTTTCCTTATACAACTTGAACATCTGGAATGCATCAAACTTCTCTTTTAGAAACATTACTAACATCATTATTGAATATTCATCAACAAACAAAAGGAAATATCGATCTCCATAATAGCTTTGAATCTTCATAGGACCACAAAGGTCAGTACGAACTAATTATAAAATACCATTAGATGAGTAAGACTTTCTTGAGAAACTTGATTTGGTCATCTTACCAATCTAACATTCCTTACACATCACTTTATTAGGTTTGCTTAATTTCAATAGACCTCTAACTTTATTCTTTTTTCTCACCTTAATCATGCTATCAAAATTTACATGATAGAGTCTTTTATGCTATAACCAAACATATTCAACTTTAAAAAACAAGAAACTCTTTGCAACAATATCAAGATAAAATAGATTACATTTTGATTGTTCACAGATTCCAATCAAATATCCATCAACACCATAGTCCTCACTTTTCTATTTTGAAAGTCCAGTCAGTGGCTAGTATTGTTCAATTGTGAAACACTCAAAAAATTATAATTTAGTCCTTTAACCCAATAAGCATCATCACATATGATCTTCTCATTAAATATAAAGGATCCTTTACCTTTTATAAGACATGGAGCTTCATTTCCAAATCTGACAAATCCTCCATCATACTATTCTAGACTCTCAAACTTATCAATATCCTTTGTCATATGATGTGAACATCCACTACCTACAATTATCTATGGGTTAGTTTTACTTACATGAGAAATAAGTTCTTTTTCATCTTCATACCTCTCTCATCTGAATCTTCCTTCATAGCAACATAGACAACTTCATAACTCTCTTCTGTGTCATCAGATTCATCATCGGTTACTCCTTCCTCATGTAGGTAGCATGATTTCTATCCTTTGTCCTTGTAGTCTCTAAATCTTTGATATCAGTTCTCCTTCTTGTCACTTTTATCATTCATGTCATTGTCAGGACATCTAGATGCAATGTGGCCAATCTTGTTGCAATTAAAATATTTGAAGGGTAGTTTACCTTTATACTTTCCTTTACCTCTCGGTTGTCTCTTAGCCAACAATGCTTCCAACTCTTCTTGTTCTTTCTCTTTGGTTAGGATACTGTCATAGTCATTTCCACATGAGCTACTCTAATTATCTCTTTCTCTTCTTAAATTTACAATACTTAAAGATGACTTGAAGGTTGTTACAATGAGTGGTAGACTATTATCATAAT
Source organism: Chamaecyparis obtusa (assembly GCA_027943335.1). Lineage (NCBI taxonomy): Eukaryota > Viridiplantae > Streptophyta > Pinopsida > Cupressales > Cupressaceae > Chamaecyparis > Chamaecyparis obtusa. Next base: position 1,152,283 of record BSBK01003472.1, on the reverse strand, counting down.
TTCTAAGCTCAAATGCAGTCATCTTACCTATTAAAGCTTTAAGAGTAACAACATTATTTGGTATAGATCTGAGTTCCTGAATAGAAGATACTTGAATATTATACTTGGATGAAAGAGTTCTTAGAATTTTACTTACCACTTCTTCACTAGTAAATGGTCCACCAACACCTCTGATGGTACTAACAAATTCCTTGATTCTGAAACTATATTGAGAAATGTTCTCTTCATCTTTCTTTCTTATTTCATCAAACTTTCCTCTGAGACTATCAACCTTAGCTTTTTGTACATGTTGATCATCTCCATAAATAAGTGTAAGCCTATCCCACATCTCTTTTGAAGTATTATGGTCCTTAACATCATTGAATTCAACATCAGTCAAGGAAGAGGAAATTTCAATCATAACCAAGTTGTGGTCCTGCTTTTCTCTCATCTGATCAACTATCATGGGTCCAGGAGGTGGTGGAGTGTAGTAATTATCCAAAATATTTAGTGCAGATTCTCCAATTCCAGATAGGTACAATCTCATCCATCTTTTCCATGTTGAGAAACTTTCCTTGTTCAACTTAGGTACTTATCTCCTATACATATTTGGATATTTTACTCATGTCATTCAAACTTATCACTTTAGAGTACTTAGCTCTGATACCAATTGTTGGATTATAGAGAGGGGGGGTGAATCAGTAATCCTTGATTCTCAATACCTCAAAAAATTTATTTGATTAACTGAGTGTTAGCTCAGTCAGACACAATTCACTATTTACCGATAATGGAAAATAAACTTTAACAATTAGTAATAACATACACATAAACCATTCAACACATATAACACCAGTATTTAACATGGAAACTTAGCTTTGGGAAAAACCACTATGGGAATTGTCACCCACTAAAGAAAATACTCTTTTGAAGTATGCTTGGTTAAGAGCCAATCTGGTTAAAGATTACAATACACGCTGCTAGGTGTGACCCTATCAAGGGATTTACCTTAGATATGTTAGGATCTTCACCCTGTTAGGAGTGGTCTAGTTAACAGTCTTTGAACACTCTTTAGAATGTTACCTTTTGCAAAGATTTTACAATAAGACAGTTAAGTCCACTTGGTTAAGAGATTTCCCTGTTACAAATGCCAATAAGAAATAATAAATAATTTGACCTATAAATTTGCAACTATCCTTTGCATAATCAAATCCTTTATGCGCTCTTCTTCTTCACTTCAATCCTTCACTTTCCATTGGCTTCAACACTTCATCAAATTTTGCATTCTGACTCAGAATTCAACCTTTTACTTCTTTACTAAATGAGTTGGAGACTTATCAACCCTTCAGTTTCCCAACCATTTGTTCATAAAAATTCATCCTTTATATAGACTTTGTTTTTCTACTTAATCTCCTTTATCCATTTTCCTTTGATTAATCTCATCTGTTACATTTATTTCACAAACTTATTCAATGTATATAGATCTCGGTAACACATTTTACATTCACCTCAGAAAATGAACTTTCTTAAAACTTGTTCCTTCTATTTTAGCCGCTTAGATCTGTACCATAGATCATCATCATGAATTTTCCTAATCATAGACCTCTCTAACTAAATCTTCCTTATCATCATAATCTTTCATCTCATCATAGCTCATCATTAAATGTCATTCTGATCCATGTAATTAATTTATGTTCCTTCCTTGGTGTTCTTTAATTGAATTTTGGTTAACTTCGATCGGTGACTAAAATCTTCTACTCAGTGTCTTGTGTTACTTTGCCTTACCAAAACTTACTTTTCTCTTATCGAATGATTTTTTCTCTTTACCAAATGACTTTTTTTTCCCGATATCCAAAACTATTTTTCTTACCGACTTGATTAATCTTCTTTACCGATTTTATATAATCATATGTTAGGTAGAAAACAATTATATCAACATAATCTTAGCATTGTCTGATTTGTATCAATTGCCCATTTGAGTTCTTCATCTTCACAACATCTCACTGCTTCTTCTGCTTAACTCATTCAATTTATATCATACTCCGAATGATATGGAAACACAATATAAACAAGATATCAATTGTTTGACATCAATAACAAGATAATAACTGATCTAACCTTCCTATTATCTTGTATTCTTCTAATCTTGGTCGGTCTTCATCATCATCACCATCAGTTATAGTAAAAATAGTATCCAGTTAAATATGTCTAATAATATGATTGAAATAAAATGACAACTTAAAAAAATAAAAATAATCGACAACAATCGAGATTGGACATTGAAAAGAAGCTAAGAGGCTTGAAATATAAAGAAATAAAATGCAAACCAAAAAAGATCATTTTAATGCTAATTTTTCATTTGATATTAGATATTGATATGTGTGTTCACTATCTTGCCAAGGGTTCTCAATAGTACTCAACGATTATATAAAATAGATTTGAGAATTAGTGCAAAGATGGTGATCATAAAGATGTAAAGATGGATTAATAATGAGGGTAAAAGATGATTTGATAATGAGAAAGAAATATTATGTATGTTAAAGATTTAGTATAAAATATGGCATTATAAATTTTCTATGAATAATTATGGATAAATGGTGAAGGAAAATGAAGGGACTAAATAGAAATGGAGGAAATGTGAAGACTCGGTGAAATGCACCACTTGCAGCCCTCTTTGAAGGAAAGTAAGATGACAACCATTGGGAAAGAGAGACAAGGAGAATGGAATGTAATGACATGTAGAAAGGAGGTTAAAATATCCAAGTGCCAATTTGGGAGAGATGTTACCCAAATTTGGATATTATTTTCTCTATTTAATTAAAATAGGTGCACATATTTATGGAGGTTAGAATAGAATTGGTCAAAAAATAGGTTGGATGGATAAGATTGGTTAGATGGGAGGTTGAGAGGATCAGGTAAGGTGGAAGAAGGGTTAGTTAGATTGGGGTTGAGTTGGGATGATAGTTAGAGGGTGGTTAAGGTTAGGATCCATGTGCTCAAGTAGAATTAAATCAATTGATTTAATTCAAGATAGAGGAAAGGATAATAGTGAATTAAACTAAAAGAAATAGATGCATTTTTTTAATTCAATAGTGGAAAGGGTAATTAGTTAATTGGATGAGTGTTGGGGCCCATTAAATGTACTATAGAGACCATAGGTAAACTAGAAATTGCACCTTGGTTTGCAATGGGCGCACTGAAGATATGAGAAAGAGCATTATAAAATGTGAATTATTTTCTAATTTTTTTAGAGTTTCACTTGTCATTAACTATTCAATATATTCATAACATTTTATTTTGATGGAATTTTATTTAAAATATTTATGAATAGTTAGTTTCCAAACAGTATGTCACTCCATATATCCTTTGATGGTCTCACTTCTCTCTCCAATATTATCATTGTTACATTCAACAATCAAGTCAACTCTTTCAAATAATAAACGCCTTCCACATAATAAACTTATTTAGTATTTATATTGTTAAAAATATAATATATTTTATTATATAATAATAAAAAATAATAGGGAAAAAATGCAATGGTTAGGAAGAGAAGGTCTACAAAGGTTAGGTAGGACAATTTTTTTTAGGCACTAGGGGTTGGATTATTTGAATCGAGCTAGATGGGGATAACCTTATAACTGCAGGAATCAACAAAGTTCTTTTCATTGCCATGATTTGATCAAACTATTACATGGAAGGTTCCAATAAATTAGGGACAAGGAAGGTTTAGTGTTCCTAGTGCTGAACAAAGTAGAGATTTCTCGAGGCATAGAAAGGATCATCAAAATGCTTCATTTCCAGCAAATAAAGCTTTCATTTTTAGGAAGATCGAACAATTTTTTTGTCATCCCAAAACCCTAATAAATGGTGTGGTTGAAACTCAAGAGGTGAGTGAGAATGTTTATAGTGCTAGGGTTTCCTCTATTTTCATTAATAATCACCTTTTGAGCGATTCTCTTTCATTTTTAGAGGAGAGATATTTTTATGAAATGGGCAGGGCCTTCGCCATTTCTTAGTAAGGTAAGAGGATGGTGTGATGCCCATTGGGATAAGGAGTTCTCTTTGAAAACTATGGCGAATGTTTTTTCCTAGTAACCTACTCATCTTAGCATGAAAAGGAATGGGTCCTTAATAGTGGGTCTCATATGATTGATGGGAAAGGGTTATATCTTTCAATATGGGTTCCAAACTTTAACTCGTTTAAGGAAAAGATTAAAGAGTTTCCAATTTAGGTGAAGCTATATAATCTTCCTTAGGAATATTAGGATTTAAAAACCTTGAAAAAGATTTGCAATAAGATTGGCTCATTTTTAAAAGTAGAGGAGATTATGGATCAAACGGATTATTTGATTTTCCCAGGATCATGTTGTTATGGAAAGAGTGTGACCCTTGACCTGACTATATCAAGCTTGGGTCTGAGAAAGGTGCATGGAAGCAACCTTTGGTAGTGGACAAGGGAGAGGTGGATGATAAAAATGTGCATCAAAGTGAGATGATCATATTGAAAAAAGGGAAAAGTCTAGAGTAAAATAAATTAGTTGAAGAAATTGTTAAGAAGATGAGTGAAATGGAAATGATTTCTACAAAGCTAAACTATGGGAAGATATGTTGGATGCAAAAATATCTTATGGATATATTGATCTGATGTAGGTTTGGAATGAGGAATAGATAAAGGAAATAGACTAGCTCTTATGTGTGGGATGGGAACGAGCATGGAAATAATGTGGTGATTGTGTTTGGACTCAAATAGTGGAGGAGACCCCTTTTGTAAATCAAGAGGGGGAAATGGTGCAAGACAATGTTGATGAAGCTATTGGAAGTGATGTGAAAGAAGGAATGTTATTGAATTAGGTTATTAATTGTGATCTTGGTAAACTTGAGGACAATGAAGAGAATCATTTGGATTCTAATGTTCATGAGGAACATGAAGGTTCATCTTCTAAGGAGATGCCTCCTAGATCTTCTTAAGAGAGAGATTGTAGAAGAGTTTCTAAGGATAATGTGATTTGGAATGATCACATTTTCAAGCCATTAGATGATTCAGAGTTAGATTTTAGATTGTCATACGAAATAATCCCTTCTTTAGCTTGGAAAAATACAAGGGAGGACAAGGATTCCCTATTTAAGGATATTCAAATATCACTTATCAAAAATCTAGATAACTCCAAGGATTCTTTGAAGGATAGAAAGGGTAACATTAATGCCTCTAATTTTGAAGATGACTCTCAAGAAGATGATGATTTGGGTTTAGCTGAGACACCTAATATTTTGGAGATGAGGACTGTGGAGCATACCCCCTCAACTCAAGTGAAACCAAAGATAGGAGAACATAGGAGAAAAGGTTTTAGGACTTTAAGGATGAAGCTAGAAAAAGTAGGGAGTGCAGCTGACCAAAGTAAGCTGTTGAGATCAAGAAAAGGCTATGCCTTTTCCTGGCAATAATAAAGATCTTATTGTGGAATGTTAGGGACAACAATGACCCTAAAAAAATCTTCCTAATCAAGAGATGTGTTGTTCAGGATAGGTGAGATGTGTTTTTACAAGAAACTAAGTTAAAAGGTAATGATGTGGATTTTTTTAGAAGAGACTTTAGTAGATGGAAAGGTTTTTTTCTGATGTTGTTGGGGCTTCAAGAGGTTTGGGATTTCTATGGAATGAATATTTGGTTGAGGTTAGAATTATTTCCCAGAGTAACAATTGCCAGTGGGTTGAGATGTTCTCTAAATAATTGTTGGATAAGTTTTATGCTTTGAATGTTTATGGACCTAATAGCCTAACTTTAAAATGAGAGATTTGGATGGAATTATCCAAGGTTTTAAGTAGTAATAAGGAGGATTTTTTTCTATTGGGAAGTTATTTTAATGCAATTCTTAGTCCATCTGAGAAGAAAGGTGGTTTAGGCTGAGCAGGTCAAAGTTAGAAGGACTTTGCAAATTTTATTTTGGAAAATGGTTTGATTGATGTGGATCTTTTGAATGGTGAATTCAATTGGACCAACAGAAGAAGTGGGTTCCTTAACATTGTTGATACATTATATAAGTTTAATTTGGATGGAATATGGGGTTTGAAGGATTGAACATGTTCAACAGAAATTCTACCTATAACAGGGTCTAATCATTATCCCATCTATGTTAGAATCCAAGAAGATTCTACTTCAGATCGTGCTCCTTTCAAATTTGAAGAAATGTGGCTAAGAGATGATAGGTTTATGGATTTGGCATCTCATTGGTGGTCTGATTCCCCACATAGACATGATAATTTGGCTTTCATCTTTTTAAAAAAAATTGTAATTCTTCAAGGAACATCTGAAAGTTTGGAATCAAGAGGTCTTTAGGAATATTTTTGTTTAGAAATTTAAGTTGGAAAATAGTTTGGTTGAATTATATTCTAAGGTGATTGCTAATGGTATGAAGGAAGAGGATTATCTGGCTGAGAAGTCTAAACAATATGGTGAAGTGATAGCTTGAGAATAAGTTTTTTGGTGCCAAATAATGAGTGAAACATGGCTAAAAGAAGGTGATAGAAACACTAAGTTATTTCACAATTCAGTGAAGGTAAGAATATCTCAAAATAAAAAAAATTCCATTAAGGATTCAAATGGCTTAGTCCTTTACAATGTAGAAGATATCAGTAGGGAAGCAATGAGCTACTTTTACAATATTTTTAATGAGGATCCAACCACTATAAATTCTAATTTTAGTGCTCTTGAGGTGATTCCAAGTTGCATTTCAGAGATACAAAATGAGGATTTAATGAAACCAGTATCTTTAGAAGAGGTTAGGAAACCCCTTTTTTATTTAGGAGTGGATAAGGTCCCAGGGTCAGATGGTTTCACACCCATAATTTTCTAAACAACTTGGATATTGTTGGGAAGGATATTTGGGAGGTTGTGGCTTAGGAATATAGAGTTGGGGGTTTTATTCTGAAAGATTTGAATAATAATTTTATTACCCTAATTCCTAAAACATAAGAAAGAGAATCCTTTGATTATTTTAGACCTATCTCTTTATGTAATACTATATATAAATTGATTGCAAAAGTGATAGATAAAAGGCTAAAATGTATTCTTAACTTAATTATTTCATGTGAGAAAAGTGATTTGCACCTAATAGATTAATTTATGAAGGGGTCATAGTGGATCATGAAGCCATTCATTTAGGAAGGATAGATAGGTTGGAGAAAATGATGATTAAACTAGATATAAAGAAGGCATATGATAATGTTAATAGGGAATCTTTATCAAATGAATTGATGCATAATAAAAAGGTGTTAAAGTGGTTGAATGTGTTGATTCGCTCTCTCATTTACAATTTCTGGATGATACCTATTTGATGGGAGATGCTTCCTTATGGGAAGCAAGAGTTATGCAGTCAACCATTGATAAGTGTAGGGCTTCTTTTGGACAAAGGATAAAATGGAAAAAGTCTAAAATTTATTTCTTCAATACTCTTATATAGAAACAAAGGTACATTTGTTATGTTCTTGCGGTGAATGTGGGAAAGTTACCAGGTAAATATCTAGGAATCACATTATTTGCAGGTGAATACAGATCTAGCCTCTGGAAAGAATTAGATGGAAGTTGTGTAAAGAAGGTGGAAGGGTGGAAAAGTAGATGGTTATCATTGGCTGGTAGGATTATTTTACTTCAATCTATTATTTCTACTATTCCCATATATTCTATGAGTTGTCTTAAAATTCATAAGAAGATTCAAGGTTTATTGAGCAAAGAATGCCCAAGTTCTTCTGGAATGGGGAAAATGATGAGGATAAAACCCCCCTGTTGACTTGGAATAAAATTTGTAAAGAAAAGGTGTGTGGGGGTGCATGGATTATAAATTGGCATATTATGAACTTGGTATTAGAATCAAACTTGGTTTGGAGTGTTTTCTCAAGTCCATATCTATTATGGGTGAAAGTTTTGAAAGAAAGGTACTTGGATCCATAGGCTAGACAAAGAATTTTAACTATTGGTAACCCTCCTAGAGGATCTGTAGTATGAAATTTCATGGTGGAATGTAGAAAGGTGATAACAGATCATTTATCTTGGAAGATAGGAAATGAGAGACATGATTCCTTTCCAAGTCATTTCCATACATTACCTTGATTTATGAAGCATTAGCTATGATTAATGATTTATTGATTAGCATTTGTATGTCTAGCTAGTTAATGCTAAATTATGATAATTTATTATGATAAATGGTTATAATTAAATAATAAATGTTTTGAGATGATTAACATGTTGTTTGTGAGATATTTGAGTCATTCATGCAGCTGGAAAGGAGAAGCAAGTTGACACTTGTCAATATTCAACAGTTGTAGGAAATGCAGAAAAGGTCAAAAAGTAGTTTCAATGAAACAAAAATATCCATAACATCATAATATGAGAATAGTAAACAAAATCTGAGTTGCAACATGAAATAGCTCAAGTAATCACTGAATGAATGTATCCACATCATAAATAGATTTGAGATTTGATGACTATATCATTGCACCTTCTTGGTTATGATGTTACTACCATGTTCACTATTTGGTGAGTTCATTTCTATTATCATGAGATGTTTACCATATATTCTGTCATGATTTGTATTGAGGTATCCCTACGGGAGACTGTATATATAATTGTAAATGTAATATGATTTATTGATGTGATCTATGTATTATGTATAGAGGATATGTAATCTTATACATATGATATTGATGTGATTTTTGTATCATTTAGGCGATGTTATTACTTTACATAAATATGATGAATATTCTTCTATAGCACCAATACAATGCATGTTTGGTTTACTTCATGAAATTTATACTTTTTGTTATGGCAATTAAAATAAATAGGAACATTTTGATTTGGGTTTTAAAAAGGACATAACCTTAAATCATACTATTATGTCTTGGATAAATTTAATAATTTGTAATTCATGTTGTCTTAAGTAACAACGCCTTGGAGACCCTTGAGAATATTAATTGGATTAAAGAGCTTAATAAACATGTTGTTGATGTTAATCAAATATATGGTCTAACTTTCTTCCGCATTCATGTTGCTGATGTGTCCTTGATGTTTAAAAAAAAAATTATTGCATCAACATTATGACTAGTTAGGTTAATTACTCATGGGTTCTCGGATGATACATTACTCTCTTAAATCCTATTCAAGCCTAATTTGTTAATTTTACTTAAGGAATTTTTTAGATACACTCAAGGTAGTTAATTATTTATGTCTTTGATCATATAATTTTTTAACTTATGATAATCTTGTGGTATCTTATTATACACTATAAGATGATCTTGAGTCTCCTTCATTCAATTGTTTCTTCCTTGATTGAGGGTTTTCCCACTTTTTATGAGACATTTGTGGAGGCACTTGACTCTACTTTTGAACATTCATTCTTAATACTTCTTCCTTCTTGTTGCATTATAGATATGGAGTTGTTTCTACATTGATCATTTGATTTCTCTTTTCTCAAGGGTAGATAAGTTCTTTGTCATCATTATATTCTCTTTTCACTTTGAACATACTTCAATGGTTTTGATGATGCTTCTTTATAGGGAGGAATTTTGTCTCTATCTTTCCCTTCATTGGAGGGTGATTCTATTATTTTCTCATGAAGGATGTACTTCTTGGTGGATATTAATGTGAGACTTCCATGCATCACTTTGTTTTATGTATATCTCTTTGGGAGAGGAGTTTTGTCCTATGAGGTTTTCTTCTTTTCTCCATTGGTGAGAGATTATTTGCATGATTAGTTGTGTGTGGGTACCTAGTATGGGCATGTTGTTGGGACATATATATTGCATCTTCACATTAGTCTTGCATCATTTGTATAATAGTTTCACTTCCTAAGTTGCACTTAAGGGGGTTGGTGGGGGGGGGGGGGGGGGTAAGTGAATTAGAATTTAATCTATTTACTTTATTTAAGTTTTCTTAGGATAGTGTAGTTGTCACACAAAACAATTATTTAATATTAGTGATGCTAGGTGTCATCATTTATTACATTGCATCATGCATTTAATATTTGTAGTAGGGTAGTTGTAACTACATCTTCACATCAATTTGTATCAATTCATTGCAATTTATTATGACATAGATGATCATAAGTCTACTTTTAGGTTTTTCCTTTTCCCTTGATTTAAGTATGGTTGTATGCTCATATGATCAAAAAAATATTGCATTAATATAAAAAATACATATTGAGTATCAATTTATGATTTTGACTAGCTAGGAGATTATTTGGCTTTTCTAGTTCATGGGAAATTATGTATTTCCTATTGATCATCCCACTAATCCTTAGTGTGACAATCAAAGTATTACATTCCCCCAACTAAATGGAAAAATAAATGAGCTAATTATGTCAAAATTTATTTGTATTTCATTGATATGCTCATCCAAGATGATGTTTAAAGCTTGAAGTAGTTTCCTACTAGGAATTAGGTTATTCACATTGTTACTATGCCTTTTTCATTGCCTCATTAACTTCAATTATCATCAATAATTAGGGTGAATATTTTTCCCTTGGGGGTATTCTCGAGTCACCACTCCTTCAATTCATAGATAATTTTTATGTATGATTTTATATCATTTTTTTCATATGTGAAAGATTATTTATACACGAGTACCTTATTAGGTTTTATTGTTGGAGATCATATTTACATGTTTTAATTTGTTTGTACCTTTGTAAGTTTCTCTTAAGGGGGTGTTGATGTGATTGAGGTTGTAACTTCCCAAATGACTTCACTCTCAGATCTTATTCATCCCCAATTTCTCAATTTACTTAAGTAATTTTTTAGTTTAAGGTTGTTAATTATGTGCCTTGATTCATATAATTTTTAAAATTACAATATTCTTGTTGTGTCTTATTTATTATCTTGTATATATAAGAAAAAAATCATTTGCACAAAATACATCTTAGATCATGCATCCTCTTGTATACTTATGTTATTATTCGACAACATATTGTTGTTTAAATTGCTTTTTTCTTGTGTGTGGATGGTTATTTGGTATTGTAGAATAATGTTGCTCCTTTGTTTCCTCATGGTGAATTAACATGTTGCACCTTAAAATATTAGTAAAAAATTCTTTTTATCTAGCATTGTTGTCACAATTACCCTCATCGACATGAATGAAAATTTTAGAAGCATAAATAAGATGCATGATATTTTTTACAAAGCATCTCCAAGATATGCAGTCTCATGTAATTGGCAAGTGTAAAGTCTAACACTACAACCCTTTGACAACATCATCTTAGTTTATGCCAAAATGGGGCCTCCATAAGTGGGTATTAGTTACACCCATCAAAACAAAATCAAAAGTGTAATTTTATTATATATTATGGTTGCATGTTTTCTAATAGAAATATATACAATATGTGAAAGTATAAACAAGGCATGTGAACTATTCGATGATCTATGTCAAAGAAATATGATGCCTGTTAGAGTATTTTTATGGTAATTTGGGTTAAAAGTAAATTTTTAGCTCTAATTTTATATTTAGTAACAAGAGATAATTTTTTGAGATCTCCTATCATGTTCCCTTAATACTTGTAGTTTTCTAAATACTAAAGGTGTTAGTTATTTCTTAAATTGTAAATTAAAAATAACAATTTTGGTGAAATAAATTGTAATGTGTATTTAAGGAAGACACCACAAGATTAAATATGAATCATCAATGTTAGAATGTCTTTAGGTTAATAATTTATAATGAAGAATTTTTTCTAAAATTTTTGGTAGATTAGTCTAGGGTTTCTACTTATTCATGAAGGAGTATGAATTCATTGTTTGGCTAAATTTAGTAAAATTCGCACTTAGACTTACATGAGTTTTTTTTATTTTCACAACTTTAACTGTCATCATTTAATTCTATTTGGATGCAATGAATTATAGATTAGTACATTGTTTATTTTGGCTAAAACTTACACCTTGTCTTGTTTGTAGATTAATACAAGTTTCAATGAAAACACTAAGTGAAATAATTATGATTTGGGGATGAAATATCCACTTAGTTGTTACTAATATTTCCTAACATGCACCCACATTGCTCACGAGTAGATTGTTTTGTCTTAAAGACCCTTCTCCTTAGCATAAGTTTACCCATGTTTCTTCATATAACATGGAATCACTTTTTATTGATGATATTTTATATTTTAGCTATCTTTATTGTACTCCAAATTATGGTTGTTGGAATTAAAATTTTTATTCTTTCTTATTTTAGATTGGAATTTAGACTTAGAACATAGAAATACTTTTGCGAAAGTGGGGTTGGTCTTCCGAAAATAGTTGCCAATTTTATCCTTTTGAAAAGAATAAAAATGATTCTTGAATAAGTTAATTCAATTGATTTTCAGTTTTTTAAACATCAACTAGACATATGTTACCAAAAATATACGTTGAAAATGTAGTATAAATTCGATATTTGTGAAGTGCATCTATCATTAAATGAAAAAATTCTAACTAGTTTGAAATTATTTGTACAAGTGCTAATTTTAAATATGAACATATAATCAAATGATACAATAAAACCATATCTCCTATTTTTTATTTAGTAAATATAATTTTTTACTATTTATATTTTAAATGATTATTTTATAATTGTTTAATATGTTCAAATAAAATTGAATATCTAGTTTAAATAATACCACTTATTATTAAATTATATAATAAAATACTAAAATACAAATAATTAAAGATTAATAATATTAAATATTAAAAATATTTAATATATTTTAAAAAGTTAAATATATTACTTTTAAAAAAAACTATAAAAATATATTTTCATTTTTACTAAAAACAAATAAACACATTTTTCTATATCCATTATACCCTTAAAGGAGAGCAAATGGTACGTTGGAAGAGGAGCTTTTATTGCTTTTTTTGAGTGAGATTTTTGTTGTTTTATTTCATTCCTGCCTTTTTCTTCCGTTGGTTTTAGTTTTTTTAGTCGATTTCTGCGTTTTTCTTTTCTTTTCAGTTGATTTTTTTTGTTTTTTCATAAGAGTACTGTTGATTTGATCAACATATATACTGGAAGGATTTGATCATTTTCATTAGTATTTTTGGTTTTTCTTTTCTTGTGATTACAGGTTTTCTATTTTTTTTGGTTTCTCTTTGGCATGGCTATGTCTTTGCTTCATTTTCCTTCTGCTTATGATTATTTCTTGTGTTGTTTATAATGTTCTTGGTTTCCTTCATTTTCTTTCTGTTTATGATTATTTCTTGTGTTGTTTATAATGTTCTGGGTTTTATGTTTATATTTGTGTTTCATTTTGGTGTATATTATGGATTTTCTGTTTGCATCTGTGTTTCATTTTGTTATATTTTGATTGAGGTTAAGGATTTTCTTGTGTTGTTTATAATGTTCTGGGTTTTATGTTTGTATTTGTGTTTCATTTTGGTGTATATTATGAATTTTCTGTTTGCATCTGTGTTTCATTTTGTTATATTTTGATTGAGGTTAAGGATGGTGTTTCGAAAAAACTGGATAGATTCTTTTTTAAGGGTGACTTGACTTCTTTCTCTTTTGGGTTGAAAGCTTCTATATATCCTTCATCAAGCTCAGATCATTTTCCAATTTGTCTTGATTTGTTGGAAGAGGACAAACCATATAAATGCTCCTTCAAATTTGAGAATATGTGGTTAAAGGAGGAAAACTTCACAAAAATAATCAAAGATTGGTGGACTGAAGTTAAGGTGAAAGGTTCAAGATTGTTTTGTTTTGTTGCTAAACTCAAATTCATCAAGCAGAACCTGCTGATCTCGAACAGGACTCAATTCAAGAACATTTTTTCATCGGAAATGGAAATTGAATCAAAATTGGTTGATCTAAACAACACGATTATGAATCAAGGAATGAATCAAGAACTATACTTCAAAGAGAAGGATTTGCTTAAGGATTTGGAGGATGTGCTTAGTAAAGAAGAAATATTTTGGAAGCAAAAGTCAAGGGAGTCATGGCTAGCGGCTGGAGACAAAAACACCAAATTCTTTCACTCTAGCACTAAGTGCCGAAGGAATACCAATAGAATTTTACAAATTTCAACCCAAGATGGATCTATTCTTAATGGGCAAAAAGAGATTCAACAGGAAATAGTAGCCTTCTACTCCAATTTGCTCAATTCTTCAAATAGCTCTCCACTTACATGTCAACAAGAACTTCTCTACAACATTCCCAAAGTTCTCTCAAAGATGGATAACTGAAATCTAATGAGGCCATTTTCAACAGAGGAGATTTTACAAACATTATCAGCAATGGCTCCAGATAAAGCTCCTGGTCTAGATGGATTCCCTCCCTCTTTCTTTCTTCATTGCTGGGAGATTGTTGGTCAAGAACTTATTGAAGCATTGGAGACAGCAAGATTCTTAGGTAGATTTCTGACCGAAATCAATAATACTTTTATTGCTCTTATTCCTAAATCAGAAAATGCAAACTCTATTGATCAATTCAGACCTATTGCATTGTGTAATACAATTTACAAGATTTTATCCAAAGCCCTTGCAAATAGACTAAAAGTAGTCTTAGATAGAATCATTGGGGAAGAACAAACAGGGTTTGTCCCAAGCAAATCCATTTTTGATGGCATAATAATTGCTCAAGAAGCAATACACTCCATTCAACATTCCAAAAAACCCAGCATGTTAATTAAGTTAGACATCAAGAAGGCTTATGATAAAGTGAACTGGAGATTCCTATCAAAATGTATGGAAAGTTTTGGATTTTCTAAAGCCTGGATTAATTTGATTTTTTATTGCATATCAACTCCAAAATACTCTGTTTTGATTAATGGTTCCCCTTAAGGTTTTTTTGGAAGCTCTAATGGCATAAGACAAGGGGATCCTATATCCCCCTTCTTATACATTATCATGGTAGAGGCATTAGGTCGCAACATTTCTAGGCTTCAATCTCAGGGCAGCATCAAAGGCATATCAGTCACATCTTCAGTTCCTCCTATTACACACCAGCAATTTGCAGATGATACTCTTCTATTTGGGTATGGTTCGGTCAGAGAAGCTACTCTACTTAGAAGTACTCTAAACAAGTATGCTTTAGCCTCAGGACAAATAGTCAACAAAGAGAAATCAGTCATCTTTTTCTTTTATACGAAAAAAAGAATCCAAATGAGAATAGAATCCCTATTAGCCTTTAAAGCAACAGCACTCCCTTGCAATTATTTGGGGATTCCCATTGATAAGAAACTTAGAACATCAGGGATTTGGAAACCAATCAACGAATGGATGGATCGGAGAATGGCTAGTTGGAAATCCAAATGGCTATCATGTGCGGGAAGGATAGTGATGATTAAAGCTACCCTCTCAGCAATTCCCATATATCTCGTCTTGTTTGGCTTTGTCCTCGACTGATTACATGGATATAGTGAAAAAGTTAAGGAATTTCTTTTGGCATGGATGTGATCAGAATAAAAAATTCAAAATTATCTCTTGGGAAAATATTTGTAAACCAATTAGTGCGGGTGGAACAGGGATCAAGAACCAGTTGTGGCAAAATATAGCATTGGGAGCCAAATTATATTGGAAATTGATCAAAAACAAGGATTACAAATGGGTTAGAATTATCAAAGGCAAATACTTGGGTTCAGAGAGATGCCATGAAATATTCAGAATTAAGAACCTTCCAAGAGGTTCCAGGATATAGAACTTTATATTGAAAGCTAGATATGTGGTGGATTCCAATCTTTCTTGGAACATTAGAAGTGGTAACTCTGCTAGATTTTGGGAAGATTCCTGGGGAGGAAGAGGGACTCTCCAGTCGATACCAGGCCTTAATCAGATTATGCAACTTTGTCAATCATCATGAGGTAGTTTGCTTAGAGATTACATCATCCCTTCTCAGTTATCAGGAGAGGACAGATCATGGCAGTGGAAGGATTTTTCAAGTTTACAAGCTGATATTCATGAAATAAATTTGCTAAAATCTGTAGTGTGTAATAGATCTTTTCTTTTGAAAAATGGTAATGATGAATTAATCTAGACAGGCTCAAAAGATGGAGTATATAAGGTAAAGGAAGGATACAATGTCTTAACTCGGCACATTCAAAAGTCATCTACAATTCCTCTACATCTTTGTTGGAATAAAATGTACCTTCCCAAAGCTGGTGTATTCCTATGGGCGGCATCTCAAGGCCGAATTTTGACTGCAGAGAGATTTTCTCGAATGGGATTCTTGGGTCCATCAAGATGTTACATGTGTCTGAAACATGAAGAATCTCACAATCACCTATTATTTTCCTGCCCCTTTGCCACCAAAATGTTGGGAGTGGCTATACTCAAAATTGAATTGGCAATCTGCTCCTCATCAAAACCTTCAATTGCATCTTCTTGCTTGGCCAACTCTCTTTAAAGACAACTTGTGTGGTAATCTATGGATTATCTATCCTTCAATTGTACTTTGGAAAATTTGGAAAAAAAGAAACAGGATAAATCAATGGATATCGGGAAAATTTTGAATAGAATTGAAGCAGCAATAATGGAGATCATGAATTCTCGAAATCAAACACATTCACCAATTCATAAATTTTACACGAGTTGGGATGATAAGATGTTGAAAAGCTAGCATGGGTTGAAAGCTCCTAGCTCTTTAGGAAGAGGTTGCAAGAATAGTGGACTTCTAAGACAATCATGTGTTTGGAAATCTCCATCCCCGGGATGGGTGAAATTAAATTTTGATGGTGCATCAAGAGGTAATCCTGGGCCTTCGGGTGCTGGGTGCATCATTCATTCTTCACAAGGTCAAATTATTGCTCAATTAGCCATTCCTCTAGAACCAAATACTAACAATGCTGCAGAGATTAAAGCCCTTTATCACGGTCTAATCCTTGTCAGGGATTTAGGATTTAATAAAGTGGAAATTGAAGGGGATTCTATGATAATCATAAATGCAATCAGATCAGGAGCCATTACAAATTGGAAACTTCAATCTTTTTTAGAGGTGATTTTGAATATTATCTCCAAATTTGAATCAATAACGGCTAACCATATCTACCGTGAAGGTAACAGTAAAGCCAATGAGTTGGCTAATATGGCAGCAAGTGGAGTACACGTTAGATCCATTTCGAATGACTGGCATCTTCGTCAGAACCCGGCAAGGTGAAAGGATGGACACTTCTTTCAAAAAGGGTCATATCATCTGAATCAGCTTATCAAATCGAGCAATTTGCTTGCCCAACTCCATCAGTGCAGAGTGCATCACAAGGTGGTCTTGTTCGCAGTCAAATTTTCTTCTAACAAGGCATAGATACAGGATGGTCTTCCCTCTCCATTTGGTGATGACTTAGATGAGAACATTGACTGGATTTTCAAATTCAAGTATGATGCACGAATGGATGGATTAGGCAGCCCAGACTCTTCCGAGAATGAGGAAGAAAATTCTGATGATCCCCAGGATTTAGAGGAGGAGGATGAAGCAGAGGATACCGAGGAAGATGAAGAAAAATCAGAGCAAGCTGATGAGGGCCAAGAGGATATGGAGGAGGACAAGGATGATGATGATGAGGACAACGACGAAGATGAAGAGGTTTAGGATGCAAGGGAGGTGGATGACGAGCACGCTCACACTTCTGAAAATGATTCTTCATCCCCTTCTGATTAGGTTTGGGGTTTCCAATCCCAAGTTCCTCACAATTTTTGTGTTTTTTGAATTCATTTAATACTTGGTGGGATAAGTAGTTTGCAGTTTTTTCTGGTTGTTTGATACTGGTTTTCATGGAGAGAGCACTAATGCTCTATATTTATCCATACTTTATGATTGAACAATATTATGGTTTTAGATGTAGATAATTATTGTATATTTTATTTTCTGCTTAATACAAAAACTATGGCTTCGGCCTTTGCTGATCAAAAAAAAAGGATGGTGTTGCGAACAGTGAAGGGCAGGAGAACTCAACTATGATGCAGTTCAAATATCTAACCAAAACTATTTTGGGTAAGTATTCTGAATTTATGCCAATTTGTATGTTCATTGTAAAGGGTGTGTTGAGTTTTCATGTATTTTTTGTTGTGTGATTTTGTGGACACCACATTGTTGAAGTTTATCTCCATGAATTTTGTTAAAGAAAATCTGATTTAAAATGAAACTAATATTATATGGAACCCACAAATCTGAAGTAGTTTGTTGTATTTTGTTTGAGGTTGAGATAGTGTTGCGAACAGGGGAAGGGCCAGAAAACTCAGCTATGATGCAGGTCAAAAATCCAGTCAAAACTATTTTAGGCAAGTATTCTGAATCTATGACAGTTACTATGTTCATTGCAAAGGGTGTGTGTTGAGCTTTTTCTTTTTGGTTGTCTTTTTTGTGGACACTACATTGTTGTTGTTTATGAATGTTTATCTCTGTGAATTTTGTTAAAGAAATCTGATTTAAAATGAAACTAACATGATATGGACCCACAAATCTGAAGTAGTTTGGGTAGCATAGAAATTTTTGTGGTTTCATAGTCAGTAGTATAATCCGGTTAATTATTTTTGTGGCTTTTCTCAAAGAAAGCTACTAAGGAGATTTTAATTTTGTTTTTGCTTAGTTATCTTCTTTGATTATTGTTAAATTGTTATAAGCCAATAATCTATGTATAATCTAGTCATTTTTGTGTATTTTCTTTCACCGCATATTCAATGCCCTTCTGAGAGGAGGTCTCAAAGTTAAAGATCCAATTAACATATGTTACTATTATGTTTAGTTTATGGTAGACCATGGGACTCATTAAACCTGAGGACCTTATTGCATAGGAAGGGCCTCCTACAAATGTTGTTGATTCTAAATTCACATGGAGATTTATAATTATTTTTTTCACTTTGACACAGTTTTTGTCTAATGCAATTTCTTTGAAGTCATTTCCTTGTATTTTATGCTGATCTTATGAAAGATGCTATTTCTCTCAAGTCATTTGCTTGTATTTTATGACGATCTTATGAAGTCCTTTTTCCTGTATATAACCAATTTTCTTATTTCTGATTATTTTAAGATTCATCAGTTTCCATGGAGTGATTATTTTAAGGAAGCCCCTGTTTCAGTCTAATGATTACTTTCTGAGAAGTTTCAAGTCCAGGGCCCACTTACTATATGATAATGTTATCTCTAGTTTCTAATAATCCAAGGGACACCATAGATCCTGGATCCTTTTTTTAAAAAGCAAGGACCTTGTACAGATCTGTCTGATTCGAACTCTATATGGTAGTTTTGAGTATTGCCATATGCTATCTGGCACTCATATTGCTTATCACAAATTTTCTTCCGTTTAATGATTCCATTATAAAGTCCTCGTGTTCCTTGATTACCTTTAGCGAATGTTACTATATTCATTTAATAATTGCTAGAGGATCAGACTAAATTATTATAGATACCATCATACCAATATGCTTTCTAATACCCCAGGTGACTTCATGAGCCCTGGAGCCCTTTTGTGTGGTATGAACCTTTTACAGATTTCACTGATTCTACATCTGGTAGTTTGGAGCATAGTTATGTCATGTATACCATCTGATACCTTTTCTGTGAAATGATATTTTATTGTGTTAGCATTCCCTCATACCATTTCTTGGTCTTTCTGATATCTAAGTCCAGACACCCAAAAGTTCATTTTTGCAAGTGTCAATTTTGGACTTCATCATCTATCAAGCCCTCGATACCTGTTCCTCTGACTTCCCAATTCCTCGACAATTTGATGCTTGGCTTATTTGATTTTATATAACGATGATAATATAAACTTGAAGTTCTCCGGTTTCTTGGCTATCTTATAAATTTTCATGTTTCCAGTTGTGTTAGAATACATAAGTTGCTATTGAATGATTATATTCTGAAGCCCCTTTTCTGTATAATGATTACTTTCTGATACAATTAAATGATATTATTATCGATTATGTTTAGTTTCTGTATAATTTTTAGAGTATGATTACTCAGTTTTCATTGTGATATTTCTTTACTGTAGTCTTTTGCTTCTGTCACCTGTGTAATGATTAGTTTATGGTGGCCACGCCTAATAGTTGTTTTAGGCAACAAACCTTCAACTGATACCTTCAGTATATTAGGTCAGATAAAGGTCGTTACCCAGTCAAATCTATAGATGACCTCTGCCAGTTGTATCAGTCAAATCTACGAGGGCAGAAGTGTTATAATTGCCATTTGAACATAACCAGGTTCATGCCACCCAAACTCATTTTCTGCACTTCCTAATTTCGCTGTTCATCATAAATAACAGAGAATTCAGTAACTTTGTAGGTAAAAATACTAACTGGGTTTGTGTCCTACTGGACATATCTGCTTGAGTAAAGGTGTAGACTGTGTATTCAGCCTACTGTCCGCACTAATCCATCTTACCATAGTATCATCTCAATGTTTTACTAAAATCGCTGGAAAAATAGAAATCAGGGGTATTTTACTTTATGCTTTTCTTGTGGACACATGGGCATGGAGAGGCATTGCCGCATTGGAAAATTTGAGGGATTGAGATCTCTTGAGGATGTCTGTATGTGCAGGTTTTTGAATTTCTTATTTATGCCCATGCATACGCAACATGTTATGATTTAAACTTTTTTTGTTTGCTAAATAGATACAAGGTACTCATGTTTGCATATCAGTCTATTAAATGGTCAAAATGTATTAATTTAAAGAATCAGTTGCTGCACATGTTAGATTTCAAAGGCTTTCACATTAATTTTCTATTATACTTTTGTGAAAGTTAAAAATAATGAAGTCCTTAAAATGAGTCGTCAGACATGTAAGTGAGAATGTAATTTGCCGGATTCTACCTTTGATATGTGATGAATGATGTTGCATTTGAGTAAAAAACATTAGCTCTTGTTGGTTTTGAAACAGAGGTCATCTTCAATGTGTCAATGTAATTGTTAAAGTGAGATTCAAGAAGTCTTTATTTTCATTATGAGATTTATTGTTGCAGTGCCCGAACTTGTCTTTCAGTGATAGGGCAGTTGTTGGGACAAAATTAGTCCATTTACTAATTTGATTGTCTAATTTGGATAATTACTGCTGGATATAAATTTTTTAGGTACTACATAATTAAAACTTTATATTTCCAAAAATCTGTTGCAAGATACAGCCAGAAATCAAATGCAATAGACAACTATATAGTATTAATCCCAAGACTTGGCTCAACTGGAGACTTGAAGCCATGTTCAATCGGTGAGGAAGCCAAGCAAAGTGTGCCTGTTTTCATTACCAAACTCTGATGAGTGTTTGGTTTTTGTGTTAAACCAACCTGCTATACTCTTCTTTTAGTGTAATGATGTTACACATGCACATCCACAACAAAATTACAGGACCTAATTTATGGTTTATGATGTTTAAGTCTCTGGTTATTATAGTTTATATTTCTGAAGGATACTTGTATACAGCTGACCAGACCCCAGGATCCAAGATTGCATAGACATACACATTGTGGATATCCCAAAAACATATGGCATGCTACTTAGTAGGGAATGGACTAGGTCCTTGAGAGGCTGGTTTTCTACAGATTTTACCCAACTTTGGTTACCCTGGAAGGGATTGAATAACCAAATCAAAATTGATGCCGAACCAAATCTCAAACAGATGATAACCGAATACAATGCCCCAAATGAAGTCTTGTTCTCACAAGCTGATTTGGGTATATCGGTTCAACAGAGTCCTAACATTTTACATCAAGGAAGAAGAAAATCCCGACGATAGCCCTGTCTAAGGGTTGATACATGCTCAAGTCCCTAAGGAGATCCTCATGGAATTCATAAGTAATATGATGAAGAATATGAAACATCTTGGGCAAGATGCTAATCCAAACATATTAATTTTTCCAGGGTATTGTCGCATGCATGAGGTGAGTCGCTCAGAGTTCAAATGTCATGATTGTCAGGGCGTTGTAGCTCAAGTAGTGAACCAAATGTCTCACGTACCCGAACTTGCAAAGGGGATGACTACACGCCAAGATGATAAAGGTCATTCTCATTATGAACAACCTCTGGTCTTCACAAAATAAAACCCTATACAAGAGGAGTGGAGCTCCTAGGATGATGGTTGTCTTCCCTCATGTCACGAAGTATGGTGTGAGACAAAGGAAAAACAGAAAATGAAATGGGTGCCTCTCTCCGCAAGGGATAACCTGGAGATGGAGAGTGTGGAGATTTCAACCAATGAAGACCCATCACCACTAGGAATCCCCACTGAACCCCAAATCAACATACATTCGCCCAGGATTGTGTCAGGACCCCGAACCAAGCCTCATCCTCACAAGAACCATCTTGTATGGAAACTCAGATTTGATGGCTCAAAATGTAAGAAAGGACCAAGAGCTAGGATCGAGTTGATCAACCCCAAGGGTGGTTCGTATTATGTTGCTTATAGGCTACAGTTTTACTGCACCGACAATGTCGCTGAATATGAGGCATTGGTGCGAGGTCTCCTCATGGCACACGAAAAGAAGGTAAAAGCCTTGATCGTAGAAGGAGACTCCCAGTTGGTTGTCAAGCAAATTCGTAGCCAGTATTCATGCACTGATAAGTCACTGGCCTCGTATCAAAATTGTGTGTGGGATTTAATCGAAGACTTCGAAGCATTTAACATCAAAAGTGTCCCAAGAAGAAGAAATACTATAGCTAATGCCTTGGAAATGTCAGAAACTTCCTTACATCCACTGAAGAAATCAAAGTTGAAAAAGTTCTCTGTTGAGCTAGTGACAGTGCCAGCTATTCCAGATAACGTCACAAACTTTCAAGTATTCCAGGATGACCAACAGATACTTGAATTCATCATGAGTGTTGGGGTCTTTGAAAAACTTGAAAAACAAAACATAGATGAAGAGATCGATGAGATCGAAGAGTCAGACGACTTAGGGATCCTAAACCTGAAGACTAACTCCATCTCAAAAGGAATGGTGGCCTTAGAAAGGATCTTAGACAAAGACGATTATGCTCGCGAAAAGAGGAAGGCACCAGCTATGGGGGGTGATGATTGTGAAATCTACAATCTGGGCACACAACTTGAACCCAGGGAAATTCACATTGGTAAAATTGGTACAAATGAGGAAAAGAGGTGAATGGTGGAGTTACTCACCGAATGTAAAGACGTTACAGCCTAGAGCTATGAGGATCTGAAAACCTACGATCTAATGTCATTGTACACAACATACCTCTGAACCCAGATGCCAAACCTTTCCACCAAAGGCAAAGGCCCGGGAACCCTATGATCGAGCCAGTAATTCAGAAGGAGGTATAGAAGTTACTTGATGCCAAGATCATCTCTCCTATCCGACATTTGACCTGGGTCGTGAACCTTGTTCCTGTGAGGAAGAAGAGTGGAGAAGTCTAACTCTGTGTAGATTTTTGGAATCTCAATAGATCTTCTCAAAAGGATAACTACATGTTGCCCTCTCTTGACAAAGTATTTCAGATTGTAAACGGGCCCTAGATTATGTCCTTCCTTGATGGTTATTTTGGGTACAATCAAGTAATGGTGAAGGAAGAGGACCGTTTGAAGACGACATTCACTACCAAGTGGGGGACATTCGACTATCGTCGTATGCCTTTCGGTTTGATCAATGTCGGAGATACTTTCTAGCGGGCCATGGATGAAGTGTTTAAGGGCCTCGTCAACAAGTGCATCATCATATATATGGATGACCTTACGGTATTCTCTAGAAACCATGCGGATCACATTGACGATTTGTGCAGAGTGTTGAAAAGATGTAGGTGTTATCAGGGATAACTTTAAGAAACCCCCTTTTAGGAAAAAGTGTAAAATCCTAGCGAATCGTACGTTATTTTAGGGGGGAATTTGTTTTAATGCAAGCAAAT
Source organism: Chamaecyparis obtusa (assembly GCA_027943335.1). Taxonomy (NCBI): domain Eukaryota; kingdom Viridiplantae; phylum Streptophyta; class Pinopsida; order Cupressales; family Cupressaceae; genus Chamaecyparis; species Chamaecyparis obtusa. The sequence goes on along the minus strand of BSBK01003472.1, from coordinate 1,128,529 downwards.
TTTTTTTTCAAATCCACGATTTTTCATAGTTTGTATGGGTATTTTTTCCTTGCCGAATGAAAATTTCATAAATTGGTGGCGAACTATTCAGTCATGTGGGGGAAAATATATATTATATGATCAGGCGAATAATTTTCTTTTGAAGTAAAAAATTATAATATATGAGGCGAATGATATTCTTTTGAAGGGAAAAAATAATAATTGTATTGGCAAATTTTATGTACCATTTGAAAATTTATTTATTTTATTGGCTAATCGTTCGTTACTTATGGGAAAAAAATATTTTATTGGCGATTTTTAAAAGATGGGACATAACACGAACACGTAACCTAACCTAACATACCTAACATACATACATTATTTATAATATTAAATGTATTATTTGAGATAGTCTCATGATCCAAGATCAATGGCTGAAGTTTAATTTCGGCCCCAATTTCTTGAAGGAAACAGAGTTGTCCAAGAAGTCACCAGAATGTTGACACATATCAAATTAGGGTTGTCAACTTGTTTGCAAACTACAGTGTACACATGTTGGTATCGATAATCACAGTCCTATAGTGCAACTTGTAACCTCTTAACTCAGTAAGAAATAAATACCTTGTCAGTGACAAGCGACATTCTGTAATTGTCACGCACCACTTCCAAATTCGTACAGACAGTATAATCGATTTCTGACATTTTTGCATTAATGGGAAATATTTACTGCCATATATGAAAGATTAAGGACAAAATTTTAAGTTCTCACACGCATGCATTTAGGGGAAAGATTTACATGAAAGATTTAGAGGCATATTAAGGACAATGGATTTAATACCATTAAAGACAAAATAATTTATTGCTAAGTAACAATCAAGGATTCAAGGGCTATTTATAGACGATCTAGCTTCTTTATTCCTCGATTCATCTTTGCTAGATAAATTGTTTGTTTAGGTCATTAGTCTACACTCTGAAAATAATTTATTTTTAAGGTTTATGAAGTTTTAGATAGACACTCCAATTAGGCTTAGATGCACATCTAAGGAGGCCCAGAAGGCCTTTCTGGGTTCCTTTTCAGATGAAACCTTACAATCAATTTGTAAGGAGGGCGGGCCTTTCGTAATAGAGGTTGTTAAAATGGTGTTGGGCAGAGTGTTTATGCACAATGAAGATAGGCATCGGGTCAACACAGACATTATGTCCCATTTTTTGGCAACTCTTCTCGACCTCGGAGGAGAGAAGGTGGACATGTTTATGTTGTTGAGGAGGGTTTTTAAAGAAGAATACCTAGGGGACAATGTTCATGTTGTCGTGTTCACGAAAATAGGGGTGGGGATCCCTTGGGCAAGTGAAATACCCAAGCTTCTCCTCCCGGACTAGAATGTGGCCATGCAACTTTTTCTATTGGACCTAAATGCTAGGCAGTTGAAGCGCCATAGGAAATGGGCGCTGATAGCTAGGGATTTTCTCTAAAAGTGGTTTCTGCTTGACGAAGTGGAGGCTTGGGCGGGGCAATATGGGTGGCTCGATGAATTCTTGTAGTTAATCCTCTTTGCAGAATTCTACTTAGATGGAGTCGGAGGACAAAATCAGTAGTGGACTACTAGTGGGTTTCTTTTTATAAAAACATACCACATTTTTTGGGTTTTTTTTGTTTATAGTAGGTTTCTCTTTGTACTGGAAGTGGACAATGTAATTATAATTTTATGAAAAAAAAAATAATGAAAATTTTGCAAGCTCATTTCAATTTGTGTTTTATGGGTACAAAAAATGTTTCTTAAACTTCTTTGTTACTGTGATTGCAATATTTTAAATAGTTGTTTTATCTGTGTATTAGACATGTATGATGTAACTTGTAAGTATGTTTCAGTAGAAATAAGGAAACGTTCAAACGATGCTGATGGTATTTCCATTTTTAAATCTGAATATTTTTAAAAATATATCACAATTGTACAATGTAGACAGTTATAGTTAATAAAAGAAATGTCTTATCGTTGACATTAAGTTTGGGTAATGTTACTTGTCATGACATTTTTTCTAATTTCACACACTCATACATTTAATATGAAATATTTATAGAATTTTGAAGGACAAATGAATTAATAAGGTTAGAGAAAGAAATTATGGTTTTCTAATTATAAGGTATGAGAATTATATGTGATTATAATTATCAATGTTAAAGTTATAATCAATAAAAAAATATCATTTTAACTTTAACTATACTATATAATCAATTTGAAGGACAAATGAATTAATAAGGTTAGAGAAAGAATTTATGGTTTTCTAATTATAAGGTATGAGAATTATATGTGATTATAATTATCAATGTTAAAGTCATAATCAATAAAAAATATCATTTTAACTTTAAGTATACTATATAATCAATAAAAAAATATTACTTTAACTCATGTTTGGGAGACCTAGCGAGTCAGCGACCACATAAATCTCATAATCTCTAAACACTAACCTAAGTAACCTTAACTCTAGCCTCTGAAATTTATGAGAATGTAATATTATTAAAAAAAATAGTGCATTTTGAATTTGATTGGCTAAAATTATTACTATTTAATTAAATAACTTTAAATGTTATTATCCATTATTAATTACAATCTATTAAGGAAAAAATAAAAGTATAACATTTAACAATGTCTGTTGCAAATAACTATCGTTGGATGAGCACAGATCGACGATGTACGATGGATTTCGAGATGAAAGGGAAAAGCAACCCCATCTTTTTAAACCCGTTCTGGAATCATGAAACGTGTCACTAAACACATTCCACTCACAGTCTCGCATGGTCTACCAACAATGTCATTTGATGATGACATGACACATCTGACTCGTGAGGTGAGTCAGTCGTCAGGTGACTAGGTGAGTTAATGGGACCCACGGGGCTACCACACTACTCACTAGATAGTGACTAACAATGACATTATGACCGTTGGATGATTGTAGATCAACGACCGAAGTTGTATTTTGGATTGAAAGGGAAAAGCAACCCCATCTTTTCAAACCCGTTCTGGAATCATGACATATGTCACTAAACATGTTTTACTCACGGTCTCACACGGTCTACCAACAATGTCATTTGATGATGATGTCACATGTCTGACTCGTGAGGTGAGTTAGTCATCAAGTGACTAGGTGAGTTAATGGGACCCAGGGGCTACCACACCAGATAGTGACTAAAAATGACATTATGACCATTGGATGATTGTAGATCAACGACCGAAGCTGTATTTTGGGCCGAAAGGGAAATAGAAAACCCATTTTTGCAAACCCATTCCGGATACATGATGCGTGTCCACTCACACGGTCAATGACAAGTGTGACGACTGTAGATTGTACAATTTTTGCGCTTTAAGCTTCCAATCTAATTTTTCACTTATAAGTATAAGTAGTCTACAGATTTAGAAAGGGGTTATGGATTCTAAATTTCTAGGTTGAGGATTGAGGTCTGAGGAAAGCAACAAAGTCTCTCAGCTCTCTTCCCAGTCAATAGTCTGCCAAAATCAAAACTAAGGGTAATGGGTAACTACTAAAATCATGAACACCTACGTCTCACATTTTAAATTTTTCAAATCTCTTTATTTACAAATTTACTATTTATATTATAGAAAAAAATTAGTCTGATAGGGTTTAATTTTGAATCACCCCTGTAAATTGTAGGTTTGTAGCTGTGTATAAATATTTGAATTTTCCTACGAGTAAATAGTGATACTAGTTACCAACTTACCACGATGGGCAAAAGAAATATCAAGAATAAGACTATGAGTAAAAGGCCAAGTCAAATAATAGAATTCCACAATATGCTTAAAACACCAGGTTTCACTGATTTATTCTATGATATTTATGATCTTGTTATTCATGGAAATAATGGAATAATAGAAATTAGATTTGCACTTGAAAACAAGTGGAACGATCCAAATAAGGGTTTAAAATTTTATTCATTTAACAACATGATAAATCCAACGACAAATAAAATTACAGCGTGGGTTGCTGGGTCGGCACGCATGGTGTTACCTCAAGTATTCCCTTGCCCAGAAATTGTCATGGTCTACGCCGAAAATTAAGATGAAAATAGAAAAGCAATTGTGAATAAAAATACTCAGGAGGAAATTTTGTCCATAACCGAGAGTGAATTTTCTAGTCTGTTGAACCTAGGGTTAGAACAACAAAACTCAAACGTGAACATTGACCTGGGAAAGCTGGCAAAGGATTATGATAAATTAGATACAACACAAAGAGATCCTTATATCAGAGGATTAACAAGCGGTTCTAGTCTAAGTCCAGATCATAAGCCTCCTTATGATTATGATATTTGTGTGCCATGGGCACAAGACAGTATTTCCTTGCTAGAATTTTTTTTGGGATTGGATAGTAACAAACAAGTGGGTGCTAGCATTCTTGAAATGCTTTTTCATATTCAATTTGAAAAAGAACCAGTAAAATATGGTTTTATTGAGCACATTGTTCGTTGCATGCAAGAATAATTACTAATGATGAAAAGAGGTTCACATAAGATATTTAGATTCACAACCTATTTGTGCTATCTTCTCTTAGCAAAGCATCGTGCAATATTTTAGACAAACAAGCTTTGCAGTCAGGGCCAAAATCCAATATATAAGTGGACACCTCAGATAAGGATGATTGATAACAGAAGGAACTACAACAATTTTGTAGGCTTCTTTTTTGCACCAATGTACCATAAAATTACAGGCACTCCAATGCCTAGATTGCATGTTACTTGTAGAGATTTCATTCAACTTGGAAGTCAAATACAATTGGCTAACTAGTGCCTAATGGAAGAGTACATTGTGTTAAGATTTTACGGTTCAGTGGTAGAACCCTACAAACTTCCAATACATGTAACAAAGAGCGTATTTGCATTGGAATATGTATGACAAATAGAGAGCACAAATGTACTCTTTAATGGTTAGCAAAATAAAATGATATTTCCTTCCTTGCCTTTCTCATTTAGAGGGTTCACATTTGAGAGAAGAGGATTCAAAGTGGCACAAGCCTTTATTTCAATTTTTCGCTTTGATGTTAACAATCACTGGCAGTATGATCCACTCAACATAATTGGAACAAAGCTTAGAGAGAATAGGAATTCTACAAGCAAATGTCAACATAAAAGTATGCCATTGATAGAAAAATATAAAAACATGGAGTCCTAGGACGAGGTCAAAAAAGAGATGGAGAAATATGCTGCTAAAAATAATATTTCAATACAGGAATTATCATCACAAATTATGGCATCGCAAAAACATAAAAGAAAAGTGCAGGCCATGACATTCTAGTATTTCTACCAGAAAGCTGCTCAACCATCTACAAAATCTATTCCAAATGACCTAATGGATGACTGTATGGATGATAATTGGACTCAAACCAAAATTTCTGATTTTTGGGAAATGAGGAAGAATCTCGGCGAGCCAAAGACCTCTGTAGATCTTTATGAGGTGGAAGAGGACAAAATATTTAGTGAATTATGGAATAAGGAGTGTCCAGCTGAAGCATATCATGATGATGATGATAGTCTAGATAATGAGTATGAGCTGGAATCTGTGAATCCCACATCCAGTAAAGTATATTCAATTAGTAGAGGAGTTGATGTGTCCACAAAAGATCAATATACCAAGGGGGCAGATATTGTAGAAAAAATGGGCTACCTAGGTTTTGGTGGTCTAGGTCCTAGTGGACAAGGGCCTTGGTCTGCACCTGACTCACCAGCTCCACCAAAATATAGTGAGAAACCAGGCCTTGGGCTTGGAGTTCAATCATCATATTCATCAACAAAAAATACTACTCAGTCAATTTCATTTGTTCCACCTTCAAATCCAATTCCACCTGTTCCAAGCACTCAGATTCAATCTGAATCAATTGCCACTCTCACAGCTATAGATATCATGGGTACAACTACAACTAGTGGTCCGAAAATGACATTACAATTGGACATGAGATCAATGGGTCCCAGAGATCAAGGCAGTGTAAAGAAGCAAAAAAGTTACGACAAGTAGTAGTACAACAATGGAAATGGTAACTGTGAGTCCAAAATTGCCCAACCTTTAGGACAAAACCCTTAGAACAGTCCAAAAACTCCACTTGTAATGGGTCAAGGTGTTGGTAATCCTCGTGGTGGAATTAGGAGAACCACTGGCAACATAGGTGGAAGCTCGTACATCAGTGCAAGTGCTATTTCACCATTCAAACATTCAATTGTGTCAAAAAATCTTGATTTTTGTTACAATGATTTTGTAACTACCTATGAACAATCAAAAAATAGGAATAGACAAAATAGTAAGACATTGAAGATGGAAGCAATTGTTGCAGCTCATGATGCAGAACCTGCATCTAATAGGTTATTTCCCACATATGACCCAAAGAAAGATATGATGGATTTCATGGTTGTTATGCCCCTAGTTAGACATAAAATCCACTAGAGAATTAGTTAGATCCATCTCAATTTCAAGTTAGCACCCTCCAAATAGATTTATCCAAAATTAAAAATGTGGACAAGTTAAATGTGTCAAAAATGACCAACTAAGTGGTCTACAATTTAGTGATGAAGTTAGAGAGAGAAATGATAGCTTTAGGGCACAATAGATAATTTAAAAGTAGAACTGACAAATGAAAAGGCAAAGGAGAAAGCAGCAGAAAATAGGTGCAAAGAATTAGAGAGAAAGATTAAAAATTCATCCTCTAAAGAAGCAATTGGACAGCAAGAACATATGGACGTAGAACTAAAAACTCTAAGGGAAAATTGGAACATAGCAAAAAAAAACTTGAGGATGAAAAAGCCTTTTCATTAAGTATATACAAAAGCACGGAGAATGCGGGACATGCAAACAATAACTTAAAGAAAGAATTGGAGAATGAGAGGGTAAAAACAAAATAGAGGGAAAAGAAAGCAGAGAAAATAAAACAACATAGTGAACACCAGTTCTCAGAAATGAGAGAAGACCTAAAGAAGGCAAATAATACAATTAAAAATTATGAAAACAGCTTGAATGACCATGTAAATAATACAGTCAAGCAAATAAAAAAATTCTTCTGGAGGCAAATAAAGGTGTCTGCTAATAGGTTGTGTGATTGGTTTGAACTGAATGAAAGTCTTACAGATGTTTTTGGGAAGCTGAAAGAGCACATTGAGAAGAACAAAAAAAATTGTCAGACAAAAAACTGCAAAGCAAATTTTGCAAGAAATCAACACAACTAGTGACAGGTATTTGGCAAGCAAGGGAATTCAGGACCGCGTTGGTGTATCAATAAAGGTGAACTATGTCTTTCAAAAATGTCAGAAACTAACCAAAGCAGATGAAACTCTTGCCTTTCAGGCCAAAGTTCACCAAGATGAATAGTAAAACAACCAAATTGATAACTCTTGGTTTGCCGAGTCCTAGTCCTGATTACTCATCAACAAATTTCGTTGGAAGAGAAGCTTACAAAAAAAAGTTGGAGGACACAATGACGTCTGATTTAGGAAAGCTTCCTTGGGATAGAACTCATGAAGGCATTACAAATTGCATCAAAACATTGACAAATTTGAATGCATTATTGGAAGGAACATTGCTTTCAACTCACTCTCCCAAGTATGGATGGCTGATGAGGTTGCAAGTCATTTACTATAACATCACAAATTTTGCCCTTCCAACCGACGAAGAATGGAGCATACTAAAAAAACTGACATAATCATCTTGATCTCATCAATCATAGTATGTGAAAGTACTTCCAGTTTCAATCATCTCTATATCTTTAGTATATATCTTTCATATTATCCTAAATACTAGAATTGAGTTTAAAGTAACAAGTTTGAACTTTATTTTTTGAACAAGATCAATGTTGTAGATGCTATTGCCAATGCTAATTTACTAAACCAGCATGTCAAACGTGAAAATATACAGTTGTACAAATTTTGTAGACTTGTAGTTGTCTTACTGATTTAGATTTTGAGACTTCACATTAGGCAAATTGACCTGAAGCTGTTGTTGCTCCCTTGTTTCTATAAAAGGGAATTTAGGGTCATTGGCTTAGGGTAATGAAATTGAAATTGGGCTATGTGCCAATGGGTATTGTACTATTGAGTCATTGACTTTTGTAAACATAATCACAGAGTTGTGTTCTTACTAATATTAATGAATGAATTTTTACATTGTATCATATTTGTAATTAAATTAATGAGAATTAGTATTTCTATGAATTGTACAATATGAATTGCTATGGGGGAGGCTCTTGGGGACTTTATTTTGGTTGATGAGGATTCTGATGATATGTTTCATTCCACATACACTCAGATTTTGGTCAATTTGGACTCCTCCAAGGGTCTCTCGAAAAAGATAAAGCTACATCATCCAAAAGGATCCTAGATTCAATCCTTGGATTATGAAGGTCTCCCCTTCAGATGTAGGACATGTTTCAAAACCGTTCACTTAGTTGGTCAGTGTGAATTGGAAAAGGTTAAAAAAACCTGCCTCTTGGTGGAAGGGATCCTCCTCCCATCACTATACTGTTGCAAAGGCCTCAACTTCTCAAAGCTTTTCTCAGGTTGTTTCTTCATCTCAAGAGACTTTTGAGGCCCCTGTGCCTCCTATTTCTGACATTAGCTCTCCCCCGGATGATGTTTCCATCCCTAGTTTGTCCAATTCAGTTCATGTTGTTTGGGCCTTTGTTGGTGATGAGGTGCCTGCTCTTCCTTCTATCTTTGCTTTGCTGAATCATGCTAGAATGGATGCCATAGATTTATCTCTTGATTCAGCTTTTAAGGATTTTGGTGGCCCTATCTTGGGACAACCTATTGTTTCCCTATCTTCGGGCGCCTCAATTCTTGATTCGACATCTTGGCTGGATTTGGCAAAGAAAGCAGAAGACGGGCGGACTTCTGTTAAAGGGAAAAAAGGTCCAAACATCTACCCTCTTTTAATATGTCCATTCTCAAAAGGGGAAGAAATAATCTTTCTCTGTGGATGGCATGATTTTTCCTTGCTGTCCACAGGTAGTTTCAGGGTTGTTGATTCTTATTTGTATTATCTTCTTTGTAGTGGCCTGCTATGTCAGGGTCCCAATTTCCTTCTTCTGGTACCATTTTTACCTCCAGGTTATGGGAGCCTATTGTAAAACCCTCATTGTGGTCTTGATTTGTTCCACTTTTGAGTGTTGATTTGAAAATCTTTTGTTAGACCTAAATGTACAAGGTTTCAGGGCCTCTTCAAAATCTATTTTCCTTAATCAAAAACATATGAATTGCTATGTTGTAAAAAAAATTAATGAAAACTCTATAAGAATTGTACCATATGAGATGAATAATGAAAATGAAAACCATTATTAATTGTAGAATTGAATCTTGATGACATTATCAACCACATTCATGTTTTTGACATTGGAATATGCTATTATGCATGATTGATGTTGAGATACAGAAACTGATGGTAGACTTTAGGAAAAAGTTTAATAAATACCTAGGACTTGCTACTTCTACAATAGTTCAATCTACCACATCATATCATTATTGAGATCGTCAGATTCATCACCATCAACTTCATAGCTTCCTTGGTTCTTTGATATGTTTTATTCACTCTATATACCTCCGCTTAATTGATGTTCACCACTAGCAATACCAGTACCAGTACATGAGTCAATGACATCATTGTCTCTAGCACTCCCACTTTGGTTTGAAATGTTTCCCAACCCTCTTCTCTGACATTTCTTCCTCCACAATTTTAGTGCCCTTTCGTAAGGAAAAGTATTGACTTCATACCTAGATGTATAAAGCCTCAAGTAATTATCCAAATTCTTGTCTAGTTTGTTTCTTAGCTTTGACTTTAGGAATCCCAAAGCACTAAAAACTCTCTCATCTTCCACCAACCCCAATATCATGGTCAGACATAAATCAGAAAGCTTTAAATATTCTAATATTGAATCAATCAACATTTCTCTCATGGCTAGATTTTTCCAAAGCCTTGTCACCGATCCATCTTCAAAAGGGTTCAACATAATATTATATTGTTCCCTCATTGTCAGTGAAAAATGACCTGATTGCTCTCTCAAATGAATTTCATCTAAAATTCTATTTAGAGTTACTCCATTTAACTCTTTGGTTTTTCAAAAATGATCTATCAAAGTTAGTAGCTTAGTTTTAAAATCTTTCGCATTGTTCAATATCCAATATCGAGGAAACACAATAGCCATGGATTCAAGTAGTTGGTCTGGAGGGAATCTTTCTCTAGTCTGTACGGAAAGATAAAAGGCAATGTGCTTCACAGAAGCTATTACAAACTCAACGATCTTGGTAAAGTCTTCCCTTTTAATACTTGATACTCACCTCCTGGGGTTCTTTCCTGGTTCCTCAAACTTGATCATGTTAGGAATGGGAACACCGAGAGGGGGGGTGAATCAGTGTTCACTATAGCTTTAGATTTTCTTAACTCTTGAATCTTAACTTGATTGCTTAAGTACTGATATGAACATCAATATAAAAAATATAAATAATCACAACACATAATACTAATATGATTACGAGGAAACCCAAATAGGTAAAACCCCCGATGGGAATCGACACCCACTAAGAATTGCACTAGTGTTTTATGATCCTTGTTAGAAGATCTACAACCCTATTAGGAGTTGTTATTTACAATGCTTTTAGTATAGTGACCTGGTCAAAGATCGGACCCTATTAGGAGTCTTTTACAATAACCTTGTTAGGGGTGGGGACACACTGTCCTATAGCTCACTGCTCAAGTGGTGAAGGCTACAAACCTTCTGATCTCAGATACACACTATATCTGCTGGATGAACTGGTGTTGTGACACTGTTTGTTTGATCAGTTCCTTTTGTGCGCTGATGCTTTAACCCCTTGTAAATCTCTAACTCATTCTATCTTCATTTCACATGTCTATGCTATGCTTATCTTATCTATATATCCACTTCCATGCTTTATTACAAAGGCAAATCTTATATTTATATGCGCTAACAAAATAATTAACTAGGTCAGCCTATAACCGATTACATACAATACTTCCAAGTGAATTGGCTCAAGCATGTTTACAAACAAAGATGTTTCCATATCTACAACCTAATTACAATACATGCATAGCCTTTACAAAATATTATTATAACCACTAATCAAAATACTAACAGTCGGCTGCATACTCTGTTTTGTTCTAGTGTTCACTGTTTGTACCACTTCAATTGATTGTATCTTCATCATACTGTCTCATCTAATCATGTGCTCTTAGACTTAGCATGAATACAAACTTACTAGCTTAACTTCAAGTGCACATACCATAACTCAGTCATACGCACGTGCATTGATGCTCTGATCTTCTGGTGCTCTATTAACTGTCCAGTCTTCTATACTTAGCCATATTCTGACCTTATGATAATGTGCACTGACTCCAAAATTCTATATGACTTTGTTGCCATAATGACAACACTATATCTAGTCATATACAATAGTATAGTCAACTTGCCAACAATCTCCCCCTTTGTCATTAATGGCAACAAAGGAATATGGCGAAGTTACTAACTATACCCTTATACAAAATTCTTTAATATATACTCTAACTTATATCTACCTTATACTTTGTACTATACTTCTTTAAATCATATATAATACTCCATATTCTATATACAATACTCCCCCTTTGACATGAATGACAAAGGTGCTAAAAAAAAGAGTATCTACAAGTACTTACTAAGAAAGTACATCCAGATAAGCAATCTACAAGATCTGGATCTCTTGTTTCCAAAATGCTATCAGTGCATTGATAGTTTGTAGATGGGAGCATAAGGCATATGTCAGATTATCCATCTTTTCCAAGTCTGTACTTGGACCTTGATCATATTTCACCATAGTGGCATCGATCTCCTTGATGTTTTGATTGAATACATCTAGAGAGGGTACAAGAGCATAACTGAGTTATGTTTTTCTTGCCCTTATCTTAGACATTTCCTTCTCGACCTTTTCTATTTTGTCTATCTTCCCCTAGTACACATTGTTGCACAAGTTCACATCTATGGAGGGATCTTCCACTGATTTTCTTACATTATCAATCATTGCTTCTGCTTCCTAAATTTTCTTGTAGTGATCAACAGTCAGCTTATCCTGGTTCATGCAATCTGCAATGATCTTCCTTCCCTTAGCTATGAACTCCTTCAAGGATGCTTGACCTATCCTCAATGAACTAAGGTCAAGTGAAAAGTTACCAACAATTTTACTCAATCTCTTCTTCATATATTTCTCTTCTGCAACTTGGGATGCAAATTCTTCCAAGCTAGAAAAGTTTGTCTTGAATTTTGTCAATATGGTACTGACATCATCAACAGAATGAACCTTAGACACTTTCTTGTCTGAAGGTAACAAGTTGTTCAGAATGTTGACTGATTCAAGAAACAGAGGGTTCCTCATCACTTGCTTCTCTTTTGCTTTCTCCATAGCAAGGACACTGATCTTAATCAGGTCTTCTTCTCCCCAAGAGTCCAATCTTGTGGTGTCTAGTGTCAAACTTCACAACAATGATGTTGAGGGTAAGGGAGTGATAGGAGTGTTTTCCATCACTTCTTTCTTTATTCTGATTGGTATTTCAATAGATGGCTCATCTCTTGGTTCACTTCTTTTCACCTCTTCTTCTCCTTTCTCCTCTTCTACCTTTTCTTTTTCTTTTTCTATCTCTTTTTATGTATCCTTTTCTTCTTCTTCACCTGTTAGATCCTCTATTGACACTTCTTCTTGTAGCTTAGGTGAATTGTCACTGCATAGAGTTTCAACTTCTTATGTGCTCACAAAGGCTTCCTCAAATTTATCCAATTCATTGTCTATGGCCATCATTGCTGTCTCTACATTATCAATGATGATTGTGTCATCTTTTGGTGTCTCATATATGGGCGCGAACTTCACTGCCTCTGTAGGTGTTACCACTATAGGCACTGAATCCTGAACACCTGTTACTAGTACATTGGTGATCTCTAATTCCTTGGCTTCCTTAGAGGGCACTTGAGTTGTGGACGTAGTAGATGGGTACATGTGCCTATCTAGAAAAACTTTTTGAAAAGCTTTCTTTGTCCCTTTAGCTACCAACTCATAGTTCTTATCCATTATGTGCAGTATTCTTGACTTAGTTCTTAGGTGAGGCTTCACTAGATCTAACAATAATGTTTTCTCTTCTAGGGAACATAAAGGGAGGCTTTCATCTAGAATTTTTTCTCTTATTCTTAGATCCTCCTCAATAGCCTGTCTTTTCAGGAATTCCAAGATGTTCCACACATTGTCCAGAATTACTATCTTAAGTTCTAGGACTGTCTTCTTGAATTTGAGCATGTGTTTTATTATCATTCCATGGATTTCTGATTTATCAATCTCTCTGTATTTCTCATAGAATTTCCCTACTTGATCAATATTTCCTTCCTCAATAATCCTTGTTTTCAGCACTTGAAGACTAGGTCCTAAAACTACCTGCGGAGGTGATTGAGTGTTTTTTTCTGACTTTTGGTTGTCTACGAGGATGGGTTGCTTGCATTGGTCTCCTTCTTCATCTTGGTTATTGTCTTATACTCAGGAGGTGATGTTAGATCAATTGTAACTTTGAGTGCAGAAGGGATAACATTTAATGTTTTACCATGTTTATTCTTTGGATCATTAGTCTCCTCAATCTTCACTTTCTTCATTTTAGGATCAACTTTCTTAGCTTCCACTGTAGATGCACTCTCAATCTCCAATGCTATCTTTTCTTCTCTTTCTTTGTCTAAGTCTGCCTGAGTTACACCATGAATTCTAAGTATCTTAGATGTAATCTTAGAGGCTTTCCTCTTAGTTACTGCACTGTTCAGAACTGCATCAACTTCCCTTGTCTTTTCTTCATAAGTTCCCCATCTAGGTTCATTAGGGTCCTTAGGTGCTGATAGTAGTACTTGTGCATATGCTTCCAAGATTGGTTCTTCTACCTTATAACCAAGTGGATGGATCCACTTTGTTCTAGGCTTGACTGCTTCCATACATGTTATGTCATTTTTTACCATAAAATAAATGTTCTCTTTGCATTTCTCAACAATAATTTCTGGTATCCTGTACCTCATTTGCATTTTGATCCTGAATGTCTTTAATTCTAGCTCCATGTAATCCTTCAATGAGCTCTCAGTAAATGTCTTAAGAGATATTTGAGGCATTATAGGCATACTTTTGTCTAAGTACAAATCACAGACCTTTCCAAGTATATGGAAGTACATGTAAATGATTAAAGACCCAAACCTGAATATTTTGGTCTTATCATGATTGATGGCTTTAATGTTATCAATCAATTGTGCACGAAAGATCTCACACAAATTAAACTCTTCATTTTCTCTAACAAGTCTGATTGTTGCAAGAATAGTGGTTGCAGACACACTATTCACCCTGTTGGTGTTCTGAAACCTGTAACCTAGTATCATAGACATCAATTTGATGTCTTTCTCTTCAATAGGCTCAATTGTCATACTGTGCCTATCACTTCTGGACTTACATGCTTGTTCAACTAAGTTTCTCACATCCTTGCCCACTTGGCGCATTTCTTAGAGAGTCCTATCATTTCATGAATAAGATCTCATGTGATTCTTATTAGGACTTCACCTATCCAAAATAGGTCATCATGGATTCTGCTTAACAAGATCTTGATCCATTCGGATTCATAGAACTCATATGTCGTAGCATACTCAACAATAGGATGGTTTTCCAAATGTGCGAACTCATCTAGGAATGTTTTGTCTAGTTTCATCATGGACTCAAGGTGCGACCTTACCCTATCAAGTACAACTGGTTCCTTCTTACAGTATATGTACGCATGAATATCTTCAACATGCATTACGCCCATAGGGGTTCTTGAAAATGCACCTTCTAGGTCATCTAGGGTTGACTTAAAAGGGTGCCTCTTAAAAATGTATCTCTTTCTCTCAAAAACATCAAAGACAACTGGTGTAGCCATGACTTACATGGTTAACACTCAAAATAAGATTCCAAAGAAATCTAAATCGTCGCGTCGGACTTAGGGCTTCGCAACTGATCAATCACACTTCTTCACTGGTAAATCAAGCTTGAATGCTTTACAATCTAACTGTTATGGCTCTTGTAGTTTCCAATCGCTCAAACTTGAATGCAATGAGTGATCTACAAGTTTTCGTAGACTATAAAGTGAAATTTCTGCCATTAATGATTGTCGCATAAACTCGAATTCGACTGAGATTTTCCAACTTCTATCCTGCAATCGATCAGGTAGTGTGCCCTTGTACATAGCATCAAATAGTCTCCAAAATGTTAAATCCAAAGGTGCATACTCTGAGGGTGAGTATACCAGCAGCGCAAGGGTTTAGAGCTAAATTGGCTCCCCCTATGATCTTGAGGGTCATTCATCTAGATGTAGAGGGTGCGTCCATTGTGGATGCATCCAATACATACTCATCAACCTTATCTTTATTTGTCTCTGACCAAATCAAGCTTGTATCCTTTGCAGCTTTTACAAACTTGACTTCTCCTTCTTCATTCAATATTGATATTGCTGGCTTTTTAGGGCTTTCCTGACTTTGCGTTCTTGATCTACAAAACTTTGAGATGTGTCCTGCCTTGTTAAAAGAGTGAAAAATAACTAGAGGCCTTAAATTCCTCAGCGCATTGATATGGGTTACCATTTTACACTATCTAGCTGAGTGACCATTATAATTACATATCTGACATGTAATACTCTGAGAATTTCTTGCATTTGGTTGATTCTGATTTCTCTGATTATGTTGAGTCTTGTTCTTCTGACTTGTTCTACAATTCATAGCTCTATGACCAAATTTATTGCATAAATAACAATAGCCATTGAAAGGTCTTACCTCTTTACAATCCCTTGTAATATGTCCATGATTGTTAAAGGCATAACAAGTTCGGTCTACTAGCTTGCGTTCATCCTTAGATGGTTCAACATTGTCTTTAGTCTGATTTCTAGTTTCCTTAGCATCTATAGTGTCTTCTAGTGCTTTCATTCTTGTTCGCATGTCATCAATCTTATTTTGTGCTTCATTGAAGCCAACACCATTGGTATCTCCTTTAAGCTTTCATGCATATAGTTGTGACTCTATATAATCAGAACTAGAGTGTAATTTCTCAATGTGATTCTTTGCTTCTTTCAACTCAAGTTCCAACATTTCTTTACTATTTCTTAGCTCCAAAATTTCCATGTTTTCTTGCCTCAATTATTCATTCAGTTGAAGGTTCTCTTTGATTTGTTCATCATAAACTTCTTGATTGTTAGTTAGTTTTTCATCCAACTCTTCAATCTGATCTTTCAGAGATGTTCTCTCTTCATTTAGCTTTTTGACCATTTTCCCTAAATCATTGTTTGAACAATCTTTCAAATATTTTCTTAGCTTCTTGATGAAAACTTGTGTGTCGCTAACTTTCAATTTTAGTTCTTCAACTTCTTTCTCAGATATGTCAAGGTCTTCAAGAGCTGCCATAATATTCTTCTTCAAATTCTTTGCTTCTTCTAAACCCATTGATCTCCTTAAGTGGTTAAACTTTTCTTCAGAGGACCAAAGCTCTGATACCAATTGTTAGGAATGGGACCACTAAGAGGGGGGGGGTGAACCAATGTTCACTATATCTTTAGATTTTCTTACCTCTTGAATCTTAACTTGATTGCTTAAGTACTGATATGAACATCAATGTAAACAATATAAATAATCACAACACATAACACTAATATGATTACTGGTAAACCCAAATAGGTAAAAACTCTGGTGGGAATTGACACCCACTAAGAACTGCACTAGTGTTTTATGATCCTTGTTAGAATATTTGCAAACCAGTTAGGAGTTTTTTTTTACAATGCTTTTAGTACAATGACCTGGTCAAAGGTTGGAACCTGTTAGGAGTCTTTTAAAATAACCCTATTAGGGGTGGGGACACACTGCCCTAGAGCTCACTACTCAAGTGGTGAAGGCTACAACCTTTTGATCTCAGATACACACTATATCTGTTGGTTGAACTGGTGATGTGACACTACTTGTCTAATCAGTTCCTTTTGTGTACTAATGCTTTAGCCCCTTGTAAAGATCTAACTCATTCTATCTTCACTTTGCATGTCTCTGCTCTTTTTATCTTATCTCTATATCCACTTCCATGCTTTATTACAAAGGCACATCTTATATTTATATGCGCTAACAAAATAATTAACTAGGTCAGCCTATAACCGATTACATACAACACTTCCAAGTGAATTGGCTCAAGCATGTTTACAAACAAAGATGTTTACATGTTTAAAACCTAATTACAATAGGTGCATAGCCTTTACAAAATATTATTATAACCGCTAATCAAAATACTAATAGTCGGTTGCATACTCTATTCTCTTCTGGCGTTCACTGTCTATACCACTTCAACTGACTGTATCTTCATCATACTGTCTCATCTAATCATGTGCTCTTATACTTAGCATGAATACACACTTACCAGCTTAACTTCAAGGGTGCATACCATGACTCATTCATACACACGTGCCTTGTTTCTCTTATATTATGGTGCTCTGCTAATTATCTAGTCTTCTATACTTGGCCATATTCTGACCTTATGATAATGTGCGCTAACTCCAAAACTCTATATGACTTTGTTGCTATAATGAAAACACTATATCTAGTCATCTAGAATAGTATAGTCAACTTGCCAACAATCTCCCCTTTGTCATTAATGGAAACAAAGGAATATGGCGAAGTTACTAACTGTACCCTTATACAAAATTCTTTTATATATACTCTAACTTATATCTCCCTTATACTCTATACTATACTTCTTCTTTACATCATATATAATACTACATATTCTATATACAATACTCCCCCTTTGACATTAATGACAAAGGTGCTAAAAAAAAGTGTATCTACAAGTACTTACAAAGAAAGTACATTTGGATAAGCAATCTGCAGGTTTTGGATCTCTTGTTTCCAAAATCCTATTAGTGCATTGATAGTATGTAGATGGGTGTATAAGGAATATGTCAACTTCTCCATCATTTCCAAGTCTGTACTTAGACCGTGATCATATGTCACCATAGTGGCATCGATCTCCTTGATGTTTTGATTGAGTACATCTAGAGAGGGTGCAAGAGCATTCCTGAGCTTTGTTTGTCTTGCCCTTATCTTAGACATTTCCTTCTCAACCTTTTCTATTTTTTCTATCTACCCCTGGTACACATTGTTACACAAGTTCACATCGATGGAGGGATCTTCCACTGATTTTCTTACATTATCAATCATTGCTTCTGCTTCCTAAATTTTCTTGTAGTGATCAGCAGTCAGTTTATCTTGGTTCATATAGTTTGCAATGATCTTCCTTCCCTTAGCTATGAACTCCTTCAAGGATGCTTGACCTATCTTCAATGAACTGAGGTCAAGTGCAAAGTTACCAGTTAGTTCACTTAATCTCTTCTTCATATAATTCTCTTCTGCAACTTGGGATGCAAATTCTTCCAAGCTAGATAAGTTTGTCTTGAAGTTTGTCAATATGGTACTGACATCATCAACTAAATGAACCTTGGACACTTTCTTGTCTGAAGGTAACAAGTTATTCAGAATGTTGACTAATTCAACAAATAGAAGGTTCCTCATCACTTGCTTCTCTTTTTCTTTCTCCATAGCAAGGACACTGATCTTAATCAGGTCTTCTTCTCCCCAAGATTCCAAGCTTGTAGTGTATGGTGTCAAACTTGACAACAATGATGTTGAGGGTAAGGGAGTGATAGGAGTTCTATCCATCACTTCTTGCTTTATTCTGATTGGCATTTCAATAGATGGCTCATCTATTGGTTCACTTCTTTTCACCTCTTCTTATCCTTTTTCCTCTTCTACCTTTTCTTTTTCTTTTTCTATCTCTTTTTGTCTCATTTTCTTCTTCTTCACCTGTTAGATCTTCTATTGACACTTCTTCTTGTAGCTTAGGTGAATTGTCACTGCACAGAGTTTCAACCTCTTATGTGCTCACAAATGCTTCCTCAAATGTATCCAAGTCATTGTCTATAGCCGCCATTTCTATATCTACATTATCAATGATGATTGTGTCATCTTTTGGTGTCTCAGATATGGGTGCAAACTTCATTGCCTCTGTAGGTGTTACCACTGTAAGCGTTGAATCTTGAGGACCTATTACTGGTACATTGGGGGTCTCTAATTCCTTGGCTTCCTTAGAGGGCACTTGAGTTGTGGATGCAGTAGATGGGTACATGTGCCTATCTAGAAAAAATTTCTTAGAAACTTTCTCTGTCTCTTTAGCTACCAACTCATAGTTCTTATCCATTATGTGCAATGTTCTTGACTTAGTTCTTAGGTCCAGCTTCACCAGATCTAGCAATAATGTTTTCTCTTCTAGGAAACATACAGGGAGGCTTTCATCTAGAATCTTTTCTCTTATTCTTAGATCCTCCTCAATAGCCTATCTTTTCAGGAATTCCAAGATGTTCCACACATTGTGTAGAATTATTGTCTTAAGTTCTAGGACTATCTTCTTGAACTTGAGCATGTGTTTTTATTATCATTCCATGGATTTCTGATTTATCAATTTGACTATATTTCTCATAGAATTTCCCTACTTGATCAATTTTGCCTTCCTTAATAATCCTTGTTTTCAACACTTGAAGACTAGGTCTAAAAATTACCTGCGGAGGTGCTTGAGTGTTCTTTTTCTGACTTCTGGTTGTCCGCAAGGATGGGTGGCTTGCACCAGTCTCCTTCTTCCTCTTGGGTATTGTCTTATACTCAGGAGGTGATGTTAGATCAATTATAACTTTGGGTGCAGAAGGGATAACATCTTTTTTACCCTATTTAACCTTTGGATCATCAGTCTTCTCAATCTTGACTTTCTTCATTTTAGGATCAGCATTCTTAGCTTCCACTGTGGATGCGCTCTCAATCTCCAATGCTATCTTTTCTTCTCTTTTTTTGTCTAGGTCTGCCTGAGTTACACCATGAATTCTAAGTATCTCAGATGTAATCTTAGAGGCTTTCCTCTTAGTTGTTGCACTATTCAAAATTGCATAAACTTCCCTTGTCTTTTCTTCATAAGTTCCCCATCTAGGTTCATTAGGTTCCTTAGGTGCTGATAGTAGTACTTGTGCATATGCTTCCAAGATTGGTTCTTCTACCTCATAACCAAGTGGATGGATCCACTTTGTTCTAGGCTCAACTACTTCCATACATGTTATGTCAATTTCTACCATAAAACAAATGTTGTCTTTGTATTTCTCAACAATACTTTCTAGTGTCTTGTACCTCATCTGCATTTTGATCCTGAATGTCTTCAATTCTAGCTCCATGTAATCCTTCAATGAGCTCTCAGTAAATGCCTTAAGAGATATTTGAGGCATTGTAGGCATACTTTTGTCTAAGTACAAATCATAGACCTTTCCAAGTATATAGAAGTACATGTAAATGATTAAAGACCCAAACCTGAATATTTTGGTCTTATCATGCTTGATGGCTTTAATATTATCAATCAATTGTGTGTGCAAGTTCTCACACAGATTAAACTCTCCATTTTCTCTAACAAGTCTGATTGTTGCAAGATTAGTGGTTGCGGACACACTATTCACCCTGTTGGTGTGCTAAAACCTATAACCTAGTATCATAGACATCAATTTGATGTCTTTCTCTTCAATAGGCTCAATTGTCATACCATGCCTATCACTTCTGGACTTACATGCTTGTTCAACTACTTTTCTCACATCCTTGCCCACTAGAAGAATGGCACCTTTCTTAGAGAGGCCTATCATTTAATGAATAAGATCTCCTGTGATTCTTACTGGGACTTCACCTATCCAAAATAGGTCATCATGGATTCTGCTTAACAAGATCTTGATCCATTCAAATTCATAGAACTCATATGTCGTAGCATACTCAACAATAGGATGGTTTTCCAAATATGTGAACTCATCTAGGAATGTTTTGTCTGGTTTCATCATGGACTCAAGGTGCAACCTTATCCTATCAAGTCCAACCGGTTCCTTCTTAAAGTATATGTATGTACAAATATCTTACACATGCATTGCACCCATAGGGGTTCTTGAAAATGCACCTTCTAGGTCATCAAGGGTTGACTTAAAAGGGTGCCTCTTAAAAACGTATCTCTTTCTCTCAGAAACATCAAAGACAACTGGTGTAGCCATGACTTACTTGGTTAACACTCAAAATAAGATTCCAAAGACTTCTAAATCATCACGTTGGACTTAGGGCTTTGCAACTGATCAATCACACTTCTTTGTTGGTAAATCAAGCTTGAATACTTCACAATCCAACTACTATGGCTCCTGTCCTTTCCAATCACTCAAACTTGAATGCAATGAGTGATCTGTAAGTTTTCATAGACTATAAAGTAAAATTTCTGTCATTAATGCTTGCCGCGTAAACCAAAATTTGACTAAGATTTTCCAACTTCCATCCTACAATCGATCAGGCAGTGTGCTCTTGCACATAGCATCAAATAGTCTCCAAAATGTTAAATCCAAAGGTGCATACTCTAAGGGTGACTATACCAGCCACGCAAGGGTCTAGAGCTAAATTGGCTCCCCCTATGACCCTGAGGGTCATTCATCCAGATGTAGAGGGTGCGTCCATTATGGATGCATCCAATACATACTCATCAACCTTATCCTTCTTTTTCTCTGACAAAATCACGCTCGCATCCTATGTAGCTTTCACAAACTTGACTTCTCCTTCTTCATTCAATATTGATACTGTTGGCTTTTTAGGGCTTTCCTAACTTTGCATTCTTGATCTACAAAACTTTGTGATGTTTCCCACCTTGTTACAAGAGTGACAAATAACTGGAGGCCTCAAATTCCTCGGCACATTGATATGGGTTACTATTTTACACTGTCTAGCTGAGTGACCATTATAATTACATATCTAACATGTAATACTCTAAGAATTTATTGCATTTGGTTGATTCTGATTTGTCTGATTATGTTGAGTTTTGTTCTTCTGACTTGTTCTACAATTCATAGCTCTATGACTAAATTTATTTCATGAATAACAATAGTCATTGAAAGGTCTTACCTCTTTACAATCCCTTGCAATATGTCCATACTTGTTATGGGCATAACAAGTTCAGTCTACTAGCTTGCGCTCATCCTTAGATGGTTCAACATTGTCTTTATTCTGATTTACAGTTTTCTTAGCATCTGTAGTGTCTTCTGGTGCTTTCATTCTTGCTCGCATGTCATCAATCTAATTTTGTGCTTCATTGAATCTCCTTTAAGCTTACGTGCATATAGTTGTGACTCTATCAAATCAGAACTGGTGTTTAATTTCTCAATGTGATTCTTTGCTTCTTTCAACTCAGGTTCCAATATTTCTTTGTTATTTCTTAGCTCCAAGATTTCCATGTTTTCTTGCCTCAATTCTTCATTCATTTGAAGGTTCTCTTTGATTTGTTCATCATAAAATTCTTGATTGTTAGTTAGCTTTTTATCCAACTCTTCAATCTGATCTTTCAGAGAAGTGTTCTCTTCATTTATTTTTTTGACCATTTTCCCTAAATCATTGTTTGAACAATCTTTCAAATCTTTTCTTAGCTTCTTGATGAAAACTTGTGCCCCACTGACTTTCAATTTTAGTTCTTCAACTTCTTTCTCAGATCTATCAAGGTCTTCAAGAGCTGCCATAAGATTCTTCTTTTGATTCTTTGCTTCTTCTAAACCCATTGATCTCCTCAAGTGGTTAAACTTTTCTTCATAGGACCAGAGCTCTGATACCAATTGTTAGGAATGGGAACACTGAGAGGGGGGTGTGAATCAGTGTTCACTATATCTTTAGATTTTATTAACTCTTAAATCTTAACTTTATTGCTTAAGTACTGATATGAACATCAATGTAAATAATATAAACAACCACAACACATAACACTAATATGATTACGAAGAAACCCAAATAGGTAAAAACCCTGTTTGGAATTGACACCCACTAAGAATTGAACTAGTGTTTTATGATCCTTGTTAGAAGATTTGCAACCCTGTTAGGTGTTGTTCTTTACAATGCTTTTAGTACAGTGACCTGTCCAAAGGTCAAACCCTGTTAGGAGTCTTTTACAATAACCCTGTTAGGGGTGAGCCACACTGTCCTAGAGCTTGTTGCTCAAGTGGTATATGTTAGGAATAAGGTGTCTCAACCTTGGATAATTCCTATTCTTATTATTTTTTTTTTTGTAAATGTATTTTTTGCAAATAATGTAATTAAGTGTGAGTGTACATGTCTAGTTGGCATGTTGATGTGTCACTCCACTTGATGTGTCGGCATCTTGTGCGTAAGGAGATCATGACTGAAACGGTCATGACGGATTCCTATGACGCGTAAGAACTATTTAAAGAATGTGCTATGACAGGTGTAAGAGCATCTTATGACTTGGGCCTATTTGGGCGCCCAAGAAGAAGTGGTTGGTGTGTGTAAGAGAATATGCCAAAAATAGGTTGGTATGACAGATTCTCTTACACTTCTCTTGTGATCGTTATTTTTGGCGGATTCTATGACAAGCTGTCATAGTCTATTCTAGGGATGGACGCCTATTCTTGGGATTGCATGTAACAACTGTGTACATGTGGCTTTGTGCATGGGTCTTGGTGGTTGTGCTTATTTTTGGGTCCAGAGGAGTCTATATAAATGATGCTGCTCCTATGGGAGAGATATAACAGAAATTTAAGTCTTGTTGGTTTTGTCTCTCATTTCCTAAAAGAACTTGCATTCCAAGTGTATTGTAATCTTTGTGTTGAAGATAATACATTGTGCAAGTTTTGGAGTGCTGGAGTTTTTTACCGAAAGGTTTTCCCCAAGGTATATCATTGTGTCATTCTCTATTTTTCTGTATGCATTGTATGTGGTTGCAATATCTTTGTTAAAGTAGTTAACGAATCTGAAATTGTAAGGATTTATAAGAATTTGCACAATACTCTCCTATAGAGATTAGCGTAGGAAGCTGTTTCCGCACCTGAGTTTCCTTACAGTGTAGGCTACAACCTTCTGATCTCAGATACACACTATATCTACTGGATGAACTGGTGTTGTGACACTACTTGTCTGATCAGTTCCTTTTGTACATTGATGCTTTAACCCCTTGTAAAGCTCTAACTCATTCTATCTTCACTTCGCATGTCTCTGCTCTGCTTATCTTATCTTTATATCCACTTCCATGTTTTATTACAAATGTGCATCTTATATTTATATGCGCTAACAAAACAATTAACTAAGTCGGCCTATAACTGATTACATACAATGCTTCCAAGTGAATTGGCTCAAGCGTGTTTACAAACATAGATGTTCACATGTCTACAACCTAATTACAATTGGTGCATAGCCTTTACAAAACATTATTATAACCGCTAATCAAAATACTAACAATTAGCTGCATACTCTATTATGTTTTGTCGTTCACTGTCTGTACCACTTCAACTGGTGGTATCTTCATCATACTATCTCATCTGATCATGCGCTCTTAGACTTAGCATGAATACACACTTACTAGCTTAACGTCAAGGGCGCATACCATAACTTAGTCATACGCACGTGCGTTGATGCTCTGATCTTCTATCCAGTCTTCTATACTTAGCCATATTCTGACCTTATGATAATGTGTGCTGACTCCAAAACTCTATATGACTTTGTTTCCATAATGACAACACTATATCTAGTCATATACAATAGTATAGTCAACTTGCCAACATATCATGGCAAAGTAGTGCATTGGTATCTCAACTCCATGAACTTCTACACAACTCCACGTTTGCACCAATTTTTAAAAAGTTATCAGGATTGTCCAAATCTATGATTTTCAGCCAGCTGGAAAATTTTACATTATCACATGATCGATAGAGATTATTGAGCGTCACACATGTCAATTTATGCAACGCAACATATTCTGCAATAAACATGGCTCTTTGTTGGGCCTTTTTCATTAAATTTATCATTTCCTCAAGCATGCGAAGAATACCTGCTCATGTTAGGAGTGTCTACATTACTTAACATTCGTAGCAGCATGGGAAATTTTGGTTACCATGCTTTGTCACAACTTGAGTTCATTGGACCAAGCAACAATTGATATTTTGAAAAAACTTGATGTGCTGGTCCATCCAAAGAGATCCATCTGGTATCATTATCCTTAAGAAGCTTTTTCCTATCGGTTAGTCCTTCGACAAAGTGTTGAAATTCCCTATATCATTTTGGACTTCGACAAAAGTATTGGTAGAGCTCTTTGATTAAAACTATTTTTGCTATTGGAGCATGCTTGCTGACAACTCCAAAAGCTAGATTCATTTTGTGGGCCATGCAATGAATGAGAGTAACGTAGGGTGCACAAGAAGATTGTATATTTGTGCAAAGACCACCCCTATGGCCTTGCATTACTGAAGCTCCATCCGCTCCAACACACCATCTTTTTGGCAATCATCGTGTCATTTATACCTCCATATTCAATTAGAGAACTCTTTACTAGTTCAAATAAATTTTCCATTGTCACATTATCCTTCATTTTAGCAACAGTTAGTAGATAAGGTTGGTGAACAAAATTATGTATAATATAAACATGCATGCATACCCAGGAAGTATTGTCTACTATTGTAACCTCGTCTAAAGATAATGCAATAAAATTTGACTCTTTAATTTTTTCCTTTAGATCCTCTTTTTTAACCTTGACAAGCCAACTTGCCCATTCCCATCCATTGTTTATTGACCAATGACTATTAGGATAGTTACGAACTTACAAAAAGTGTAATAAAGCACTCAATGTTGGGTAGTCTTTCATAGGATGCCCTCTGCTCAAAATATTAAACACAACACTTAACTAAATAGGTTTTCCCATTAGTTCTACTTCCAATGCTTTTCCAAAATAAGCTTCAATAGAGCCTTTAACTTCACCAGGCTTCGTCTTTAAATTATGTTGAAATTCATATAATTCTACATTCCTAACATGCTGAGATTCCTCCTTTTTTTTCCATCTTATCACTGATTTTTGAACTCCATCTATGGTTTTCTTTTCGTAAACTTTACCCATATGCTTCTCTATGGTGTCAATTTTTAGCTGCAACCTCTTTTCCTCCTTATTTATCTTGCTACAAATCTTACATCTACATTTTACTGGAGGCTCCCCTTCAATTGGATTGTCCACTAGTTCAATGAATGGATACCTTGACACTCATTCTACTTGAAAATTCCTTGACAGATCCCACATCTAATATTTTTTTTATTCTCTATCATTCTTTGAATTGTATTTTCTTTTCTTCTTCCCTGCACCATCATCTTCGCTAACATTCTCAGTCTCATCCAAGTCAATTATACCATTATGGCTACTCTAGGTATTTAACTAAAAATCTTCTTCAAGTTCATCATGATCTGAGATATCAGGTTCGCTGACTTCTTCAATATGTCGGGTAGGTTCAGGTTGTGAAACTTGAAAATCTTCTTGTGATGAAGTAGCTTCCCCATTTTGGCCAGAAATATTTTTAACACCATGACCAAAGTACAATGATAAGGTTTTGCATTTTGCTAGCCTCTCTTGGCTTTCTCCATATGCAGGAGCCTTAACATTATTCTTGTTTGACATCTTGATTCTTCAACGAAATAAAGGCTACCAGGCTACCAGTGAAAAAGAAATGTTTACTTGTTGAATAGGTGACAATAGAACTATAATATATATAAATATGATTCATCCACCCTTAAATCATGTCTAAGGTCTCCCTAGTCACCACTATTCACTAATTGGTCCTCACTAAATAAGAATGAACTCAAATTTACATAGTCACATAATAATAATCACTTACCTTTGCCTCAAATTCAATTGCAGGCACAACTCGCCAATGCAGTCAAGACTCAACAGTCTGAAGTCTCTGAACTTCACTATCGATCAAATTAAACCAAGCCAAATTGTGTACAATAAAACTGATCTATGAATGTATTTATACTAATCCTTTTTTGGCAAATTTGGCAGGAGGTATTAGGTCTACAAATATTTGGCGAAGCCCAAGTAATTATAACATGTCTTGTATTATTTTTGAGGCAATTATGGGTCCTCCAATACCTTACTATGATTAATAAAGTTGGTAAAAAGGCATCGGTTTGAGACACGCATCCATAAAATACCAAGCAAAATTGGGGCTGCCTATAAATATATATAAAAAACTATTGGCGAATATAGGCCATCTATTTGGGGCCGCTTTGAAATTATAGGTGAATGTTTAAAATATATTGTGCCCAAAAATTATATGACATTGGTGATAATGTGAAAGAAATGGAAAAAATTAAATAAACTGATAGGTGATGGGCACGAGCATTGGACCCAAATTTAAAAAATCTGGGGTGATATGGTCAATCCCATATGGGCAATATTTTCACCAAATCGGGGGTTGCCGACATGCAACATTCGCCAAATGACAAATAATCGCCACTAAAATTTTCGTTGGGCGTTATGGAATTTCACTAAATCCTAAAAAGTGCATCTTTGGGGTAACCTAGGGAAAGTTGTTGGGACATGTCATCTCTGAGATAGGCATTTCAATAGATCCTGAAAGAGTCAAGGCCATCCTTAAACTGGTCCCCCCAAATAGTTGAAAGGAATTGAAATCTTTCTTTGGAAAGATCAACTTTGTCTAGAAGTTTATTGGTGGGTTCATGGAGATAGTGTGTCCCTTGAATGATATGTTGAAGAAAGATGCAAAGATAGAATGGAATACTCCTGCTAAAGAGGCCTTTGAAGAGATTAAGATGTCCATTACTATTTCTCTGGTTCTAGTTAGCCCAAATTATACTCTACCATTCAAGTTCTACTCTTTCGCATCGGAGCACTCGTGTGCGGGAATTCTCACAAAAAAAAAAGAGGGGAAAGATGAAAGACCAATAGCTTTCATGAATTTCCCTTTAAAAAATTATGAACTCAAGTACCCCAATCTTGAAAAATAGTCTTTTGCACTGGTTAAGGCTGTCAAGAAGTTCAGACTTTACATTCTCAGGAGAAAGGTTGTTGCTATTGTTCCCAATCCTATTGTCAAGTCCTTGTTAATGCAAAATGAGTTGGGAGAACAAAGGGGGAAATGGATGGCCATATTATAGGAATTTGATATCAAGATCCAACTGATGAGGCTAGTGAGAGGCCAAGGCCTTACCAAAATGATAGCAGAGACAGAACAGGGTTTAGTGTGCCAAGTATACACCAATGAAGGGATAGTAACCGACGTATGGTACCAAGATATAGTCTACTACTTACTCCAAAACCGTTACCCAAAAGGATTGAATGGCTCCCAAAGTATATCCCTAAAGAAAAAAAGTAGCTCCTATATGCTAAAAAATGGAAAGCTCTACAAGCACAATTACGATGGTCTCTACCTACGTTATTTGGATAGGACAAAAGCTGAGAAAGTTCTCAAGGAGTTTCATGACAAGTATGGAATGGGCCATGGGTCGGCTAAAGCCACATCACATCAAATATTGAGGTCTGGTTATTATTGGTCTACCTTGTTCAAAGATACACACGAACACGTGCGCTTATGTCATGTTTGCCAAACTAGTGTCATTCACGAGAGACATTTTACGATGCCCCTACAGCCAGTTTATGAGGTACTTCCATTCATCCAATGGGGGCTAGACTTTGTAGGAATGATTAACCCTCCTTCCTTTGTAGGAAACAGGTACATATTGACTGCAATAGACTACTGCACATAGTGGACAGAGACGCAAGTTTTGAGAAATTGCACCATGGAGGTAGTAACCAAGTTCTTGGAGGAGTTCATTATCACATAGTTTGGTATGCCTTTCTTTCTAGTATGTGAAAATTCACCCTATTTATCATCTACATCTCTCATCCAATGGGCTTTCAAAAATCACGTAATCCTCAAATTCTCATCTAACTATTATCCGCAAGGGAATGCAGTTGTTGAATCGACGAATAAAAACTTGACAACAATAATCAAATGCCTCTTGGATGATAATCCTCGAGATTGGCACACACAGTTGAAGTACGCCTTGTGGACTGACCGAGTGAGAATCAAAAATGCTTTGGGGACTTCCCCTTACCAGTTAGTTTATGTCCTACAGCATTTTTCCCTATGAACCTGAAAAATAACAATCTTGAGATTCATAGATCAATACGTCGAAGGCAAGGATAGGGTGCAGGTTCACCTCATGAACCTTTTGGATATAGAAGAAAAGATAACCATGGCCTTAGAATAGATGACCAAACATCAAGTTGTTTTCAAGCATTGGTTTGATAAAAGAGAAACAATAAAGGTTTTTAGGATTTCTGATTTAGTCTTGATGTGGGATAAAGAGAAAGAAAAATTGGGCAGCCACACTAAATTTGAACATTTGTGGATAGGCCCTTTCCAAATTGTAGAGATCTTATGAGAGAACACTTTCAGAATTAGTTCTCTTGATGGGGAACTGGTCCCATTTCCTGTCAATGGCTAGTATCTCAAGCACTACTTTGGGTCTTGAAGGGCTCTGATCTTTTCTTGTACATTCTCCTAGTTTTAGTGTCTTGTATTGTGTACTTTTCTTTGGGTCAATCAATTTGTGTCTGTCAGGGGGTAGATATCTTTTAACTAAGTGTTCTCCACTAGGTAGTTTGGGAAAAAAATGAAGGTTTTTTCCTTGTCAAACACTTTGATTAGATTTTGTCTTGCAAGGAGCCAGATACAGAGGTTGGAAGCGAAGTGTTTTCCCCTCAGAATTCTCGAGTGGATTCATCTGAGCCGACCATCCTTGACACTAACACACACCTTAAGGGATTCTAAATTGGAGGTTTCTTGGATAGGATTCCAGTTAGAACCAAGTAAAGCCCATGGTCACGAAGGAGGTCAGAAGTCAAAACCCTTTTACACCTGGAATACAGACTAAAAAGAAAGAGCAAGAAAGCAAAAGGAGGAACGCATAAATAAAAAGTCAACAAGAAAAGAGAAAAGCTCAAATGCTTGGGTAGCACAGTCTAATCACTACCCAAGTTTTCAAAAAAAAATACAAATACAAATGAAGAGGTGGTACAGTCTAAGCATTTCCTTAGTTCATCAAGAACACTGAAGCTGGAATAAGAGAAGAAATGAAGTATCTAGAATACAATAATTCTAGCAAATCAAATTCAATTTGATACATGTTGAGTCTAATATCCCTCCAAAGAAGTTTAAAAATTAAAACAAGCTCATCTGTAGGAGGAAAAGGGTGACTTTAGAAACCTCTATCGGGGCTATAAACACCTGCCTAGTAGTACAGCAAGGTTTAAATAACTTTGGCCGAATCTAGACCTGTGGGCAGAGATTTGGTTATGACTGTTTAAGAATCCGAGAAATGTTTGGTGAATAATTTTGGAGAATATGAACACATTGGATGTGGATGCAAAGATTTTTTTGATATTGATATGATGATAGGAGATTTACTATTGTTGAAGGTTTTCTGTGTCTGGCTCATCACAAGATAGGATCTTTTCATAGTGGGATGACCAAGGGATATCTGGGTTATTTCCCTTTCTTTTGTCAGGGCTATTTGTTTTGGTTCCACAACCATGCTCCCCTTTTTAGGCCACTTGGCCAAGGGCCCCCCCTTCTTTTGGCTTGTTTTGAGTTCTTCTTGTCAGTTTGGTTCCTATCCATAATTTCCTTTGAGTTGTTGTCCAGTTTCACCCTTTCATACTTTTGGTGTTCTATAGGTGTGAAGGGCCAAAAGGCCAAAATATTCTTTGTTTACCAACTAGAGATTCATTATTTTGCACATCTTCAAGGTTTCAAACTTTCGAAGGTCTGAAACATCGAAAGTCTGATCCCCCATGGAAATCGGCCTTTCGGCATTTCGGTCTTTCAGAGGTCTAAGACCTCCAAAAGTCCAAAAGGAAATTGAGTGGGGATGGCTGACGTTATCCCCATTGAAGGCTTATTTAACGCAGAGAGTCACCCTTTTTTGTCACTTTGCATTGTTTGCCTCCTGTTGATTTTTGGAGCTCCTGTTTGCGTGCTTTGCTTCCAGTCCATCCAACTTCTTCGGCCTGTTAGTTTCTTCGGTTTCCTCACCCGCCTTTTCTTGTTCAAGGTAGGTTTCTTTGCCTCCACCTTTGTTTCTTGCATGTTTTTGGTAGTTTTGAGGTTTTCGTGCTAGCGTTTAGGGTTTAGGTTTTTTTGGTCTCACTTCAGGGTCGTAGGGTTGCCCTCTTGGACCCCTTAGCGTTGATTTTGTGGTCAAACTCGATTCGAGCTCTTTTTTGAGCTCTAACCCTAATCTTTTACGATTTTGTTAGTCGGCCCTAGAAGTTTCAAACTTTCATTGTTTGAAAGTCCAGGAGAGAACTCGAACCTCCTTTTTTGCTAAGTCCACTTTTCAGTGTTTTGCACACCGAAACACGTTGCACTCCAAAGTGTTGAAAACCAAAAGGCCAGCTCGAAACCAGCTCAACGTTGTTTCCTTTTTGGCATTTTAGACGCTGAATTCTATGAGACTTTTCACTACCCAAAAGCCTGAAGCTCAGCCTGAATGATAGCCCTTTTCACCATTTTGGCGTTTTGGTCTTTCAAAGGTCTGAAACCCCCGTAGGTCCAAAATACTGAAACTACCCTTACAAAGTGTTCAGGCTTTCTTTTTCATGGGGTATCTTGATTTCTTTATGTTTTTTCATCAATACTTCCTCCTAAATATCATGTGTTGGTTGTTGATTCATGTCTCACTTATTTTTGTAGAATGTCAGAAAAGGCGAACTCCCCCATTATGAAGTACTAGTTTAAGGGTTACGACACACCATCAAAGGTGGGGAACTTACATTCTAAGATCACAGACACTGACATACACTAGTACAAAAATAGCAATATATGACCAAATAAACTACCAAAAATTGTAGATAAATGACCAAATTTGGTCACATGCCTAGTGGTAGTTTATTGTCGGTCATTTATCTCATGACCAAATTTATGACTAAATTATTTTAATCATTTATTTGATCATTGATTTGGTCATATATTTAGTCATTTATTTGGTCGTTTATTTGATAGTTTATTTGGTCATTTATTTGGTCATTTGGTAGTTTATTTGGTCATTTATTTGGTCATTTGGTAGTTTATTTGGTCGTTTATTTAATCATTTATTTGGTCATTTATTTGGTTGTTTATTTGGTCATATATTAAGTCATTAATTTAGTCATATATTTAGTCATATTAGCGCACGATGGAATCGAACCATCATCCTCCTACTTGTAAAGTAGGTGCTCTTCTATTGAGCTAGTACCCTTTAAAAAATAATCATACCATGTATACTAGTACTTTCCACTAAACATGATTTCAAGTTTTTCCATCTATAGTTCAAGGGTAGAAAAGCTTAAGGGGAGGATGACTAATGATACTTTAAACTCAATGGTGAAGTTATTCAATGTGCAATATACGAATGAAGTGAATGATGCCATTGGAAAATACATTACATGAGGCTTGTTCCTCTTATTATAATGACAAGCATATATCTTTAGGGGAAACCAACCACATTAAATAGAGATAAAGTATGTACCAATTATCATACCTTCTACATTTTAACTCCTAATTAACCCATCAAAAGCTTACTGCTTTAAAAGTCCACATTCCTGATAACCTACCAATCTATTGCACTTCTATCCAATACATCAATCATTAAATTAGTATTATTAAGGAAATTTGATACACACTAAATTCAACTTATAAAAATCGATAGCCATTTTCCAAGATCTCCTATTTGTGGTATATACTAATCCTTAAGATAAATTAATAACTAATAACGTAGCATCTTTCTTATCATAGCTGGAAAACACAAAATATTAAATATTGACCTTAAAACTACTTAAGGATGCCACAAGTAGTAATGCATTGGAATCACTAATCATTGTTTGAACACTTTAGTTTGTCAATTATAACCAAATACCTAGGTCACAAAAAAACAATAAAAGTAACTAAATCAACTAGTTCAACGTTACTTTTTTAAAATACAATGTTAATTGGTTTCTTTGAAAATCAAACAAATTTATAAAAAATATCTACCATGCATAACGTCTCCTTGATAAGAAACACACCAAAAGACTATTAGATTTTGCAGGTTCCAAAAAAATAAACCTATATTACCCCTACCTACAAAGAGAAATTCAAACATGCCAATTTTCTACATATTTTCTATCAATTTTCCCTCAAAACCAAGATTGTTGTAGGCGTTTGAAAAGTTTTTTAAAAAAAAAAAATCAAAGTAAACCAAAAAGCACTTAGTGCAATGGTAAAACATTCACCCTCGTAGAATTTCAAGCTAACACCTTTTACAACTTCAACTTCCTTTTGGACTCTCTTAGTTTGATAACCTATCATATTGTCAAATGACCAGAATTCCCACCATTTCCTAGTGTATACTTTTTTTAGATTTTGAAGCTCCACAGCAACTTTAGATGCCATATCTGGATCAACTTGCTCCATGTTTGAGTTTTCATCATTTACTCCTCCATTATATTCAACTATGAATGGTACGAAATGCTATCAGGTAAAAGAAAAAAAATTGAAAAATAGATGGAAGTTACAGAAATACCAAAGCTAAATTTCTTTTTAAAATTAAGATGCATAAACACAATGCCGACACAACAAACAAACAGGAAACTGAATAGCAGTACAACATTTATAAAACAAAGATCAAAAACAGCTTATGCAGACCCATTTTATTTCTTCAAACTTAAATCCTTTACTAAAGACCAATTGATATCATAAAACACATTGACATATGACAACAACATATAACACTTTCTATAGTGCTTATTCAAAAGTATTGAGAAACTAAAAGACTAAATTGCTAGAAAGAAAAAAAAAAAAAAAAGACTTATCCCACAAGCCAAAAAGAACTAACAAGAATACAACAATAATCAAAAAAGTACACATCTTCTTCAAAAAAAGACATGAAGAAACATACATTTTCTTTAAACTAGGAAATTTTGACTCCTACTTTCCATGCCAACAATTTGTTTATGTGTTTCAAACTTTCAAAAATTTATGGAGAATCATTCAAACCAATTTTGTACTTCAAAAGTAGCAAATTCTTGAATAGAACAAAAAAATGTTTACTAGAATTGACACAGTCCAAGAAATCACAATTACTATGGTGAGGTGCTCAAACTACACTTAAATGTGATGAATCCTAACATAGCTAAATTCAGCTAAAGAAATGAAATATAATTAAATAGTACTCACAAGGTGAACTAACAGCATACAGACAAAAATTACATCAAAGAAAGCTATAAATATTTGTCTAGGCTTTCCCAAGATATATGTTAATCCATGCCATGTAACACCAAGTCATGTCCTTTGGCATTGTTCAATACTAGCTTGATTTGTATGTGAGGGAACTTATCTTTTCCTTTTTCCCAGCCTTACTTGAGGGTTGGTTTGGTCCAAATAAAAGATGGATTTGTAGAAAGAGAATTTGTGAATTTGAATAAATATATCACAAGGATATTATTATTTATATTTTCCAGCCATTCAAGAAAGATAAAGCGGGATAGAGATCTTTCTAGTGACTTTTTTCAAAGAGAATTTAAGAGGGTGTGACCACTAAACAGAGTTATTGATAGTCCAAAAGTACTTATCAGCCAAAGCTTTGGAGAAAACATTTATTTATCAATTTCTTGAGAGTGTATTTGATACAGCTCTTATAGAAGTGTCTTGAAAGGTAAGTACAAAATTATTAGAGATAAAATGACATATTAGAGAAATATGCATTATTTTTGGTATTAGAGCATCCTAACATGCTAGATCTAGAGAATTTGTGAGAAGAGTTCTAGATAGTTTAGAGGAGTGTTTGGGTATGGCTGTGGATGTGGATGCGGGGTTGTTTTATGATGTGAAAAGTAGAAACACATGTTGGACGAAGAAATCACATAAAGGAAGAGGCAAAAGAAAACAAAAGACAAACAAGGGCCATGTGCAGCTGGAGTCCCTGCCTTTGTTAGGGGAGTAGCAGGGAGCTGTCATCTTGCGTAGCATTGTGCTGAACAGTGATTGAGACCAGAGGAATCATTTCGCTTCAAGAAACTATACTTTGTTTCCAAGAAATAAGGCATATAACACATGAGCACCTCAACTATACTTTTTCTACAAAACATATGGAATCAATAATTGTTGACTTCTTCTAACAATCAATATTCTTACAATGAAAATTTATCTAACAATCAATCAAATTTTTTTTCTAGCACATACCTTCTCCTGCTGCAACGAATGATAATGCATGAGCAGGGGATAGTGCAAGTTCCTCTTTTATGTGCTCAACATAAGTTCTCTACACAATCCAAATCAATAGAACTAATTTTACAATTAGATCCTCAAGTTAACATACAAGATCCCCAAAGAATTCACGCAAGAGAAATGAAAAAAAAAAAGATAATCAGCTAGATGGAAGAATAAATTACACAACAATAAATAGAGAGGATAGCAACTTTCAAAGAGTTTGTTAGCTCTGCTCTTTTGGCTACAATTTATGAACCTGATTTGTGAGGCGTGAGAAGAAATAAGAGATGGATCCCCTATTAAGAACATTCGACAATCAAATCAAACCAAGATATTAT
Organism: Chamaecyparis obtusa; assembly: GCA_027943335.1. Taxonomy (NCBI): domain Eukaryota; kingdom Viridiplantae; phylum Streptophyta; class Pinopsida; order Cupressales; family Cupressaceae; genus Chamaecyparis; species Chamaecyparis obtusa. The sequence continues at coordinate 1,093,002 of BSBK01003472.1, read as the reverse complement.
ACTAGCCAACAACACTACATGTTATAGTAGTGAACAGATTGGTGAGTGGTATGTGGATTAGAAAGGAATAAAATAATTACATATATTAGATTGAGAAGGAAGAATTATATAACAATCATTTCCAAACTTGAGGAGAAGATATTTTTAAATTAGAAGATATAACAATCATTTCCAAGCTATGGACTAACCCAATTGTAGGCATTCAATTAACCAGAGAGGATCTTTAGGCACTGAACCTAAGCTAAGGACTAACCTAATTGCATAACATTCAATTAACGAGAGAGGATGTTTAGGAGCACAGCCTGAGCTAGGGATAAGGTCTTACTCATTTGGAGATCACTCAATTAATGAGAGGGGGTCATTAGGCTGTCAATCTAATCTAAGGTTAAAGACTCAACCACTGGGAGAGCACTCCATCAATGGTAGAGGGTTTGTAGGCACTCAACCTAGACCAAATTCAGGTCATTTATGCACCAGTATAAATGGGAATGTGTGGCCAAATATCCATCACATTACGAAGAAGTTGCAGGAGATGAAGTACCTGAACAATAATGGTGGTGTAAAAGGTTATAACTGCCCAAATCAAGCTCCCTTGTTATTGAGTTATGATGATAATACTCTCAACAATGATGGCAGTGTTCTTCCTCCTGAGAATGTAGAGATAAAGGATTACAATTCAATGGCTTCCCACAAAGTTGACCTGAGAGAGTTTTTGGAGCAGTTGGGAGTAATTGATCTGTAAAGAGTAAAGAAGATGAAGTATGCCCATCAATTTCAAAGTTCATTTTACCCATAGGCTCAAGTCATTACTCCTCCAAAATTGAATCTTTTGATGAAACTTCATGGGATCCCATTGCACCAGTCTCTCTGTCTGGTTTCGTTGAAAATGATTATCTTTTGGATAACCAGAACAACATTGATAACCAAATCAGCCAAACCCAATTTGCAGCCTTTTTCTGAATCAATTTGGATTTTGAAGACCAAAAACAGTAGCAGCAGCAAAATGATAGTGTGGACTACGAAAACTTTCAAAATTCTCTGAGTCCCACAAACCGTCTTGTTAATTTTACCTAATTCTAGTAACTATGGATCATACACTCAATTTAGGGGATAGACAAAAGTGAATTGCATTTGAAGCTGTTATAGATATAAATGAGAATTCATCTATGAATGGATACAAAATAATTTTGTTGTATACAATTAAAGAATCTCTTTATCTTGCCAATAATGAATTCTTTTCTATGTATGTTGTGTGCATGAGAAACAATACACACTTCAAAGAAAATTGACATTATTTACATGCAAAATTTAGATACGAAACAATTGCCTAGGTTCAAATGAACAATCCAACTCTTTGTTTACTTCAAAAATAATCATAATTCTTGCAGCTCATGCAAATTCTTAAGTACACAAATCTAAACCGGCAACTTATCAAAAATTGATAAAAATTAAAAAAAGGATTCAAATAACAATGAAAAAACCTAATCTTTTAACAAAAGAACTCACATTTACACCCAACTGCAGGTGCCATGAACATTATTGTGACTTAGAAGACCTTAACCCAAGCTTCATGACAGGAGCTCCACCCCTCAACCTCGCCATTTATCTCAACGGTTTATCTCAACATCAAATGAACAAAAAAAAAACAGTGAACACACCAAAGAAGCTGCCCCCAAATCAGCAAGTGGCTACCACCGCCAAATAGCCACATTGTGAACTAGAAAGAATAAAAAACAATTTCATGCTGGAATAGATAATTAAAAAAATTTGAAAACGTTCCTGATTAAATCCCAAGTAATCAAGTTCAATTTATACTTTTGGTTTGCCAATGTGATCCCAATTCCATGTAATACTAGTATGATATAACCCATTTAAATTTATATTTAAGATTTATGATTTGACAGTAAATGTTAAATTATCAAATATGTGCTCTATTCTCAATTTTTAATTTAACTTTGTACATTTTGTGCAATTCCAAGTAATGCTGCTGAAATATAAATCATTTTTGGGTATTTTTTAATTTACGTCATATGATTTGACAATTGATGTCAACTTACCAATTATCAGCTGTCTTATCAATTCTCCCATTGTGTTTGTGTATGTTTTGCACAAATTATGGTTAATTTTCTATTATTACTTAACTGGTCCCCTAACAGTCCCCAAAACAAAAGTTTCTGCCATCCCTGAAACCCCATCCCCCCATCTCAGCAACTTGGAAATTGTGAATCTTATGGTAAGTAAATACTAAACTATTATATTTTCACCTTAATAAATCAGATGAATTTATGATTTTAAAGCATCTGCACCATTGAATTATAAAATTTAGATTTGTTTTTTCCCCAACTTCTATAAATATTTGTTTGACCTTAGTATATATATTTTTTCCATGTATTCTTTTAAACTCGAAACATACAATTTTTCCATGAGGTAGCGGTGTAATCACTAAGTGGGGCAATCATAAAAAAGAATGAGTCAAGTCTAAATCTCCCCATTTCAACAACATAAATCATGATTTCACAGGCATTCAAGATTACTTGTACTGCAGACAAATATACTACATCTTGCAATAGAAACATACTTAGGAACCCACATTTCAAAAGCACAAACGCACTCCAACAAACTCATCTTCAAACACCTAGTAACTATGGCAATCTTCTAAAGACCTGTAAAATTATACCAGTGAATCAAAACGTTTTCTATATTAAGCTATTTCCTGTTAAGTACAGGAAAATCAACTTGGGTGAATTTATTATTTGAAACCAAAGCAACAATTTTTCATAACATTATCAAATCTAACTGAGAGGTAACACATAGTTTATTCTATATAAAGATTCAAGACATCCACCATCCCCACTCCAAGCAAATACTGAAACCACAACACACAAATAGGAATCCTGCAGAATTGACATGAATGGGAAAAAAAATTGTTATAGAAAAATACACAATTCAGATAGTTACACAGTTACCGGAGAAAATATCACCTTAGTAAAAAAATTAATTTAATAAAGATCAAAGTAATATTGAACATGAGTAGACAAGATGAGCCCAAGAATATTATCTTATAGTTATAGATAAGAATGGGGTGAGCTCAAGTAAGAATCAATAGACATTCACTGTGAAACCCCAGGCCCAAATCTTCAAATTTTATGTTTACGTGTAAAATGAGCAACATGCCTCCCCAAAATATATGTTTGGTGTGCTCAATCGACAAAACATGGTACAAGTTGTAGGAGAATTTGACGAGATGGTGTACTTACGCAATATAAAAGACCAAAAGCAATTTTTGGGTGCTATTTGCTGAATTCTAAGATGCAGGGTACGAACCAAACAGCTGTGAACAGGGTTTGGGTGCGCACTGGTCCAGCTACGCATGCCTAGTGTGTTGTGAGTGCAACAAGGTGCACCCCAAGCACATCAGGCGCACTGTGGGTACGCATTGTGCATACCAAGAGAACACCCGGAGCACTTGGAGCACACCCTGTGCACACGCAGGGCATACTCACCTTAACACACAACACTTTAAGTCTCTTTCACATGATTGATATAAGCTTGGTTGCCCATCAACGGGGAGGCAAAGGCGAAGACTATGACATGTATTTGAGGCTGCAGTCATTTGATGCCATATGCACTCATTATTGCAAGGGCACATCCCAAGCTGTGTCCCGTAACTGTTATGATCACCTCTTGATTTCCATAATCTGCCAATAAGTTTCTAATCTCTTTTGTAATAATTTCTCTTGCACTGACTCAGTCTGAATAAAAATCCTAAACTACCTTCTGTATCCTGTCATCATGATTTTAATTTGTCAGGTTGGTATTGCCAAGGAACAACCATGTTAGTAAGACAATGAATCCATTCCTACTGCGTAGAAGCTCCTCTATATGCATCCACTGTATATCTAATATATAAATAATAATATGCTTGTGTAATCTTTAAATTTGTTTTTTGTGTGCATGCATATATATATATATATACCCAATCTCAAAAAAAATTGTCGGTGCCCACATACCGGACTCTCAAACCCATACTTGTGCCCATGCCCGCACCAGCAATTTAGGCTGAATATGTAGTGCTCATAAGCTGAGATTTTCCTAGAACAGGGCAGCTACCAAACAAGAAAGCAAAAGGTGATAGCTGTGAGATGCCCGGACCCCATTTGTACACCAAGGTTAAAAATACTGTCAAACTATTACAAAAGCTAACGACATTTTCATACCAGACCACAAGCTACCTCCTAATGAACTAGAGAAAAAATGTTCTAGTTTCAAGCTAAACAAAGACATTTCACAAACTGTGGTCCTCTTTTGATAACCCTCTGTGAAACTTTTCTGAAAAGACATTTCACAAACTGTGGTCCTCTTGTGCAAATTCCAGATTCATGGGAAATTCACACTGGCTGTGAACAACACCATTGTTGAAATTAAAATTTCTGAGTTTGATTGATTTGCAGTAGTAGGAAATGGGTCTCGGTACAGAGACCATAAAATTGTTTCTAACCGTTGGATTCCTCTAAATTCGGGATATGTTATTGTTATTCTAATTTTCTACAATTTCACCGATGGGATTGACCAAATGTGATTAGGTGTGAAAGTTATAGGCGTCTGAGTACTGATCTATAAAACTGTCAACTCTGGGACAGTTTTGGAAGATAGTTCATAGCATGATTTGGTAAGACCCATTGTTGATTGCAAATGGTTTCAATGATGTTATTTAAGTGTGTTCAGGAATACTTGAGGGAATAACCAATGTGGAAATAGAAGGTGTGGATACCTTGAGGGACAAGGTAAAGTTAGTGATTATGCGAATGCCTTGAGGTTTATTTATGGAGTAAGTGTATGGAACCAGTGTAATGTTTGAGGATTGGGATGTGTGGTAGATTGATCTTGATGGAGGATTTATTGTTTTGATGCCTTAAAAGATGATAACTTGATTTATTATGCCTCTAATGTACTAAACATGCTAATGAAAGCATTGATTGGAACAACAATAAGTATCCAACTTATTGTGGTTGTAATCTGCCAAGTATATCTGTCCAAATACCGTTTAGGATAAGTCACAACACAATCCACAAAAAAATTTCAGATATGCAAATTACCACTTCTTTCAATTTCCCCACTTGCTTACTACCAACAAGAGGGATTAGCAAACACAGAATTATTGTTACCAGCAGGAAAATTGACAGGAATAAAGACAAAATGGTGCCCTGACAACTTAGCTTCAAGACAGTCAATAAAAATACATGTGCATGAATACCTGGTCCCGCTCATTATCTTCATGTTTGAGAGCCTTCTTGGTAGTCTTATTCACCCAAACAAAGGCTGGGAATCCAACTTCATCCTTCTCTTAAAGACCCCATGAATCCACCTTGATCCATTGTTGGTAGAAGAGACATAAATGGGTAAACAAGGAGCCACATTTAGGGAAAACTAATTATAGATTGCTTCAGGAGAATTTAGAGACCACGAATAGAAGATACCTTGTGGGTATCATGTGTGTTTTCCAGAGAAAGCACTGCAGTATGGCCTCGGGCAGCCATGTAAAACACTAGACTAGCTTACATCTGCGCCTTACATGTGTTTCTACAATTGTTGTGCCAAATTACATAGGCTCATTAAGTTTCAAAGCTCACTGCACAAGAAACTATCTAGATTAGATGCAGAAAGTGGGCCTAACAATCTCTTAATACAAAGGATATCCTATATGAGTTCTAATTTAAATCAAAGAAAATGAAGCCAACTAATTATTTAAGGTAGTAGAACTTTACCTTAAGGCAACTAAATCAAATGCTAGTTTTCTCCACCGTCAAAAAGAAAGCTAACAACTTCAACAATGTGTACCAAATTTGTCCTGCCTCAGTTGATGGAGATAGATGACCAATGTTGTGTCCTCTTGTAATATGCTGCACATACTTGTTTCTAATGTCAGCTTAGTCTCCTAGACTCCACAACATTAGAGAAAGAACCTCTGGAGAGAAAATGTGGTCTGAAACAATTAGAAAAGCCTAGAAAGGTAGCTATGAAAGATAAGACAAGCTATGACTATTGCCTTCAAGTTTTTGTGTAGTCTACGAACATTTTAAAAGTAAGAACTTTTCTGAATTGAAATCCTGACCAAGACAGAACTTGATTAAAAAAACTTGCTCAGTGCTTGTGTGCATTCTTCTCTTCAATTGCACTATACGTTTGATCCAAGGTCTTGATCAGTCAGAACTTTGATAAAAGACTCGATCCAGTATAGTGTGACTCAAGAATGATTAATTTGAAATGGTTTACTTCCTCCTCCTTTATGGTACAGGGTGGAACAATATACAAGGCAAAAGCAGACAGCAATCTCAAGATAAATTTTCAAATCAACAATGCAGGGAATAAACATCATTTTTTGTTAAAAACTCAAGGTACTTTCACTAACTCCTTTATTCTTATTGTAATAGTTGTAGTAGTTAGTGCAAGCACCTATTTTTTATGTAGGTCCAACCCTTCAATATTGGGATTAAGGGGTAGGGGGCATTGAACATTTGCGGGAGGTCGGGTTGAATTATTGGTGATATCAATGGAGATTGCTTCATTTTTCTTTCCATTGCAATGTATGTGCTAATTACTCTTTCAAATGATTCATTTGCAAGAACATTACATCTAGTATCAAAGCGCTTTCCAAGGGTAGCTCCATTACACAAGATTGTGGCCATAGTTTGTGTCGTACAACTCATAAAACCAGTAGACTTGGATAAACCTCAAAGATGCAAGAACACTTCGGCAAACACGTCAGTTTGAAGAGTCGTGTGGGATGCCTCCTAGGTATTCACACGGTCATGAAATTTACTTGCTTTCACAAAATTTGTTTCCAAACATTCAACCATATAGATGCCCTTTTATAAAGAAGACCAAGATTGAATAGATGGTGCAAGCAAGAACTGCAATAAACAAGGATCATTCATCCAAGTGTTAGACCATACTTTTCACCAATACTCATTCAATAAGAATACCTCCTAGGTATTCACATGGTCATGAAATTTACTTGCTTTCACAAAATTTGCTTCCAAACATTCAACCATATAGATGCCCTTTTATAAAGAATACCAAGATTGAATAGATGGTGGAAGCAAGAACTGCAATAAACAAGGATCATTCAGCCAAGTGTTAGACCATACTTTTCACCAATACTCATTCAATAAGAATGGCTCATGGCAATTATGTGAATTTTTTAGAGCTAAACAAAATCATAACCAAGGATAAATTTCCAACTCCTGAGATTGATGAGCTACTAGATGAATTGGATGGGGCTCATTTCTTCTCTAACCTAAGATACAATCTAGACCTCATTATATCCACCTATAGAAAGAAGATATTCCCAAGGCCACTTTCCAAAAAAGGGCCACTAAAAAATTTTGGCCATGCCCTTTGGCTTCACTAGTGCCCCCTCTCCATTCTAAAGACTAATGTCAAGATTTTTCTATCATTCCTTGAGAAATTCATTCTAGTATTGACGAGATCCTCATCTACACTAAGATGGGAAAAGCAACTCATTCACTTCGATCAAACCCTACAGATCCTTCCATAGAACTAATTATGTCCCAATGTTCTTTTAGCCAAACAAAGATTAAATATCTTGGGTATATCATCTTAGTGGAAGGAGCCTAGAAAAATTAAAGATATGAAGAACTAGACCAACCCAAAACTCTCAAAAGTCTTTAAGGATTCTTAGGTCTCACCCACTATTACTGTAAACGTGTTAAAGGTTATGGTAAAATTGTAGCCCTTTGACCATAATGTTAAAGAAGAATGAATTCATGCGGCTAGAAGTGGCAAAACAGAGCGTACCAAAATTCTCCAAACTATTTACAATTGAATTATGATGCTTTGAGAACCGGAAATGAAACCCTCTTAATGTAAGAAGGTAGACTTATCATTTACTAGTAAGGCATTTGTTAGGAAGATTATGACCAAATCAACATAAAAGAAAGAGATGCTAGCCATCTTCGTGTTGTTAGTAAATGCCAACTTCAAATACATGTCTTGCGTACAAATTGGTGTCTTGGACATGTCATATGGAGGTGGAACAGGCAAGTTTTTTAAGCTAAGAACCTTGCTGTGGGTGGCATTTGCTTAATGCATAGTGATAGTTTTTCTTTTAAAAATGCATCATTAGTTATATATTAGCTTGATGTGATAGAAACTTGTTTTGTTTGTAAGAACTGATATTTCGGCTTCTGCAGTCTTGGATACTGATCTGAGTTTTTCATATTATGCAGCCAACATAGCACTTATATATCATCATGGGAAGCTGCTTGCACTTTCAGAGGCAGATAAGCCTTGTAATACTTTCTCTTTCTTCCCTCTGCCCTTACAGTATTTCTGATTGGTTAAGCCAGTGAAGAGTACCTATTAGATCTGGTGATCCTCTGAATCTAATAAAATTGATTGAATTAAATTTTTAATACCTACTGTTATGTCTTATTGCTAAATAACAGTGCATAAAACACACAATAATGGAATCTTCAAAATGTGAAACCATGCGCAGATACAGCTTGAAATCTATTTTTAATTCCTTAAGTTAACCTCCACAACTGATGCTATTCACAGCTGCACGAAAATTTACAGCAGTATGTTACAATCTTTCCATCTTGTTCCTATCTTTATACTAATTTAGCCAAAAATCTAATATTCCAAAAAATCTGCTTTAATTGAAATGCATCTTTATCACTTGTAAGGATGAGATTGATACATAAAAGAAAATCAGCGTAGCGTCAAATACTTATTAGAATAGTCAATCTCATCTCCATCATTTATTAGTCAATCTCATGACAGATTTTGTCTCACAAGTATGCAGAGAAAACAACAATTTGTGCCTATTAAAATATGGGTATAGATGTATAGAAGCTGAATAATATTATAATAATGTCATACTTGTACTCTTTTAAAATCAAATACATCACAATTATATAGGAGTTAAGTCTCCTACATTATAGGAAAATCCCATAACTTACCCAAATATATTGAGTTTTTTTAACAACTCAACACATTCTTACCTCTAATATACTGACCTATTTAAGAAACAATAACAAACCTTACAAATAGTTATTTTGTGTGTCCTATGTAAACACTAATTCCCAACAGTGCCTTATCCTTACTATTCTAAATTTGCCGCACAAGGTTCAACAAGAATGGCAACAAGATGCACAAATTCCATAACACATTCAGCAATTAGCCAGCAATTCCTCTTTTAATGCCAACTACTCATTGGATGAACAAGACTTGCACTATAAAGGGTGTATTGTTATTACTACCAATTTGGCTATTTGAGATAGACTCTTAAAAAAAGTTCATGGATCTGAAATCCCTAAAGCCTTTTGGGTTATGAAAGACATTTAAAAGAACTTGAAGGAATTTATTTTAGGTAGGAATAAAATGATATATCCAACAATCCATGGAAGAGTCTAATACCTAGCAACACCAAAAAGGAGAAACAATGAAAAAGCAACGGATGTTACAATCATTGTCAATCCCCACTAAGGTATGACTAGGATACATCTAAACATTTATATGTACATTGTTGAAGTATTGCCAAAGTGAGGTTGCAAATAAGTTATTTTTGTGGTGGTGGATAATCTCCGTTAAAGTGCCCATTTTTGTACAATAGTCCATTCATTGACCAAATCATTTGTCTCAATAAAATGCCCACTTCTATAATTTGCAATTGCAACCCAAGCTTCACACGCACTTTTCGGTAAGGAACACTTCAAGTTACATGAAACCCAACTAAATATGAGATCAACATACCATCAGCAAACTAATGAGAAAATGAACATTGTCAATAAGCGTTTGGAAACATAGTTATGTTGCTTCACCTCAAAGTAACATACTCATTGGGTCAAATGGTTACTGCCGGTTGAGCAAATACCACTTTCCACATGGCAATAAAAATAAACCCCTACGAAACAATATATGACCAACCACAACCATCTCTCCTATCCTACATTCCCAACAGTTCTAAAATATATGCAATTAATTCTACCACCAGCACTCTAGAAAATGTGCTTTTAGCTCCCAAGCACAATTAGACAATGGCTGGATAAGCACCAAGTCAATCAACACTGCTCAAACCAAGCCTTCAATAAACGTGACATGTATTTTCTCCACCTACTACCGTGCAAGCAAGTATCCTTGAAGATAAAAGGCAAAAAAAAATTAGCACCCAATTCTATGGTCCTTATCAAGTTTTATAGCAGACTGGACCACTTGTGTACAGGTTGGACCTCCCATCATCTTCCAAGATCCATACTTCTTTTAATGTGGCTTATTCAAAGTAAGTCTTTGCCTCAATCATTCATGTTCAGACAACATTGCTAGTGCTTGATAAATAAGGTCCATCACCATAGAACCTAAAGCTATTTTGCATTGTTGTTCGCACCAACTCTGCAACCACATTATAACATTAGTGATGGTACAATGGTGAATTTTACATCCAAAAGATGCAACTTGGGAGATGCCCAACCAACTCCAATCGTAGTTTCTACATCTTCAACTTTGAGGACAAAGCTTTAAAGGAAGAGGGCAAGTTAGGACCCTTACATTGTAAATATTTTACTATTGTTCAGCCTAACCATTCAATTCCCATTTCAAAAATAGGATCATGATGGAAAATTGGACAATAAAAAAGAAGGTATAGCTCACAAAAGTTAAACAATTGATATGGCCTTCAAAAAGCATTTCCAACTTATGGGTAACCTAGGCATGGTACTAACTTTTGAGTAAATGTTTGAAAATGAACCACACTATCCCCCATAGTGCGAGAAGAAATAAATATTGAAACACAGAATCAAAATGGATTGAAAAGAAACAATAAAATAGTAAAAACTAGATGACAAAAATAAAATATGGCTTACTCATTAGATGTGCTGAATTCATAGCCAAAAGTAAGTGAAGAAGAATGAACAGAGATATCTTAGCGGACGTATATTTAAACAGTATTACAGTGAGAAGAAGGATGATTCGTCGAGGCATACCTGGAGGCAGCCGTCTGAAGCAGGTAGAAAACGGCTTTGCAGAAATGACTAGTTCAACACATCTAACCTGTGCTCTCCGCAATCTCCTGTACCACAGAATGAATGGGTACCAAATTATAGGATAGTAAAATACACAAACAGAAGAAAATGCATCACCTAGGGCATCAATTTTCTTTTTATACACAAAACCATTTAAAATAAAATCAATCACATCTAAGAAAAAAAGGGGAACAAAAGACCAATACCTTGAAGATTGAATGGAAGAACAATGGAGATGAAGGAAATCTCTTCTGCAAATCTTTCTATTTTATCGTGATTCCTTCTGTCCTCCATAGGGAAAATGCAAAATGTTGTTTAGAAAATTGGTAATATATGAAACCTTCAATCTGAGCGAGAAGCCAAAAAAAAAAATTAACTATCAATCCTTTCCGCGGAAAAGAAAAATATTAGCAAACACACGGAAGCCAAAAAAATTATGCTCAATCCTTGCGACCTATTCACATATTACCATTTGGTTTTCATTTGTAGGCAATTATCTTCTTCATTCCCATTAATATTAGGATTGAGAAAATTTTAGAATGTTAGTATTATATTTGTATGGTGATAGTGATTGATTAATAAATCAAGTTATACTATTGGATGGCTTGGAATAAATTTAAATAGATATTTTAATTTGTTTTTATTGTATGATTAGTAATTAATTAAATTAATAAGATTTATTTTAACTTTTGATTGATTAATTTTTGCTTTTAAATAATTAGTAATTATGATAAATAATATATTTAAAGTGGTCTATATTATATAGATATAATTGGTGCTATTTATTTTATCTTAATCATTTTTAATTTATAAAGATAATTAAAATAGTTTTGGCTAGGAGTTTATATAGGTTCAAGAGGAAACTATTTTAAGTCTAGTGTTCTTTATAATGTATCTGATCATTCATGGCAAGTTTTCTAATTTTGTAACTTTATTTTATGAAGTCGCTAATAATTTTTTGCTTGTCCTCTCATCACACCATTAATCATGGAGTCAACAATTTGTTGTTTGAATGTTTTTAGTCCTTTATAGTGTTAGCCTACGAACAAGCAATAATGGTCATGAAATGAAACTTATAAGTATATAATTCTACGATATTATCAAATGTTATTATAAAGGAGTTATAATCACTCATTAATCTAGTCATTTTTGTTTGGGTGACTAATTATTTAGTCATTTATTTAGTAGTTTTTGTTTGGGTGACTAATTGTTTAGTCATTTAATCAGTCATTTGTTTGGTCATTTATTTAGTCATTTACACTTGTGAATTGTAAAATAATAGTAGAAATTGATCAGTTTTAGTCTAGTGACTAAAAATTTTAGTCACGTAGTCATATACTTGTTAAAATGTACTAGTGGTAGTTTGGGGTGCAATTGACTTCATTTTCAGTTACACATTAGTTGAGGGGGCACCTCAAAAATGGCAAGGGGTAGCCATGAGATTCCTTGACACCCTCTAACTGATCTAGACATGGATAGCCATTCCCTTTAATTTAATGTGTCCAATGTAAAAAAAATTAGTAGATCAGTTTAGTTGGATGAAGCTTTATTGCCATTTTTTGCAGATGACTCAAGTTATTGCAGCTATGGTAGCTAGAGTTGTTATAGGAGGTTTATAACCTCAGTCTTAGGTAGGGTCCCATGAGGGAGGCTTAAGCTCTATGCATTATGATCAAATTAGAAAGAAATAATAATAGAGGAGTAATAGTCAATTATTTAGTCATTTCTATTTGTTTGACTAATTATTTAGCTGTGATTTGATCCGATGACCAAATTAGTCATTTATTTAGTCATTTATACTTGTGAATTGCAAAAAATTAGTAGAATATGATCAGTTTTGGTCATATTTTGGTCACATGACTAAAAATTTTAGTCATGTAGTCATTTATTTGCCAAATATGATCAGTTTTGGTCATGTGACTAAAAATTTTAGTCACATGACTAAAATTTTTAGTCACGTAATCATTTATTTGCCAAATTCTACTAGTGATAGAAAATGTCAGCTGGAATGACTACCTAGTGAAATGTGCCCAGCATGCAGGAAGATCTGAGGATTGCACTTCATTAGTGTACTATTCACTAGTGAATGCAACGACACACCTTATGTCCATCCTCTCTTTGGACCTGATAGTCACATTGTCAAACCACTATATACCAAATAAAAGGCTAGTAAAGAACAATATGGGAGAAGTGGTGTTGGACCTCTGACCAGACAATATTGAGGACGTCTTCCATCTTTGAAAAGGGATAGACAAATTCTATGGGTTCTTAATAGGCAAAGGGATGACCTTGTATAACAAAGACATCCAAATGTCCCACGAGATTATAAACAAGGACTATCTCATGAAACCTCTACCAAAGAACAAGCTTGATAAAATAGACATGAGGAGGGGCTATATGAAGGAGGACATTCAAGAAGCCATTACTATGATTAGTCAGGTATACGAACTACAGAAATTAATACAATTAGAGCCATGGATGATCCTTCTCATTGAGAGGATAAAAGAGAGACAAGAAAGGTTTGACTGGATGACCATCCTCGATAATGACCTGGATCAGTAGTTGATCATAGTTAAGAGCGACCCTCATTTTTATATGACTTCCTAGATTGTATACTTGCTAGCAGTGAGAGCACTATACCCAGGGTTAGTAAAAGTTGGTGTCATGGGTGACCCAAATGCATGGCCTTTCATGGTTTATCCCCAATTGGTCTGAAAAGAATACTTCACCCAAGATAACCCAGAGTACCGCATCATCAACGATGCTTTTGTTTTCGCTATCATCCACTCAATAAAGGGTGATTATGCCAAAAGGATGTCTGAAGAAGCAATTACTAAAGTAAAGGCCCTTAGGGCATTTTATATCCAGTTTAAAACCTTCGCATAGATCAGGGTGGCAGGGAGCACCCTCACTCCAAAGAAGCTACCAAGATATCCTTCAAACAAGATAGTCTTGTTGGAAATGGCTGAACAATTATCAGATGCCCACGAGCATATCAAGCATAAAAATAAATACTATTCGGATTTTCCAATCTTGATAGGGCCTCATTGTCTACAGGACATAAAGATTTTCAAGTCACTGTCCTTTGAATGGGATGAGTACCCATTACAAAATTTCAATCTCATCAGAACCAAGTTTGATCCCATTGGCACCTATAGCCATATAATGGGAAGGCATTATGTGCATGAGCCTCACATTGAGGACCATTAGATAAACTGCACTGATGATTATGAGGTTAGGATCTGTGAATACTGTCAAATGAGCTTGGAGTTGGCACAGACTGCTCTGCTGCTCTGTGTACCACAAAAGGTGAAAGAGGTTGATTCAGAAGATGTCTTGGACCCTATTTATAACCAAGACAAAGTATACACTAGGGCAATCCTCAATGCAGAAGTGGATAGGGATGAAAATGATGATATAAAATTCAAAGCCTTACATGTCATCAAGGTAACAAAGGCATAGATCGCCCATCCATTTCCAATGGACTCTGTACCTATGAAGCAACAGTTGGCTCAACCTTCGAAAGAGAAGAAGAAGAAAGGAGAGAAAGTGTTGATGTCACTGTTCAAAGAGGTTGCACCATTGAGGCCAGAGATGGTGTATCGACATAAACACCTGACAACATATGGGTTGGCTACTCGGTCCAAACATCCAAATACCATGATGACTGGAAGCATAGTGCCACCAGATGCACCATCTTCTAGCAGTCTAGAACCACCAAATCCACCTAAGAAGGCACTAAGGGTAAAAATATTTGGACTGAGGCCTTCCGAGGTAATTAAAGGGCATGTGTATAAGAGAAAGAGATCCTTGACACCCACTCACATGGAGACCCTTCTGGAGGAGGATGAAGAAGATGAAGAAGATGAGGAGGATCAAGTACCCCTCAATAAGAGAACCCAATCACTAGGATTATTAAAGAAGAGAAATTTGCAAGAGGAAGAGGTACAAATAGATGATGAAGGGGGAGCTCAAGGAGAGCAAGTAAATCCAAGGGATGCTCTGGCCGATGACAAGTTTGATATATCTGACTTTGAAAGCCTTCAAGTTTTTGAAGAGATTGAACAACAAACCCCGGTGGAAGAGCCTTCCTTTGAGAAACCTTTCTCATTCACATCTCTTCTGACATAATTCATAAATCCTTTGGACAATGTGGGAGAAGAGATTCAGCCAGAATCTCAAGAATCAATTGGGGAAGCTGTAGATGAAGTTCAAAAGGAGACCACCGAGTCGGAAAAAGGACTCTTCTATAGGGGTCACCTCCGAAGAGGAAATTAGAGCTCCAATACCTCCATCTCAACAACAAGTTCCAACTCCACTTCTGCCTTAATAGAAAGTACCATCCACTACTCCACTCCCACCGCCAATTCAAACCACTCCACTTCCACCATAACCTCCATCTTCTCATACTCTCGTGCCTACTCTGCCTCCTCTGCAATTACCCATGCCTTCACCTACACCTCCTCCTTCTGCTATGCCCCCTACACAGAACCCTCTTCCATCAACACCAACTCCTCCACCCCCTCAAATTTATATGGTCATGCAATAACCTCAAGGGCCAGAAGAGGAGAGTGAAGTAATGAAGGAGGTTCCATCAAAGGAACAAACAATGGGAGATGAGCAGAATGCAGAGGAAGAAAAAGTAGTGGCTAGAATAGAGGGGGTAAGCTAGGATGAAACAAAAGAGGAGGAAAGATAGGTGGAAATTGAGCCAGCATACAGAGTTGTCACCTCCAGCTCAATCACACCATATGAGCCAATAAGCACCTTCTCTAAATCCACCTAGTTTACAAAATAAATACAACCAAGGGTAAGGGTATACATAGATGAGGTAGATACAAATATGGTGGTGCTTGGACGGTCATTCCATCAAGCAAAATCCAGTGTCTAGGCAAGGACCTTATCCTATGTAATGCAAAATCAGGCGAGTAGGTGGAAGGCATAGGTAGTTGTGCTCACAATGAATGTTAGCATGGATGAGATCACTCTAGAGGATTATGTGTTGGAAGAGGTGGACCTAGGAGAGCTGACAAGAGAAGGAAGCAAAACTCTAGCTACACTAGGATTGAAACATGCATTGGGCTTCATGGATAAGGATGAGGAGAAAATAAAAACCTTGATGGAGTATAATGAGGCTATGAAGAAGTTCATTCTTAAAATAGTGGGTCCCATTGACCTTAGTAACTTTGAGGCCTCATTACAAGCTATTTTAGAAAGGAAGGGTGCTTCAGAGTTGGCAGAAGATATTCCACATTCTTTCATTCATGCATGTACAGATTGGAAAAATGATTTTGAGGAGTTTGCCAAAACTTCCCTTAAGACTATTTTGAGTCCCTTTAGGGTTATTCTAAAATGGATCACCTACTTGGTGGATCTTATGAGTGGAGAAGATGGTATTGAGGAGGAGATCCTAAAATGGAAAAAGGCCCTTCATGATCTGGTAATAATAAGGAAGCAATGCTTCCAAGTTCTAGTGAAAATATATGAGGGGTCAGAGCTTGACAATTTTGAAGAATGGATCAAAGATATCACAGAAGCCGTGTGAGTCTATGAGAAATCCCTAAGAAAGGTCGACCAGAAGAGGGATGAGGAACTACATTGGCTCGAGGAGATGCATAATTTTTTTGAAGGCTTGGACCTAGACCTCTATGATGAGGATGATGAGAAAATGATGCATCCCATTAAAGAATCATAAATTAATACCTTAATATCTTTAGTGGAGTTATAACAAAAGAGGATCTCCAGCAAATATTCTATCAGAAGGAGGAGATGCAAAAAATGTTATCTCAGGAAGAGGAAATAAGATGCTTTGCTAATGAATTGTTCACCTTCCGAGAGAAGCAATAGGAACACCTCAAAGGTGTCAAAATTGTAGACTTTGAAGAAGTATAGGAGATTGTGGACATGCTATGCAAGGCACACCCAAAAATTTTCCCAAGTTGCTAAGTGTCCAATTTTGGACTTTGCCAATTTTGTATGAAGGAAAAACATTTTTGTGGACTTAGCCAATTTTGAGATCCAAGATTTTTGGCATTTCAGCCTTCCAAGATTTTTGGCCTCCAAAAGTTTGAAATTTGTGGAGAGTTTCTTCAACACTTAGCCAATTTTTTAACTTCATTTTTTCAGAACAAGGGTCGAGATCTGAGATTTATGGGCCATCACCACCAATGACTTCAGTCTTCTTCAGTTTCTTTTTCAATTAAATTGACCACATGTCTAGGGTCTTTTATGCATGATTTGGGGGCATCTTTCAATTAGATCCATGGAGAAGAGCTGCAATAATGAATAAAGGGCAGAACTATAAGTTTCCAAGAAGACCATGCACAAGTTCCAGATTTTAGTTTTGAGTTGTTTTATGCATAATCTACTCCCAAATTGTAATGTACGAGGTTTAATTTCATGCTAAAGTAGTTTAAACTTGTTTTAGGGATATTTTCTTTCATGTAAACTCTAGTTTAGATTTATTTTCAAGTTTTATGTGCAGCCGAAACCCTAGCTACGAAATTGAGATCATAGCTCTATAAATTGTATGAAAACAATGTAATTAAGGTTGGTTATTATTGCAATACAATACATACAACTGGTGCTTTAATCACATTGTGATTTTTTTGCTATCTTTGCGAAATTCATGAATGTGTGTTTGTTCATTTATTTATTTCAAAGAGCCAATTGATTGTATGGTGATTTCGATCTGCCATTCTATTAGTTTGGTGTTTATCTTTGCTGCATTTCTTTGTTGTGACGAATTATTGGGAAGATTTTTCTCCGGTGCTTTAGGATAAATTTGTCTCACGTGTGCGCACATTTGTGGTGGCTTCATGATCTAATGAATTTTGCTACATCTTACATCTGTGTTTATTTCCTTGATGATTGCATCTGCTGAGTTGGGATTTTGATTTATTCATATCTCTATTTTGTGGGTTTCCTCCATCTTCTTGGTATTTTATTTTGCAAAGCGGTGTAACATTGATTTATGTCCATTTTTGCTTTTCTGCAATTTCCTTTGAATTCTCATTACCTTATTCACTTTACTTTGCTCATTTTTTTACGAAATCAATTATAGTAGATTAGATCATATTTACATTTCTTTCATCTAAAGATCCAAAAAATAGAAAAAAGAGAGATTTTTATGTTTTTAAGATTTTGTTTGCAGTCCCTCGAAGATTGAACCAGCAAAGGCCTCCTCGTGAACAGATTCACATTTATCTTCAATTGAGCTATCTAAGTGGTTGAGACCCAACCTAGAAGGAACATTGAGATTGATTTACATCATTCTTCCAAGAGGGGAATTTGCTCACACAAATTCCTAGTCGTTGTCCTGTGTAAAAATGATGCTCAACAGGTTAGGTGTTGTAGGAGTGGAGTTGGGTCTTAGTACTTTGCGGATCTTTGTAACTTCCAAAAGGGTGTATGAATCTTCCCTTAGTTTGGATTGTGTAAAGCCACTGGTGAATATTTCCCAAGTTGGCCTAGAATAGGGATAGTGTCCCTAAGTCACAAATTTGGAAGAAATTGTTGAAGCCTTTAGGCACTGAAGAGAAGTAGGATAGGTGTCTAACCACCACTACTTGTTTGAATTGCCTTTTTTTTCAAGGTTAGAATGATTGGATTACATCAAATCCAAACTTGGAGAGTTAAAGAAGAAATAGAACATTTCCTAAGCTTCTTGATGACCACTCTACATCAACTATCATCATCATCATATCCACCATGGGCATCATTGGGAACAATTTGGAGACCCCTACATATATCCCCACAACTCGTGTAAACATGTGCTATGCTGGGGGAAACCCTCACCTGGGTCAAGTGTTGTAACAAATAGCATGTAAAGGCATTCAATGAACCAAGAGCTGACTGCACTGGTCGATGATAGACAAGTGCAGGAAGAGGAGAAAGGGTCTCATTACGCACATGATTTCTAGTTCTATCACTCAATTTGGCCCTTGGCTTGTCCTGGGGCATGCCCCGACCAATCCCCTGGAATTCTCTCATGTCAAAGTAATTGGGTTTTCTACCTAATTCAAATTTAGCCCATAATTTTTTTCAAAAAATAAAGAGGGACCTCATGATTAGCGTGTGGTGGATGGTCATATACCATCCACCACCACTTCCAAAAATGCTCTGCTATACCACAATTCTGACACCATCTAATAGAAATATGTGGCTTCTTTAATCCAAGTATCTCCTCACCGTCATTTTAAGGCTCAAAAAATAACGTGTCATATCACTTTTGTAATTTTTAAATTATTGACCCCTTTATAAGAGAGTTCATCAACATAATACACACGCATGGTATCCCTCCATGACTAAAAACTATCAAGCTCGGAGTCTAATGTATGTACAGAATCTATTATGCCTTGGATGCTATCTGCAAGGTATAGTAGTTGAGGAGATGGATGAGAATCATGCCTAATAGTATTTACATCTCTTATTATGGCCTCTAAATTTCTCCTAAAATTGTCTATCAACTCCCTAGTTGGAGGTGGAGATGGAGGTGGAGGTGGTGGTGGTGGTAGTGTTTGTTGATCTAAAAGCTCATCAATGTTAAAATCATCCATTTTTATAATCTGCATGAATATAAAAACATGAAAATTTACAATTAACATACAATTTACATTTTACCTTATAAAGAAAGAGTTAAATAATTAATTACTTGACATAATTTAAAAATACAATAGAGAGAGAGAGAGATGAGAGAGACTCAAATAATTAATTACTTGGCATAATTTAAAAATTAACAAATAATTTAAACATTTTACCTTACAAAGAGAGAGAGAGAGAGAGAGAGACTTAAATAAAATTAATTACTTTACATAATTTAAAATTAACATATAATTTAAACATTTTACCTTACAAAGACAATAAAGACTAATGAATTTTTTTTTTTAAGATTGTACATCTAAGGTTGAGAAAAGATTCCAAGTTTTTTAATGTTTTTAAATCTCTATGTTTTGAAAGGTTTTGATTTGGAACATGTTTTAACATTTTAGAGAGAGAGAGAGAGAGAGAGAGAGAGAGAGAGAGAGAGAGACTTAAATAAAATTAATTACTTGGCATAATTTAAAAATTAACATATAATTTAAACATTTTACCTTACAAAGACAATCAAGACTAATGAAAATGTTTTTCTTTAAGAATGTACACCTAAGGTTGAAAAAAGATTCCAAGTTTTTTGATGTTTTTAAATCTCCATGTTTTGAAAGGTTTTGATTTGGAACATGTTTTAACATTTTTGTGTATTTTTGTGTTTTGATATTTTGAGAGTTGTGCTTGTTGAGATTGTGATGACCCTTCTCCAACTTCTGAAGGTTGTGCTTATGGAGCTAGCAATGACCCTTCTCAAACTTTTGAAGGTTGGGCTTTCTGAGCTTGTGATGACCCTTCTCCAACTTCAAAAGGTTATCCTTCTTGAGCATTTCCTACATACAAAATTAAAATTATCAAACAAAAGTCCGAATGAAATTTCATATGTATACAATCCTATTAATCATGTAAGATAAGTCTCAATAGGTCATATAACCTATCATATGTCCTAATAGGTCTAATCAGGTACTAGTAGGTCTAATTGGGTCTAATTAGGTACTAGTAGGTCTAATTGGGTCTAATTAGGTCCTAATAGGTCTATTTGGGTCTAATTGGGTCTAATGGAGTCTTAAGAGGTCATACAACCTATCATAGGTCCTAATAGGTCTAGAATTAGGTCTAATTAAGTCCTCATAGGTCTAATTGGTCTCAATTTTACCACATCCTTTTCAGTTAAATGATCTAGCTTTTACAATAAATTTGTATCTTCAACTGTTGGGGTAGACTAACATTCTCATTTGTTGCTTGCACTTCGGCTGCAAACAAAATGAAAAAAAGCTCGTAATAACTCATCTTAAGGGGACCTTGATGAAATAAATAGAAACAATCTCATGTCAAAGGTAATAATTAATAAACTAATGAGAGAAACACATAATTATTTGACCTTAGGTTGACCCTTCTCAAAATTCCATTACTTCAACTTGGGTTGTCCCTTGTCCAACATTTTATTTGTCAAAGGCTACATGTACACAACAAAAACAATAGTATTAAGGGGAAAGACCCAAAATGCATATTCACCACAAAGAGACTAAATTGAGAGAGAGAGAGAGAGAGAGATAGAGAGAGAGAGTTAAATAAAATTGATTACTTGACATAATTTAAAAATTAACATATAATTTAAATATTTTACCTTACAAACACAATCAAGACTAATGAAATTTTTTATCTTAAGAATGTACACCTAAGGTTGAAAAAAGATTCTAAGTTTTTTGATATTTTTAAATCTCTATGTTTTGACAGGTTTTTATTTGGAACATGTTTTAACATTTGAGAGAGAGAGAGAGAGAGAGACTTAAATAAAATTAATTACTTGACATAATTTAAAATTAACATATAATTTAAACGTTTTACCTCACAAAGACAATAAAGACTAATGAAATTTTATTTTTTTAAGAATGTACATCTAAGGTTGAGAAAAGATTCCAAGTTTTTTTATGTTTTTAAATCTCTATGTTTTGAAAGGTTTTGATTTGGAACATGTTTTAACATTTTAGAGAGAGAGAGAGACTTAAATAAAATTAATTACTTGGCATAATTTAAAAATTAACATATAATTTAAACATTTTACCTTACAAAGACAATCAAGACTAATGAAAATGTTTTTCTTTAAGAATGTACACCTAAGGTTGAAAAAAGATTCCAAGTTTTTTTATGTTTTTAAATCTCCATATTTTGAAAGGTTTTGATTTGGAACATGTTTTAACATTTTTGTGTATTTTTTTTATTTGATATTTTGAGAGTTGTGCTTGTTGAGATTGTGATGACCCTTCTCCAACTTCTGAAGGTTGTGCTTGTGGAGCTAGTGATGACCCTTCTCAAACTTTTAAAGGTTGGGCTTTCTGAGCTTGTGATGACCCTTCTCCAACTTCAAAAGGTTGTCCTTCTTGAGCATTTCCTACATAAAAAATTAAAATTATTAAACAAAAGTCCAAATGAAATTTCATATGTATACAATCTTATTAATCATGTAAGATAAGTCTCAATAGGTCATATAACCTATCATAGGTCCTAATAGGTCTAACCAAGTACTAGTAGGTCTAATTAGGTCTAATGGAGTCTTAAGAGGTCATATAACCTATCATAGGTCCTAATAGGTCTAATTAAGTCTGCATAGGTCTAATTGGACCTAATTAATTCCCAATAGGTCTAATTGGTCTCAATTTTACCACATCCATTTCAATTAAATGATCTAGCTTTTACAATTAATTTTTATCTTCAACTGTTGGGGTAGACTAACATTCTCATCTATTGCTTGTACTTCAGCTACAAACAAAATGAAAAAAAGATCTTAATAGCTCATCTTAAGGGGACCTTGATGAAACAAATAGAAATAATCTCATGTCAAAGGTAATAATTAATAAACTAATGAGAGAAACACATACTTATTTGACCTTAGGTTGACCCTTCTCAAAATTCCATTACTTCAACTTGGGTTGTCCCTTGTCTAACATTTTATTCATCAAAGGCTACATGCACACAACAAAAACAATAGTATTAAGGGGAAAGACCCAAAATGCATATTCACCACAAAGAGACTAAATAGAGAGAGAGAGAGAGTTGTAATACCCTAAAAATGGGCTATAGATTCATTAACCTCCTACATCATCAGATCGAACGAAATCGACATCAAAGTCCTAACCTAAGGCACATTTGCATATCAGTTCATCGAAACCCTAATTGATTATCTTAATTCTGCAGCGAGGAATATTCCTTGAATATTTCTAATTATCCTAATTAAATTTAATTGAATAGTATTTGGCGATAAATATCATTATTTATCCTAAATTTGATTAATTGAATATGCTAAATATTTAATTAATTAATTTAATTTTGCCACTTAATTATTTAATTAGATTTAATTATAGTCATTCCTAAATTATATTATTTAATTTTGACAAGAAATCAAAAATCCTCTGAATAAGTGATTAAATTCTTATTTAATTAATTAAATCTAGTTGTCAATATTTAATTATATAGTTTGGATTAAAAGTTTGATTTAATAATTGATTAACCCATGAATCAATTGTTTTAATTCAAAATCAGTTAAGTTGAGAATAAATCACTTTATTTTAAATTAATTCATATTAAATCATGCATAATCAAAAAAGCAGTCAACTTTAAATCAATATTCAATTTCAATTTGTTAACTTTCTAAACTCGACATCTGATGATGAGTTGAAAAAGGGAACTAAACTCTATTTTGAGATAAAAAGTGATTTTGCATGATTTTATGAGTTGATCTATTCCTATTTTCTTGTTAACTCAAAAATCAACCTAAGTTTATCAAGAGTGATTTATGGTTTTTCTCAATGCATCCTCAAGCCCTAGATTTTTATAAAATGAAGGCTCAGCTCCTCATAAAAGGATCCCTCAAATTTGCATACTTACTCTAGCAAATTTGCATCTGAAGAATCAAACTTTTGCGAACAAGGTAATTGAGAGATTTTTGTTATTGTTTTTGAGGTTTCATAGCATTCATAGCATATCATTGTTAGATCAATTTTCATATCATTGCAATTCATTCTAGATTAGTTTCATATCAAATTTTTCATCTTATTGCATACAAAATCCAAAAAAATAGATTAATCTACATACATATTTCATTGCTTTCAATCATTTAAATTTTTCATTTAGGTGTTGCATTGTCACTAATCTTGGTCTGAATCTGAGAATACCATACTCGCACCTACTAGAAGGCAGTAAATCGCCTGGTTAGCTTATTTTATTTATATTGCAAATTTCTTGATTTGCTAACCTCTAATGTTTTACTGAAGTGTTGTGTCCACGGTTAGGTACAATTTTCACACACACATATCTGACGCCCACTGTGGGGCCCTAAAACAGGTTTCCATTTCATCTTCTAATAATTTCTATCAATCAAAACTATGATTTTTACTTTCTGTCCATACATTTTTTGTACAAGTTTTGCTAGTGTTGTGCCAGGACCTACTGAGTGTCGTACAATAGTTGGTGTTTTTGAGAATCATGCATGTTGTCATACATTGTCATTTTAGAACTACTATGTCATGTGTGCACAAACCCATTGTCATATCATACTTGGATTGTCATGCGGGAGGTAACCCACTATCGTATGAGTTTTGGTACCAGAGATTCAATTGTCATATCAAATTTCCAATTTGTCTTTCAGATTTGATTCTTGGATTTGGACTGACAACTAACCCTAACAATTGAGATCCTATGTTTCTGATTGACACTTGCTGATTTTGCTTGCGGGATTGCTCAACAAAAGCTAAAAATCAGGTAAAATCTACTAAGCGCGTTGCATGGGAACTCAGGTATTCTTCTATGATCTGATAACACTTCAATTTGGGACATAAAATGAACATCTCACGTGTCTAGCTTGAGTGTCTTTCTTGTTATCATAAATCACACTTCAGTTTTGGGCTCTAAAACGAACATAGATTTGCTTTCTGCATATCTGTTACACATAGTAATTAGGCCCTATGAACACTATTTGTGGAGTTCTTGAGAGAGTGGGCTTCATTCGCTTGTTTTGCATGAGAAGCTCTTCTCAAAGATAGATCCCCTTGTAGGTAGGGATGATACTATGATTATCTCACATTCTACTTGGTTTAGTCCTCAACTTTGATCGATACATTCTCTCTTGGTCCCACTTAGAGATCTTGGTAGACATTGTTGTTGACATCACAAATCTAGGTGAGGTAATTTCAGTCTTAGCGTGTCAAAGAATCTGTCTACTGTGTTTGGGTAAAAGTGAAAAGGCTAGAGGATTATGCTCTACTCCCTTTTTGGGTAGTATCAGAAACTCATATCCTTGAATCTGGACCAGGTCCCCATGTGGTATATTTTGTGAGTCACCTTTAGAGAGGGTTAACCATAGTGGACATTCCCTTTATTGGGTCAACCACGTGGATGGAACCTCAAGCAGTAATAGCCATTTTTGGTAGCAATAGCTACTATATAAATGTCTTTGTGGAAGAAATCTCCATAGGTGTAGTCTCTTGTTGGGCTATCAGATCTCCTCAGCAACTTTTGATTCTCCTGATTGATTAAATTCTCAGACTATGTAAAAATCCCAGTGCACCTGGATTAGATTTCACCCTCTTGAGATTACAAAAGTTGCAGAGTCAAACCATTACTAAAAACCTTAGTGAGGTCAAATTTTTCATTTTCTAGGACTATGTGCATGATTGAAAAAAACTTTTGAGAACATACACAAGTAGCATTCCTAGGGTTAGAACAAGAAGTCACTTGATTGTTCATGTGCAAGGTTGCTTTGTCTCTTGCTCATTATTTTCAAACGTTCTTCAATTCCCTTGCTTGTTATTATGTGTGCTTGTTATCTACTTGGTTATTGAAAATGAATGAACCTGAGATGAACTATTACACAGATCTTCAAACCTGGACAGAGAAATTTGCAAACAATCTGATACTAAAAAAGTAAAAAATTGCAAATCTAAAGCAAAATTCCTTTCTGGAGTCCAAAGTCATCCCACAGTCTCAGAAACTCGTATGATTTTTTCCCGAGTGTCATACCAGACCTACTATATTGTCGTACAGGAGACTGTGAGGCCTACCCCATCACGACATAGATTAGCACTATCTTTCACTTATATGTCTTCTTGTCAAAACTATTTTTTGTTAAAGTTGGACTTTTGGGATACATGTAAAACTTTATGGATTGTTGAAACCTTTACTTGCAAACAACACCTGAATATGTAATCAAAGAATCTATATAATACTCTATGTTTGTGATGCAGATTTGTATTTAGGACTTAGTTCTGATGGTTTAGTATATTGAATTAGTATGTGGATGTAAGATGTAATCAAGATGCAAGATTATTAAGAGTGTTATGTTATGCATATGGATTAGATGCAGATATTGTTTAAATTCAAAGAATCAATGATGCATATATAAGTGAATGTATGTTCTAATTACATTATGTATTCTTATATGCTTAAAGTATAGATTTAGTGGACCTACTGATGTGTGCAATGAGTGTGTAGGAAAGAATGACCATGGAACTATTTGGGGATTCAGGAATGAACCTATGTATATTCTCCGTGATGCTAAGGTCATGTTTATGAAGATACATAGACCTCGTTGTTATGTGTTTAATTCGTGAAAGTAAATTGTATGGTTGTGTTTAAATTAGTTTTGTGAAATGTTAAATAAGTCATGCCTAATGTAATTTATGTGTGTCACTTGACACCTATGTCCTTATGTGTTGGCATGACTAGTAAATGTAACTAGGAAGACCTTTTCATAAGTTGAAATTCGGATGTAAACTTCTAGTGGAGATTAGGAGGACCTAATAAGCTTCTAGAAGGTGATTAGCATTAGTTTTGACCACCCCACTTGATACTTAAGGGTTAGGGGTCATTTTCAACCCATTAAGAGCCTTGGGACTCATTTGTGACACACCTAAAATATCTCCTCTTCAAAGTGGCGAAAATTGAAGAGTTTGAGAATTTTGGATAACATATTCAACCCTTCCCATGTGAGTCATTAATGTCATTTATTAGGACCTTGACTTAGGAAGGAAGGAAAGAGTCTAGAGGCTTCCTCATTAATGTTGGAATCAGATATTTCTTAGCTAGAGCCTATTTAGGGAGAAGAGGAGAGGAAAGAAGGTTGTCCACCCACTCTCTACCTTTAGAGAAAAATTCTTTTGTAGGAGTAAGTTTTGGAGAGAAGGATAAGGATTGGAAGGGAAAGCTCTTAACAATCAATTTTGTAATTTCCATAGCTTGGATTTGAGGTTAGTTTCCTTAGAGTAAAGATGAACTTATGTGTTTAAGTATGTATATAGCTTGAGCTCCATTAATGGAGTCTTATATGTGGTTTATGGACTATTCCATGTATGTCTTATTGAGTTCATGTTATTATTTTATTTTAACTTCATGGGTTTGCATGGAGTTTTTGTGTTAAGTTTTGTATGAAGTTTTGGTTTACTCAATGTATGTTTTATTGAGTTCTTATTTATGTTGTATTTTATTTGTGCTCATACTTGTTTTGGGAGTCTTTAAGGCACACTCATCCTTGGGAGGATAGAGTACCTTAGAAGGGTGATAGGTCGAGACACCAGGAGTGTAGAGTCTCCAAGTGTGGAGGGATGAACATGGGTATATGGGTGCCCATGATGCCAAGCATGCCTAAGGGCTTTTGGGGGTGATAAGGAGAAGTTAGATGGCTAAAGGCCATGGCTTAAACCTTGTGAAGGTTAGTTGTTTAAATTCCTGTGTAACTTAATTAGAGTTTATTATGCTTTGGCTTCTCCTCCTTAGCTAGTTCACTATCACCCTATTTTTGGAGAAGGTCTCTTGGAGACCATCTTCTTTTAAACCATGGAAGGAAATTTCTTGATGAACTATTGTTGTTTTCAAAATTGTGAATACTTGTTTGTATGTATGTCTCCCATTTATTTCTGGATCCTCTAGCTCGGGGGTGGCCTTGCAAAGGTCTAGGTTGGGAGGTGAGCCTCCATGGTCAACCTAAGTGGTTATTTTGTGACAGGTTTTGAAGATGCTCTTGGGAGCTTGGCTACTGTGAAGGGATGGGTCTTCATATTGTTGTTCTAAATGTGACCCTTGTAAATTTATATGAAAGCATGATGTTCTTCCTTAAATGTGGTATTCAGTGGAATTGTGTTTTGTAAAGAGCCCATGTGATAGTCAACATTGTAACTCTCAAAGTTGTAAATCCTGTATACCTTGGTAGTGGTAGGATGTTATGTACCTCATGTAGGGAAGTTCTGAATTCTTGTAAATCAATGATTTAAGATTTAATTCATAAGATTCAATATAATGTCTTTTGCAAGGTTGATTTCAAACAAACTATTCTTTTGTACAATTTATTGATTTTGAGAAGTTAAGTAGATTTTTATTGATTAGGTAGATCTTGTACTAAATGTTTCTATAAGGTTATATGAATTTATGTTTAATATCCTTGCATAAAATAGAACCCTTGTAAAGATTTATTCAATTAAAGGAATTTCATAAGAATATATTTAGGAATTGAAATTGAGAATTATTGGTTTATTGGATCAAATTTCTTATCAATTTTAATTCATTCTTAACTTAGATAAATTACTCTTAAATTGATCTACATATATTTTAACTTGTTAGGATAATAGCTCTTGTTAAAAATGAAAGAATTAATCATCTATTGAAATATCATAAAGATAAGCATGAAGTATTGTAAATAGGAAGATAGACTGATTTAGTAAATTACACCTTACTATTATTGCAACTAAGATAACTTATATAGCTTTTTTTTTAAAAAATTTGTAGTTGTGTTTTGCTCAACTTTTGGGCATGACAAAGACTATATACTATTGTGCGAGTGTTGTCAGGAAAAGTGAAGAAAAATTAATCCTTGGTGTCAACTGTCATATGAGTGCTACCAATTGTCATGTCTGACCTTTCCCAAACTCATACGAGCCTAGAGAACCTCATATCAAAATTTTAAAAAATTACTAGAAAACTCCAGAATTTTTCATAAATCCAATTTTTACAGCCAACTTCCAAATTTTGTCAGAAAATTCACTATGTCAGGAATAGAGCAGAAACTAGAAAGAATCCAATCATTTTATGTATGCAAATAAGTTATACTAATACTAGAAATGATATATTAACTAATCTAAGCTAATAAATCAACCTAATGAAAACACAAAGAATATTACAATAAAATGAAACTAAAATAAAGATTTACCTTCACCTACCATGTAGCTTGTCTCCATTTCTCTCCTAGACTTGATTTCTTAGATTGATTGAGCTCTAGATTTTCCAATTTGAAGCTCCTTGCCCAAGATGTCACCAAAGTGTGGAGAGTTGTGTGAATGAATGCAAAATGGCCTAAAGCTTGATTATGCAAACTAATTATGGATGAAATGGAAATGATATGATGATAACTTGGATGCTTGAATGCTCTTGAATGCTTGAATGCTCTTGATCTCTAGAATGCTTGATTGCTTGATTGCCTATTCACTATTAGCTCACAAAGGGAAAATGAGGCTCCTTTTATAGAATTTTGGAGGACCCAAGCCTAGGTGGTACAATCCTACAGTGGAGATTGAAAGGTGGAAGATCCTAGGGCTAGGATTGACTTGGTTGAAGGAGTTGAAAGAAAGGGGGATGTAGTTGGAATGTGAGAGGAAGAATAGGGATGATGTTCCTCTCACATTGACATGGAATAGAAGAAGGTGGAAGGGAAAGACACATGTCAAGTGTCTCACAAAGACCAAAGAGAGGAAGAGGGAAGGAATTTTTCCTCATGAGGATTCTTTGTACAAGTGTCCCATGCATCACCTTTGACCCTTAGAGGTGGTTTGAGAAGCTCCTTAGGAATATGACTAGCTTCTTGACTTAGTGTAGGGAAAGACATGTCATCATGAGACCAAGTCTTATGAGACCACATAGCCCATAAAGATAGGGCATGTGTGGGTGAGGATAAATGAGTATTTAATAATTAATTATTTTAGCCAAGGTGATGTGTCAAGTGACTAGGTAGATGAAGTGGACTAGGGGACTTAGTCATAATTAGTGATTGTGTAATTGATTAAATCACTTAAATAAGACTATTTAGAAGACTTAGGATAGAGAATTAGACTATAGTGAATTTATCAAATAAATTGAATAATTTATCCAATAAATAGAGGAATAAATATTAATTAAATAATATATATTTAATTAATTCATCAAGTCAATATTAATTAAATAATAAATATTTAATTAATTAATGAAGTCACTTTTTAGTGTATACATTATGCCCCTCTTTGAAATAATGCGTTGGTCACATTGTTTCAAAGAAAAATTCTAACATCCAGCATTTTTGCATTTTTGCCCCTACCCTAGACAATGTCTCAGATGACCTTATGCATGCCCCCTCAAGAGATTGATTGAGAAAATTGAATTTATTTGATTTTTTTTTAATGTCTAGTTTGACAATCAATCTCACAAAAGAAATGGGAGGAAAATGGGTGAAAACAATGTGATTCAGAAAGAAATGTATAGGAAGGGTCCACACTTCAAGCAAAAATAGGTCTACGGGCTCTATATAGGGCTAAGGGGTCCACAATAGGGTCATTATGCACACTTGTCATTTGGAGATTGGATCTTGGAGAGAGAGAAGAGTAGAGTTGTCAAGATGTTGTTCCCGATGTCTGATCATCTATTCGAGAGAGTCAAACGCTTCTAGAGGCCACCTAATTCAGGAGAGCTGGTAGGTGACTCAACTTTCTTTGTCAATTTGTGATTTTCTGCATGTTTCAGTAGATTTTTAGCATGTTTAGGATAGATTCAACCATAGATTTGGGATATAAAAAGTTTTGTTCCTGGCTAAAAAACAAATGCGCAGTTGCAGTGCATGTATGTGTAGCAACTGGCCATGTTTACGTAGCAAACCACTAGTTCTGTGCATATGTGTCAGGCAGCTGCACATATTTATATAGAAAATTTATGTCGCACATATGTCAAATAAAAGTGCACATACTTAGTTACTGCGCATTTTCTTAGGGGTGTTGCGCAAATATCTAGGATAATTGTGCAAATGTTAAATCTGTGCAAGCATTTTTTTATGTTGTGCATTTATGTTAGATGATAGATTTTGGTGAATTTAGCATATCAATTATGCAACATCATAGAATGGTCTCTAGTTAACCTTCCTGATGGTAGATAATTGATAGAATCATCTATTGAGACATGTGATAAACATGTGTTTGATTTGATAGGATAGGATAGATAGATAGATCAGTTTGATCAAAATTTGATTGTTTGATTATGTGATGATAATGATAGGAGGATATCACAAACACATTGAGGTCATGGGAGAGATATCCTATGACTCAGAATTTGAGGTTGGCACTGTCATATACTGACAAGCTATTGATCAAGGCTACTGGATTATATCACATTATATATACACTTGAGATTCAGGAGAATCTGAGCATACTGATTGCTCTCGCTGAGAGATGGCACTTAGAGATAGGTACCTTCCATCTCCCCATAGGAGAGATGACTGTGACATTAGAGGATGCTTATTGCGTCCTTCTCCTACCTATCACTGGAGAGTTAGTGTAGTATGATCGACATGGTGGACTGACAAAGTGCAGAGCAGTGTTCAGGGATGACGATATTGATGAGACAAAGATTAGTTGGGAGGATGTGGTAAACTTCTATGAGCCACTTCCTTTTGTGCTGGTTGGAGCTATTAGAGGCTATGTGTGTCTAGATCGAAGATCACATGGTTTTGTAGTTGGTTGGGGCTGGACCTTACAGAGGATGATGGATGAGGGGACCCATTTTGCTTGGGGGGTGTGCATGCTAGCACATCTATATCATGATTTGAATCAGGTTGTATATCAGAGGAGCACATCATTATCAACTGGTGTGACTGTGCTCCATGTTTGGGCATGGGAGCACATTGCAGTGACACGACTAGTAGCTATGAGATTCTGTAGTGCAGGGTAGCCATATGTCTTTTTGTATGCATCCATCTAGACTCAGCATAAGCTGGGATGGTTAGAGTTTATGTGATACACTTTTGATATGATAAACTTGGTGATTTGGAGACCCTACCTTGGGTGTGAGCCGTGGGAGGATGAGCACTAGCTCAGATACTATTTTGATTCCCATTGGTTGATAGGGAGGACACCTTACATCATTGAGAGACAGTTGGTTACTCGAGTCTTACGACAGCTCGGCAAGATGCAGGGGATTCCATAGGGAGTGACTAAGTTCACACAGATGCATCAGGAGAGATGAGATTGGGGTCATATGGTGTCACTTGAGATTGTACAATAAGAGTTCTTAAACATGCCATTTAAGGCATGGTCCATGAGACAAGGGGTCATAGACCCAAGGATGACAATAGACTATGAGAGGCATCTTAGGGAGCACCCATTCCTGAGGTTGACCAATCCAGCAGAGAGGCCACCAAAGAGAGATGCAATAGAGAGACATCGAGATAGGTGATGAGGCTAGGGTAGGAGAGGTCAAGGGAGAGGCAGAGGTGATGGTAGAGGCCATGGCGGTGATGGAGGTGATGGTGATGATGGTGGCAATGGTGGAGGTAGGGGAGATACACCTAGGCCTCAGATGAGAGGCAGAGGTGTATGACTGCGGGGATTGATGCCACCCCCTGTGAGATAGTTACAAGGATAGGTACTAGCACAGGGTGTCATAGGTGCCCCACTACAAATTCTAGCAGGTGTCATTGGATAGAGACCATCGGCTACCATGATACAAGTAAATCTAGTAGGACAGGCACAGGTACCTAGATAGGATGATGTAGATTATGTTCTTAGCCAGCATAGAGTTGTATAGGGTGGATTAGTATAGGATGATGTACAAGATGATCATATGCTTGATATAGTGGGAAAGGACATGTAGATGCCTGATGTGGATGTCCAGGATGAGCAGGCAGAGATGGACATGGTTGGACAGGATCCCTACATACAGAGGGATGTTGCTAAGGAGGAGGACGTAGACATTGATTCATTGCTAGTCAGACTAGTAATGACATAGGTACAGGTAGACCATGTCCTTGGACTGGAGAGATGGGTGGAGA
The DNA here is from genome assembly GCA_027943335.1 of Chamaecyparis obtusa. Taxonomy (NCBI): domain Eukaryota; kingdom Viridiplantae; phylum Streptophyta; class Pinopsida; order Cupressales; family Cupressaceae; genus Chamaecyparis; species Chamaecyparis obtusa. The sequence goes on along the minus strand of BSBK01003472.1, from coordinate 1,060,326 downwards.
GATTAGAGAGTGAGAATGACATGATCAGGCATGAGCGAGACATCACCATAGAGCGACTAGGGGAGTCTGAGGCTCTATTGGATGAGATAAAGTGAATAGAGGAGTTAGGACCTCATGGAGATAGCTTACAGGTGATGGTACAGGCCAGTAGGGAGATCACCTACTAGAAGGATGCGTACAGATAGGTTGTGTCAAGTGATCAAAGGATTGGGAGCTTCAGAGATAGCTCTTATGTAGGTAGGACACTTGTGCATCATGGACCGACAGAGGGCAGAGGGGTATCATCACGTCCTTTAAGACTTGCCACAGGATCAAGAGATCTAGTAGCACTAGGTCTCATTGCATCATGTAGACAGCAATAGACTGAGTCTGGAGGCAGTGGCTCATAGGCATATTGTATACAAAGTTTTTTGTATCAGGATCACCATTGTATCAATATTTTTCATTATTTTTATGACTTGATGGACATACTTGGACACTTTATCATTTTATGAGATATCATTGGACATTTGGATATGTTTATTTGTTTTATATGGATGCTTATGTGATGGACTATGTATGCATGATTATTTAGTTCTATTATGATTTGCTTTGATGATTATATATACATGTGCATACTAACATATGTAGGATGTGATGATTTACTTTGATATGCATAGTACTTATGTTCTAGAATGCAAATGATGATTTACTCTTTTGAATGCATAATAGTTAGTGACCTAGCATGTAATGATGTCGTTTAAATAAATATAGTTCCTAAATTATTAGTTATTTAATTATATGTGTTACTAATGCAATGATATAGAAAACATGATGAATATGACAATGTAAAGAATGGATAATAAATGAACAAATGAGAATGCATGTAATGGATCAAATGAATGATATAATGCAAATGATATTGTATGTAATGAATGAAAATGTACCTAATATGATAAACTGTAATAACCTAAAACATGATAGATTAGATGTGATGAAATGATAGCTATGATGAAATGTTACTTCAAATGATCAAAGTATGCATGTGAAATATACAATGGTTATATACAGATTAACAAACTTAATGAAAATGACACATGCATAACAAACTATGCAAAATGATTAAGTATGATAATGAAAATGGAATATGCAAAATTTTCTAAAATGCAAGATGAAATGTTCTATTTTTTTGGTATCCAAATGTCCTCAACTTTAAATAACAAAGTATATGACATGACAAGAATAGACAAAGAGAATAGATGACCTAATAAGCAAGATGACCTACAAATCCCTAAAAAAGGAGCACTGATATGCAACATGATTTAACTAAGTGTAATGCAAAATGAAAGATGGAATAAATATATCCACAACTTCATGTAACATCTTAGAACTTAATAATAACTGGAATTTGATTCTCATCATTGAGCTTGTTATGTTGCAAGGAAATGCAAGCATCATGGTATAATTAAACCAGGATGACCTGAGCACTTCTTGCATGGTTTTTAATATAGAAAACTTGATAAGCATCTAAGTATAATTAAACTGAGATGACCTAAGTTTCGTTTGCAGAACAAAAAAGGAATATTCTCCCCTCCATCAAGGAACAAATATTTGGAGTCAAGGTATGTGTGGCGTATCACCATTAATAGCAGTTGCAAAATAACATGATTTGTATGGTGTCAATACTATTAAACTAATGAAGGCACTTATGCACAGACACCCAAATTACTTGTTCCTTCGACTTCATCGGAAAATATCCCACAAATAGCAATCAAAGAAAATATCATGCCCCATCTTGGCCATTCTAATCAATGACATATGGGATTTTTAAACTCATGTCAAAGATATCTCAGAATAGCATAGGAAACATCATAACAATAAAATCCATATATGAATGCATAATCTTCAAAAAATCATTCTAACATGCCTGCCATGAATATACATTTCTTTGTCAAAAGATAGTGTGTAGGTGTATTGATCGATTTGATTGATGTACAACCATGTCAAATGCATAAATAAGCGGTCATGTTTCAAAGGATAGATCATATATTAAGAATCATGATGAGGGTATCATTGTGTAAGAACATTTGATTGTGTTTGCTTGTCTGGTGAAAGTACTCCATTATGTCCTCTAAGAGTCGTGACTATCATAGATCCACTTCCCAAACTAGGTCGAGGACATGTCCCTAGCTAGGTGATGGACTGACTTATTATGGATGAAGGACACAACAAGACTAGAATGAAGACCAAGACAATAGACCAAGCTATGGTGGGGTTTTATTATGGATAGATACAATGGATAGTCTATGAACTGGCCATTTTATTATGATATATACATGAGTGGACATGCTAGAAGAATCCTAATAGAGAGAGGAGCTAACTTGTCACACATGGTGCCTGTTTCCAGGTTTTCACCACATGTTTTTATTGCAATTTTCTTTGATTTTTTGTATTTTATTTTTTTTGTATTTTTGAGATTTTTTTTTAATTTTTTTGTGTTTTATTTTATTTTATCTATATACATACCCCTTGCATTGGGATTTCAAGCATAGAACTTCTTGAGGTGCATATTGTTAAGAGGCTCATCCAAGGGATCTCCCTCAGGTGTAGACAATTGATAAGCCCCAAAGCCATATACTATTGTAATCACAAAAGGACCTAACCAGTTGGGTTCAAACTTGCCTTTCTTGCGATGCTGCTAATTTTTGGGATTCTCACGAAGGACTAGATCACCAACCTAAAATTCTATGGGTTTCAGTTTACTATTGTACTGACAAGACATCCTCTACTTGTAGACTTTCAAATGATCAAAGGCTCTTTGACGACATTCATCCAGCAATTCTAATTCAACTAGTCGTGTAACTCTATACTCTTTATTTGGAATTAAATCTTTTAGAGATACACGAAGAGAAGGTAACTCAACCTCGAGGGGTAGGACAAATTCAGAACCATAGACGAGGGAATATAGTGTGGCTCCAGTGGGAGTACGAATGGAAGTCTGGTAAGCCCATAAGGTAGGATTCAATTAGATATGTCAATCACGACCAACGTCATTAACAATCTTTTGAAGGATCTTGATAATGGTTTTATTAGACTCCTCAGTTTGGCCATTACCTTGGGGATAGTAAATGGTGGAATAGCTATGGGAGATGTGGAATTTCTCACATAGTTCATCCATGTCCTAATTTTGGAATTGCTTCCATGATTAGTAATAAGATACATAGGAATACCATATTGGCAAATGATATAATTGAGGATAAATGTGGATATTTGTTTGCCAGTGGCAGTGATCAATGGAATGGATTCAATCCATTTGGTAAAATACTCAGTTGTAGTGATAATGTACTTATGGTCATTGGAAGATGGAGGTTGAATTGCGCCCACAAGGTTGAGTCTCCATCGACTGAATGGAAATGTGGTTGTAAAAGGATGGAGCTCATGTACTAGTGCATGAATAAAATTACCATGTATCTGACATTTCTTGCATGCCCTAGCAAAGTGAAAGGAATCTATCTCCATAGTAGGCCAATAGTAACCCATACGCATGAGCTTCTTAGCCAAGGAAGGACCACTCAAATGTGTCCAACAAATACCCTCATGTACGTCTCATAAGGTAGTTTGAGCTTCATCATGTTCAAGACATCGTAAGAGAGTACCATCAAGACCTCGCCAATACAGGGTGTCAACTATTAGGACATAGAGGGAGGCTTGGCGTAGAAAGGTATTTTTTTGGGTTCGGGATAGGTCAGGTGGGATGATATTGTTTTTCAGATAAGAATAGATTTTCCCATAGATCAGGGAATCTTGTCCAATAAGATGACATATAATACTTGTATCAGGATCATCGTACAGAGGATAAGTTAGAGATTCCACTAAGAACTCAAAGCAAGATTTTGTATCCTCTACATCAAACAAAGAAGCAATTGTTGCCATAGCATCTGCAGCTTTGTTATCATGCCTTAAAATCTTCTCAATGGTGATGATTGAGAAATATTGCTTAAAGTCATCCACCATACGTTTATATGGTAACAACTTGTCATCCTTAGTCTGGTATTCATTTTAACCTGATTGATAATTAGTTGAGAATATCCATAAACATTTATTTCAATGGCCTTCCATTGTAGAGCCATCTTCAACCCAACCATCAAGGCTTCATATTCAACTACATTATTTGTGCAAGGAAAAAGTAGCTTGTAAGACTTTGGAATTGTGTATCCTTGCGGTATGACAAATAGCACTCCAACTCCTGAACCATGTTGAGTATATGATCCATCAAAATACAACTTCCATGTTTGTGTGGATAATGTCAAGATGTGTGCATCTGGAAACTCTATCTGTATAGGTTGATCATCTATCAGTGGTGCCTTGGCTAATTGATCTACAATCACTTGTCCTTTGATGACCTTCCTATCCACGTACTCAATGTCAAATTCACTAAGCAACATAACCCACTTAGCCAATCTGCCAGTTAATGTTGTCTTGCTCAAAAGATACTTCAAAGGATCGATCTTTACAACAAGCTTGATAGAATGAGACAACATATAATGTCACCATTTCTATGAAGAAAAGACTACCGCTAGACATGATCTTTCAATTGGAAAATAATTTATTTCATATCCCACAAGGGTGCGACTGATATAATATATAGCTTTTTCTTTTCCTTCTTGATCCTGTTGGGCCAGAAGAGCACCTAGTGAGACTTTTGTAGCTGAAATGTATAGCAAGAGTGGCTTTCCTAGAATTGGTGAGATCAAAGTAGGAGGATTTTCTAGATATTGCTTGATTTTAGTGAAGGATTCCTACACTTATCATCCCATTTGAATAAGATGTCTTTATGTAATAAATGCTGAAAGGGATGACTTCTATCTGCTAATTAAGAAATAAATCTTCTGATTGATTGGAGACATCCTTGTAAAGATCTTAGATGACTAATATTTGTAGGGGAAGCCATCTCCATGATTGTCTTAACCTTTTCTGGATCAACCTCTATGCCTTTAGCTGAGACAATGTACCCTAATAGTTTGCCTGATGTAACCCCAAATGCACACTTCTTTGGATTAAGTCTAATTTGATACTTTTCCATTTGGGTAAATATTCTATCCAGCACTCTTAAATGACCATCTCTATTTTTGGATTTTGCTAGAATATCATCAACATAATCTTCCATAATGGTATGCATCATGTCATGAAAGATTGTGGTCATAGCTCTCTGATAAGTTGCACCAACATTCTTAAGCCCAAAAGGCATCACATTCCAATAGTAAGTGCCCCAAGGACATGTAAAAGTAGTCTTCTCTTGGTCTTCTGGCACTATCTTGATCTGGTTATAGCTAGAAAAACCATCCATCAGGGACAACATCTCATGACCAGTCATCAAATCAACTATGATATCAATGTTAGGTAGTGGGAAATCATTTTCGGGACAAGCTTTATTGAGATCTCAGAAATCTATACCAATCCGGATAGACTTCAATTATGTTTTCACCATTAGTGCAATATGTGGATGCATCTTACAGAGCTTCTTCTTAACTAGTTTAATGTCTGGTGCAATAGATAAGTGATGCATAATTAGATTAGAGTCCAGTCCCAACATATCAGCATAAGACCAGGCGAAGTTAATCAGTCTCTCTTTGAATTTTTTTGCAAAAGCTTCTTTCTTTGATTCTGTTAAGGATGCTACAACTTTGAGAATGCGTGGGGACTCCTCTGTTCCAATATTAAGAGGTAATGTTGGTTCTATAAGGATTGTAGATTGTTCATGATACATGTAATTAGGAAGAGTGTCAATCCTTCCATCGTTAGGCACCTCAGAGAGGTTTTCACCTTCAGATGTGTCATTTCTCTTTACTATTTTTGGATCTAATACTGCCACTGAGTGGTTTTCACCATTAGATCTATTCATTATTTTTATATTTTTATGACTGAAAGGATTGGCACTCTCTCCAAAGTAAGCCATGTCATTGAGTTCTATCAAAAATCCTGACTTATGATCCCCTAGTGGGAGATGATCTCTGATTCCAAGATAATCATTTATGGCATCATCATTATGGAAAACATCAAGTTCTGGATTATTGGGAGAATCCCAATCTATAAGCTCAAGGTGTACAAGGGGCATTGGATCATTTGGGTCAGTTTCAAAGGTGGAGATGATATTTATGGAGAAGTTATCAAGGTTTATGATGGTATTGGCAAGGTCTATTTCCATACTCTCATCTGAATTGTCTATCGCAAGATAATGCTCACTTCCCTCACAATCAACAAGAGTAGTATCATGTGAAACTAATCCTAGTGAGTCAATCCTTGATCTCTCTCCCTCATGGTAATCACCACTATAGGGATGAACAACATCAACTCTTATTTCTTCAGTACATTCAGATAATGGATCCCATTCATAATCATTAGAGTCAAAATCATCATTATCCCTAAATTTATTGATGATTTCTGTAGCTATCCTTTGTTTTTCGAGATCCACATACATACCATTTTTTCTGAATTGTAATGCAATAGCTTTAGATGTCTGATGGAAAGTCATGATCTTTTCTTTTCCTTTAGATTCTTTGGGTCCTTCTCCTTTATATCCAAATCCTATGGTATCTCTTTGGTAATTTGGGTTATGTAGAATTGGTTTTATAACACCCTCTCTTTGTAGCCCTATAGGTCTAGTACCTTGGTATCCCATCTTTTGCAGCAAAGTATACCCTTTACCATATACATCAGGTGATATATATTCATGTTTGACTTCCTCTTCATTCTTCTGTAACTTAAGTAAATGGTTAGCATTAAACTCAGTTGCTTCTTTTGATATAGTGCCCCCACTTATAAATGTGTCATAAACAAGTGTGGAAGGGGGTTCTGATTGTTGTTTGGTGATCAAGGATTTCCTAGATGATCTAGGAGATAAGGGTAACTATGTGATACAAAAGGTTTCATCCAAAGTGTATTCTCCCATACTTCATTCTTTTATGTCTATCTTGATCCCATTAGATTTAGAAGTTGATGCTATATTACTTAGATCAATGGGTGTGGCTGCAGAAGATCTAGCATGATTATAAGGTACCAAAGAATCAGACATCTTCACAGTGCTACAATACTTGAAAGGATTATGATCTCCTTTGATAGTGATCTCTTGACCATTGTGAGGAAATTTCAAACACTAGTGATAGGTTGACGACACAACTTATATGGAATGAATCCAAGGTCTCCCCAAGAGAATGTTATAAGCGAGATCCATGTCAAGAACTTGACAAGGTACATCTTTGACTACAGGACCTACTCTAATAGGAAGAACAACAAATCCCTCAGATGACCTTTCCTCTTCATCATAAGCTTTGATTGTTATTTTCTTCTTTGGATCTACAACATTTTTAGAAAATCCCAATGCAAGGACTAATTTTAAAGTGAATATATTCAAGCCAGCTCCTCCATCTATTAGTACTCTCTTGATTTTATGAATTTTTACAAGGACTTCTATATGGAGTGGAGCATTATGAGGTTGATTAATAGCTAAATCATCATGTTCAGTGAAGGATAGATAATGTGGGGTTGTCAAATGTCCCACCATAGCTTGAAATTGATCATGATCTAGATTTGTAGGAACCTGGGTTTCTAAGAGAGCTTTCTCAAGGATATCCTTATGAGATGATGACAAATGCAAAAGCTCTAATATAGATATCTAGGCTGGTGTTTTCTTCAATTGTTCCAAAAGATTATATTGATTGGAAACATTTGGCATGGACTTTGGAACATAAATAGGCTTGTTTTGTGAAGTGGTAGGTTTGGATGAGACACCTTGGAGAGTAACCTTGGATTGAGCTCGAGCAGTAACATTGACTGGTTAACTCTCAAATTTTTCTTTTATAGTAATCACATTAGCATAGTACTTAGAAGGATGACATTCAGAAATGTTACCAACATATTTATAGGATGCAACATTGTAATTGGCTTGATTACCGCCTTTAGCATTGGAAGAACTTCCTTTTTCATGTTTGGGAAGTGGATCTTTAAAAGCCGTATGTGACTCGTTCGAGGTATGTCTGTCAACACTAATTTCACCACTTTCAATTAAGTCTTGAATCACATGTTTAAGCCTTTGGCAATTATTGGCTTTATGACCTTTCCCTCTATAAAATTCATAATAATTATTGTCATTCCACCAAGAAGGTTTCACCCTAGGTTCAAAATCTCTAGTATCAGGAAGTGGAATGAGTTTCTTTGTAATCAACTTCCTTAATGTAAATTCAAGAGATTCACCCAAAGGAGTAAAAGTTCTTCTACATGGCATAAAAGTTAATCTCAAATTTGATGAGTTGTTGTTGGTATTTTGATTTGTTGATTGATTGCTATAAGTAGGTTGAGTAGCATTGGCCTTGCTTGTGAGATTTAAAAGAGGTTGTGTTGGTTTAACATTGTGATTATCCATAATCCCATCATTGACAATATTCTTATTTTTGTTCTAGAATTTGGATGTGTCATTGTTGTTGGGATATGAATTTGAAGATCCAACATTGTCCTTGGAATAAAGTTTAATCTCACCTTTTCTGACCATAGCTTCCTCCATTTTGATACCATTTTCTATGAGCTTGTTAAAGTTTGGAGGACATTGCAGTTGCAACCTATAGCTCATTTCTTGGGTGAGGTTATGCACAAAGATATCCATCTTTTCTTGTTCTAGAATTATTCATGGATATTTGGCAAAAAATTGATGCCATCTTTGCAAAAAAGTAAGGAAGGGTTCTCCATTCTTTTGATGTGCATTGCAAAGATCAAGCATAGTGACTTCATGTTTGATATTATATGACTAATGAGTCACAAACTTGTCAATAAGCTCATTGAAAGATTTGATGTCTGGGGGTATTTTGGAGAACCATTTCATGGCTTATCCTCCTAAACTATGTGGAAATAGTTGCATAAGATACGTGTCATTGTTGGTGACTTCAATACAAGCAACACAAAACTCATGGATGTGGTCTTGTGGATCTGAATTCCCTTTGTATTTGTCAAATTTAGGAACCTCAAAATGAGGAGGGAATGGAATCATTTCTAAATTCTTATCAAAAAGATAAGGACATATATCATCCAAGGAGTACTTCTTAGTTGATGATCTAGTTTGGATGTCATGGATTTGTTGTTGAAGCATCTGGATTTGTTGTAGAATGGGATCCAAAGATAATGTGTGTCCTTGAGTATTTTGGGAAACACTATGTTGTTGAGTATTTTGGAAAGCATTGGTTTGCTGATTGTTTTGGGAAGCATTGTTTTGTTGATTGTTTTGAGAAGCATTAGATTGCTGATTGGTTTGGGAAGCATTGGATTGTTGATTGGTTTCCTTTGCTCCATGAGTATGTGTCTCTTGAGAACCACTAGGGATTTCTTGATTGTTTGTGATAGGTGGTTCTCTAAGATGGGAAACATCAAAATCACTTGGTAGTTTGGCTCCTTGTTGAGAAAGCATGAGGAAATACATCTCCTTATTCATGTCTAGGAGTCTTTCCATGACATTATAGAACCTAGGATCTTGCACAACATCCCTAAGTTCTTGATATGTGGGTTCCTCATTTGATTGAAAATAAGAAGTCTTTTTAGGAATTCCAGACCAAGGGTTTTCCTCATTGTTTTTGTTTCCATCCATCTTGTCTACAGATTCTAGATCAATGGTTTGTTTGAGTTTCTAAGATCAAGTTTGAACCATAAAATGTGAAGGATGATGTTGGGATGGAAGATTTTGATGAAATATTTGAAATGTACTTGATAGAAAAGATAAAAAAAGAGATTGAAATGTGTTGAAAATGGATAAGATAACTTGATAAATCTAAGTCAATAGGAGGTATGGATCTCACTATGATATGACAAAGAAAAGCCAAGAGATAGTGACCTAGGTGAGTTTTGATTGAGGATGATAAATCCTGATATGATGAAATTCACAAAAACCAAAATCTAAAAGTAAGGTAATGTTTCAACACTGAATTGAGAATTTTGAAGATTGGAGGAAATGATTTGATAATTTTTGGATGAAGGAAGGATGATGAAAAATGATGAAAATGATCAAACTAAAGATCAGAGGTCTGTGTAGATTGAAAAAGTTTCCAGAATCGGATTGAAGACAAAAATGGGTATCTAAAAAAGCAATTTTGAAATTTCCAAGGCTTATAGAAATGCTCTCTATTATGTATGTGCAGTAACAAATGCATAGGATAGTTTGATATATGCGCAGCAGATTGAGACAAACATGCAATGACAATTACAAATGCACAAGAAGAATGAACTGATGTGTAGCAAAATATAGTAAATGCGCAGTTTCTAGTTTCTAATGATTTTGGGCTGAAAATTGAAATTTTTTTGGTTTTTCAAGTGATTGTTGTAATCACTTAAAAATGGACAAAGATTAAATCAAAGAAAATCAAATCAAATCAAAGAAAATCAAGGACATTATTGCATCAATTGAATCACAATGCATGATTAGCCAATCAAAATGAACATCAAGTCTTAATTCAAGATTAATCAAAATTGAGAGCATTTTAATCAAGTGCAGTCAAATCAAAATACAATTAAATCAATTAATTGTATAGTTTTGGATTAAATTAAATTCAACCCATTCAAGGGGTACATGGCTAAAAAAATTCAATTAAATCAATTAATAAATCCTAATTTCCCTCAACAACCACAAAGGGAAGAAAATCAATCAACCAATGAGAGTAAAGGAAAGACATTCACATGGATCAAGCCAAATTGAATCTCAATCACTCAAAGTGAAAGAGAATCTTGTCCATTGATCTTGACTACTTGTCCCAAGCTTTGAGGACACAAACTTTGCTTTGTCTTCAAAGGGTGGAACCAAGGTTCAACCATGATCAAATACAACTACACCCCCTATCAATGGAAAATCTATAAAAGGAAGGCCTAATTCCTTCATAATTCATCAACCACACATATGAGAATTGCATTGAACCTCTTGCAATTTGAGCTTAGAAAGGCATTTGAGAAGCATTTCAGCATTTACTTTGATCTAATTGTTAGCAATAGCTTGTTATCTTTATCATTCTCATTCTAGGACTATCATTAATGGAAGCTTGTTGAGAGCTATTCATTAACAATCTTAGTTAGAGAGCCATAGGATGCTCAATTAGTCATTACTTTGCTAAATAGTTGCTCTATTATGCTTTTGTGGTTGTATTTAGTTTCTATTTTCATCTATTGATTAACCTTAATCCTATGAAGGCACTTTCCCTAGTGTACAAAATGGCACCCACCATGGGGCAGAATGCTCTACTTTATTAATCGTACAGAAATTTTTCATTATTTCCAAATTTGCATGTCATTAACCCTCAGCTTTTTTAGGAAGTAGCACTTTTGACAGATTAAGTAGCACTTTTGCGAGAAGAAACAATGCTTTCAATCACTATTATGGTGCTTCTACAGAAAAGTTGTGCACCTTTTCGTCGATCTACAGTGCCTTTGCCATTCCTATCTTCAGTCTTTCTATCTTTCAACACTTCTGCATCATAAAAGAGAGCTTTTCTCCTGAATACTAGGCACTTTCACTAGTTTTCTAAGTGCTTTTGTATACATTTTACCACCTTTGCTTATTTCAATAGCGCTTTTGAAAATTATTTGTGCACTTCTGCATTTTACTATCAGATTAAAATAGCACTTTCAATCAGATTAGCTGTGCTTTTGAATAATAAAATAGCGCTTTCAATTAATTCAGGTGTGCTTTTGTAGAAATTAATGAATTGATTAATCTGATTGTGGCAAAATGACCTTTATTCTACAGGATGACAGGGCATAAAAAGGTGAGAAAACCAGAGACAAGATTCAATCAGGAGGGTAAAGCCTTAGCCAAAAAGATCAAGAAGGAGAACATAGCTCATATCAAAGCAGTTCTTGAAACAATGCAAGAAGAAGACAATCAGGTATATCAGAAATATCTTACCGTTATTGAAGCATACAAATCAAAATTCGTATCTTTGAATTGGATTTTTAGTCCTTAAGTTCAAGTTTTCATTAAAAATTTACAATTAAGGTGTTTAAAAGTTCAATACATAATTAGTTGCTTCATTAATTTTGTTAGAATAATAAGCAGAGAATGCAAATATTAACAAATAGGAGAGAACAAAATAACATAGAATTTAATGTGGTTCACCCAATCCTTGGGCTATGTCCACCAACAGTGAGTCCAATATCTTTATTATTATCCAGTGATTACAATCTGAAACCTGAAACTCAATACCGCCACAGGAAGCTACAAAAATCCTTCATCCAATGAATCTCAAACCTTGAGCCCTTTTACAAGTATTTTTGACATAACAAAATTAGGGTAAAAATAATCCAACTAATAAAAAATTGATGGCCGACCCTTTACCCCCTTGACCCCACCTGGGCCGCTACCCCATGCCCCCACAAGGGGCTCTGCCCCTTAACCCCGTAGATAAGTCAGGGGGAAACCACGCTGAAAGAACCTAAGTTTGATTAGGCTCCACATACATAACAATCTCCCACTTGGAGATTGATCAGACTCCACAACAATATCCTCCCACTTGGAGACTGATCGACCAAACCTGTAGCTCCCACTAGAATAAAGAAACCACCCTGGACTCAGTTGTTCTTGTATTTTGTTCAGTCTAGAAGACCAACCAAAGCTAAAGAGTAATTCAACTTCTCCCTTGTCACTGCCTTTGTAAACATATCTATTGGATTATCATCTGTATGTATCTTCTCCAACTTTAACTGTCCATCATCCAAAACTGACCGAATGAAATTATATCGCAATTGTATGTGCTTTGTTTTTTAGTGCAAAGTAGAATTCTTTGCAAGATGAATGGCACTCTAACTATCTGAATACAACTAATTATCTATCTCTGGATGTCCCAATTCTCCCATGAAGAATTGAAGCCATATCATCTCCTTGGTTGCCTCTGTAGTAGCAACATACTCTACCTCTGTAGTGGATAAAGCATTCACCTTTTGTAACTGAGAAATCCAACTCACTGTTGTCCCACCAACAATAAATACATAACCTATAGTACTCCATCTGGTATCAATATCTCCTACCAAATCTAAGTCAACATAGCCATGAATAGTATTAGAAGAGCCCCCAAAGTGTAAACACTTAGTGGATGTACCTCTCAAATATCTGAGAATCCATTTGACTGCATTCCAATGCTCAATCCCAAGGTGACTCATATACCGGCTAACAACTCCCACTGCATGTGCAATATCTAGCCTAGTACATACCATAGCATACATTAAGCTCCCTATAGCTGAAGCATAAGGTATCTTGGACATTTTTGCCTCTTCTTCTAGTGTCTTTGGACACATTTCTTTGGTCAATTTCAAATGACCAGGTAAAGGTGTAGTGACAGATTTGGCATCCTTCATGTAGAATCTCTGCAACACCTTCTCAACATAATCAGCCTGAGATAGAGTTAATTTTTTGTTCTTCCTATCTCTGAAAATTTTCATGCCAAGGATTTGTTTTGCTGCCCCCAAATCCTTCATAGCAAAAGATTTTTCTAACTATTGTTTCAACCCCTTAATATGATCCATGTTAGATCCAGCTACAAGCATATCATCAACATATAAACATAGAATAATGTAGTTGTCATTATTTAACCTCTTGAAATAAACACAATGGTCAGAATTACATCGAGTGTATCCATTCTCATTCATAAAAGTATCAAATTTAATATACCATTGCCGAGGTGTTTGCTTCAAGCCATATAAACTTTTCTACAATTTGCACACTAAACTCTCCTTACCCTTGACCTCAAATCCCTGTGGCCGTACCATATATATTTCTTCATTCAAATCACCATGAAGAAAGGTTGTTTTAACATCAAGCTGCTCTAAATGCAAATCTTCAGTAGCCACAATACTTAAAACAGTATGAATAGAAGTCATTTTAACAACTAGAGAAAAAATCTCATCAAAATCAATACCATTTTTTGTGCAAATCCTTTTACGACTAATCTGGCTTTAAATATTTTCTTACCTCCATCTTCTTCTTTCAACATGTAAACCCATTTATTCTGCAAAGCCCATTTACCTACAGGTAACTTACATAAATCCTAGGTCTAATTTTTCAGCAAGGAGTCCATTTCATCAGTCATTGCAGACTCCCACTAAATTTTTGTATCCACCTACATAGCTTCATTATAACATTCAGGTTCACCAACACCAGTTAATAAGATAGAATACAAAGAAGGTGAAAATCTATTTGGAGGTCTACTTAGCCTTGTTGACCATCTAACATTCACTGGGGTGTGTGGTATCTATTGTTGTTGTTGTTGTGGAGCATAAGGAATTTTTGGAACATTACCATTTGGAATATCATCCAGCACTACATAATCATTTTCTTTCCTCTCATGTTGCTGCAATAGATCTTTGTACAACACTTTCTCATTGAATATGACATCCCTGCTTCTTACAATTTTATGATTGTCAAAATCCAAAAGCCTATAACCAAATTCATCAATGCCATATCCAACAAATATACATTTCTTAGATTTAGCTTCCATCTTGGTTCTATTTTCAGAATCTATATGTGCAAACACTTCACAACCAAAGGTTCTGAGAAAAGAATAACTCACCTTCTTACCTGCCCATGCTTCCTCTGGAATACCATAATCCAAGGGAGTAGAGGGGCCTCTATTTATCAAGTATATAGTAGTATTTATAGCCTCTACCCACATGTTTAGGGGGATCCCAACATGCAACCTCATGCTCCTAGCACATTCCATTATTGTCCTATTCATGCGTTCAGCCACTCCATTTTCCTATGGAGTCCTTGGAACTATTTTCTGTCTACGAATACCAGTAGAGGAGGCACAATAATCTTCAAATTATTTGCTGCAATACTCACCATCATTATCAAATCTCAGAAATTTTAATCTTTTTATAGTCTCATTTTCAACCAAGCTTTTCCATTTCTTAAAAGTTTCAAATACATCGGATTTCTGTCTAATGAAATATATCCATACTTTCCTAGTTGCATCATAAATGAATGTAACATAATACTTGAGATCCACAAAGGGAAGATACCTGAGCTAGACCCCATACATCTGTATGCACAAGCTCTAATTTTTCATCTTTCTTTTCCTTCCCACTCTTTACAAAACTGACTCTCTTTTGCTTTCCATACACACAACTTTCACAGAAATCCATATTAACACATTTCAGACCTGGTAGAGCTTTCTTTGAATGAAT
This sequence comes from Chamaecyparis obtusa, assembly GCA_027943335.1. Classification (NCBI taxonomy): domain Eukaryota; kingdom Viridiplantae; phylum Streptophyta; class Pinopsida; order Cupressales; family Cupressaceae; genus Chamaecyparis; species Chamaecyparis obtusa. The sequence goes on along the minus strand of BSBK01003472.1, from coordinate 1,045,146 downwards.
TAATTTCATACCTTTTTCACTCATGTGCCCAAGTCTGTTGTGCCACAATGCTATTTCAGAATCTCCAGTTATTGTCTCTTGTTCTACCTGCTCAATTACAGCAACTATTCCTGAACATTCATTTTTCTCTGAAATAATTAAAGTAGAGGGAACACTATGACTTGTACAAAGATATAAGGTGCCTACTTTCACACCTTTTGCTACTACTAAGGAACCTTTTGAAACCTTCCAATTTTTATCATTAAAAGTAACTGTGCAACCCTCATCAACGAGTTGCCCTACTGAAATTAAATTTCTACTCAGCCTTGGAACATGTCTTACCTCTTGTAGTATCCAATGATTCCCATTGTGCAACTTAATCTTGATTTTCCCTTTTCCAACAATTTGATAGGGTTAATTATCTCCCAAATAAACTAGCCCCAAATCCCCTCGGACATAATCAACAAAATAACCTCTATGGGGTGTAGCATGAAATGAAGCCCCCAAATCTAACACCCATGAATCATCAACATTTTCTAAAGACAAGAGCAAAGCATCCTCTTCGTATTTGTTACTTACCACATTTGCCTCCTTATTTCCATCATGTTTGTCTCCCTGATCTTTCTTCCAAGACCAACAATCTTTCTTCTTATGTCTTGGTTTTCCACAGTACCAGCAGTCGCTAGGTCCTCTTGACTAAGACCTCTTTCCCTTTGACTTCCCTTGTGATTTTCCATGATTTCAAGAGTTGTTTCCTCTATCTCTTGTTCTACCTCTACTTTCTGCATTCAATACACTACCCGATGTGAATGCCCCTAAGCTTTTCCTACAAATTTCCTCACTCAATATAACACCAATAACATCATCAAACTTTAGGGTATTAGAACCAGAAATAGAATTACTAACATCCATAACCAAGCCATTCCATCTTTTTGGCAAAGAGCACAAAATCAAGAGAGCCCTAACCTCTTCATCAAAAGTAATTTTAACTGAGGCTAGCTGACTTGTAACAGTATTAAACTCATTCAAATGATCAGCGACTGATCTTCCTTCTACCATTTTCATATTAAATAAATGCTTCATAAGAAATACCTTGTTTGAAGCTGAAGGCTTTTCATACAACTTCGCTAGGGTGTCCATCAAATCTTTATCTTTCATTGCTCCAGTAATATTGAATGCCACCGATTGTGCTAGGCATAGACGAATACTCCCCAGTGCCTTCCTATCCAAAATATCTTAGTCATCCTGAGACATTGTTGCCTCTTTCTTGGCTATTCCCTCTAATGGCCTCCATAGATTCTTTTGATAGAGATAGTCCTCCATTTGCATCTTCCATAACTGGAAGTTCTACCCATTAAACTTTTCAACCTTCACCCTACCCTTGTCTGCCATTTCTCCCACTTAACTGAAAGACTCTCCCACTAACTCGTGAGACCTGCTTCAGAGAATAGATGAAAGAATGAATGAAATAACCTCGCTCTAATACCACTTGTTAGAATAATAAGCAGAAAATGCAAATATTAACAAATAGGAGAGAACACAATAACACAAAATTTAACATGGTTCACCCAATCCCTGGGCTATGTCCACCACTAGCGAGTCCAATATCTTTATTATTATCCAATGATTAGAATCTGAAACCTACAACTCAATACCACCATAGGAAGCTACAAAAATCCTTCATGCAATGAATCTCAAACCCTAAGCCCTTTTACAAGTATTTTTTACATAACAAAATTAGGGCAAAAATACTCTGACTAATAGAAAATTGATGGCCGACCCTTTACCCCCTTGACCCCACCTAGGGCGCTACCCCAAGACCCTGCAAGGGGCTCTACCCCTTGACCCTATAGATAAGTCAAGGGGGAAACCATGCCGAAAGAACCTGAGTCTGATTAGGCTCCACATACATAACAAATTTTTCTTTGATTTCTCCTCATTGTGATTGTTGGTGTTGACTAACTTATTGGAGGACAAACACATTTGGAGGGAGCTACGACAAAGGTAAGGTGAAAAATGACAAAAATCTTTCAAAAATGCCCCTGGCTTAGGCTAGCTACAAAAGGAAAGGGATTCATCTTTTCAATCTTGCACTTGATTAAATTGTGGCATTATTTGAACATAGCTTAAGTAAAATAGGAAATGAACCAAACACTTCCATTTTAAGAATCTCCTTGTCAAGAGATTGGGAAAGAACGAGCTTGTGTTTGAGTGTTTGGAACAAAGAAAGACAATAGGGATATTCTCTTCACTTTTTAAGTGAATCAAACTCCCAAACTTGTCGGCCTAAGTTCATTTCTCATTTTCCATATACATGCTAGAGAAATAGTGGGCTCGCCTCCCAAGTTTGCCTTAACAAGGCCAGTGAGAGGGACAGCCCAAAGTGGGACAGGCTTGCTTTTTTCCGCAAGAATCCAACCCACTATAAAATAAAATACATACATCCTTAATGGGGTGCATGAAAAAAGGATCTTAATTTTTCAACCTTCCTCTAGTAGTCCTCATGGATTGTGCAAAATCGTACTTCAATGCATGTGGGAAGCCTCATAACATACTTGGGGGATGAGAGATTAAAGTCTATTTTGAATGGAATACATACTAAATCCTTGATCAAATAGCAAGACCACCTTGTAGAGCCATGTTTACGAACCAAATCTTGTGCTAGGTAGGTGCTTGAATTGTATTCTTGTGAAAAACCCGTGACAACATTCTTCAAATCAAACATTTTGTGTTTAAGTGGGTAAAAAGAGACAAGTGAATGTGTGGTTATTGTGTTTGAAATACATAAACAAGTGAGAGATATGCATTGAAAATCATCATATATTTTTAAATCTCTTCAATATAAAATCAACAATTCTTGAATCAAGGATCATTCCAAATCAAACCATTGTTGGATGTCGGTTTACACGCGGTCCCACACATTTAGGTTATCATTACAAGGTGATATCACTCTTATTGAAAACAAAGGGCAAGAGACTGAATACCAAAGTCTTTTCCAAGAACCTAACCAAGAGGAAATTTTTCCAAATCTATTTGAACAAAGACTTGAAGAGATGGATAGGAATTCAACATATCATAATCACAACACAAATGATCCCAACCATAATGCCAAAGAAACACTTGGAGAAAGGGTGGAGAAGGCTAGCCAAGATCTAGAATTCCTAGAGGTCATGGAGAAATTGATAGATAGGGATAAAGAGAACTTTTTCCTAAATCTAGCCCAAAAGGGGATAAAACTTCCTCATGATTTTGATATTGACCAACTTAAGAAAGACCAGCAACAAGATGACCCCATGAATGTTATGACTAGGTAGATTAAGGCCTTTCAAGAACAAATTGATACCATGAAGAAGGCAGCCAAACCTAAGGCCTTTTCCATTGAAGCTTTGTGTCCTTTCCCTTTCGACAAAAGCTTAGCCATGGTGTTGTTTCCTTTCAATACCGTTTTTCCTAAATATGATAAGTACATGGGTAAAATAGACCCACAAGATCATCTAAGAGAGTTTTTCACCTTAAGCATAGAGTTCATGCACAATGATACTTATCTAATGAGACTCTTTCCTAGAAGCTTAGGAGGACCTGCAATGGAGTGGTTTTCAAAACTACCCCAAGGAATCAAGACCTTTGAGGAGTTAGCCTCAAAATTCATAACCCATTCCTCTTATAACATTGAGCACAAAATTACTATGCTCAAGTTATGTCATACAAAGCAGAAAGATGGAGAGTCCTTCTTAGGATTCTTACAAAGGTGGAGGACCGTTATCGCAAGGTATCCATGAAGTATCCCCAAGAAAGAGAAGATGGAGATCTTCACTAACAATTTGACCTCGAAAATGAATTATAGATTACAACTTCAATGTCCCCCAACATTTGAGAAGCTCATTGAAAATGGGATCAATATTGAAGATGTTTTGGTCAAGAGAGGTGAGATCGAATTATTTAAAGATAACAAATCCAACAACAATAATAATAGCAGCAATACCAATAATTATGTGCCTAAGTATTTCACTAATTAAGGATCCAACAACAATAATGATAAATCAAGATCTTGGATAAAGAATAACAATAAAAATCTTGTGAATGATAGAGTGGTGGAGGCCCAAAACTTGAAATATACCCCTTTCATCTTACCATATGGAGCTAATTCTTCAAATAATGTTAATCAATCAAATAAAGCTCCATCTAATCCCAATAATTCCAACAAAAATCCCAACACTTCCAACAATAAGACTTGGGATAAGTCAAAATCTTACTCCAACTATAATAAAAATAAATTCACCTACTTGGGTGAACCTTTGGAGAATGTACTAAGAACCTTGGTTGCCAATCAAGTTATCACATTACCCGACATATCAAGTTATGAACCTCAAGTTAAGCCACATTGGTGGAATGAATCTCATCATTGTGAATACCATCGAAAAAGAGGTCATCCAACCAATGAATGCATGAGATTGAAACACTTAGTGCAAGATCTAATTGATAATGGGACCATCAAAATTGAGGGACCTTAAAACAATGAGAATCACATGGTCTACAAGAATCCATTTTTGAATCATGAAAAGGGTGAGTCATCTAATCAAAATCAGAAAAAGGGTAGTGAGAAAGTGAACTTTTCTCATACTTATGATAACACGATAAATGCTCTAAGAGAAGAGGATCAAACTGTAAACGTTATCATAGTAAAAGATAAATCGAGAGAAATATCATCAAATGTTGTTACTAGGGGGCAAGCATCAAAAATTGTTCTACCCACTAATGCTCCAAAGATTGTATTGTCAAATCAAGCTTCTACATCATCATCAAAACAATACAACTTGGTAGATCAATTGCAAAGAAATCCCACTCAAATCTCTATTCTTGAGCTGCTCAAACTATCACCAATTCATAAGGATATCTTGGAGAAAACCTTATTGGAAACAAATGTGCCTCTAAATTTGGAGGTAGACAAGTTCCAAAATATGGTAGGGCACCTAATTGCACCTCATTGCCTATCATTTTATGAACAAGATGACATGTCCCTTAATCATCCTCAGAATCTACCCTTACACATAGAAGTGTTGATCCACAAGCATAGGGTAAAAAGAGTCCTTATAGATGGAGGTGCTGGCCTAAATATTTGTACCCTTAGCTTGGTAAAAGCCCTAGGATTTTCTAAGAAGGATATTGACCCAAAGAAGAAGATAACCATAAAATCCTATGATGATGAAGAAAGAGCATCAAGAGGAGTTATAGTCTTACCCATAAGAGTTGGTCCCATGCAAAAAGAGACCATATGCCAAGTGTTAGACCTAAATTTGACTTACAATATTTTGTTAGGAAGGCCATGGATCCATGAAATGCAAGCCATTCCTTCAACTTATCATCAATGCATAAAATTCCCATATCTAGGGCAAGAGATAATGGTAAGTGGAGATCTTAATCCATTCCAATATTGTAATAATGTCAAGCCTATCAATGACTCATTGGTCCCACACAATCCAAAAGGGTCTATACCCAATCAAATGGAGCAAGGTCAAAATTCTAAGGACATTCCTTTGTTGAAAGGAAAAGAAAAGATGGAAGAAGAGATTGTTGTTAAAGACACACCAAAACTCATTAACTTAGCTACATCGACTAAAGGAAAAGAGAAGGTTAATGAGGATAACATTATTCAAAAACCAAAAGAAGACTCTACCAAATCTATCCAAGTGTACACTAAAGAAGCCCATTATCAAAAGATGGACCAAATGATGAAAAACTTTGATAAGCAATGCAAGATCAAACAACAAGGAATAGGTGAATATTCCTTATCTATGATGGACCTACCTTTATCACCCAAGTCCTTTGGCAAACCTCTAAATCTACCTCATAAATATAATGATAACTTTGTGAGAGAAAGTACATCATCCTCCATGGATGAAGAAGATAATGAAATTCTGAATTGGTTATACAAAGATGAAGAATCAAGTTCTCACGTTAAACATATCCAAAATATAACCATTCCCACACATCAATATGGGAAAGGTTTCTCCATCATGCAAAATATGGGTTACAAAGGTCAAGGACCTTTGGGCACAAAGAATGAAGGGCTAATTGAACCCCTCGAACCAACATGGTGAGATTCCAAGGAAAAAATAGGTTTAGGGTATCTTGAAGAAGGATACACTCAAAAACATTATCCCAAACTATATGATCAAATATTACAATTATAATCTCATATTGATGAGGATTCTAATGAATGGGAATGGGAGACTCTATCTGATGAGTCATGCCAAGATAAGGGCATTGATGTTATTCACACCTATGCCTCTACTAAAAATAAAGGACCAAAAATAGAATCAAGTACAAATCAAGCATCTAGTTCTAGTCAAGTGATTCTAAATGATGTGACAAGCATAGAAATAGAGGTAAATAAATGGGTAGGTGAACCATACATTCCTTCATGGAGACCTACTATGGAAGAATCAAACACTAGGTTTAATCCACATGAGTTCTATCCAACAAAAACCCTAGTGGAGTCTAGTGAGGAGGACTTTGATCCTTCTTCTTTAGAACATTTAGAGGAAGCCCATGTTTGAGATTTTCAAGATACAATGTACGAACCCTCCAATAATGAGATATACACCCTAAACCCAATTGAGACAAACCCAAGTGTTGACCCATTAACTCTCATCTGTCTGGACCTAATTGAATAGAATACCCTTGAACCAACTACCTTGCCAATTTTCTTGAATGACAACATGGTGTCCCAATACCTCAACGTGGTTGAACCTTCTTCTATCAAAGAATATCAAGAAGAAATTATCAAAGGGAGCATCCAAACTTCTAATCTGAGAAAAAATGAAAAAAAAATAAAAATAGAAAAGGAAAAGGAAAAGGAAAAGAATCGAGTGTTGAAAACCATGTTGTGGCAACATTAGATCCAAAAGAAAGAAAGAAAGAAATAGAGGATGTTTCCAAAGGTGAAAACCCAACTGAGGCACCTATGGAAGGGAGTTTGGATGTTCTACTAGAGCACTATGAAGAAAGATCTCCAATCTTAATTGAGCCAACAGAAAAGATAAACATTGGATCAGAAATAGAGCCAAAGATCATCCATTTAGCAGCATCTCTATCTAGCGAAGAAAGAATAGAATTCATCAAGTTCTTTAAGGAAAAGCAAGTTAACTTCACATGGTCTTATGATGATATGTTGGGTTTAGACCCAAATTTGATAATGCATCATCTAAATATCAAGGAAGGAGCCAAACCTATCAAGAAAAAACTAAGGAAGATGCACCCTCATATAGCACTACTTGTCAAAGTGGAGTTAGAAAAACTATTGAAAGTGGGATTTATAAGAGTCATTGATTATGCACAATGGATCTCAAATATAGTGCTAGTATCAAAAGAAGACAAATCCATCAGAATCTACATAGACTTTAGAGACTTAAATTTGGCATGTCCTAAAGATGATTTCCCACTTCCAAGTATTGATGCCATTGTGGACTTAACAGCGGGACACTCCATGTTCTCACTCATGGATGGATTTAATCGATATAATCATATCAAGATAGCACCAGAAGACCAAGATAAAACTACCTTTACATGTGCATGGGGTACATTTTGTTGGAATGTCATGCCTTTTGGTTTGAAAAATGTCGGAGCAACCTATCAACGAGAAATGACTACAATATTCCATGATATGATGCATAAGTTCATGGAGGATTATGTGGATGACATACTAGCTAAATCACATTCAAGGAAAGAACACCTACCAATCTTGGCAAAATTTTTTGAAAGGCTAGAAGAATTCAAAGTGAGGCTTAACCCAAAGAAATGTGCTTTTGGAGTACAATCCGGCAAACTTCTAGGTTACATTGTATATGCAAAAGGGATAGAGGTTGATCCCACTAAAGTGAAAGCCATCATGGACATGGAAGCACCTAAAAACATTAGTCAAATTAGATCTTTACAAGGAAGGATACAATTCATTAGGAGATTTATCTCCCAATTAGCTGAGAAATGCCACAATTTCAACCAACTTTTGCATAAAGATACAATATTCAAATGGGATGAAAAGTGTGAATAAGCCTTTAATCTACTAAATAAATATCTTATGAATCCACCAATCTTGATGCCACCTATTAGAGGAAAGCCCTTAATCTTATACATTTCAGCAACAAAAAATTCATTGGGGGCACTTCTAGCACAAGAGGATGAAACAGGAAAAGAGAAGGCAATTTACTACATTAGTAGAACCTTAGTCAAATATGAGCTAAACTATACATTTATGGAAAGGGCATGCTTGGCTGTAGTTTTTGCTTCACAAAAATTATGCCATTATATTCTATCCCACAAGATAAGGCTCATTTCCAAAATTGACCCTTTGAAGTATCTACTAAGTAAAACAGCATTGAATGGAAGACTAGCAAAGTGGGTGATGATACTAAGTGAATTCAACATAGAATATGTTGATAGAAAATCAATCAAAGGACAAGTCATTGTAGACCAATTGGCCAAAGCACCACTTCATGATGATCATCCTATACAAGTTGAATTCCTGGATTTGGAGATTGTGAATGTTGAGGCCAAAACATGGAAACTTTATTTTGATGGTTCCTACACTCATCATGGATCAAGAGCGAGCATACTCCTCATCACTCCTCAAGGCTCTACTATTTCAAAATCTTACAAATTGCTATTTCAATGCACAAACGATATAGAAAAATATGAAGCATTGGTTATTGGAATAAAGTTGGCATTAGAATGGAAAGTGACAGAATTAAAGGTTTATGGAGATTCACAATTAGTTATAAATCAAGTTAATGAGGAATATCAAACAAAGGATGACAAATTGGTACCCTACAAAACCATGGTGGACAATCTCAAGAAATATTTCATATTTCATACTCATTACATTTAAGCAAGTGCCAAGAGAAAAGAACAAAGCAATGGACACCATGGCCACTTTAGCTTCACTTTTGTAGATACCTGATCAAAATGCTAGATATGAGTTCTTGGTAGAAGAAGTAATTCAACCTACATATGACCCAACCCACCCTCATACTATTTTCTTACTAACTACAAATGAATCACCCTGGTATGGCCCAATTTACACTTACCTAAAGGATCAAGTCCTTCCCTTAAACCAAAAGAAAAGCTTCATTCGACAAGCCACCTGATACACCATCATTTCTGACACATTGTATCGAAAAAGTCTAGATGGAATGCTCCTTAGATGTCTAGAAGAGGAAGAATCAAACTTAGCCTTACGAGAAATTCATGAAGGTATTTGTGGGTCACACTCGAATGGATTGAACTTAGCCAAGAAACTTCTAAGGATAGGATATTTTTGGCCTACAATGGAAAAGGATGCATGTAACTTTGCAAAAACTTGTCAAAAATGTCAATTTCATGGGAACCTGATACATATGCCCGTGCAAGAACTTCATCCTATGACAACACCATGGTAATTTTATTAGTGGGGTCTAGACCTAATAGGAATGATTTATCCACCATCTTCCAATGGTCATAAATTTATCATCACGGCAACTGAATACTTTACTAAGTGGGTGGAAGTTGTACCCCTATCAACTGCAACAGGCAAACAGATTTCTTTGTTTATCCTTAATCACATAATTTGTAGATATGGCATACCTCATGCCATCATAACGGATAATGCAAGGCATTTCAAGAACAAAGATTTAATAGAGTTATGCACTAAGTTTCACATGATTCATCATTCATCTTCAATCTATTACCCTCAAGGTAATGGACAAGCTGAAGCAACAAACAAAAATATCTTGAAAATTTTGAAGAGAACAGTGGATAATTCATTAAGGGACTAGCATATCAAGATAAACCCAACCTTATGGGCTTATAGAACTAGCATCAGAATGCCAATAGAAACTACACCTTTTTCCTTAGTCTTTGGCATAGAAGTAGTATTGCCTTTGGAGATAGAACTTCCATCTTTGAGAATATCTATGCATGGGTTGATCAATGAAGAAGACTATAAGGTTGCAAGGCTACAAGAACTAGAACTTTTGGATGAAAAACAAAAGCAAGCATTTGATCACTTGAAGGTTTACCAAAATAGGATGTCAAAATCTTACAATAAACATATCAAGCCAAGGATATTTCAAATAGGGGATCTAGTGATGAGAGAAAATCCTGAGAACCAGGTAGAAAAGGAAAAGAAAAGAAAAGAAAAAAGAGAAAAAAAAAGAAAAAAGAGAAAAAGAAAAAAATAAATAAAAGAAATGAAAAAAAAAAGGAAAGTGCCTTAGTGAAAACCTAGCAAATAGGCACCTTGGTAGCCAAAAAAAGAGAAAAAGCTTTAAAAATAGAAAAAAAGAGCTAGATCCATTCAATCAGTGAGAACCTGGTAAACAGGCACCATTGAAAGTCCAAGTCAGTCACATATCTAGAAGGTCACCTTGTAAATATTGCATTAGCCAACATTTGTATATATTGCATAATAAAACCCCATAGTTGCATTTGCAAGTACCTCAAGATTTTGGTCACCTAATCGCAACATTGTCCTAAGTCCCACAATTGAAATCAATCTTAAATTGGGGGCAATCTACTCAAAAGGAGAAAGGATTCATCAAACCAAGCTTTATTCAATCAAAGAATCATTTCATCACACGCGAAAGAGGAACACTTAATCAGATCTACATACCAATCCAATTTGAGCCTCAAACGAGAAAATTTGATCCAAGAACTGAAATGACCTTACCCTTTATCAGGATTAAAAAAATGAAATGGATAGAACTACACTTGAACTATGAATTTGAAAAACATTGCAAAATTTTTGTAAGTGTTGACTCAATTGATAAAATCATTTCTTTCTAGCAAATCGATGAAAGTTTTAGACTAGACAAGCTATGATGAAAGGATGATATTTTTCTTGATTTCTGAATAACTGACTTAAAATCAAAGTTTTAACTCATGTACTATTTGTCTAAGGACATGATCATCAAAGAATCATCTAGGACTTGTAAATAGGATAAAACTAAGATTTATGCTTGTTTACACAAACAGATACCTTGGCTATTCTGATCTTCAATATCATAATACCAAAATCCACTTGCAACATAGAATCTGACAAAATCGGTATTCGCACTCTCATGATTGGCTTCAATCAGTGATAGTCGTACCGAAGAGACCGATGGGAAAGCACACAAAGAGGCAAAAAGTATTCATATCATCATAGTTGAACTAGTGATGGTTGTACTAAAACGGGATCCAAAATGCTTAATGATGATTATAAGCTCCAACTTTTGAATAATGATAGTTAGCTGCATTCATTTTAGATTAAGTGCATTGTATATATTTGTTTGCCTTACTTAGCTTAAAGTTGCAAGAGGGGAAATTGAAATAAAAAAGGAGGTATATGCAAATCAAACAATCAAAAGATCATCCAAAACCAATTATATAGGATCGAGTGTGTTGGAAATAAAAAACAAAGTGCATTTCATTAGGTTACTTGCATTAATTAAATCATTTATCATTATGTCTTGCATTGATTTAGATGTGTCCAACATTAGAATCATACATTATTAGGTTCATCATTATCATTAAAGTTCATACATTTGAAAGTACATTAGAAATATCAAATTGCATCCATAACATTACATTAGTTAGAAATTATGCATTGCATTCATTCAAAGTCATCCAGCATTAAAAACATCTCATTCATAATAGAATCATACATATATCATTGGAAAACCATCATTGCATCACATTCACATATCAAAGGAAATACGTTCAATAGATTCATTATCCATCTAATATCTATCAATAACATAAATTAAATAACATTTCACATGGCATTCATCTATTCTATGTCATATATAAGACAATCATTTCACCATCATTAAGACACATGCATACATGAGAAAATTACATTCTGCAAAATAAAATAAACCATATAGAATCATATAGCTACATATCATATGAAATATTTGGAAAGAAATCCAACACATGATGATGTCATATATAATCAAATCAATCAAAGAAAGTATCAGAGTCCATGGTACCATCATCATAAATGAACAAGAAATTAAAGTCTATAACATGATCATAAAAAGCAATATCTAGAGATCAATGTCCATCAGATATCAAAGTATCAACATAAAATAAACATCAACCGATCACAAATGATATAACACAAATCCAATGTCTTGATGATAACAAAGACAAGATAGCTCATGAATATAGAGGAACACTCAAGCAATAGAATCACCACCATCAGCAGCATTCTCGGGACCCGGTGCACTATCTGGTAGATGACTCAAACTAGCCTGTAACCCATGCTGACTCGTAGCTACCATAAAAGACTGCATCATGGAGCTCATCTATGAGACCTTCTATTGAATATAAGATATCTAAGACTACAAGGAAGCAACATTCAATGCTGAGGTAGGAGCAAAACCCTGAGTTGTAGCAGACTATGGAAGTGGAGTATACGAAGATGGTGTAGATGCAGATGGATCACCCAACATGGGAACAAACCAAGAAGAAGAAGGATGTGATGAAGATGAGGGCATCACAATAGAAGCATGTTCTTGAACTATAGGCACAATAGGAGGCACAACTATAGGAACAACAAGAGGAACAACAAGAGGCACAATAGGAGGAATGACCTGCTGAGCAAGAGGACCCTGAGCCTAATCAAGCAACACCTATGCAATCTCTACATCAACAGCTCTCTGTCATCTGACATGAGGCCTCTGTATAGGAACTCTAGCAACCTGATGTAATAATCTATCAACCCATCCACCTCCACCCTGATCACCAGCTATAGGAGGAATAGAAGCAGCAGCTAATACTGGTATCTGAACATGACCTGCTCTAGCTCCGTGATGACCCTGTTGTCCACATCGACCCCTGATCCTACCATGCCCCCCTCCATCATCATCATCATCACCCCCATCCCCATCAGCTCCATCATCTCCATCAGATAACTCCTCAATGCTAGGAATCCTCACAGTAGGATCAGTAAACCTGGGAAATGGATACTTATGTAGCCAGACACCATACTCATATGTAATGCCATCATCCATCACCTGTGACCTAGGGTTCCAATGACGATACCCCAGATCTTGAATCTCTCGAACAGTTGTACCAAAATCAACACAAGGGCCCCATAATGATCTCTCGGCCTAAACATGAGCATACATTGCTACACCTTGAGGTATATCCTGAATGCATCCATACTGTCAAAACACATGACGGAAGTAGAATCTCTCAATCACAAAAGTGGACCAACCAATCATCCAACAAGGACATAACATATATGGAAGCTCACCATCATCCTTTGGCTGAGCCTCAACTCTAAGATACGGCCTCCAAATGATAGTATCCATATCATCTATCTGGCGCTACCAGTAATCAAGCTTACCCATATGGGTCTGCCTGATAATACCACTATACATCCATGCAAATAACCAACTAGTTGGATGATCTCATGCTATCATAGGACATGTCACTGAGAGGTGCTCCCAAGTCCAAAGCTATAATAAAATGGCTCTAGCAGTCAAAGTAGTAGAACATCTGTACATGACCATGTGCAACTCATGATATAACTATGCTAATAAACAAGAACCCCAATTGAAACAATGAGGATCTACCATCAAATCCTCTAAAATCAGCCCCCAACCAACAAAAAATCTATGTCCACACCAATCTGGAAGAAGGAAGCCACCAATAAGAGTACCAAGGACAACAGGTAACATAGGGAATGAGATAAATTGGGCCCACTGAATATGTTGATCACCAATGGAAGGATCACCAAATACTTGGTGACAAGCTGAACCATCATATACAGTATCATAGTACACAAGCTCTCCTCGAGTCGACAATCAGAGAAGATGGTACACATCCTCAGGGGTGATGGTCATCTCACCCATAGGAAGATGGAATGTGTTATGTTCTGAGTGCCAACACTCAGCCATAACAGTAATAAGACCCTAATTCACTCAGAATCAAGGAAGATATAATAGGAATGACATACCACACCGAGCAATGTGTCGATAATTGACAGCACTCAACGCAGGAATCATGTCCCAAGACAACGGATAAGATCCGCGAATACATAAAGAACCAAGCTCCAACTACAAAAAGCAAGGTTAAACACATCAGAAAGGAAATCAAGAATTATTGGAATTATTCTAAGTTAATAAAAAATTTATCAGCACTATCAAAACCATAATCAAATTTCATGTTTCTACACAGATAGAATAGAAATTTTTATCTTCACCCATCATCTCAATCTAGATTAACGACAGATATCCTAACTATAACTGAACCCTAACTAACACCTGACAACTTGTTATAAAACTATCAAAAGGGGGAACATAAACCTGACAATCGATCAATGATGTCGACAAATGGCAACTTGGTCAAACAATCCAAATTTTGAAATTTTGCAGAGTAAAAATGCTGATCTATATAGAAAAAGTGGCAAACATCAAAAGCACTGCTTAAAGGAGCAAAAATGCACATCTATATTGCAAAAGTGGTAAAAATTTTGAAAGCACCCAAATGCACATTAAAAGCGCTCTTAAAAGATGTAAAAGCATGAAAATTAAGAAAAAGTGCACATAGAAGTTGTGAAAGCGCTAAACCTAAGCAAAAGCATGCAAAAGATTAGTAAAAGTGTGGAAGGGCTTGAAAGTTATGAGCGAAAGTGCCAAAGCGATTCTTAGAAGCACTCTTTAAAAGCACAGAAGTGCACAATGGAAGGCAAAAGTGCCCTTCCAAATGGCAAAAGTGCCCATTGGTGAAAAAAAAGGGAAAAACTAGTTTTTTTTACTGGGAAAAATTGGAAATTTTTTTTAAAATTCAAATAAATGCTAAAAATGGAAAAATAGAAAGGTACAAGTACTCACCAGAGGTCCTAAGCCAGGCAGCCACTGATATTGCCGATATTTCTCAAACTGATGCTCGCAAATAGGGACAGACATCATGGAAAGTGAAAAAGGCAAATGAGAGGAAAAGTAAAAAGTCAATGGTAAATGAATAGTAAAAAAGGAATTTTGACAAACATTATTATCACATTTGACCTAATCAAGCAATGTTATCATCATAATAATTGACACTGAGGCATTTAAAATTTAACGAATTCAACATCGATATCAAAAATTCAACTAAAATTCATCAAACAACTTGAACTTTATTCCAAAATCAAAGGATCAACATCCTCATCAAACCAATTAATGATCAAATCAAATATGAATTTTATTTCATTTCTGAGGGGGCATACCATCGAATAATCAGATTAACAGCAATAGAACAGCATCATTAAATCGAGAGACTGATCATCAAATCAAAGGGAAAGCTTTTATCAGGAAATTTTTTGTAATCAAACGAATGGGGCATCGCATCAAAATCAATCATCACAGTAGGTATCATATCAAGATCAATCATCAAATCAAACATCATATCATGGATTCATTATCAGAATGACCATCATATCAAAATGACCATCAAAGAATAACATCAATTGAATGAGCATCATCAGAACTGCATCAATCTCATATCAAAAATCAAGAACGACCATCGAAAGACATCAAACGACATCAAAGATTGAGCATCGATGAATTAGGACTTATTATCAAGAGGAATCAGAGTATTCTTTGAATCAACATGCTTCGCACGTCAACTCAAAGAGGGGCATTTGTAATCACCTAAAAATGGACAAAGATTAAATCAAAGCAAATTGAGTCAAATCAAAGCAAATCAAGGACATTATTGAATCAATTGAATCACAATACATGATTAGCCAATCAAAATGAAAATCAAGTCTTAATTCAAGATCAATCAAAATTGAGAGCATTTTAATCAAGTGCAGTCAAATCAAAATACAATTAAATCAATTAATTGTATAGTCTTGGATTAAATTAAATTCAACCCATTCAAGGGGTACATGGCTAAAAAAATTCAATTAAATCAATTAATAAATCCTAATTTCCCTCAACAACCACAAAGGGAAGAAAATCAATCAACCAATGAGAGTAAAGGAAAGACATTCACATGGATCAAGCCAAATTGAATCTCAATCACTCAAAGTGAAAGAGAATCTTGTCCATTGATCTTGTCTACTTGTCCCAAGCTTTGAGGACAAAAACTTTGCTTTGTCTTCAAAGGGTGGAACCAAGGACTCAACCAAGGTTCAACCATGATCAAATACAACTACACCCCTTATCATTGGAAAATCTATAAAAGGAAGGCCTAATTCCTTCATAATTCATCAACCACACATCTGAGAATTGCATTGAACCTCTTGCAATTTGAGCTTAGAAAGGCATTTGAGAAGCATTGCAGCATTTACTTCGATCTAATTGTTAGCAATAGCTTGTTATCTTTATCATTCTCATTCTAGGATTGTCATTAATGGAAGCTTGCTGAGAGCTATTCATTAACAATCTTAGTTAGAGAGCCATAGGATGCTCAATTAGTCATTACTTTGCTAAATAGTTGCTCTATTATGCTTTTGTGGTTGTATTTAGTTTTTATTTTCATCTATTGATTAACCTTAATCCTATCAAGGCACTTTCCCTAGTGTACAATTGTTTTTGGCAAAATAAAATACATAGACACACACACGCAAGACAATAATGATCTACTCTAAATTAATCTAGTATGAATGCACAAACACACTTACAATCCTAAGGTTGGCAAGGACAGTATCTACTGAATCCCCACTAAGATAATAAAATCTAGCCACACAAATCCATAGCAAATAGCTTAGGAACTTGGAGGTATGGGATCCTCCTTACAGTGCACTCACTTCTCTGGCACACCAAGTTCTGAATTTAATGGGTCATTACTTCCCAAAGAACTGCTATCTCTACTATGAACTGTGAGTAATGTGGAGTGTCTTCACAGGCTTGGGTGATCCCTTGAGCCAGCAAATAGAAGGTTTTTGGCCACTCTACAAAAGATTTTAGTAAAGACATCCGTTCAAGTGGTTGTGATCAAGTCATTTTCCCAATTAAGGGGATTCTCCCAATCCTTTCAAAGTAAGGATTTCACCTTTACAATGTAGGGACTTTAACGCACCACTAGGGTACTAGACCATTGGGGTACTGGAGGAGATTTTGGTTGCCACAACGAATTCACACTTGTCCAATGTGAGACTAATCACACTGGCATTTTTTATATATTGATATGGAAGGGCTTGGCTTTAGCCTGTTACCGATTGGGTTGTTCCTTTGGGTGAGTACCTCTTTTCCCACCAAAGACCACCCTCTAAAAATTATAACAATTTCTCTTACACCCAAGATCCACGAATGGTGAGGGGAGAGGATACATTGTTATAATTCTGGGATTACAAATAGCTTCTAAAAGCAAGACACAACAAACAAATAATCTATTCTAAAGAAGACACACAAATTTGAAAAACATGTCATATTTTAAAAGCCCAAACGAGGTTATAGTTTATTTTGCAAACCCCTAGAAACCTGCAAATAAACTATTAGAAATTTAGCAATGGGGTCTTCAGATTTACAACCTATAAAACAGCCTAAAAATCTACAAGAATGAATAGAAACCTGCTAAAATGGTTAGCTAAAAACAAAATGACTAGAAAACTGAATTTTAACAACTAGAAAGATGAATGCGCAGATAGAGATTATAAATGCACAGCGACAGGAAATGAAAGCGCAGCAACAGTAAATGCGAAGAAGAATGGTATGTTTGCGCAGAATGATGATATGTATGCGCAGCTTTAACGGATGCGCAACATGAATTTATGGAATCACAAATATAATGAATGAATGCACAAAAATAATGGAAAAGACAGAAAATGGAAGTGTCTGTGACTGGAAGAATGGATGTGCAACAAAAATTGATGTATGCACAAAAGTCAGATATGAATGCGTAGAAGCGACCTGTAGAAAATATGCACATGGAAAACTACAAATAAAATGTCAAAAACATGGGGATGGCCCCATGGTGGGTGCCACAAATGTATGCAAATAAGTTATACTAATACTAGAAATGATATATTAACTAATCTAAGCTAATAAATCAACCTAATGCAAACACAATGAAGATTACAATAAAATGAAACTAAAATAAAGATTTACCTTCACCTACCATGTAGCTTATCTCCATTTCTCTCCTAGCCTTGATTTATTAGATTGATTGAGCTCTCAGATTTTCCAATTTGAAGCTCCTTGCCCAAGATGTCACCAAAGTGTGGAGATTTGTGTGAATGAATGCAAAATGGCTTAAAGCTTGATTATGCAAACTAATTATGGATGAAATAGAAATGATATGAGGATAACTTGGATGCTTGAATGCTCTTGATCTCTAGAATGCTTGATTACTTGATTGCATATTCACTATTAGCTCACAAAGGGAAAATGAGGCTCCTTTTATAGAGGTTTGGAGGACCCAAGCCTAGGTGGTACAATCCTACGGTGGAGATTGAAAGGTGGAAGATCCTAGGGCTAGGATTGACTTGGTTGATGGAGTTGAGAGAAAGGGGGATGTAGTTGGAATGTGAGAGGAATAATAGGGATGATTTTCCTCTCACATTGATGTGGAAGAGAAGAAGGTGGAAGGGAAAGACACATGTCAAGTGTCTCACAAAGACCAAAGAGAGGAAGAGGGAAGGACTTTTTCCTCATGAGGATTCTTTGTACAGGTGTCCCATGAGTCACCTTTGACCCTTAGAGGTGGCTTGAGAAGCTCCTTAGGAATATGACTAGCTTCTTGACTTAGTGTAGGGGAAGACATGTGGTCATGAGACCAAGTCTTATGAGACCACATAGCCCTTAAAGATGGGACATGTGTGGGTGAGGATAAATGATTATTTAATAATTAATAATAATTAATTATTTTAGCCAAGGTGATGTGTCAGGTGACTAGGTAGATGAAGTGGACTAGGGGACTTAGTCATAATTAGTGATTATGTAATTGATTAAATCACTTAAATAGGACTATTTAGAAGACTTGGGATAGAGAATTAGACTATAGTGAATTTATCAAATAAATTGAATAATTTATCTAATAAATAGAGGAATAAATATTAATTAAATAATAAATATTTAATTAATTCATCAAGTCAATATTAATTAAATAATAAATATTTAATTAATTAATGAAGTCACTTTTTAGTGTATACATTTTCCAAAAGTGGTCTCTTGAGTTTGATCTAGCCTTCTGATCTATCAATTTAAATCTCGTGTATCTTGTGTCAAAACCTTGTCAAAATCATCTTCAATTCAGTCTTCAACAAAATGGCTAAGTGTTGTGAGCTCATGTCTGCCATCTTTATGGTGTCTACCCATACATCTAGGGCACAGTATCCTTCATTTATGTCCAAATCAATCTTCAACTAATCTAATCTTGACAAAGTTGTGTCATTCAATCTTCTTGAATCAAGTCATTCTTCAACTATCTTAGTCTTTCTCTTTTGCTTCACTCAAAGTTAATGGTGGAAACTAGAGCTTCCTCACAAAGAAAACAAGGAGAACAACCCAAATTCTCTTTAGCAGCATCTTATGTGATTGCGCAGAGATTTCATCAACCTTATGACAAAACTAAATTTACAGAAGATGCTCTTGGTAATCTTTACTTGAAAGGTGGTTACGTTACCCCTCCTATATCAGTTCATGGAGGTGCTCAACAAACTCCACATCAATCAATCCCTAATAGTCCTCATAACAACACCATGTCTCAAGGAGGAGAAAACCAAGGCTCCCAAGGACACCAATCTCAACATGGTGCAAATCAAGAACCCACACCTTCTAAAATTTCCCAATATCAAAATGATGATCACTTCAAAAAAATGATGAGACACTTCTTGCATGAAGAGAAAGAGGCATATTTCCTAGATCTAGCTCGACAAGGAGCCAAACTTCCTCCAAATTTTAATGTTGAAGATATTGTTACTCAAGAGGAAGAAACTCCTATCACAACTATGATGAAACAGATGCATGCTATGCAAGTCAAGTTAAATAAGATGGGAAAAGAGAAAGAACCCAAAGAATTTTCTATGGAGGCTCTATGCCCCTTTCCATTTGATAAAAACTTGTACATGCCTCCATTCCAAAAAAGAGTGGAGATACCAAAATATGATAAGTATGATGGAAAATCTGATCCCCAAGATCATGTCAGAGAATTTTGTACTCAACCCATGAATTTTATGCATGAACCAACCTATCTAATGCATCTTTTCCCATGATCTCTGGGAGGAGCAGCCATTCATTGGTTCTCTAAAATGCCTCCCATAATCAAAACCTTTGAGGATTTAATCAAACTATTTTATCAACAATACTCTTACAACATTCAACATCCGATCACCATGATTAATATCTGCAATCTGAAGCAAAACTCAAGAGAACCCTTCCTAACTTTCCTCAAATGATGGAGGAAAAAGTTTTCACTCTATGCCCAACCTATTCTAGAAACTAAAAAACTTGAAATCTTCATCAACAATCTAGTTTCAGAACTCAATTATCCCTTGCAAATGCAAAATCATACATCCTTTGATAAAATGGTAGAGAATTCCATCAAGATTGACAATGTACTTGTCAAAAAAGGAGACATATCACTTCATAAGGACAACAAGTACGAATCTGGTTCTAGTCCCAACAACAAAGACAAAGGAAAATTTTGGAACAAGAACAAGAATATTGCAGTAATAGATGGTGTTGTTGATCATGTCGGTGTCCCATCAAAGGCACCAGCAATCAATCTCACCATGGGAACTCAAGCCATAAAAGCTTCCAAACAAAAGGCATCTGAAACATCTCAAAAGTTGAAAGACTATAAACCATGGGTTACAACACCAAAGTGTGAGTTCACTCCTTTGGGTGAGTCCTTAGAATCTACCATGAAAACTCTATTGGCAAACAAAATCATGTCATTGCCTGAGATAAAAGCATTTGATCCTGAACCTAAACCAAAATGGTGGAAAGATCAATTTTTGTGACTTCCATCAAAACAAGGGTCATAAAACAAATAACTGCATACACTTGAAGCATCTCATATAAGACAAAATTGATAATGGAGAAATTGTAATTGTAAATCACAAAACCAACAATGATAATACGACATTCACAGAACCATTTCCGAAACATGACCAGGGAGATTCATCTTCTCAACCTAACATAGGTGCTAAAGTCAATTACACCTACTCTGGAAACAATGTTTTCATAAATATGGTAGAACCATGCCTATCTAAACATTTCAATGTCGACACAATTGTAAGAAAGGATAGAGATAATCAATCATCAAATGAAATAACTCGATCACAAGCTCAGACACATCTACAAGGACAAAACCTGGGTTCATTAAATGCCCCTAAGGTGCCTTTCAATCTTTCATCTGCTTCCAAATAGAGGGCTGCCTCAAAATCATCAAATCCTAAAGAGACCAGGCCTACATCATACAATATTGTCCAAAAACTCTAGCATACCAATGCAAAAATATCCATGTTTGAGTTGCTTCAGATATCTCCTACTCATAGAGTTATTCTGGATAAAGCTCTGCTCGGTTCCAATGTTCCTGACAATCTTGATCTAGATAGATTCCAAACTATGGTTGGTCATCTGACATCACCCTAGTATATCTCCTTTTTAGAAGAAGATGACAATTCATTGAGTCATTCACATAACCAGCCCTTGCACATTGAAGTCTTGATCCAAAACCATCATGTCAAACATGTGTTGATAGATGGAGGCGCTAGTCTAAATATCTGTTCTTACAAGTTGATCACACAACTAGGATTATTAGAAGATGATATTGATCCTAAAAAGAAGATAACCATAAAAGCATATGATGAGAAAGAAAGATCTTCCAAAGGAACAATTGTCCTACCTATCAGAACAGGACATGTTATCAAAGACATCACTTGTCAAGTTCTAGATCTTCCATTGGCTTACAAAGTTCTTCTAGGGAGGCCTTGTATACATTAAATGCAAGCTATTCCATCAACATACCATCAATGTGTGAAGTTTCCTTATGATGGAGTAGAGGTGACAATTCCAACTGACATATCTACCTCTTGCAATGCCTTGAAAGAAAGTGCTGACAAACTTGTTCC
Source organism: Chamaecyparis obtusa (assembly GCA_027943335.1). Classification (NCBI taxonomy): domain Eukaryota; kingdom Viridiplantae; phylum Streptophyta; class Pinopsida; order Cupressales; family Cupressaceae; genus Chamaecyparis; species Chamaecyparis obtusa. The sequence goes on along the minus strand of BSBK01003472.1, from coordinate 1,023,140 downwards.
ACATAATAGAGAATCTTTCACCAAGCAAATGGACATTGCATCTACATCCAAGATGGAAGACATTGCAAAAGAAGTCAAAATCAAGGACACATGTATGGGAGAATATACTATGGAGCCAGTCCTATCTCTAACATCTCTCCCAGTCTCACCTAAATCTTATGGGCAGCCTTTAAAACTGATAAAATGAGATTCTAAAGAACCTCAAGCTATCTGTAATGGGAGTTTTGTCATAGAGAAAGTGTCCAAGCAGGAGTTTGAAGAAGATGAAGCTGTGCTTGCATGGCTATACAAAGATGAATCCCAGTCAGTTCAAAAATGTGACTCCAAGTCAAACATAATTCCTTTAAAGTCATATGGACCAAGTCACAAACTCATGTCTAAAATGGGATACAAAGGAAAAGGACCTCTAGGAACAAGAGGCAAAGGTCTTATATCTCCAATTGACCACCATGGCCGGACAAACAAGGACACTATGGGTCTAGGATATTAGAAGAAACCTTTTTATCTCAGCAGAAACTCTCCACATGTCTTAGAACAGATTGACCCATCAAAAGAAATTTAGCTAAAAGAAGAAACACCACAATCAGAAAGTGATGATTTAGATAGCTCTAAAATTATTCCTTATGAATGTTTACCTAAAGATATACTAGATCTCCTTAAAGATGAAGAAAAACCTAAGGAAAATATCAATGTGGTAGCTACACAAGAACCTACTACTAAACAAGAGGAAGGTAAACCTATCACAATAGCTAAAAATTTGGGATACAATAGTGATTCTAAAATAGACTCCCATGAGTATGAATTCAAATCAGAATCAAATGAAAATCCTACTTGGGGGATTCATCCTGACTTTACACATGTTCTCAAATTTCCTAGAGGTCTAGATGAAGAATCAGAGGATGAATTAAATGACTATCAATGGGGAGTTATTCCAGAAGAAGATGAACTTTCATTGAGAAATGCATTGATGTCATTCACCAATATTCACCTAAGTCTGATGTAAGTCTAGAGAGAAATGATGAACTTAACAAGTCTGATCCACCTATGGCTAAAGTGGAATCCAATAATGACATTGAGACTATTCACGAATTGAACATTCTGAGGAGTAATATCACCTTTGAATTCGAGAGTCAGGATAGGACCAATGATGAAAACACCATATGTGTGAACACCATTTCCCAATCCTTCCCTACATTGACCATCCAACATCTAGAGCTTATCGACCGAATGTCTATTGATCCGAGCCAAGATATCTATACCTTTCAAAATGACTTTTCCCTTGCTTTCTACCTCAATGTAGTGGAACCTATGACAACTTCCATTAGTGAATCGAGTGTTAGCATGATGGAATCAAATATCAAATATCTTAGTCAAAAGAATAAAAGCAAAAAGAAAAGAAGTTCTGAGGGTGAAAACCACTTTGTGGGAGTCTCAGAACCTAAAATAGTAAAAATAAAAGATGTATCTGAAGGTGAAAACCTCTCCAAGGAACCTAAGGATGAGATATTTGATGTCCTTCCAAGTCATTTACAAGATAGATCTCTAGTATTGATATAACCAACTCAATCTATCAACTTGGGTACACCAGAGGAGCCACAACTAATTCATGTAGTGCAATCCCTATCAGAGGAAGAAAAACAAGCATTCACAACTTTCTTAATAGAGAAGAAGATCAATTTTGCATGAAAGTATTCAAATAAGCCAGGGTTAGATCCAAGATTGATAATGCATCATCTTTCTATAGCTCCAGGAGTCAAACCTGTTAAACAAAAATTACGAAAGATGCATCCACATGTTGCACTCTTAGTCAAAGCTGAGCTAGAAAAGTTACTAAAAGTTGGATTTATCCGAGTCATAGATTATGCAGAGTGGATCTCCAACATTGTTCATGTATCAAAACCAAATAAATCTATAAGAGTATGCACAAATTTTAGAGATGTAAATAAAGCATGCCCTAAGAATGATTTTCCATTACCAAACATCGATATGATAGTGGACATGATTGGAGGCTTTGAGATGTATTCTTTAATGGATGGTTTTTCTGGATACAACCAAATCAAAATTGCTCCAAAAAATCAAGAGAAAATAGCTTTTACATGTGCATGGAGTACTTTTTGTTGGAATTTCATGCCATTTGGGCTTAAGAATGTTGGTGCTACATATCAATGAGCTATGACATCTATCTTTCATGACATGATGCATCAAACTATGGAAGACTATGTTGATGAAACCTTAGCTAAATTAATGATAAGATCGGAACATTTGAATGATTTGAGCAAAATACTGGATAGAATGGAGAAGTTTAGTCTCAGACTAAACTCTAAAAAGTGTGCTTTTGGTGTCACTTATGGAAAGCTCCTAGGCTACATTGTTTCAAAGAAGGGCATTGAAGTATATCTTGCTAAAGTCAAAGCTATCATGGAGATGCAACCTCCTAAAAATATAAGTCAAATAAGAACCTTACAAGGAAGAGTGCAATCAATCAGATGTTTCATATCTTAGCTAGCTGACATATCACAACCTTTTACAAAGACATTACATAAAGGTGTGACTTTTTCATGGAATGAGGATTGTGAAAAGAACTTCAACCATATCAAGTAGCATCTATCAAATCCTCCTATTTTGATGCCTCCTATTCAAGGGAAGCCATTGATACTATATGTCTCCGCTAGAGATACATTACTGGGGGCATTACTAGCACAACATGATGAGAATAAGAAAGAAAGAGCTATCTACTACATCAGAAAAAAATTGGTAGCTTATGAAAAGAACTATTCCATGATAGAAAAGGCATGTCTAGCTGTCATCTTTGCATCACATAAATTGAGACACTACATGTTATCTCATACAACACAACTAGTAGCTAGAATTGATCCATTAAAGTACCTACTAAGCAAAGCTTCCCTCATGGGTAGGTTAGCTAAATGGGTGATGCTATTGAGTGAGTTTGACATAGAATATGTTGAAAGGAAAGCTATCAAAGGACAAGTCATTGCAGATCAGTTAGCTGACGCACCAATATTTGATGATACACCATTAAAAATAAAATTTCTTGATTCATCCATCATGAATATATCTTCTAGGACTTGGCATCTTTTCTTTGATGGATCTTACACATATAATGGATCTAGAGCAGGCATATTATTCATAACACCATAAGGATACTCAATACCTAAATCATTCAGACTAAAGTTTCCTTGCACAAATAATATTGTTGAATATGAAGCTTTACTTAATGGCATGAAGATAGCAATTGAGTGGCAAGTAACAGAGTTACACATTCATGGAGACTCACAGCTAGTCATACACCAAGTCAATGATGTGTACCAGATAAAAGATGAAAAACTTGTTCCATACAAATGCATGGTAGATGACTTAAAGAAATATTTCATATCTATCACATTTGAGAAAATTCCTAGAATGGAGAACAAGGTTGTTGATGCTATGGTGATGCTATCATCTATACTACAGCAGCCTAAACATGAGCTACGTTATGATTTCCTAGTGGAAGCACTGTCATTCCCTGCATATGATTCCCCCGAAAGCCGCATGATCTACACTATTTTTGGTCATGATTCTTCCAGATACAAAAACCTTTTCTCCTACCTTCAAGACCAAATCATTCCCGATTCCTTCAACCACCATGAGAAATGATACCTTATCCAAAATGCATCCCAGTATATCATCATTGGTAATGATCTATACAAATCAAGTCTAGATGGTACACTTATTAGGTGTTTAGAATGAGAAGAGTCTCAACGTGCATTAGAGGAAGTCCACGATGGTATATGTGGATCACATTCCAATGGTTTAACACTAGCTTGAAAACTTATTAGGGATGGGTACTATTTGCTTGAAATGGAAAAAGAGGCTATCAAGTATGCTAATAACTGTAAAAAGTGTCGAGTACATGGAAATTTGATGCATGCACTAGGGAAAGATCTTATTCCCTTTACTACACAATAGCCTTTTTAACAATGGGTCTTTGATCTAATAGGTACCATTGATCCACATTCTTCTAATGGACATATCCATATCATTACAGCTACAGACTATTTCACAAAATGGGTAGAAGCAGTCCCTTTGACTTAAGCAACTGGCAAACAAATATCAATGTTCATTATGAACTATATCATTTGTCGGTATGGGATTCCACACTTTAGAGTCATAGATAATGGTGGCCAATTCAAGAACAAGGACTTAGATTCCTTATGCTCAAAGTTCAAGATTACACAAGATTGGTTATCTATTTACTATCCTCAAGGGAATGGACAAGCAGAGGCATCTAACAAAAATCTGTTGAAAACCTTTCATCGTATAGTTAATAAAATAGGAAGAGACTCGCATATCATGATCAATCCAACTCTTTGGGCCTACAGAACAAGTATCAGAATGCCCATTGGGGCTACACCATTCACTTTAGTTTATGGGTTTGAAGTAGTGCTGCCTATTGAGGTTGAAATCCCATCACTAAGAATCAAAATGCATGGTCTAGTAACTGATGATGACTACATAGTGTCTAGGTTGCAAGAACTTGAACTACTAGATGAGTGCAGACAAGTAGTGTATGATCATCTCAAAGTATATTAGAAGAGAATGTCTAGAGGTTACAACAATAAAGTCAGACATAGAGAATTTTAGGTTGGTGATCTAATCTTGAGAGAGAATCCTAAAAATCAATCACATAGAGAACGCAAGGGGAAGTTTGAACCTAGTTGGATGGGTCCCTTTGTTGTCACTGCTACTTTTGGCTCTGGAGCCTATCAACTCTCAACAATTGAAGGATAATAGCTCTGAGAACTAATCAATGTTCTCCATCTGAAGAAATTATACGCCTAAGGCATTTAGTCTATGGTAAAATATCTTGAAAAAATTATAAAATTTGAAAAAAGTCCTTAAAAAAATGATCATCCTAGTGAAAACCTAGCAATAGACGCCTTAATGTATCACAAAAAAAATAAAAAGTACAAAAAAAAATTTGAAAAAATGAAAAATACAAAAAAAAATGAGAAAAAGAAAAAGTGCCTTGGTGAAAACTTGGAAACAGGTGCCTTGGTAGCAAAAATAGAATCTATGCCAAGATGGTGAAAACCTGGCAAACAGGTGCCACTTATTCAAAATGCTCCATCTATCAGTGTAATCTTGGTATTTTCCAGCTTCCAGTCTTGCTTTAGTTTTTACATACCTCCCGGTTTGTTTCTGCATTCTTATTTTCAATAAAGTCAGCCTATACACTAATTAGCAAAAGCGTTGGTATCCTATCAATGTTTCAAAATTAGGGGCAATCAATGTCATATCCTATGGTCTCCAGTATACCTCCAATGTGTCAAATCCAATCAGAATCCTTTGAAGCCACATCCAAGTTGGTCTATCTATCTCCTTATCGAAAAGGATTTTGCAATCAAACACAAACTGAAAATGATCTTTGCTTCACTTCTTTTATCTCCTTGTATGCTTATTGATTCACATTGAGATTTTTGCATATTATGTCCTTTCGAGCTCTTCGATGATGTCCTTTATAGGATTTAGAGAGTGATGACTTGGGGCATAATATTTTCTTTATTTTCTTCTTTGAGTGAAAATCTAACAACTTTGGAAAATATGGATTGAAATGGTGTCCATCTATAAGAGCCTCCATCTCGTATTGGATGGCCATGAGTACCTCGACCATTGATACCCAAAAAATTCAAGGAAGTTTGATCTAACTTTATCTTTTTCAGTGAGTTCTTACTCCTACTGTGAAACATGATCTTACCCAAGGATGTGAATGATAAAGGGTCATTGCGGGTAATTCACAGTGGATTTAGAATGATCTATTGACTGGTTGTTGTGTTTACACGCAAGGCATATTTAGGTCATTTCAACATTTATGTTTTGATGCTTATACAAATTGCAATATCAAAATGGACATGATATTCAGGTCATCCTGGCATTTGTACCTTGGTGCTTATATCTAATCTGACATGTTGAATACAAAATCAATATTCATATGTCCATGGTTGTCTGGCCAGTGGGTGTTATATTGACTTTGATGCAAAGATTGATAGTCATATGTTCATAGTTTCCTAACTAGTGGATGTTGTATTGATTTATACGGTTACCTAATAAAATATTTAGTGATGAAAATGACCAACACGTGATCAGTGACTAGGTCCTAGGTCTTAGGTTTGCATTTCATTCTACATGTCACTTTGCACTTTGCATGATTGCATTTATCTCATGATTGCCAAATCAGCTTGACAAACGATTCTTCAAAACTATGCTAAACATATCATAAGGATTGAGTATCGCACGAAGGTCTTCTTAACATATCAATAAGAAGGTACCCCTAGCTAATTTTGATGTTCTGAACCCATTTTCGGGATCAAAATCAAAATCTGAGATCATTAATATTCTCAAAATCATGATTTAAAATTTTCGGACCTAGGATGACCGACTGCTTGCATTATCGACCTTCAATCATCATAGAAATCTAGAATTCAACTTAACTGATTATCTTACATCAAACTATCAAAATTTTAACTTGGTCAAACCTAGTCAAACTTGGTCTTTAGGACCTCCAAACAATGCAAAATGCATCTCTAGATGTGCACAACCATTTCTCAAATCAATTAACATGCTTCTAAACCATTTAACGCTAACTTTTCTTGTCAGATTTTGATTTTCATCATGAAGGGGGCATGGTATTTCACATCAATCAAATTTGTAAATCAAAACTTTCTTTCAGTGATCAGGACAACAACCACGTCTACTTGTTGATTCATCAAAATACCTCGTCACTTGGGGCATATCATGTTCATCAAGATCCATATCAATCTGGTATTCTCTCACAACTGGAAAATTGTATTAGCTTTTCGAAACCATTGCTTTAGTTATGTTATTTCCTTGGCTCTTCATAACTAAAGGGTTCAGATTTGGCATCTGTTCAATCCCTTTGGACAATCAGGTCTGGAGTCAGGACTGTCACTTCTCTATAATCATAGATTCATAATCAAGCATTTTGACACTTCTTCGTAATCACTGGTTCATTGTTGATATAGTTAGCATCATCTTGATTGTTGGTCAACTAGGACCTGAATCGCCAACATCTTCAAATCTATCAATCAATTTCTATCTCAGAATCAGTTAATCTCTCAAGAATCAATTTCTCCACTACATAACTGAGTCCACATCTTTATCAAACACAGACTAATCTTTGAACCACTGCGCTTCGCACAGTAATTCAAAGAGGGGCAAAATGTAATACCCCAAAAATGGGCTATAGGTTCATTAAACTCCTACATCATCAAATCGAACGAAATCAACATCAAAGTCCTAACCTAAGGCACATCTGCACATCAGTTCATCGAAACCCTAATTGATTATCTTAATTCTACATTGAGGAATATTCCTTGAATATTTCTAATTATCCTAATTATCTTTAATTGAATATTATTTGGCAATAAATGTCAATATTTGTCCTAAATTTGATTAATTGAATATGCTAAATATTTAATTAATTAATTTAATTATGCCACTTAATTATTTAATTAGATTTAATTATAGTTATTCCTAAATTATATTATTTAATTTTGACAATAAATCAAAAATCCTTTGAATAATTGATTAAATTCTTATTTAATTAATTAAATCCAATTGTCAATATTTAATGATATAGTTTGGAATAAAAGTTTGATTTAATAATTGATTAATCCATAAATCAATTGTTTTAATTCAAAATCAGTTAAGTTGAGAATAAATCACTTTATTTTAAATGAATTCATATTAAATCATGCACAATCAGAAAAACAGTCAACTTTAAATCAATATTCAATTTCAATTTGTTAACTTTCTAAACTCAACATCTGATGATAAGTTGAAAAAGGGAACTAAACTCTATTTTGAGATAAAAAGTGCTTTTACATGGTTTTATGAGTTGATCTATTCCTATTTTATTGTTAACTCAAAAATCAACCTGAGTTTATCAAGAGTGATTTATGGCTTTTCTCAATGCATCCTCAAGCCTTGGATTTCTATAAAATCAAGGCTCAGCTCCTCACAAAAGGATCCCTTGAATTTGCATACTTACTCTAGCGAATTTGCATATGAAGAATTAAGCTTTTGAGAACAAGGCAATTGTGAGATTTTTGTTATTATTTTTTAGGGTTCATAGCATTCATGGCATATCATTGTTAGATCAATTTTCATATCATTCCAATTCATTCTAGATTAGTTTCATATCAATTTTTTCATCTTATTGCATACAAAATCCAAAAAAATAGATTAATTTGCATACATATTTCATTGCTTTCAATCATTTAAATCCTTCGTTTAGGTGTTGTATTGTCACTGATCTCAGTCTGAATCTGAGAATACCATACTCACACCTACTAGAAGGCAGTAAATTACCTGGTTAGCTTATTTTATTTACATTGCAGATTTCTTGATTTGCTAACCTCTAATGTTTTACTGAAGTGTTGTGTCCATAGTTAGGTACAATTTTCACACACACAAGACTTAAATAAAATTGATTACTTGACATAATTTAAAAATTAACATATAATTTAAACATTTTACCTTACAAACACAATCAAGACTAATGAAATTTTTTATCTTAAGAATGTACACCTAAGGTTGAAAAAAGATTTCAAGTTTTTTTATATTTTTAAATCTCTATGTTTTGAAAGGTTTTGATTTGGAACATGTTTTAGCATTTTAGAGAGAGAGAGAGAGAGAGCACCCTAACAACATGATGCAAATATATCAACTCCTGGGATTTCTATTCCTCATAGGATATTGGAGAACAATAAACAAGTCCATGGGACTCAAAACTAACAATGAGATCCACTTGTAAGACCCTTTGCCAAGTTGGTGTTTCTATAAACCTCTTGGCCAAAGTTGTTTAAAGGATCATTTAGGTGGTAGTTAGGCTATGTTAGAATCTAGGTTGATGTTTTAAGTAACTTTGGTTCATAGGGAACCCCAAAACATAAAGAATTAGTCGAGTTGATCATTGTGAGCAAAAAAGTGCAAAATTGCACAAAATGTTGTCAATGCAAATTTTTCAACTTTGCAACTTTTGCCAAAATATTATAACTAATCCTCTCAATGTTCAAAACCTTTGAAAATAATTTGTGGACATTGGTAAAGGTCTTTAAAGTACCCCATATGGTCAGGTCTTAGATAGAGAATGTAATTTAAATATTTGAGTAATAAAAACAACACTTTTTGTGTAAATTTTGTGAGTTTCTGCAATAGGACGGACTAGTACGTATGAATGATGGGTTGAGACTAATTGGATAAGTTGGGCCTAAGAATTATATTTCATTTTAAATTGGTTTTGGCTTTTTAAGTTTTGTTTGGAGCAAGATATCTATTTTTCTGTCAACAGGGGTCCCAAACCCTTAGTGACCTAGGGTTTCCCCAAAGAAATGTTGATTTCTCATCTTGCCACCATAAGAAAAATCTAAATCTTGCTGAAATGAGACTTTGGAATCTTTTTATTATGATTATGGAAGTGATTTGTAGGATAAAGTGTGCCATGATGAGTTTTGATCAGGTCTAGGTAGACATCTCCATGTGGCTACCTCTGCACAGTTGAGAATATTGAAGGGATGGAGCACTTTGGGATGGAATCAAGGATTAAGGGATTGAAATTGGAAGTTTTGAAACCTATCCTAAAGATTTGTATAGGTGAGAAGACTCTAGACTGAAGATTTCATGCCCAAAATTTAACCAATAAAAAATGCAACAATTTTTTTTTGAAGTGAAATGTTAAGGAGTGATGTTCAAAGGTTAAGTGTAAGTTGACAATAGATTAATCGGTCAAAGTCTAGAGTCAAGTTTTGGAGAGCGTTACGCTAAGGAGTAATAATAGGATGATTGGGTCTAGCAGACTAAAGTTCACATCTATTGTTGCAAAGGTATCGAGTTCAGAAAGCAGAACCCTAGTGCATACAGTTTCCATTTAGAACTTTTGATCATGATGTATTCAAGCTACCTAGGGTACTAACATCTATCCAATTTCATAACAATTAATCAATAGCCTAACATGTGTATGCATACCTAGGTTATGGCTTCCGAATAAGGTTGATCCAACTAATAGATAATTTTTTTAATTTTTTTTTTCAATAATGGAATGATTGCAATAATGATAGAATTACAATATTTAACTGACAATAACCCTAATTTTGTTAACTAGAATCCAAACGTTATCTAACATTCGAAGCTATAAAACCATCCTCTAATACCTATTAATCACTTACTTATACATTAAATCATTTAAGACGCATCAATTCATTAATCTTGTTAACCATTAGCAAGCTATTAATCTACTTTTAATGCTCTTATGTTGATCGTTGTGAAATTGAATGAAATGAACTATCAAAATTAACAACTTGATTTATTAATGAATGGGTCTACTCACCTTATTCATTTAACTAATTAACAATCTAATGACATGTGCTATAAGATTTCCTAATTGATTTATTAATTAACCTACATATGTTAACACTAATTCTACTAATTACTAACCAATGAATTTATTGAATAAATATGTTTAACATAAATAATATAACCCACAAACCAAAATTAAAAGAGTAAACTAATACTCCTACAACTTGATTTATTATAAGATAATACTAAACACATTAACCAAAATCTCTTAATTTAGAGTAAATTAATTTGTTTAACAATGAATTAAATCACAAAATACAATTTGTATTTAACAAATAAAATTAATAGCAAAAAGGCAATTCACATTCCTAAAAGCTAACCTACTAACCTATCCTATCTCATCCCTCTACCTATCTCTACTAACCATCACATCACATCACCCCCACTATCCCTAGCCATAAAAATTAACTAAGGTCTGCAGAATAACATACAAGGAAATCCTAATAATCACTAAGGCTTGCGTGAGTTTCAAGGAAGGAAACCCTTTAGGGCACCCTTTAGAAAGGGCAGCGCATGTTTCCAAGCAAGGAGACCCTTTTAGGTAGACATGCACTTGATTCAAGGCAAGGGAAAATGGGGCCCACCATAAGGCTTCCCTTCCAAATGCAGCAAGAGAACCTACGTAAGGAGGAGAGAAGGAAACATGTCAAAGCAAGAAATTACTTCATGCCAAACATAGTACATAAAGGTGAAGAAGGAAAGTGTGCAAGGCATGGGTGTTTGGGGGCCCGCTAACTCATCTACCCAATTCTATAGCATGGGGATTCAAAATTCAAAGGGGGTAATGGGATACAACAAGAAAGACATTAAAGCTAATGCTTTATTTTCTTCTCTTTGAAAGATTTGTTGGCATAGTACCCCCTTCCTCATACCTGCGCCTATTTTTGGGAGGATGAGAATGTGGGGCCCACAGTCAATCAAGTGGATAGATCTTTGAGAGATCCCTTATTATTTTAGATTTATTTTGCTTTATTAATCACATTGATTGACTAGGAATTAGTTACTAACAATTAGGTTATGTTAGGAGTTTAATTTATATTAATTTTAATTAGAAATGGCGTACTGGGAAGGAAAGGGAATATTCTTTGTGGCAAGAGAATTATTTCTTTCCCATACAAAATTTAGAAAGCATTTTTGCTCTCAAAAAAATTGGGAAGTGCTATTTTGCCAAAGCTCCATTTTTTAATTTCTTTGCTTGTTATAAGAGACCTAATAGTATGAATTTGATCATTTAATTAATGCAATGCATTAAGAAGTCTATGAATTGACTATTAGTGTTATGAGAATGTTACATTAGTATACAAATTTGTTTAATTTAACATTGTTACCATGCTTCTTTTTAAGGGAGTATGAGGTTACAATGTTGGTTTTCAAACTAAGGTGAGGATCTTATTGCAATAGAAATTTGTTCAAGGAGAGATTGACTGATTTTGAACTTGAATATCACAATCAAACATTAAAGAGATTACAAAGTTCATACATCAACAAGATTTTATATGCTATTGAAACCATTAAATTGCCTACCCTATCAAGTTTGGAAATCATTTTTCAATGAAAGAATAAATTCACTATTACAAGAAATAGAATACAATAAGCATGAAAGTAATGATTCATCCTTTTCATTATGGTAATCTCTTCAAATACAAATACATATTCTTCATGGAGGATAAGTCTTCACATTTTACAACAAGACAATACAAATTGGTAGTACTACTCAATGAGAGTTTAAAGGAGGATAACAAAACTTATCTCCATTACAAATCACCTACAACTTCACAATGGCCAAAAGAAATGAAAATAACATTACAAATTTCAACCAAAAGATCAATCTCATTACAAGGGGATCCACAATACAATAATAAGGTTGTCCTCACACAACCACATGAAATGGAGAACCCTCCAAAGCTTTATCCACAATATTTGACTTCAAAACCTACAAATCAAAGAAGAAAACCATGGGAAGCTCACCTCCCATCCTAGGTCTCAAGGAGACCACCCCCGAGCTTGGAGAACCAAGGCTAAATGGGTATGCTCAACAAAAATGCTCACAACAATACACATATGCATAAACAACAATTAACTCTCTCCCAAGGCTTCACAAATGAGTTTTCTAAGCTCATTGAAATAGGGTGAAGGTGGGATTTTCCAAAGAGGAGAATGCCATTGCTTTCAAATTTCCTCAACATGAGTATTTCATTGCCTCTTCAAGGCTACATTTTCAAACTTCCATACACATACTTTCTTTATCAACATCTTCAAGATGCAAGAATACAATAGCTTCATGGAGCCCATACACCATGAATTTATCCCTCTTCTCCAAGAGAAGAGACTCTCACCACAATGGAGAGCCCAACTAACCCCTTCACCCAAGGCCACTTCTTCCCTTCCCAAAAGGGTGAGTAATGCCTCACTCCCATGAACAAAAACTCCCTCATTCAAGAAAAATAAAACCATAAACATGAATTCAAAAACCCCAATCCCATCCCATACAACACAATATCACAACAAAGCATAGAATTCATATGCATGAGAGAGCAAGAATAACATGCTAATCTATTGTAAACAACAAGTAAACTTCCATGGAAATGATTAAACCAACCTTCACAAGTGTTATGGTAAAGTGATCTTTGAGAAGAGCCCAATCCCTTATCCTTTCCTCTTCCAACCCTAATTGTCTCTAAAATTAGAGAGTGGGTGAACATTCACTAACTCTACCAAGGGCCTCTAAAAAGACCTCCAACTTCTACCCACCCACTAACATTAATTTCAGACTTGACCCTAAAGTCCTTTGGCTTTTTCCTTGTCCCCTATCAGAAATGTCTGATTGGAAAGAAGTGTGGAGTTGGGTAAAGGTCAAGACTCAATCCCATTTTCGTAGTATAAGGAAAATAGGTTATAAAATGGGTCACCTAGGTCACTAGGGGGTTCTAGTTGTGTTAAAAACATCCCTACCCCATACTCCTAACACTTAGGCACTTAGATTTTTCTAAATTTGACCATTAGGACCTCTTTTTGGCCTCTAGAAGTGGCTAGAAGAATTTAAATCCAAAAGATCAATTTGATGGAACTTTGCAAGTATCTCCAACAAGGGGATTAATTAAGTTCCTAATGAGTCAGTTAGGCTTATGTTTACATTGTCAATCCAAAGTAGACATGTCAATACATAACACATAACAAGTGTCAAGTGACACTAACAATTACACATCACATACAAAATGACATATCTCAACAACAACATGAAGTTTTCTAATAACACACATGCAATTCACATTTACAACGGGTTCACATTACAATGAAGTTTTCAATCCCATATTGGATTAAACCTTGGCCTACTCAGTTCACATATGTTTAGCCTTGATTCTTTGAATGATTTCATGGTTCTCTTACCTGCACACTAAACATCGAGCATCAGTAGTTCAAGGTAGTAAAATCACATGAAATATATATATTCAATTCATTATTTAACAACATAAATCAATATGCAGAATTCAATTCTAATTACAATTTTTCATTCAATAATGTTTAAAAATAATAATTCCATAATCATCATGACATGTCATCTGTGAAATTATCAAATCTAATCATGATCAAGTCTTCCCATTAATTCACATAACTAAACATGCATAATTAAAAATCATGACATACTCTAGGTTCTAATCCACATCACAATGTAATCCACATAATATACTAATCATCATCAAACATAATATCTTGAGTCTATGTCAAGATAATCAAAAGTGTGTCAATGTATCAAATCATAAAGTATCAAAATTTGAATGATTAAAAATGCTATGATGGGTCGGGGTGAGGCCTCATAGAAGAATAAGAGCACTTCCTTTGTAAATGTGCCCAATTAGGTCTAGTTGGTCTACTGAAGAATTTGAGGGTAAGTCCCTTAGATCTCCTGATCAAGCATAATTCTTTGAGGTCTTTCATGGTGGTCTAAAAGGGTATCCAAAAAGGTGAAGATAGTAACCATAACTTTTGTTTATCAAAATTTTTAGTCAAAAACCTCTCTGATAAGGGCTACAAGCTTTAAGACCTCCTTAAAGAAGGAACTACCCTCTAGAACCCTAATAGGAAGGGTTGGGCTATTGGATCATGTCTTTTAGGATCCAAGTTGACAAAATATGTAATGATTTAATGCCATCTAGTCAGTAAGATAGTTTGTCACATATTTAGCACAATTGACCTTTAGGATCACTAGGTGTCAAATCAATGAACCATGAATTGCATTGATATTGGTTCAAAGATCTTGCTAAGTTCTTAAGGCAAGAGGATATGAGAAGGTTGGAAGGTTTTATCAATGCTTGGAAGGAACTCAAAGGTGTGATCCCTTGACTGGTTCCTTTAGACTCCATTGTTAGAGCAAGCCTAGTAGGGACTTGATGTGAGAAGTTGTATCTAGCACAAAGGAGTATATTCCAAATTCTTGGACAATAGATTTGATCAATCAAGGATTTTGCATAAAGTGGTATCAAAGCCTAATCAGAATCTAATGGATCATAAACATGTTGGCACATAATTCAGAGGGAGAAGAAGATAGGATACATATGAGGGTGACCAATATAGAACTAGCAAAGATGGTTCAAAGTTTGAGGAGTGAAATCAAGAACCTCAAAGGTAGATTTGATAGGAGGGAAGAAGGTGAAAACCTAGGAAATAGGGGAGAAGAAGAGGATACCCCTAAGCAGGATGAGTGGGAAGAAGAGATACTTGCAAACCATAGGTACCTTGTGAATTCCCTCAAGATAGTGGCAAGGAGAACCACTAATAGAAAATTGGATCTGCCCATGTTTAGTGGAAAGATGGACCCTAATGTGGTCACTGAATGGACTGGTGCATTGGATTTATTCTTTGAGTGTGATGAGATCCCTGAGAATCAGAGGGTTAAGATAGCAAAATGAAGATGTGCAGTGTTGACATGGTGGAACTTTCTCCAAGAAGAAAGAGTGAAAGAGGGAAAGAACATGATTTCCTCTTGAAAGACTATGGTGAACAAATTCAAAGAGGCCTACATCCCTAAAGACTATGAAGTGAAACTTCATAGAAAGAGACAAAATATTAGATATAAGGACATCGATGCAAGTAGTTATATAGAAGAGTTTCAAAGATTGTGTTTGAAATCTAAGACATCTAAGACTGAAAATGAAAGGATAGCTAGGTATTTGAATGGATTAAAGATGAACATTCAAGATGAACTAAATCTCTACAACCTTGATTTAGTACAGAAATGCTATCAACAAGCACTAAAATTTGAAGATGAGATTAAAAGGCAACAGGACCACAACAATAAGGGGAGAGGTAATGGTAACAAGAACTTAAGAGGGAGAGGAACTTCTTGGGGAAGAGGATAGTTCCCAAAACCCTTTGAACAAATTCAAACAAACAGAGACCAAGGAGAATCAAGTTCTAGAGGCAACTCTAGAGGAAGAAGACCATTTGGAAGAGGAAGATTTGGAGGAAGGAACAATAGACCCTTGAAGTGATTTCATTGCAATCAGTTGGGACACCATGGTACTAGATGTCCTGAAAGAGGAGGACAAAATCAACAAGGAGAAATGAGAACACAATTAGTTCAAGAGGATATCTAATCTAAAGAACTAGACCCCGAAGAAGGAGAGTGCTTGATGATGAGACAAGCCTTGTTGTAGACTCCTCAAGTCCAAGAGCCTCCACAAAGAAAGACCCTATTCAGGACCAATTGCAAATTCCAAGGAAGGGTATGTAAGTTACTCATTAATCTAGTTCAACAGAAAACTTAGTGTCTAATAAAATGGTACAAAAATTAAAGTTGCAAAGATTTCCTCATTCCTCTCCATATAATGTTTCATGGCTTACTAAGGGTCAAAAAACCTTGGTGAAAGAAAAAACTTGGGTTGAGTTCTCAATAGGAGAATATAAGGATAAATTCCTATGTGACATAGTTGAAATGGAGGCATGTCATCTACTTCTAGGTAGACCCTAGTAGTATGATGTGGATGCCACATAGTGGAAGAAAAAACACTTATACCTTAGTCAAAGATGGATTCTCCTACACCATGAAGCCTCTACCAAATCCAAAACTAGAAAGAGAATCCATTGTGATATTCATTGGGGAAAATGAAATGGTCAAAACTATAGAAGAATCAGAAGAAGGGAGTTATGCTTTAGTCTTGAAACCTAAAAACCAGGAAGTCCCAAAGGAGAATAAACCAGTACCAAAAGAATCACATAATATGCTAGAAACTTACCAATATGTGGTAGAAAAATAATTACCCTCATCCCTCCCATCCTTAAGGGACATAAGTCATCAAATTAACTTTATACCAGGAACATCTTTGTCCAATAAGGCCCCGTATAAGATGACTCCTTCAAAAAATGCAGAGATATCAAGACAAGTACATGAATTATTAGATAAGGGTTTAATACAAAAGAGCATGAGACCTTATGTAGTACCATCTATTTTAGCCCCTAAAAAGGATGGAAAGTGTAGATTATGCACCGATAGCAGGGCCATAAACAAAATCACTATAAAATACAGATTTCCTATTCCAAGAATAGAAGACCTATTGAATCAATTAGGTAATGCTTGCTACTTTTCCAAGATTGACTTAAAGTTAGAATACCATCAAATCAGAATATCCAGGAGATGTATGGAAAATGACATTAAAAACAACATAAGGGTTATAAAAATCATACTGATTTCTCAAAAATTTAATTCAAGATGGCTTACTATTTAAAGGAGGACAACTTTGTATTCCTAGATGCTCTATGAGAGACAATATCATTAAAAAAAAACATTATGGTGGCATGAGTGGGAATTTTGTCTTAGATAAAACACTTGAATCTGTGAGAAGAAATTATTTTTGGCCCAAGATGCAGCATGACATTATAAAATTTTTGGAAACATGTGTCATATGTCAAAAATCTAAGGGTGGATCAACAAACCAAGGACTCTACCAACCCTTACCAATCCCATCTAGATCTCGAGAAGCCATTTCAATGGATTTTTTTATGGGTCTTCCAAGAACAAAACAAGGTTATGATAACATTTTTATGGTTTTAGATAGGTTCAACAAGATGACACATTTCATCCCATGCAAAAGCACCTATGATGCATCTCACATTGCACATCTATTCTTCAAGGAAATAGCAAGAATTCATGGATTACCATGGCCAATAGTTTCATACATAGATACTAAATTTCAAGGACACTTTTGGAGGACATTATGGAAGAAATTAGGGACAAATTTTCAATTTTATTTTGCTTATCACCCCTAAACGGATGGCCAAACTGAAGTGGTCAATAGATCCCTTGGGAACCTCCTAAGATGTTTAATAAAGAAGCATGCACAAATTTGGGATATGATACTCCTCCAGGATGAATATGCCTTCAATGACCCTGTCAATAGATCAACAGGGAAAACTCCATTTCAAGTTGTCTATGGTATGCACCCCAAAGGAGTCTTAGAACTTAGAGAACTCCATGATGACCCCAAGATCTGTGCTCAAGGTGTAGACTTAGCACAATGGATCAAAAAAATCCAAGAAGAAGTGAAAGATACTCTTCAACAAACCACTGCTAAATACAAAGCATCTGTAGATAAGAAAAGAAGACTTGCACATTTTCAGATTGGTGACCAAGTATGGAGATGCTTATGAAAAGAAAGGTTACCAAAGGGTAGATACACCAAACTCTACATGAAGAAAGTGGGACCATGCTCTGTCCTACACAGGTTTGGTAAAAATTCTTATGAGATTACTCTACCCCCTACACTTTCAATATCTCCTATATTTAACATTTGTGATCTTAATCCTTTCAAACTTCATGCATGTGTTGCAAGTACAAAACATAGTTCAGATGATCCAACTAATAATGACGATTGGGATAAAGACTTTCCTCCTAGCCAACCAGTGTAACTAGACAAAATTATAGAGACCAAGGTGTTGAAGAAGACCAAAAACAACACATATCTCTAATACCTTGTCAAGTGGAAAGGACTCCCTGATATTGATGCAACATGGATGACAGAGTAGGACATTGAAAAATATGGGTCTTCATTGGCTCAACTCCACTCAAGTAGGAACTTGAGCTCTAATCATCCACGGGAGTATGGTGCAGGAGCACCCTAAAAACATGATGTGAATCTATCAACTCCTGGGATGTCTCTTCCTCCTAGGACATTGGGGAAAAATAAATAAGTCCATGGGACTCAAAACTATTAATGAGATCCACTTGTAAGACCCTTTGCCAAGTTGGTTTTTCTATAAACCTCTTGGCCAAAGTTGGTCAAAGGATCATTTAGATGGTAGTTAGTCTATGTTATAGTCTAGGTCAATGTTATTATGTAACTTTGGTTCATAGGGAACCCCAAAACATAAGGAATTAGTCGAGTTACTCATTGTGAGCAAAAAGTGCAAAATTGCACAAAATGTTGTCAATACAAAGTTGTCAACTTTGTAACTTTTGCCAAAATATTGTAACTAATCCTCTCAATTGTCACAACCTTTGAAAATAATTTGTGGATGTTGAGAAAGGTCTATAAAGTACCCCATATGGTCAGGTCTTAGACAAATTTAAGTTGAACATTTGAGCAATAAAAACAACACTTTTTTCTATAAATTTTGTGAGTTTATGCAGTAGTACGGACCAGTACGGATGAATGATGGTGTGAGACTGACTAGATAAGTTGGACCTTTGAGTTAGATTTAATTTTAAAGTGGTTTGGGCTTCTGAAGTTTTGTTTGGAGTGAGATATCTACTTTTTTGTCAGCAAGGGTCCCAAACCCTGAGTGACCTAGGGTTTCCCCAAAGAAATGTCAATTTCTCATCTTGCCACCATCATAAAAATCTAATTCTTGGTGAAATGAGACTTTGGAATTTTTATTTTATTATTAGAGAAGTGATTTTTATGACTAAGTGTGCTATGATGAGTTTTGATGAGATCTAGGTAGACATCTCCATGTGGCTACCTCTACACATTCGAGAAGATTGAAGGGTTGGAGCACTTTGGGGTGGAATCAAGGCTTAAGGGCTTGGAATTTGAAGTTTTGAAACCTATCCTAAACATTTTTATAGGTGATAATACTATATATTTAATAATCAAAGCACTTCCTTTGTAAATGTGCCCAATTAGGTCTAGTTGGCCTACTGAATAATTTGAGGGTAAGTCCCTTAGATCTCCTGATCAATTCTAGTGCTTTGAGGTTTCTCATGGTGGTCTAAAAGGGTATCCAAAAAGGTGAAGACAATAACCATAACTTGGCTTTATCAAAAGTTATAGTAAAAAACCTCTCTAATAAGGGCTACAAGCTTTAAGACCTCCTTAAAGAAGGAGCTACCCTCTTGAACCCTAATAGGAAGGGTTGGGATATTGGACCATGTCTATTAGAATCCAAATTGACAAAATCTATAATTATTTCACCCCATCCAATCATTAAGATAGTTTGTCAAATATTTGGCACAATTGCCCTTTAGGGTCACTAGGTGTCAAATCAATGAACCATGAATTGCATTGAGATTGGTTCAAAGATCTTGCTAAGTGCTTGTAACACCCCATCTATACCTAAAGATAAAAGATGATACTAAAGAAGAAACAACCATAAATAAAATCACATAAAACCATAGTAATAATTTTTTTTTCATTAACATTATAAACTGATACATATAATCATAGTAACATAACCATTTCTAATTATGTCTAACATATTATTAAGGATTCCAAAACAATGAATCAATAATCAGACAATTGACTAACTATATAGTTTGTCCTTATTTCATAATCAAACCAATGTTCAAAATTCAGTCTAAGCCAATTCTGTCATCAGAAAAGGACTCATAAAGCGATAGAAATAGACATAATTCTCTGAGTGCCTGGCAGAATTACAGAGATAACATATTTAATCCAAAAACAAAGTTCAAAAGAATGCAGTCAGAGTTCGAACTCAAAGAAATCTAACATAACATAGAAAAGTAAACCCTGGAACTGTCAGGGGCATGACAGTGCTTAAGGAAAGAGGATATGGGAAGGTTGGAAGGTTTTAGAAATTCTTGGAAGGAACTCAAAGGTGCGAGCCCTTGACTGGTTCCTATAGACTCCTTTATTAGAGCAAGCCTAGGAGGGGCTTTATGTGAGAAGTTGTATCTACCACAAAGGAGTAGATTCCAAATTCTTGGACACTAGATTTGATCAGTCAAGGACTCTGCATGAGAGAGAGAGAGAGAGAGATAGAGTTTCTTGTTTTAGTTGTGTGTAGGTTTACGTTTTCTACAAGTACAATTTTTTATTTTAGTTATGTTTAGGTTAATATTTTTTTCTACCTATGGTTTCTTATTTTTACATGTCTAAATTTAAGTTTTTGTTTTCTACTTAGGGTTTAGTGTTTCTTATTTTAGTTGTGTGTAGGTTTACGTTTTCTACAAGTACAATTTTTTATTTTAGTTATGTTTAGGTTAATATTTTTTTCTACCTATGGTTTCTTATTTTACTTAAATGTCTAAATTTAAGTTTTTGTTTTCTACTTAGGTTTTCATAATTCAATTGTGTCTAGGTTTACATTTTGTTTTACTACCTAGGGTTAAATTAAAAGTTTTAACAATTTTCTAGTTTAGTACGATAATTTACAAAGTAAATTAAAACTAAAAATAACTAAATGAAACATAAAATATAATTAAATTTATAGTATAAATTAGAAAACAACATTAAACTACATTTTTTAATTAAAAATAACATGAAACTACATTTTTTATGAAAAAGATAATAAAAAATAAAGAAAAATAATTAAAAATAATGGTACGTACTTGGAATAAAGAGAAAAATAGTTGAGGGGGTTGGCAAGAGCAACTGAAATGAGCACCCGATGCCTGTACTCTGCAAAACTTGATCCCATTTTCCAAGTTGTGAAAATGACTTGGAAAATGATTTAAACAAAAAAATAAATACATTTACAAAATGGGCACCCATTTTTTTAAAAATTGGATGCCCGTTTTGTTTTTGGTGTCGATACAAAATGGGCACCCGATTATTAAATGGGTGCCCAATTTTTAAATATGGATCAGGCTCCCGAACCTAAATGGGCACCCAATTTTTAAAAAATGGGTGCATGTTTCTTGTGCCAATTTTTTTTGGCCCCAGACTTCCATGGAATTGTCACTCAACTTTGTGCATTCACCCATTATTTAACCTTGAAATTTCCTACCTCAAATGAAGAATCAAGTTGAACAAGATTAACGAGAATGAAAACCCAACAATCATAGAGACTCCCAAGATTTAAAAGTCAAATATTAATCTAATAAACAAAACTCTATAGAAAATGAATTCAAGAATTTCCAGATAAACTTATCTTATCTAAGATGCATATAAAAATAACCACCTTCTTCCAATTTAAGGAGGAAATCAAAAGAACTAGGGTTTGGAAAAGTGAAAACCCTAAAAACTGATGCAGGAGCATCTCGGGTCCTTGACAATCCTGTGTCACCAAAAATATATTTGAGTTTGTCTGTGTTTCTCGATTCCTTCTTTGATCGAGTTGGCTCGATAGTTGGTCAGTTTCCTTTGGTTACTGAGTGTGGTCAGTTATCTCCTGGATGATCGGTTGTTTCACTAGAGCTCGGTGATGCTTGTCTGGCGCTCGGTCATCCTTGCTTACCGAGTAGTTTATTTTGAGTTTCTGTTGAGGCTGACTTGTGCATTTATTATGGGTATAGATTTAATGTTAGTATCCATCATTGGGAAATGTGTGGTCCCAAATCTAACCATTCCTTCTGTTGATTATGGATCTAAAGGCCCACTCAGTTTGGTAGACTCTTGTATAAATGTAGTTGTTTGGTTGTAGTTTGGGAGGCAATTTTTGGAGAGAAGTAAGAAGATAAAATATTAGAGATTGTTGGAAGATCCTCGCATGTTTGAGGACTTCTATAATTCATTGTAATATCTAGCCGTAACCAAGAAGGCCTTACAGCCTGACATGTATGAATCAAATTGATCATAATAAGAAAGATCATGCATTCTCTCTCTCACTGTTCTCTTATTTTTGCTTCTGCGTATTGTTGAGCAGGCTGGATCTATAGGGTGTTCCATTGTTTGGCCCCTCTAATATGTGCCCTTGTGTTAGGTGTTATCAGAGTGAGGTGAGATCTGGATCTAGGTTTATGAATCTAGATTTGAAGGTTCCTTCTTGTGAAGCCATAGTTAAATTGTTGTGGGGTAGCAGATTGAGATCTGACCTGCAGTTGCAGAGGGTTTTCAAGATGGTTCATGGGAGGCGAGATGCAAATCCAGGATTGGAAGACATGTTGAGACAAATTGCTACTAGATTAGAAGCTGTTGAAACATCCCAGAGAAGAGAAAGACATCTTGAAGATGTTAGTGATGATGAAATTGAGGAAGAACAGGCGAATGTAGAACCTGCACCTGTGATGGATCAAGGGGAAGAAAGATTCTTGAAGGCTTTGACAAGTCTGAAGTCTACACCACATTTTGATCCTCTTGAGTATGGTGGAAAATTGGATTATGATGAATTGGTAGACTGGATCACTAAAATGGAAAAGAATTTTGAATATGAAAATGTACCTGAAGACAAGAAGGTGAAAATTGCAAGCACAAAGTTGAAAAGTCATGCATCCTTATGGTGGGAACATCTGCAACTTGATACAAAGGGGAAAGGCAAAGACAATTCAAGGTATGGAATAAAATGGTGAATAAGTTGAAAGGAAAGTTCTTACCTTGTGATTATCAGATTAACCTAGTTAGGCAAATGCAAAGTCTAAGATAGAAAGATAGCTCGGTAAAAGAATATACTGAGGAATTTTATAAATTAGATATCAGATTTGGACATGATGAATATGATGTGGAAAGAATTGCTAGATACCTGAATGGTTTGAGAGTTTCCATCAAAGAGGAAATTAGTTTGGTCAAATTGGAGAACATTGAAGAGGCTTATCAATTTGCATTGAAAGTTGAGGAGAAATTGAACAAGAGACATGAACAAAGACAAAGAGGTAGAGGTGGTAGATTCCCTAGAGGAAGAGGTAGATCCCATGGTGAAAATGGTAGATCTGAACCTAAAAAGACAAATCTGGATAAATGCAAGACCAAGTGGAAAGGTGAAAGTTCATCTAGAGGTAGAGGCAGTAACTACCGAGGTGGTTATAATAGAGGAAGTTTTTGAGGAACTCGTTACAATTATGGAGAAGAAGGACATAGATCATTTGAATGTACACATGCAAGTAAGAAGGCTGGTAGAAGTAGGAATGATTGGTATAAGAAGAGTCACCGAATGAACCTCAGAAGGAAAATAACTTGATGGTAAGGAGAGCACTATGGAATGAAAGCAAAAAGGAAGATCTGGTAAGGAAAAGTTTGTTCAAAACCAGATGTAGAGTTTTTGATAAAGTTTGGAAGGTAATCATTAACAGTGGTAGCTCAGAGAATTTGGCATCTGAGGAAATGATCATAAAGTTGCAGTTGAAAAGGTTGGAACATCTGAAGCCCTATCAAATTTCATGGATCAAGGATGAGCATACACTCTTGGTAAGTTAACAATGTTATGTGAATTTGAAGATTGGAAAGTACTATGATAAGGTATTATGTGATATCATGCCTATGGATTGTTGTCATATTTTGTTGGGTAGACCTTGGTAATATGATAGACATGCTATATATGATGGGAGATTGCATAAGTATACTATTTTGGCTGATGGAAAGAGACAAATCTTGTTACCTTTGCTGGAAGAACCTGTTAGTAATGTTTGCACATCTGTGAAATTTTATTTGATGGAGGGAAGAAAATTTTTTAAGGATTTGAAAAAGAGTGATGTATGTTTTGTTGTGATTTCTAACAAACCGAGTAAGAAAATAGAGGATAGTGTTCCTGAGGAGATTGATAAGTTACTCGCTGAGTATAGTGAAATCATTTCTAATAATGTACCTGATGGTTTTCCATCGAAGAGAAGCATTGATCATTGTATGGATCTAATCCCTGGAGCTGGTTTACCGAATAAGGCACCTCATCAGTTAACACCTATCGAGAATCAGGAATTGAACCGATAGATTCAAGAGTTGTTGGACAAAGGTTTGATTAGAGAAATTTTGATTCCTTGTGCAATACCTATTGTATTGGCAGCTAAGAAGAATAGAGAATGGCTAATGTGTAATGATTCCAAAGCAATCAATAAGATAACAGTGAAGTATAGGTTTCTTATACCATTAATGGATGATATAATGGATAGCTTGACTAGAGAAAAGTATTTTACCAAAATTGATTTGAAAAGTGGGTATCATCAGATCAAAATTAGAGAAGGCGATGAATGGAAGACTTCTTTCAAGACAAAAGAAGGTTTGTATGAGTGGTTGGTTATGCCTTTTGGTTTAACTAATGCACCGAGTACTTTTATGAGGCTGATGAATGAAGTTTTGAAGAAATTCTTGGGTAAGTTTGTGATTGTATATCTTGATGATATTTTGATTTTCAGAGAAGAACATTTGTTGCATGTTAGACAACTTTTGCAGAGATTGAAAGGAGAAAAGTTGCTGATAAATCTGAAAAAGTGTTCATTCATGAAAGAGGAGATTGTGTATTTGGGATTTGTGATCTCAGTTGATGGTTTGAAAATGGATCCTGAAAAGGTTGAAGCTATTTTGAATTGGCCTACACCTGCGAATGCTAGTGAGGTAAGATCATTTCATGGTTTGGCAAGTTTTTACTGAAAGTTCATAAGGAATTTCAGTTCAATTTGTAATGCTATGACTGAGACCATGAGATGAGACAAAAGAGAATTCAAGTGGACACATGGAGCTAATAAAAATTTTGAGACTCTAAAGCAGAAGGTTACTGAATTGCCTATTTTGGCATTACCTGATTTCAATAAGGTATATCAAGTGGAATGTGATGCAAGTGGGAGTGCAATTGGAGCTATGTTGAGTCAAGAAGGTAAACTTGTTGCTTTCTTTAGTGAAAAGTTGAATGATGCTAGAAGGAAATATTTTGTGTATGATCAAGAATTCTATGCTATTGTTCAAGCACTGAAGAAATAGAGACATTATTTGATACCAAGTGAATTTGTGTTGTATACCAATCATAAGGCTTTACAGTATTTGGGTAGCCATAATAAGTTGAATCAGAGACATATGAAATGGGTTGAGTATTTGCAGAGTTATACATTTGTGATAAAGCATAAGAGTGGAGTCACTAACTGAGTTGCTAACGCATTGAGTAGAAGATCTTTGATGACCGAGATGAAAATTGAAGTTCTTGGTTTTGATGATATGAGAGATTCTTATGAATTTTATCCTAATTTTTATGAGTCATGGAGAAAGTGTAGAGCACCTATTCAAGACCAAAAAAATACTAAATGGGATGAATATTTTTTCAAGAAGGTATGTCGTTCAAAGGTATTCAGTTGTGTATACAAAAAGGACCAATGAGAACTAATTTGATAAAGGAGAAGCATAGTAGTGGTTTGGCTAGACATTTTGGTATTTATAAGACATTGAATTTGCTTAAGGAGAAATACTATAGGCCACAATTGTATAAAGATGTTTAGAAATTTGTGAAAAGTTGTGGAGTTTGTCGAGTTGCAAAAGGAGCTAGTTAGAATACTAGATTGTATACAACAATTGTTGTACCTAAGAAACTTTGGATTGACATCAGTATGGATTTTATTCTTGTCTTATTGAAGACGGTAAGAAGTAATGATTCTATATTTGTTGTTGCAAATAGATTTTCTAAAATGGCACATTTTATACCTTGTAGAAAGACATCGGATGCCGTACATATAGCAAATCTTTTCTTTAAGGAAATTATCAGATTGCATGGATTACCGAGAAGTATTATCTCTGACTGAGATAGTAAGTTTGTTGGATACTTTTGGAAGACTCTTTGGAAGAATTTTGGAACCGAGTTGAAATATAGTTCTACATTTCACCCACAAACCGATGGACAGACTGAAGTTGTGAATAGAAGTTTGGGAAATCTTTTGAGATGTTTAGTTTGAGACACACCAAGTAATTTGGATTCTGTGTTGGCACAAAATTTTTTTGCATACAATAATTCAGTGAATAGGAGTACTAGCAAAACACCATTTGAGATTGTGAATGGCATATAGCTAAGAGGTATATCTGATTTAAGAGACATTGCTGATGAAAATAAGAGAAGTGTTGAAGGAGTAAAATCTGTTGAGTATATGAAGACATTACATGAAGATGTGAAGTTGAAGCTGGAAGAGAGTAATCAGAAATAAAAAGACATAGCTAATAGATCAAGGAGACATAAGACTTTTGATGTTGGTGATGAAGTGATGGTTCATTTGAAGAAAGGCAGATTTCCTATTGGAACCTATGGGAAGCTAAAGATGAAGAAGTTTAGACCTTGCAGGATTTTGAGAAAATTTGACAGTGGAAATGCATATGAGGTTGAGTTACCTGATGATATGGATATATCACCTATTTTCAACATTGTTGAATGTATGAGTTTCATGAACCTAATGAAGACATGGCAGTGCCGATGGAATATCCTAAGAAGCAGATAGAAGAAGTTGAGCAGATTTTGGGGCAAAGAATTGGTAGAAGTACAAGAGGAAAATGGTATATGGAATATATGATAAAGTGGAAGAATAGACTGATTGAAGACAGTCATGGACTTCAAAGTCTAAGTTGGATGCATCTCAGATCATACCTACCAAATGATTCAGAGAATCATTTTAAAATAATCCCAGGTGTTTGATGTAGGAGCATCTCGGGTCCTTGGAAATCCTATGTCACCAAAAACATATTTGAGTTTGTCTGTGTTGCTCGGTTCCTTCTTTGACTGAGTTGGCTCGATAGTTGGTCAGTTTCCTTTGGTTATTGAGTGTGTTTAGTTATCTCTTGGGTAGTTGGTTGTTTCACTGGAGCTTGGCAATGCTTGTCTAGCGCTCGGTCATCCTTGCTTATCTAGTAGTTTATTTTGAGTTTCTGTTGAGGCCGACTTGTGCATTTATTATGGGTCATGGATTTAATGTTGGTATCCATCATTGGGAAATATGTGGTCCCAGATCTGACCATTCCTTCCATTGATTATGGATCTGAAGGCCAACTCAATTCAGTAGACTCTTGTATAAATGTAATTGTTTGGTTGTAGTTTGGGAGGCTAATTTTGGAGAGAAGTAAGAAGATAAAAGATTAGAGATTGTTGGAAGATCCTCACATGTTTGAGGACTTCTGTAATTCATTTTAATATCTATCCATAACTAGGAAGGCCTTACAACCTGACATGTATGAATCAAATTGAACATAATAAGAAAGATCATGCATTCTCTCTCTCATTGTTGTGTTGTTATTGCTTCCAAGTGTTATTGAGCAGGTTCGATCTGTAGGGTGTGCCATTGTTTGGCCCCTCTGATCTATGCCCTTGTGTCAAAAACAAATAAAACTAATTTAAAATAAAAAACTCACAAAAGAACTCCCAATTAAAAATAAAATCAATTTATTAATTATTAATTAACTTAAGTTACACAAGAACTATTAAATATTACTTACTATTTATTCAATAATTTAATTATAAATCTCAAGAAGTTCTATCATTAAATTGATGTTTTAAAATAAAATATTATTTATCAATTTATATTTAATATTAATTAATACATCTACTATATATTAAAACTTTAATATTTTGCTAACACAGTATTTTTGATGTTTTAATTAAATTTCTATAATTAAAAATCACCAATCATAATTTAATAATAAGTGAATTATTATGTAATTGTTAGGATGTGATGTTATAACAATGTGTGTGTGTGTGTGTGTGTGTGTGTGTGTGTGTGTGCCAATGATAAGTCAACTTTTATTCAACAATACCGATGGTATCTATGTACATATGATTATGAATACATGTTCTAACTTCACATTATATCATTATATTAACATTAATATACTAATGTATCATTGACCTATAATAATGTATGGACCTATAACCTGACTAAACCCAAAATGCATTGATCAAGAAACAAACTACAATCATGCTCAGACAAGTTGATCAGATTTACATCACCTTGATGAATCTGAAAAGGTAGTCAATTAGATACTTTTCCTTACATGTGACAAATGGTGTAGGGTTAGGATTTATTTTTGGCTTGAATGCTACCTCTCCTCTTTCACCATCAAGATATGTATAAGGGCACACTCAATCCTGCTAATTCAGAAGAGATGATGCCAAGAATCTACAAACCTACATCACAAAGATGAACATGTGCATACATGCATATAATCATAATAGGCAATCGTAGGGATCAATACATTGTGTAGATCTAGTAATAAAACATCTACAAAACTCCATCCCTCACCATATAGGTATATCAAATAGAAACATAAAACATGTCCATCATCAATATAAATGAAGATATAAGGGTCAATAGGTCAATAAATCATAAATATCCATAACATTATAATATGATAATAGTAAACAACGTCTTAGTAGCAACATGAAATAACTCAAGTAATCACTAAATAAATGCAACTGCATCATAAACAAAAATAAAAAACTATGGGTGGGTATTACATCCCCCCCTACAATTAGGCTTACTCCTAGAAGCATATAAACAAGTTGGGAAATAACTCCCTCAATCTCGAAGAATCCTCCTAAGTCGTTGAAGTTTAATTATTTCAATACCAAAACCCTTATCTAAATCAAACAAAGACATCTCACTAGAGGATCCATTTATTCATTAGCCAATTACGACACATCATATGCAAAGTACTCCATTACAAAAAAGTTAGGGATTGACAGAAACCCTCATAGGAAAAAAATTGACATAAAAAGGACTAACAATAGAAAACATTTGGAGAAGCCACCAATAAACTTGAAAGAAAAGGCCCAAGTAGGTGAATTTTCATCAATTTTCAATTCAAACCATAAAAATGATAGCAATGATAAAACAAATCAATTGTGACAAGGGTCACAAGATAATTAGAAGGAGAATTTTGATGGCTAGTCCCACATGATAAAGTTCAAAAATTCCAATGTTAGCCCTTCCATTACAATAATAATTTACTAAAATCAATACAATACATAAACATTAGATTTTACATGTAACTAAGTGACTATTAGTAGCAACATAAGAGGGAGTACTTGCAACTGAATGTACATGAAATGCCTTAACAATTATACACACAAGTGTGGTGAGAACAAAAATATCATAGTTCTCAGTATATGAACTCAGGCTCTAGCAACAAATCAGGTTTTAGTAGGCATTTTACCTATGACAACCAATTTCATAATGCAAGATTTCAAATAGGTCAAGGAAGCACAAGATATTAACACTAGTACATTTGAGGTCAAATTCTGATGGCCATTTGTCAGATTTGCAACGCTCATTTATCAGTATTTTGACACGTGTTCATCACCATTTTTACATTGGAAATAGTGACAGAAGAGGTATATGTCAGTTTATCGACACCCAATTACATCAAAAACTTGTACATGATAATAACTTTGTTATGGCATTTCCTATGGTCCATCTATCATAATTCTGACATGAACACCTATCAGAAATATACAATCATTGTCAGAATGAACTGTCAAAAATATATCCTTTCTAACATTAGAACTATTAGAATAGCGATAGATCTGCAACCAACTTTTGATAGATAAACCCGTCAGTGACATAGCATTATTGTTGCTCTAGTCTGTTGAAAAATGCATATCTATGACATTTTCACTGTCGGAAGAGCAACGGTAGGGTAGTATATCTCTGACAAGTCACCCTATCAGACGTATAGCATTACTGTCGCAGTAATTGTTGTAAAGTATTTTTCTCTGACATTTTATTTGTCAGATAGGTGATGGGTTGGCCTATATTCCTATGGGAAATGATGTCGGATGTATAGCACTATCGTCAGAATTAATTATAAAGTGTCAAAAATTTGACTGATATGCACATTAAAGATAACACAGCTCAAGAGACCATCATAGGTTGTCTCTTTCTTTGGTCTATATTATTGATAGAATGTTTTACCTTTCATTAGCTCATCAAATCTGGGGATTTGAAAGAATTTAATAGAATATTTTCATGACAATGTATATTATTTAAGTTGACGTTACATGAATTTATCTACTTTGCACACTTGTAGACTATGAGGATGGCGATAAAGAAGCATCTCCTCCCATGGCCATGCTTCTTTATCACTATCCTCATAGTCTACGAGTGCGCGAAGTAGATAAATTTGTGCAACGTCAACTTAAATAATATACGTTGTCATGAAAATATTCTATTAAATTCTTTCAAATCCCTAGATTTGATGAGCTAATGAAAGGTAAAACATTTTGTCAATAATATAGACTGAAGAAAGAGACAACCTATGATGGTCTCTTGAGCTATGTTATCTTTAGTCCTAGCTACTGGGTAAGGTCTGGAAGACTTATGCATGTCGATCATCGAGAATAATCATCATCTTGCATTTATGTACACTACACAAATTGATCCCAGTCTCACAAAAACATTTTACACTTGTACATATCATCAATACTGGAGGCCTAAAGTAATTT
The DNA here is from genome assembly GCA_027943335.1 of Chamaecyparis obtusa. Taxonomy (NCBI): domain Eukaryota; kingdom Viridiplantae; phylum Streptophyta; class Pinopsida; order Cupressales; family Cupressaceae; genus Chamaecyparis; species Chamaecyparis obtusa. The sequence goes on along the minus strand of BSBK01003472.1, from coordinate 992,204 downwards.
TATACAATCACTAGCACATTTCATGCATGGATGAGAAACAGTATCCAAAGTTTCTAGATAACCATTTTTGAGAAGAGGAATGAGTGGAGGCCAAAGAAGGGATAATCATGAAGGTTTTATAGATGTAGGTTACTGAATCATCATCTCTACACTGGTACTCAATCTAGCATCCACTCCATATACATCTTCTCAGAATCTAGAAACTCTCCATCATTGATTCCTGTTGTTTTTTCAACATCTCCGTGGACTGAGACCTTAAATTATTGAGCTTCTCTTTGTTTCGAGAATAGTTTAACATTCTCTACTTAACAGGGCCAACCACATGAAGGTGGAAGCTCATCTGGCCCCTCCTAGGAGCCTCTTATGACCCTTTACGACATTTTAAGACCTCTAAGATGTATTCTTAGGGATTGTAAAGGGTCATGAGGGGTCCTGGGACACAACAGTTGAGAAACATAAATGTAGGCATCATGGTCACAATTTTTTGGAGACACATCATAATTGAGTGGTATTCCTAGATGATGCAAAGTAGTGGTTACTTTGCATCATCTGGGAATACCACTCAATTATGTTGTCTCCAAAAAATTGTGACCATGATGCCTACATTTATGTTTCTCACCTGTTGTGATATCTACATCGCAGTCTATCATTGTTGTAGCAGCAGAGCCTATATTCCACAATAGAAAGGAAGACATCTTTTTAGCCTGGGTCTGGATCCTACCCCAATTATCGAAGGATCCAGGGCCAGGATAGAAAGATGTCTTCCCATTCTATCTGCAACATTTTTTCTATCCATGATCTTAGGAATATCATCATCTTTCCACTCTTCATTTGCCAAAATATACCACTTCTTCAACCTTGCAAAGTAATCTTATTAATAAAAGAACTCTTGCCAACATTAGGGTACCCACAGATCAAAATAGTTGATGTTATTGGTGCTTGTGCTCAAGGATATCAATTCACTATTTTGAAATGGCCAAATCATGTTTATTTTGATTGTAGAGAAAAGGAGTGGGAGAAAATGAGCGGGTGAAAGCTGATCGAGTGTGACATAAGGCATTGCATTTTATTTGATCATGAATGCTCTCTGAAATGACCAATCATGTTTTCTATTCGATTCTTTTTGGTGCTTTTTTTTTTCCATATTCAATAGATAAAAATCATGGCGGCAACCACTTAGCCATCTTTTTGATGTTCCAGGTATTTTACAAAGATACAGGTATGTGGATTTATCATTCAGTTGCTTGCAGTTATTGGTCAAATGCAAATATTTTGTCAAGTTGAAAGGGCAAGATATCAGTTTGGTGTTTTTGGTTTATGTTAAAAGTTGATTTGGTAAAATCCTCAAAAAACACACTACATGTTCTAAAATGTAAAGAAGTTGAATGTAAATGTAAGATATATATCTCATCCATAGTAATCAAAAGAAAGGACATGAAACTTATAAGGAGATTTACCAATCCAAAAATATAAGTGAATAGGAAACATGATTGGTACCTTATGAATTGGTTTTTGAGGTGCACAATCTTCATCAATCTCCTCATAAGAAGACCCCTCCTCACAAAAAATGCATTTAACACAAAAAAAAAATCTACAAACTGAACCAATGGCATGATTAGAACAAAGAAATAGAATGATAATAATATGCTAAAAATTCTATTATGTTTAATACACGCAAAAGGACCAATCCCAACAATTCTTAAACATACTTTATTTGATATGATAATAACATGCTAATTAAATTGATAAAGGTGTTATCTGCATTTAATCTGCCAATTACTAATTACACAAAAAAAAATTTACAAAACTGAACCAATGGCATGTTCTTCGTGTGGTACAAGGAAGATTTGGTTATGAAAAAAAAGAAGTGAAATGGCCTCATCATTTTTATTTTGATTGGATAGAGAAGGAGTGGGAGAAAAGGAGTGAAAGCTGAGCGCGAGAGAAGGTATGTGATTTCTTCATCTTTCGAGCATCTAGCATCATATTTGACCGTAAATTTCAAATGCATTGCATTTTATTTGATCATGAATGCTCTCTAAAATGACTACATTCTACTAGTGTCGTTCCCTAGCCCATGCTTTATCTCCATTATTTGATGTTATTGGTGCTTGTGCTCAAGGATATTGATTCACTATTTTCAAATGTTTGGATCATTTTGGTCGTGATTGTTCCTTTAGTACACAGCCAGGAAATGTAACTGTCTAATGATTATATGTAATGTTGAATGGATTAAATGCTTTATTCCTGGTAGAAGTGAATGGAAGGAATAGTGTTGGTGTTAGGTTTCATTTATTATTGAATTCAATGGTTTCCAAGATGTGTTGAGGAGTTTGCTCCTTGTTTAATGTTAATTGTTCCTGCACAATCCACTCATACAACAATGAAATGCTATGTGATTGATAATTTCATACAACTAGTCCTTTGGCGTGTATTAAATACAATCCAGTCACTTATTGAATGCTTTGGAGACTACTGGTTTGACTGTCCATGCATTACCAGTGACTGAGATTCATTAAAGGATACAAAACCCTTCATTTTGGGGTTATTGTGTGTGGATTCAAATGTAGGTTTGATTTGGTTAATGTTTAGAAGAGATCAATAAAGTATTTAAAGACAATCTTACATGTTTGGAGAGGTTTTAGAGGCACTTATCATGATTGTACCCTCACAAACAGCGGCATAGACTGGTTTTACTAAGTTTCCTTTCTCTATCGTAGGGGTATAGTTATAGGGTTCATTGACAAAATGATCCTTTGAATGGTTACTATGAATATGAATGATTTGATATAGCATATTGCTCATTTTACTTGAAGTTTGGAATAGTTGTGCAAGGGTGAAAGTAGTTTTGATCATTTTGGTCGTGAGTGTTCCTCTACACATTCAGGAAATGTAACTATCTAATGATTATATGTAATGTTGAATGGATTAAATGCTTTATTCTTGGTAGAAGTGAATGGAAGGAATAGTGTTGGTGTTAGGTTTCATTTATTATTTAATTCAATGTTTTCCAAGATGTGTTGAGGAGTTTTCTCCTTGTTTAATGTTAACTGTTCCTACACAATCCACTCATACAACAGTGAAGTTACAAAACTGAACCAATGGCATGTTTACAACAAAGAAATAGAATGATAATAATATGCTAAAAATTCTATTATGTTTAATACACACCAAAGGACCAGTCCCAACAATTCTTAAACATACTAGTTATTTGATATGATCAATTGTTAATAAAGGTCTAATTCTGTAGACTGTTAGCACGAAGGAAGATTTGACCTAGCCAAATCTTCCTTGTACCACACAAAAAAATGTGTGATAACTATGTCTACTTCATCCTTAATTATTTAAGAATTCATCATATCAGATAAAATATGTTTAAGAATTGTTGGGAGTTCTATTAGACCTTTGTTGTAAACATGTCATTGGTTTTCAAATGTTTTGATTCACGTTTGTTGATATTATTGGTACGTTTAATGATGCCATTGTATATTGTTGTTACTGAAATGACCGCATTCTACTGGTGGCATGCCCTAGCCCATGCTTTAACTCCATTATTTGATGTTATTGGTGCTTGTGCTCAAGGATATCCATTTTTTTTAAATGTTGACTGTGGTTATCAAATGGACAGCCTGTGAGCTTCTAGCTAGGTTTCATTTGTATTGATAGCTTAGGGAATCAAATGTATTGTATCATTGATAGTTGAGAATTTGTTAAAAGGAAATAGGAGAAAGAATGAGTTTGATTTAATCTCTCTATTTTGATCTCTAAGTGGCTTACAACCCTAGAGAAGTATATGCAGATTTATAAATGCAGTTGCAGGATACATAGCAGCTGATAATTCACAAGAAATCCATGCATCCAATTTGAATAGCAATTAATACAAATAAATAGGGTCCTCCAATGGCCCAATCATCCAGACCTTGATTGTCCCCTCAACCAGTGACCCTTCAAAACCGGGTTATCATGCAATCAGTGAGTGATCCTTCATTCTCCTCGTATGTTTTGCATCCAAACATATTGGAAATACACAATACAATAATAACAAGTCGTTCACAATCCCCCTTCCCTCAAGGAACACTATCAACCATCCCTTCCACATAGCATTTCAATATTGTATGAGTGGGTTGTGTAGGAACAATTAACATTAAACAAGGAGCAAACTCCTCAACACATCTTTGTTGTAAACATGCCATTGGTTCAGTTTTGTAAATTTGTTTTTTGTGTTAAATGCATTTAAATGGAACATTAAGCATAGTAATAATATGCTTAATCTATTAGTAATTGCAGATTAAATGCCCATAACACCTTTATTAGTTTAGCATGCTATTATAAGATACTAAAGAAGACCTGCTATTTGTCAGAGAAATCTTCATTGTCCCCCACAATGAAGATAATGAAGATTGACCTCCTGCCCCATGATAAAGAACATTGTAATAAGAATAAGATATAATATAGTGTTAGAATAAACTTTGAACAAAGACATGTAATGCTTAAGTTAATGATCTAAAAAGCTACAAATATAGGAATTGAAAAAGAAGATAGTGCCAAGAAACATTTTCACAAATATGAAACGTCAGGAAAAGTAATAACATTAACAATGCGAAGATTCACAACATTAAATTTCACCTGCAGATGAGTTTCTATAGTGGGTTGCCCAACATCAAAAATATGTTTAGTTGCATTTGAGCTGTAACTAAGAGTATCATGTAGAACATACCCTAAACTTTGAAAGCGTTCTCCAGCCTAGTAATTCAAAATTCAATCTAGGAAAGCATCAGTAAGTAAAATAAATTATAGGCATCAACATCATCATAATCATTAGACATAAATTATAGACATCGACATCAACATAATCATAATCATTTGGAGGGTATTCATTTTGGATAGTACTATGTTTCTTGAAAGTTTTTGTGATGCTTCTAAACTTTAAAGACATATTTTATGGCTTAATGATAATATAGACTAGTGTTTTGTTTTCTGATGGAATGTTGTTGATCATTCATGGTTTTGAAGAAACTTTTGATTGTTTTGATTCTTGAGTCTTGAAATTGTTTCTCAATGTGATATAGACTGACCACAAGATGGTTCATTTTGTCCTCTCTTTTTGTTTAATCATTTGTCTTCTTCATGGTGTAAGTGTCAATATGTTATAATCCAACCAGCATGCCATACCCCCACTTCTGACAAACCTCACAGCATACAAATCACAACCAAAGACTTGGGTGATCAGCATACACAAACAACAATTACCCTTAAGAAACAATGATCATTAATATTCATTAATGGTGGGCAGTGAATCCTTGGTAATAAAGGCATTGACATCATCCATCATCTTAACCAAGTCATGGGTGGTGATCCTTGAAATAGCACAATTAGTAAAAGGAAATAACAACATAACATAATTTGGAGTGAGGAAGAAGGAAAATTGGAAAATAAAATATGGAATAATCAAGTTGGAATTGGAGAAGAATTCAGAAATAAACTTGAATTAGAAAAAAGCCAAGTTATCCAATTCTTTGTTTGAGGTTGGGTTCCGGTCCTACTTTTTTTCTCCTCTGGGTGCGACTTGGGTTCCTTTGGTAGGAACTTGGGTGCGTGGGCCAATCCTTTGGTAGGAACTTGGAGTGTGGTTCAAATGAAGTTGAACCAAATGCTGACTGTGATGGCTATGATCATGATGAAGATGAATATGAATATTAAATCTAAAATATGGCTTGTAATTTGAATTTTCATTGCAAAAGAAGAAACTATAGATTCAAGTTGACTCATTCTATGTTGCAGTATATTTGTTCCCTAGATCTACCATATTATATATGTGTAGCCTGTAAGGGACATCTTCTGCTCATCCATGTATCAAAGCTCGATGAGAATTCTTAGGAGAAAGACAAGATATCAATGGGAGATGGTGAAACCAATCTCAGAACACCACTTGAAGCCTTGCAATGTTGAGAGTGGGATAAAGGCTACACTTGAGACCCTATATAAGGAACAATCTTATTGAGCTTCACTTTGTTTCAAGAATAGTTTTATATTCTATACTAAATAGGGCCAACCACGTGAAGGTGGAAGCTCATTTGGCTCCACCCCCCCCCTAACATCACTTTGAATTCCCTGTTAACATCTAACATTCATTCATTAATAAAATGTAACATTCATTAATTATCACACGATAACATTCATTAACACATTAATAAAATGTGACATTCACTAATTATCACACGATAACATTCATTAACACATTATAAAATTTATGAACATTCAATACCACATAATTAAATTCATTGGCATATAAAAATCAGTCATTATCAATTAAGGTGCATAGATGACAATCATTTCTTTTTTTCTTTTGATTTCTAATTTTTAAGAAGTAATCGTTAAGAGGAGTATCGATATCATGATGATGATCATCTACCCTCTCATTAGATCTCAATGCATGCCTAGTTCTTTGTTGATGCAAAGGGGGGTCATCTACAATAACATATAAAAGGGTTAAATTAAAAACATTTTATTATAATTAAAAATATTAAAAACATTTTAAAGTATTTCAGTACTTTACAGGCCATAATCATATAGCTATTTACCTGATCTAGTCACATCATCAACATCAAGGTTAGTTTGTCTGGACTCAACTTCAACTTGCTCATTAACAGCGGTCCCTACACTCTCTACAGCTGCAATACAAATTATTACATTAATCCAAACACCAATTGCAATTAAATTTGTATTACTACACCAATCAATTTAAGATGTTTACTTGAATTACTGTGATGCACATCCTCATTGTCATCAACACACACAGGTTGTGTACGACAAGAATCGGTAGGCTACATTTCAATTTCATACGCATTAATGTTATCATTGTTTTCTTACTTAAAACAAATTTACTCACTTTATGTTGGAACTTAACATCAAATAAACTAATTGGTAAATAATAAAATTTGAAATATCATTTATTTAGCTAACTTACCACGACGGATCCATTAGTAGAACCTTGTGCACTTCTTATTCTTTTTGCCACGACTTTATAGCCTTGTTGGAAGCTAATTCTCTTGTCCTCTTATGTGAGACTTACATTGAAATCCATGCCCTGCATTTTTGCTTGGTATCATCAAATTTTATTTTATTGTTTCATCAAAACAAAAAAAGATTTCAAATTATAAATAAATATTTAAAGATCAAAGAATTATTTTTAGTGTTAAAAGCCATCTACAAATTGTATTTTTCCTCATTCAATTCTGACAATATTAACACTTACAACTCATGCAGCAAGTTTCGAATAACCGCTAGAGCCTAGCTTGTGTTGCCCATACTTTTGCAGTCTTGCCTTTGTTGTCTTTGATGTGTCATGCAATCTATGAAGAGATTGAAATATGTTAGTTCATGTAAATATGAAGAGTATTTAGTACAAAATTACATTCTTAACAGTATCACATACCTTCTTTTGTTCTATGGTGGTGTATTTCCTTTTTTTATTTCAATTTTCTCATTCGCATCCAGAATAAGAGATTTCCACTCTAAATCAGGAATGCAAGGGGAGTGTTGGTAATGTGGTTTTTTGGTTAATGTACTCTTGTATTGGTCCCTAATATACCTCAAACATAACCCAACTCTTTGAAGGAGCTTACCCTTCTCAAATGCATGAGATCCAAAAATTTTTGTCATACTCTCTACAAGATCATCCTTTAACTTTTGATATTGGGTTTTCCACCTTTTAAGAAAGAAACAGTGTTAGATTCAAAAATGAATGTAATGATAACTATCCTAGCAATGATATGAAATCAAAATAGTGGATTGGGGTTTTAGTTCAGATATGATGTTCCACCCTGTACAGATGGTGGGCCCGAATATCCGCAAACACTCGTCATTAAGTTTACTATAAAAAACATCATTCCCTAAAAAATAATCATGGGATCATTAGTTGAAGGATATAATAGTATAAAATAAGAGTACAGTAGCTGTAAGCTTTTCATATTGAATGCAAGGTGTAATTAACATATGATTGTATAGTAAAAGAAAGGTCCAATCTTTAAAGTACCTGGAAGTTTTTCTATTTTCAAGGGAACTCCTTCTTCGCTCACAAGAAATATGCAATCCTTCACCATTCCCGTACTAGCAATACTAGTACATCTAGGAAAATCACCATCAAGTGTTGCATCCCCTGTTGCATAAATTGAATCCATTACAAAATGGCCCTGAGAAAGAACATTTCAAGGGAAATAAACATATATATAATCCTAGAGAAAATAAAATCTGTGTATGAGTAGGTGGTGCCATGGCATCTGTGGCCATGCTACGTGTTGCCGACATTGCAGGACGTAGTACATCTGAGCCTGCAATCGTATGAGGCGGTGATAGTAAATGATCATTAACACATGCTGAAGAATGATATTATTAGAGCATAATAAAACCAGTGATTAGCATGGACAATATTGTTAGAGAGTAAAAAAATATATAGTCCAACATGTGATCTACCTGAACCAGCTGCAGTACCCTCATCATGGCCGTGAGGATCAAAATTACACAAAAAAAGCTATAAAAGCAACACACCCGCTTATTTTTTAATGACATAAAAGACTGCTATAACATAAAAACTATTATTGAAGTTTTTTTATAATTAAAACTTACATTAATACTTACTCGATAATTTTGAGATGGGTGCATCAGTTTAGTTGCCCTCTTTTGTGACTCAATAGTCGGAGGGAATATAGATGCCAATTCAGCCAATCTTTTTCCAATTTTGTGGAGGCATTTTTTAATTGCAGAGGCTGGCTCATCACAAGTACCCAAATCAACAACTAGGTCCTCGTCAAAGGACTCCTCTTTAGGGACTGTGAGTTCCTTTCCCTTTCTCTGCTGACCACCTATCTGTGACAACAATATTACTAACACTATTAGAATTAATCTAAAACAGTGATGAAAAGAATATAATAAAAAACTTTATTTAACATTTTGCTTCTATCTAATTTTTAGTACAATAACAAAGAGGTTTACCTGCTGGGAAGAAGTGCATGCACAATCATCATTGTCCCCTCTACATGGTTGCTCCATATTGTGGTCCTGTGTTATTATTTAAAGTTAACCAATAATTAGAAAGGACTACATTAATAAATTTCATTAGAAGATGATGATGGAGATGAGGTGGATGGTGAGGAGACTCTCTAAATGTGGTTGGCAAAAAAACTCAATTATTTAATGGTACATAGTATGTACCTTCACCCTAATGATAGTGACATCATTTGTATCTATGCGATTCAAATTGTAATCAATAAGCAACTCTTCCCCTGCACTTATTGATTTTATCGCACATACAAATACATGATTTCCCTCGCACGCCTCAAATATGCAATTGGGTTGCTTAATAGTTGACAGAGGTCATGTGCTATTTATAAAACCTATAATATTCCTTGATGCTTTTGGCCTTCTGTCAATGTATATAGCCACTCTTTTACTTTGCTCATTGTCTTTTTGTTGAATATAATTTTCTGAGAGTGCATACCTATGCATACTTTTTTATATTGAACAATTTGCATCCAACTTTTGTAATCGTAACAAGGTCCAACATACTCCATCAATTCAACAACTTTTTTGTAAGAGACCTTTATGCCATCCATGGAAAATAGGCTCAAACCATGTATTGATGATGGTGCAATATGATATATCTTGCCTTTAACACTAAAATCAATGTTTATTGGAGAAGTTCCTTGGGGACCCATTGTTTCTATAGATTTTGGTACCTAGAGGGCACCTTGATGTCACCTTTGCTTTCATCATCATAATAACATGACCCCCCTTGAGCAAGGAAAAATTTCATGCGTTTATTGAATTTCCTTCTAGTATTTTGACCTCTAGTTGATCTTCCTAATCCAGACATACTAAATGACTCACTCTCTTCGCTCAAGGAAGACACATATGACAAATACCTATTTGCTTCTACCTGCACTCCATCAAATGTGAGAGATAACAAGTAATGTGAGATATTTTGTAAATTGTGAAATACATTAATCTCTATAGGGTGTATTGACTTATACCTGTCGATCTATGAGACTATGTGGGATGCTCGTGAAAGGGGTCCAGGTACCTACATATGTAATTCAATTATCTAATGTTAGCTAAAAAAATCATGATACATATACTCAAAACCACATAGTAAGTACATTAAAAACCATAAGCATCCCATAGTAAGTACATCATGAATTAATTAGATTAAGCATTGATTGCATAACTACACATTTTTATTAAGAAATCAATATTAAATAGATTAAGCAGTGATCACATAACTGTACATTTCATTCATGTCATTCATCTTCTTCTTCATCTAACTAATCACCATGATCATTGTTGATGTTGACATCATCACCACCATTGTCATTTTCATCATCGTCATCATCAGCATCATCATCGACATCATCATCATCATCATCATCATCATCATCAGTAGCATCATCATCGTCATCATCTTCTTCTTCTTCAAGAAAAGTTGCGTCAGGAACATCATTGACTAACTATTGTTCGTGATCATCATCTACATCATCTTCTAGTTGTTCACAATCTTCTTCTTCCATAGCATTATACCTCATCGACCTTCCTATTGGATCATGTCTAACAACAAATGACCAACCCAATTTATGTAGAACCTCAGAGTAAAATACCTACTCACATTGGCTTGGAAGAATAGGGCTCATCCCCAACTGGCTCAAACCACCTTGTATTAATAATTGGAAATCCATTGTCATGTTCAATAACAGTTCTATTAGGATCATTTTGATTAAGTAGCAGCCTGTACCATCTGATGACGAAGAGAACTAATCTAAAGGAATTAAAGTCACACTCAAGTATATCATCCAAAACACCATAGTATCAATTTTTAGACTCTCGAGGATGTAAGTCATTTCTAGATGAAATATTAGTCACCTGAAAGACTGCTTTTATCCCAGAATCACAAGTTTTCTTTGTGTCATCCAACTTTTTTATGCAAAATTTATGACCATTGTCAAACATAGCCTTGTGGTGTTTGACCTGCAAAAATATGTAAAACATGTATAAATTAATGCATCAAGAGTTCATAAACGTACAAGTGATTAACAAATTTATACATACCTGGAAATCTCTTAAACCATGTGCTAAATCTATTTCCCTTTGCGTAACATTTGGATCTTCATTGCGATGAGCTTCATTAACCAATGAAGACACAACTTCCCATGTTAATGTGCGACCTAAATGATGACATTGTTCAATCCATTTCATCATCCAATCTTGATTGTTTGCAATATACAAATGTATTGCATCCCACTCTCAAGCAGCTATACAAAAAATAAATAGACGACTTACAACTGATTAATTTTGAAAATTAAGAATTAATTAATAGCTACAATAACATCTTATAATTTTTATTACCTTTCACTTTCCTCATTCTACCTTTCCCCACCAAGTACTCCCCTTCGAATTTTCTAATGATGTCAAGATCCCAAATGCGATCTATATGGATTTTTGCTCTAAGCTTAGGAAGATATTCAGTAACGTACACCATAGTCTGGTATACCATATATCCCTCCACCATAGAGCCCTCGGGACGTGCTCTTTGTCGAACCAAAGCCTTCAAAAATTTCAGGTGCCTCTTGTATGTGACTGAATGTGACCTCTAAATCAGGCACAACACAACATGGTCATTATTCACTTGATAGAATTCGGGAGAGAGTATGAAGAACTCAATCCAAATTCCATGGTGAGGCGACCTGTTGCCTCCTATGTGAATGGGGTGTTTGAATACTCTCAGAATGAGAGCCAACAGCCGGGAGACCAATTCAACAATGGAGGATTTGAAAGAAAATATGAGCAAAATAAAACTAAGCTAAGAATGAAGTGCAATTTAATCTAAGAATGAGGATGCAATTAATCTAAGAGCTTGAAAATAAAGATGAGATGCAACTTAATCTAAGAACTTGAAAGAAATATGATATTAAACTAAGAACAAATAAGAAAATTTAGTCTAAAATGTGATGCAAAGATTATACTAATAATGAGATATTGAACTAGATAATGCAATAAAAGAGCTTTGAAAATAATGAGATATGAGACTAAAAAATGCTATAGTGTAGATGCTCTCAAAAATTGCTCTCTTGAATGAGAAAAAGAGGTTCATTAAATAGACCAAGCCAGAAGAGGAATGAAGAGTTTCTTGATTTGAAACGGTGGACTCTTCATTCCTAATTGAGACAAAAAGACAATGAATTATTTAATTAAAAGAATGGAATTTGCCACATGTGGGGAGTGACCTTTCGAGTAATTTGAATTATTAAATTCAAATAAAGAGGTGTCCATTCAATTTAACTAAATATTTATTAATTCCTTTCAAGGGTATTTAGCTAAAGGGGGTGGAGTTTAATTTAATTAAAAGTACTTAGGACTTCATAATTAAATTAACTTATCATAGAGATTATTTAGCCAAATAAAGTCTAGGACTTAGGAATTATTTTAGCATTTGATTATTGCAATTTAGGGTCTTTGCAACTGACATCAAGTCAAATTAAGTCAGGTAGGAGAGAAAATTGCCTAGGGAACTAGGACTTTGGTGATGTAAAATCAAGATAATGCACCAAAATTGATGAAATTAAATAGGTGCCAATTTTGGGGTATTACATTTTCCCCTCTTTGAATTGATGTGCGAATAGCACGTTGATTCAAAGAATAGTCTGAAGTGACAGATGAAAGCAGATCAAAGCATGAATTTGTCGAAGTCTAAGTTAGATTGTGAAGACAACGATCTTTAAAAGAGAACCGGAATCGGGGTTAGATTGCCCCAATACCAATTGATGAAGATGCAGATTTAGGACTATCTTCGAATCAGGGTTAGATTGCCCCAATACGAAGCTTAGTCCTCCGAGACCCAGGTTAGATTGCCCAGATAACGGTCTAAAAGAGATTTTGAGCGTCATCTCCAGAACAAAGATTGACTCCCAGGAATTAGGGTTAGATTGCCCCAATACCCAATAGATTTCAAGAACCATCTCCAGAACGAAGAATGATCCTCGAGGATCTGAGTTAGATTGCTCAGATACCTAAGAGATAGATTTCCAGATAACAAGATGCGAGGCGTGAAGATGCCCCTAGCAATGAGGACTGATGATTCAAATCAGACTGATTCAAGAATAGATTCGACAAGATTCAAATGATGTAATCATCCTGCCCCCTCGGGAGCGAAATGGAAAGATGACATGTCAGAAGGATGATAAACAACAAGAGATTGCAGAGCAAAAGCAATTAGACTAGATTCACGAAGCTATAGAAGTGAAACAGAGCAAAGCAGAGGTCCTGTTGACCAAGTTTGACCAAAGTTGACCAAATTTTGACTAGGGTTGACTTGATGAAAAGAAGCAAAGATCTCAAGAACATGATGTAAAGATGAGGATCTGGCAAGAAAATGACGCCAGAAGGTTGACTGCACAAGCATCCAATCCAGAAGGAGTCCAATATTTAAAACACGATTTTGAGCCACTTAGAGATGTCAGATTTCGATTTCGATCCCGAAAATGGATGCAGCCAAGATGAGACTGGGACAAAAGATGAGAACCTTTGATGAGCAGATCCAGAAGAAAGCAATCAAGAGAGCAACAAGAAAGCACTCCAAATGCAAGCCTAGAATGAAAGATGCAAGTCTAAATGCAGGCCTAGGATGAACAAATGCAATCCTCTGAACTTGGCTGTTGGACTCATCGTATTTATCATCATTGAGTTCATTTAAGCATAGGACAATCGCAAGATGCCATACAATTCTCCCCAACATGAGAATATGAATATGACATAAGTCTTAGGTTTGTCGGAATGAGGTGTAAGCATTAAGGCACAAGAAGCTAGAATGACCTGAACACCTATTCCTTTTAATTTAGCAAGTTAACATAAGCATCAAAGCACATTTGCTAGAATGACCTGAATGTCTCTTGCGAACAAACACACCAAACACGCAGGAGTTCCTTCTTTTGCCAAAGATTGCTCGCAGTGACCCTTACGTTCACTCAACAGGGCAAGCATTTACAATTTCATCAGTAGCAGAAAGAAGTCACTCAAAAGACAAGGAGAAGAACCAACCTCACCAAAGCATCCATATAAAAGGAGTCAAGGTATGCATGGCCATCCAATACGAGATGAAGGCTCTTACAGATGGACACCCCTCTTAAATAAATTCTTTGGATCATTGGAACTAAACCAACAAACAGAAAGCAAAAAAAAAAGCAAAGCAAACAAACAAGCACTCAAAGAAAACAAAGCTCAGCATGCCTCAAAGGAACATACAATTAGTTTTAGTTTCAGTTTAAGTTCGTGTTCAAGTGGATTGAAGACAATTTGGAAAGATAATGTTCGAAGTCTCAATGAGATAATGTAATGAGAATCACTGGTGATTGATAAAAGGGAGAAATCCCGAAGAAGAGAGATCGAACGAAAGCTAGGTATCCGCAGGCAGGCATAGTGGGAGCCACTGGCGACCAATGCTCAAAAGAGTTTCCAAAAGCGATAGGACAATGCCTCCTAGACCAGGCAGGTGCCCCCAAGTGTGAACCAGTTCCAATCTATGAAGAGTCGAGGAAAACTCAAGGACAAGCGCATGAGCTAGCAAACCAAAGCAGGAAACAAACTAAAGCAGGAAAGCAGGAAAACAAACTAAAGCAGGAAAGGAAGGAAACTAAAGCAAGAAACTAAGAGCCAAGCGATGCTGAGATGAGATGTTACTTCAGGAAAACAAGAGGCGCCTGTTTACCAGGTTTTCACCATCTTGGCAGAGATTCTATTTTTGCTACCATGACGCCTGTTTGCCAGGTTTTCATCAATGGCACATTTTTCTCTTTTTCAATTTTTTTGTATTTTTTTGCATATCTCATTTTTTTGTATTTTTGTATTTTTGATTTTTTTTTGCATTTTTCACATTTTCTATTTTTTTTTGTATTATCAAGGCGCCTGTTTACCAGGTTTTCACCAGGATAATAGATACATCAAAGTGCCTGTTTGCCAGGTTTTCACTAAGATGATCATTTTTTCAGGACATTTTGCAATTTTTAGGATTTTTTGCAATATATCAATTTTTAGGATTTTTTCAGGGCCAATAAGTATGTACATGAGCATATTGAGAATTTTAGGTGTAGAACTTCTTAGATGAAGAGCGTTGATGGGCTCTTTGAGTTTCTCTCCTTCAGTGGTGATCTCTGGAGACACAGTCATTTGTAGTAGTAGCTAGCTGAGAAGTTGTAGAATCAGAACCAGATGTTGTAGCAGTAACAAGAGATCCAACCAGTAGTGTCCAACCATCAAGAGATCCATAGTCAAGGAAAGATCACTTAAGTGAGACCCACAAATATCCTCATGGACACACCTTAACTCTTTGTCAGATTTCCCACGCTCTAAACACTTAGGGAGAGTACATTCTAGATTTCTCTTAGTCATGTCATTAGCAATGAGGAGATGCTGATATGCACTTTGGGACAAGGCAAGATGGAGTGAAGAGGGTAAAGTATGAGAGGAAAGGGTGATGGAATGGAGGGAAGCATGAGAATTTTGGAAGCTCGAATGACAACTTTGATTTTTTCTTTCTTTGGAATCCACATAGCTTTTGAATTTTTTTTTCTTTACTTTGAGGTGCTTTTGATGACAATGCCTATAGAATGGATTTCGAGATCCATTTTTTATTTTATTTTTTGGCTTTTGATTGTCTTCTTCTTTTTGAGGACCTTTGCGGTCTTTTGAACACCTTTGTTTCTTTCCTTTCTTCATAGTCACATGTCGATTAGATGGGACATGGTGACCTTGAGATATAAGTGGATTCTCATTATTTTTATTTTTATGTTGTACATCCAAGTTACTTCCAAAAGACTCAGGAATTGTGGATGAAAGAGGCTTATATGACTGGTTTAGGTGGAGAGGTGGAAATGGAAGTGGATGAGCCACTTTTCTGGGAGATGAAGGGGGAAGAAAAGTCAATGGGATGGGCTCAAGTGCAAATATATTAGTATCATCCTCATCATTCATGAATGCATTAGGTAGATCAAGAAAGTAATCTTCCATAGAGCATTGTTGATTGTGAATCATCTTAGAAGAGTCAGATAAGTTTGGAGGAATATTATGTGAGCCTAACCAAGATGGTCTATTCCAAGAGTCAGGTCCCCTTTCAGGTGGTAAGAGTGCACGAATAGGAACCATTTCAATTCTGGATCTACCAAGATTCCATGAGATTGTAACAGAATGGGGTCTTACATACCCATGATTTGATGGAGCAGTAGGAGTATAGCTTGGAGCAAATGGCCTAGGAGGCATAGGAATGATCTCCATAGGAGGGTGGAAAGGTTTGTCATCAATAGCTTGATCTGGAGGATCATAACTTTCTCCTCTTTCTGAGTTGTTAAGACTAGTATATAAGTGCATAGCATCAACTGGTATTTCTATAGTAGCATCTGATATGGAGTCTGATTCAGCTAGAGACATAGTCAGAGGTAGACTTTCTTCATCACTATCATCTGTCAAAGGAAATGTTTCTTCAACAGTAGGATCTTGTTCAGTAGTAGAAGTAGCAAAGTAATCTGGAATAGGCATACCCAAGAGGAGGGAAGCATCCAATAATTGTTCCCAATCAGTATGTGTGCCATTGTAGTCATCAACAGTAGGATTTTGTTCAACAGTAGAAGCAACAGAGTAATCTGGAATAGGCATACCCAAGAGAAGAGAAGCATCCAACAGTTGCTCCCAATCAGTATGTGTATCATTGGAGTTGGCAATAGTAGGATTTTGTTCAACAGTAGAAGTGGTAGAACAATCTAGAATAGGCATACCTTGAGGCATACCAAAGATAAGGGAAGCATCCAACAGTTGCTCCCAATCAGTATGTGTGTCATTAGAGGCAGTGACATATTCAGTAGTCACTACAGTAGTAGAAATTTGTTCAGTAGAGTGTATAAAATCCTCCTGGTGAGGACCAAGATCATGTTCTTGAAGCACTTGAGAAGGTAGATAAGACTCTTTCTGGTAGTCTAAATCAGAATTTTGAACATTCAAAGATCTTTCATGTGTCATAGGCTGAATTTGTGTTTCTTCATTATCTGAATCCTTGCATGAGTGAAAGTTGTAGCTAGGTTGGTCAAGCTCATCGCTCTGATAGCCAATACCAAATCTATCTTCAGAAGGTTCCTCATAGGAACGTGGAGATGGAGGGAGAGTTGTCAAAGACAAGATGGACTCAATCTGATATTCCCCCATGCCAATATCTTTGATCTTCAAGGTCTTTTCTATTTCTTTGAGCTTAGCATCATAGAACTCAATGGACTCTCTATTGGCAGGAACAAAGCTGTCTGTTGTTTGGGTAAGCATCTTAGCAGAACAAGTATTTAAGCTAGCACTATTGTCAATGAAGATGCAGGGGATATGCTCAGGACCTTCCATAACTTCAGTGTGCAGGGGAGCATCATGCGGATGGCTTAAAGAATGATCATCTTCTTTGGAAAATGATAAATAATGAGGTGAGGTCAAATGACCCACCATAGATTGGAACTGATTGAGATCGAGATCTTTGGGGACATTTTCCTTAGTGAGGGCTTTATCCATAGATAGTTTTGGTCTGGATGTCGAAGGTTCAGGACCTTTGAGAACAATCTTTGCATGAGATCGAGGGATAGTGTTCGCACAAGCTGGAGATTTTGTGGAGTTATACGAGGGAGACGCAGGGCCTCGCAAGACAAAGGGAGTTTTGGGTTTAGGAGTATCCTTGCTCCCTGGAGCAATGATCATGTCACAGTGAGGGATCCAAGGTTTGTTTCTAGCAAATCTAGAAGGCGGTTGAGCTTTTGTTGTAGCCTTCTCAGTGGCATTGACTGTTTGCATGCTAGAGCTAAGATTAAAGACAGACTTTGAGGGTTTTGGCAAGTTAGAGCTGAGATTGAAAACCAACTTTGAAGGTTTTGGCATGTTAGAGCTGAGATTGAAAACCAACTTTGAAGGTTTTGGATCTCCCATCTTGTTGGTAGTATTCTGAGAGATCGTGAAAGAGTCGATAGGTTCAAAAGAATCAATAGGTTTAATTTTAGAAAGTGACCCTTCAGAGTCTTGCTGGTCTTCAAACAATGGGTTATAATATTCTTGAAATAGTAAGTCAGACTGTATCTGAAACAATGGATTGTAATACTCTTGGAATGATGAAGAATGTGAGGATTCCTCACGAAGTTCAGATTTTGCAACAGATTCGGAATGATTTATGTCTTGATTATGAGGTTTACTTTGATCTTGATCAGTATTCTGAATGGGATAAGTCTTTCCACTTCGAGTTGTGACAGTCATAGACGAAGGTGTAACGAGCAAAGATTCAGGATAAAGCTAGACTCTGTCTCTAAGATAACGAAAAGGAGATAAATGGCTAGAACAGCCAAGATGCAAGATGAACCTGGTATGAATTGTCAAAAAGAGATGGCTAGAACAGCCGAGATAAGACAATCGCAACGCAAGGTACAAGAGCACAATGAGATAAGGTAGACTAATGAGAGACAATACGAGTCAAAGCAAAGATCGATCGATTCCTAACTCAAGACAACTAGTTTCTGACGGTGAACGACAGGAAAATAGAAAAACAAATCATGGACAAAAGGCAGATTAGATTTATGTCATTGATCAAGCACATAAGACAGCAATCAAGGAGTTCAAGCAAACAGTCTTCAAGCAATGGGCAAGGGACAAAGCAACCTTGCGCACGAACATGAATAGTGACTTAGTATTTCTACTCCCTAAGGACTCTACTTGTGTATGTTCTTGAGAATGTTTTAGCAGGCACTTAAAACACAACAACATCCTAGCAAGTTGTCTACAAGGATATACATGGCTTTTCTAAAGGGAGTCCTCGATATACGCAAGGTACGTGAGGCACAAATTCGTAGATGAGAAGAATTTGAAATCACACAGCCGGGGGGAGACGGTAACCCAAATCTCCTCCTTCACTTCTCAAAGGTATAAAGTTCTTTGAGGCTTAGCCAAGAGTGAAATCTAACTCATTCCCAAGAGAGGTGTCTTTGGATTCACCTCCCGATATTTATACTCCGCCGGAACACAAGAGTTAAGGTCGTCCCTTGAGGTGATGAAATCCCCAAGCAGGCCTTCTAAAAATAAAAAAGTAAGTAATTCTCTATCAAAAAGTATTGAAAAGCACTAAAGGTGGAACACTTAACCCTTCAAGTAAATGTGAGGTGAGTCCACAAAGTGGTGCATTTAACTCCTCACACAAACTCAAAGTGAGTCCACACCCTAGAAAACAAGTGAGTTCCAAAAAGCACAAAAGGGTTGCCAAGTGGAACAATTAACGCTTCTTTCCTATAGACCCCTCCCCTTTAATGTGGCGCTGGGATGTGGCGCTGGGATTGCAACCACAGGGCGGAAATGAGGGGCCGGCGGATTAGCGAGTCCAATAACCCAAGATAGCAATCTAGATCAATCACAAGTAATCTAAAGTTGCTTATCAATACTACTCACAAATGAAAAAAGGTTGAACCAATGGAATATTTAACTTTCCAAGTAAACATAGAGTGAGTCCACAAAGTGGTGCATTTAACTCCCTATGTAAACAAGGAATGAATCCATGCCCTTAATCACTCAATGAGATATTTGATATTGGAACCAAGAATTACTTAAGGTGTAAACACAAGCATTCACTTACACAAACTTGTAAAAACAAATCTATGTTCATTCATTTCCCATTAAGAGCATCAATTGAAATGTGTTCTATGAAAGCATGTAAACACTCAAGCCAAACACATGAGAGATTAATTTTATGCCCAAACCAAGTGTTATAGAGTTTTAAGAACTCACCTTAGGTCCAAAGATCTGCAATCCAGCATTTAGCACACATCCGAAAGTATAGAATCAAGACAAATCAATGACAAATCGTAAGATATGTAACATTGCTATCTTCAAGACAGTCTTTAAAGATTGATTTATTTGACCCATAAAATCACAATATTAAAATTTCTGGAAAGAATGAAGTTTTTAGCCAACATCAAGAACTATCATTTCCCAAAATTATAAGGTCTTATGATTCAATTTGGTTCCTCAACCATTAACCTTTTTAGACTGCAATTGTTCTGTCATAAATCAGATTTAAAACATCAAACCCTGCCTAGGGAATCACATATCTTTCTCAAAAAGAATCAAAATGAAACCAAACCAATTTAATATTAACTATTAGTGAATCTAGTTTCCAAATATGTAAGTCATTTATTTTTCCCATTCATAAATCATTTCCTATGAATAAATCATTGCCTGCAACTCCAATGCAGATTGTTAAAAACCAGTTTTCACTCAAATGCCCATAACTTTCACAAATCTGCATAAAAATAACTCAAACCAAAAGTAAATGAAAGCTTATTCACGTATCTTTCCAATTCATATTATTATAGATCCTGATTCTTCATAATTTGTCCGTACCAGACATTTCAATCTGACTATATTCAGAGAATCTCAAATCTGCAAATACCCAATTTCACCAAAATGATCATAACTTATTCATTTCTCAATAAAAATAAACCAAACCAAAAGCATGAGAAAGAGGATTCATCATTATATCCATCCATTACTATATTAAAAAAATTTCAATCTGTAAATGGCCGTACAAGGCATGAAACCAATAGTAAAGCTGAAAAACCAATCAAGAATGAGGCCAGAAATTGATCTTTTCTGCCCCACGGTGGGCGCCAAAATGTGTATGCTTGAATGTGACCTCTAAATCAGGCACAACACAACATGGTCATTATTCACTTGATAGAATTCGGGAGAGAGTATGAAGAACTCAATCCAAATTCCATGGTGAGGCGACCTGTTGCCTCCTATGTGAATGGGGTGTTTGAATACTCTCAGAATGAGAGCCAACAGCCGGGAGACCAATTCAACAATGGAGGATTTGAAAGAAAATATGAGCAAAATAAAACTAAGCTAAGAATGAAGTGCAATTTAATCTAATAATGAGGATGCAATTAATCTAAGAGCTTGAAAATAAAGATGAGATGCAACTTAATCTAAGAACTTGAAAGAAATATGATATTAAACTAAGAACAAATAAGAAAATTTAGTCTAAAATGTGATGCAAAGATTATACTAATAATGAGATATTGAACTAGATAATGCAATAAAAGAGCTTTGAAAATAATGAGATATGAGACTAAAAAATGCTATAGTGTAGATGCTCTCAAAAATTGCTCTTTTGAATGAGAAAAAGAGGTTCATTAAATAGACCAAGCCAGAAGAGGAATGAAGAGTTTCTTGATTTGAAACGGTGGACTCTTCATTCCTAATTGAGACAAAAAGACAATGAATTATTTAATTAAAAGAATGGAATTTGCCACATGTGGGGAGTGACCTTTCAAGTAATTTGAATTATTAAATTCAAATAAAGAGGTGTCCATTCAATTTAACTAAATATTTATTAATTCCTTTCAAGGGTATTTAGCTAAAGGGGGTGGAGTTTAATTTAATTAAAAGTACTTAGGACTTCATAATTAAATTAACTTATCATAGAGATTATTTAGCCAAATAAAGTCTAGGACTTAGGAATTATTTTAGCATTTGATTATTGCAATTTAGGGTCTTTGCAACTGACATCAAGTCAAATTAAGTCAGGTAGGAGAGAAAATTGCCTAGGGAACTAGGACTTTGGTGATGTAAAATCAAGATAATGCACCAAAATTGATGAAATTAAATAGGTGCCAATTTTGGGGTATTACACCTCTCAACCATCCACATTGATTGAGTGTGTATGGGTTCACACATTTCAATCTCCTCAACTTGGTGTATGAGGTAGTGTTCTTGTGCATTGAAAAATGTTGAAGGTGGACACTTTTGCATTTCACACATTAGATGAGGAATTCTTCTCTTCCAGTATTTTATATCTGCTTTATGGATTTCTTTAGATAACAACCACTTACAAGACATTCAAGACACAAAAATATATAAACATGAGACTTTACAATATATACAAAAAATTGAACAGATATCATTGCTTACCTCATGTATTTTCCAAGATCATATATCACTTGTTTGATGCTATTGTCAAAGTTCTCTCAGAGAGATAGGGGTAGCACGTATTGCAACAATTATAAAAATAATCATGTCATTCTTTGCTCATATAATACAATGAGAAGTACATGCAATTTACAAATATATTATAAATACAAAATAACATGACTTACTTTGATGAAGGTATGCCAATCATGCATTTTCAACCCTAACCCAAATTCACTTTTCTTTGATATGGTACTGCTTATGTTTGCAGCAAATCTTGTGGAAAATTGAATTTTTCATATGACTTACTTTATGGCATCACTTTGTTGTTCTGTTAATAACCAAGGAAGGGCACTTATATTAATCCGTTCTCCATTTTTATTTGATTCAATGAAATTTTTCATTGCATGATTGGATTCATGAATGTTGCTATAAATTTTGACAATTTTTTATTTGTCACGCCTTCCATCCAATATCTTTCACAATGTCTCTGTTACATTCTTTCCAATATGCATAGTATCAAAAAAATGCACAATTTGCAGCTGCTCGTAATAGGGCAACCTACTAAATTGTTTGGGACAACTTTTTAGTTACTTTGGAAGGTGCTCAGTAGTGTTGCCTTGACGACATTCACGATCATCAATCACATAATCAACAAATAAAACACAATAAAACACAATAAAAATATACAAATTCTAAACATAAGCCATTAGGTATAACGGTAGTACCTTGACGATTAAATCTATTATATTCTAACTTCCATAGTCGAGGTGTCATTCTCCATGGATTAGATGTAGTCTCTTCTTTCCCATTGAAAATATGTTTTTTGTTAATTCGATAGTTATGATTTTTGTGGAGAAAGTATCTATTCTCATCAAACACCTACTTTCCTAAACTTTTTGAATGACAATATTTCATCTTTGGACCACAAACTAGACATGCAAATTTTCCCTTTGTTTGAAGACCTACAAGATAATGATACAATTAGATTAAATATGTTAATTTTTATTTTTAGAATTATCATGTGCAACTTGAATTCACCATAACATACTAGAAAAATGTGTTAGCCCTGGGGCATCATGTATTGTCCATATAAGCATTTCATGGAATTGAAATTATCTGTCTCCTATTGGTCTAGAGATGTCATACATAGTGACACCTTTCCATAACTCCACCAATTCGTCGATAAGAGGCTCAATATATACATTCATATCTTTAATTTGGTATTTACCTAGTTGAATGAACAACAACATTACATAATTATTGTGACCATTTTACTGCAAGATTTATAATTACATGTAGATAACTATTAAATGATCAAATACCTGGAACAATCATTTCCTACATAATGTGCTCCCTCTTTATTGACATCCATAGAGGAATGTTATTGTTGATGACAAATATAGGCTAAACAAAGCAAAAAGATTTTAGCTCTACAAATGGATTGACACCATCTGTTGCCACTGAAAGCTTGAGATTTTGAGGTTCTTCGATAAAGTGCAGCCACTTTTCCTCTATGTCCTTAAATACAAAACCATCCATAGGCATTCAAATAATGTCATCTTGACTCCTATTGCATGCATGGTAATCCATAAATTATGCCAAGCTACTACACCTGAATAATCTTTGCAAACATGGTATAATGGGGATGTAACGAAGAACCTTGTGAGGCACCTTTTTTGTTATTTGATCTTTTCGATATCTACTCATATGACATTCAGGGCATTCTGCTACAAATTCATGTTCTTTATGATAAATAATATGATAATTGGGACAAGCTTCTATTGCTTGATACTCTACTCCAATATCTTTCATAGTGGCACATAATTCTCAGTATGAGCAAGGGAGAATATTCGATGGTGGTAACAAAAACTCACCTATCAATCTATAAAAAAAAATATAAGTTGTTAGAGTCATAAAAATATTTATGGTACATGTTTCACCATTTAATTACTATAATGACATATATGACATACCTTAGCATACGTGACATTGTTGTGTTGGATAAACCATTCATAACCTTCAAGTTCAACAACAACAATACAACATAGAGAAGAGTTGTTTGGGAGCCTTCGTAAAGGGGCGTGACTACCTTCTCAAGTAGAATTATATCATGGATGACATCAACATCATCCTGATCATCATCATTTGGCGCATCATCATCAATACCAAATGTGTCATGGATCAATGTATTAGTACCATCATTTGGTGCATCATCGCCATCTTCCATGGGATCATAATCTTCATCTTCAATATTCGCACCTCCATGATCCTCCACTTCCAAAGCCATATTCTCCATATTCACACCTCCATGGCCCATATCACGTACTCCCCTAGGGAGGTTGACCTATATAAAAATGATGAACACAAATAAACTATAATAATGATCTCATCATCAAGTGTATTTCATATATATATTAATTGATAAATAAATATAATGAAAAACTTACCAATTCATGATAATCAAACCCTCCTTCAATGTGACCATTATCCCTACAATGTCTCTTAGTTGTTTTGATTAGCAATCTTCTAGTGTTTAAGCCCTTACAAATATTGCAGGGGCAATAACATTTTCCATCGCCTTTTCTTTTCAAGTTCAACCACAATCTATTAATTGTATCCCCATTACCTTCTTCACTTGGATTGTCTGACATGATCCTTCTTCACTTAGATTATCTATAATCTAATTATATATAGAAATTGAAAACTTAGTTATGAAATGATGTTGTAGTATAGTATACCAAATTGAAACACTTATGTTATTGTAGTCTTCCACCTCAAATTCTTTCCTATTGTGGCAAGAAAGAAAGATATTCAAATAATATAGTAGTTTGTAAATCAAATGGAGGCAATTTGAGACCAAAAATGGAGGCAAGTTGTTGATTGAGGGTGCAGGGAACAACACCCGTCAGTACTTTTATCGAATTGTAAATTTCAATTTTGAACCATTCTGTGAATATAGAACATGGATGTAATCTCAGAAAATAACAAAATGTAGACACAACATATTACTTATTTTGTTATTCTACATTACTTACTATTTGAGTGCATGTTCCACCTGCAACTTGATCAAGTCTTGTTTGATGCTTCAATTTTGTGTTCACTGTCCTGTAGAAGTACACAGTTTTGTATTTCCCCAATATGTTATTTAAAAAATAACAATAGAATAAAATACTTGTTGAGAAAGATCATCATAGGAGTATCAGAAACTCAAGATCCAAAGGTAACACAATATTATAAGACTCTTACATTCAACCTTTAACTCATGCACCTAATAAATAGGAGAAAAAATACATGAAATTGAAAAATTTAACTAATGAATTGTGTTTATCTTCTCATCTTAATCAGCCAAATTTATATGAGATTCTAAAGAAGGCCTCACTCTTAATCAGCCAAATCTTCCTTGTACCACACAAAAAACTGTGTGATAACTATGTCTACTCCAACCTTAATTGTTTAAGAATTCATCATATCAGATAAAGTACATTTAAGAATTGTTGGGACTGGTCCTTTGGCATGTATTAAACATAATACAATTTTTAGCATATTATTATCACTCTATTTCCTTGTTGTAAACATGCCATTGGTTCAGTTTTGTAAAAAAAAATTGTGTTTGATGCATTTAAAATTATCTTCATTGTCTTCTGATTGTCTAAATGCTTCTTTATTTGTTAGCCAATTAATACATGCTAGTATATAAAGAAGACAATCAGAAGACAATGAATATTTGTCTGACAAAAATGAATACACTAAATTGAACCAATGGCATGTTTACAAAAATTATCATAACTCGCAAGCAAAACTAAAACAATGGCATGTTTATAACTCATTAAGAGTGATGCCTTCTTTAGAATCTCATGAGTTTTGTACCACGCATGCAATGTATTGTGAGTTTGAAGAGAGTTTGTGCCATGTGTGATAGAACCTGATTGATCTAATATGGTGCGTTGTTAAAAAAATTAAGGGTAGAGTAGTTATTACTTAGTTTTTTGTGGGGGATAATGAAGATTTGTCTGACAAATAATAGGTCTTCTTTAGTATTTCATGAATTTTTACCACATATACGATTTCAAGCCTTTGAGTCCTGGAGAAGAAGAATGGTGTAAGTTGAATAGATCAGAGTGAATGGGGTGTTGAAACATGGTGAATAGACCATGATGCGATGATACTTGATGTCGTGACTAAGTTTCCCTCACAAACAATGGCATAGACTGGTTTTACTAAGTTTCCTTTCTCTATTTTGAGGTTTCCTTTCTCTGCCGCAGGGGTACAATCAGAGGGTTCATTGACAAAATGATCATTTGAATGGTTACTATGAATATGAATGATTTGATATAGCATATTTTTCATTTTACTTGAAGTTTGGAATAGCTTGTGCAAGGGTGAAAGTAGTTTTGATCGTGACTGTTCCTCTACACAGTCAAGAAATGTAACTGTCTAATGATTATATGTAATGTTGAATGGATTAAATGCTTTATTCTTGGTAGAAGTGAATGGAAGGAATATTTTTGGTGTTAGGTTTCATTTATTATTGAATTCAATGGTTTCCAAGATGTGTTGAGGAGTTTGCTCCTTGTTTAATGTTAACTGTTCTTGTACAGTCCACTCATACAACAATGAAATGCTATGTGGAAAGGATGGTTGATAGTGTTCCTTGAGGGAAGGGGGATTTTGAAAGACTTGTTATCATTGTATTGTGTATTTCCAATATGTTTGGATGTAGGAAAGACCAGGAGAATGAAGGATCACTCAATGATTGCATGATAACCCAGTTTTGAAGGGTCACTAGAAGAGGGGAATGAAGGATCAATCACTGATTGCATGATAACCCCACCAAGAATTCTTTCCTTTAAGTTTCTAAAATATCTCAAAGTATGATCATTATTCTTTACGTTCTTCTATATGTTATTCTTTCTATGGTTTTGTTATCTCAGAAATATATCAAAAACATTGCAAATGTGCATATAAAAGTAAAATATTGTCCTTCAATTGTTCCACATTGAAGCATTTCCTCTTGGGAGTATTCTCTTCATTTGTACAATATATGTCAAAAATGGTTCCCATATTTCTTCAAGATCTATTTTAATCTTTATATTGCAATTTTGATTAGATTTGACCAATAGTTGATTTCATTAGTATTTTATAGCATATATTCCTAATGTGAAATGTGGAGAGAAATAAAGAGACACACTAGGTATGAATTACATGATATACCCATCATCACTTAGCACTTAAATAATAAATTATGGATAGGGAACAAGCCCCTAACTTCTGGATGTTTGTTTCATGTTGGCCTCTTATTATATGCAAAGGTAGGCCTGTCTTAGGCTAACAACCACAATGTAGGGGCCATAAATTATGGATCCCAAAATAGTGCACACTTGTATTAAATTAGGTTCACTATACTACAAGAGAATGGAAACCATGCAATAGTGCCTCATGGGGATGGAAGCAACCCTTCACCAAGAAGATGATTGTGTCTGCAATATTTACTAGAGGCAAATAACATAATTTGGTTCCAACAATTACTCCTAGAAGATAATGGCACCCACAAAACACTTGGAAAAGATAGCACTCACTATATCTTTTATCACTCTTTTAAAGCTGGGACAATAAATCTCAAAGATTGATCAACCAATTCTTGAACACAAAGAACCATTGACAGTTATGATTCAGGTGTACAATAGCCATCAACTAGTTGTTCCAATCATGGTGTCCAATAATTATGTTAGAAAAAACATCTACAAATCCCTTACACAACCATAATAGATTCAAACCATGAACCACAAGAACCTAACAATGAGACTAACAAAGATACATTCTAAACAAATCTTGATCATATTCCACCCTATTGTAAGGCCCAATAAGTAACTCTATCTTAAAGATACACATTCCTCTAGATGAATCTCAAAGGTTAGGTAGCTAAAGCATAGCAATACATGAATGAATATAGGAATAATTTGATGTAAAATCAGTTGCTAGCTTGGTTTGTGGGTTTTCCACATAATATTTTCCCTTTAACCACATTTATAGTTTGAGAAAGTCAAAAAAAATTGTTTCAGATTTATATTATCCTTTTGAACTAGCACACTGCCATCAAAATGCATAATCATTGGTCATCTCAAGAAAATTCCTATTGATTAGTAGGATATCCTTATAAAAATTTGATGCATTGATTTCTTGTGAATTATCGACTGCTATGTATCCTGCAACTATGGAAGGAATAGTGTTGGTGTTAGGTTTCATTTATTATTGAATTCAATGGTTTCCAAAATGTGTTGAGGAGTTTGCTCCTTGTTTACTGTTAATTGTTCCTGCACAATCCACTCATAAAACATTGAAATGCTATGTGGAACGGATGGTTGATAGTGTTCCTTGAGGGAAGGGGGATTGTGAAAGACTTGTTATCATTATATTATGTATTTCCAATATGTTTGGATGCAAGGTAGACCAGGAGAATGAAGGATCACTCACTGATTGCATGATAACCTAGTTTTGAAGGGTCACCGGTTGAGGGGACAGTTAAGGTCTGAATGATTGGGCCATTGGAGGACCCTATTTCTTTGTATTAATTGCTATTCAAATTGGATACATGGATTTCTTGTGAATTATCGGTTGATATGTATCCTGCAACTACATCCATAAATCTGCATATACTTCTCTAGGGTTGTAAGCCACTTAGGGATCAAAATAGAGAAACTGAATAAAAATCGTTCTTTGTCCTATTTCCTTTTAACAAAGTCTCAACTATCAATGATACAATACATTTGATGCCATAAGATATCAATACAAATGGTGCCTAGCTAGAAGCTCACGAGCTGTCCATTTGATAACCACAGTCAACATTTCAAAAAAAATGGATATCCTTAAGCATAAGCACCAATAACATCAAATAATGGAGTTAAAGCACGGGCTAGGGCATGACACCAGTAGAATGTGGTAATTTCAGTGACAACAATATAAAATGGGGTCATTAAACATATATGCCAGTAATATCAACAAATGTGAATCCAAACATTTGAAAACAGTGAATCGATATCCTTGAGCACAAGCACCAATAACATCAAATAATAGAGATAAAGCACTGGCTAGGGCACGACACCAGTAGAATATGGTCATTTTAGAGAGCATTCATGATCAAATAAAATGTAATGCATTCGAATATGATGTTAGAGGATCGAAAGATGAAGAAATCACATACCTTCTCCCGCGCTTAGCTTTCGCTCCTTTTCTTCCACTCCTTCTGTATCCAATAAAAATAAAAATGATGAGGTCATTTCACTTTTTTTTTCATCTATACCCTAAATCTGTCAGAATTCTGATGATCAATTAAACACCCATCAAAATACCGACACCATCAGGGCCTATTACAAAAAAAAACACCAAATTCGTAATAAAAAATTACCCGTCGGAAGCTTCTATCAAAATTTGGCCCCAAATGTAGTAGTGTAAGGTTTAGTTTGAAATACTATATATGGTTTAAAATAAATAAGTGTTGGAAACTTTTTTACTTCAAGTTTACCTACTATAGACTTAATGGGCATACAATCCCCATAATTCCTTGTGTAGAAACTCAGAATATGATACCATATGTAACACGCCATCCAAGAACCCGTGCAAAACTAACCTAACTAGTCATAATGTTGATGCAATATTTTTTTATAAAAAACATTAAGGACACATCAACAACATGAATACATAAGGAATTTAAACCATATATTTTATTAACATAAACAACTATTGGAAGCAATAGGAACTGAGAGGAGCGGGGGGGGGGGGGGGGTGAATCGATACTTAAATTTTTTGAAATTATTTCTGATTCCTTTAAACAAAAATGAAGTACTAAATATCATTAACATTAAGCATATTACTAAAAAAGTAAAATAAAAGTATAACAACTCCATTGAGATCACATGAACAAACATAACACAACTACTTTGGTATCGTAGAAACCCTTGGTTAGAGGGAAAAACTGCAGTGGGGATGACACCCACAACTCTTCACTGCAATAAAAAGGTGTTGCCCGGTTAAGAGATACAAATTTCACTTTCTAAGTGACTCTCCCTTTAGGAGTGACAGATACATTGTTAGACATATCTCAAAGTCCTATTACAAACTACCCTATTAAGGTATTTTATGTCACTATTACAGTATTCACTCGTTTAAGGGATTTACAATAAAGTCTTGTCAAAGACTACCTTGTTAGAGGATTTTGAACTTGCTAAAAACTCTTACGAATACAACAATAAATCTTGACCTGTACTTTTCACTCTTGCAATGCTTGAGCAAATCCTTTAATCTTTGTATCTATTCTTTCAATCCTTGTGTAGTATATTTGTATCCTATTCTATAACTGCACCTTCAACCTTTTTTCTTAACATTATTTTTTGCTTTTCTACAACAACTCTATGTCACTCTCTATGCTTGTTACACAACATTCGTTAGTAGATGTAAAATGTTTTAGGGTACTCGATCCCACTAGCACAAAACCCTAATTGTAGAAAACCTAAATCTTCCAGCACGTTGGTTAGGTAGACATTAATTCTTGTCATTCCCTAGATGTGTAAATGCTTCATTCTTATTCGCCAATTATACCTTTAAATCGGTATAAGGTCTAGTTGATCATTCCCTATAAACCGCTTTAATTGACTCTCCAATCTATGTATTGCATTTTCCTTTATGTCTAGGTTAAATGAATCTGCTTCCATTATGATCAATTTCATCGATTGCTCAAAACTGTTTATCTTTCACCTGTTTGTTGTCTGATTAGTAGGTAGTTCACCGCTTCACCTATTTATTTATTTTTTGACATATCTTTACCTATTTCCTTTACCTTTTTGTCTTATTGACCAATTAAATAGTTCACCTGTGTACCTATATACCTATGGACTTCCTTATTCATTGTTTGTAGACCTTTTCCTCTATACCGGTTATCTTGTCCTATTTTTTGATAAGAATTTACCTATTGGATATCTTTGTTTATCAATTAATTTAACTTCTAATCCTTGGCACAAATACTTTCACTGGTGTGATGGTTTTACAACAACGAAAATCATACCTTTCAAAATCATCATCAATAACCTCCGTATGATTTTCCAATCAATGTTCTCTCCCTTTGGAATTTATGGTAAAAACATCAAAATGTCAAAATTTGAGTAGGAAATACTAACTCCCCCTAAATCGGTTATCCTTCAGTTTTAAACTGTACATGTCTAAGATTATCACTTTATTGCCCCTTTTTCCTATACTCTGACTTATTAATTCTCCTTACTTTACTTCCCATTATGTCACTACTCCCCCTTTTTTGACAATCAATGTCAAAGATTATAACCAAAATGATATGTACAAGTGAGCTTACTACTCACAGTTTGTCAAAGACAATTTTTAACTTGACTTTTGCACGATCTAGTAAATGTTCCCATGAGTTTGTTAAATATTTTAGTGTAATAGACTAACCAAGAAAGTCAAATGCCAATTCCTCCATGTTGTCCATGGTGCTCATCTCTGGTGTGCCAATCAATTCTTTCAGCTTCTTAATATATGCTTGCATTATGCTCATATGAAGGGTTAGCATACCTTGTAACTCAAGTAATGTCATGTTGATTCCATCTTCTTTTACCTTGAGTTATCAATTTCTAAATGATATTTCCATTATTTTGGTTGAATACTCCATCATGGATGAATTCAATGGGTCCAAATTTCTCACGAGTATGGCCAATTCATTTTTAAGTTGTCCGAACTTGACTTTTATTTTTGCAATGAAATGTGTAGGAGTGCAAATCTCGCTAAGTAACCTTCCTGCTCTGGGTAGTGCATCCGACATCTTATTTTCAATCAAGTAATTCATAAGTACATGACCTTTAAGGTGATTAGACACTCTGATATGTTTATGAAAATGGAATACAAGTGCATCCTCAAGTACCTTTTTATCTTCATATGAGAATCTCTCAAACTTGAATTTATTTATGAAACCGATTGTTCCATGTTCTCTTAATCCTTCTACAATTTCTGCAGCTATCATTGTCTTTCTAGATTTACCTAAGTTTATGACCTCCTTGTCATATTTAGTCATTTCACTATCCTTTTCCTTTTTTCTTCTTTCTTTTACTCGGAGAGACCTTGGCCTGACCTCTAGTTATTCTTTTCTCATAGGTTCTAGTTTCCTTTTTCTTTTCCTTCCTATTTGCATAGATCTCATGAATTTTCTCCTCTTCAATTGTGGAACATTTACCTTCTCCTATTCCAAAATTTTCTTCCAATTTACTTACTATCTTCTTTACTTTTCTTTCTACTCTAGGCTTTTTCAGATCAAGTGTTATTCTTTGATATGCTTCTTCATATGTTCCATATCTCTTTGTAGTTCTATTCACTAGTAATTGTAGAAATGCATCTATCTGCATGGTAAGAAAATGTTTATCTATCTCATAACCCATTTATGGTATCCATGAGACTCTAGGTTTAACTACTTGAATCTTACATGTGTCGATATCCACTAGAAAATAATTTGCGTGTCTATACTTTTCAACTATGTGAGGGGGTATCCTATACTGCTTGTGCATTTTGTTTTGGAAGTCTTTAAATATCCCTACATAATATGGTTTAGGTTATCTCCTAGTTCTCTAATGTAATCATTCATCTGATAGATTGTAGACCTACCAGTTTTCCAAATAATATTGCCTTTTCTAGGAAAATAGTTCTACACATAGAATAACATACATACCAATAGCAATCCATATTTGAATGCTTTCTTTTTGTTGGTCTTAATCCTCTTCAAATTTTCTACTAGCTTCATTCTGACCATCTCAGCTAGGTCATATCTTGTTCCTTCCTTCACAATCAGATAAGCAGAGTGAATAGCACCACAAGGCATGTTATTCAATTGACTAGATTGATAGACCTTGTATCCCACAATCATCAAAGAAAATATCACTTCTTGATCCTCAATTTCATCAATCATCATTTCATAGTGATCTTGCCTTGAATTTGCCAACTTTGCCATGGTTTGCGCAAAAAATTATGTTAGGGTACATGGTTCTCCATTGGCAAACAATCCAATAATCAGATGTATCAAATCCTTTGTGATCTTGATTGGTTTCTCCAACCAAATGAATTGATCATGAAATTGGCTTAGACCATATCATATCCATTCCTCCTTGAATATTTTTGATAAATCCAATAGATAGGTCAAACCCTTTATTCAAAGGCGTTTGAACTTGTCTTTCAATTCTCCATTATCACACATAGCCAAGTAATCTTCTTGAATATTTTCATCACCAAGTTCAAAAATATTGCAATAAATAAATATTCTTACATCTTCAATCAATAATACCCTAGATGGAATTAGGGACATGACACCCATTTTGTCAATTTCACCAGCCTTCAGTGGACACAGTTTGTGTTCTGGTTTGGGCTCCTTAGTGATTTCGATTAACTTTGGTGTAGAAATTTTTGATGCCATGATAGCTCTTCAAGTTTCTGCTATAAATCACAATTTAATTCTAATATCTTCTTTCCCCTCAACTCAATCACTTAGCTAGGGTTCTTATATTCGTTAATCAATTTTCTGCATGAATTGTGCTCAACCACTTCTCATAATAAATCACACTTAGTATTCACTCTTTGTTTTATTAACCACTATTCAGAATATAAAGTGTGAGTAATGAATAGGTTAGATTTAGTATTTATTTACCCACACCATGTCCAATGGTAACATTAGGTACAATGCAATAAATGCAGTTTACTGATATCACATTACTTTACCGATTACACTTACCACCGATTGTAACCTCCACCAGTTAGTATTAGTAGTAAGATTTACACATAACACTTACAAATGATAATGTCAATGATGACCAATTACATGTCACAACTCAAATAAATGTAATTAGGACCAACAATTATGCATCTCATTATGGAAATGGATATTTCTACTCAATTGTTATAAGGGACTGGTAAGTTATAACAATAGAGTTCAATCCCTAAGCAATACTTACTTTCTTAGTTTGAGGATGTATCCCCCGAGCCAGAGGATGAAGGGTTACCTGTTGATGCACTGGTATCTCCATTGCTTTCTTCCTTCTTTCTCCATATCTTTTTCATCTCATTCCTTCTTCAACATTAATAGTCCTTTTGCTTGTTCTTCCTTCATTGTTTGGTGACCGGTTCCTATGCCAACAATCTCTTGCTAGATTTCCAACCTTGTGACACTGAAAACATGTCATACCTATTGTCCTCTAGGGTCCATAATTGCTTCTTTGATTCCTTAATCAACAATTCACTGCCATATGTCCATAGTTCCCATAAATAGAGCATGTAACATTTATGTTACCTTCTCTTCTTAAAGAATTCATCAGTTTGTTAGGTTATCTGGGTGATCATACTTTTGATTTGCAATGTTCTTCCTTGTGTCCAAACTTGTTAAAAGTGTAACAATAGCCATTGAAGCTTCCTTCATATGATCTACTATTATATCTTTTCCTACACTCATGAGCTTGATGACCATACTTATTGTGCAGTTGAAACAATATCCATCAAAATAAGTAGTCCTTGGAATATTTACTGATTTTCTTCTACAAATATTAGGTGTGTGTCCAGGCTTTCCACAATTGTAGCAAGTGGGTTTAACAGGTTTCTTACCTTGCGGATTGGTGTTTCCTGTTAGAATCTTTGATTGTTGCACGACATCAGTCTTCAATGATTCTCCCTTTTCAAATGTGCTATCACTGATGTATCCCAGGCCAGAAGTATCTCTGTGTTGCCTCTGATTCCTCAATTGTTCATCAATATTTTGCATATTTTGTTCATAACTCTTGAGTTTTTCATTTGCACATTTCTCAATCTTCAAGTCCTTTTTTCAGTTTTTCATTTTCTTGTATTATTCTTTCATTTTCAGCACTTATTTGTATATTCTCATCATTGGTGTTGTTGAGTTGATCACTCAATGTGTGATTCTCATGTGTCAACCTTTGTATTGTTGCACTTTAGTCTCTGATAGTTTGTTCAACATTTTTCTTGTCTAGCTCAAGAGTTCCAAAAATAGTTGCCAATTTGTTCCTTTTGAAAAGAACAAAAATGATTCTTGAGTAAGTTAACCCAATTGATTTTGAGTTTTTTGGACATCAACTAGACATATGTTACCAAAATTATACGTTGAAAATGTAGTATAAATTTGATGCTTGTGAAGTTCATCTATCATTAAATGAAAAATTCCTAACTAGTTTGAAATGATTTGTGCAAGTGTTAATTTTAAACATGAACAAATAATCAAATGATATAATAAAACCATATCTCCTATTTTTATTTAGTAAATTTATTTTTTTACTATTTATTTTTTTAATGATTATTTTATAATTGTTTAATATGTTTAAATGAAATTTAATATCTAGTTTTAAAAATACCACTTATTATTAAATTATATAATAAAATGCTAAATACAAATAATTAAAAATTAATAATATTTAATATATTTTAAAAAGTTAAATATATTACATTTAATTTTTTTTTAAAAATATATATTCATTTTTACTAAAGTAAACAAATAAACACATTTTTCGATTTCCATTTATTGCTTTTTTTCAGTTAGATTTTTGTTGTTTTAGTTCATTCCCGCTTTTTTCGTCAGTTGTTTTTTGTTTTTCCAGATGATTTCTGCGTTTTTTTTCTTTTCAGTTGATTTTTTTGCTTTTTAACTAGTTGATTGCTGTTTTTTTCATAAGAGTACCGTTGATTTGATCAACATATATACCGGAACCATCTGATCATTTTCAGTGGTATTTTTGGTTTTTCTTTTCTTGTGACTACGGGTTTTCTGCTTTTTTTTCGTTTTCCTTTGGCATGGCTATGCCTTTCCTTCATTTTCCTTCTGCTTATGATTATTCCTTGTGTTGTTATATAATTTTCTGGGTTTTGTGTTTGCATTTGTGTTTCATTTTGGTGTATATTATGGATGTTCTGTTTGCATCTGTGTTTCATTTTGTTGTATTTTGATTGAGGTTAAGGATGGTGTTGCGAACAATCAAGGGCAAGAGCTCAGCTAAGATGCAGTTCAAATATCTAACAAACACTATTTCGGGTAAGTAATCTGAATTTATGCCAATTTGTATGTTCATTCTAAAGGATGGGTGTTGAGTTTTAATGTATTTTTTGTTGTGTGATTTTGTGGACACCACATTATTAATGTTTATCTCCATGAATTTTGTTAAAGAAAATCTGATTTAAAATGAATCTAATATTATATGGAACCCACAAATCTGAAGTGGTTTGTTGTATTTTGTTTGAGGTTGAGGATGGTGTTGCGAACAGGGGAAGGGCAAAGAACTCATCTATGATGCAGATAAAAAATCCAGTCAAAACTATTTTGGGTAAGTATTTTGAATCTATGACAATTAGTATGTTCATTGCTAAGGGTGTGTGTTGAGTTTAATTTTTTTTGTTGTGTTTTTTGTGGACATCACATTGTTGATGTTTATGAATGTTTATCTCTGTGAATTTTGTTAAAGAAAACCTGATTTAAAATGAAACTAATATGATATGGACCCACAAATCTGAAGTAGTTTGGGTAGCATAGAAATTTCTGTAGTTTTGTAGTCAATTGTATAATCCAATTAATTTATTTTGTGACTTTTCTCAAAGAAAGCCTACTTAGTCATCTTGTTTGATTATTGGTAAATTTTTATAAGCCAATAATCTATGTATAAGCTAGTCATTTTTGTGTATTTTCTTTCACCACATATTCAATGCCCTTCTGAGAGGAGGTCTCAAAGTTAAAGATCCAATTAACATATGTTACTATTATGTTTAGTTTATGGTAGACCAGGGAACTCATTAAACCCTAGACCTTATTGCATAGCAAAGGCCTCCTACAGATGCGGCTGATTTTAAATTCACATGCAGATTTAGAATTATTATTTGCTCTTTGACACAGTTTTTGTCTAATGCTATTTCTTTGAAGTCATTTTCTTGTATTTTATGCTGATCTTACGAAAGATGTTATTTCTCTCAAGTCATTTGCTTGTATTTGATGACGATCGTATGAAGTCCTTTTTCCCGTATATAACCAATTTTCCTATTTCTGATTATTTTAAGATTCATCAGTTTCCATAGAGTGATTATTTTAAGGAAGACCCCTTGTTTCAGTCTAATGATTACTTTTTGATGAGTTTCAGGTCCAGGACCCACTTACTATATGATAATGTTATGTCTAGTTTCTAATAATCCAGGGGACACCATAGACCATGGATCCCTTTTATAAAAGCAAGGACCTTATACAGATCTGTCTGATTCGAAATCTATATGGTAGTTTTGAGTATTGTCATATGCTATCTGGCACTCATACTGCTTATCACGATTTGTCTTGGTTGTTTTCTTTCGTTTAATGATTCCATTATATAGTCCTCATGTTCCTTGATTACCTTTATGAATGTTGCTATATTCATTTAATAATTTCTAGAGGATCATACTTAATTATTTTAGATACCATTATTTTCTAATACCCAGGTGACTCCATGAGCCCTGTAGCCTTTTTGTGTGGTATGAACCTTTTACAGATTTGACTGATTCTAAATCTACTGGTAGTTTTGAGCATTGTCATGTCATGTATACCATCTAATAATTTTTCTGTGAAATGATATTTTATTGTGTTAGCATTCCCTCATACCATTTCTTGGTCTTTCTTATGTGTAAAGTCCAGATTCCAGACACCCAAAAGTTCATTTTTGCAAATTTCAATTTTGTGGGACCTTGGGGCTATTGTTATTTTCCTCTTTATTTTTTTTTGTCATTCCTTGTCGTCTCCAATCTTAGAAACCCAAAATTATTCAAAATGTGAAGTCTATCTATCAAAAATCTGGACTTCATCATCTATCAAGCCCTCAATACCTGTTCCTCTGACTTCCCATTTCCTCGACAATTTGATGCTTGGCTTATTCGATTTATATAACGATGATAATATGAACTTGAAGTACCCCGGTCTCTTGGCTATCTTATAAATTTTCATGTTTCCAGTTGCTTTAGATTACATAAGTTGCTATTGAATGATTATATTCTGAACCCCCTTTTCTGTATAATGATTACTTTCTGATACAATTAAATGATATTATTATCGATTATGTTTAGTGTCTGACACCTGTGGCAACTCCATACTCTTGATTACTCAGTTTTCATTGTGATATTTCTTTAATGTAGTCTTTTGCTTCTATCACCTGTGTAATGATTAGTTTATGGTGGCCACGCCTAATTGTTTTTTAAGGCAATAAACCTTCGACTGATACATTCAGTGTATTAGCAATGTATGACTTCTACCTCTGCCGGTAGAAGTGTTATAACTTCCATTTGAACATAACCGGGTTCATGCCACCCAAACTCATTTTCTGCACTTCCAGATTTCGTTGTTCATCATAAATAACAGAGAATTCAGTAACTTCGTAGCTAAAAATACTAACTGGGTTTGTGTCCTACTGGACATTTGCTTGAGTAATCCATCTTACTTTTGCCTGCCCACGAATCAAACCATAGTATCATCTCTTGAGGATGTCTGAATGTGCAGGTTTTTGAATTTCTTATTTATGCCCATGCATACGCAACAAGCTAAATAGATACATGGTATTCATGTTTGCATATCAGTCTATTAAATGGTTAAAATATTTTATTTTAAGAATCAGTTGTTGCACATGTTAGGTTTCAAAGGCTTTCACATTAATTTTCTATCTTACACTATTGTGGAAGTTAAAAATAATGAAGTCCTTAAAATGAGTCTTCAGACATTTAAGTGAATGTAATTTGTCGGATTCTACCTTTTATATGTGATGAATGATGTTGCATTTGAGTAAAAAACATTAGCTCTTGTTGGTTTTGAAACAGAGGTCATCTTCAATGTGTCAATGTAACTGTTAAAGTGAGATTCAAGAAGTCTTTATTTTCATTATGAGATTTATTATTGCAGCGCCCGAACTTGTCTTTCAGTGATAGGGCAGTTGTTGGGCCAAAGATCATTTAGCAGTTAAAGGGTTGCTTTTTAAAATACTCGATTTTTTCTTGTAATCTCGACAAAATTAGTCCATTTACTAATTTGATTGTCTAATTTGGATAATTACAGTTGGATATAAATATTTTAGGTACTACATAATTAAAACTTTATATTTTCAAAAATCTGTTGCAAGATACAGCCACAAATCAAATGCAATAGAGAACTATATAGTATTAATCCCAAGACTTGGCTCAGCTGGAGACTCTAAAATAAAATAAAATGGTTCAAATGGTTCAATGGTTTGTTGAAAATCCAAAATTATGCAATCTTTTTTTTCTATCAATTTATGAATTTTTTACTTGTGCCAAGTTTGAAGACATACATTTTGTTGATTCTTAGCTGACTTAGCATTTTAGTTTCATTACCAAACTCCACTGAGTGTTGGGTTTTTGTGTTAAACCAACCTGCTATACTCTTCCTTTAGTGTAATGATGTTACACATGCACAACAAGATTAATGGCGATAATATTTTTTCATAGAAAAAATAGGAAGTACAAAATTAATTGCAGGACTTAATTCATGGTTTATGATGTTTAAGTCTCTGGTTATTATAGTTTATATTGTGCTTCTTCCTCCTTTCACAATCATATATTTTGATTATTCAATTTTTTTAGCATATCATTCTTTATTTTACTTGGTTGTTTACATCACGAGTAAGATAAAAGATGTCATATTATGTGTAGGATATGAACTGAAGGTATATTACACACATTTTCAGACTGATAATACTCAATTGGGATTTGGTCAAATTGCTTCATTTGATGGTGCATTATCATTCATAGTTTTTGAAATTTCATTTTTATTTTATTTACATCAAATAGATTCCAAAATAGAAAATGTTTTTCCAATATTAATTTATGAAAGGAATGGTCAATGGGCTTTGTTTTTTTTCTCTAGTCACATTAGAATTTAATTGATTGAAACATTACAAATTACAAATGTGCATTCAGTTGCCATTGAAATATTATTTTATGAAGCCCTTTTCTGCATAATGGTTACTTTATGATATGATTAAATGATAAAATTATATTTAGTTTCTAACTCGCATGGAAACTCCATTGTCTTGATTACTCAGCTTTCATTGTGATATTGCTTTATTAAAGTCCTTTGCTTCTGTATAATGATTAGTTTATGGTAAGGTTAATCTTCAGGGCCAGGCCTAATTATTGTTTTAGGCAACAAATCTTCAACTCGAACCTTCAGTATATTAGCAATATAGTGATCTTTTTCCATAGTCAAATCTATAAATGACCTTTGCCGGTTGGATCAATCAAATCAAATTTTGGTCATATGCAATGGTGTAGGGTCTAGCTTTGGTCATGTTTATATTCAGAGATAATTAGTGTATAGCCTCCGTCTAGGGGAATCCATTCCATTTTAGTCTCCTGCATGTTCATTTTTTATTTCACCTTGGTAGCAATCATGGCCGCTATCATTACTATCGAAAGGTCTAAAAGTTACTAAAAGCATTCCAACCCCACCACATGTGTGTCAATGTGTGTATTTGACCATTAATAGCTCTGGGTATCTTTAGAATCGTATTTATTGAATTTCATAGCATTTATTACAGTTTAGTTCCTTGGTGGTCATGATTCTAAGGGTCTAAGCATATTGGCAATGCCTGGTTTTCTACTTAGTGGAATCACAATTTCAAACCTGAGGGAGTAAAGAAGTGGTGTTCCGTACGCCAAACTTGTATATAAAATATTGAGCTATGTAGTATTTATGATTTATTATAATTTACTTAATTCACATGTTAAACATACTCCATTGTTGCAATTCTCATAGATAAGCGCTACCCCTCGCCAAGTTCTTATAGATGGAGCTGTATAAGAAATTTCATGTGGGGATTTTTGGTATCTACATAAATGATGCTGGATTCCAGGGTACTTGTAGCTCTATTGTCCTTGGAACCTATGAATCTTACATATAGAGCCTCTTTTTATGCTTGGGTTCACATGGAAGGTGTCCAAATATTTCAGTTTGGCACTATAATATTTTACATGGTCAACCCTCAATTGCTAAGAAATTTTCTTCTATATCTGTCCTAGAGATTGAAGATAGGTCATGATTCTGATTAAATTCAATTTTCATTATTAGTAGTTGTGTAAATAAAAATCTTTATATTTTAATGGATTCTTGTATGCTGCACCATGGAAAGTTCGATTCGAAGTTTAAAGGCACTGGAAACAGAGGAGAGCTATATGCAGTGGTTACACTGCTCAACTGCAGCTCCATGTTGGGGCCAGTGATATCAGATTCCACTGCTGGTAGTTCCTCAAATAAGTACTTTTAAAATTTGGTTGCAGCGGCACAAGGTTTTACCTTAATAATTTAATTTCAGTTTCTCGTTAGTGATTTTTTTTAACTTTTTTTCCATATTCCATGTTCTACTCTATAAAGACTCTAGGTTATTATTCATTTATTTAAAATTTGTAGATGTTACATTTAGTGTTATAGACTGGTCCATCTTTGCAATTCTAGCTCCGTGGTCTAAAGTTATAAGCTTTCATAACTGAGATTTGAAAGTTTGTTGTGAGGTTTTCACGCCATCGCCCCAAAGAATTTGGGGACCCCCCTTTTTTCGAGCTAGCCTGGGCCTTCTCCTAGATCTCGATATCCCGATGCCTTGATGATTTTGTTGGGCTTTGATGCGTGATGTTGATTCTTGAAAAATTGATGAAATTGGAGTGCTTGGTTTGGAATTTTCGATTGTATTTGACCATCTTCTTGGAGAATTTTGCAAACTTGGATGATGAAATGGAGTTTGAAATGAATGGATTAAAGGGCCAAAATGTTTTGATTTGCCAAATTGAAAATTGTAGAATTGTAAGAAATAATTTGGTTTAATTTGAAGGTCTTGGCAAATGAATCTAAGTTTTGGGCAAGTCAAATTCGAGAATCTGAGATTAACATTGAAAATCTGGCTTTGGCAAATCAAAATTTGAGTTTGTCACCTTGTAAAATCGGAATTTTAGCCCCCTAAATTCGAAATTTTAGCAAAAAAATTAAAATCTGGTCAAAAAATGGATTTTGGGCGTTGAAAATATAGAAATCTGGGTGCTTAAAGATAATTTAGGCAATAAAATAATAAGCTTGGCAAATAAATTGTAAAATCTGGCCTTTGAGAAATAAATCTGGGTGTTGAGAATTAAATTTTGCATTGAAATTAATTAATATAGACATTTATTTCAGAGGTCTAGCCCTTTAAAATAAAAAATGAGCAAACAATTAAAAAATCTGGGCGCTATTAGTAATCCCAATGCAATTTCAATCAATTTATTTATTATTTGACATGTCGTCCCTGTATGGCAT
Source organism: Chamaecyparis obtusa (assembly GCA_027943335.1). NCBI lineage: Eukaryota > Viridiplantae > Streptophyta > Pinopsida > Cupressales > Cupressaceae > Chamaecyparis > Chamaecyparis obtusa. Next base: position 949,861 of record BSBK01003472.1, on the reverse strand, counting down.
GAAGTTTTATTAATTTTATTATCTTTTGTGGGCAGGTCGGCCCTAGAATTAGGAGGCTCCAAGGCGGCTATATGAGAGAGGCTGCCTCCCTCCTCTCCTCATCACACTTCATCCTCCACAGCCAGCGAACTCATAAAAGGCAAGGAGCAGAGGCAGCGAGATTCCAAGGCAGGTGCGAGTTCAAGAGCAGGTCACGGCATCTAGGGCAGCAGGCCCGAGTTAGTGGCAGCCTGTTTGGAGGCAAATTTGTATAGCAGGCCCGAGTTTGGAGCAGCAGGAAGTGCGAAATCAGGATAGAGCAGACCCGAACTTGATAGGAGCAGGCCCTCGGCAGTGAGATGAAGACAGCAGTGTAGAGGCCCGAAACTAGCCTTGTGTAGGGGCTCCCGAATTCATACCAAGATCAGGCCTTAGAGGACGGCAGACCTGATCTGATGTAAGGCATCAGATAGTGAATTTTGTGGAGTAAAAAGGGGGTGATTTGATTAGGAGCAAAGTGTTGTGGCTTGGATAATTCTTAAAGGGATCTCAGATTAGAATTTAGGAGTGTAATTTGGTCTTTTAATCTATTTTCCTTAGTTGTTTTGTCTTTTGGTCACGCGATTGTTTGGGTGACGGAGACAAGTTTTGTTGAGAGATTGTAAGATTGGTTCATTAAGCAGATTTCTCGATTGTCGTGATTGGATTTTTCCCCTTTCTTGCTTGCTATGAATCACTCCATAGCGGATGCTAGTACAAGCAAGAATCCAATGGGGACTAATACCAAAATAGCTGACAAGGAAGATATGATGCCCAAGACCATCTTCTTCTCGAAACTTAAACGAGTCCGAGACACTAACATCGGTACCATTGACATGACGCAATTGATGGATAGGTTGAGGAGAGGCCAATCCCCTATGGCAAAGAAGGTATACAAGTCTGGAATTGTGCAGGCCGCCGCCTTCCCTCCTACCTTGCCTTGTCCAGAACTAATCATGGAGTGTGCTTCCCGATTGGATATTGCATCCAAGTCTATCGTCTTTGATGAGGGTAAGAGAATGTTGGCTAACATTGGGAATCAAGTGATTGAGGAGACATTCGGTATACCCCAGCAGAAAGGAATGATAGTAGTTTTGATGAATCAAGCAAGCAGGTTCTTTCAGGATAGTCAAGATACCTACTTTGCTTTACTCAAGCAAAATTGGTTACATGAAGGAAAGAAGGGAGTTACCAAGGCATCAAAACTCACCAGGTCAGATTTTAAGTCAGAATATGGAGACCTCATCGTCCTCCTCAATCGAATCATGGGCTCTGCCCAGGGTGTGCATTTTGAGACTTGGATGTACTATTTTATTGAAGGCATTGAGAAGGGAAAGGAAAGGTTTGATTGGGCAAAAATCATAAGTGAAAATTTGGAGTTGCAGCTCAGGACGGCGCAGATTCAGAAGCGATTCCACATGGGGTCCTACCTCTTTTATTTGATCGCAAGATTATATGAGCATCCTGGACTTAAGGCTAGAGGGATAGTTGGCAATGGACCCGGACAGTATTTGGTGCATGAGTGCTACCCACAGCTTCATTTGCACAACACCAAGGATTACAAGATATTTTATGATGCCTTCGCCATGAGGATGGTAAGGATACTGCAAGGGGCACCTGCCAGGAGGCTCTCACCTGAAGCAGAAGCGAAAGTCAAGAAGTTTGGGAGTTGGTTCATTCAGTTTCCTCAATTCACTTATATTCGAGTGGCTGGGTGTACAACTTGTCCCAAGAGGCTTCCAAGGTACCCGCCTGATAGGATAGTTTTGTTGGAGTTGGCTAGGCAACTTGAGCAGTATGACAAAATGATGAAACAGAGGGGTGAACCAGGGGTTACCTTCTCTCTCATGATAGGCAATGAGAGTTGTCCCAATTCCACCGCCTTTGCAGCGGCAGGAGAGGAATTAGAACAATATCACTTGGCTTGGTATAAGGCAAGACAAGGATTCGATCCCCAGGGTCTAATCAAGATGGCTCGAGGAGAAACATTCAGGCATATCCCTACTTTGGAGGATTTTTGGGCCAATGCACAGGATGACTTTCATGTGAGGAAGCTGGCTTTCTCGAGGTTATCAGTGGACATGATGAGGGCATGCAAATGGAAGAATTTCAATATTCCAGATCAGTTGGAAGAGGATGAAGATGTGCTAAGAGAAGATTATAATACAGTAGAAGGAGCAGAGTTGGACCCGGTAAATTGGAATGATCATCAAGATCCATCTTTAGAGGCAATTAACAGAACAGTTGAGCTACATACTGAGTGGTGGTATAACAAGAAGCTTGGGCAGTTGCAGAGTCGGAAGGTACGCCTTACCTATGAGAAGATGAAGCAACAGGAGGAGGCTCCTACAAGATCAGTGGGACCTCAGGGTGGTAATAGTGGTCAGAAACAGCAGCAAGCGGTTAAGAATAAGAGGAGTTTGGAGGTTGAAAAGAATAAGAAACATCTTGAGCCTCAAACAAAGATGCAAAGTACAGTCCGATCAAGAGAAAGTGTGGCTGGGGCTCGGGGCCAGGAGGTGGATATAGGAAATCAAGGGGCGGCAGTAGATGTGAGCTCTAGTTCAGAGTCAAGTGGTTATAGTTATAGTACGGAGTACTCTCCTCTTTCAGAGAATCAAGTTAATGAAGATATGGCAGCCATTAGTGAGGAGGGAGGTAGGCCTATTGATATTGAGGCTCCATCAGATGAAGATGGCAACCAGGTGCCCAAGGCCGTTGATGAAGGTGTGTTACCTGAACCAAATCCAGATGTGGGGAAATGCATTGCACCACGTTGGTTAAAACAGATGCTGATGCCAAGGGGTGAGGTTATGGCCATCCGGACAGTTGAGGATATTCAAGGGTTAGCGGAAAAGGAAGGTGATGTCGAACAGAGACAGATGGCAGGAACAGTGGCAAAGGTAATCAGAGATTGCAGTGATGGTCACCGAAGGGTTCAAATTGCAGTTCCAAAGGTTAACAAGACAATGGGTGAAATTGTAGCCCAGGACTATGAGATAGTGGAACACAACATGGGTAGAGTCACGGATGATATGGAGTGTGTGGAGGTTCAAGAGGGCCTTGCTTCGATAAGGGAGAGGTTGAGAATAGCAAATGAAAGAAATGCACAGTTGGAGTTTGAGAACAAGTATTGGAGAGACAGTCAGCCTATCCAACAGGTGCATCCGACCGCTCTTCCACAGTGCAGTGAGAACAGCCAAGAAGTAATATCCGTCCAAGAACAAGGAACTAGAAATTGGATCAGTCGTACAATTCAAGAGGGGCAAAGATTCATGCCTACCTTTATCTCTACTTTCAGGTCATTGGTGTCTCTCAGGGACAAATTCAGAGCATTTGAAGGAATGTGGAGGGATTTCCTTCCAATTCGTGACCTGGCCATTCCTCGATTACATGCGGCTTTGGAGCTATCAGAGGGATCCTTGGTGAAGGCCAATTTGATTAACGAAGGAGGAAGGAGTATTATGGAGTCTTGGTATGTTACCATGACTAACAGATTGAGATTACTTGAGGAAATACAGGATGAAATGGCGCAACACAGTCCAAGCATCGACACTCTCATTTCAAGCATGTTGAGCGATGCGGGGATTGCACTTGATTTTGAAGACATCAAAGAAGAGGATTGTAATGAGACAGAATTTGGGTCAAGATTGGGCGAGTTAGGGAAGGTTGTCATTAGAGAAAAACAGTTGGACCTCCTTGCCTCTCTCAAGGCCTTGATCGAGTTCGCCAAGGATGATGAAGAGGAGAATAAGAAGATACTGCAGGCAGCAGAGAGCATGGCGAGCATAGCAGAGCGCAGGATGAGGCATACACCTTGCCCTCCCATAGAGGAAATCAACAACATGTTAGCTAAGTTCATTACTTATGCTAAAAAGATGAAAGAAAAGAATAGAATTGTATTAGAAGATCATTTGATGTAAGCCCAAGTGGCAAATTTTCCTTTCTCTTTGGGTGGGATAGGTGTCTGATTTTGATTGGCTACCATTTTGGTGCCTTCTTATTGGTTACCACTTTTCTTTTTTCTCATTGGTCCATTGATGAGGTGGCGTCTTCTCACTGGCCGGTGAGGTGGTAACCCTAATTAGGGTTTCTAGGATTCAATCTGGATCATTGGTTTTGCCTCTTAATCTTGGCCATTCATTGTAATTTCAAGCCTCTATATAAGGCCATGTACTCTCATTTGTAAAGGGTTGAAGAAAATTGTTGCTAATATAATACCAAAATTGCTTCTATTATCATTGTTGTGTCTTGCATGGTGATTAAGAACACTTGGTGTTATTGCATGGTTTCTACTTCCAATTGTTAGAGATAGATTTCATTTCAATTGAGTTGTTAAAGTAGATTTTATTTTCAAGCAAGTGTTAAAGGAAGAGTAATGATAGATGGTTAATTGCATGGTGATATTGGTAGATGTTTGATAGGGATCCTATACTAGGCCACTAGCATCTTGGCGGCTTGTCAAGGAGCCTTGTGTGGTAATCTAGTCTTCTTTCCTTAGAATCATTGCACCTGTGGAGGTAACACCGCTGGCATGTCTTCATTAGGTTGATCCCCATCCATTTGCCAATCTTTCCATTCCTTAGGAGTAGTAGCAAAGCAAGAAGTGGTTTAGTAGTGAAAAGTTTGAGAAGTAAAGTTGAAAGTGGTAAATTGGAGAAAGTCATTGAGTATACATTGCAAAGCTAGATCTCATCATAGCGAGAATTTGACATCCTCAAGTGAACAATGTAAGCCCGCCGAAGTGATTACCAGCAAATCACATTTATATAACTGAGTTAGTATCCACAGGTGTAAGGAACCTTGGAGTATTCTTATATACTTTTCAAGAGAGGGTTGAGTGTTTGATACGCTGTATCAAGTATTTCAATTGCTATATGTTATGTAGTGGTACAAAACTCACATCAACAAAGTTATAGTGAGATTTTAGCTCCGTGGTCTAAATTTATAGTGAGATTTGAAAGTTGGGATACATCATCAACTATCTATTTTGGCCTCATTTGTAACTTCTTTCTTGACATGTCTTATAGAGTTCCATTTCTAGATCTGAAATAATTTTTTCTAAGGCTAGATTAATCTTCCCTCCAATTCTTTATTTGCTTCTATGGCTTATCCTTCATTTGTTTCTGTACCAAAAAATCACATATACAAGAAGCTCCAAGGGACTAGAGCTTTAAGGAAAGGACATCCTCAGGCAGATGTTTGAGGATTATCTATTTTTTCAGTACTGTCAGAATCACCTAGGATTTACACCCTCTCTTGGCTCTTTGTTTTCTAGTTGAAAGTGTAATGTTCGCAGCTATTATGTTCAATTAGATCATCTGAAAAGCTCTAATAGGCTTTTAGTCTTTCTTTTGCTTTGTGATCTTCTTTGATTATTGTTATATTGTTATAAGCTAGGCATGTCTGTTTATTTTCTCACATCATCCTTTTGTAAAGAGGTCTCAAGGTTAAAGATCCAATTTACATATGATACTATTATGTTTAGTTTCTGATAGACTAGGGGACTTATCAAACCCTAAGACCTTATTGCATAGCAAGGACCTCCTACAGATGTGGCTGATTCTAAATTCACATGGATATTTAGAATTATTATTTGCACTTTGGTACAGTTTTTGTCTAATACTATTTCTTTGAAGTCATTTGCTTGTATTTTATGGTGATCTTATGAAAGATGATATTCCTCTCAAGTCATTTGCTTGTATTTTGTGATGATCTTATAGAGTCCTTTTTTCTGTATATAACCAATTTTATTATTTCTGGTTATTTTAGGATTCATCAGTTTCCATGGAGTGATTATTTTAAGGAATCCCCGTTTCAGTCTAATGATTACTTTCTGATGAGTTTTAGGTCCAAGGCCCACTTATTATATGATAATGTCATGTCTAGTTTCTAATAGTCCAAGGGACACCATAGACCCTGGATCCTATTTTTTTTTAAAGCAAGGACCTTATACAGATCTGTATGATTCAAAATCTCTATGGTAGTTTTGAGTATTGTCACTTATACTGCTTCTCACGATTTGTCTTAGGCTGTTTTCTTTCGTTCAATGATTCCATTATAAAGTCCTTATGTTCCTTGATTGCCTTTTGCAAATGTTGCTATATTCATTTAATAATTTCTTGAGGATCAGACTTAATTATTGTAGATGCCATTATGATTTCTAATACCCCAGGTGACGCCATGAGCCCTGGAGCCTTTTTGTGTGGTATGAACCTTTTACAGATTTGACTGATTCTAAATCTACTGGTAGTTTTAGTTTTGAGCATTGTTATGTCATGTATACCATCTGATACTTTTTTGTGAAATGATATTTTATTGTGTTAGCATTCCCTCATACCATTTCTTAGTCTCTCTGATATCTAAAGTCCAGACTCCAAAAGTTCATTTAGTGTCAATTTTGTGGGACCTTGGGGCTATCGATTTTCCTCTTTATTTTTTTTCGTCATTCCTTGTCATCGCCAATCTTATAAACCCAAAATTATTCAAAATCTGAAGTCTATCTATCAAAAATTCTGGACTTCATCATCTATCAAGCCCTCGATGCCTGTTCCTCTGACTTCCCAATAACTCGACAATTTGATGCTTGGCTTATTCAATTTCATATAACGATGATAATATGAACTTGAAGTACCCCGGTTTCTTGGCTATCTTATAAATTTTCATGTTTCGAGCTGCTTTAGAATACATAAGTTGTTATTGAATGATTATATTCTGAAGCCCCTTTTCTGTATAATGATTACTTTCTGATTACCTTCAGTATATTAGCAATATATGACCTCTTTGGCATCGGTTGTGGAATCTGGTCAGATAAAGATCGTTACCCTGTCAATTCTATAGATGACCTCTGCCATTTGAACATAACCAGGTTCATGCCACCCAAACTCATTTTCTGCACTTCAGAATTTCGTTGTTCATCATAAATAACAGAGAATTCAGGAACTTTGTAGGTAAAAATACTAACTGGTTTTGTGTCCTACTGGACATATTTGATTGAGTAAAGGTGTAGACTGTGGATTCAGCCTACTGTCCGCACTAATCTATCTTACTTTTGTCTGTCCACGAATCAAACCATAGTATCATCTCAATGTTTTACTAAAATCGCTGGAAAAACAGAAATCAGGGGTATCGTCACCGTGTATTTTACTTTATGCTTTTCTTGTGGATGTCTTGAGGATGTCTGTATGTGCAGGTTTTTGAATTTCTTATTTATGCCCATGCGTACGCAACATGTTATTATTTAAACTTGTTTTGTTTGATGAATAGATACACGGTATTCATGTTTGCATATCAATCTATTAAATGGTCAAAATGTATTAGGGTTCAAAGGCTTTCACATAATTTTCTATCTTACACTATTGGGGAAGTTCAGACATGTAAGTGAGAATGTAATATGTCGGATTCTACCTTTTATATGTGATGAATGATGTTGCTTTTGAGTAAAAAACATTAGCTCTTGTTGGTTTTGAAACAGAGGTCATCTTCAATGTGTTAACGAGGTTCTGCTGAGATTCAAGAAGTCTTTATTATCCAAACCATAGTTTTCCACAGCAACTTGTTGTATTATGAGATTTATTATTGCAGCGTCAGAACTTGTATTAGGGCGATTGTTGGGCCAAAGATCATTTACCAATTAAGGGTTGTTTTTTAAAATATTGGATTTTTGCTTGTAATCTCGACAAAATGGTTAAATTGTTTGTTGAAAATCCAAAATTATGCATTTTTTTCTGTCTATTTATGAATTTATATGTTGATTCTTAGTCGATTTAGCATTTTATTTTCATTACCAAACTCCAATGAGTATTGGGTTTTTGTGTTAAATCAACCTGCTATACTCTTCCTTTAGTGTAATGATGTTACACATGCATATCCACAAGAAGATTAATGGCGATAATATTTTTTCAAAGAAAAAATAGGTAGTACAAAATTAATTGCAGGACCTAATTCATGGTTTATGAAGTTTAAGTCTCTGGATATTATAGTTTATATTGTGCTTCATCCTCCTTTCACAATCATATATTTTGATTATTCAAATTTTTTTAGCATATCATTCTTTATTTTACCTGGTTGAGTTTATATTGTGCTTCTTCCTCCTTTCACAATCATATATCTTGATTATTCAATTTTTTTTAACACATCGTTCTTTATTTTACTGGTTGTTTACATCATGAGTAAGATAAAAGATGTGATATTATGTGTAGGATATGAACTGAAGGTATAATTCACAAATCAAGTGGGTTCCAAAATAGAAAATGTTTTTCCAATATTAATTTGTGAAAGGAATGGTCAATGGTCTTTGTTTTTTTTTCTCTAGTCACATTAGAATTTAATTTATTGAAGCATTAGAAATTACACATGTGCAAGCCCTTTAAATTCTTAAAATACATTGGTTATTCATGATTCAAACTCACAATCTTGAACTCCAAATATTTAAAATCCTTGACGTACCTAAAGATCAAACCCGAAATCCCTAAAATTTTAAATGCCTAAAGGGTCCCCAAATCCAGCTACACTTAAATTTTTAAAATCCAAACATCAAACACAACCTCCAAACTCATAATTTTCAACCTTTAAAAACTACTACACTAAATTCAAAGATATAAACTATTATAATCTTGAAAGAGTCAAATCTTAAAAATCTATCACTATGTCCACCTCTAAATCATTAAAAAAACCTATTGAAAAAGTCTTAAGAATGAATCTTAAACCCCATATCATTCTAACTATTAAAACCTTGAAAGATATTAAAACTCATGAAATACTAACATAAATAAATATCCAAAACCTAGAAAAAAAAATGTTAAATCTCAAAATCTCTCAATGCAAAAGTACAAACTATTAAAACCCAAAAGGATCTCAACTATTAAAGCCCTCTAAAATTGCAAATGCTCATAGAACTAAAAACTTGTAATCTAAACCCCATTATCCTAACCCATAAGCATATCCTTGTATACCAAGCAACTCAAAGGCCTTGAAATTTGTAAAGACTAGCTATGTTAAAAACCCTAAACCGCAAAATCCTAAAACCTCAAATATGAAACCCCAAACTTAATTTGAAAATCTATAAGATCACGCCCAAACCCTTAAATACTAGAACTCTTAAAATACAAAGACATCCCAATTAATAAAATTCTTAAAACCCCCAAAAGTCTAAAATGTTCAAAGCTAAACTTTAAATCTTAGACCTCAATCCCCAAAATCCATTAACCTATACTGCAAATTATACTTACAATACCAAACCCTAAATGTCCAAAAAGACTAAAATATTTAAATCTAAACCTCAAATGTTAAACAAACTCTTTTCATCGATCTCCTATATCATAAATAAATGTTTAAAACCTGGACAATAAACACTAAAACCCAAAATCACAACCTTTAAACTTTGCACACAAAAAAGTAAAAACTAAAAGTATTTCAACCATCAAAATGCCTAAACCAATGTCTTTAAAATTGAAAATGCATAAAGATTGAAAACAATTAAATTTAAACCCCGTACCCCAACATAAATCTAAAAAGTCCACAATCATCCCCTTTATACCACAAACTAGAAACTCAAACTTCTTAAAATCCTCAAAGATTAGAAGCTAACATTAAAAATGCTTAACTTCCTAATGGTGGATAAAAATCCACACAAATTGCATATGAAGATCAAATAAGGATTTGACTTAAAATCTAAAACAAATCTACATGCAAACAACAACAATAATGAGAAGCTATCTCCTTTATATTAGGTTTCTGCTACAATCCAACTTCCCAATTACATAGTTATTATGAATCATCATCACATGACCACATGGTTATCAACTAAAAATCTCCAATATGAAATAAATTAGAAAATAAATGCAAAACTCAACCAGCAACTATCGAACTAAATCATTTTTGTTGTCAATCTTATGAAATGTCATGTCATGAATGACTCTCTTTTAGCATTGAAAAATAACGTTGGGCAAGTCCATCTCAACTTCCACCGATGGAAAATAACGTAAATTATTAATGAGAAACCATTTTTTCTCCAAATACCATGTCCAAAGGAGGCCACCATAAAATAATAAATAAAATACAAGATGCTTTATAAATGTTGTCATAAGCCACCTCTAATAGGCAATAAAACTAGTCAATTGTGACAACTCCATAATTACACAAGAATTTTTAACAAGACATACATTGTCAGGTGTCACCTATGTAACCACTTGTGAAGAGATGCATTTTAAAGATAGAAAATGTAATATTTTGGAATATTAACTACTCGGTAGCTACAACCAATAGCCAAAGTGGGAGATTCCAAAAATATGCCCAGAAGATCTTCCTAACATGTGTCAAACTTGTATGCTAGATTAAACCTTAGGACTTAGCCAAATAATTTATCAAATATTGTAGGCCTTATTACATCAGATTTATTCACAAAAATTATTTAAAATTGAACTATTGTAAATTTAAATAAAATTATTTTTTTGATTGATGCAAGATTGGTCTCACATCCTACAATGCTCCTAAATTAGACACCCAAGGTGAGAAAGATTTTGTGAATATGGATTCACATGATGGATTTGAATGGAGGTACCATATTTTCAAATTGCAAGCATCACTGAAATTGGTGTCTCTACATTGTTATTTTTTTTTCTTCTTACAACACCTAGTTGTAACAAGTATCATTCACTAGTAGCTCTTCTCTTCACTGAACCTCTTGAATGTGGAATTGATTCCAGCATAGACCTACCACCTTCTCTAAGTGTAACTTTTATTCTCCTCTAATCTTGTGGTATTCAACCCACCATAATCCAACCAACTCCACCAAAATGCATCTACATTAAACCTTGCAACACCATGAAATCATTCTCTTCATACCACACATCACTAACAAATTCTTCTCAACTAACTTGTCCATGACATGCAAATCATCATCATTTTCAATTTTACTAAAATTTGAATCACAATTCTCTTCTATTACAATCTCATCACACTGACATCCATCTTTAGAATGATATTCTGATAAATTAAAATTTACCTTAGTTCCATTCACTGTTGCAACTTCAACCTTGTCTTCTTGATATGACATGTTACTATTTTAATGCCTTCACAAAGGCATATTGTTGGTGCAACTTGGTCTTTCACATCAAAAACATCATTGGAACTATAAATATGAGATTCATTATTCACATTTTATAACAAATCATCAATCTCTCTAGCCAAGGAGTCTTCACCTGCACTACTATCAAGCAAGGAATTATTAGAAAACTTCAGTAAATCACCTTCAAATCCCATTTCTCAATTTCAACATTCTCAAAATAATTTATTAGTATACCAACTCTCTCCAGTTTTGCATTCATATTTTCATCAAAACATTATTAAAATATGAATTTATCTCATTACCTTCTACTATAACTTTTTCTTTGCATGCAACAAATTTATCATACTCCACTTCTATTGTTGCAATCCTCATTAAAACGTCGTCTCTTTCTCTTTCCATTTTCAATGCCTCATAAAGCCTTATAAAAAAATCTTCAAACCCTTTGGCTTTGCACATGTAAACTACCTCACATTCAATGGTCTATTTATAAAATCTACTTATAATATTCAGAAATATTATTGTGAACTACCTCCTTTCACGATCTGTTTTACAATAACAAAAACCTCAACTCCTTATACCCTCTAGAAATTTCTTCTTACAGGTGGTATGTAAACATGAAACGAAGATCCCATTCAATGCGGCCCTTTCGTCCCAGTGCAAACTACTTCCAGTTTGGTGAATCTATTTACACACTCAAGAACATTGGCTATCCTCTTGCAAATTGCACACACATATACAATAAAATTGCACACACTACACCCTCAGGTCATATGCAAATTGCCTCACATTTGATGCTCTACCTACAAGTGCTTAGGAACATTAGCTATGATGCCACTAATGTAGGGTAAAAATCCACACAAACTACATATGTAAATAACATAATGTTTTGACTAAAACCTGAAATAAATCTACATGCAAACAAGAACAATCAAGAGAAACTATATCCTCTCTCTTGGTTTTCTAGTACAAAATAGTTTCTCAATCATATAGTTGGTGTGAATCATCATCACATGACCACGTGATCATCAACTAAACATCTCATATATATATATATATATATATATATATATATATATATATATATATATATATATATATATATATATATATATATATATATATATATATATATATATATATATATATATATATATATATATATATATATATATATAAGGAAACTCAGGTGCGGAAACAACTTCCTACGCTAATCTCTATAGGAGAGTGTTGTGCAAATTCTTATAAATCCTTACAATTTCAGATTTGTTAACTACTTTAACAAAGATATTGCAACCACATACCATGCATACAGAAAAATAGAGAATGACACAATGATATACCCTGGGGAAACCTTTCGGTAAAAACCCCAGCACTCCAAAACCTGCACAATGTATTGATCAAAACTATTACAGCTTACAATACACTTGCAATGCAAGTTCTTTCAGAAGATTTCCAAAACCTTGAAGACAAATCACGGCAGCATAAAAACGTTCCAACCATACACTCGCATCACATCTCTTCGCAACCCTAAAAAAAAAGCTTATATCATGCGCTTCACTTTTTAGGGCTACTCCCAAAGATAATCGTATTAGGGTTTTACCATTCTCCGAGAAAATGGGAACCCCAAAATTTTTTTCGAGGCGATGCCCCGAACCCCACAATTGGGGAAGAGTGTACAGTACTCAAATTTATCAGTTGCCACATGTCTTCACTTGTCATTTAATCTTCCTGACATAGCTCTTACGTGTCATAGGAATCCGTCATAACCGTTTTAGCCATGATCTCTTTACACACAATTCAAGATGTCGACACATCAACATTATTTGCAAGAAATACATCTTACAAAACAAATAATAAGAATAGGAATTATCCAAGGTTGAGACACCTTATTCCTAACAATATATATATATATATATATATAAGCAAGACGAAATTACAAGGAATTCATCCCACACTTGATTGACATCTATGCTCCAATATTTTTTCTTTGACTTGCAAAACTCTACCTACAATTGTCAATTTGAATCATCCATCTCCTGTCTTTAATCAATGGGTGAACAAATATTTGTGTGATATTTCTTGGAATGGGTATCATAGATTATCTAGGTAAGAAAGGTGCACTCATGTCAAACCTCTTAAGTGGTGGAATTTATTAGATTAAGAACTCTTGTAGATGAAATACTCACTAATAGAATAGTCATCCTTTAATAAGGAAAATATATTGAGCAATGAGGTTCCCTCCTTCCCCTCCATTCTTGAATTTGTGGTAGAGTGCCACCTATTTTTGCCCATGAATCAAGGTGATTATATTCAAATAAGGTGTGATTTTTTTGAAATTTGTGGATTGTGAGGGGTATAGAAAGGATGCATAGTTACTAATATCCCCATAGATGCTATTAAGAAAGTAGGTCCTAGTAACTTAATACAAGTAATACCATACAACTCAAAAAATTAAAGAGTGGGTGGAACATTGGTTAAGGAACGTTATTCACATATTTTTTGGCTCTTAGTCTTATGTTTCAAAAGATTAGCAACAAAATTTATTGGATAAAATAGAATAATTTTGAGGCCAAAGAGACCCAAATGTTCATCACCAACCACAAGATGTCACAAGGCATATATCCATAACAATTTAAAATTGGAGCTAACAAAGATAACTGAAAAAATGTAAAATTTATGTTTTACTCTAATAATATTTCAAAAATTGTGTACATTTTCTTCTATGTTTTTAATTTTTAATTTTATTTTCTAATAGATTAGTGAGACTTGAGTTTCATCAATCATAACTGCTTTGAGATGGCCTATGATGGTTGAAGAAATATTTTGTGCGGTCATAGGTACCATTATTCTATATTAGAGCAATCAAATAGTGAGTGAGAAATTAACATTAAACAAATGATCCTATGTGACACTTGGTGGAATTGAATAGAATATCTTTTCAGGTTCACTAAACCTATCTTGACCAAGATTTATTATATTGAAATTGATAAGACACGTTTAGGAGAGCTACATAGAACATTGATGCAATGATTTAGAAGGTGAAGACCAAAATAAAGGATAATCAAAAAAATATTAAACGAAATGCTCTTCAAATATGTACAAAATTTCCTATTGAATGATGGAAAAAAGTACAACCCTACTACATCTTCTTGTCTTTCCATTGATTTTAAAATATTATATTGTCGAGATCCTATCTTTGTTGATAACGAATACATACAATATATATTTAGAAGTCTACAAAGCATACAAAGAAGCATTTCTAGATTCTTCCATGATCTTGATTTTAAAGATGTAGTGATGAATGAGTTTTTTTATTTTGTACACTCAAAATATTTCCACTCTAACTGTTCACTATACCTTGATGCCAAATCATCAACTCAATGTTTTATAGTACTCTTGCACCAGTCTATAATTGTAATTTTGAATTATACGATTTCAATTGGGTCCATGTAAATTTAATTGTGTGATAAATATAATCAATATGATATTATATGCACACAACCAGCTATAATATTATTTCTTATAATATATAGCCATGATATTCATGAATTTTATGTTGATTTGAATATTTTGATCAACTTTCATGTATATAGTATTCGTATTATGCAATCTTAAAATGCATTAACACAAAACCAAAAAAATGTGTAATTTATTTTAATTACACAAGGTGCAATGGTTATGTCAATAGTAAGATATGCTTTGGGTAATATATTGCGGGATAATAATAAATAAATAAATAAAAACAAAAACTAATAGCAAGAGGACATTTTTGCTAGGACAAATTACTAATAAGGGAAAAACAATATAACAAATGTACATCAAAGCAATTCAACAAATGAAATGTGCATATCCATACATGAAAATAAACTTAAGTTATATTGTTACAATCGCTTTTCTTAAATGAATTCCACATAGATTTCATATAACAAAAATATGCAAAATAATTCACTAATATTAGTACTTAGGTATTTCTATACATCTTTGTATAAGTATTTGAATAAGAAAATATTGCATTTATACTAAAATACATATATGTAACATGCATTTAGATATTTATACGTAGCTATTTACATATGTATATTGTTTAACAAGAAAGTACATATTGTTTGTCACAAGAAGACATATATTATATTGCGGTCCTTACGATGTTGCATAGATGCTAGGTTTGGCCATTCTTGTCAATTCACATTTCTTTGATTATTTCAAGCAATACTTCAGTATCATCTATTTCTTCAACTTTAGTGATAAAATTTTTTAGTCGTTATATGTTATTTGTACATTTCATTACTACAACACAATGTGAAGAGGGATTGTATATTTAGTGTGTCTCTCTTCATCTCCTTGATACCTTTTTCTATCTCCTCAAATTGAAGATTTTATAGTTTTTTAGTGGCCATGTCCATGACTTGTGTTGTTGCTTCATCAACTGCAATAGCTCAAACTATGTTTGTGTGGTCTTGTAACTTTATTTGAATTTAATACCTATAGTTGCAATTGGTAGGTATTGAATTGCACTTTTAACAATGCGACTTGTCATCATCCTTCATTAGTATATTCTTACATTATTTTCCACTTGATTGTGCAAGACAAGCTAGATAGAAAAATTACTCATATTTAATGAATTGTGTAGTTGCTTTTAGTATGCATTTGACAAGTTAAATTGTGCATAAGATCTCTTCTCAAATTGCACTAATTGTTAGCCTTTTAAAATGCAAACTTATGACATAGAACTTCACCAACGATTATTGAAGGTCTTTTGCATTTTATTGGAACCAATATTTATTTTTTCCTAATTCTTTTATATCAATGTTTAAAGATAGACCTATAGTGACTGGTGTGGTTATCACATTGACATTATATTTAGAGACACGACCATGTTTAGTAGCAAGAATAATGGTTTCTTGCAATACGTTGTTTTGTTGTAGTTAGGTGCCTTCTTTATCTACTTCCATCTCCCATAAAGTAACATCTATTATTGAGTCAATAATGTCGACCAACCTTATGGTACATCTAAGGATGTCTATCCCATTACATCTCCTTATCGTAGAATTTGAATCCACACAAATAACAACGTTGATGACACCAACAACTAAATTATTACTCTTGCTTGCAATTTCATTGATAGGGGTAAAAGAAAATTAGTTTTGGAATGGAGAGGTCATCATCACAAATAGAAACCTTTGATTCAATCACTAGAGAAATTTCTAAGCTACTATTAAACCTATTATAAATTCTATTAGCAGTCTTAAATATACCACCATATATCTCATATGTAGCTCCAATATGTATATTTTCATAATGGAGGTTAGCTAATTCATTTAAATAAGTGACATATTTCTTAGTCCCCTCTCTTTCTATATATCAAAGTTGAACATTTAGACACTTCCTCTATTGGTATTGCATTTGTAGATTTCTCTCTTCATAGTTACATGACCTTTAACAATCTATCTTGTTTGAAATGGATTCAAATTTTTGATAGGGGTGATTGTAATCGATGCTTCTTTTCTATTTTAGATTGGTCTTAGACCAAAAAGCACTTTTTGTGGGTTCATCCTCCCAGATGGTACAATTTGATTTGAATCTCCATGGAAATTAGTTGACTCTAATGTAGCATTCCTCTATTTGTATCTTGTTAGAGTAAAGAATTAATTTAATTACATTGATTAAATTAACTTTGCTACCTCTTAAGATTTAGACTTTATGCACTTGCATTAGTCATTTAATAATTAAATCTAAGTATTAAATGCCTATTTACCTATTAGGGTTTCCCATTAGGTTTTTCAATCTCCTTCTATAAGGATTGACCCATTGTATATTTTCATTCATTCTTTTGGCTGATGATAATAAACTTTGATATTATCAGAGCAAACCCCTTGTTTGTTTCAAATAGATTTCTTCCTTGTGACAGGTTTTTGCATGCAGGTTTCTTGGGCTTAATAGATTTGTTTTTCATAAAATCTTACATAGCTCACTTCTTCTATATGTTGTTACATGTTATTTCATGCATGTGCAACTATTCGTAAATGTTCCTTTTTTTGTATGATTGGGGATGATGAAAAATGGTAGCTACTTATTCTTTTCAGTCTCCATGATGTGAGCTCAAAAGACTCTTCTTCGTAACTCTTATGTGTCATTATTCTAGTTCTACTACCTTTCAGGTGATGATGACATTATCATTTTGATCATGTTGACCCCATAGTTAGTTATCCCTTCATGTTCTTTCTTTATATGTTCATTTTCCTTGGTTTGTCTTGTCTTGGGGGAATCTTGTAGTAGAAATGTCTCTTGTGAATGCATGTATGCTCTGTTAAAGATATTTCTCCCTTTAACATGTGGTCATACACTTCGCTCCTTGTTTCACATTTTGCACACACACACACACAATGATTCAATGTGATCTCTCTTATGTAGATGGAAAAGGATAGAATATTTTCCTCATGTTCAAGTTTTCATTAGCATTCCCATGTGCATTATTCAATGGATCCCTTAATGAAGACATTGATTTCATTATAGACTCATCATCCTTTCATTTATCCTTTTGGAAAAAACTCTTTCCTTGGGACTAATTGCCTTACTTAGATCCCTTAATGGAGACAATGTTTTCCTTAAGGACTGATCCCTTTTTTTATTGTGTTATGCTAGACTATCAATGTCATATTTTGTAGTAGTGCTTTCTCTTTGCATGATCCATAGTAAGTCAATACCTTTCAAGTCTAATTGGTCATGCCTCATTTCTCTTTCTTTTCTCTCTCTTTCGAGTGACGCCTCTTTTATCTTGGTTTTAGATTTAATGAGGACTTAAGTCACTTGGGGACTTTATATTTCTTTGTCTTCTTGACCTTGATAAGATCATTCTTATGCATTGAATTTACTCAAAGTGCGAGCTTATCTCATACTCCCACTAAATTGGGGGCTCGATGTACCATCCTAAAAAGTTAGTGCTTACAATTGATGCTTTATTAGGCCTCATTTTGGTGATTTCAAGGGCATATATCTATTATGCTTGATCCCTACAACCTGATTCTTCTTTCCCCACTTCTTATCTACTATCTCGACACCCAATTTAAATTTGAGCTCAAAACCCTACATATTGGTCATTTCAAACCACCTATACCCTTGATTTTTGGCCCAAATTTGGCCAAGAGCTCAATATCAGGGTATTAATAGAATATCTAGTTTGTTGGTTATCTTGGATAAATTTTGAACCCCAAAATAATGGAGTAAGTATATAAACACCCTACCTCTCCTCATTTTATAATCTACAACTTTACAATCATTTTTTCAAGAGCAATCAAGCAATTGAGCAATTGGATTCAAGATTTGAAGACAAGAATCCAAGATCTAGTTTCTCCAGTTCATTCAGAGTTGGTCTTCTCCATTGAAACAATTTTCTCTCCCATGATGGTAAAGTGGGGGGATTATCAATCAAGCAAGAAGATCATTTAATTCCTTCCATCCATATGCCTTCATCTCTCCTTCATTACAATCAATTATCAAGCATATCTACATTAAAGATCTAGGAATGAAATTCATACATCCATGCATTTGTGAGGGCATCCTTGATTCCTATTCTACAATTCAAGGCTAACTCCTTTATTCCAATCAGATTCAATCATCTTCTTGGGTATGAGTGATTTCTACATCCATCCATGAGGGTTCATGCAATGTAAATCTGACATTTACCTTTTTATGCGTTGTCCTTTATGAAATTTCAATTTGATTTCAAGGTTGATTCCTAAATAGGGGTTTGACCAAGGAAAACCCATTTTAGCCAACCTTTTCCCCATTTTTTGTGTGTAAGAGTATACTACAAAGCTATCAAATCTTTTCTGGGCAAATCAGGAATAGTTAGACAGACCCTGCCAATTTTGGAAAAAGACACTAGGTATACATCATCTCAAATGACCTATACCCGAGTATATGTTAGATCTACCATATAACCTTGCAAAATGCTCAAATTTTATGGGAAAGAAGATTATGTTTTCGGGATCTCATAAATTTAGCTATAGGTATTTCCTACATTTTGATTATCAGATATTCAGATCTAGAGTTACTAGTTTCCCTATTTATCACTTAAGTCGCCTCTTGAAGTATTGAAATGAGAGGTAATATACCCTAGTTTTGCATTGCTTATCATTTCACCTTTGTAAAAAAATTTGATGATTAAAATAAGGTCTTCATGGATGTCTGAGGAATTAGCACTCTTTTATGGTCATTTATGCCAATAATTCAAGAAGATAAAATAGAAATGACACCAAAATTTTATTCAAAAATTATGGTTCAATAAAATAAAATGGTGGCCATAGAGACTAGTAAAGTGTCAATCAATAGTAAAGTACCTTATAATATCTTTAGCCATACCTACTTAGAGGGGTTTTATTGTGCCCTAGTTGTAATCACTCAACAGTTCTTTGCACCTTCTCTACTTCATCTTCTTTAAAGAATAAAGAAACAAACTCTTCAAAATATTTCTCATCTAATATATAAATATTTATATCATTAATTGGAAGGTCATAAATGTCTACAATCAACCCCTTTGAGATAATCAGCTCCACTTTGTACGCAAATTGAATATCATTCCTCCATAATTTTAGGAAGGCTTTGATGACAAGTAGATCAAAGCCATGAAGATTCTACATGAAGGGAGTGACCCCAAACATGGAGAGATTTCCCCATATAATAGGGCCTTTCTACAAATTCTCATATGGATTTGTCTCTAGACATTCTATTCTTGTCCCTGCCCATAAGAACCAAGAGACTACCTAAATTACTACAGGGAAAGAAAAGTAGAGAGAGAAATAGAGGAAACAAGGGTCATAATTACCCATGCTAGTAAAAAATATAAGGGGAATAAATCTCAAAAAACCCAAAATCCATGTGTTAAATCACAATGGGTAACAATGAGTAGTAAAGGCAACATCATCTCTTGAAGAGGGGCCAAAAAATGAATATACATGAGTTCGATAGGACAATAAACACCACAAATCCCAACACCATATTCTAGAGAGTAAAGAATCATGATGCACCAGAAATATGCCACATTTACATGCTTGATATTCATTTATAATCAAAATTTTAACTTCAAAGGGGAAAGGGTCATTGATCTCTGACCAGAAAATAGAATCCTTAACAACACCAACATTGGCAAAATAATCTACCACTTCATTCCCATCCATATCGATATGGGAAACAACACAATCCTTTAAAGAATTTATCATGTTAAAACAATCCAAATAATTCCTTGAATAGACCAACTAGGCTTCTAAACCCCTCTTAAGCAATTAATACTATTCAAGGAGTCACTTTCTATCCATAATTTTTAAGGCTCTTGCATATGGCCATTTTGAGACCAATGTAGGCAACCTTAGCTTCGAAAAAGTGATTTTTTTGGTTACCCAATGGGGGTCCACCATAGAAAAAAAATCTATTATGATCACAAGCCACTCCCCCACAGCCAACAAGCCTTAAATTTCCCTTGGCCACCCTATCAATATTAATTCTAACCAACCTTTAGGAGGAGCTCTCTAAACTGCATTATCTCTTTCTTGTCTAAACTTGTGGAGAGGGAAAGATATAAATCACATTGGAGGTTCCAATTCAAAAAATAATTCCTATCATAAACCAAAACCAACACCTTCGAACAATATTGGGGGGATTAGGTAGGCTAGCAATTTTATTTTCCTTAATAGTCAGTCAAATCCCGATAGCCATGTTATGGGCAAGACAAGTATTATCTCTAAAAATTCTATTAGTTATTTCTTTCCATACATATCAACATATGAGACATGAAAAGAGTCCACAAGAGACAAAGAGAGGGATTTCTAATTAGAGCCATCCATTGTATTTGTCCTTCATAAAATAAATTTAGAAAAAAAAAAATCCAAGAAAGTTTACAAAGATCCAAAAAATACAACCATATCTCCAAAACATACTTGTAGCCAAAGATGATATGGAAGGAGTTCTCTACATCAACCTCAAAGAGGAAGCATATGTTGTGAATTAGAAAAAACCCTCTAGAATATATTGTCAATAGTAAGCACTTCATACTGTGCCTTAAACCAAAAAAAAAGGGTAATTTTGGGAACAAGCTGAGGGTTCCACAGTGAAGCCCAAAAAAGAGGGGGTACACTTATCTAGACCTACAAATGAAAAGCATTAGACATGAACAATTTATCATCAATGGATCCAAACTTAACCACCCTATCTTCCAACAAAATAGAAGTAATATGGATAGTGGAAAGAAGATGTTGTGAATCAGAAAGAGTAGGATTGATAAAGGATAAATATTTTCGATTACAATTATCAATATAATAAAAAAGCCAACAACTAACTATCATGATATACACATCCCTAAAATAAGAATTATAAGGAAAATGGGAAATGGGAAATGGGACAATCCGCAGTCCACCTATCATCCCAAAATATCATTTTTATCCTATTACCTAAAGACGACCTTAATACTTTATAAACTATGACTTAGAATTGGAAAATAAGTTTCAAAGAGCATAACTAGGTGGAACAACCTAGTCATCATGTATGAAGTCCCAAAAATGATTATAGCTACCTAGATATATTAGATATAATCCTAGTGTATTAATTTTTCTCCATTATATATCTCCATAATTGTTTAGGAACACATAATTATTGAAATCTCTAATTTTGCTAATTACTAGACCACCAAGTCTCTTAGGAAGGCAAACTTGATCCCAATCAATCAGGTGCATCTGATTCTTATTATCTGAGCCAATCCATAAGCATTTGTGTTGGATTTGTTTAATATTTACAAAAAAAATTAGGCGCCTTGAATAAACTCATAGCATGAATAGAGAGGTTATAAAGAGAAGCTTTAATTAGATGCAACTTACTAGCTTGAATCAATAACATACCTTTCCAACCCACCATCGTCAATTGGAATTTATCCAAAAAACCATTTGAAAAGTAATCTAGAATTGAGTTGAGACATAGAGGAAAACCCGAAAAAGTAGAGTGTAGATTAACCAATGAGCACTCTTAAATTGAAGATATCTTATGTTTCCAACAATCATAGGTGTTTAGGAATAAGATTAAGCTTATGGGAAAGCTGATTTTCTTCCTAGAAGCCACCTCAACTACTAGTGGTAACAAACCTATGAAGAAGAGGAAGGAGACAAATCCTTTAGATTTCTAGTCATCACTAATCTCTAGATAAACCTACCCAAAGCTTCTACCATGATGATAAAAAAAAGGGAGATGGGGTCTCATTGCCTAATACCCCACAAACTACTTAATAATTCTAGAGGATAACTATTAATTATGACTAAAAAATTATGATTTGCACCATCATATTACCAAAACAAAAAGATAAAAGAACCTTGATGAGAAATTGGCGGTTTACTCTATCATAAGCCTTGAAGATATCCAACTTCAACAAAAAAAATAGACTTTGTATTCATAGTGAGAGAATGAATATTCACATGAATAGTGAGGATAGAATCAAGATTCCAACGGCTACGAACAAACTCATTATGTTTCATAGAAATGATAAGTAGGAGGACCTCCTTAATCCTCATAGCTCTAATACATTGAGATGATTTTGTAGAGGGAGGTACAAAGGATAATCATATGGAACTCACCAAATAAATGATCCCCCAAACATTTTGGGAATGAGAACACTAAAAGTAGTATTTAGCTCCTATACCAAAGTTCTACTACTGAAAAACTCCTCGAGAACCAAAATGACATCTTTGTCCAAAATATCCAAGAAGACTTGAAAGGAAAAAATTGGGAAGCCATCTAGTCTTGGCACTTTATTACCTTCAAAAGATAACATATAAAACCTAATTTCTTCATCAAAGGGAATCTTACTAGGAGGTCTATTCATATTTTTAGAAATCATAGAAGGAATCTCCTTAAGGAGCTACAACTAGCCCTCTAAATCTAAGTTATGCTATTAAAAAGGTAGATAAGAAAATAATCATAAAGAAACCTTCATAATATATTCATCCTTGTGAGGAATAGACCCATTGTGAGTAATAGACCTATTTCTATTGAAATCCAAATGTTTCGGAGTGGATAATTGGAAGAACTTTGTATTATGATCTCTACATTGTAGCCAAAGAGTCCTAGTTCTTTGCTTCTAAAATTATTCTTCCTTAGAATTAATGTCATGAAGACTAGATAGAAGGGAATTTTTTTACACAATGTCTAGGGTTGATACCATTAATTTGGATCATATTTTGGATACCATCAGGCTCTCTCTTGATTTGCATCTTATATTGAAATATGTGATCAAAGGTAGATCTATTCTAGCACATTAGGCATTTTGGCAACAAAAAGCACAATGGATACATTCACATTAATCTCTCACTGTTCCTAAATCTGATCCCTAAGATATGGATAATGACTCCAAATCTTCTCTAATCTAAGAGGGAAATTCTTTTTACGCACTCCCCCACTCCACATATCAATAGAAAGGGCAATAAGGAAAAGGTTGGAACCCAATTTAGTAAAAGAAAATAAATCACAAGAATAGGAAAGAAACCATTTTAGAAAAATAAGGACTTGATCAAGATTAACTTGAAATAGGTCTTCACCACTTCTCTTGTTGGACCATGTATAGAATGCTCTCTGAAGATCCAAATCCAACAACCATTGTGAGTTAATAAAGTGTAACAAGTTCAATCTTGTTGAGCGTCATTTTTACACTAGACAATGGCTATGAATTTGGACTACAAATTCCCCTCTTGAAAGAATAATGAAAATCACTCCCAAGGTTCTTTTAGGTTGGGTATCAACTGTATGGATAGATCAGTCAAAGAAAATGTCAAATTGTTCACAAGGAGGCCTTTGCTGGTTCAATTCTTGAAAAGGCTGCAAAACAGTCTTCAATGTAAATAATCTTATTTTGTATTTTCAGTCTTTTAAATGAAATGTAATTTTCTAACATGCAAATTTAATTTAATCTATCATGATCGATTTCTTAAAAACTGGAAAAAGAGTAAGGTAACAAGAATTGAAGAAAAGTGCAGAAAATAAATCCTATATAAACCACCATTGCATAATCTTGCGAATTAAATTATCACAAAAATGGAGGAAACCCACAAAACATAGATTAGAATTACTCACATCCCTAGCTTTGGAGATGCAATCATCAAAGGAAATTAATGAAAATGTAAGATTTGTCAAAAATCATCAAATCATAAATCTACTATGAACACACGCATACATGAGACAAATTTATCTTGAAGACACCGATGAACATTTTTTTCCAATAATTTGTCACAACAAGGTAATGCACCAATAATAAACACCAGACTAAAAGATTCGTAGAATATAATCACCACACAATCAATTGGCTCTTTGAAATAAATGAATGAGCAATTACACATTCAAGAACTTTGCAAAGATGGCACAAACTTTCACACCATGATTGAAGCCCCAATTATAGATAGTTGCATTACAAAAATATCGACCCTTATTATATTGTTTTGATGTAATTTATAGTGTTTCACCTTTTAAAAAAACAAATATGTACCTAGGGTTTCAACTATGCAAAAAATAGAAGATAACATTTAATCTAAAGCTTACTGAAGAAAAAATTACACCTAAACTATCTCTAAACAAGCTTGCATGGATTCTAATCCATTTGCATTACATTTATACAAGAAATCAAGGCCATATTCACCCAACAAAAAAGACATTAAAGTTGGAGTTCCACCATCCTTGAACTAGAGTGTTCTTCTTTAAATTGCAGTTCTTCCTTGGAATCTTCATTTTGGCTCCTCTTTGTGATTGCAATTGATTGATATCTTCTAGTCAAGGAAAAATGACCCCAATCATGCATGTAATCTAATATGAAATAAACCCTTTATGCAAATTAATTCCATGTTGAGATGGCCCAAGAATTTTGGACTCCGACCCTAACTCTGAAAATTGACAAGTTGAAAAATGACCAAGTCCACAACACTATTGTCCAATAATTTCATCCTATTGGACTCTGAAACTCTGAAAAACTTGAGATAAAAAATTTCTAAGTCCACAAAAGTTTTCTCCAAAAAATGGCTAAGTCCACAAAATTTTTTGGTCTTTCAGGATTGTGTAGAATTTCATCCTTTCAGACTTTGAAATTCCAAAAAACTTAAGAGCAATAAATTTCAAAGTCTGCAAAATTTTTCTCTGAAAAATGGTTGAGTCCACAAAATTTTTAGGCCTTTCGAGGTTGTGAGGAATTTTAACCTTTTGGAATCTGAACTCCAGAAAACTTTGAACTTTTGAACTTCAAACCTCTGAACCTTTGAACTTTCAACTTTAAAACTCTGAACCTTTGAACTTTGAACCTTCGAAGCTCCGAAAATCTAAACTTCAAACTTGTGAACTCTGAACCTCTGAACTTTGAACCTACGAACTCCAAACCTCTGAACTTTGAAACTTTGAACTCTGAGACTCTAAAAATTGGGCTAATTCATAGCATCCAACTATTTTTGTTATCATTTCTAGAATTAAGAAACCTTAATAACCAAACTCTTGAATCCTATTTATGATCCATGATCTCCCTAAAACAACTATTTTATATCATCTTGGATGTTCACTATGGTCACAATTCCCATGAATTGTTGAACAATATTCTTGGTAAAATATAAATTCTCCTTGTTCTCATCTCCATACAGTTGCAAGTCAATCATGTCAAAGAATTTATCTTAACTTGTCAATTCTTAACATGCCACATTGAGATTCTCAGTTCTGCAACCAAAAAGGATGCCTCGTCAGAAATCTTTATTGAAAACATGAAATTAAGATAGAGAAACTAAGGCTACATGCAGGAGAAGAAAGAAAATAAAACTAACTCTAAAAAGTACAAAAACAAAAAAGAGGCCACAAAAGGGAAAAGAAAAGAGGGGGAAAAATAAACCAAAAGTTGATTCAAATGACATCCAACTATCTGGAGCATAGGGGCTCACAACCTGACTCACCATATGCCTAATCAAATTGACCATAAGGGTCCCTCAAAGAAACTAAAAGGGAAAAAAAGGGGGGTCCCCATTTCGGGAAAATTCTCGAAATGGGGCGTGTGTTGTAGAACCACAACAGATCTACTATCATCTTCCACTTGGAAACCACACTTTATCTCATCATCTCTCAAAGGAGTATTAAATTCCCCCATAAATAACCATGTCTCCATTTTAAAATAGGATTTTAAGGAGACTAGGGATCTCCATAACCTTTTCCTAGCTCCTTTTTTATTTAGTGCATAAATATTGGACATGGTCCAAGGTCTCATCCCTAAGGCGCACAAAATGAATCACAAGATGGTTCAACTCAGAGAAAATCTCCATGCCCTTAACAATTCTAGGATCTTAAATGGTATTGGTGTGTCTAGAAGCAACTTAAACATCATAGTAGTGGATGCCACTATCTTTGTACAAGAACAATTTAACTCTATGTAACTTTTCAATTTACATCTTAGTTTCTTGAATTAAAAGATATCAAGTTATGATCCCTCACCAACATTAGAAAATATATCATCTTTTGGGGGTTATTGAGCCCCCTTATATTGTATGAGATGATCTTCATTTAGGATTTTCAAGTGTGCCTATCAGGCCCATCTTAAGAAGAGCATTTTGGGTTCCTTCTATAATCTCTAATTTTATGTGATTATCCTGATATTGTTGTCTGATGAGTATAACTTGTCACTTAACATCTGATCTATAATCATCTTATTGAAGATTACAGGTCATCACTCCCACATGGTTTGAGGGAGCAGAAGGCTTCCTCCTTTTTTTGGATTTGACCATAGTAAAGGGATGCCCCTCCAATTAGATAAAAGAGAGAACATCCAATAAAGACCAAGATTTGAGGGGGACTTCAGGTCTAGACAATCCATTACACTCCTCAATAACAAGAGAATCATTCATAGATCTAAAGGTCCCCAACACATTCATGGGTCCATCCAACCCTTTCCCATCAACAATATTCCCCACAAGAGGGATGTTGATTGGATTACCAATAGGCTCAATGAATACTGATTCAAAAGGAAATGATGAGAGAGAAAAAACCTAACCAACCACACCCCTAGAAATAGTATTAGGTATTTTAGATGAGGCACCAGAATCAACAAGAGGATTAGCCACGCCAAACTCCAATTTGATACCCAATGAACCATCGATCATACAAAAATTCTTAGCTTGCCCAACCACATCTCCTAGTAACTTTGGGCACTTCGAAAAAAAGACTCGCTCATCTTAATTCCATAAACCTTTTGGGGTTTCTCTTTCCAAACTTTATGAGTTAGTTTTTGGACCTAGGAGGGGCAATTTTTCTCCCAATGAGACCAACCATTTTGCAATAAAAATGGGCAAAAGGGATAGACTCAAATTCAATGGCCTAAATCCACTCACCAAGCTTGGAGTTAATCTTAATCTCATAAGAGAGGCCATTATATTTCTCCACATGGATGCACAATCATGCAAAAACCATACACCTTTTAGAAGAAGTCATAGAATCAACTGACAAAGGATACCAAAACAAGTCACAATCCTCCTAAAGATTTCTTCATCCCAAAATTCAATGGGCAATCCAAGAATTTTAACCTATATAGGAACCACATTACAAGACCAATTATGAGGGTTAAATCCTAGTTCCAATCTCTTTATGTCCAAAGAAGAATGTCCAATCATCCACATACCACTTCTTAAATAAACAAACAAATCCTCCTCATAGGTGAAGGAAAAATAAAAGAAACCTTTGGCCATGGTTAAAACATCAATATGACCTTTCTTATTCCACTTTATAGCCACTAAAGCATAAAACAATTCAATATTTGATCAGGGATCAACAAATGTTCCAACCAAAGAGTACTCCGTAATAGAAATCCCCTTGTCCACAATACATTCTAGGATAGAAATAGAAAAAAACACTTGAAACTAGATCAAAAGAAAGACTTGCCAAGGAAAAAGAGCTCTTTCCTTTCAAACTGAGGGAAATACAAAACCACTTTGGAATCTGACCAATCATTGGTTTATGGAGCCTTACTATCAAAATCAGCCAAAGACATAGAAGAGGGACCCTCACACGACTTACCTGGTAGCATATTTGAAGTTTGAAAACTAGGGGGACTCAAAAAAGCCACACGAGCACTTGAATCAACACCCTTGTTAAATGGACTGTGATTACCTTAAGTACCTAAAAAACATGTGGTTTTGAGAATGTAGATCCAAACCCTCATGTGCCATTAGAAAAGTGTGCATCATCTACCTTTTACCCCACAATCAACTATATTAAAGGATCTACAC
The DNA here is from genome assembly GCA_027943335.1 of Chamaecyparis obtusa. NCBI lineage: Eukaryota > Viridiplantae > Streptophyta > Pinopsida > Cupressales > Cupressaceae > Chamaecyparis > Chamaecyparis obtusa. The sequence goes on along the minus strand of BSBK01003472.1, from coordinate 921,508 downwards.
AACCTTCATTTAGCCTTATTCCATTAATTGCCCCAACATCTTGTTAGAAACAAGGCAGTACACACAACTAAGCGGGGGGGGGGGGGGGGGGGGGGGGGCAGACGGTGGATCAATTGTATCCCAAAACTTAAATCCTTAACCAATAAGTCACCATAAAAACTTAGATGTGAAAAATGAGCATCATAACATAGAAGATAACAACACCATAACACAAACACATGATGGAGAGTGGGAGAGCGGGAGGAGGAGGAGGGTCGGTGGGTGTGAATTTGAATTCTAGCTTAGGCAAGAATTAGGAAACTGGAAGGAATCCTGTGAATACTGTGGTAGGGGAACAACAGAAGGAGGGGGGAATGTCAGGTGAGGGCTCCACCAAAGAATCAGATGAGGACAAGGATCCAAATGATGCTCATTCCCGAGGAGGTGGTCCAAAAACTATGGAAGTTGCTGGTAAGTTTTGCTTTGTCGGGAATGCTGGTAATGTTTTTGCTAGTGACCTGGCTAAGGGGAGCTGGTCATCTTTATTTGGGGTTAAACCAATAGGAAAGTCTTCCTTTCCTTGTATTAACAATATTTCTAAGCCAGGTAAGGTAGTATTTGGCATTTCACTCCCTGGTCCCCTTGTGGACCACACTATATCCAAAATGGCGCTAACACTCGTAGGAAAATTTACTAGGTCAAGGCCTAATATTGACATGGTTAGAGTCTTTTCTTCTAGAAAATGGAAGCTTAAGGGGAAAGTATATATTGCGGCTATGCCAAAAGGTTTTTTCTCTTTCATTTTTTCTAGCATGGAAGATATATCAAGAGTTATATGTGGAGGACCTTGGATATTTTGCAAATCATCGTTGGCTCTTCAAAAATGGGAGATTAAGCTAGACCTAAATGCATATATGTTTGAAACAACCCCTATGTGGGTTCGTTTCACTGGCCTCCCCTTGGAATATTGGCACGAGGATGTCTTTGCAGGTTTGGCAGGTGCTTTTGGAGAACTTCTTTCCATAGACCCAATGACAGTAGCTAAGTCCAAACTTGTTTATGCAAGAATCTGTGTCAATATCCACCAAAAGGTAGATTTTCCTGAAGTCATTTCAATAATGTCCAAGTTGGGAAAATATATCCAGACAATGGAATATGAATCCATCCCCTTTGCTTGCTCCACATGTAAAAAATTTGGTCACCGGACAAAAGAATGTTTGATGAAACAACAGAGAGAGAAAGGAAACCAAGGAAAAAAATGCGAGCCTAGAAAATAATGGAAGGAAAAAAGTAGCTCGGTGGAAACACACCCAAAGAATTCTAAAACAACTCATCAAGAAGGGAATAAGGAAGAAAAGGAAAGTAATGAGAAACCAACAGAGAGCAGGAAGGAAATTATTACTCTTCCAAATAACAATGAGGAAAAGGGTAACAATGATCCAACAGAGACCACAAATGTAACTAAGATCCCCAGTGAACAAGAAATGGTAGTGAAAGAGAACCATTGTGATTCTTCAAGCCTCCTACAATACTCAACCCAGGAACAAAATGTAACAATTTTAAAGAGCCCGAGAAAGGACAATTTTGGGACAATGGAAAATATTGTAGTTTCCCCGGTCCTCAAGATGGAGAACTATTTTACCCTTAGGCCTAAACCTAGGTGAACTTGTATTGAATAGATGTCACTCTGAAGCAAGTGATGAATAAATATTATCACCTCTAGCAGATCTACAGAGAGAAGATAGACCAGAAAACTATACTACCTCGGGGGAAATCAAGAACCTTGGACTGAGGTTAATGACCAAAAAATCTACAAAAAAAGGACGATCGAGTCAAAGAAATACTAATGGTTCGGCAAAGAAACAAGATAACAATCCCCAAGGTGGGGTTCAGACAAGAAGGAAACAAAAAGAAGATATGGGAACACCCAAAGTTGAAAGGAGAAGAAGAAAATCTTTCAAAAATACTCATGAGCAAGAAGCTAAACAAAACATAGTGGATGATCGACAGCTTACCATCCCTGAGATATGCTAATGAAGATTATTTCATGGAACATCAAAGGACTGAACAACCTTTGGAAATAGGATGTATTGATAAATTTGGTTACAGATAGTAATCCAGACATTTTTCTTATCCAAGAAACAAAAATGCTCAGAGAAAAAGTAGAAAAAATTCATCCTTTTAAGAATGGAGGATGTATAGGAGGTGATTTTGATGGTGATTTAGGTGATGTGGTCATTTTATGGAATAAACAGACCATTAAATGCACCTTTTTGATGAGTGATAAGAATATTATATTAGTTAGATTCAACCATATAAAAGATAATTTTACTTGGAACTTGATGATATTTATGCTCCCAACACCAAAAATGGAAGATTGAAATTTTGGCGAAATCTGAAAGAGATCCGTAATAATTTTTGGGAAGAAAGATGGATGGTTATGAGAGATTTCAATACTCCCCTTAAAGATGATGAGAAAAGGGGTGGTATCCCTTCCTAGATGGATAGTAGAACAGACCTAATGGACTACATCAATGATGAAGCTTTTTTAGATGTAGAGCTGGAAGTAATAGCCTATGTGTGGTCCAATAGAAGAATAGACAATGACCTTATCCAGGTCAAACTGGATAGATCCCTATTATCTCATGACTAGATATCTAGGTACTCCTGCTCCTTATCTTCTTTTTTGAGAATCGGTTCTGACCATTTTCCTATTTCTCTAAATGCTAATCTTATCACTGGGAAAAAGAACATTCTATTTCAGTTTGAAAAAATGTGGATGGCCCACCCAAATTTGAAATATAGGATAGAAAAATGGTGGAACTTTATTGTGGACGGGGGATCCATGTACAGAACCACTAAAAAACTAAACACTATTAAAAGGAAAATCATAATATGGAACCAAGAGGTGTTTGGGGACATCTTCCATTCTAAAGGTAGAATGCAAACTGAAATAAAGGAAATTCAAGAGAAAATTCAGAATGAAGGTCTCTATGAAGAACTTAAAAAATAGAAAACTCTCCGCTGGCTAACTTCCATAACATTATCTCTAAGGAGGAATCCTTCTGGAGACAATAATCTAAAGCTTTGTGGCTCAAAGCAGGGGACAAAATATTAGATTCTTTCATATGACTGCTATGAAGCACAAAGCGATCAATATGATCTCTAGCTTGTTAACTAATGGTAACACTATTAGGAAAGAGGAAGATATCAAAAAAGAGATGCTCTACTACTTCTCTTCTCTCCTAACCAAAGAGGACAATTTGGCCTTGTTTGATCAGGAAAAAATTCTCTCTGGTATCCTTTAGCTGGTAGATGCTAGAACTAACAAATTTCTTCAAGCGAGTCCTTCAGATAAGGAGATTAAGAGTGTTATTTTTTCTTTTGAAGGGGAGAAATCTCCTGGCCCTGATGGGTTTCCCATGTTCTTCTTCCAGCAGTTTTGGGAAATTCTGGGCAAAGATGTGCAAGCAACGGTCAAAGAGTTTTTTGGAACTAAAATTTTCCTCGGGGAACTCAATGCTACTTTTTTAATTTTAATCCCCAAAAATCCTGGAGCCAACATGGTTGATGCCTTTAGACCTATTAATATTTGTAACTCCCTGTACAAGATTATATCTAAAGTCCCGACTACCAGACTTCTATCTATTATGCCCTCAATCATTTCTCCCTAGTAGAATGACTTTATCCTTGGAGGACAAATTCTGAATTCCATTATTGTTGCCCATGAAAACATTCATTATTTGGAAGAAGCTAAAAAACAAGGTTTCATAATGAAGTTGGACTTCTCCAAAGCGTATGAAAGGGTTGACTAGCAGTTTTTACCAAAAGTTCTCCTTTCTTTTGGTTTAGATTATGGGGTCATCAAACTCATTGTTCAATTGGTTACTACCGTCTCTTCTTCTGTTATTGTCAATGGAGGTTCTTCCAAGTTTTTTAGGCCCTCTAGAGGCCTTAGACAAGGTGATCCTATATCTCCTATCTAGTTTTCTATCCTTGCAAAATGTTTAGGAAGGTATATTAATAAATTAGTGGGAGAGGGTTGCATTTATGGTCTCCAGCCTTCTTCTGCCTGATCTTCCTACTCCCATGAGAAATTTGTTGATGATACTCTCATAATGGGGGAGGCTACCATCAAAGAAGCTAGAAATTTGAAGAAATCCCTCACTTCTTATATTGTTGCATGTGGCCAACTCATCAACTAGTCTAAAAGCTCTATTTTCTTTATCAATACCCCTATTGAGAGATAGAGAGAGATCTCCAAAATTTTAGGGTGAAATATTGGAAGCCTCCCTTCCTCTTACTTGGGCTTACCTTTATGCACTAAACCTCCTGACAGCTTTTGGAATTCTATTATTGACAGATTCAACAACAAGATTGATGGTTAGAAAGGAGCGCTTTTGAGTAACTCAGGGAAACTCCAACTTCTGAAATTGACTCTTCAAAATCTCTCAGTTTATGCTTTGAGTCTTTTTAAGATTCCCCATAAATTTTCTATGGTTATAGAAAAAATCCCAAAAATATTCCTATGGTTAGGAGTGGAAGAAAAGAAAAGACTTAGTTTGGTGGAATGGGAAAATGTTTGTAAACCCAAAAATTGTGGAGGGCTTGGCTTAAGATCTATTAAAAATGTCAACAAAGCCCTTTTGGCTAAACAATTATGCAGAATTTATGGGGACCAAAAAGAATGGAATGGAATCATAAGAAATAAATCTCTTTAATTCCAATACTTCGGAGGATTATACTATAAATGGTGAAAATATGGATGGCTCTAACATTTGGAATAGTATAAGTTATGTTAAAGATCTCATCATTAAGGGGAAGAGATGGAAGTTGGGGGATGAAGGAGAATCGACTTTTGGGAAGACAACTAGATTCAAAAAGAGCCTCTATAAAGCAACCAAGATTGGAAACAAGGTATCGATCTTTGTAAAGATATTATTGGGGAAAAAGTTAAGGATTACTGGAAAGGAAACAATCGGAGGAATTTTGGAGACATTGACAGAAGATTCATCTCCCTCCAGCATGAGTTGCAAACCTGGTTTATTAAGGATAACTTCCAAGATAAAATTATTTGGGCTCCAAAGCCTAATGGTATTTATATTATTGCCTCCACTTATAATATTTTTATTATGAGGGAGGAAAAACCTCTTTTCTCGTAAGTTTGGTACAAGTTTCTTACTCCCAAAATCAACTTCTTTTTTTGGATCATAGCTCAGAATAAACCTCTCACCCTTGATAATCTCACTAAAAGGGGTTTTTTTCTTGTTAATAGATGCTTTCTTTGTATCAAAGAAGCTGAAACTTGTGATCACATTATGTTGCATTGTTCCTATACTCATAGGGTCTGGGATCTAATCCTTAGAAAATGGAATCTTTGTTGATTTTTTCCTCTTCTTTGGCAGGACTTTATCAAGCAATGGAGCTATGCATTTTCAAATAACTTGGCTAAAGAGTTTTGAAAGCTTATTCCTCCCCATTTTTGTTGGTGTATCTAGAAGGAAAGAAATAACAAAGTTTTCAGGGAGAAATATTCCAAACCATAAGTGGTTGGAAACCATATTTGTAGAGGGCTGGAGGAAAATTTCATTTCTTCAATTAACAACAACACTACCAAGAATACTCCCCAAATATCTCAAGAGAATATAAGAGAGTGACATTTTAATAATCCTAACTCCAATTCTAATCATCTAAGATCTACTGCTATGTGGACTTCCCCTCTAATTGATTGGGTCAAAGCTAATTTCAGTGGGGCGTCAAAAGGCAACCTGGGAGTGGTAGGTGGAGGTGGAATCATAAGAGACTAGAAGGAACCTGTGTTGGTGCTACTGTTATTCCCCTGGGAGTGTAATCAAATCATAGAGCTAAAGCAATGGTGACTCTCAATGTTATGTTGTTGGCAGAAGAGCTGGGATGTAAAAAAGTATGGCTAGAAGGCGATTCCCTTAATATTGTCAATAATATAAAAGGCATAAGTAAATCATCATGGACTATTGAGCACATTATCAATAAAATAAAAAATATTGCTTTGAAATTTGAATCTTTTTATTTAACCCACAACTTCCGTGAAACTAACCAGGTGGCAGATGGTTTGGCTAATCTTGGGGTTAGAAGTGACATCAGTTGTAAGTGGCACAGATTGACTAAGATTAATGATGAGATAAATATGATTATTAATCATGACATAATCAATCAAAATGAGGGATTTATCAATATTAATTATCACAATTCATGAATAAATTCAGAACTGGAGTATGTCGAAGGCGAAGTGCCAAGTGGTTATTTATTGCCTTCATTACTCTCTGACCTCGCATGCTTTCTGGGTCATAAAAAAAGAGTTACTACATAATCCTAACCATTCAAAACATATTATTTTTATCCTAAGAGATTTGGAGAGACAAGATGCTGAAACAGAGTTGATAATTTTTTGTGTTTTAAGCACCACAAAGAAGGAAGTTGAGATGGGTGGTGATCTTAAGAGGGAGGAACCAGCAGAATGTAAGTGGGTTCATTAAAAAGAAGTGTGGAGAAAATTAAAGAAGGGGAAAGTGCACCACTATCTAAAACAACTACATGGTAATGATAAAGAGATTATTAGGGCTTTTGTTGCAGGGTGGGAGAAAGGCAAAGTGAATATTGTAGGTAAATCCTTTACCCTTACTTTAGATCTTCTTGTTGAGATCACGGGGCTCCCTCTCAAGGGAATTCACTTCTCCAAAGACAAGAAGGTGGGAAAAAAGGCTTACAAATATTTTCCCAAATCAGATGAGGAGAAGGCTTTGCTAGTGAAAGGTAATCTTGACTACGTGAGCCTGGATAATAGTAAACTCATTTGGGGTTTTGTTCTCAGAGCGATTATGGAATACTTTACCCTTGATGGTAGGTATTCCAGAGTTTACAATTATCACTTTGTGCTTGTAAATTATTTCAGGCATAATGCTAGGGTTTCTTTCCCTTTTTATTTGATTAGTTCACTTAACCAGAGTATTGTGGACCATAGAGTTAAAGCTTCCCCTATTTTGCATGAGGGGCTCATCCTGCTCATTGTAGAGTATGCTGGAGATCATATCCCTGACCTGCTTCATAAACAGATTGGCAACAAAAAAAGGAAGAGCTCTAATATCTCCCTAGGGAAGAAGGTCAACACTTCCTCGAACAAAAAAACTCTCAAAGCCCCTATTAAAATTGAAACCACACTCTCTATCTTTGATGAGGTTGAAGGTATGAAGTTAGAGGATGACCAGGAGAATGATTCCTCTGAGAATGAAGAGATTGCTAAAGGGGAATAGAGCAACAGAGACCTCTCTGAGAAGGATAAGTCCACCATTATTGAACCTGATAAAGGTAAGGAAGTAAAGAATAACCATGTTGTTGAAGCAATTAACAACTTGGATAAGGCTATTCCTGAGGATTTCATTGATCAAATCAAAAATATTATGGAGGTTTATATTGACAACATGCATCAGTACCTTGTTGAAGACCCTAAGGAAAGAGAGTTGATAATGAAAATACTGGCAACAATGCTGAGGAGGATATTATCATTGAGAATTTAGGGTTTATGGAAGAGGAAACTGATAGGCCAACACTAGGGAAAATAATTAAGAAATAATTAACAATTTATGATGAAATTCAGCTTGGTCTATTCATGTCAATCCGAGAGTGTAAGCTTGCGAAAGGTGTCCGAGCAGTATGCCATCAAGGGGTGCAAGTTGTGAGCTGAGCGATTGTGGATGCACCTAGAACACAAGGAAGGAAACACAACAAAGAAAATAATTCCAGAGATAGAAACTGTCACTTCCTAACTGCTAGAGCTACACACACAACAAAATTTCAAAAAAATAATTTATTAAAATAAAATAAAACCTCTCACAAAATTAATAATATTAAAACCAAACTTTAATAATAAAAAAAATTCAAACCAAACTCAAACTATATATTTTATCAAACTAATTTAATGGACTGTAAATGTGACAATGAGTAAAGTGAATTAGAACTGTCTTAAATAAAATCAAACTAATCAAAATCATACATTTATTAAAATAAATTAGAACTATCTTGATCAAACAAAATCACACAACTATCATAGTTTTAAAATTACATTAAATAATTATATAGATTAAAAAAACACAAATATTAACAATTAAAATAAATAAATATCACCATGCAAAATAATATTGTATTCGTCAATAATCTGATACAATTCTTTGTTACAAAATTCTATATGCTTCTCCCCTTGATATTGCCTTTATATAATGAAAGGGCATATAACAAATTCTAAACAATATTCTATTCACGGATATTGTTTTGTAGCATTATTTCTCCAATACTTTTCTCCACCAATGATTTATTTTTGTAGCCTTATTTAATAGCATTTTCTCCTATTTTTCTAGCCCTATTTTGTAGCACATGATTCTATTCTCTTGCCACTTCTTTTGGAATTATTTGTGGCTTGTGGGTTGGAATAAAACAAGCCACAAATATAGGAATTTGTTGTGCCATAAAATTAGCCATTCTTTTGGACTACAAACAACATAATGTTATTAGTTGCAACAACAAATAATTTATACTATTTTATGTCATATGAGTACAAAAATAAATTATTTGTTGTTACAACCAAATAGCTAATATTTAGCAAAACAAAAAATTAATGGTTGGAATTATTTGTTGCCAAGTATATTCACCGGATGTAGGAATTTGTTTTCTCCTTCTCCATAGCACATGTTGTATATTGTTCTCCAAAAATGAAATAGCAATGCTTATTAGTAAATACAACCAATAATTAATTTTCATATTTTATCAAAAAAACTATATTAAATACCACATATATATATCTAATCATATGCAACATAAAATGGTAAAATAATAGGATTTGTAATGGAAATGGAATATAGGAATGGGTGTGAAGGTGCATGAAATAGGATGAAATATGGTATAAAAATGGAACATAATTGGCTCTCATCATTCCCCCCAACTTAGCATATTGCACATCCTCACGCAATCATTATGATCAAGACGTCTTTGGCTTGAACTTGAAGCATTTAGATTTATGGATTTGGCTTTGTTTGCACCTTGAACCATGATAACACAAGGCCCCCTTTTTTTTTTCTTCATATGAAAAGCTTTGTGTTTTTCTCTTGTTTTCAATTGTGTATTTCCAATATTGATACCTCCTTCAATTTTTCATAAATTTTTCTCTTCTCTTCTTCTTTTTCATTTCTTTTCATTTTTTCTTATAGCATCATGGTTCAAAAGGTTACATATAGGAGAAATCTATCTCACTTTGCACGGGAGGATTTTAAATGGGTGAAATAGGAGACAAAACAAAGGATTATCTAGGATAAAAATAATCTACAGTATGATGGGATGATTCAGGATGATGGATGGAGAATATATAATATGATGGGACACCTCCCCCCAACTTAAAGGGTTGACCGTCCACGGGAAACAAGGAGAGGTGAGGTAAGGGTGTTGCATTAAGATCAATATAATAAGCAATATAAATAAAGTTAAAAGATAAAATAATGAAAAATAAAATTGATTGCTTTACCAACATGCATGTGCAGAGAGATTGGAACCAGAGAGACTCAGCAACTGGTGCCTCCAAAATAGATGAAGCAACAACAAGGAACTACAAAAGGCATCCAGAATTGCAACACCACAAAAGACCACCATCTGACTGAAAGCATCAAAGAGAAGACCACTAGAAGGAACCATAAAATTGGGACACAGAGGGCAAGCTGAGGTACCACCATCATCAATTGAAGCATTGTAGATCATACAGGAGGTAGCAAAGGCCATTGAAACACCTCTACTGAATAGGTAGCACATACGAAGGGTGATCAAAGTTGTGAGAATCATGTTGAACAAGAGTAGAGCTACAAGAGTGAGTGACATGAGGTGCCAAGAATGAAACAACCACATAATGCATAGGGCGTCCCTAAAAATAAGGATTAGTAGAAAAACCAAGAACACTAATTATTGCATTTTTTCTTTTTCTTTTTTTTTGAATAAATTTTGATAACGACAAGTGACCGCTGGCAAGCCAGTTTTCAACCACTCACCGCTTAATGGCGCTGTAAAAATAGTTTTCACCACTAAGAATTTATTTTGCAATTAATATCTGCTAGAAACTGATTTTCAGATATTAACTGGCCAACAATGCCCGAAGGTTTTCATTATTGGATCTTTTAATTCACTGCTTTTTTCTTCTTTTTTTTTCCATTTTTTTTTAAATTTTTTTTTTTCAATAACTGCATAGAATGGCCAAAAAGAATGAAATCTCAACATTGATGATGAAAAATGATACCATCCAAAACTTGAGTTTTGTCCATGACCATGCAGAAGGCTCTGTTGAAACTTGATTGCTTCACGAACTTGAAATGATGACCAAGAATAATCTCCACAAAGTTGGGAACACTGAAACACTACACTATCAAATTTGATCTATGTATCTCATGCCACTAAATTTGAAATATTCTTGGAGAACTTTAGAACACACTAGCACACTTGGGTAAGAGAATCACTCATAGTGATGGTGCTACTCACATTTCTCTATGATGACAGGATAAGATGACATCTCCTTCATTACCAAAGACATGAGTATGGAGTGAAAACCAATAGTAGTCACCAATGTGTCCATACAACATCAGAGAGGAGGAGACACAACTCGAGGAAGGAGTGTGGTGATCTACAATGTCTTATGCCATATCCTTCTTGTGATCTCAAATGTTGAAGCACGAGCTATGAAACTCATATGTACCAAATAGCTAACAAGCCCACACAATGTTAACATAGCCAACATAATGTGTTATGAAATGCTTATGTAGAGAAGCATCATCAATTGGTATTAGTACTAAGATCGTCCCACCATATCAAGAGACCTGTAACCATATTCTCAAAACCAAGCATATCAAGTATAGTAAAGCAATTTTATCCAATTAATAACCCTACCATTAAGTGAGTAATGCATTTTTTTACAAATGATAAGTAGAGTTATTAAGATGAATAAACACGTGATAAAAACAAAAGAATGTGATTACAATGAATTTGATTCAATCAACATAGGAATACATACCTTAAATGGTTGAGATGTCACATGTCGAGGTTTGCTAAAAGGACCAACAAAACAATCAATGAAGCTTTTTTGGAAATCATCCAAGAATCACAAATTTGGAGGGATTCCCCCCAACTTGATTTCATGTGATATGGTCATGAGAACATTAGGATAACCAAAGAAATTAGGTAACGCAAAGAGAGTAACACATCTTTAGAATTTTGTGAGCCTTTTTGAATGATAGATAAATCAATATTTCAATAATTCAATGAATGTACTCCCAAATTAACTGTAGGTTATAAAAGCATGGGGAATTTGAATCATCCAAGGAATCAAGAAATGGATTTAGTACTTGTTATCAATGAATGATCATCGTAAGATACAAGAACCAAGAATGAAGAATATATGGATATTAATACCTTGATCCTTGTTAAATAAATGAATCATCCATAGTTTATTTGGTCATCTTAGGACAATAGAAAGGATCGACAATGAGGAATAACAATCATCCAATTTTAACATTTGTTGTTTGGTCATTAATGCATAGAATCCCTTTTAATTGTGCTTAATCAATTATTGGTCCCAAATCAACAAGTATGTGGGAAATCCACATTGTAACCACATGCCTCCAAATATCAATATGTATAGGTACAAAAATAAAAGATAGATCTTGGAGGATTTGGCAGCATGTTTGTGGAATATGGAATTCATATGGCTTAAAATTACTTAGTGTATGAGTAATGTTTACACACATATTTATGAGTCCAATAATTAGAATTGGTGCAATTTGAAGTATGGGCTCATTTGTGGGCATTTGTGATTCACTAAGTAGAAAAGAAGAACAAAGTTGATTCAATAAATGATATTGTTCTTCTAATTTAATTAAACCAAATTCACATCCCTTATATACATCAATACATTCCAATGTTGATTTATCAATTTTAAACACATCATTAGATTGTACAGGGATCCTTGAAAGCTCGATATTATATGTGTTTTCAACCACCTTATTATGAAGTATTGTATGAGGCAATATAGTTGCCTTTGGTGGATAAGGTGGAGTGCAATGTGAATGGGATAATGAATATGGTAAGAAGAATGAAGGGGATAAAGTAGATGGGAATAAGTAGGATGGGTGGAGCGAAGATGGTAAGGATGGATATGGTGGAATATAAGAGGGATATATGGGTTGTTGTGAGCATGCATGATTACATTCATTGTGCATACTAGGTGGAGAAGTATGTTTTGAAGAAATATGTTGGCTTTGTAATGGAACAGAGTGACAATATATGTTACCAACATAATACATACCTTGATCTTCTTGATTTTGAGTTTGAAATTGTTTATCAGTTACAAGAAAAACTTGTCCACTTTCACCCTTATCATGGTAAGACTTACAAACATCTTGTACCTCATTCACCATGTGCACTTGGTTATTCGGGCATATGCATTGGTCATCTTTCCTGTAGCAATTAGAACAACAAGTGGTTAAATTTTCATCCTCAAAATCACATTGCTCTAAGAATTCATCAATGATTTTCTCATGTTCAAACATAGAGATAGAATTCTTGCATACCTGTGATAATGGAAGATCAAGATCATTTAAGTTGCATTCATTAGGTAGAGAGGATATAAAAATATCACCTTTGGTCGGCGTGATTTCCCCACTAGTTTCTTTTTTTGTTTTTAAATTTGAAGGTGGGGGTTTGGGGGCGGTAGCCACCAGTGGGGTCAAGGGGCAACGCCCCTTGTGGGGTCCTGGGGCAGTGCCCAAGGTGCGCTCCCTGTCACAGTATAGGGTAGGGTCGAGGGGCAGCGCCCCTGACGCCAAGCATATTTTGCCTCTTGTGTTCCCTTCAAATCTTTCATTTTTGAAGCAATTTTCAACCAAAATTGATGTACTTGAAGAACCTTGAAAATGCATCATTTTAAACATTTTTCTTCAAAATAGCTTCTTTTCTTTACCAATAACTCACAACAACTAGTGATGATGTAAAATTGAATCTAATTTCTAAAGCAACTAATGAATCTAATTTCTAAGGCCTACTTGCAAACTCTAAAACAATGCATCTATATGATTTACACAATGGAAATTAAGATTAGTTACTTAAGCAAGGCTAGCAATTGCAAAAGCTTTCATCCTAACGCATTGTTCCTAACTCAACTCATCAAACTAACATGCCTTTGACACCTTTCCCCGAAAATGGTGCCAAAATGATAGGCCAACACTGGGGCGCATAATTAAGAAATAATTAGCAATTTATGATGAAATTTAGCTTGGTCTATTCGTGTCAATCTGAGAGTGTAAGCTTGCAAAAGGTGTCCGAGCAATATGCCATCAAGGGATGCAAGTTGTGAGCTGAGCGATTATGGATGCACCTAGAACATGAGGAAGGAAACCTACAACAAAGAAAATAATTCCAGAGATAGAAACTGTCACTTCCTAACTGCTGGAGCTACAAACACAACAAAATTTCAAAAAAATAATTTATTAAAATAAAATAAAACCTCTCACAAAATTAATAATATTAAAACCAAACTTTAATAATAAAAAAAATTCAAACCAAACTCAAACTATATATATTTTATCAAACTAATTTAATGGACTGTAAATGTGACAATGAGTAAAGTGAATTAGAACTGTCTTAAATAAAATCAAACTAATCAAAATCATACATTAATTAAAATAAATTAGAACTATCTTGATCAAACAAAATCACACAACTATCATAGTTTTAAAATTACATTAAATAATTATATAGATAAAAAAAACACAAATATTAACAATTAAAATAAATAAATATCACCATGCTTCACCAGGGAGTGGGCCCTTGCTCCATAGTTTGCAGGTGAGATGAAAGCCTTTTTACACTATTGTCTTGATCATGCAAAATAATATTGTATTCGTCAATAATCTGATACAATTCTTTGTTACAAAATTCTATATGCTTCTCCCCTTGATATTGCCTTTATATAATGAAAGGGCATATAACAAATTCTAAACAATATTCTATTCACGGATATTGTTTTGTTGCATTATTTCTCCAATACTTTTCTCCACCAATGATTTATTTTTGTAGCCTTATTTAATAGCATTTTCTCCTATTTTTCCAGCCCTATTTTGTAGCACATGATTCTATTCTCTTGCCACTTCTTTTGGAATTATTTGTGGCTTGTGGGTTGGAATAAAACAAGCCACAAATATAGGAATTTGTTGTGCCATAAAATTAGCCATTCTTTTGCACTACGTACAACATAATGTTATTAGTTGCAACAATAAATAATTTATACTATTTTATGTCATATGAGTACAAAAATAAATTATTTGTTGTTACAACCAAATAGCTAATATTTAGCAAAACAAATAATTAATGGTTGGAATTATTTGTTGCCAAGTATATTCACCGGATGTAGGAATTTTGTTTTCTCCTTCTCCATAGCACATGTTGTATATTGTTCTCCAAAAATGAAATAGCAATGCTTATTAGTAAATACAACCAATAATTAATTTTCGTATTTTATCAAAAAACTATATTAAATACCACTTATATATATATACATATATATATATACATATATATATACATATATATATATATATATATATACATATATATCTATATATATATATATATACATATATATATATATATATATATATATATATATATATATATATATATATATATATATATATATATATATATATACATATATATATATATATATATGTATATATATATATATATATATATATATATATATATATATATAATCATATGCAACATAAAATGGTAAAATAATAGGATTTGTAATGGAAATGGAAAATAGGAATGGGTGTGAAGGTGCATGAAATAGGATGAAATATGGTATAAAAATGGAACATAATTGGCTCTCATCAAAAACCCAAGTCGACAAAGATGTTGATTTAGAAAAGGAAGTCCACAATGAGCATGTTGACCGTGAGATTAATTCCACTCCTCCTAAGAGCCCTAAGGGAAATTCTGATGAGTTGGGAGAGAATATGCAGAATCAGAGAAGTATGGAGGAATATCTGTGGGACCAGGACTTCAAGATCAAAAGAACCGTTAATATCACCATGATGCAAGCAGCTAGAAACAAAGCTATGTATGGCTATAATATTGATAAATGGGTCCAAGATGATATCCAGGAGCTGTGCACTAAGTGTAAAAATTTGGAAGCCAAGAATGCAATGCTGGAGGAGATTTGACAAAATGCAAAATGATGTTGAGATGTATCAGAAAGGAAAGGATGTTTTTGAAAAGGTAACTGTTAATACTACTATGCTGGATGACAAAATTACTAATGCCATTGATAACATGATAAACCTGATTACTGAGAAGATCAACAACAATGACACAATGCTGAGGAAGTTGATCACCCTTACCAACATGGGTATGAAAGCCACAGTTGACAATCCGAAAGCCCTATACACCCTACTGGAAGGGAATAACATTGACATAATTAATGATTATGAAGATGGGAAATAAGATATCCAGCTGTCAGGCCTAGGGTCTAGGACCAGATCAAGTACCAGAAAGAACACTGCTGCCCAAGATAAAGATATCACCAATCTGAGGGATTCAATCCAGAATATGCAGAACCAGATGGTGGAATCCGAGGAGTTTCTCAAAATGATGAATTGATTCTGTTGCTAGGAGTTTTTTTGTTTTCTATTTGCTGGAATGTTTTCTATTTAAAGTGTTGCATTTTTTGGCTTTGTGTTTCACTTTGTAATCTAGGGTTATGACCCTTTTGGTTTCTATCATTTTCTGTGATAGATAGTTTTCCTTAAGTTCTCCTTTGTTTATCTTTTCTATGCATTTTTAAAGGGTTTCGGGGCCCCTTCAAAACCTACAATTACCGCAATAAAAAACAACACCATAACACAATTTTTTTACATGGAAACCCTGTTAGGGAAAAAACCATGGTGGGGATAAAACCCACTATATAATGTACTAGCATAAATACCATGTTAAAGGTAGAAGGGGAATGCACATGCATTCAGGCACACTACCTAGAGCTCACTGCTCAAAGATACAACAAGGGAAAAAACCCCCGAGGGAAAAAACCTTGAGATTACAAAAAGGGAAACAACCTTGAGTTGGACAAAAATCCACTATGAGCAAAAATCCATTGAATTATAAACTGACTGATAGCATCTTTGATGTGCCAATATATCTCCAATAAAGTACAACAATTTTTTGTCTCAATTACAAATTCCACTCAAACTTCTTCACTCAGATCTCTGATACAACATGATCAACATCCACAATTACATTTGCATTACACATACTCTTTATCTCCATTACATAAATAATTTCATCTTTATATACATTTGTGTTGTGGGAAAAACTAAACTGTGTGGAACAAGCTCAACATGAAAATATTAGGATAAATCAACATCCAAATCACATAAACATAATAACTTGCATCCTACACTAAAATTCATTCCACAACCTTTTATGAGCTAAACAAGTGCATCCAAGCTTGTTTGTTTTTGCATTGTGGATGTTCTCTCTACTTAATATAATATATTGATCCCAAATGATTAAATGATAAAAATGTAAACTAGATGAAATATATTAAATACTTCAAGGAGTAGTTATTGTGCAACTACCCTCAAAGATCCAATGTAAATGATGCAAGTAGGTATATGATAAATCCAAGATCTAAACTAACATTCAATACAAACTAACAAAGAAGAATCAATGCAACTACCATGATATCAAATATATATTGAATGCAAACAACTACCAAAGGTTAGTATGAAATCACTATAATGAAAGCACTACAAGCTAATAACTCAAACTAGCATGATAATACTACTACAAATATGAGATGAAATTGCTCTTGGAAATGCCTCTATTTATACTTTTTTGGAGGGGATTGGTGAGGTGACATCTATGTGGCATCTATAAGACATGTAAAGTTCAAAGTTTTTCACATGTGTGAGAAACTTGGGATGTGATGGGTGCATGTGTACTTCAAGTACACATGTAAGAGATGACATAGATCTTGTAAGAGATCTTGACCAATAGAACCCTTTTGGAAAGATGTAAGAGTGTGTCATCAAGGTTGTAAGAAACCTTGTTTACACAAATTTAGAATTTCTTAGAAAGGTGATTTTTTGGAAATTTTCTCATATGTGTGAGAAAATAATTAGGACTAATAGTTGTAGGAATGATAAAATTAGGTTAATTAATCCCAATTAATTAGTGGGTAGTTCTATTAGGTAGAAAGTGATTGGTGTAGGGTAGGATCTAGGTCTATATTAGGATTAAATTAAATAAGTTTTAATTTAGTAATGGTTTAGAAGAATAAGTCATGTGAGGGGTTAAATAAATATAATTTATTTAAAGAGGAATTGTGGAGGAAAAGTGTATTAAACTAAATTTAATACATTAGGAATGAGTATTTAAATTAAATTGAAATACTTAGGAGATGAATTTATTTTATTTTATTTTATTTAATTTAATAGAAGAGCATAACATAAATAACCAATTATGTAATTAATTACAATGTTATTAAAATACACTAATTTAATTTAATTTAATTAATGTTAAGGGGAGATTGTAGGCGTCTACATTTTGCCCCTCTATGATGCAGTGTTGAAATAGTATCGCATCAAAAAAAAAGAAAAACAAGATTCCCTAGGGAGAAACGGGTACCTAAGAGTCTTGTCAAGGCAAAAATGGTGAGAGAGTGTGCCCCCTAGAGAAAATTGCGCAAAAATAAATTTTGGGTAATTTTCTCAAAAAAAGGTGAATGAGTAGAAAACATAGTAGGAAAGGTGCGTAAAGGGGATTTGGCATAGAGCCAAGGTAGATCAGGGACATGATGCCCCAATTGGGATGGGGAAGTACTGAATAAATAAGATCCTCAAAATGCAAAATGCAAAATGAAACTAATAGATGTAGCTAACTACAATGCCAAAAGATTTTGGGGATTATTATTGTGTTAATACTGGAGAGCACACCCTAGTTTGATTTTGTACTTAACACTATGAACCAAGGTATGAGGAACCAAGATGGAAATGTTTCAAGAACATGATAAAAAAGGTGAAAGACAACCATATTCCTTATAACACTATGATATGGAAGACCATTATGCCTTGTGACAATAGAATGCAAAGACCATGACAAATGCAAAAAATGCTAACACATATAAGCAATAAGAATAAATGCACAAAAAACCAAAAGAAAAAAAACATTATGCCCCTAGTCAATCTGAAAAACCAATTGATGGATTGATTGATAATTGATAATTGATTGAGGATGGAAAATTTAACGATGAACAATGCACATCGAAAGGATTGGGAAGGATACATCCCATGATGATGATTTGATTAAAAATTATTAATAAATTGTCAGTTAATTGGATCAAGATGATGAGTTGATTAAGGATTGGTGTGCTAGATCACAAGATTGGATTGCATGGATTAGTATTGATTGAAAATGATTGGACTGATTTGAGAGTTTTGGATTATTATTATTTTTTTTAAAAAATTGTTTTTATATAGGGATTTTTAGATGAAGAGACGGAAGTGGAATGAGGTTGGAAGATTTATATGATTTAGATAAGATGAGAGCAGTAAAAATGGATTGGATTAAATAAGATTGGAAGATAAAGGATTGCAAGAGATGAGAAGAAGGCAAATGTATGTAATAACATGTGATTAGATGATGAATAAGTTAGTTTGGAAAGGATATGGTAAGATGATGGATAAAGGGGGAAATATATTGGACAGGATTTAGGAAAGGCCAAATAGATTGGATGAGATTGAATTAAAATATGGGTCAAGAATATAAGGGAAATAAATGAAGTGGATTAGAAGATAATTGGATTTGATATGAAGGAGTTGGATGTATAAGATGAATTGAAAAGGATGGGAGGGGGAAAATTGATTGGACTAGAAGATAAATAGATTGGATAGAAAGGGATTGGAGGATAAGATGATATGAATAAGATTGGATTGGAAGATAAATGATTTGGATAAGATAATAGGAGTATAAATTAATTGGATTGAAGAGGATAGGAATAAGGAAAATTGATTGAATTCGAAGATAAATGGATTTAATATGAAAGGATTGGATGTAAGGATAGAATGACATTGAATTGAAACATGGATAATAGATAGAATGGATTGGGGCTAATGACAAGGGAGAACCAAGGCATGGTAAAGGAAGGGGGGATTGGGGAGATTTTATGAATATAAGATAGAGGGATGAAATGGATGGATGGATGTTGATAGGATATGAGGGATCAAAGGATGGGGAATAAGTGGATGAGGCTCAAAGGACCATGTTGCAAGGAGTTAAATGGCCCACCCTAAAGATAGGAAAATAGATGGAAAGATGGTGAATAAGGGATGTATGAAATAGATGGATAGTGTGTAAAGGATTTTCATGGAGGAAATGAAGGATTGTATTGTTCAAAGAATGCATAGATATTGTAGTGTGTCATTGCATCTAGTTTTATGAAGAGAAAATGTATGAAAGTGGAAGGTGGATGGATAGGATGAGGGATATGAATAGAATAGGGGATAATGATATGGATAGGATAAGATAGGATAATGGATAATGTATGGAGGAAATGCATGGGATAGCCAAGATCAAATACATGGGAAAGGAGGATGAAATTAAATAGCATTATGGATGGTGGATTGAGGGAATGCATATGACAAGGACTACAAGATGGAGGATACAGATAAGGATGTCAAGACCAAATATGATAAAGTGGATGGAACTATGTAGGATAATAGATAGTAGATGGATAATGAGCAAGAGATATGGATGGTGCATATATATGGATGGAATGAAAGGAATGGTCAAGATCAAAGATAGGAAAAGGGAGGATAGTGGACTTAGATAGGAAATGTGGAAGATATGTATGATAGCATAGGATGGAGATTGCCCCAAAGTATAGAGTGCATGAGGATGAGGATACATGAATGGATGGATAAGTGGATTGGAAGAAAATGGATATGTGATAGGAAGATGGAGAGAAGGACTCAAGCATCTAGTTCCATGGATGGTATCCCTTGATATTTCTTTTTATTCTTCTTTGTTTTTTTTGTATATTGTATCAAGGCATTTTAGATATTTTCTCATAGATGTTGGTAGGATGGTTGGATGGGACATGAAATGGATTGGGGGATAGAGGATAAGGACATGAAAAGGATTGGATTAAATGGGTGGATGGGTGTGGAAGGATTAGGGGATAATGGATGGTAGGTTGGAAGACTTGTGGATAAATGATGAGGGAGTTGGGAATATCATCATTGGCACACACCTTGAAGGGTGGTGGAGTAGTGGAGGAGAAGTAAATTTGGATTTTGGGGTGTAAGGACCCAAAATAAGTGAATGAAATGGTGGACTTAGGATAGTGGATTTTGGGACATAAGGACCCAAAATGGAGTTGGAAGATGGAGGATTTTTAGACTAAGGATTAGAGGACTTATGAGTGGAGGAATCTTTTGGAGTAGAAATTTTAGATGCCAATTTGGATTGTTCTTTGAGATGCATATACTTAACAAGTAATTTGGGGATCCACATGATTCTTGAATTTTTCATTTTGGGCCTTTGTGGACTTTTGAAAATTTTCTTGCTTTTAGACCATATTTTTCTTTTCTTGAACATGTCTTATAGATGGGACATGTTGATCCTTGGATTTTTGTGGGTTTTTTTGGCTTTATGCATTTTTTTTTTGGCATCCATTTTGATTCCATTAGCCATGGTATGGGTGCATGAGGATGGATGGTTTAACGAGTTTATGGATGGAATGATGAAGGGTGAATGTTGGAAGGAATTAAATGATGTGTTCCTTTGTGGATATTTCTTGGGAATTTGAGGTGATAGGGTTGTAGAATTGGATATGGTGGATGGATGTCTATAAGGACCTAAAATGGATGGAAGGATGAAGGATTTGTGGTTTTGGTACATATGGAGATAGATGGGGAAGGGACACAATTTTAGATATAAGGGCCTAGAATGGATTTGGAATATGAGGAGGGAATGGAGTTTTGGACATAAGGGCCCAAAATGGATTTGGAATATGGGTGATGGGAAAATTTAATCTTAGATGGAGGGATTTTGGATATGGAAGGGATGGAAGGTTTACCAACATCTTGAGACATTATCTCTTCAACGGGATACTTATCATTTTGAACACAAGATGTGAGTCCATGTGAATGGGGAGGAGAGGTGGGAGGAATGATACGCCCTTGGAGGGAGCCATGTTGGATAAATGTGGAGGAACAAATCTTAGGTGTATGTAGTTAATGGATGGATTAGCTAGGTGTAGTGGGACCTTGTGGAGGATTAGGATCATGACATGGGGATGAAGGGGTACTTTGATCTTGAATTTGGAGAGGATTATGTAGCAAACTGGAAGGGATTATTAGAACATGATATGGAAGACTATCATGGAGTGGAGTGGAGTGGAGTGGAGGGAATGGAATCATGAGATGGAGTGATTTTATCTTGACATGAAACGGAATTAATGGATTGGATACAAGTAATATCTTCATGAAGTGGAGGGTAAGTGGATGTTAAGTCTTGACATGGAAGGGAATCAATAGATGGGGTAGAGAGAATGTATTGATCTTGATTAAGAAGGGGATCATAAGGTGGATCAAGAGGGATAAGTCATTCATGGGATATAAAGGGATCATGGAATGGAAAATATGGGAGGATTATATCTTCAAATGGAAATGTATCATAAGATGGAGGAATGCTTAGATCTAGAGGATAAGATGAATCAATGTTAGCATACTTTAAAACAAGGTCTTGAAATGTTTGAACTTGTGAGGATGATGTGGTGAAGGATGTGGACGCTTCAACTTGAGTGGATGGAGGTAATTGGTAGTCAACAAACTTAGGAGATTGATGTATGTCTTGATTTGGAGATGATGGTGGTAGCATGACTTTGGGTGGTTGTACAACTTGGTTTAGAGTGGGGGATTTAGAATCCTTTGCTAGTATTTTTTTCCAATTAATGGAAAAATTCTTGGAAGATGGGGATGATGTTAGTTTTGGAGGATTAAGATTATGTGGATCTTGAGACTTAGGTAGGGGATCAGGATGATGGTTTTGGACATTAATCTAAAAGAATGGGAGATTAGGTGGAGGATTGGGATTAGATGGGAGATGGAGATTGTGGATTTGGATAAATTGGGAAGGGCATATGTCTTAAAAGGAAAAATTCTTCTTTTGACCCCCATTTTATAAGCTAAGAACAATGTTTTTAAGTTCTTCAATCTCTTGGGCAATGTTGGGTATATTGGAGACATTACATTGGATATGGAGGGAATCATATGTCGGTGAAGGATAATGACGTGGATTTCCCTTGTAAAAGGTAGAGGAAGGATAAGGAATGTGAGATAGATTTGGATTGGATATGATGTGTTGAGGATTGATTTGGTAGGTGGGTTGGATTGGAGGTATGGTTTGAGGATTAGGGTTTAGCATATATTTGATTGATTTGATTACTTTTAGGTCTGATTATAGGTCAATTTATTCATTGGAAAAAATTGATTTTTTAAGCATTCAATGGTGGTGAATATGCTAAGTTTTTCATAAACACAAGGAAAATAGGAGGATGTCTGAAAACTATCATGCAAGGTACAAGGAAACCTTGCAGGACTCAAATAATAGTTACTAACCGCACATTGTATATGTTCAAGTGACCTTTTCAAGTCACCAATGTTATTACTCAGCCAATACAATTGAGAATATTCAAGCAATAACTAGCTAAGAAATTGGCTCAACTAATAAAACCTTTTCCCACAACTTGGATATCCCTTCAACTCACATAGCCCTATCACCCCTTAGAGGGCACCCGTATTTTTTCCTTTTATGAGAACTCAACAAAACATGATCAAAGGAGAATATGAAATGAGACCTCCAATACTATATTAGTCATTGCCAAACACTTAAAGGGATACTTATGGTGAGTATCTTCAAGAGAGATTCTTCCCCCTCCTTGCACAAAGATTATGAGGCTTTTGGAGGTGATTCAGGTAGGTTACTACTCTAGAGGTGTCTAGTAAGGGAATCCATTCAAATACACCCTTTGTAGTCATGCATGCATGATTGAGGCCTATATCCCTATGAAGCAATGTACCCATCTTCCAAGACTTTAATCTCAAGGAGGTGTTTGATTATAGTGAGTTGGAAAGGTCAGGTTTGCGTTGTTCCCACTTGGGTTGTTCCCACAAGATTTTTCCCTCGGTGACATGTCCTTTAATGGTAAAAATAAAAATAGCATACTCTCTTCTTTCCTTGTTCTCCCAAACACACCAAACATGCATTAATTCCCAAGGCTCCTTTTTATGTGAGCTATCAAACAAGTTTGGGTTTCTGATTGTCTTAGAAAGACAAGAGCATACTCCCCTACCACTTGACAACCTCTACAGGTGAACCTTTTTTAATGTGCCTAATAAATCAAATCTAATGAAAACACAATGTTTATTTGTATCTCCTAACCAACCTGCAAAACAAACACGTGAGTGGTTTCTTTCTTTAGTCTTCAACCAACATCCTACAAGACCAAAATATTAGTAGTTTCACTTGTAATTTCTTGGTCAAACATCTTGCAAGAGTTAATATTTCACAAAAAAACCTGAATGCTGCAAAAAACTAGATAGGTCAGTAACCCTAAATCAATAGAATATTTGAATTTTTAGCTAAACTGAGTGTAGACAACAAAACTAGGTCGCAAACAACAAAACTCTCAGACGACAGAACCAGGTCGTAGATGATAGAATACAAAAAAATTTGTATGACGCATGTTAGTCCATACTGGCATGGTTTACAAAGATCGCAAATGATAGTTTAACCTGTGTAGATGAAAGAGTGTGAAAATCAAAGAAAATATCTATGGTTAGGAAAAATTTCAAATTTTGGCAGCATCTCCGCCTATAAAACTTTCAGCCTGACAAAAAATAGAGAGTGAAAAACACTAAAATATTGCAAAAGCATTTTTAAAACATGAAAAAATTTAGTGTCTTATAGTAAAGCAAGGATGATAGTTTACAGTCGTAGATGAAAATCTGTGAAGACAACAATCTACAAAGATGACAAAACCAGGACGTAGATGACACTACGTGCTTGAACCTGCAAATTACAAAAATCTTATGAAATTTTTTAGCTTTAGAGCGATGTGGGTCCCACCGAGCATGCCAAAAATGTGTTGTGGTAAAAACTAACCTATGCGGAACAAACTCAACATGAAAATGTTAGGATAAGTCAACATTCAAATCACATTACCATATTAGCTTTCATCCTACACTAAAATTCATTCCACAATCTTTTATGAGCTAAACAAGTGCACCCAAGCTTGTTTGTTTTTTCTCTTTTAGGTTATTGTGGATGTGGTCTCTACTTAACACAATATATTGATCCCAAATGATTAAATGATAAAAATGTAAACTAGATGAAAGACATTAAATTCTTCAAGGAGTAGTTATTGTGCAACTACCCTCAAAGATTCAATGTAAATGATGCAAGAAGGTATATGATAAATGCAAGATCTAAACTAACATTGAATACAAACTAACATAAAAGAATCAATGCAACTACCATGATATCAACTCTATATTGAATACAAAAAACTACCAAAGTTTAGTATGAAATCACTATAATGAAAGGACTACAAGCTAAGAATTCAAACTAGCATGATAATACTAATGCAAATATGAGATGAAATTGCTCTCAAGGAAAGGCCTCTATTTATACTTTTTTGGAGGGGATTGTTGAGGTGGCATCTATGTGGCATCCACATAGGTGCCGTGAGGGAGACACATAATCCATGCAAATTCCAAGGCTTCTCACATATCTGTGAGCAACTTGGGATGTGATGGGCCCATGTGTACTTCAAGTACACATGTAAGAGATGTCATAGATCTTGTAAGAGATCTTGACCAATAAAACACTTTTAGAAAGATGTAAGAGTATGTCATCAAGGTTGTAAGAAATATTGTATACACAAATTTAGAATTTCTTGAAAAGGTGATTTTTTAGAAATTTGCTCACATGTGTGTGAGCAAATAATTAGGACTAATGGTTGTAGGAATGAAGAAATTAGGTTAATTAATCATAATTAATTAGTGGGTAGGTCTATTAGCTAGATAGTGATGGGTGTAAGGTAGGATCTAGGTCTAGATTAGGATTAAATTAATTAATTTTTAATTTAATCATGACTTAGAAGAATAAGTCATGTGATGGGTTAAATAAATAGAATTTGTTTAAAGATGAATTAGGGAGGAAAAGTGTATTAAACTAAATTTAATACATTAGGAATGACTATTTAAATTAAATTTAAATACTTAGGAGATGAATTTATTTAACTAAATAAAATTTAATTAAATAAATAGAAGAACAAAATATAAATAACTAAGTGCGTAATTAATTACAATGTTATTAAATAGACACTAATTAAATAAAATCTAATTAATGTCAAGGGATGATTTTAGGCTTCTACAACATTACATCAACATAACCAAGGTCAGCCTTAACCATAACCTTAATTAAAAAATGAATTACAATAATCATTGTGATCCAAGACATGTCAGCTAAGACATAGCTAGGATCCAAACAAATATCCTCAAACATGCCACTATCCATAGACCACACTACAAATCATTACAACGTGCTATCTCATCCAATTGACCAAGAACACCAACACGCTTCATGAAATTCCATGAATTTCATCTCATAACCCAAATTCATCCAAAAAGAAGAATAGGACACGATTAAGAAATATCAATAAGCATCATGAAATACAACATCAACAACATAAACATCTATGTTTCATAATTCACCAACAACTCTGCACTGTTCATCAAGAACATCAAATAGAAATAGTTGTCATAAAACAAATAGCTTGCACGTTTCTAAATCATGAACCATTCTAGCTGAAAACACACATCCAAGTCCTGAACACACCAATAGGTTAGCAACAAGAAATATTGCATAACCAATCCACATCAATCCAAAAACTATGACACTATCATTTCCAGAATAACCAAAAAATCCAATAAACCATTTATTGATCACTTAAATGAAAATCACTCAAATCATAACATTAACCTTTGTGATCTGACATGAATCAACTAAAGAAATTTTTACAACCATCTAAATCTTCACAACATCTGAAACTCGATACAGAAACTATACCGGCCAAATCTCTTCACTTAACAAACTAAGAACACTGTCAGAAATAAACAATTATGTTGACATTAAAGACAAAACATTAATGCCAATATATAAAATGTATCCATCCCAATAATCTCTGCAACAATCCCAACAATGCTTTGGCATTGATGGAAACATATGATGTAATAAATTAAATCAATCCACAAAGTCATCAACAAAAATCTTCTCCATCAAAAAATAACTAACATCACATATTTATTGCTCTTGTAGAGTGTAAAAATGTTTTTTACATAGTTATCTCTCCTCCTTTGACATCAATGGAAAATGCAAATGTATGCACTAAGTCAAAGAAGTCAAATCATCTGAAAAACTAAAAACTATTCCTCACAAAACTAACCACTACCCCTAAGGAGAAGCCACCAGGAACATCAATCTAAAATAAGGATAATTCTGTTAAGATCATTGGACTGATGCATCTCCATGCATCAACTAGCTCTGATCAAGAGGGGCCATCACCCCAAGCTTACCTTTGATATATTCTTTAGGAAAAGGCTTTGTGAAAATATCTGCAATCTATTCTTTCGTAGCCAGATATTCCAATTTCACTTCCTTCTCATTCGCCTTATCCCTCAAGAAATGATATTTGATTGATATATGCTTTATCTTTGAATGCAACACAAGATTCTTTGAAATGTTATTAGCACTTGAGTTGTCACAATGAATAATTATAGTTTTATCAATACTCAATCTTATATATTTCACCATTTGCTTCATCCAAACAACTTGTGTATAGTTAACAATAGTAGCAACATATGTGGCTTTAGTAATAGATTGAGATATATAATTTTTATTTTTACTTAACCGTGCAACTAACTTTTTTCCCAGGAAGAATACTCCACCACTAGTACTTTTTCTATCATCCACATTTCATGCCCAATCAGCGTCAGTGAAAGCACTCAAAGTAAAATCATTATATTTACCATACCACAATCCATAATCAACTGTACCCTTCAAATATCTAAATATCCTTTTAACAAAAACATGTGATTCCTTAGGATTGACTTGAAATATTGCAACAATACCAACTACATTAGATATGTCTAGTCTGGGGTGAGTTAGGTATTTCAGTCTACTTATCATTGATATGTATCTTGTGTGATTAGCACTAGGTGAATCATCATTATTTATCAACTTAAAACTAGTTACCATAGGATTTCCAATAAGATTTTAATCATCCATGCCAAATTTCTTTAGCATCTCCTTCACATACTTAGACTATGATATGAAAATTCCTAATTCCAACTATATAATCTACAAAACAAGAAATAATTTAATGTCACCTATCATGGACATCTCAAACTCTTTTTGCATCTCATTTGTGAAATCTTTTCTCATCTTTCCATCACCACCAAAAATGATATCATCCACAAATAATTCAACAATCAAACAGTTATCATTGTCAATCTTGAAGTACAAATTACTATCTACATTACCTTTACTGAAACTAAGTTTTAGTAAAGGGTTATCCAACCTTGCATACTAGGCTCTAGGTGCTTGTTTCAATCCATACAAGGATTTATTCAATCGGCATACCATGTAACTTTGATTAGACAATAAAAAATCATTAGGTTGTTCAATATATACTTCATCTTCTAGGTCACCATTTAGAAAAGCTAAATTAACATCAATTTGATAGAGCTTGAACTTTTTGTAAGTAGCATGTGCAAGAAACATTCTAACTACTTCAATTCGAGAAACAAGGGAAAATATTTCCTCAAAATATATACCTTACATTTGCGAATATCCTTTGCAAAAAAGTCTAGCTTTATTCCTTACCACTTCACCATCTTCATTTAGTTTGTTCTTGAAAATCCATTTTGTTCCAATCACATTCTTGTCCTTTGGTCTGGGAACTAGGATTCCTATTTTTTTTCTTTTCAATTGGATCAAACTCTTCTTTCATAGTCTTAACACATCTTTCATCTTTGCATTCTTTACTAACATCTCTAGCTTCAACTTGAGAAACTAAGCAAATCTCATCTCTATTTCTAGCATGTTTTCCCCTAGTCAGAACACTTTAATTTCTATCACCAATAATCTGATTTTCTAAATGATTTAACCTTACATACCTTGGAGTCGTCTAATTTTCTTTTGTAGTAGAATCTTGTGTTTCCACTTCTTCATCAATAACTTATCCTTCTTGTTCTACCAATCTAATTTGATTCTGATTCTGTGCTTGAACAATCTAATTTTTTTCTTCATCATCTGATTCATAACTACAAGATTGTTCATGTATATGATAGCTCTCATCCACTTTGACATTAGCACTTTCAACAATTTTCCTCAATCTATTGTTATAATACTTGTATTCTTTTCTTTTGTAAGAATATCCAAGAAAAACTCCTTCATCACTTTTAGGATCAAACTTTTCTAAATCTTTATCTCTCTTAATGTAGCATTTACTTCCAAAAGATTCTGAAATATTTTATAGTAGGGATATGACTATACCATATCTCATAAGGAGTCTTACCAGTTCCATGCTTAATCTGAACTCAGTTCAATGTGTAGACTACATTACTAACTGCCTCTCTCCAGTACATCTGCGATACTTTTCCTTCTAACAACATAGTCCTTTTTGTGTCAAGAATTGTTTTGTTCTTTCGCTCTGCAATTCCATTCTGCTGAGGGGCTCGGAGAGCTGACATATGTCTTCTTATTCCATGTTCTTCACAATAAGAAGTAAACTCTCCTGAAGTAAATTCTCCACCTTTGTCTAATCTCAAACATTTCAGCTTCAATCATGTCTCAGTCTCAACCACAGCTCTAAAGAGTTTGAATTTGTCAGTTTCAAACTTCTCTTTCAAAAATGTAACCCACATCATTCTAGAATAATCATCAATGAAAAGAATAAAGTACTTATCTCCATAATATCTCTTAGCTCTTGTAGGACCACATAAATCAATATGCACCAAATTTAACAATCCACTTGAAGAATATGTCTTTCTCTTATAAGTAGTTTTTGTTAGCTTTCCCAACCGATTACATATTACATTGGTAGGCTTCAACAATTTAGGCAAGTCTCTCATGGGATTTTTAGTACTTACCTTCACAAGGTTATCAAGTTTACATGACAAGATAGCTTATACCATAACCAACTGTTATCAATTTTAGCAATCAAACATTTATTTTCTACAACATTCAAATAAAAAATATTACCTTTGATTTTGGTTCTTGATGCAATCTCTTCTCCTAATTTACCAATGATTGTGCACTTTCCTTCTTTGAATTGTAGATTGTAACCTTTATCAACAAGTTGTCCAACACTCAAAAGATTATGCTTTAATCCTTCAACATGTAAGACATCATCAGTATTATTCTTACCATCAATTGTAATAGAACCTCTTCCTTTGATCAAACAAGGAGTATTGTCACCAAATCTGACAACACCACCATTATATCTCTCTAACTTCACAAATTTATTCTTATTTCAAGTCATATGATGTGATCATCCACTATCTATCACCCATTCATGCTTCTTTTCAATATGTTTAACTAGGGATTTCTTCTCGCTCAAGAAAATAAGATTTTCTTCTTTGATAGTAATAAACATAATTTCATCTTCACTCTTCTCAGATTCTTCATCAGTCACACCATCACTAGCATAATAACATTTGTTATTGTATCTCGATTGAAACTTTCTAGGTTTATGCTTTGGCACTCTCTTAGAACATCTAGATGCAAAATGGTTGATCTTATTACAT
Source organism: Chamaecyparis obtusa (assembly GCA_027943335.1). Taxonomy (NCBI): domain Eukaryota; kingdom Viridiplantae; phylum Streptophyta; class Pinopsida; order Cupressales; family Cupressaceae; genus Chamaecyparis; species Chamaecyparis obtusa. The sequence goes on along the minus strand of BSBK01003472.1, from coordinate 891,536 downwards.
GAAAAGCACTTTAGAGGTAATTTTCCTTCATACTTACATGTACCTTTAGATACTCTCTTAACAATCAAGGCTTCCAACTCTTCCATCTTTCTCTCCTCTTCTTCAATCTCTTCCAAATCCTTAGCATATCTACATCCATACTCAGATGAACTTGAAGAACTCTCACCAGAATCATATTTTTGTTTATCCTTAGAAGTAGTAGCTTTAAATGCATATTCATAATTAGGATCGCGATCTCTTCAATTGCAGCAACTTTGTTATCATAAGCAGAGGCAAAGATCTCAGAATTTTAGAAACAATCTCATCCTCATCCATTGTTCCATGAGCACCTCTAATTTCACAAAAACGTTCAGTCGCCGTCTGAACATAGGCTTGAATATTTTCATCTTCACTCATATTCAAGGCTTCAAGCTTCCCTTTTAGGCTTGACAACTTTGCCTACTTCACAAAAGGATTTCCCTCATGTGATGCTTCCAATTTAACCCAGACTTCATGTGTGGTCTCTAATTCCATGACATTAGTATATTCAACATATGATAAGGCATTCAATGATGCTTCTTTGACTCTCATGTTATGTATGAATTATGTCTTCTCATCAGTAGTAGAAAGGTATAAATCTGCGAGAGGCTTGCAGTCTTTCTTTGTAACTTCCCAATATTCTTCCCCAATGCATCTCAAGGGTGTAATCATTTTGACCTTCCACAAGGAGTATTTGGTTCCATCAAATCTCAGACTATTCTTCTTAAAGGCTTCCATCGCAAATCTCCTCAAGTGATCAAGCTTCCAAAAGAGGACCAAGCTTTGATACCAATTGTTAGAAACAAGGCAACACACACAACTGAGGGGGAGGGGGGGTTGGGTGGTGAATCGGTTATGTCCCAAAACTTAAAACCTTAACCAATAAACCATCATAACAACTTAGATGTGAAAGATAAGCATCAAAGTGTAGAAGATAACAACACCATAACACATAACACTAGATTTGTTTGCATGAAAATTTTGCTAGGGGGAAAACCACAGTGGGGATCAAACCCACTAGATAATTTACTAGCACAAATACCTTGTTAAAGGTATAAGGGGAATGCACATGCATTCAGACACATTGCTTAGAGCTCGCTGCTCAAAGATACAACAAGGGAAACAACTCTGAGATGGGCAACAATCCACTGAATTATGAACTGACTGATAACATCTCTGATGTGCCAATACAACTCTAATAAAGTATAACTTTCTGTCTCAATTATAGATTTCACTCATACCTCTTCACTCAAATCTTTGATACAACATGCTCACATCCACAATTGCATTCGCATCACACACACACACACTCTCTCTCTCTCTCTCTCTCTCTCTAAATAATTTCATCTTTATATACATTGCATCAACATAAACAAGGTCAGCCTTAACCATAACCTTAATTACAAAATGAATTACAATAATCAGTGTGATCCAAGACATGTAGGCTAAGACGTAGTTGGGATCCAAACAAATATCCCCGAACACGTTATGATCCAAAGATCACGCTACAAATCATCGCAACATACTATCTCATCTAGTCAGCCAAGAACACCAACATGTTTCATGAAATTCCATGAATTTCATGTCATAACCCAAAGCGATCCAACAACAAGAATATGACACTATTAAGAAACATCAACAAGCATCATGAAATACCAGATCAGCAACATAAATATCTTTGTCTTAGAATTCACCAACAAATCTGCACTGTTCATCAAGAACATCAAACAACAATCTTTGTCATCAAAGAAAAATAGCTTGCACGTTTCTAAATCATGGACCTTTCTAGTTGAAGACATACATCCAAGTCTTGAACACACCAACAGCTTAGCAACAAGAAATATTGCATAACCAATCCACATTGATCCAAAAATTGTGACACTGTCGTTTCCAGAATAACCAGAAAGCCAGTAAACCAGTTATTGATCACTGAACTGAAACTCACTCAAATCATAACATTAACCTCTGCGATCTGACATAAATCAACTAAGGACATTTCTACAACCATCTAAATCTTCGCAACATCAAAAATTCAATACAAAAACCATATACCAATCAAATCTCTTCACTGAACAAACTGAAAGAATAAAGAATTATATTGACATGAATGACAAAACATTAATGCCAGCACATAACATGTGTACATCCTAACAATCCCAACACATATGTGTCATTCTAGCAACATTCCAAGCTTCCCACCTTACTTAAATTCAAATTCAAAGTTAATTTTTCCTATATCATTACATTTAATTTCTTAAAATAACATTAATTTACCCATTTTATTACACCCAACTATCATTTGATTTAATTTATGTAGCCATGCCAACTGTTTTTTACAATTATTTAGTTAATCTAAATTAACATTAAAAAATGCTTTCCTTCGCGCTATCATTGTTGTTATTATTGATGTATCTGCTTTTTTCAAAAAAAATTTCTTCTGTCTTTTCCCTTCTTAATATTTTCTTTTTCTCTCCAAAATCTCAATCTTGACTGCAAGAGAATCCGATACAAACAAAACATAAAACTATTATCTCCATGAACATGCTCACTCATTTCAAAGGTTGTCCAAGTCCATATAGATTATATCAATTATATTTCCCTCCTTTTCCTGCATTGGGCAATTCTTTTCTTCTGTATGTGAGTTTCGAGGCATCCAAAATTATTACTGAATGGGTTCTGAAAATGTATCAAAAGACCGGAGAATCTCGCACAATGATGATGTTGTCAGCTGGGCTTTAAAACCTGCAAGCGATCTCATCATCCATGTTCCTTCCCAATAGAAAAATACCCACCAACCATCGAACCTCGTGGGGGCTGTATTACAATTATTTCTCTGCACATGAAATTTTGATACTCACTGCAAAACAGGCAGTCGACCATTTCAGTTGTCTTTGCTTAAATTAGATTTTGGGCATATGACTTGTCGGCGATGCAGCACAAATTGAACGGTGTTATTGAAGCCATGAGCCCGTTTGATCAATTTTCTTTTCCTGCCTCAAGCCATATTTAATTCTCTGTCATGCAGAAAATCACTGGATATCGGTCAAGTCCTGATGATTAAAGTAAACAATTAGGTTTCATTTGAAGCCACGTTCTGTCAATCTAGGGCGTAATCGCTTGGAAATTTCATTCTGCCCCTTTTCTGAGATTATTTTAGTGGTTATGAATTTGTATAAAAGGCTACCGAAGTTCAATGATCTGCATATTCCAATCAGTTTGCAGTTTGCACAATGCATTCGAGTGGAAGTTACCAGGGAAGCTCTGTGTGCAAGATGAAACATCTGTTTTGTGCTTTACATCTAGTATATCTCTGTTGCATTGCTGCTGCTGCTCCAATTAAAAATGGTGAGCATGTTGTAAATTCAGATGTATGACTTTTCCACAGTTCATATTAGATTGTTGATTCCTTTTGAATTGAATTGTGGTAGATTGTATTTTAAAAGTTAGCATTTTGCATCAGATTTTGTGAATTTTGAGTAAAATAATGTGGAAAATTGCAATAGTAAGAGATACTGAATATATATCAGAGATCTCATAATAGGGGATTGGGGAAAAAGTTTAATTTAGAATGAAACAATAATATTGTAAATTGTTTTGTTTGTTTTAGCTGTTCATAAATGGTCTAGACATCAGATTTTCACAGTTCATCATGATTAACTTGTTATGTTCATGGATTAAACTGTGTGTAATTTATTTGCATCAATGTTTCAGATCACACTCCATGATCTATCATCTGAATGAGAGAACTATAATTACAAAAGTAGATCATAAAATGTAATCGGAAACATTGATGCAAATAAATTACACACAATTTAATCTACAAGCATACAAGTTAGATCAGTACATTTGTATATTTGATATAAAATACAATGATTTGCATATTCCAATCAGTACACAATGTATTGAAGTAGAAATTACTAGGGAAGCTCTGTGTGAAAGATGAAACATGTTAAATTGTTTTTTAAATCAATATTTCCCATCATATTTCATGATACTGAATGTAATAATGTAAGAAATTGTACTGATGAATAATAATAAATGGAGATCGAATATCTTATAATAAGATATTGAACAGTTTTGCAATTTTTCATAGTATTCGTACTGATGAAAAATAATTAAGTACGATATGAAACTCATAATAAAGAATCTCCTGATAAGAGATCATGAAGAATGATCAGAATTGGTTATATATATAATCCAGGAAAAATCAGCAATGCTGTGTCTTGCTCTGTTGGTTTTAGCTGTTGGTAAAAGAGTCTGGACATTGACCATAATACACTAGCCATATAGGCTCTCTCTTACTCTATCTACTGTATTTTTTCTCAAATCTCAACCTTGGATTTTTAAAAGAACCGACAAGGATTGTTGCTGTGTATGATGAACAGGTTTGCTGAAGAATGGAAACTTTGAGTACGGTCCAAAGCCATCCCTGTTAAAGGGAACAGAGATCAAGGGGTCGAACTCGCTGCCCTTTTGGCAAATCGAGGGCTTTGTTGAATACATAACAAGCGGGCACCACCAGGGCGATATGTTGGTAGTAGTCCCGCAAGGGAATCATGCTGCAAGGCTGGGCAACGAGGCACGGGTAAGCCAGACGGTGGAGGTGAAAAAGGGATCCTTCTACTCTCTCACATTTAGCGTGGCTCGAACCTGCGCGCAGCAGGAGAGATTGAATATCTCAGTTCCGCCGGAGGCAGGGGAATTGCCGATGCAGACATTGTATAGCAGCAATGGGTGGGATTCCTACGCTTGGGGGTTCCAGGCGGCTTCCACCATCGCCCAAATCAGTTTTCACAACCCGGGCGTGGCGGACGATCCCGCCTGTGGCCCTCTCATTGATGCAGTCGCCATTAAGGAGCTCAAACAGCCCCGAAGTCTTAAGGGTAAAACCCCATAAACACTGTTAACCCTAATTGATGGATTATATTGTATGATGTGAAACCCTAATGATCCAGAAGCGCGCTGTAAACCCTAATTGATGGATTATAGAGTATGCTGTGAAACCCTAATGATCCAGAAGCACACTGGAAACCCTAATTGATGGATTGTAGACTCTAATTGATGGATTATAGAGTATGATGGGAAACCCTAATGATCCAGAAGCACACTGTAAACCCTAATTGATGGATTCTAGAGTATGATGTGAAACCCTACTGATCCAGAAACTTTCAATTTTGATTCTAGGTCTTAGTAAATGTCTTAAAACCAGCTAATTTGGGGGCATTGCAGGTAATTTGATAAAGAATGGGGATTTTGAAGAAGGACCTCTTGTGTTCCACAACTCTTCCATGGGCGTTCTGCTGCCTCCCAACATTGACGACGACAATTCCCCTCTGCCGGGCTGGATAATCGACTCACTCAAGTCCGTCAAATTCATCGATGCTCTGCATTACTCTGTACCACAGGGCAAAAGAGCTGTGGAACTCCTGGCCGGCAAAGAGAGCTCCATTTCCCAGATTGTGCCCACCACTGTGGGGAAAACTTATGTGCTGAGCTTTATGGTCGGAGACGGAAGCAATACTTGCAGTGGATCCATGATTGTCGAGGCTTTTGCAGCTAAAGAGACTGTGAAAGTGCCGTATGAATCCAAGGGCACAGGAGGCTTCAAAAGTGCCCAACTCACCTTCAAAGCAGTTTCTGCAAAAACTAGCGTAGTGTTCTATAGTACATTTTATCATGTGAGGAATGATGATATGAGTTCACTGTGTGGGCCGGTCATTGATGATGTTAAGTTGTTTGCCCATTAAATTTATATTACTTTGCTCTGCTGATATGCTGATCGGAAACAGATGACAGGTTTTATATTGCTTTGCTCTGCTGATATGCCGATCAGAAGCAGATGAGAGCCTTTTGTGAGGCATAAGAGATCGCTTATCATTTAGATATGTTTGCAAAAATGAACCCCGTTGACTGTAATAGCATCATGAAAACAGCAGGATTCTGCACCCTGTTAGAGGCTGGGCTGATATCGATCCAGGCCAGCCAGTCAAATGTGTATTTTAGAAATAATGGTAAATGTTATATTAATTATTTTCTGTGATTATTTTCTGTCGTTAATGAATATAGAAGTAAAGATATTATGCTGATATAAAATTCTGAGAGTAATTTAGTGATAATTACATATTTTTTTCTAAGATTAAGTTTTCCGGAAAACTAGCAGTGAAATCCTGATTGCAATATCACAATTTGACTTGTGGAAAATATATCCTACTTATCAATTGATGAGATTAAGGGGCTTTATAATGAATGGCTCATAAGGCACAACAATTGCTAAATGTTTTGCAAATGGGGTTGCAAGCAAAGTGGGCTTAACCTTGGAGGAAACTTTGCTTGAGCTGGAGTAGTACTGGGATGGGTGACATCTTGGGAAGTCTCAGTGATTCACCTCTGTGAGCATCACTTAGATGCAATAATTGCAAGTGTTGCATTCATTCTCATGAGAGATGGGTTCGTGTGATATATCCTACTTATTAGTTGTTAGCAATGATTTTTTCCCGTCGATAATTGAGATATATTTTTATTAATAATATAAAACTATAGATATTATACTATTATAAAATATTGAGAATTACTTTAAAAAAACTAGTTACATTTGACTATCGCACCCATCCACATGTGCATCTAAAATAATACTATTACCTCATATATCTATTATACGAAAATCTCACAATTTTTCAAGCAACTTTACCATATATCTTTTATAAGTCGAATACTACTTTGAGACTATACCAAAACTCGTAGAGGGTAAGCTCTATCAACATTTTAACAAAAACTTACATAATTCATTATATTCTAATCCTCCTTCGTCGACTTCAGATGGTCTTTGACCTAGTAATCCTTTGGATTGAGTTTTGGTCCCTTCCTTTTTTCGTCGATGCTACCTTGGCCACTCTTCTCGCTATCTCCCATTCACAAAAGAAAACCTTCAAGGCCTGCCAACCCATCTAAGCTTCTATTTGTTGCTCTTCCTTATCACTTGAGGCCCTCCACAAAATGAAAAGGTAGGGCAGAGGGTCATGTTTGCCAACTTGAAGCCAATCACTATGTTGAGCCATGAGACCCTGCCCAATTGTGTCATTTCCATGAGGGACCGTGTCTTGTTCATCTTTCTTTCCACACGCATTCATGCACCACCCATTCAACATCCTCCTTACTTACCAACTCTAGGACCCAAGCCAAAAACATAAAGGTTATGTTGATATTGGAGTAATAATGATCTTTTGTCCTCGTGAATTCCTCTCCAAGAAAAATATCAATTATTTGTAGAAAGATAGATTCCTCAAATTTGAACATGCTTTTCATATGCTTCTCTATAGTCTTGTTAATGAATGATATAATGCTCTGCCAACGGACCTCAGAATGAAGGGCAAAATACACTAAATTGTATGTATTTTTTCTTTAAACAATTACATTTAAACATGCATAACATGTAACAAATTGCACATAATAATAAGATACACAACTGGCCAATTCATGATCAAGGTCTAACAGAAGTCTCCAAACACTTCCAAGGGTTCCAAGACATCCCATTTCTAGGTTCATTTCAAATAACTAGACGAAATGCTCCTATGATATCCAATTATGAGGTTGTTTGTAAAACCATAAGCTAACAAGGATAAATCAACTACTAAACTCTTAAAGACATACTGATGCAGGGGCATTCTAGGGTACTTGGTAGATATGCATGGAGGTGTGTTGTTTAGCCAGTGTTACTCGATTGCAGCCTTGACCGACGGTCTTGATCATTGAAAGAAGCTCGGTCGTTGAAGGAACTCGGTAATCTCTGGCGCTCAGTGAAAGTGTTACTCGGCGATGCATGCGGTGTTCGATCGACACTGGAGCTCGGCAATGCTTGGCATGCTCAGTTATTTCACTGTTGCTCGGTAGTTCTGGTTTACCGACTAGAGTTCTGTGTGATTTGTTGGGCTGACTTGGTGCATTTATTGTTGGTAGTTGTTGTTTCAGGCCGACATGTTGGATTTAATTATTGTAAGGCTATTTGAGAGCCAACTTGTATGGCATTTAATATTTGTTTATAGGAGTTAAGGGTTTCATCCGACCGACTTGTGGCTGATGATTAGTATTTAAAGGGGTGTTTGGGTAGTTGTTTGGGAGAGATCAACATCATAACGGACATCAGTTTGGATGTGCTGGAAGAGCTGGAGTTGGTGAAGTTGTGGAAAAGATCTTGCATGATCTTGCAAATCAGATTGTTATCTAATAGTTTGTAGTTGCAGAGCTAGTGGTTTGCACACTTGGAGACAAGGAGACTGCTTGGAGGCTTGCGAGCTCAAGTTTAGATCTGCCTTAGGGTTTCTATCAGTTGCTGATTATTTCAGAGCTGAACTAGCTAAGATTGTATTGGATCTGTATGGATCTTGAAGAACTTATTTTTATTTGTAATTGACCCTAACCCGGAAGACCTTACAGTCGGGCATGTTAATGAAAATTGATTTGAAACATCTTATTGTGTTGAGTTTTCTGCTGTGTAATTCTGAAGCTGCAATGTTGGATTGTCCTTAATTGGATCCTCCTTGCCTTGGTTTGCGTCAGGTGGTATCAGAGCAGAGTTGATCTTGTGGAGCAAAGGTTGACCTAGCAAGGCTGATCTTGCGAAGTTGATCTTGTTGGTGAAGAGATCATATGATCTGGGTTGCAGATCCATGGCACTGAACTTGTGGATCTTGCCCTGGTTGTTTGTGCAAGGTAGCAGGTCGAGATCTGACTTGCATACAATTTGGAGATTGCCACAAGGTGGTCGGTGTAGGGTTTGTTGCAGAGGGTTTCTCTTATCTTTAAGGATGCCTCCGAGAAGATTGGACCCTAGAGTACTTGCAGATCTCTGTGATACTGTGGAATCTAGGATTACAGAGAAGGTGAAATTAGATTTCAGATATGAGATGGAGTTGATGAAGAATGACATGGTCGTCGAGATCATGAGAGTTGTTGCTGGTGTACCTTGGAATGTTGGTACTGAAGATGGTTATGAGGAATCTGCTGAAGACTTTGAACCTACTGGATCTAGTGGTGATGATCGGAGGGATAGATCTGGTGAAGACAGAACTGCTCGGTTGCCTAGATCTAGAGCTCGGTTAAGTAGTAGATACCGAATGAAAGTTTCTACTTTCTCTGGTACTTTGAAGCCTGAGAACTTGATTGATTGGATTGGTGAACTTGAAGATTTCTTTGAGCTGGAAGAAATTGAAGATCCTCTTCGGGTGAGATTAGCATAGACTAAGTTGAAAGGACATGTTGCTCTTTGGTGGAAAGAACTACAAAGAGATAGAGAAGATGAAGGTGAAATGAAGATCAATCGATGGAGGTTGATGGTGACAAAACTGAAAGCTAAGTTCATACCGATGGACTATGAGCTTGACTTGTTTAAGAAGTTGCAGAATTTGAAACAAAAGGATTTGTCTGTTGAGGATTATACTGAGGAGTTCTACAAACTTACTATTTGGTCTAGACACTGAGAGCTTGGTAAGGAAAAGGTAGCTCGGTATGTGAATGGTCTGAGATTCAATATTCAAGATGAGCTTGGTATGCAGAAGATTGATTATGTTGAAGATGCTTATCAGTATGCTCTGAAGGCAAAAGATAAGTTGAAGAGGAAACAACATGGTAACTCTCGAGGGAAGGAAAATATTAATCACTTGGTGAAGGATAAACCGACTGATGCAGAAGATGAACAGAAACCTGTGGAACCAAAGAAGAAGATAGGTAGAGTTATCTTTAAGGGTACTTGCTATAACTGTGGAGTAGAAGGACATCGTTCTTTTGAGTGTACATAGAAGAAGCTTGGTGACCGACGAACTATTGTGGTGAATGAGAACATTTAGAATGAACTTGAATATGAGAACTTGTTGCTTCGGCGAACATTGCTCGGTACAAAGGAGGAACCTTGTTAGAGGAGTAACTTGTTTAGGACCCGATGCAAGTCTGGCGGTAAACTTTGTGATGTTATTGTTGATAGTGGTAGTACTGATAACCTTGTTGCTGAGGACATGGTTTAGAAACTTGGGTTGAATAGAATGAAGGATCCTTGTCCTTATAGGATTGGCTAGTTATAAGATGTTCATGCTCTAGAAGTAAGAGAACAATGCTTTGTTGATATTCAGATTGGCCAATATAAGGATCTTGTGTTATGTGACATTGTGAAAATGAATAGTTGTGATATATTGCTCGGTAGACCTTGGCAATATGATTGCAGAGCTATGTATGATTGTGTCAGAAATGTGTTTATTGTTGAGAAGGATGACAGGAAGTTTTCCTTGATGCCTTTGTTGGATACAACGCTCGGTAGAAGAAGCCTGAGTATTGGTAGCCAAGTTGAGTTGGTGGATCTTGAAGGTATGGTTGATCAGTGTGAAGGATAGACCTGTGTGTTGTAGAGGAAAGACTTGAAAAGACAGAGGAAGTTGAAGTGGAGGAGTATGCAAACTAAAAAGGTGGAGGACTTGTATGTGAAGAACTAGTTCGGGGTTTATGTCTTGAATCTCGGAAGATGTTCTTCTCACATATGAACATCTTTTCGAACATGGGGTGTCTAATGCAGGGGCATTCTAGGGTACTTAGTAGATATACATGGAGGTGTGTTGTTTGGCCGGTGTTACTCGGTTGCAGCCTTGACCGACGGTCTCAGTCATTGAAGGAAGCTTTGTCGCTGAAGGAACTCGGTAATCTCTGGCACTTGGTGAGAGTGTTACTCGGTGATGCCTGCGGTGCTCAGTCAACACTGGTGCTTGGCGATGCTTGGCATGCTTAGTTATTTCACTATTGTTCGGTAGTTCTGGTTTACCGACTGGAGTTCTGTGTGATTTGCTGGGTTGACTTGGTGCATTTATTGTTGGTAGTTGTTGTTTCAGACTGACATGTTGGATTTAATTATTGTAAGGCTATTTGAGAGCCGACTTGTATGGCATTTAATATTTATTTGTGGGAGTTAAGGGTTTCATCCAGCCGACTTGTGGCTGATGATTAGTATTTAAGGGGGTGTTTGGGTAGTTGTTTGGGAGAGATCAACATCATAATGGACATCAGTTTGGATGTGCTGGAAGAGCTGGAGTTGGTGAAGTTGTGGATAAGATTTTGCATGATCTTGCAGATCAGATTATTATCTTATAGTTTGTAGTTGCAGAGCTAGTGGTTTGCACACTTGGAGACAAGGAGATTGTTTGGAGGCTTGCGAGCTCAAGTTTAGATGTGCCTTAGGGTTTCCATCAGTTGTTGATTGTTTCAGAGCTAAACTAGCTAAGATTGTATTAGATCTGTGTGGATCTTGAAGAACTTGTTTCTATTTGTAATTGGCCCTAATCCGGAAGGCCTTACAATCGAGCATGTTAATGAAAATTGATTTGAAACATCTTGTTGTGTTGAGTTTTCCGTTGTGTAATTCTGAAGCTGCAAGGCTGGATTGTCATTAATTGGATCCTCCCTGCCTTGGTCTGCGTCACATACCAAGAATAGTCCTACATATAAAACACAAAAAAAGGCCTACTATAGTGGCAGTGCAAGCATCAAAGGATAAATAAAGGCATTGAAACATGCATGCGCCATTTCACAAATGTAGGTGCTAATCTATAGAAGTTCCCAACATTGTGACTGAAAAAGTCTCAACCCAATGGGGGTACATGTTGAACCTTTGGTATTTGGTCTCTGGTTATTGTCATTGATGCCAATAAGACATGCATGTCAGATCTCTCAAATAGTTTTGTTCATAGTACAGTACAAGGTACAATTATAATGATAATGGTACACAAGATGGAAATTTAACATCATGGTAGAATTTGATTAAAGTGATCAAGATATGGTTACCATCATGTTATTAATGTCCTAATACATTGATTATATCATTATTGAGGTGGTTGATAAAGGGTTAAGTATATAACACTTAATGTTGATTATGAGTGTTAAATCAGTTATAATTTCATAACTACCTAGTTTCGTTCTAAATGACTTTGAACATATTAAGTGTTAACTAAGACTCAAACTATTATACCTTTTTTGGAAAAGTAACAGGCAAAACTGAAATGGTTCTGAGTCATATTTTGGAGATCACGTGTTTGGAGAGAGAAAAACAATTTCGACCAAGACTGTTTCAGGCAGTTATAACTGTTTTTGGCTGGTTTTGGTCTAATAAAAATTTGGGGTATGTAATAGTCCTAAAATTTTGACTTCCTTGGTTTATAAGTAGAGGATACATTCCTCTAAAATTTCCAACAGGTGGATTGGATAAAATTTTCAGGAGTGGTACATAATGTGAAGTATATCAGACATATTGCAGGAAGTTTATATAGCAGCAAAGATGAGGGTAATGCTTTATGTTTCTATTTTTATATTTGTGATTTGATTTTCATTACAGAAGTTTATTAGAGGTAGTAGAAGGATTTTATATTTTTCTTTGAGTCATTCACATCAGCATTTAATTAGATCTTTTAATGAAAAAGAAAGCATATTTGGGTACTTGATGTTTCGAAGAGAAACAAGGGTTTATCACTTCAAGAAAGTTGATAGTTTGAAAGAAATTAATTCAAGTCATCCTCTTGCATTCAAATCTATTGTTTTAAGTATGATTATACATTTTTTAATCTGATATATTCATTGTAAGGAAGCTTGCATCATTTGGTGTAATTTGTTGACGTAAAGAAAATTAGTAAGAGAGAGGAGAGAAGTGTATCCTGCTTTATGTTTTCAACTTGGAGTTGAATTCTTGGTTCATGATTTGTATTGTAACAAAGATGATCCTCTGATTTGTAATTCAGTTTGTTCATGTTAGAATTTTTTGCTTCTTAACTTTTGAATTTGGTGCTTCAGATATAAGGGATTGGTGTTCCTTGAGATAGGTGTGTCTAAAACAAGGTGTTCGTGCTTCCTAGAGTTGTAGCTCTAAATTTTTTTCCCAAGAGGCTAATAAAGATTGAGATTCAAAGTGGTTTTTTACCCTAAGGGGTTTTCCACTATAAATATTGTGTAATTTGTTCCTTTTTCATTTCTGGTTCTTATTTCATAACTTCATGTTATAATTGTAAAAATTGAAAATCTTGTAAAAGTTAAAAAGATCAAGTTTTCAAGTAACCACTGATTCACCCCCCCTCTCAGTGGTGTTTGTATTCCAATAAGTGGTATCAGAGAAAGGTTACCTACATCAAGTTTAAAAACTTTGGGTAGATTTTGGTTGAGTGGAATACTTATTTATAATGGTTCAAGATAGTTCTTCAAAGGTTCCTATTTTTTATGGATCGGATTATACTTTTTGGGAAGTTATGATGCAAACATACTTATTGTTTATTAATGTTGATGTTTGGGCTTTAGTTGAAAATGGTTATAATGTTCCTAATACTTTACCTACAGATCCTGATGAAAATAATAAGTATGAAATTGATATTAAAGCTACATTTGCAATACTTAATAATTTGTCTAAAGATGTGTTTGTTAAGGTTATGCATTGCAGATCTTCTAAAGAAGTATGGGACAAGTTGAAAAACACTTATCATGGTAATGATAGAGTTAAAGAAGTCAAGATACAATATTTAAAATCTAGGTTTGAAGATCTAAAAATGGGAGATGATGAAAAGGTAGAAGACTATCTCCTTAAGATAGATGAAACTATGAATGACATAAGAGGTCTTGGTGAAACAATTGCTGATATTGATGTTGTGAAGAAAGTTTTAAGATCTCTTCTTGATAATTTTGATTCTAAAATATGTTCCATAGAAGATTCTAGGGACATTAACAAATATGCAATGGAAGATATTCATGGAGGACTTGTAGCTTATGAAATGAGAAAGCTTGGCAAGCAGGACCACAAGCAAAGAATCAACATTCAAAGCAGAAAAGAAGGTGAAGCAAGTCTCATCAGAATCAGAAGACCTTGATGTTCTTGAAGCACATCTCTCAAGGAAATTAAAGAAAGGAGCAGGTAAATACAAAGGTAAACTTCCTTTCAAATTCTTTAAATGTGGTAAAATAAGACACTTTGCATCTAAATGTCCCTATAATAGTCATGATGAGGTAGATGATGAGAAAGAAAAATCAAATAAAAAGAAATTCTATAGCAAAAATAAGTTCTTTAAGAAGAAGAAGAGTTTGATTGCTGATGTATCAGATAGTGAATCTAGTAGCTTTGAATGTGATGAAAATTAAGTTTTATTGATGTCTATAGAAACTACTTGTCAAGAATCAGATAGTGATGATGATGTTGAACTTGTTGAAGTTGATTTAGAATGTGAATTTGTTCATGCACTTAAAAAGATCAAGGAATTAAAAAGGACTTTAAGTGTTCAAGGAAATCAATTCATAAAAGAAAAAGAGAACTTTGAAAAAGAAATTAAGGAATTAAATCAACAAGTTACAGATTTGAAATTACAAGTTGAGGAGCAAAAGAGAATTGTCTTTGTCATTAAGGAAGAATTAAGTACTAAAGATCACAAATGTACAAGGTTAATGAATGAAGTAGTTTCATTTAAAAAGAAGTTAGAAAAACATGAGAATACTACTTTGGGTGACATGTTATGGAAACAAAGAAGAACTGATGATCTAACTAGAATTGGTTTTGAACTTGGACAATGCTCTAGTGACAAGAAAGATAAATCTTTATTTGAGATATTCAAATCTGGAAGTAAGGACATAGATCAACATACTACCACTAAGATTAAGCCTACATGAAAAACTACGCATTGAATCTCGTTGCAATATCATAGTTTGACTTGTGGAAAATATATCCTACTTATCAATTGATGAGATTAAGGGGCTTTATAATGAATGGTTCATAAGGCACAATAGTTGCTAAAGGTTTTTCAAATGGGGTTGCAAGCAAAGTAGGCTTAACCTTGGAGGAAACTCTATGGTTAAGTGTGCTTGAGCTAGAGTAGTACTAGGATGGGTGACCTCTTAGGAAGTCTCAGTGATTCACCTCAGTGAGCATCACTTAGATGCAATGATTGCAAGTGTTCCATTCATTCTCATGAGAGATGGGTTCTTGTGATATATTCTACTTATCAATTGTTAATAGTGATTTTTTCCTGTCCATAATTGAGATATATTTTTATTAATAATATAAAACTATAGATATTATATTGTTATAAAACTCTGAGAATTACTTAAAAATAAACTAGCTACATTTGAATCTCGTAACCATCCACATGTGCATCTAAAATACTACTATTACCTCATATATCTATTATACAAAAATCTCTCCATTTTTTAAGCAACTTTACCCTGTATCTTTTATAAGTCGAATACTACTTTGAGACTATACCAAAACTAATAGAGGGTAAGCTCTATCATCATTTTAACAAAAAGTTACCAAATAAACTTTCACAATTCATTCTATTCTAATCCTCCTTCATCGACTTTAGAGGGTCTTTGACCTTGTAATCATTTGGACTGAATTTTGGTCCCTTCCTTTTTTTCATCGATGCTACCTTTGCCACTCTTCTCGCTATCTCCTGTTCACAGAAGAAATCCTTCAAGTCCTGCCAACCCATCTAAGCTTCCAGTTGTTGCTCTTCCATATCACTTGAGGCCTTCCACAAAATGAAAAGGTAGAGAAGAGGGTCATGTCCGCCAACTTGAAGCCATTTACTATGTCGAGTCATGAGACCCTGCCCACTAGTTGTGTCATTTCCATGAGGGACTGTGTCTTGTTCATCCATTCTTTTCACATGCATTCATGCACCACCCATTCAAAATCTTCCTTACTTGCCAACTCTAGGACCCAAGCCAAAAACATAAATGTTATGTTGATATTGGAGTAATAACGATCTTTTGTCCTCATGAATTCCTCTCCAAGAAAAATATCAATTATTTGTAGAAAGATAGATTCCTCAATTTTGAACTTTCTTTTTAGATGCTTCTCTATAGTCTTGTTGATGAGTGATGTAATGCTCCACCAAGGAACCCTCAGAATGAAGGGAAAAATACACTAAAATATATGGATTTTTTCTTTAAACAATTACATTTAAACATGCATAACATGTATCAAATTGCACATAATAATAAGATGCACAACTGACCAATTCATGATCAAGGTCTAACATTAGTCTCCAAACACTTCCAAGGGTTCCAAGACATCCCATTTCTAGGTTCATTTTAAAGAACTAGACAAAATGCTCCTATAATATCCAATTATGAGATTATTTTCAAAACCATAAGATAACAATGATACATCAACTACTAAACTCTTAAAGACATACCAAGAATAGTCCTGCATAAAAATGCAGAAAAGGGCCCGGTCTAGTGATGGTGCATGTGCAAAAACACAGAAAAAGGCCTACTCTAGTGGTAGCACAGGTATCAAAGGATAGATAAAGGCATTGAAACATGCATGCACCATTTCACAAATGCAGGTGCTAATCTATAGAAGTTCACAACACTGTGACTGAAAAAGTCTCAACCCAGTGGGGGTACAGGTTCCAATCAACACATGCACCAAAATAAAAGAGTCGGGTCTAATCCATGAATTTCACCCATGAACCAAGTTAAATGGACATGAAACTCCACCAATTGGTTTATATGACTAAAATACACTCTTATCTACTATAGAGTGTACAAGATTACAATTAATGCATCATTACATTGTCCAAAATGATTTCATTTGATTACAATAATTATAAGTACATTGAGGGAGAATAAGAATGCAATAAATAAAGGTAAAGCACCCCCGGGTCCACATTTGATCCTATACATCAGTCCCAACAATGGCTTGTCACACCACCTAACCATGTGGTACCCTCAGGTCCATCACACCATGCTCGCAGAGATAGTCATATGGCCAAAATAGTCACTCGATACAAAAAGACAAGAAGGTTTAAACACATGCAAGACACATAGAAGCACTCCAATCAAGATAACTAATCCCATTTGGGAAAATGTTGTCACATTAACAACAAGGAAATAATCAAGTACATGATCTCATAAGTTCACTACTCAAATCTACATGGGGGTTGGATGCTACAGTCCAGTAAGAAGAAGTGTCATCACATAGCTTGAAGAGATGGCTCATGTGGAACCAAGCAATCCTTTTGTGGAGATGGGGAAGCTTAATCATACCCTCGATCAACGTTTCATAAATGGCTAGGCACCATGCTTTGGATCAAAGTTCCACAAATACTGCTTGAGACCATGCCTTTAATCAACGTCCTGCGTACAACCTATGTTTTCTCATTGTGTCCATAGCCTATACAAGCATTCAAGGAATGTAATTGGTAATTGTTGGCTATTTTTGCCACCATTAGCTCATCATAGATATCCTATTTGAGAGACTTGTCATGGGCTAAATTCAGTTGTTTTTCGCACATGTGGCAACATTGTGCTTTTTTGCACTGGTTTCGACGAGCTAGTGGAAAATGACATGTGTTTTTGGCACCCCACAGCCCTGCAAAAGAGTATCATAAAAACAAGTTTATGTGTGGGCGCGCATGAATTGTTATCAAAGCTAGAAACACTATGTGTTTTCTACACCTCACGTCCTCGCAATTCTTTCACGAAAAGAGTGAGTTTATGTGCAAGCATGCAAAGGTTAATTGGAACATTGTCATAAGGTTTCACCCCGCATTCCTATGTGTGTTGCAGGAAAATTGAGAAAACTTGTGTGGGTGCATGGGTTATGAAAATATGGTGTAGTTTCACACCCGATGAGATTTTTTACTGGCAATATGATTTGACTTCTGATGCTTGTGACATGGTTGCAAGGGCTAAACTTCAATGTCAATCACTTCTTTGGCCTTGTACATGCCACCCAACTATTGCCCCATGCCTCTTTATGATCTACAAGTGCCTTTTTTTTTTATTAGAAACATGTTGCTTGTTGCAACATCAACTTTTGGGTATGGGTTGTCCTTTCTCTGCTATAGATGCAGTCTTTTAGCCATTTCCTATCATTTCATGGATCAGATGTGTACACACAAAAATTATATTTTTTGATCTGATATTTATTGGACCTATTATTTTGTACCCTAACTCCAGTTACCTTGGATTTTGAACCTCAATGTTGTAATCAAAGTTATTGCTAGTTCAAATAAAAGCAATCTTTTGTACATAGTTTGGAATCTTCTTTTGGTTCTTTTGCAGAAATCTTTGTTATGCAACTGTAACTGCATCTTGTCATGCATCCATAAAATATTTGTTTTATCTTTTCTCCCATTTAGTTGTATGTGCATATTTCTTTCTTGACGTTAAATGTTTCTTTTCAGCCTTCCTGATTCTTATGTTGTGTCAATTTAGTATGCAAATGTTGTATTGTGAATTCTTTTCCTTTCAGCATCTCACAAACTCTGATCTTCATATGAGTTTTCTGGGGGGTAAATTAGAGTGAGAACTACATATGTCTGGGTTCTTGTTGGTGTTATGTGTAGTTATAAGTAGGGATAAACCATAATTCGATTTGGTGCATCACCCCATTTCCTTGTCGGTATTCTCTCTTCCCTTTTCCCCTTTAAGTGTTAGTTTAAGTGCGCCCTAATTGGAAGGAAGTTGACCTTATTTGGAGATTCAACCTCACATGTGCAAGGCCCACACTTGCGAGGTTGTCTCAATGTTTTACAAGGTTTCTTGGGGGTCATATCCCAATCATGGGTGCAAACTTTTATGATAAAAACAATCTCATTATCTTACTAGTGTATTTTTTCCCATTCATTTTATTATGTTATCTTTTTATTAAGCAATTCTCAACGGGTTACCTTGGCAGCCACTTTGTGTTCTATTTTCCCCAATTGAGATCCCCCCCCCAAATTCCAACTCTAACACCCACACCTAAGCTTGTGACTAATCAAATACCACAATAACATAAAGCACAAAAGCTCCAACATGGTATCTTGCATTCGCCATTACACTTTTCGCCTATGTTCATAAAACACACTCAATTGGTTCTAACCAAGAGTGTAATGCCCTGCCAAGGAGCCTAGAACAAATTAACCTAAACATGCTACTAAATTTATAGAATAATTTTTTTCCTTAAGAATTTACAACAACAACAATGTATAACGATGTGGAAGCAATACAATATAATTACAACTCATACATACAAGTTCAACTCAAACATAAATTACAAATCTCAAGGGTTCCTTGATGTAGATTACATAAATATTAATTAAACCACTTAATGTAACAACCATACAAGGTCTCCACATAATGTAAATAAGTACAACATCATATACACGAAATCCTAATAAAATTGATACCACAAGGTATACCTGATAACCCACATCCACTACACATGTCGTAGGGTATGTAATGATAATCCAACATAAAGTACAACATGATATCTCCCAAAATAACTGATATAATGATACAAGAACATAATATAAGAAATATGAATATATCTCCAACAATGATGAACAATAAGGTACAACTGCTACAAGGATCATCCAGCATTGGTACATGAATGTTAGAATATCAAATGGCAAAAGAATCATTACTACTCGACCTCATGGAACCTAAATGGTCCACTCCCATTGTGTTGAGGAGATAACAACATACCCCACTCAGATAACCAACTGAATTGTGGTAAAATAGAATCACCACTATTTAAATGTGTATGTGTGTGTAATGGGGGAAATATTAGATCCACTCCTAAATCCAAATTCCCAAAAGAGAGATCCAATTTGATCAACCAAAAGGTTAATGCACAATCGAATCAATCTATGGAGAATATGAAAGAGAGAGAAAAACCCTATATTTCCCTATGGTAGAATTGAAGTGTTTAGAATTTGAAATAATTGAAATGCAAGTACTAACCTCATATTAGGGTAAATCTAGAAAATGCCAATTTCTAATGTCTATGTGTACTTTCGGGCAATTCTGCAACCTATTTTGTTTGGACTGGAAATGTGAGACGGAGAAAACCCAGAAATCTTTTTCCAAGATGAGATCAGGTTGACTTTGACCCTCATAAAAGGTCAAAGGCTAGATTCTTTATTTGAAGGCTGATTCTGACTTTGTTCACAGATCTCAGAAGTTCGTCGAAAAGGGTATCCAAATCCGCTCTCAAATACGAAATCCCGCACTTGTACCTGCAAGAAAAAGAGGATTTTTGTTGTTTGTTTGAGGGGTTTGCCTTGGTCAAACCTCGGTTTGGAATCAACCTTAATATTGAAATTGAAATGGAGAATGCTAGCAAGTAGTAGAAGTAGATCTAACAACGAAGCTATGATATTCAATAGATATGCAAACTGTATTTGAAATGTAATCAAGTATGTTAATATGAAAGCTTGAACATAACATCAACAAATGTAGATCAAACCTCCATGATAGTATGCTTGGAATCCACCTTGAGGGAAGAATGAATGGATCTTGAAGATGAACAAAAGGATCTTGAAGGAAGATCACACCATCATGATGGCTAGATCTAGGGTTTGAATGATGAATCTTGAATTCTTGAACCAAATCCCTTCAATGGCTTGAATGCTTGAATCCTTGATCTTCAATGGAGAAGAGGACTTGAATGCTTGAATGTATGCTTGCTTGATCACCTTGAGAGCTTGAGAGAAATTACTTGAGGATGAGATGTGAAAATGAGAGAGGAAGGCCTCCTTTTATAGTGAACTAGGGCACAATCCTCTAGAGGGGCCATCTTGGAGAATTAAATCCCAATTAGGTCCTAACCTTTATAAAATATACCTAGATTAAATGCAATTAGAGGATTTACCATTTCGAAACCTGAAATAGTCAACCCAAAGGTGGGAAAACAAATATCCCCGAAACCTGACACCCATAAATCAAGGAATTTGAAATTTTGAAAGAGGGGGGCAAAATTGAGCTTGGGACTGACCTAGTCAGGATCGAGGTCGATTCTGACCTAGTCAGGATCGAGGTCAATTTTGACCTAGTTAGGATTGAGGTCAATCTTGACCTAGTCAGGATTGAGGTCGATTTAGACCTAGTCAGGATCAACCTCAATTTTGATCCTGTGGGCTCAAATCTAGCCAGAATCAGGACAGGAGGTCCCGGGGATGCTCCGAGACCTAGAAACGATACCAGAATAAGACATAATGCCAGGGATAGGCATAAAATCCTATGATGACTATGATGAAGGCCAAGAGAACCTATTTCTAAGTCCTACCTAGAAAATAGAGCCATGGAAGAGGGAAATTAAGGAGAATCCTCGGGATCCTAACCCTAATTTCACCTAGGATGAAGTAGAAAAGAAGTAGAAAGTGGGGAGAAAGCTAGATCAAAGAAAAGATTGATTCAAGGCATCCGATATGACCCCAAACCACTTAATCAGAGGGCTAAACACTCTTAACATGGAAGTGCTTCCATTTTAAGATGATACATTAAGCCCCCACTTTAGCAAGAATATGGACTCGATGCAAACTCTTGATAAAGGAGAAGAAAGAGGAGATACAAGTGGATTCGCAATAAGATAAAATAACACTTAGCTAAGGACACAAGCCCCTAGACTAAGGATTTTAAATCAACATACACGCACGAGGGTGCAAAAAGAGAAAACCAAAAGAACATGGGTTAGTACCAAATAACCCAAATCAATTAGCATAAGAAACGTCGCTAAGAAATATTTCTCATACTAATATCATATTTGGAAAGCTATCATAAAAGCATAAATGATTACATAAGAAAGACAAGAGCAACACTATAATTAACATAGCTTCATGATCCTGTCCTACTAGCATGAAAGAGAAAATAGAGAAAAGAGAAAGTGATTACCTCGCCTAGTAAGATGCCCACCTTACCGTGAATCACCCTAGAGGGAGAGCCCAACAGGTTCACCCATAAACTGTGCTTGCAATTGTTATGCATCTTCTGATGACTTCTGGAATATCCATAGATCCACCTTCTTGTATCACTATGAATATGAAATGTGTCTCCTCAGGATTTAGCAACTTATGTGCATTACCTTGGGAAGATTTAGCATATTGGAAATGTGTGTCCCTTCAGGAATTAGCAACTTATGTTCATTACCTTCAGAGGATTTAGCACATTTGAAATTGGAAATGTGTGTCTCTTTAGGATTTAGCCACTTATGTGTGTTACCTTCGGAGGGTTTAGCATATTTGAAATTGGAAATGTCTATCTCTTCAGGATTTAGCAACTTATGTGCGTTACCTTTGGAGGATTTAGCATATTGAAAATTGAAAAATGCATGTCTCTTCAGGATTTAGCAACTTATGTGCGTTACCTTTCGAGATTTAGCATGCTACAAAACAAAAGGTTAGAACATAATATAGAACAAGGGAGGCCATATATATGCCCCCTCCTTAATATGACAAAAACATACTATTTTGACATGTTAAGGAAAGAAAAGAACAAGGATAAAGCCTTCTTCAACATCAAGACAATATCCATAGACAACACCTAGTCCAAGCCAAGAAGGTCACAACTCCTATGAGGCCATGGAAGGGACCAATGCAAAGAGATATCATGCAAGAAGTGTAAAAGTAACCCTTGTGAGGGATAGCACATTGTTCAGTTTCCAATGTGAGAACTATATCAACCATGGAAACCCAATGTCAAACAATGAAATCGGTTGTGATCAAGGAAAAAGGTCCTCAATGAAAACCAAAATGTTCATGTATAATTGGATATCACATAATAGATAGATACTGCTTAACCAAGGAAAGAGCTGAATCCCGGAAAGCCAGAAATGAAAGAGATGACATCCTTGCCCCCCAAGTATAGGAACAAGGATGGAAGGCAACCTATTATATCGCTTGCAACACTATATAAGACAACGAGCCCCCAAGTATTAGGCTAGCATTGTTTACATAATGTGGAGCTCCATAATAGGAACATGAATGTTATTTAGAGAAAATAGGATTGAAATACAACTCATTGTCACATGATATATAAATAACCTTACTATCAATGAGCTGCCTTATCTTATAATGTAAAGCTTGACATTCATTAGTAGAGTGATCATGAAATCTATGATATAAACAAAAAGGAAGAGTCTTCAAGTGTGGACTACATTTCTTTTTGCGTTTAGGTCTAGTAATCATCTTAGCACAAAGGAGTTTAGGCAAAAGAACTTCTTGGTCAAATTCCTTCATAGTTTCATCATGTTTTGAGGTGTAATTTGAGATGTTAACATTGATTTGTTGTTGAGGACTAAATCCCAATCCATAAGAATGCTCATGCCCCCCAATGTGTAAGGGCATTTGAATTCCCTGTTTATGCTTACCACATCCTTGACCATTAAATCCTTGTTTAACAAGGAAATGATGACCAGGACCATAACGAGAAGCCATATCAGAAGGAGTCAATGGAACCTCAGTAGTCACAATATCATCCTTAGTAGATTTGACATATTCATTGTGGGTAGAAGCAGCGACAAAGTTATTATGAAGAGGTTTAGAAGTAAAAACTCATTCAAATTCTCTTTGTTGCTTCATAAAATCAAGATCATTAACCTTATATTCTCCCATAAAGGTAGGAGTAAAATCCAAGGTTCCCCAATCATCTTCAGGTAGAGCATTAGAGGAAGAAGGATTACTATTAGGAATAGGAGTAGTGTGATTTTGAATATTCAGACAAGGATTAGGCACATCATCCACATGAAGTGAATACATCTTGTTGTTATGTATAAACTTGACTTTATGGTGAAGGGTGGAAGGAACGACATGCATCTCATGCAACCAAGGTCTACCCAAAAGAAGGTTATAATTGAGAGGTCCAGGCATAACATGAATAGGTGTATTCAGGATGGTCGGTCCTACTTTGATAGGTAAGGTAATGATTCCTAAAGTATTCTTAGCAATCTTATCAAAACCATGTATAGGAACATTGCCAGGTTGAATAGTTGAAAGATTGGCGTTAATCACTTTGAGCATGTCCATGCTACAAACATTAAGCCCAGATCCATTATCAATCAAGGTCCTACAAATGATACTTTTATTGATAGAAATGGCAACCATAAGAGAATCATATTGATTTTGAACTTCTTTAGAAGGTAAATCCTTTTGAGTAAATACAATGTCATGAGGACCTGGGGTAGCATGCATGCATTGTAAAAAGTTATTAATGTTCTCTTGATTAGGAGGTGGAGTAGGAAGAGTTGCTAGAGATTTTTGCAAGGCTTCATAGTAGGTAGGTGAAGTTTGAAGAAGCTCCCATAAAGAAATATTGGCAGGAGTATTTTGTAATTGAGTTATCAAATCATACTCCTTGCTAGGAAGACAGGGTGGAGGAGGAAGAATAGGTTGAGAAGGTGGCAAAGAAGTAGAAACCACCGGATTAGGTTGAGGGTTATTCCTTGTACGATAAGTGTGAGCTATATAATCTTGATCATTGAAAGAATCCATAGGTTTACCTTTGATAGTAATGTGAGGGCAACTTTTGATAGTCAACAAGGGTTTATGATAAACCATGTTAGTTGTCTCAACACTACAAATAGATTCATAAGAAGAAAGAAAAGAGGACATCCTAGGAGGAGATGAGGTAAGATCTTGATTCTCCATAGGATCATCACTAAAAGGGAGAGCATTAAGGGAATTCATATCATTCTCCACTAATGCCTCATCACTAGAAGGAATCTCAAATGGAGGTAAAGCACCTATGATATCATCTTCTTTCACTAAAATGTCTACATGTGTTTTAGAAAAAGAGTTATCATCATGTATCAATATGTCATCTATTAATAAATCACCCTCTTGTATCAAAGTTTCTTTGCGAGGAGGGGAGAAATCAATGTCGTTATCCAAGGGATCATCTACAATGGTGTCACGAGGAAGAGAGTAATCAACATCCAAATCCAAAGGTTCATCCAAAATAGGAGGATTATCATCCCTACCAATAAAGCACATTGTGGGGTTGTCATAATTCACTAAATCTTGATCCCTAGAGGGGAAAGAAGGTAAAATAAGCTCATTAGGAGGAAAGTTAACATCAATCTTCAACTCATCTCCATAAAGATAAATATGATGGAGATCACATGTAATAAATGAAGTCTTTCTAGGTGTAACACCATGCAATGTTTGAAACAACTTACGCAACATAAAAACAAATAAAGAAATGCATAGAAAATAGATCTAGTTATATCCAAATGCATTCAAATAAAAATCAAACACAATAGGGCATCAAATTCCACAAAAGGAGTTGTCCTAAAATGGGTTCACCAAAATGTAAAGGATAAAGGTGAACACACAAGATAATAAAAAGGGAGATCTAACACAATAGGGCATCTAAATCCACAAAAGAAAAGGGGTAAGTATGTCAGGTTCACCAAAATGAATTGTGGTAAAATGGAATCACCACTATTTAAATGTGTATGTGTGTGTAATGGGGGAAATATTAGATCCACTCCTAAATCCAAATTCCCAAAAGAGAGATCCAATTTGATCAACCAAAAGGTTAATGCACAATCGAATCAATCTATGGAGAATATGAAAGAGAGAGCAAAACCCTATATTTCCCTATGGTAGAATTGAAGTGTTTAGAATTTGAAATAATTAAAATGCAAGTACTAACCTCATATTAGGGTAAATCTGGAAAATGCCAATTTCTGATGTCTATGTGTACTTTTGGGCAATTCTACAACTTGTTTTGGACTGGAAATGCTGAGACGGAGAAAACCCAAAAATCTTTTTCCAAGATGAGATCAGGTTGACTTTGACCCTCATAAAAGGTCAAAGGCTAGATTCTTTATTTGAAAGTTGATTCTGACTTCGTTCACAGATCTCAAAAGTTCATCGAAAAAGGTATCCAAATCCGCTCTTAGATCCAAAATCCCACACCTGTACCTACAAGAAAAATAAGATTTTTGAAATTAGTTTGAGGGGTTTGCCTTGGTCAAACCCCGGTTGGAATCAACCTTAATATTAAAATTGAAATGGAGAATGCTAGCAAGTAGTAGAAGTAGATCTAACAACAAAGCTATGATATTCAATAGATATGCAAATTATATTTGAAATGTAATCAAGTATGTTAATATGAAAGCTTGAACATAACATCAACAAATGTAGATCAAACCTCCATGATTTTATGATTGGAATCCACCTTGAGGGAAGAATGAATGGATCTTGAAGATGAACAAAAGGATCTTGAAGGAAGATCACACCATCATGATGGCTAGATCTAGGGTTTGAATGATGAATCTTGAATGCTTGAACCAAATCCCTTCAATGGCTTGAATGCTTGAATCCTTGATCTTGAATGGAGAAGAGGACTTGAATGCTTGAATGTATTCTTGCTTGATCACCTTGAGAGCTTGAGAGAAATTACTTGAGGATGAGATGTGAAAATGAGAGAGGAAGGCCTCCTTTTATAGTGAACTAGGGTACAATCCTCTAGAGGGGCCACCTTGGAGAATTAAATCACAATTAGGTCCTAACATTTATAAAATATACCTAGATTAAATGCAATTAGAGGATTTACCATTTGGAAACCTGAAATAGCAAACTCGAAGGTGGGAAAACAAATATCCCCGAAACCTGACACCCGAAAATCAAGGAATTTAGAATTTTGAAAGAGGGGAGCAAAATCAAGCTTGGGACTGACCTAGTCAGGATCGAGGTTGATCTTGACCTAGTCAAGATTGAGGTCAATTCTGACCTAGTTAGGATCAACCTCAATTTTGACCCTGTGGGCTCAGATCCAATCAGAATCAGGACATGAGGTCCCCGGATGCCCCGAGACCTAGAAATGATACCAGAATAAGATAGAATGCCAGGGATAGGCATAAAATCTTATGATGACTATGATGAAGGCCAAGAGGACCTATTTCTAAGTCCTACCTAGAAAATAGAGCCATGGAAGAGGGAAATTAAGGAGAATCCTTGGGATCCTAACCCTAATTTCACTTAGAATGAAGCATAAAATAAGTGGAAAGTGGGGAGAAAGCCAGATCAAATCAAAGATCGATTCAAGGCGTCCAATAAAATCCTATGATGACTGTGATGAAGGCCAAGAGGACCTATTTCCAAGTCCTACCTAGAAAATAGAGCCATGGAAGAGGGAAATTAAGGAGAATCCTCAGGATCCTAACCCTAATTTCACTTAGAATGAAGCAAAAAAGAAGTGGAAAGTGGGGAGAAAGCCAGATCAAAGAAAAGATCAATTCAAGGTGTCCAATATGATCCCAAACCACTTAATCAGAGGGCTAAATGCTCTTAACATGGAAGTGCTTCCATTTTAAGATGATACATAAACATCAAAATCAATCACAGTACAACTAAGAAAGGGATCCTGAAAGCTCTCTATCTCAAAAGCTACAATAGGATATCAAGGTAAAACATACTCAACCAGAGGCAACCAACACATGTAGGAAACTTAAGATGCATATGGGGAAGTGTCATCACAAGAGCCAACTCTGGAGTTATCTTGGCAGCCTCTCAAGACCCTGGCACCCTAGTGACTCTATGTGATATCAATAATCCTCTCATATAGGTGAGGTACCAGCTATGCTATATCCAAATCCATGCAGGTTACAATCATCATCTCACAAACCATCCTAGCCTGTACTATAGCTCAAGGCATGGGTGAGGACCATAAACATCTTATTAATATTTCTATCCTAGTAGATTTTATTACGTTATCACATTATTAAGTCACTTGCAATAAGTTATCCTGACAACCACTTGTGGGCCCTAATGCCTATTGCAAGTCACTCCCCACCTATACACTTAGTTAACCTACCTAGGTTCACAAATTAGTTCACAAGAAGATGATAACAATAATCCTGATGGTAAAACCCTGGCACCTAGATTTCAATCCTTCCACTGAAGTTTTCAACAATATGCCTATTTGGATTAGGTTTCCCAATTTGCCTCTCCATCTATGGCAAGGTTCTATCCTGGAGGAGGCGGGGGAGGCTTTGGGGGAGTTTCTTCTTATTGATCATGACTCTTCTAATATGTACCATTCTACCTTTTCCCACATTCTGGTAGATATTGATCTATCTCGAGGTCTTCCAGCTGAAATTAAAATTGAATCATCTAAAGGTTATTGGATGCAAAAATTGAATTATGAGGGTATCCCCTTTAGGTGTAGAAAATGTTTTAAAAAATGTCATCATGCTACACATTTCAGTTCCGATTTTAAAAAGAAGAAAGTCTCTCATACTTGGTGGAAGGATGCTTCCATCAAATATTACACAGTCTTGAAAAGTTCTCCTTAGAGTTTGAAGGAATCTGTTCCTATCTTGGGCTTTCAGAAGCCTATTGTTGAAGAAAATGGCTTGAATCCTACTCTGCCTCCTATCGATCCTACTGGGTTTGATGTTGACGTTGTTTCTAATCTCCCTGCCGAGCATGGACCCTCTATTCTTTTGTTGGCGGATTCCAAGTTCTCTGCTGGTAGTTTTGTGGTTCATGTTCCTGTCGGCCCTGCTGGTGTGTTGATTGCTAAGGGTTGTGGTGCTCATGTCTCTCTTGCTAGGATTAATTCTGGCCTTATTTCAGAACTGATGTTGGGTGCTGGTTCTTCTGTCTTGAATTTATTGTGCTGGCAGGATGAGGCTGTGAGAGTCGAAGATGGTTGGATCACTGTTAAAGGGAAACATTCTAAGAAATCCTCCTCTTCTTTTGACATGACCTTTCATTCCCATAAAAAGGGGAATAACTGATAGCTTTGTTTCTTTTTTCGTTGGACTGTTGTTTCTAATGATCCTATTTTTGCAGTGTTTTGGATTTGTTATTTGAGTGTCCTACCTTTTGTTTTGGTTGGTCTGATTCATTCTGGGAGCTTTGAATGTTCTATCTTAAGGTTTTATTTGTTAAAGGGTTTCAGGGCCCCTTCAAAACTTGCTATTACCTTAATCAAAAATAATAATCCTCAAATTAGTTCCTTAGTACAACAAGAACATACTGGTTCTCAAACCACAATACTATAACAACACTCTCAAAGTGTCCTTAACATCATAAGCTTCAATAAAACAAGGTTGGCAATAGAGATCGAGACCATATTTCCCCATGTGAAATGTGTAACCCAAACACAGCCATACATGACAACCTTCATACCACATGATAAAATTACAAGGTGACCACATATCATATAATAGATTAAATCTAAATTAAGATTAAAATAACAATTACAAAAAGTAACTCGCACATTCTAGCAATACCCCAGAGCCTCTGGTATACAATTTCTAAAAGTCAATGTAGTTCCCTAATTACAATCAATCAAAGTCTCAAAACATGCAAAAGTACCCAAAACTAATTTATAAATTCCAATTGACTAAAGCAATCATTTTGTTGACTAAAGTTCATTTGACTACAAACGGGTTAATATAAATGTCTCATACATAACTATCTATTTAAAATAAAATCTCATGCATATATACTTTTTAAATAAGTATTTAACTAAAATCTCCATGTATATCAAAACACCATACATATTTAATAATAAAATAATGTTATTAATTTTTTAAATATAAATATAAATATAAATGAAAACATTAATATTAAAACCAACATGTAAAAAAATCAATTAATTTTTTTTTTGGAAATAAATAAATAATAGTAATAATAATTTTTAAATCTAAAAATTAATAAATAATGATAATTTTTTACTTTAAAAAAAAAATCTGAAAATTAATAAATAATAATAATTATAATTTTTTTTCCATCTAATTTTAATTTCAAAGGTTTTATGAAATTTTTTAATCAACCCTAACTGAATCAATCTACAAATTTTCTTATTGTTTTTCAACCAAAATTCTTAGGTTTTGCACAAAATATCTATAATAGATTTTTTTCTTAAATCCAAATTAACTAATAATCAAAATATAATTTTCTAAGACCAAAGCATGTAGAATTTTGCTAAGAATAACCTAGGGTTTCATTAGGTAAAATTTCTTACATTGTGCATCAACGTTTCAGACCACACTCCGTGATCCATCATCAGAAAGAGAGAGTGTGAAATTTTAATAACCAAATTAAACTAAAATAATGAGAAATCAAGCAATAACACAATCATAAATTCAATAACCATTCCAAACTCAATGTAGACAATCTTTTTGAAAAGAAATTAACATGGGTTCTTCAAACCCTACTTGAAAATTCACGAGAAGATCTGAAACAATAATGACCAAATTGAAGACTCGAAAATTTCAAATTACTCCTAAGCTTTGAAAATAATCCTTCAAACAATCCAAACAATTCCTCTCCAAATTCTAGCCTCCTCCAAAGCCGTGTTGTGAATAATACCTAAAAGAATTCTTAATAAATCAGAAAATAGAACTCAACTCACTAACATTGTTTATATCAAATTATGGTGGATGCTTAATTATACTTTTAAAAATAAAATATGCACTTTTCAATTATCAATTCTTAATTCAACTTTAAACTTAAATTCCTAATTGAATTTTATTAAGCTGAATGTGCAACTTTAATTGCATATTAATAATTTATCAACAATTATTATTTTCCAACATATTAATAATTATAAAATTGATAATTAAATATCAATTCATTAATTATGCTTTTAATTTCAACTTTAGATTTAATAATTAATTTAATCTTTTATTTCCACAATTAGACTTTTTAAATTAAGTCTTTTCAATTAAATAGTGTATTTAATTAACTCTCATTAATTAAATACCTTCATATTAATATTTTTATATTTAATTAGATTTAATTATTTACTCACATAGTCAAACCCATAAATCACTAAACCATAATAACATAAAATCACACTAACTACATAACATGTGACAACATGAGAAACAAGCGACTAAACCAAAAACACCAAATTCATACTAAGGGAAAGGGTTCATGAATTCACGTCACCTTGACAAATTCGGATAGGAAACTCAATCAGAAAATTATTCCTTAATTTAGAACAATAAATGACTTGGGTTGGGATTGGACCTGTATGTTATCTCTCCTCTCTTACCATTTGAGATAT
The DNA here is from genome assembly GCA_027943335.1 of Chamaecyparis obtusa. NCBI lineage: Eukaryota > Viridiplantae > Streptophyta > Pinopsida > Cupressales > Cupressaceae > Chamaecyparis > Chamaecyparis obtusa. The sequence goes on along the minus strand of BSBK01003472.1, from coordinate 860,720 downwards.
TGTGATAGGACATGCTCATCCTGACAATTTAGGGAAGTCGATGCCCGGTACCTGAAATATTGCATAAAAGATGAGCATGTACATACATGTATAAATATATAACAGACAATGGTGGGGATCAGTCAATTGTGTGGATCTTGCTAGAAAGTAAATACGACTTTGTCCCTCAACCCCATCAGGTACGTCAAATAGAAAAGTAAAACATACACACTAACCATACACATGCAAGTATGAGGTCAACAAAACCATAAATATAAATAACATCAAATCTATTTGAGGAACTAATACAAACATGAAAAGTGGCCTAAAAGAGTTTGGCAAATTAAACTGAAAAGTAAACTATGAGAGGGGTATTACAAAGAGTATGGATCCACAATCGCAACCAAATCTCTATAAAATAGAGAAAAATGAGAAAACCCAATGGAAAAAAACTCCTCTCCAAGAAGAGATGGGAAAAAGGTACAAATGCAATGTCTCAAGAGACTCTCTCAAGACCATAAGTACAACCAACCCCCTCATGAGAGAGGATTGAGACTCCAAAGCCTCCTCCTCCCCCCCAAGTATGATAGAACCCATGTGTTGATGATCAGACCAATGTGGCTCCAATGCAGAAGAAACAAAGGCAACATACAAAGAAGAGGAAATCCTGAATGTGAGGTGAAGCTAGAAGGCCTTGATGATGCTCAAAGAACACATGAGAATCCTATAATGTAATCTCCAATGGAGGTGGAATAACATATGTGCTGAATTTGTCAGCTAAGAGGGGATGAATGTCCTATGATATGTCCTCAACAACTGCACTAGGTGGCTCAATGCATGGAGGTACAATGTCAAGCAAAGATGAAGAGGAATCCTGTTTAAAAGGTGCAAACTCAATAGGAGGTGAAGGTGTGGAAGTTACAACATTGGTCTCAAGAATGACACATAAGTTCAAGTGACCCAACTTCACCTCAAAAGGCTCTTGTGAAGAAAGAGAGTGATTCTCTAATAGTGGAGATGGTGGACCAAGTTGAGAGAAAGAGTACAAGTGGGAAGAATGATCAACTATCCCTCTTGCAACAATATTGTTGGTCTCACTATCTCTGATGTGCACTAAATCCTATGTGAACTCAATTATCTTCCCTTCCTCATAGTGAGTAATCTGATAGATAGAGAGAAGCTTAGAGGAAAACTATGGAACACATAGTGCATCTTTGAGTGAAATGTCATCAATGTCAATAGACCCTTTCCTACATACAATCATAATAATGTTACTCCCCATCAAAATGAGTGGGGTGGGAGAAGCCTCAAAATAAGAGAATAAATCTTAAGAAGATGCAATATGGTGTCAAGCAGCTGAATCTAGTAGCCATTTAGAAGAGTGTGGACCAGTGGTTGCACATAATGCATGACCATTTCTTATGTCCTAGCCATCTATTTGGAATGATGATGAAGAATAAGACTCGTGAGAAGTAGAAGAAGAAGGATATCGATGTTTCTCTTCATAAGAAGAGTTGTCAAATCTAAAACTTGTTTTGCATATCGATCTATCTTCTTCTCATAGCAATGAGACTCATCATGATTTGTATTTTTACACTAAGAACACTTAGGTCTCTTTTATTTTTTATTTTTCCACCTTAGGAGAAAGTGGGCTAGAGGGGTCTTGAGAATTGGAATCCTTCCTAGGCTCGATGGCCTGTGGCTTCTTCTTTTTTCTCCTACTTCCTTGGAGATGTTTGAGCTACCAATTCTTGGTTCTTTGATCTTGGAAGAGCATCCAATTATGTGAGCTTGAATGCTCACGTGTCAATCGATCGTAAAATATTTCAAAGGTAGGCATGGCAAATCATGGACCCAAAGCATCTGTGGTGGAGTAGAATGTAGAAGAAAATATCTTAAATGAACCTTGAAGCTTACAGAGAATCAAGTATATACACTTGGTGTTTGTTTTGTTTTTACCAAAACCCTATAACAATGATCACATTGATTTGAATTTAATCAAGAAATCCTCAATAGATGGAAAAGAATCAAGTGCCAAAGAGGTCAACTCTGCCTCAATGTGAAGTGCCTAAAACTGATTAATTTGGTGCTAAAAAGATCACAAAACTTGGTCCGCATGTCCCGATGTGTAGTGCAACCCTCTAGGTGAAACAAAGGACTACTTGAAATGTTCAGGAAATGCACGTCCATGGCCTTATCCATTATGTTTCAGTGCTACATGACTTCGAACGAGCAAGTCAACTAAGGTTGAACCTCATCCAAATAGGACCATAACCCCCTTGACATGAGAAGGCAGGTCCTATGTGCCTTCCAGGTGTGACGATGGTGTGTTGGTGGTGGGTGGCCAATGGGTGATGCAACATTTTCTAAAGGGTGGCCGACAACGGGAGTTGCTAGTGGCTACAAAGCCCTACAAAGTCGTGACAATCAAAGGCCTCTTGCGGTCTTTAGAAGCCATGACAGTCAAAAGGCCGCTTGAGGTCTTTAAAAGCTGTAAAGTGGTTCACAAAAAGGACCACCTACAATAACAATTTTTTTATTTTATTTTTTCAAAATTCATGCCATACAGACGAAGGCTAGGAGGGCAAATTTTTGCCCCAAATGCTTTGGTGACCGAAATAGGTCAAATTTTATATCAAAATTCATTCACTTGGCCTTCTGAAGCTAATGGCGAGGTCCATTTGGGCCTAAAGTGCTCTGAATTTTTGGAACTTCAAACCCCTGTAAAATTAACCTTGTATATTCGATTTCAACAAAACAAAAGGCGATCCTAACTACCTCAAACCTTTTGGATCTGATTGTGGGATCCAAAAGATGCACCAAAAAACCTCACTGTAAGAAAAATCTCAAAATTGACGAACATGAAGCTGTAGGGTGGCTATGATACCATGTTAGAACTCACAACTGGTGAATTCCCACAAGCCTAATGATCACCGACATGCAACCTACCTCATACAAGAGAAAATCCTCAAACAAGAAAGTGCATGAACAATTGGAATTGAAGGAATAATTGAGAATTGAATTAATCAGAATTGAATTACAAGGAGATCAATCCTCAATAAAGGAGATCAAAACCCTAAAGGATGCATGCTAAATAAAAAGAATTATTAAATGTATGCATGCATAAAATAAAAAGAATTTTTTAAATGGAAACTAAAGTTTCCTAAATTTAGCTTAAGTGAAAAAAGAAAAAAATGTGACTAAATTAATTAATCAATATGATCTTAAATTAATTAAGTTAAATATCCTTTTTACTCTAACAAGCATGTGCCTAATTGGTCTTCTCCTAGGAGCGAGGCACCCAATGCGCCTTACTCCTTCCAATGTGGCCTCAAATTGGGACATAAGGTGTTTTAGAGAGATGAAGCTAGAATTACATACACAACTAAGTTGGGAAAGTGGGACCTCGAAAAATAGGGCCTAGTTGAGCAAGAAATTATATAGGGATGCAATTTACGATGCTACAAGAGATAAGACCAAAATACAACTTGTATAGATCAAAGTGAAGAGACATAACAAATTGAGGTGCCAACACTGGACTAGTGGTAAGTGAGATTGAACTATTAATATTTATGGGATCATGTCCAATATGATGGTACCTATTGTGTGTAAAATGTGATGAAACATTTTTTTTTATTTTTAAGAAATGTAAAATAACTATTATATTAAGATACTTATGCAACGTATACAATTAGCTATAAAAAGATCTATTGCAATAAGTATTGTCTCGACTTAATGACAATTCTAGGGACCAATGATGTAATTTGATATATTTGTTGTTTGATACACAAATTAGGGCCCATTTGTTTGTTGAAATTGAGATTGTCAAATCTGGGAATTGACATTTTCGATGTTTTTGTTCAAAACATAAAATTGGAATAGAGATTTGTTGATTCCCATTTACCCCCAAAACTAACATTTGAATCTTCCATCTAAATAGGTGGAATTGGAAAATCAATTCCAATTCCACTTAAATGAGAATTTGGGGTAAAATAAAATTTATAATATTTTGAAATCCATAGGCAAACAACATTTTCCATCTTCTCATTATGAATTCAAGGTGAATTCCAAGTGAACCAAACGGTTCCAAACATATTCCAAAAACCATTTTCCAGATTTAAAACTTAGGGCCCGTTTGGTTCATGGTATTAACATGGAATAGTCATTATTTAATGCAAGAATTAAGTAATTCACCGTTTGTGGTCATTTTTTGAATTCTCGAATTAGAAAATTAATCCTCATTTTTGGGCCAATGCTTGGATTAATTAATTCCCAAAAAACATGAAATTCATTTTTTATTCCAGAATAAGCTTTTCATGGATTCGAAATTACAACAAAAATGTATAAGTCGTCGGGTCCACGATTAAGGGATTATAATCTTATTTTTTCTATAATTTTTTTTTAACAATTTTTTTTATAATCTTATTTTTTAAAGTTAATAATATATATTTTAATTTAAAAATATATAAATTAAGAATACATATATATTTTAATTAAAAAACCAGCAACAAAAATGATAAGAATTAATCCGAAAATGAGTCAACCAAATGAACCCTTAATCATTTCAAATTGATATAATATCATATGATTCTATGCTTAAAATTATACTATTTACTAACATACACACATATGTACCTCATTCTTATTGATTTAACTCAAACTAAATATCAAATAAATTACTATATAAACTGAAACAAATGTATAAATTTCAACACTACTTTATTAAGAAATAACTTACCTCAAAATAAATATCATAAATTTAAGAATCCAAAATTTTACCTTCTATATCTTCAATTATTGTGGGCAGCAGCCTGGTAGAGGCTGTTTTACACGTACTTTTTCCCACCGTCGAGTGTTAAACGGCGTTCCACACGGTGGCTCGTGTGGGGCGGTGGACTGTAAAGTCATTCCTGCATATGCATGTGCCTTGTACGCCTTATTACACTCCCGCAGTTTCAAAACAGGTCGATTTGGAATTCTTTGTCCTCAGCTTTTTTTACTGACATCTTCACATTTTTTACTTTAAAACTCTGCAAATTGCAGTTCTCGAGTTTCAAAGAGATTGAACTGATTGGATTGAATTTGTTTTTTAATGCATATTTGAGACAGCTTAATTTTGACGGTCGATCTTAACGGTTATCTATTTGAAATTGTTCTGTACCAGGTATACATTGTTTTGAAATGCATGGACACTAAAATCTATGTATATCTTAATTATCAATGGTTGGGAAGCTTAACCACATTCAGAATTAGATATTTTTTAAACTTATAAATTGAATCGTTAAGTTTTTAATACAAACGTTGTGTATAATTATTTTGTATCTAGAGGATGGATTACATTTCCAAACACATCAATAAGAAAATGATAAATATTTAAATGTTATAGTGTGATCCATCATTAGATACCATAATTTATTTTCTTCTTCATTATTTGAAATTTCAAGTAAAAATAATGATGCATGGTTTTCTACTAGAAGCTTTCCTATTTAATTTATTAAATTATTTTTAATCTTTTATCAATATTTCTATTCACACTAGTTAATCTATGTAAAATCATACAAATTCTTTAAAATAATTTAGCTATGGAGCAAGTTTGTTCTCTTGGATGGAGTAGGTCATTTGTGAATATGGTTTGTAGGTGGTGGCGCCTTTGTTGAAGTTGGCAGTTAATTTTGGTTGTTAACTAGATTCTTAATTTGTGTGTTTCTCTAGACTCTCTTACTTTCTCTCTTAATTGGGATTGTTTGTCTCAATAGTTAGATCATTTAGTGGATCTTGAAACAATTGTTTGACCTTGCAAGATTTTAATTTGTGACATTTCTTTAAGAATACAATCTCTCTTTAAAATATTATGTAAAAACTCCCTAACTCTCTATTACATTTAGATGACAATCAAGAACTTTTATGTAAACAAAGTGTATTTAAGATGCAAGATTTCTATACACAATATTCAATTAAAACTAAAAACAAAATGGAAAACTTGTTGCCAACAAATTGTATTCAAGATACAAAATTTCTATGCACACAAATTGTATTCAATTAAATTTAAAAACAAGATGCAAAACTTTCATGGAGACAATTGTATTCAGTTAAATCAAAAAACAAGATGCACTAATAACAATTTTCATAATTCTGTACCAAAAAAAATTCAATTCAATTTATAAACTATTTTCCCTTTTTAAAACACTGAAACAAACACTTCAAAAGAATATTCTAAACTGTCTATAGTAGGAATTCGAATAAATTTTAACGTTAGAAATTCAAAATTTATATTTAAAATTTTAACGGCACCAACACGGGTTCTGCACTATAATTTATTGTTGGCACTACTCAATTTTCTTTTGCAGTACAACGGGACAAAAATTTGTAAGAACAGGTCACAAACCATCAATTTCTAGGCCGTGCTGTTTAGTTGGAAAGCGTTCCATCCTCCTTCAGCAATGGATGGCAAAACTATATAAAAGCCAGTCCAGGCCTGTTAAAAATCCAAGCTTTATTCACACACTTCAGTGCATGTGGTAAAAGTTATCACTGCAGATCTCGAAGATGGTGGAATATATGTTTTGTCTTCTCTATGTCGTTATAATTCTTTGCTGTAGCAGTTCTGCTGATCCTGTAAAAAATGGCAAGTTTATCTTGTCCCACCATTGTTTTCATTTGGAGTTCTGTTTCTGGTTTTAATTTATAGTTCAGTTTCTGTATTTTATAAGGGGTTCTTCAGTTTCTGGTGTTCAGTATCTGTAATTTATATGGGGTTCAGTTTCTGGGTTTTATTTGGAGTTCAGTCTCTGGTTTTTATTTGAAGTTCAGTTTAGTTTCTGTATTTTATATGAGATTCAGTTTCTGGTTTTTATTTGAAGTTCAGTTTAGTTTCTGTATTTTATATGAGATTCAGTTTCTGGGTTATATATGGGGTTCTTCAGTTTGAGGTTTTCAGTTTCTGTTTTTGTATATGGTGAACAGGGTTGCTGATGAATGGGAACTTCGAGTACAGTCCAAAGCCATCGTCGATGAATGGGACACAGATCGTGGGTTCGAACTCGCTGCCCTTCTGGCGCATTAAGGGCTTTGTGGAATACATAAAAAGTGGGCATCACCAGGGTGATATGTTGGTGGTAGTTCCTCAGGGAGCACACGCTGCAAGGCTGGGGAATGAGGCACAGCTGAGCCAGAGAATGGAGGTGAAAAAGGGTTCTCTTTACTCGCTCACATTTAGTGTGGCTCGAACCTGTGCCCAGGTGGAGACCTTGAATGTCTCTGTTCCACCAGAGGCAGGGGAGCTGCCGATGCAGACAATATATAGCAGTAGTGGGTGGGATTCGTATGCCTGGGCATTTCGACCGGCTTACAATGTGGTGGACATCATTCTGCACAATCCTGGCGTGGTGGAGGATCCTGCCTGTGGCCCCCTTGTTGATGCAGTCGCCATTAAGGAGCTCTTTCCACCTCGCTATACATGGGGTATGAAAATTTTCCGGTTTCTGTTGATGGGTTTGTTTTCCTGATGCTGATGATGGGTTTATTTTCCTGTTATCATAAAGAGATGATGTTTCACAGTAGCTATGATATTATAATATGGCTATCAAGATTTGACTGTAATTTCTGAGTCAAATTCATTAGTCTTTTTTTCATGAGTAGTGGTTCAGAAGAATCTATTTCTCATGGGAAGGAATTGTATTTTTAGCACTAGTTGTATCTAGGTTGACTTGAAAATTACACAGTTGAATCCTGATAGTGATATCATAATTTGATTTGCTGTGTAAAATACTTCTTATCAAGTTATGATATTGCTATTAGGATTTAGCTAGTTTTTCAATCAAATTCATTGGAATTGTGTTTTATTAGTAGTGGTTCACAAGAACCTATCTCTTATATAATGAAAGATATAATTAACATTTATTGTATTTTAATTGATGTTCAAAGATAAAGTTTTTAGCCTTCCCTAGAGATCACCCATCCAAGTACTATAGAGTTCCCTGACTTAACTATAGAGTTTCATCGCTTAACCACAGAGTTTCCTCACTTATCTATGTAGAGTTTTCTGTGAGGGTAAGCAAATGGATGACCTTTAAGCCAGGCTCAAAGTTTTACCTTTATATCACTTAAATGCAAAGAATGTGAAGTGTATCACTCATTCTTATGAGAGATGAGTTCTTATGAACAATCACTTATCAAACATGGGTCAATAAGTTCGACCTTAAAAATAGACTTTTTCTAGATTCAATTATGTAAGAAAAATTTGATACTAAAATACTACCATAATGAATTCAGAAACAACAGTGATAGAAGTCAGTAGATTGTAGAAATCTGATAACTTTTCATCCTTTCAAGAAGTTATGAATAAGAGGGTCATGGTAATAATACATCCGTGTAAAATTTTTTGGATGGAGAGATTAATCACCACACTATGTTTTTTCCTTATGTATATTATTTGTTGCTTGTTGCAGGTAATTTGATAAAGAATGGAGATTTTGAAGAGGGTCCTCTGGTTTTCCGCAACTCATCCTTTGGAGTATTGCTGCCTCCCAATGTAGATGATCGGAACTCGGCCTTACCCGGGTGGATGATAGATTCTCTTAAATCTGTCAAATTTATTGATGCAATGCACTACGCAATACCGCAGGGCAGAAGAGCAGTGGAGCTTCTGGCGGGCAAAGAGAGCTCCATTTCACAGATTGTGAGAACAGAGGCAGGGAAGGCTTATGTCCTGAGCTTCACAGTAGGAGATGGAAGCAATGCCTGCAATGGGTCCATGATCGTGGAGGCCTTCGCAGGGAGAGATACTGTGAAAGTGCCTTATGAATCCAAGGGCACAGGGGGATTCAAAACGGCCCAACTTTCATTCAAGGCTGTTTTTGCCCGGACTACTGTGGCATTCTTCAGCACATATTATCACATGAGGAGTGATGATTCCAGTTCTCTGTGTGGGCCGGTTGTGGACAATGTAAAGCTGTCTGCTGCTCGTTGATTTACTTCCTGTAAAGCAATCTAATATCTCCATGAGGAAAATGCAGCACAACTGAATCGATTGAGATCATGAATGTGTGTCTAGCATAGGTGTTCCTAGATTATCAGTGATCATCTTTAATGCATAATCCTGGGAGTCGAACCTAATTTTATGCAATAAGATTCAATAGTTGAACAAGTCTGTAGGTGTCGATCCTTCCAGTTCCAATGATGACCTGTCATTTCATCCACACCACTGATTCTCACATGGGACTAGATGGTTGCCAAAATGGAAAGGGTGCTTGATTTATTTCCATTGTTTTTCAGCTGTGAAATCTCTATTGCTCACTGTTATGTGATTACGTGTTTTGTTATCTTGGTTTTTTTTTATCATAATTAACTGGTATCTTTTTTTCCCATTTGATTGTATTTTTATTAAAATTGTAATCGATAGTTTTTAGGTTTCATTTTGTGTGAAATTTATTGTAAGATCAAAGGAAAATTTAAATATAATTTGAAATGTTTTTTTATATTAAAAGCAGTCAAAACAAGGGGGCTGGCCCATGAAAATAACAGGAGGCACTCTAGGAAGAACAGTTACTGCACATTATTGGCAATCATAGAAAAGTAACTAACAGCAGACAGTCAGCCAATCCCTTCCCTTAATATCAAAAACCCCACCGACCATCTAACAATCAGCAACATAAAATTAAAAGAGTAAGTTTTAGAAATACTACTAACAGCACCAGAGTAAATACTAGTAACAACACCAGAATACTATATTCTAGGGGACATAAGTGCAGCATTTATTGCAGCTCATTGCTTTAAAATCTTTGAGACAATCCTCTTCATAATTTTAGATAATCCTTTTGACTCTGCATAGTTTGAGATTATTCTTTTGATTTAAATTAAAATTAACCTAGCCATGATTTGACCCCAACTTGTTTGTTATATTAGAGAAAAACAAATTTGAATTTGAATTTAAATCAGGAGATCCTACCTTGACCCATGCCTCTCAGTAGAGCCAACAAGCCATCCAATCAAACATGAAATTTGTAGTCATCGTTGATGTAAGTTTTGCTCTCTCCAAATGAGGGATTTAGTAATGTTAGGAAGGAAGAGCCAGGTGCCTCCAACAACACATTCCCCCTTCCCTAGATCTTCACCAGCCAAAGAGTCAGCCAGGACATTCCCCTCCCTATAAATATGTTGAATTTAAAAATCCACCAGTCTAGTTAGACAAACAGACATTCTTGATAACATTATTTATCTTGATTTAGCAGCAAAAATCTGTTGTGTTTTCCTGTTTTTTTAAAAATTTGGTCAACAATGCATTTTGAGGGAGCTTAGCTGCTTCCAAAAATATAGACATATATGTATTAAACACACATATTCAACTTTTTATGACGAATTTGACATATTCTAGTAGTAATACATTAGATAAGCGAAGGCACAAGCTTGTAATCACTATGCCCAACAAGAATTTGAATTTTAAGAGATACAACGACATCACTAGTACTACTTAACCACACACATTAAATAATAAATTCAAAAATATATATGAAAAAGAAAAGTTTTATATTTATACTAAAAAAGAAAGAAAAACAAGATACAAATTATTTGAATCACTTAGAAGCCTCTTTTAAGACAAAGCATGCACAACGAAAATATATTGTACCCAACTTAGAGCAAGAAGCACGATATAAAGACCTTGAAATTTCAACAAAGACTAGTAGATTTTTCACTTTTTGGAGCTATGGCTTAATAATAATTTAATAGTGCTACATAACAAACTATCTTTAGGTTGCGGCAGTAAAAGGACACTTCAAACACTTGAGCCACCACTTAATCTTTTCATGAAGGCTTTGAAATTGATGGGCCCATTCATGAGATATTTACTACTCTTCTTTTCCATAGGATAGAGTCTAGACCTCTTGATGCAGGGTGCTCCCCTTAATACCTCAAACACATAACAGAAATAGAGAAACAACAACAATATGCAAGAACAGAAAATTGGCTTCTTATTATCTCCACAAATGTGGAATTACAAACTTTCGGAATTACAAGATGCAAAGCCACATGGGCATTCCCTTACAATATTCTTTAGGACAAAGCCTCGAACCAATACCCAGATCTACTACCCAGAATTATTCTGAACTGCCTAAGACAATAATACAGCCTTCTTTATCCACCGCCTGCGAAGGTTCCAGAATTTTAGCCAATAAGGCCGACCAAACTTAGAATTATTTTATTTTACATTTTATTACATCATAGTCGGCTCAAAATAACCTTTGAAACCCGAACAGAAATTTTGAAGAAAATTATTTTTCTCCACTTCAGGTGGCCCAACTTCCGAAGACCATAAGTCATCACTAGTTGATCCGCTCGGCTATTATAACCCCATTTCGGAAACGCCACGAAGCGCTCTACAGGCTTGACCGGCGCAAGCGCCCGTCTCCCAAATTTTCGACCTCATCCGGGGCCTCTAAAGCCTTCAAAACTGAGTTCAAAGTTTCTGTACCCTACTGCCAATACCGAAAATTTTCAATATCTTCCAATATGGAGGATGTGTACAGATTCTAGGGCAATAAACAAGATCACAATCAAGTACAGGTTTCCATTGCCACGAATGGATGATAGTATGGATTGTTTGAGTGGAGCTGTGTATTTCTCAAATATAGATCTGAAGAGTGGGTATCACCAGATTCGGATCAGAGAAGGAGATGAATGGAAGACTGCCTTCAAGACAAAGGAAGGACTGTATGAGTGGTTAGTCATGCCTTTTGGGCTAACCAATGCACCGAGCACTTTCATGCGGCTCATGAACGAGGTTCTGAAAGAATTTCTGGGTAAGTTTGTCATTGTTTACCTAGATGATATTTTGATCTTTAGTAAGACATTGGATGAGCATATGATGCATATTCGTATGGTATTTGAGAAGTTGAGAGAAGAGAAATTGTTGATTAATTTGAAGAAGTGCAGTTTTGTGAAGAAAGAGTTAGTGTATTTGGGATTTGTAGTTTCAGGAGAAGGTCTAAAAATGGACCCAGAGAAGGTACAGGCTATCCTTGAATGGCCTACTCCAAGGAGTGCTACTGAGGTGAGATCTTTTCATGGTCTAGCTAGCTTTTACAGAAAGTTTATCAGAAATTTTAGGAGTATTTGTGGACCCTTGACTGAAACAATGAGAAGGGATAGAAAATAGTTTAAGTGGACTAAAGGAGCAGAAAAGAGTTTTCAATTATTGAAACAAAAAGTTACAGAACAACCTGTTTTAGCACTTCCAGATTTCAATAAGGTGTTTCAAGTAGATTGTGATGCTAGTGGTACTGCAATAGGAGCTGTTATGAGCCAAGAAGGTAAACCTGTTGCTTATTTCAGTGAGAAGTTAAATGATGCCAAGAGGAAGTATTCTGTTTATGATCAGGAATTTTATGCTATAGTTCAGGCATTAAAGAAGTGGAGACATTATCTGCTTCCTAAGGAGTTTGTTTTGTATACTGATCATCAAGCTTTGCAATATTTGAATAGTCAAGGAAAGCTGAATCAGAGGCATTTGAAATGGGTTGAGTTTTTGCAGAGTTATACATTTGTTTTGAAACACAGGAGTGGAAAGTCTAATAGGGTTGCAGATGCTCTTAGCAGAAGGCAACTATTGCTGATAGAAATGCAGATTGAAGTGGTTGGGTTCAAGGAACTCAAAAATTTGTATCCAGAGGATCCTGATTTTGGTGAAGCTTGGAAAGCTTGTACAGAACCTGTTACTCTAGATAGGACGAAATGGTTGGATTTCATCATTCAGGATGATATGCTATTCAGAGGAAGTCAGTAGTGCATTCCACGAAGTTCTATGAGGGAGAATCTCATCAAGGAGAAGCATAGCGGAGGATTGACTGGACATTTTGGTCGTGATAAAACCTTTGGTTTGGTTAGTGAGAATTATTATTGGCCACAGTTGCAGCAAGATGTGAAGAAGTTTGTACAGAGTTGCCGAGTATGTCAGATGGCGAAGGGAGTGAAGCAGAATACAGGGTTGTATCAACCATTACCTGTACCAGAGAAGCCTTGGGAGGATATCAGTATGGACTTTGTTCTTGGTTTACCGAGGACACAGTGGGGACATGATTCAATTTTTGTGGTAGTTGACAGATTTTCAAAGATGACACATTTTATTCCCTGCAAGAAGACTAATGATGCTGTTCATGTAGCAGAATTGTTTTTCAGAGAAGTAGTGAGACTTCATGGTTTGCCAAAGACCATAGTTTCAGATCGGGACACTAAGTTTGTTGGATATTTATGGCGTACATTGTGGAAGAAGTTGAAGATAGATTTGAAGTTTAGTTCATCACATCATCCACAGACTGATGGACAGACAGAGGTGGTGAATAGAAGTCTGAGAAATTTGCTGAGATGTTTGGTTGGAGATAAGCCAACAGGATGAGATTTGATTTTACCACAGGCAGAATTTGCATACAATAATTCTGTCAACAGGAGCACTGGTAAATCACTATTTCAGATTGTATATGGAAGTAGTCCAAGAAATGCATCTGAATTGAGGAAGATAGATAAAGGAGAAATAAGTAGTGCTGAAGCTGAGGATTTTGCAGAACATTTAAAGAACATCCATGAGGAGGTGAGGAAGCATATTACCAAGATGAATGCACAGTATAAGGCTAAGGCAGATGAGAAAAGAAGGTATAAGGAATTTCAGGTTGGTGATGAAGTCATGGTTCATTTGCACTAGGACCGTGAGGCAGTTTGCACCAGGACCGTGGCTAGGGTTTCAGCGCGCATCGCGAAAATGCCTCCACGAAGGGAACGTGGCGGAAGAGCTGGTGTTGTGACACCTGAGGTTAGAGAGCTGCAGAGACAAGTGCGAGCATTGCAAGAAGAGATTCGTAGAGGAATGAATCTTAATGTCAGAGACGAAAGCGAGGATGAAGCCGAAGAAGAATATCAAGAAGGAGAAGTTGAAATTGTGAACCAGGAGGAAGAAAGACTTTTTCGGGCGATTTCTAAGATTGGGAAAAGACCTAAGATTGAGGTTCCTACATTTTCTGAAAATCTTAACCCAGAGGAATTGATCGACTGGATCAATGAATGTGAGGAATATTTTGAGTATGAAGATGTTGAGGATCCTGATAGGGTCAAATTTGCGAAGGCCAAACTGAAAGGTCATGCGAAGATATGGTGGCAAGAGATTCAGTTGGAGCGAAATAGAAGGGGAAAGTAGAAAATCACGAGATGAGATCGGATGGTGGATAAATTGAAGCGACAGTTCATTCTTGTTGATTATGAGCTTGACCTACTGAAGAAAATGCAAAGTTTGAAGCAAGCAGGAAGATCTGTTCAGGAGTATACAGAAGAGTTCTATCGACTTCTCATCAGAACAGGCCATGCAGAAGCTGATAAGGAGAAAGTTGCCCGATACTTTAATGGGTTAAGGCCAAGCATTCAGGAGGAGCTGAATCTGGTTCGAATGAATAGTATTGAAGAGGCATACCAGTTTGCCCTAAAAGTAGAGGAAAAGCTGAACAAGAAGTTTGAGAGCAGACAAAACGGAAGAGGTCGCGGTGGACGATCTGGTGGACGATCATATGGTGGTCGAAATGAAGATCCAAAAAAGGTGGATGAGGCTAGTAGCAGTCAGAATCAGCGAGGAAATAATTCCAATCGCTTCCAGGATCAGAATAATAGAGATCAAAGAGGAAGAGGAAGAGGACAAGGATCTGGAAGAGGTGGTTTCCGTGGAACATGTTTTCACTGTGGAGAAGAAGGTCATAGGGCATTTGAATGTCCTCGGCGCCAAGGCAGAACAGATATGAGAAATGAAGGCCAGGCCAGAATTGCACATGTAGATAAAGATGCCAGATCATCAAATTCTGAAGATGCTGAAAGAGGAGAAACGTTGATTAACAGAAGAGTCCTGTTGAGTGGTGAGAATGAACCTGAGCAAAGAAGGAGCCTGTTTCGCACTCGATGCAAGTGTGAGGGTAAATGCTGTGATGTGATTATCGATAGTGGAAGCACTGACAATTTGGTGTCAGAAGAGATGGTGACAAAGTTGAAGCTCAAGAGACAGAAACACCCACATCCATATCGGATTGCCTGGGTACAGGATGACCACAAGGTCATGGTCAATGAACAATGCCTAGTGAAGTTCAAGATCGGCGGGTACCAAGATGAGGTACTATGTGATATCATCTCTATGGATGCATGTCATATGTTATTGGGTAGACCGTGGCAGTTTGACAGATGTGCTGTACACGATGGTTGTGCGAATACCTATTCCCTGACAAAGGATGGAGTGCGACATAAGCTAAAGCCATTGAAGGAGACCGAAGAAAAAGTATGTGGTAATGCAAGAATAACATTTGTTGATGGAAGAAAATTCCTAGATGGTACGAGGCATGAGCATGTGTGTTTTGCTTTAATTCTAAAAGTTGGTAAAGAAGAAGTAGAGGATGTACCTGTAGAGGTTGCAGATTTGTTGAATGAGTTTCAGGATATTGTATCTGATAATGTACCTGATGGATTACCACCGGTAAGGAAGATCAGTCATCAGATGGATTTGATTCCAAGAGCCAATTTGCCAAACAAGGCAGCACATAGAATGACACCAGCAGAAAGTGAAAAGTTGAACAGACAAGTACATGAGTTATTGCAGAAGGGGTTGATTCGTGAGAGTCTGAGTCCCTGTGCTGTACCAGCAGTATTAGCACCAAAGAAGAATGGAGAATGGAGGATGTGTACAGATTCTAGGGCAATAAACAAGATCACAATCAAGTACAGGTTTCCATTGCCACGAATGGATGATAGTATGGATTGTTTGAGTGGAGCTGTGTATTTCTCAAAGATAGATCTGAAGAGTGGAGCAAAATGAACCTCTAAAAAAGAAATCAGATCATTCTGAGCACATACGAAAATTACCAAAAATAGTAACTTTCCATAAATAGCAGCTCTGCACAAAATAACCCTTAATGAATAAAAACATAAATATTTTTGGGTGATGCAAGATTGCTCTTACACCCAGGATGCTCCTGCATCAGACACCCGGGGTAATTTGAGAAGTGACCTTGTCACGACTCAGGTGTGTAGAGGAAAACCAAGACGGTTAACCTCCTCCTTTGTTAGTCATGATGAATCTTCAACAGGTCGTCTTTTCCACTTGACCAGATATTCTTCATATGTCCTGTTCCTTGTGCTTCTTCCAACACGACTATCCAGTATATCTTCAATCTCCTTAGTGTCTGAACTAGTTGCTGGAATACTCCACTGTGCCGCTGTGATCTCATCTTCAACACCTCCCTCATGATACTCTGTCAGATCTGAAATGTTAAACACTGGTGAAATATTTAGCTCTGTAGGCAATTCTACCTCATATGCATTTCCTGAATCATGTTTCTTCAATATCCTGCATGGTCCAAACTTTTTCATTTTCAGCTTGTTATATGTACCAACTGGAAACCGCTCCTTCCGCAAATGAACCATGACTTCATCACCAACCTGAAATTCCTTATACCTTCTTTTCTCATCTGCCTTAGCCTTATACTGTGCATTCATCTTGGTAATATGTTTCCTCACCTCCTCATGGATGTTCTTTAAATGTTCTGCAAAATCCTCAGCTTCAGCACTACTTATTTCTCCTTTATCTATCTTCCTCAATTCAGATGCATTTCTTGGACTACTTCCATATACAATATGGAATGGTGATTTACCAGTGCTCCTGTTGACAGAATTATTGTATGCAAATTCCGCCTGTGGTAAAATCAAATCCCATCCTGTTGGCTTATCTCCAACCAAACATCTCAGCAAATTTTCCAGACTTCTATTCACCACCTCTGTCTGTCCATCAGTCTGTGGATGATGTGATGAACTAAACTTCAAATCTATCTTCAACTTCTTCCACAATGTACGCCATAAATATCCAACAAACTTAGTGTCCCGATCTGAAACTATGGTCTTTGGCAAACCATGAAGTCTCACTACTTCTCTGAAAAACAATTCTGCTACATGAACAGCATCATTAGTCTTCTTGCAGGGAATAAAATGTGTCATCTTTGAAAATCTGTCAACTACCACAAAAATTGAATCATGTCCCCGCTGTGTCCTCAGTAAACCAAGAACAAAGTCCATACTGATATCCTCCCAAGGCTTCTCTGGTACAGGTAATGGCTGATACAACCCTGTATTCTGCTTCACTCCCTTCGCCATCTGACATACTCGGCAACTCTGTACAAACTTCTTCACATCTTGCTGCAACTGTGGCCAATAATAATTCTCACTAACCAAACCAAAGGTTTTATCACGACCAAAATGTCCAGTCAATCCTCCGCTATGCTTCTCCTTGATGAGATTCTCCCTCATAGAACTTCGTGTAATGCACAACTGACTTCCTCTGAATAGCATATCATCCTGGATGATGAAATCCAACCATTTCGTCCTGTCTAGAGTAACAGGTTCTGTACAAGCTTTCCAAGCTTCACCAAAATCAGGATCCTCTGGATACAAATTCTTGAGTTCCTTGAACCCAACCACTTCAATCTGCATTTCTGTCAGCAATAGTTGCCTTCTGCTAAGAGCATCTGCAACCCTATTAGACTTTCCACTCCTGTGTTTCAAAACAAATGTATAACTCTGTAAAAACTCAACCCATTTCAAATGCCTCTGATTCAGCTTTCCTTGACTATTCAAATATTGCAAAGCTTGATGATCAGTATACAAAACAAACTCCTTAAGAAGCAGATAATGTCTCCACTTCTTTAATGCCTGAACTATAGCATAAAATTCCTGATCATAAACAGAATACTTCCTCTTGGCATCATTTAACTTCTCACTGAAATAAGCAATAGGTTTACCTTCTTGGCTCATAACAGCTCCTATTGCAGTACCACTAGCATCACAATCTACTTGAAACACCTTATTGAAATCTGGAAGTGCTAAAACAGGTTGTTCTGTAACTTTTTGTTTCAATAATTGAAAACTTTTTTCTGCTCGTTTAGTCCACTTAAACTCTTTTCTATCCTCTCTCATTGTTTCAGTCAAGGGTCCACAAATACTGTTAAAATTTCTGATAAACTTTCTGTAAAAGCTAGCTAGACCATGAAAAGATCTCACCTCAGTAGCACTCCTTGGAGTAGGCCATTCAAGGATAGCCTGTACCTTTTCTGGGTCCATTTTTAGACCTTCTTCTGAAACTACAAATCCCAAATACACTAACTCTTTCTTCACAAAATTGCACTTCTTCAAATTAATCAACAATTTCTCTTCTCTCAACTTCTCAAATACCATACGAATATGCATCATATGCTCATCCAATGTCTTACTAAAGATCAAAATATCATCTAGGTAAACAATGACAAACTTACTCAGAAATTCTTTCAGAACCTCGTTCATGAGCCGCATGAAAGTGCTCGGTGCATTGGTTAGCCCAAAAGGCATGACTAACCACTTATACAGTCCTTCCTTTGTCTTGAAGGCAGTCTTCCATTCATCTCCTTCTCTGATCCGAATCTGGTGATACCCACTCTTCAGATCTATCTTTGAGAAATACACAGCTCCACTCAAACAATCCATACTATCATCCATTCGTGGCAATGGAAACCTGTAATTGATTGTGATCTTGTTTATTGCCCTAGAATCTGTACACATCCTCCATTCTCCATTCTTCTTTGGTGCTAATACTGCTGGTACAGCACAGGGACTCAGACTCTCACGAATCAACCCCTTCTGCAATAACTCATGTACTTGTCTGTTCAACTCTTCACTTTCTGCTGGTGTCATTCTATGTGCTGCCTTGTTTGGCAAACTGGCTCTTGGAATCAAATCCATCTGATGACTGATCTTCCTTACCGGTGGTAATCCATCAGGTACATTATCAGATACAATATCCTGAAACTCATTCAACAAATCTGCAACCTCTACAGGTACATCCTCCACTTCTTCTTTACCAACTTTTGGAATTAAAGCAATACACACATGCTCATGCATCATACCATCTAGAAATTTTTTTTCATCAACAAATGTTATTCTTGCATTACCACATACCTTTTCTTCGGTCTCCTTCAATGGCTTTAGCTTATGTCGCACTCCATCCTTTGTCAGGGAATAGGTATTCGCACGACCATCGTGTACAGCACATCTGTCAAACTGCCACGGTCTACCCAATAACATATGACATGCATCCATCGAGATGATATCGCATAGTACCTCATCTTGGTACCTGTCGATCTTGAACTTTACTAGGCACTGTTCACTGACCATGACCTTGTGGTCATCCTGCACCCAAGCAATCCGATATGGATGTGGGTGTTTTTATCTCTTGAGCTTCAACTTTGTCACCATCTCTTCTGACACCAAATTGTCAGTGCTTCTACTATCGATAATCACATCACATCATTTACCCTCACACTTGCATCGAGTGCGAAACAGGCTCCTCTTTTGTTCAGGTTCGTTCTCACCACTCAGCAAGACTCTTTTGTTAATTAGCGTTTCTCCTCTTTCAGCATCTTCAGAATTTGATGATCTAGCATCTTCATCTACATGTGCAATTCTGGCCTGGCCTTCATTTCTCCTATCTATTCTGCCTTGGCGCTGAGGACATTCAAATGCCCTATGACCTTCTTCTCCACAGTGAAAACATGTTCCACGGAAGCCTCCTCTTCCAAATCCTTGTCCTCTTCCTCTTCCTCTCTGATCTTTATTACTCTGATCTTGGAAACGATTGGAATTATTTCCTCTCTGATTCTGACTGCTACTGGCCTCATCCTTCTTTTTCGGATCTTCATTTCGGCCACCATATGACCGTCCGCCAGGTCTTCCACCACGACCTCTTCCATTTTGTCTGCTCTCAAACTTCTTGTTTAGCTTTTCCTCTATTTTTAGGGCAAACTGGTATGCCTCTTCAATACTGTTCATTCGAACCAGATTCAGCTCCTTCTGAATGCTTGGCCTTAACCCATTAATGTATCGGGCAACTTTCTCTTTATCAGCTTCTGCATGGCCTGTTCTGATGAGAAGTCGATAGAACTCCTCTGTATACTCCTGAACAGATCTTCCTGCTTGCTTCAAACTTTGCATTTTCTTGAGTAGGTCAAGTTCATAATCAACAGGAATGAACTGTCGCTTCAATTTATCCACCATCCGATCCCATCTTGTGATTTTATCTTTCCCTCTTCTATTTCGCTCCAATTGAATTTCTTGCCACCAGATCTTCGCATGACCTTTCAATCTGGCTTTTGCAAATTTGACCCTATCAGGATCCTTAACATCTTCGTATTCAAAATATTCCTCACATTCATTGATCCAGTCGATCAATTCCTCTGGGTTGAGATTTCCAAAAAATGTAGGAACCTCAATCTTAGGTCTTTTCCCAATCTTGGAAATCGCCTGAAAAAGGCTTTCTTCCTCCTGGTTCACAATTTCAGCTTCTCCTTCTTGATATTCTTCTTCGGCTTCATCCTCGCTTTCATCTCTGACATTAAGATTCATTCCTCTGCGAATCTTTTCTTGCAATGCTCGCACTTGTCTCTGCAGCTCTCTAACCTCAGGTGTTACAACACCGGCTCTTCCGCCACGTTCCCTTCGTGGAGGCATTTTCGCGATGCGTGCTGAAACCTTAGCCATGGTCCTGGTGCAAACTGTCTCACAGTCGGCGATCTGTTTACACACTCAAGAAAACCTGCTCTGATACCACTTGATGCAGGGTGCTCCCCTTAATACCTCAAACACATAATAGAAATAGAGAAACAACAACAATATGCAAAAACAAAAAATCGGCTTCTTATTATCTCCACAAATGTGGAATTACAAACTTTCAGAATTACAAGATGCAAAGCCACATGGGCATTCCCTTACAATATTCTTTAGGACAAAGCCTCGAACCAATATCCAGATCTACTACCTAGAATTATTCTGAACTGCCTAAGACAATAATACAGCCTTCCTTATCCACCGCCTGCGAAGGTTCCAAAATTTTAGCCAATAAGGCCGACCAAACTTAGAATTATTTTATTTTACATTTTATTACATCATAGTCGGCTCAAGATAACCTTTGAAACCCGAACAGAAATTTTGAAGAAAATTATTTTTCTCCACTTCAGGTGGCCCAACTTCCGAAGACCATAAGTCATCACCAGTTGATCCGCTTGACTATTATAACCCCATTTCGGAAACGCCACGAAGCGCTCTACAGGCTTGACCAGCGTAAGCGCTTGTCACCCAAATTTTTGACCTCATCCGGGGCCTCTAAAGCCTTCAAAACTGAGTTCAAAGTTTCTGTACCCTGCTGCCAATACCGAAAATTTTCAATATCTTCCAATATACACTTGATCTGGCAATGAAATTTTACTGGCAGACTTATATGACCAAAATGAACCTCTAAGAAAGAAATCAAATCATTCTGAGCACATACGAAAATTACCAAAAATAGTAACTTTCCATAAATAGCAGCTCTGCACAAAATAACCCTTAATGAATAAAAATATAAATATTTTTGGGTGATGCAAGATTGCTCTTACACCCAGGATGCTCCTGCATCACCTTTAATCTGGATGATTTGTCTTTGTGTTGAACCTTGTTGTCTATCTCCTAGCTCGAGGGATTGGGCCTACGGGTTCCATGTGGTTGGGTCATTAATCTTTTGTTATTGAGGTTTGTTTCGTGTTGCGTAGATGGATCTTGCACTTATACCTTTTAGATTTGCAGCATTGAGGACTTCATCTTGTGCTTATCATTATGATGTAATGTACTCTTGTATCATCATACATGTTATCGTATACTCCAAGGAGTTTTATGTAACTATGACATATTGATGTAATTATATTTGGGATTAATGTAAGGGGTAGTCCTAGGTGAAAGAAAAGGGGGAAATTGAAAATGTTGTAATCTCGATTTTGTAATGTGAATAATGAAAGAAGAAATTTTTATTTATGTTACGGTAAATGTTAAGTTATTTATGAATGCCTTGTTAATTTATATGAATGTTAAGTAAAACACATGTAAATAATGAACCTAGGATAAAGATATCAGTATGATGTTCTTATGTTCATGATTATAAGTGAAAGGAATTAGATAAAGGTTTCCTATCTTAAATGTTTTAAATGAAATTGTTATAAAAGGATATTTAGTTCTTGATCATGTAGTAATAAACCTAAGAGAATGGTCTAATCAATTGTTCATTTAGTAGATGGGTCATCTGTAAATGATATCATGTAGTTGAGATTTGATGATTTATTGTTATTAGTTAATGATAAAAGGAATGAACTAGGAACACTTATCTTGGTGCAATAAATTGGATGTAGACTAAAGGAAAATCTATATTGTAATGTTGAAATGATGCATATCATTATTGTCATTAATAAATGAATATATTAGAGTATGCTTCTTAAGTAGCGACGTTAGGGAACCCAGTGAGGACATAGGTGGGTAATGATTTTGTGTTCATGTAGTGTAGGAAGATCATGATGAAAGCTAAACTATGAATTAATATCATGTTTTGAAACAATGCATATCATGTCAACATGTTAGATGATTGTAGTAGTTGTCCTTAAACAAAAACACACTTTATTACGTTTGAGGCTGAGTGAATAATGCAGGCCACAAGAGGGGATGCTTCTTTATCGTTGTCCTTGTAGTTTACAAGTGCACGAAGTAGATAAAATTCGTGCAATGTCAACTTAAATAATATACGTTATCATGAAAATATTGTATTAAAATCTTTCAAATCCTTGCATTTGATGAGCTAATGAAACGTAAACCATTTAGTCAGTAATATGAACCAAAGACGGAAACCAATTGTTATGATCTCTTGAGCTTTGTTATCTTTAGTGTGCATCCCCATCGCAATTTTGACGCCCTTGAGAAAAGTTTCGACAGGGATTGCATATGACCAACGGGATAACCGTCGAAAATGTGACTAGACAACCATTGGAGATACTCATTTGTGACACTGTGTTTCGACACTGCGTTTCGACACTGATGCTATACTACTGACACCTATGTGTGACGAGGATGCTATATTTGCGACAGATTGACCGTTGCAAATGTCTTTGCACAATCATTGCTGATGCTATGTTTCTGACGCCTATTTGCGACGGGAATGTTATACTACCGATGGGTTTTCCGTTGCAAAAGTCGCCGCACAACCATTGGAGACATTCCATTTTCTACGCCCATTTGTGATGGGGATGCTATATTACCGACGGATTTTTCGTCATAAAACTCACCACACAACCGTTGGAAATGCTCCATTTTCGACGCCTCTTTGCGACGGTGATGCTATACTACCGATGACATCACCGTTTCAAAGGTCACTGCACAACCATTGGAGAGGATAGAGTTTTGACGCCTAGTTTCGATGGAGATGTTATAGTTTTGACGGATTCACCGTAAAACTCATCGGGCAACCGTTGGATAACCGCCGGGGATGCTATACTTGCGACATATGTTCCGTCAAAAATGTTAGAGTAAATTGTTTATTTGTGTTCTTTCTGACGGATATGTCCGTTGATGGTTCTATTTATGTTGCAATTTTTGATGAAATAACTCCGACGTCGCATTCTGTTGAATGTTAGGATTAACAAGGCAGAAATAACAATTATGTGCAAATATAACTAATATCAGAAAATAATAAACGACACAGAATAGAACACAAGACACACAAATTTAACGTGGTTCACCCAATCCCTGGGCTACATCCACCAACAGCGAGTCCAATATTATTATTATCCAGTGATTACAACTTGATTACAATCCGTAATCCCTTACAGCCCAATTCTACCGCAAGTACTAAAATCATACATAATGAAAAATCCCTAACCCTAAGCCATATTATACAATATTTTTCCCACTTTAGGGTTAGAATGAGTTATAAGTAGTTTCCTGATTAGTCACCACAAGCTAACAATCTCCCACTTGGTGACTGATCAGTATCCACACTATACTAAAAAATCTCCCACTTGGAGACTGATCCTGTAGCAATACCGCTACCCACATGAGGCTCCCACTGGATTGAACCACCTTGGACTCAGTTGTTCTTTTATTTTGTTCAGTCTAGAAGACCAACTGAAGCTGAACATGAGTTCAACTTCTCCCTTGTTACTACCTTTGTAAACATATCTGCTGGATTATCATCAGTATGAATCTTTTCCAGCCTTAACTGTCCATCATCCAAAACTGACCGAATGAAATGGTACTGCAACTGTATGTGTTTTGTCTTTGAGTGCAAAGCAGAATTCTTGGCAAGATGAATGGCACTTTGGCTATCTGTATGTAGAAAATTATCCTTTTGTGGATGTCCCAATTCTTCCATGAAGAATTGAAGCCATATCATCTCCTTGGCTGCCTCTGTAGCAGCAACATACTCTGCCTCTGTAGTGGATAAAGCAACCACCTTTTGTAGTCGAGAAATCCAACTCATTGCTGTCCCACCAACAGTAAATATATAACCTGTAGTACTCCGCCTGCTATCTATATCTCCTGCCAAATCTGAGTCAACATAGCCTTGTACAGTAGTAGTAGAACCCCCAAAGTGTAAACACTTATTGGATGTGCCTCTCAAATATCTGAGAATCCATTTGACTGCATTCCAATGCTCAAGACCAAGGTTACTCATATAACGGCTAACGACTCCCACTGTGTGTGCAATATCTGGCCTAGTACATACCATAGCATACATTAAGCTCCCTATAGCTGAAGCATAAGGTACCTTAGACATTTTAGTCTCTTCTTCTGGTGTCTTGGGACACATATCCTTAGTCAATTTCAAATGACCAGGCAAAGGTGTGCTGACAGCTTTGGCATTTTCCATAGAGAAACGTTGCAACACCTTCTCAATATAATCAGCCTGAGATAGAGACAATTTCCTATTTTTCCTATCTCTACAAATTTTCATACCAAGGATTTGTTTTGCTGCCCCCAAATCCTTCATAGCAAAAGATTTTGCTAACTGTTGTTTCAACCCCTTAATGTGATCTATGTTAGACCCAGCTACAAGCATATCATCAACATATAAATATAAAATAATGTAGCTGTCATCATCCAACCTCTTAAAATAAACACAATGGTCAGAATGACATCAACTATATCCATGCCCATTCATAAAAGTGCCAAATTTAATATACCATTGCCGAGGTGCTTGCTTCAAGCCATATAAACTCTTCTGCAATCTGCACACCAAATTCTCCTTACCCTTGACCTCAAATCCTTGTGGCTGAACCATATATATTTCTTCATCCAAATCACCATGAAGAAAAGCTGTTTTAACATCAAGCTGCTCTAAATGCAAATCTTCAGTAGCCACAATACTTAAAACAGTACGAATAGAAGTCATTTTAACAACTGGAGAAAATATCTCATCAAAATCAATACTATGTTTCTGTGCAAATCCTTTTACGACTAATCTGGCTTTAAATCTTTTCGTACCTCCATCCTCTTCTTTGATCCTGTAAACCCATTTATTCTGTAAATCCCTTTTACCTGCAGGTAACTTACATAAATCCCATGTCTGATTTTTCAGCAAAGAGTCCATTTCATCTGTCATTGTAGACTCCCACTGAAGCTGTATCCACCTGCACAGCTTCATTATAACATTCAGGTTCACCAGCATCTGTTAACAGAATAGAATACAAAGATGGAGAAAATCTTTCTGGAGGTCTACTTAGCCTTGTTGACCGTCTAACACTCACTGGGGTGTGTGGTATTTGTTGTTGCTGTTGTTGCGGAGCATAAGGAACTACTGGAACATGAACTTGTGGAGTATCATCCAGTACTACATAGTCATTTTCTTTCTTCTCATGCTGCAGCAACAGATCTTTGTACAATACTTTCTCATTGAATATGACATCCCTGCTTCTTACAATTTTATGATTTTTAAAATCCCAAAGCCTATAACCAAATTCATCAATGCCATACCCAACAAATACACATTTCTTTGACTTAGCTTCCAGCTTGGTTCTATTTTCAGAATCTATAAGTGCAAAAGCTTCACAACCAAAGGTTTTGAGAAAAGAATAACTCACCTTCTTACCACTCCATGCTTCCTCTGGAATACCACAGTCCAAAGGAGTAGAGGGGCCTCTATTGATTAAATAAATAGCAGTGTTCACTGCCTCTGCCCACATATTTTTGGGCAGCCTAGCATGCAACCTCATACTCCTTGCACGCTCCATTATTGTCCTGTTCATGCGTTCAGCCACTCCATTTTCTTGTGGAGTCCTTGGTACAGTTTTCTGCCTACGAATACCATTAGAGGAATAATATTCTTCAAATTCTATGCTGCAATACTCACCACCATTATCAGATCTGAGACATTTTAACTTTTTACCAGTTTCATTCTCAACCAAGCATTTCCATTTCTTAAAAGTTTGAAATACATCAGATTTCTGTCTAAGAAAATAAATCCATACTTTTCTTGTTGCATCATCTATAAATGTAACATAATACAGAGAGTCACCAAGGGAAGATACCTGAGCTGGTCCCCATACATCTGTATGCACAAGCTCTAATCTCTCATTTTTCTTTTCCTTCCCACTCTTCACAAAACTAACTCTCTTTTATTTTCCATAAACACAACTTTCATAGAAATCCATATTGACACATTTCAAACCAGGTAAAACTTTCTTTGAATGAAGTAATTTCATACCTTTTTCACTCATGTGCCCGAGTCTGTTGTGCCACAGTGCTGTGTCAGAATCTACAGCAACAGTTTGATGTTCTTCCTGCTCAACTGCAGCCACTGTTCCTGAACATTCATTATCTTCTGAAACAATTAAAGTAGAAGGAATAGTATGACCTGTACAAAGATATAAGGTGCCTACTTTCACACCTTTTGCTACTACTAAGGAACCTTTTGAAACCTTCCAATTTTTATCATTAAAAGTAACTGTGCAACCCTCATCACCCAGTTGCCCTGCTGAAATTAAATTCCTACTCAGCCTTGGAACATGTCTTACCTCTTGTAGTAGCCAATGATTTCTATTCTGCAACTTAATCTTAATTTTTCCCTTTCCAACAATCTGACAGGGTTCATTATCTCCCAAATAAACTAGCCCAAAATCTCCTTGGACATAATCAACAAAATAACTTCTATGGGGTGTAGCATGAAATGAAGCCCCAGAATCTAAAACCCATGAATCATCAATACTTTCTAAGGACAAGAGCAAAGCATCCTCCTCGGATTTGTTACTTACCACATTTGCCTCTTTGTTTCCATCATTTTTGTCTCCTTGATCTTTCTTCCGAGACCAACAATCTTTTTTCTTATGACCTGGTTTTCCACAGTACCAGAAATCATTTGGCCCTTTAGATTTGGACCTCTTTCCCTTTGATTTTCCTCTTGATTTTCCACGATTTTCAGAGTTGTTTCCTCTATCTCTTGTTCTACCTCTGCTTTCTGTGTTCAATACACTACTCAATGTGGATGCCCCTGAGCTTTTCCTACGAATTTCCTCACTCAATATAACACCAATAACATCATCATACTTTAGGGTATTAGAACCAAAAATAGAATTACTAACAGCCATTACCAAGCCATTCCAGCTTTCTGGCAAAGAACACAAAATCAAGAGAGCCCTAACCTCTTCATCAAAAGTAATTTTAACTGAGGTTAATTGACTTGTAACTGTATTAAACTCATTCAAATGATCAGTAACTGATCCACCTTCTACCATTTTCATATTAAATAAACGCTTCATAAGAAATACCTTGTTTGAAGCTGAAGGCTTTTCATACAACTTCGCTAGGGTTTCCATCAGATCTTTAGCTGTCTTTGCTTCAGTAATATTGAATGCCACCGATTGTGCCAGGCATAGACGAATACTCCCCAGTGCCTTCCTATCCAAAATATCCCAATCCTCCTGAGACATTGATTTCTCTTTCTTGGCTACTCCCTCTAATGGCCGCCATAGATCCTTGTGATAGAGATAATCCTCCATTTGCATCTTCCATAACTGGAAGTTCTGCCCATTAAACTTATCAACCTTCAGTCTACCCTCGTCTGCCATTTCTCCCACTTAACCGAGAGACTCTCCCACTAACTCGTGAGACCTGCTTCAGAGAATAGATGAAAGAACGAACGAAATAACCTCGCTCTGATACCACTTGTTAGGATTAACAAGACAGAAATAACAATTATGTGCAAATATAACTAATATCAGAAAATAATAAACGACACAGAATAGAACACAAGACACACAAATTTAACGTGGTTCACCCAATCCCTGGGCTACATCCACTAACAGCGAGTCCAATATTATTATTATCCAGTGATTACAACTTGATTACAATCCGTAATCCCTTACAGCCCAATTCTGCCGCAAGTACTAAAATCATACATAATGAAAAATCCCTAACCCTAAGCCATATTATACAATATTTTTCCCACTTTAGGGTTAGAATGAGTTATAAGTAGTCGGCCCAAAAAATTGAAAAAAGTAGTCGGCCTCAAAAAAAATTTCCTCGGGGGCTGCGCCCCCAAACCCCCGCTCTTGAGAGCTGCCGCCCCCAAACCCCCGCTCAGGGCCCGGCCCGGCCCCGAACCCCAGCGAGGTCAGGAGGAAAAGTGTACAGTACTTTCCTGATTAGTCACCACAAGCTAACATTGAATATCTGAAAGATAGGCATTGAATATTCGATAAATAGGCATTGGAATTAGGCCTCAGATGCTATCCTAGAGATCATCCATCCAAGTACTATAGAGTTTCCTCACTTAACCACAGAGTTTCCTTACTTATCTGTGTGGAATTTTATGCGAGGGTAAGCAAATGGACGACTTAAATACCTTTATATCACCTAAATGCAAATAGTATTAAGCGTATTACTCATTCTTATGAGAGATGGGTTCTTGTGAACAACTACTTATTAAACATGGATCAATGAGTTCGGCTCCAAAAATAGACTTTTTTTGGATTCAATTATGTATAGAAAATTTGATGCTAATATATTACCATGATGAATGCAGAAACAACAGCAATGAGATGAATGAATTGTGGAAATCTGATAACTTTTCAGCCTTTCAAGAAATTCTGAATAGAAGGGTCATCCGTATAATACATCCAAATAAAAAATTTGGATGGGCAGATTAATCATCACACTATGCCATTACAAGATTGAGAAATGTATGATAGAGTATTTTTTTTCTTATTATATTATATTATATGTTCCGCAACTCTTCTTATGGAGTTCTGCTGCCTCCCAATGTAGATGATCGGAACTCGGCCTTACCCGGGTGGATGATAGATTCTCTTAAATCTGTCAAATTTATTGATGCAATGCACTACGCAATACCGCAGGGCAGAAGAGCAGTGGAGGCCTTCGCAGGGAGAGATACTGTGAAAGTGCCTTATGAATCCAAGGGCACAGGGGTATTCAAAACGGCCCAACTTTCATTCAAGGCTGTTTTTGCCCGGACTACTGTGGCATTCTTCAGCACATATTATCACATGAGGAGTGATGATTCCAGTTCTCTGTGTGGGCCGGTTGTGGACAATGTAAAGCTGTCTGCTGCTCGTTGATTTACTTCCTGTAAAGCAATCTAATATCTCCATGAGGAAAATGCAGCCCAACTGAATCGATTGAGATCATGAATGTGTGTCTAGCATAGGTTCCTAAATTATCAGTGATCATCTTTAATGCATAATCCTGGGAGTCAGACCTAACTTTATGCAAGAAGATTCAATAGTTGAACAAGTCTGTAGGTGTCGATCCCTCCAATGATCTGTCATTTCATCCACACCACTGATTCTCAGATGGGGACTAAGATGGTTGCCAAAATGGAAAGGGTGCTTGATTTATTTCCATTGCTTTTCAGCTGTGAAATCTCTATTGCTCACTGTTATGTGATTACCTGTTTTGTTATCTTGGTTTTTTTTAATCATAATTAACTGGTATCTTTTTTTAATCAGTAGTTTTTAGGTTCATTTGTGTGAAATTTATTGTAGGATTAAAGGAATTTCAATGTGATTTGAAATGTTTTTGATATTAAAAGCAGTTAAAACAAGGGGGCTGGCACATGAAAACAATAGGAGGCATTCAGGAAGAACAGTTACTGACGGGTAATCATAGAAAAGTAGTAACAACAGACAGTCATCCAATCCCTTCCCTTAATATCAAAAACCCCACCTCCCATCTAACAATCAGCAACATAAAATTAAAAGAGTAAGTTTTAGAAATATTACTAACAGTACCAGAGTAACTACTAGTAACAACACCAGAATAACTATATTACGGGGGACATCAGTGCATCATTTATTGTGTCTCATCGCTTTAAAATCCTTGAGACTATCCTCTTCATAATTTGAGAGGATTTAAAATTAACCTAGCGATGATTCTAGCGATGATTTAACACCAACTTGTTTGTTATACTGGAGAAAAACAAATTTGGATTTGAATTTAAATAAGGAGGAGATCCTGCCTTGACCCATGCTTCTCAGTAGAGCCAACAAGCCATCCAATCAAACATGAAATTTTGAGTCATTGTTGATGTAAGTTTTGCTCTCTCCCTATGAGAGATTTAGTAATGTCAGGAAGAAGAGCCAGGTGCCTCCAACAACACATTTCCCCCCTTCCCTAGATCTTCAGCAGTCAAAGAGTCAGCTACGACATTCCCCTCCCTATAAATATGTTGAATTATAAAATTCTCCAGCCTAGTTAGCAGCAAACAGACGTACTTGATAACATTATTTATCCTGATTTAGCAGCAAAAATCTATTGTGTTTTCTATTTTTTGAAATTTGGTCAACAACGCATTTTGTAGGGAGCTTAGCCGTTTCCAAAAATATAGACATATGTATTAAAGAGACATATATTAAACATTTTTATCATGAATCTGACATTCTAGTAGTACATTAGATAAGCAAAGGCACAAGCTCAACAAGAATTTGAATTTTAAGAGATACAACAACATCACTAGTACTACTTAACCACACATTAAAGAATAAATTCAAAAATATATATGAAAAGGAAAAGTTTTAAATTTATATTGAAAAAAAAAGAAAAAGAAGATACAAAATTATTTGAATCACTTAGAAGCCCCCTTTTAAGACCAAGCATGCACAACGAAAATCTATTGTACCCAACTTAGAGCAAGTAGCACGATATAATGACCTTAAAATTTCAACAAAGACTAGTAGCTTTTTCACTTTTTGGAGCTATGACTTAATAATAGTTTAATAGTGCTACATAACAAGCTATCTTTAGGTTGGGCAGTAAAAGGACACTTCGAACTCTTGAGCCACCACTTAATCTTTTCATGAAGGCTTTGAAATTGATGGGCCCATTCATGAGATATTTATGCTGTAGGCATTTCCTTATGAAAGGGTTCAGGCTAAAATTTGCATCCATGAGATGTGTACTCCTTTTTAACAAGGGTAAATAAATAAAAGTTCCTTTTTAAACTAGCACGTCTTATAAGGTTCCTTTAAAATAACTTTCGAGTTAACTAAGAATTGGCTAGATAAAAGTTTGACATATTGTTAAGGAACTTTAGGACTTACAATCTTTATACATACCTTATATAGATTAAATTCATCTACACATTAAGAAATATGTAACCAAAATTAAATTATAGGTTTATTTTGTAATAAAGCATTATATCTTTCTTTATGTGTTGTCTATTGTTGTATTAGTCTTTTATGGTAATTAGGAACACCATTTGGTCCATACATATTATGGAAAGAACAAGCTTTAATCTTGATGTGAAATTATATGTGCACATGTCACCCAAGCTATGAGTATCCTTTTTGTGGTGTGGTGCATTTTATCTCAGGCCACTCTTTCTACAAATGCACCTACTGATGGACTCTATGGCTTTTTACTAGAGTTTTGATCTTTGATTTTATTTTTTTATGTCCATTTAAAGTCATAAATTAAATTATACACTGCTTAATTTTCTAGACATGTATCTAGATTCTAACATTTTCCATGTCATTTGATAACATATATAATATTGTTGCACAACTTCTTTTCTTTTTCTTCCACTGTTTGGTATGGTTTTTTGCAGTACTTATTAAATGTCTCCACTAGAACAAAATTTATGATTCCTAACACTATAGTACTCTTCTTTGTCACATTTTCCTAGCGTAATTTTATATCCCATTGTTTGTAACAATACTCTGGATTATCTTTACCCATAGTAAATTCAATAAAGTAAATGTTTGAGCATAAACAAGTACTCAATTATTCTTTCTTGACTGCGAGAAGCAATTTAGAAATTTGTATTTTCCTTGTAAATTTGCATTCTCTCTTTTGTATTAGGATGCATGTTGAATCTAGGTACACACTAGCTATTCTATGTTACTGCAAGTATAGAATAACATAGTTACCTGTTCTTGGAAATGCATTATGGTCAACTTTATCTGTGATAATTTATTCTTTTACTTTGCACCTGTAAATAAATATTTCATCATTTTTTTGCTTATATATAATATTCTTGCTAAGGGTAAATCATACGCATATTAGCACTATTTATTATTGAACTCTCAAATAAGACTATTTAATTTTCATGTATTAATTTAACTAATATTTTATATAATATTTATGTTTAATATTTTTTAATACACACAATATATAATAAATATAATTGTAATTAAATATATAAATAAAATTACACAAAAATATTTAGATGTTTCAATTTAATATCCCATCTTACAAATATATTTAATATTTATAGATAAAAAAAATAAAAATTAATTACTACATACTAATAAATTGACCTAATATAATCAAAATAGAAAATTAAAAAAAATATATCTTACACTAAAAACATAATATTTTTAAAAGTAATTAACAAACCCTAACCCAAAAACCAAACCTCCTATCATTTGTGCAACGAAATAAGAGCAATGAAACCCTTTGTTGTTGGCTATTGGCAGTGAAAATAGAAAATGAGAGCACGAGGCTAGACATTGCAATGTCTACCATTTATAAATAGTAATTGAAAGTTAGTAGAATTAATTTAATTTAAAACTATTTATCTCTCTAAGTTTACCTCTCTTTATCTCTCCAAGCTTACCTCTATTTATTTTGTCATCTCTAATGAACTTTTAACATATTTATCTCTTCCATCTTTATCTCTTCCATCTTTATCTATCCCTCTTTTTTTTTTTCTCCTCCCTATCCTTGCTTCCATGTACCTCTCCCCCACTCTCTCAATCACAAACATAACATGACCCCCTTGGTAATAGAGTAAGGAAACTAATTATCTTCTCCATTTAGAGATTTTGTTTAAGACATGTTTGAATCCTTTAAAGTGGGTGTATATAATTTCTTTGAAGCTATCAAATACTACACAAATGTATACATAATTAGACCGAATTTCTTCTTCATTTATCTTCAACATATCTTCGGCGTACCCATTGCACACCAAGGTGTGATTGCTAGTTACTACTCTTCTTTTCCATAGGATAGACTCTAGACCTTTAATCCACTCAAAAATATTTTCTAACACCTTAATATGAGGAGACCCCACACTTAATTTAATCCACTCAAGTTCACATCAAACATGCCTAAAAGGATCAACTTGTGCTTTTAAGGTTTATGTGATGAAAATTTGGGTTTAGGAATTTAAACTCGTACTATGTTTTCATCTTGGTGATTGTTATAGAAATGATTTTTCTTTGTTTTGATTAAGTAAAAATAAGTTTTGAAAGGACCCGAAACCTTGTACAAAGAGCAAAGAAAGATAGAGCATTGAAAGACCATAAAAATAATTATGGAACACCACCAAACAAACCAGAGGAACTAACCATAGTTCCCTCCAAGTGGACCAAAAACCAGCCCAGCTAACCACAATAAAGGACAATCAAGATTTACATTTTGGCCCATCCTTATGAGAATGCAAAGACATATATCAAATGAAGGTTTGGAGAATTTGAATTTCTTTTCTTTAACTAATGTCCATCCATCCTCCACCTTCTGCCAATCCAAAGATAAACCTGAAGAGCCCACTAAGGGGCAGGCATCATCAACATCCATAGAAGGGACATGGATAGCACCACAACCAATCCCCAAAAACCTCCCAGGTGAAACTTGAGTAGCAAAACCCACAACATCAGTCGACAAGACAACTGAACCAGAGACAACATCAATGTTCTGAACATAAACAACAACATCACAAGAAGGGGCAACATTTACATTCTGAACCAAAGCCGCATCAGAGACAACATCCATAGCATCAGAGACAACATCAGTAGCACTAGCCAAAGTATGATCAGTCTGAGGAGAGCAAGCAGCCAAGCCCCCATCCTTGGAGACTTTTCAAACCGTATAATGATGTTCAGAAACCCCCAACCACCAAGAAGGTGATTTCTTCGATCTAACCTTATCAGATAAACACCGTGCAACAAGATGGCTAGTCTTGTGACATATCCTGCATCTGAATGGAATACCCTCATAATTTAGAGTCTGAGTCCAAGATCCCTTTGAAGAAGCCAAAGTTATCTTCTCAGGGAGACCCTTAGAAACATCAACCTCCACAAGAATACGAGCATACGCCATCTTAAAAACATCAAAAGAATCTGAATCAACAATTTGGAAATCCCCAATGGCCTCCCCCATAGATTCCAAAACTAAATTCAGCCAAAGATGAAGGAGAAGATTCAACAATCTTACCCATAAGGGTATTTTATTAAAGGATTCAGAAAGATGATCAAACCCCTGATACAAGGGTTTGTCCATCAGGGGGAAATGCTCCTCCCAAGAGAAACAACTTTTACACAAAATAGTATTCCTATCTGCAACATTTTCAAATTTCACAATAAAAAAACCCCTTGCCATAGGGTAAATCTGAATTGTATCGGTTATGATGGGCTCCCAATGTTTGAAAATCCAAGCATGTAAATCAGGAAGAGAGGGCCAAAAACCCCTAAAATGGAAAATAGTAGTAGTAGAAGAGAAATCCTCCACAGTTTTGAAGATCTCATCAATAGTATCAGTATCAAGATTAACCACGATGGGGTTACTTATAGAAACAGGTTGCACCGAAGGACGAGAACCCCCTCTCCCAACAGAGGCATGAATGATTTTTCTTTGGGTTAGTTTGTAGTTATTAGGAGTGATTTTAATTTAACTATTTTTATTTTTTTATGTTGATAGTTTGAATATGTATTTGCATTTCTTAGAAATAATATTCTAATGTTGGAGTTGGGTTCAACTAAGTTAGTCATAAAGTTAAAGACAATAGATTTCCACAATCTATGATAATATTGCATTGATTTATTTGGGTATGATTGTGTCAAAATATTTTTACCATCAACGTTTCAAATCATACTCAATGATCTATCATTAGGATGAAAGAATGCTAAGATGCAAACTAAGACTGAATACAAAGGTAGGAGAGGATGCATTCATAAAATATTGAATTTATGAACTTCATAAAAATCATGTTCTTTAGAAGAAAAAGTACTGTAGCTCTCTCCCACATTCTTTTCTATATATGTGACATGACCTTTTTTTGATAGCTCTAGGTGATGATTATGTCATTTGATGTTTATGTTTCAGATTGATACATGGATATTGTTACGATCATTTCATTCTTCCTTTTATGATTATGATTATGTTGACATAATATGTTTAATGGTTAATGGTTATGAGTGTAAGATTGACCTTGATTTCATGATGGTTATGTTAGTATATTCTTTTTCTTCATGATTATACTACAACCCTTTATTATGTTGCTTTATTTCGGTGATCTAGATATATTTACTTGGATGCATGTAAGTGTGATTGTTCATATCTATGACTTGCTTGTATGAATAGGGACGAAATTGTAGTCACTCACTTGGTGAGATATACACGATGTCTCAATCCCTGTCATTGTTTGTACTATCTTCTTTACACAACACACATATGCACATGTACATTCATTTTGTGATGCAGGCTTGTAGGTACCAGACATCGACTACACCTGTCTCCACAGGTCTAAGCGTGCCCTTAAAATCCTTGATGGTTGTTGACTAGAGATAGTGTTAAGACCCACCCACATCTTCCCTTGCTATTATTCTGAACAAAGACTGATGATGTTCTTGTATTGTTGATCAAAAGAATGATGATGTTCTTGTCTTGTTGATCAAATTGTCAGGGTGACAAGTTTTGGTTCACAATACCTGTTTGAGCATGATTGTGGGATAAACCTTGTTGTGATCACTCACATTTAATGTTGGTCTTTTGATTTAATTGGTTTCATTTTGTTGATTTATCCATGTCTTGGGATGATCATGTTTGACCCTCGTTATGTTGGTTTTCATGGATCCTTGGTTGGTCAAGAGTTATTGCTTTGGCTTACTATGTTGACTTTATTTGACTACGTGGACATCATGATGTGCTTTATTATTGCTTATATATTGAGAGACTCAAAGAAGATTTAAATGATTGTATTATGTTGTGGAGATATGTGGCTAAGGTATTAATACCTTATTATCAAATTTTTTTATGATGTGATTTAATTATATTTTTGGATTAATAATACTCTCGAATGTGTGAGTGTGGATGTTGATATTTATTAAGTAATATATTGTAGTAAGTAAAAGTTAAAGGTTATGTAATTATTAATTAATAGAAGGGTATGTCCTTTATGGTAATTATTAATTAATAATTGCATACGTAGGATAATAATAATAACATAGAGTAATATTGTAAACTATGGTATTTCATTAACCAATAGTTTTTAATAATTGGTTGGAAAAGTAGTTCCTTCCTATAAAAAATCTCTCAAGGAAAATAATATGAAAAAACTATCATTTTTCCATATAGTTTTGTGGGAGACACATAAGAGTTGGGAAATTTTTTGCAAAGGATTGTTGGTGAGTTTCATTTTTTATTTTATCGAGAGATTTGAGTTTTGAAGTGAGTTTGAGGAAGAGTTTTCATTGTTTTCAAAGTAATACATATTGTGAGTGATTTGAGGTTTTGAGAGAAATTGATTACCTAGATTGGATTGGGCTGTTTCTAGATTGATGAGAAGGATTGGAGGATCTTGTTGTGTGCATGGACTAGATTTGGATCTTCCTTGCTTCTTCTCTTGTGGATTCTATGTAGGACTAGAGTTGCGTTACATGATTATGAAAATTGTGTAGAATGCCAATAAATTGTGTTGCATGCTTCTGTGAGTTGTGTAGCTTCCTAAATAGATGTCTTCCATGTCTATTTTTTCATTTTTAGTCAAAAATGTAGTTTTTAGGGTTTCTAGGCCCAAACCAAAGGCAATAGGGTTATGATTATCTAATGTATTGACCATAAATGTTCTGTATGGAAAATAATTAATTATATTCTATGGATTTGTTGTATTTTCAATTCCATGATGTGCTTTCAATTTTGTTTGAGTACCTAATTGGGGTTTAGGGTTGTTCAATGGATAAGGGGCAACAAATGCATTCCTAAACTTGCATTTAATATTTTGATTTGATTATGGGATTAATTTTATGCTATCATTGTGATATGTGGTTCTTATATTATGGTTTTTTATGCTTCTATTGTACATGGGTTAAAGAACCTAGGTACAATAGTGTTGGTAAATAGATTATTCTTTTTAGATTTAACTCTTTATTTGCCCAAAACCTCTTAAGAAACAATATGAATACGAACAGTTGGAAAGTTGTTTCTATTTAACTAACTTTCCTCTGAATTTTAATAGGTACAACTCCCTCATATAAAAAATATGCAATGAATTTTGTTTATTCTAAATCCTAACAGGGTATGTTCTTGACTAGAGAACATAAGAGGTAACCGAATTAGCCCTTAGTGAGAAACTAATCCAGGCAATGATTTTGATCCTAAACTCTAACCAACTTCATGATTTCACAATACTTATGAATTCGTGTAAGTGGGAATGCAACAAAGAATCTTATTTGAATGAATGAAAATGCAGTAAAACAACATATATGAATCTATTCTAAAACATGACACATGAGTATTTTCCCAATCTCACAGCAATGCTCTAATTACTGTCAATTAGTTGCACTAAAAGGTAGAAATAGAACTTCGCCTATTCCCTAACTTCAATCCAACTTAAGGAAAACATTCAAATTCACAAAAGCATGGAACAGTAAATAAATGGTACAAAACACATTCTAGATTGACTCCGCAACAAGATGTATTTCACACCAAAATTTAGTCGACCCTTTTCATTGATTTTCAAAGTGTTACATATAGGCTTCAAGAATCAAGCCATTACAAAATTCACTAAATCGATTCACATTCTACAAAGGTCGGTAAATGACAAGTGGTCATTTACCGATTATACAATATATATCAAAAGGAAAAAAAAAGGGGGAAACTATTTGTTCTTTTTGCGGTTTCTTCTCCTTTCTACAATATGTTGGCTTTGATTGCATCCTTAGTCTTCATTGTGACTAACCAATGCAGTAGCTCCATGCATTCTTCACATCTCAACCTTTTTGTTGTGAGTGTCTACATATGTTCTTTGAGAGAATCCTTCTTTGCCTCTAACTTCAAAAGGACATCTCCGAACTTTTCAATGACTACCAGACCTTCAGACTTAAGTCATTCAATCCACCTCCTTCCAATATGCCTAAAATGTCTATCCTCTTGCAATTTGGCAATTACTGCCTGATTCTCAGCTACAATAAGATCAAACATTGCTAGAGAATTGGGTAGACTTGCCACAGGAGTGACCAACTGCTTGATGAAGTTAGTCATTTCTTTAATCTCCACCTTGAGTCAAGTCTTAGTGACTTTGAGTTCTTTGAGCTCTTCCTCGAGCAAGACAATACTAGACTTCCACAAGTTTACTTTTGTATCATGGCGGGCGAGCCCCATGTCCAACAACTGGAGTGCAAAATCAGAGGCAGTAAGCTCTTCAATTCTACCATCCTTTAGCGGTTTAAATATTTCCATAGTCAGGTGTCCTGTGTATGGATCTCGACCAAGAGTGGTTAGAGTCCTAGTCTTCTTAGCCTTTCTTATAGCTAAGGCAGACTGCATTACTTGTGAGAACATTTCACTATTGGGAGCACCTTGCTCAACCCTTTTTCTCTTTCGCTCTAGAGTATTCTCAAGCCATGATTCCACACTTGTGACTTTTGTCACAGAAATTAAATCTTCTATGAATAATTTCCTGATGACAGGTAGAGAAGATTTAGGCTTGGAAGCGAGAGGATTAACCTATGCAGAGGTCACGACTTCCTTTTCTTTTTGAGGTGATCCCAAGTTTTCTTCTGCTTCTTCATCCGACTTAAATTTTGAACCGCTACTATCATCACCAACTTTGATAATGGGAGGGGCCCCCCGACTAGGAATGTCACCTTATATCTCAGCAGTTCCTCCTTGTGCTTGCTGCTTTGGTTCCGTGGCCCCAACAGGTTCTTCCATCGGCTTGTTAGATTTCTCAACTTTGGCTTCTTCATTTGAACCGATGATTGGAGATGAACCTTCTCCGCAATTCTTCTCAATTGGGATCTCCTTTTCGAGTGGTTGATCATCTGCACCTACTAGTTGAGCTGGTCATTTGGCTACATACGACGTTGGAAAAGAGGATGATACAGGAGCACTCACCGGCTCGACTATTGGAGCTTGTTGAGGAGAGGGCTTCCCAGACCTCTTTGTCCTTCCCATCATCCATTGGACCCACTTATCAGTTCTCTTAATGAATTTAGCCATTAAGATCTCCAAATTTTCTATAGCTTGACCTTGAACTGGTTCTGAGCTCACATGAAAGGGCTTGATCTGATCTCTATATGTGTTCCCCATCATCAACAATGCCCTCAACATTAATTTTGACATTGAACAAATTGATTTGTTCAATAGTCAACCTAGAGTAAAACCTCTCTCGGCTTTCTAGCTCATCCTTGCAATTTGCTCAATAATCTTCGATTTTGGGGATATGCCTAACTATAGTGCCAATCTGTAGGTGATTTTTGGCATAACGTACTGGATCAAATTGTGACCTCAATACTTCATATATTTCTGGCTTATATCTTCTCTCGAATGTCTTCATCATGTTCTTAGCATTTGATCTTGATGCACAACTGTATGCTCCAATGGTGATAGGGAATTCATATCCTTTCTTCTTAATTCCCGTACTGATCAGGTTCACTTGCAACATTTGCCGAATCACCTCTATGAGCACAATCATATCATCAGGGTACCTTGGCAGCTTCATGGGAAAATCATCAAAACTTGCAAGACGAAGGTATGAGAAACTAGCAAATTGAATGAAGAAACTCCCAAATTGGGTGATGAATTCCATGGCCTATGGTGAGAATCTCCGTTCTGGGTATCCTTGTAACTCTCTACAAAACCTCATTGTAAATGAGTCATTAACTTTAATGAACTTGGGATAGCTATTTTGTAACTTAAAATGAGGGAAGAATTCATAAATTTTCACATTATCTGGAAATTATTCTAGTCTAGGGAGTCCTAGCCATACTTGTATTGTAGCTAAAACATAGATCAAATAGGAAGACATAAAATTTGTTCTGGTACTTGGCGAGATTCAAGGCATTAGATGGATTTTAACTTACCACTTGAGCCCAGTCTATATAATGATGCTCAACACATATTACCCAGACTAAGAAGAAATAGTGCTCTATGAAATTCAATGTGTCAGTTTCACCTTTTATCCTGTGAAGGAGCACTAGGATGTTGATGATTTTTGCCTTCAGATCTGTCCCAAAAAGTGTCTTTGGCACTTTTCCTTTTATGCTTCTGGGCTTCCAAAACCACAAGTTCATGATCTCTTTCCTCCACCTCATTTTCTTCTCATTGTATTCAAATATTGTGATCGAGAAGGTCATGTTTAAAAATTTTGCTCACTCTGGGATACGGAGACAGTTCTGCACAGACTCTTTGTCGATGGAGATGAGCACTGTGTCATCTGGTAGCAAAATATATTTTGTATCTAGGTTGAATCTAGTTATACATTCCCAGATTAGTTCAGGAGCTTGTACTACAATAGGAAATCCAGTGGCTTCGACCAATTCACTCCCTTTGAGCTTCTGTGTCATTGGGTGGGTGAAGATTTTCTTTGCTTAATCTTTTGTGTAGATTGTCAAGATTGTAGAATCTAAGGGATGTATCCATAAAATTGTGCCATTTGGATGTAATCCCATTTAACCCATCAAAACCCAAGAATCTAGTGGCCATAGCTTTTGATTCTGCCTTAGATTTACTGTTAAGAAGCTTTGGGGTATGCTGGCAGATGATTTGTAAAATCGTAGGGAACAAAAGCGTATGAGAAAGATGTGAACAAAGGTAATTTTTGACTGATCACATGTGTCTTTTATAAATAGCCTACTTCCTTACCGTTACTTTCAATATCTCACACCACATGAGTGAGAGATTTTAAAAAATGTTAGAATTCCAACGTTAAGATTTGAATTAAATACATCTTATTAATGGTCTTAGGAAATCACTTTTACCTGTTTGAAGTAGCTGTAACGGTAGCTTTACTGACGTAGCATATTTTTACTTTTCCTCTTCTCTTAATTTGGGGTCTTTGTTGGAAAACTCATTTTGAAGGTAGAAACCTGACTGTGGAGAAGCTGAGAAGTGATTTTAAGAAAATCCGCAACTGACCTATTTCCTTAGTAATTTCTTTTAGATATCAAAGCGGGTTACCTTGATCATACCTAATTATTTGGTCTCCAGGATTTCTCATACTCATTTCTTCACAAGTTGTCGCTTCTAGGAAATCGACCTTCTCAGGTGATTTTTTGAGAAAGGAGAAGCTGAAAACCAATTTTTCAAGAAAATCTCTTACTCACTTTCTCCCATTTTGAGATTGTTTCATCTAATGCAGGGATTCAATCTTACCTCCTCAAAATCTCAATGCTCTGCTTTCGGGAACCTCTAATACACTTTTGACTTCCATTTGGAAAACAACCTTCATAAGAGAAACTTTGTAAGCAGAGAAGTTTATTATAGCTTCTTTGCCAAGTTACTTTTCTGGATCCAATTCATTCTTAACGTGAGAATCTCAATCTCTAGGCCTTGTTTGCACGCTTGATGATTCCTGTGTTTGCTTCTCACAAAAAATTACCTTCATGGGTTGGAACTTGCCGAGGAGAAGGTGATTTTTAGTTTCCCAACAAAGAGGAAAAGTGTCAATTTGAAGCTTCTCACCCATATGAATACCATCAATGGAACTGAAAGAATAAAAGTCTTTATCAAATTAGGAACTATAACTTACCCATCCCTAGGATGAAATTAAAAACCAACCCAACTTAAAAGAAGAAAGAAGCATGAGGGGGTTATTCGATAAAGACCGCCTATCCTTGGGAAAATCTAGACTTAGACTTCACTTTATTATCCCAATACTCATAACTCAATCTAAACACAATTTCTTCATTTTTGTTTTAAAGTGTGAAGAAAAAAAGTGGGGCAAGAGCTAGCTCTATATGGGGACTTGGATATGCGTATATCTAAGCAAGGAATTAAAATCTCTAGTTTCACAAATTTAAATGAAAAAGGTGGCTCACAACAAAACTAAAGAAAATGAAGGAAACATGAAAGAAAAGACAAAGCGAGGAAAAATAAACTAAGGAAAACATAAACTGGAACTAAACGTAACTATAATACAATACAGGGGTTACCTATTTTTAGTTTGCAACTTGATACAATTTCAAATCTTGACCATTATAGGTCAAGGGTAGTACCTCACCACTTGGATACGCCAATTTGAAAGAATTCCTATCAAAGGCCTGATGGATGATAAACGGTCCTTTCCAGAGTGTCTCAAATTTACCATGCATTCCTTTAGGCGCCCTTGGCTTATCCCATAGCAGTATTGAATCTCTGAGCATGAACTTTCTTGGTCTAGTTTTCTTGTCAAAGAGATTCTTCACCCGCATCTGGTGTTCTGTGATATGATCAACAATCTTCTCTCGTTCTTCTTCAAGTTTATTCAGATACAAAATTCACTTTTCCAATCCATCCTTATAGATGCCATCTTCTACCACTGTTCTCAACTTGTTAGTGGCCAATTCCAGAGGCAAGGGAAGACTTGCCTCAACTCCATATACCAGCTCAAAAGGTGAAATACCAATTGCCCTCTTTGGAGTTACTCTATTAGCCCAGAGTGCTTCATGAATTTTCTTATGCCAAGTCCTTTGGTTATTTGAGACAAGTTTTCTCACTATATTTACTAGGTTCTTATTACTCGATTTAGCTTGACCATTCCCTTGTGGGAAATAGTCAGACGAATGGCTAGCAGTTATACCATACTCAAAACAAAATTTGGTAATCTCAGCTGAAGAAAAGTAATTTGCATTATCCATGACTATTTTAATAGGCACACCAAATCTTACCATAATGTTCTCTTTGATGAATTCACACACTACTTCAGAAGTAGTTTTCTTTGGGGCCTTCACTTCCACCCATTTCATAAAATAGTTAGTTACAGTGATTATATAAGTGTGACCAACACTTGATGCAGGGTTGATAGGCCCGATAAAATCGAGGCCCCATTGCTGAAAGGGACCTTCTATTATTACTGGTCTGAGAGGGAGAGCTGCTAGTTGAGGTCAACTTGTGAACATCTTACATTTTTCACACTTGACCACCCAATGATACACGTCCTTGAACATTCCTGGCCAATAATAACACGGTCTCAAAATCTTAAATGTGGTTACAAAAGATAAGAAGTGTCCACCACAAGCTTCATCATGGAACATTTATAACAATCTCTCATGTTGTTTCTTGTCTACACACCTAAGAAAAGTTCCATCTATAGATCTTTTGTACAACATACCTTCCCAAATGATAAATTTAGCAGCTTTCAACCTCAGGTCTCTCCTTTATTTAGCTATCAATATTTCAAGGCATTCACCATAATTTAGGAAATATACAATGTCTTCAAACCATGGGTCTTGTAAACTCACTACCAAAACTAATTGTTCTATTTCGGGCTGATTGTCTCCTTCACTTTTTGCCATGGCTTTACACAATGCATTGCCTTGTACCCATTTAGTTGGCTTGATTTCTATGTCATATTCTTGTGTTTTGGCTACCCAAGCCCCTATGTTATTACATCCTACATCTTGCTGGGTTAATATACTCTTTACCGCAATGTTAGGAACAAATACAATGGAGTGAGAATGTAAGATATAAAATCTAAAGTTCTTCAAGGCTTTCACCACTAAGAAAGCATGCTTCTTGGCCTGAGAATATCTTAGCTCATGATTTTTTAGTGGCATACTCATAAAGGCAATAGGAGCCTAGAATCCTTCTCTATTTTCTTGCATAAGAATAGCTGACAATGTATTTTCAGATGCGTAACAATAAATCATGAAATTCTTCTTATAATCTAGGTGGCATAAGA
Organism: Chamaecyparis obtusa; assembly: GCA_027943335.1. Classification (NCBI taxonomy): domain Eukaryota; kingdom Viridiplantae; phylum Streptophyta; class Pinopsida; order Cupressales; family Cupressaceae; genus Chamaecyparis; species Chamaecyparis obtusa. The sequence continues at coordinate 816,526 of BSBK01003472.1, read as the reverse complement.
TAGGGGTGTTGGCTATAGCATCCTTTGTATCTTGGAAGGCTCTTTTACCAGAATCATTCCATTTGAAATTCTGATTACCTTTCATTATGTCCACAATACACTTTGTGATCTCTGAAAAGTCAGGGATGAATCTTCTGAGAAAATTTACTAGACCGAAGAATGAATTCACTCTAGTTTTACTTGCAGGTAAACTTAGCCTTTGAATGGCTTTGAATCACTCTGGGTCGATCCTGATACCTTCTTATGATACAATATGACCCAGTAGTTTTCCTTTGGTAACACAAAAAACTAACTTCTTAGGATTTAAAGAGATCTCATTTTCTCTAACACCTTCGCAATTCTCTTTCTAAATCCTTAATATGATTGCTTCTTTTCTTAGAGAACACAATTAAGTCATCTAAATATATGACAATGATCTTATCTTTCATATCAAAAAATGACAAATCCATACCTCGTTGAAATGTAGCACCAGCGTTGATAAGGCCAAACAACATTCTGTGGTATGAAAATGTGCCCCAAGGAGTGGTAAACATGGTCTTGTGCTGGTCTTTCTCTTCTACCTCGACTTGGTTGTACCTAGAAAATCCATCAAGCATAGACATCATTTCGGCTCCTGCAACTATCTATAACAAATGATCCATGTTGGGGAGTGCATAATTATCCTTTAGAGATGCTTGATTTAAATTTCTAAACTCTACGCATATCCTTATTTCTCCATTCTTTTTCCTCACAGGGATGATGTTTACTATCCATGTAGGGTGGTGGATAGGTTAGATAATCCTGGCTTTGAGAATTTTATCAACCTCTCTAAAATGGCAAATTCCACTTTCGGATTGTAGTTTCTTTGTCTTTGCCTGAATGGGGCAACATCAGGTTTTAGGGGAATTTGATGCTTGAAATTTCCTCCCATAAAGATTTTTAAATCCTCATAACTCCAGGCAAAGACGTCTTGGTATTCTAGAAAAAGCATTGTAGCTTCTGCTTTCTCTTGAGGTGTGCAACACTTCCCTATGTTTATCATTCTAGGATTTGACTCATTCCCAATGTTCATCCCTTCATATTCTCTAGTCGTAAGACCTTTCTCTATCCTTTTCTTCTTAACATAAGTATCATGATGATTGAACAATTTCTCTAATGAGATAAAATATGGGGGAATGACGTTACCTTGCAATTGAGTCACACTTGGTTCATCTTTCTTTTGTTTCCTAGAATGATCTTGTGGGAGATCATTTGACTTTTCTCCAAGGGAACTATCATTACCTTCAAGGAAGAGTTGAAGGCATTTGTCATCGTCGAATACTTGCCAATCATCTACATTATTAGGTACTAACGGAATGTACATTACTTCTACCTGGTACTTCTTGTATTTAAATTCCGGATGGGGTAATAGTAAGGAAGTGGAGACTGCTAGTGAATCTGCTTTGGAATTTAATTCTCTAGGGACATATTCGATTGCAAAGGCACCTAGTTCTTCAATCTCGTCCCATACTCTATTTTGGTAACTCTTCAATTTCTAGTTTTTAACATAATATTGACCTTTGATTTGGCACACAATCAACTTAGCATCACCCGAGCTTTTAGAATTTTCACACCTTTTTCTCTCACAATAATTATCCCGAGTAACAACACCTCATACTCAGTCGTATTGTTTGTATTTGCGAACTCCAATTTGAAAGCCATCGGTTCAGGTTCAACTTTAGGTGGGATCAATACAAATCTAGCACCAGAGCCAGGGGAAGAACAACTGCCATCAAATTCTAGTGTCCAGACTTCTGGGGTCTTTTCTTTCTCAGAGGCCTTAACTTCTTCTTGTTCACTTTCAGGTTCATCACTAATGCCCTGGGTAAACATCATGTAATTACCAAATTCCAAATCTTGATATAGGATTTGAGTTTTCGGATCATCAGATTTTAGAACTGTGAACTTTGACTTCTCCTCGGGCTCTAGTTTGACCTTCTTATTTCCTACAGGAATTACTGCCTGGGACCAATCCAATTTAATTTCCCCACCTAAATCTCTGCAAAAAATCCTGCTAAGCAATAATCCATAGCTTGCTGGTATATCTGCAAAAAGGATTGTTAATAGCATCTTCTTTTCAGGATGGGTAGCCAGAGCTACTTGGGCATCTTTGATTTAACCAAGTAAAGGAACTTGCTTAGTGTCCATAGAATAGCATCTACCATGGAATTTTGTCATGGTGAGGCCTAAGGCTTTGGCTATAGGGAAAGGCATCACGTTATTAGAAGCACCTGAATCTATGATACAATTGCTAAGTTTACAACTGTTGATATATAAGGAGACATAAAATGGTTCAGGTTTTTGACTTGGGAAGGTAGCCAGTACAGTGGTTTCTCCTTGTTCAAATAATTTTGGTAGTGAAGAATCATCTTCATTGGAAGAGGTGACATTATGATTCAAATTTATACTATCTCCTTTTAAGTAATCCATGAATCTTTTCAATTCAGCAGGATTCAACCTTAAATAATCTATGGGAGAAATTTGAATCGTGGAATTTTTACAGAACTGAATGAAATCAAAAGAATCATTTTCCTTACCTAGCTGTGAGATTTTCATTCCCTGACAGATTTCCTTCGTACCTGAAGTAGATGCATCATTGGTTCCTGTTGAAGGAATGCTAATAGGAGTTTTGTCTTTCTGGCTCCGAGTTAGAACTGCACAGGTAGTGCCATCTATAGTAGCATAACATTCTCCTTGCTTATCAAAATTAGATTCATACTCAAAAAATAAATTTACAGAGTTTCCATGCAAGCATGAATCTGGTTCATTGTTTGGTGTTGTAGTATCCAACTCATTAGTAGATAATAATTGCATCATGCGAGCTATTTCAAGGTAGCTCTCACTATTATGGTCCATCGTCAGATGGAATACACACATATTTCCTTTCTTAGGGGGAGCCTCAATTGCAAGCCTCTATTGCGGAGTAGGTAATTGTAGTGTCTTGCTATCAATATTTCTACTATTCTGATCTTGAAATGGTTTTTGGTACAGATTATTGAACTTAGGGAGTTGTCTTTTGAAAGTGATGATCTCATTGGACATTTTCTATATCATCTCATTGGTTGATGTAGTGCCACTTTAACTAGTGCCTGTTTGTATTTCTCTTTTCCATCTGCCAGCAGAAATCATGTCATCTTCTAACTCAATGGCTATTTTCTGAGCATCATCTAAATATGTAGGTCGTGCTCTTCTCAGATCATAATTTATATTTGGTGGCATGGCACTCATAAAGAATATCTTCAGATTTACAGGGGTGGGTCTATCAGCCGTGGGAATTCTATTTTCAATCTTATTGAATTTAGAAACAAACTCCCTCATACTTATAGAAGCTTGTTTCTTAATAGAGATCAATTATGTCAACAACGCGTGTTCATCTTTAGCCATTTTGAACTTGGCTTCAAAAGTTGTCCTCATAGTATCCCAACTTGTGATTGAAGCATCATCCCAAGTGATAAAACTAGTCAGTCATTGCTTCAACTAGAGTTTCAACAAATAGCCTAACAACAACATCTTCATAACCAACTCCTAGGATATGAGTTGCTGCAAAGAAGGTTTTAATGTGTTCATCTGTAGTAACTTTTCCATCTCTCGAGAACTTAGGAAAGTTCTTTCAAGATCTTGAAGGGAGTGGGTGATATGCTACGAACTGCAACAGACTAGTTGCAGCGGCCCATGGAGCTACCATGACTGTAGGTGTAGGAGGTTGAGGAAAATTAATAATAGGAGGAGCAACTACTCCGTGTAAAGTTAATACCTGGCAAGCTGTAGGCAATGAATTTTGTGTCTTGGGAGGTGAAGGTGGTCTACTCCTGCTTCTTTTGTCACCTTTTTGGTGAGGTAAGTCTATTATGGGAAAACTGAGCTTAGTGAGCTTTTTGAATGTAGGGTCTTTTCCACCTTGCCCCTTGGCACTTCTGAGAAATCTTCTTTGATCTAGAGCTCTGAATTAGTTTTGATGCCTAGCTTCACACTCTTCTCTGCATTGATTTCTTCCCTGAATTGCTCTTTCAAGTGCTTCTGCTCTCACTTCTTCTTGTTCAAGCACTTGACTCACGTTCCTATAATGCTCTGCATTTCTTCTAAATCTCTAAGTGAAAGTATTCAAGGATGAGACTATGTCTTCTTGATCATCTTGAAAACCAAGATTGGGTTGAAGTATAGGGAACACGTTCTCATGAGGAAACACCATTTTTCCTCATGAAAAATATTCTGGTCTAGGGACAGTTTCTCTCCCCGGCAGTGTCACCAAAAATTTGTTGGTAAACAAATTGTCCTTTTTAGATTTAACTCTTTATTTGCTCAAAATCTCTTAAGAAACAATATGAATATGAATAATTGGAAAGTTGTTTCTATTTAACTAAATTTTCTCTAAATTTTAACAAGTAAAACTCCCTCATATAAAAGATATGCAATGAATTTTGTTTGTTCTAAATCCTAATAGGGTATGTTCTTGACCAGAGAACAGAAGAGGTAACCGAATTAGCCCTCGATGAGAAACTAATCCAGGCAATGATTTTGATCCTAAACTCTAACCAACTTCATGATTTCACAATACTTATGAATTCACGTAAGTGTGAATGCAACAATGAATCCTATTTGAATGAATGAAAATGTAGTAAAACAACATAGATGAATCTATTCTAAAACACGGAACATGAGTATTTTCCCAATCTCACAGCAATGCTCCAATTACTGTCAATTAGTTGCACTAAAAGGTAGAAATAGAACTCCGCCTATTCCCTAACTTCAATCCAACTTAAGGAAAACATTCAGATTCACAAAAGAATGGAACAATAAATAAATGGTACAAAGTGCATTCTAGATTGACTCCGCAACAAGATGTATTTCACACCAAAATTTAGCCGACCCTTTTCATTGATTTTCAAAGTGTTACATATAGGGCTTCAAGAATTAAGCCGTTACAAAATTCACCGAATTGATTCACATTCTACAAAGGTCGGTAAATGACAAGTGGCCATTTACTGATTATACAATATATAAAAAAAGGAAAAAAGGGGGAAACTATTTGTTCTTTTGTGGTTACTTCCCCTTTCTGCAATATGTTGGCTTTGATTGCATCCTTAGTCTTCATTGTGACTAACCAATGCAGTAGCACCATGCATTCTTCACATCTCAACCTTTCTGTTGTGAGTGTCTGCATATGTTCTTTGAGAGAATCCTTCTCTACCTCTAACTTCAAAAGGACATCTCCGAGATGGTCAATGACTACAAGACCTTCAGGCTTAAGTCATTCAATCCACCTCCTGCCAATATGCTCGAAATGTCTATCCTCTTGCAATTTGGCAATTATTGCCCGATTCTCGGCTACAACAGGATCAAACATTGCTAGAGAACTAGATAGACTTGCCACAAGAGTGACCAACTTCTTGATGAAGTTAGTCATTTCTTTAATCTCCTCCTTGAGTCGAGTCTTAGTGACTTTGAGTTCTTCAAGATCTTCCTCGATCAAGATGTTACTAGACTTCCACAAGTCTACTTTTGTATCATGGTGGGTGAGCCCCATGTCCAAGGACTGGAGTGCAAAATCAGAGGTAGTAAGCTCTTCAATACTATCATCCTTTAGTGGTTTGGCTATTTCCATAGTCAGGTGTCCTATGTTTGGATCTCGACTAAGACTGGTTAGAGTCCTAGTCTTCTTAGCCTTGCTTACAACTGAGCCAGACTTCATTGCTTGTGAGAACATTTCACTACTGGGAGTGCCTTGCTCAACCCTTTTTCTCTTCCACTCCAGAGTAATCTTGAGCCATGATTCCACACTTGTGACTTTTGTCGCAGAAAATAAATCTTCTATGAATAATTTCTTGATGATAGGTGGAGAAGATTTAGGCTTGGAAGCGAAAGGATTAACCTATGCAGAGGTCGTGACTTCCTTTTCTTTTTGAAGTGATTGTAAGTGTTCTTTTGCTTCTTCATCTGACTTAGATTCTGAAATGCTACTATCGTGACCAACTTCAATAATGGGAGGGCCCCCCCGACTAGGAATGTCACCTTGTATCTCAATGGTTCCTCCTTGTGCTTGCTGCTCTGGTTCCGTGGCCCCAATATGTTCTTCCATCGACTTGTCAAATTTCTCAACTTCAACTTCTTCATTTGAACTGATGACTAGAGATGAACCTACTTCGCTATTCTTCTCAATTGATATTTCCTTTTTGGGTGGTTGACCATCTCCACCTTCTGGTTGAGCCGGTCCTTTGGCTACATATGACGTTGGCAAAGAGGAGGATGCAGGAGCACTCACCAGCTCAAATGCTATAGCTTTTGAGGAGAGGGCTTCCTAGACCTCATTCTCCTTCCCATCATCCACTGGACTGACTTATTAGTTCTCTTAATGACTTTAGTCGTTAAGATCTCCAAATCTTCTATAGCTTGACCTTGAACTGGTTCTGAGCTCATAGGAAAGGGCTTGATCTAATCTCTATATGTGTCATTGTACATGTGTTCCCTGTCATCAATAATTCCATCAACATTAATGTTGACATTGAATAACTTGATTTGTTCAATAGTCAACCTGGAGTAAAACCTCTCTCAGCTTTCTAGCTCATCCTTGCAATTTGTCCAATAATCTTTGATTTCGAGGATATGCCTGACCATAGTGCTAATCTGTAGGTGATTTTTGGCATAACTTACTAGATCAAATCATGGCCTCAATACTTCATACATTTTTGTCTTATATCTTCTCTCGAATGTCTTCATCACGTTCTTAGCATTTGATCTTGATGCACAGCTGTATGCTCCAATAGTGATAGGGAATTCGTATCCTTTCTTCTTAATTCCCGCAATGATCAGGTTCACTTGCAACATCTACCAGATCACCTCTAAGAACACAATAATATCATCAGGGTACCTTGGAAGATTCATGGGAAAATCATCAAAACCTGCAAGATGAAGGTATGAGAAACTAGCAAATTGAATGAAGAAACTCCCAAATTGGGTGATGAATTGCATGGCCTCTAGTGAGAATCTCCATTCTCGACATCCTTGTAACTCTATGCACAACCTCATTGTAAATGAGACATTAAATTTAATGAACTCGACATAGCTATTTTGGAACTTCAAATGAGGGAAGAATTCATAAATTTTCACATCATCTGGAAATTCTTCTAGTCTACGGAGTCCTGGTCATAGTTCTATTGTAATTTAAACATAGATCAAATAGGAAGACATATAAAATTTCTTCTGACACTTGGCGAGATTCAAGGCATTAGATAGATTTTCACTTACCACTTGAGCCCAGTCTATATGCTGATGCTCAACCCATATTACCTAGACTAAGAAGAAGTAGTGCTCTATGAAATTCAATGCATCACTTTCACCTTTTATCCTATGAAGGAGCACCAGGATGTCGATGATTTTTGCTTTCAGATCTGTCCCAAAAAGTGTCTTTGGCACTTTTCCTTTTATGCTTTTGGGCTTCCAAAACCATGAGTTCATGATCTCTTTCCTCCACCTCATCTTCTTCTCATTGTATTTATATATTGCGACCGAAAAGGTCATGTTTGAAAATTCTGCTCGCTCTGGGATATAGTGACAGTTTTGCACAAAATCTTTGTTGATGGAGATGAGTACTATGTCGTCTAGCAGCAAAATCTATTTTGTATCTAGGTTGAATCTAGTTATACATTCTTAGATTAGTTTGGGAGCTTGTACTACAACTGGAAATCCAATGGCTTCGACCAAACCACTCCCTTTGGGCTTCTGTGTCATCGAGTGAAGATTTTCTTCACTTAATCTTCTGTGTAGATTGTCCAGATTGTAGAATCTAAGGGATGTATCCTTCAAATTGTGCCATTCGGATGTAATCCCATTTAACCCATCAAAACCCAAGAATCTAGTGGCCATAGCTTTTGATTCTACCTTTGATTTACTATTAAGAAGCTTTGGGGTATGCTGGCAGATGATTTGTAAAATTGTAGGGAACAAAAGCATATGAGAAAGATGTGAACAAAGGTAATTTTCAACTGATCACATGAGTCTTTTATAAACAACTTGTTTCCTTACCACCATTTACTTTCCATATCTCACGCCACACAAGTGAGAGATTTTTAAAAATATCTGTTAGAATTCCAACGTTAATATTTGAAATAAATGTGTCTTATTAACGGTCTTAGGAAATCACTTTTACCTGTTTGAAGTAGCTGTAATGGTAACTTTACTGATGCAGCAGATTTTTACTTTTTTGCTTCTCTTAATTTGGGGTCTTTGTCAGAAAACTCACTTCGAAGGTAGAAACCTGACTGTGGAGAAGCTGAGAAGTGATTTTCCAAAAATTAGCAACTAACCCGTTTCCTTAGCAATTTCTTTTAGATATCAAAGCTGGTTACCTTCATCATACCTGATTATTTGGTCTTGGGGTTTCTTATACTCATTTTTTCACAAGTTGTCACTTCTCATAAATCGACCTTCTCAGGTGATTTTCTGAGAAAGGAGAAGTTGAAAACCGGTTCTCTGAGAAAATCTCTTACTCACTTTCTCCCATTTTGAGATCATTTCATCTAATGTAGGGATTGAATCTTGCCTCCTTGAAATCTCAATGCTTGGCTTTCGGGAACCTCTGATACACTTTCAACTGCCGTTCGGAAAACAACCTTCATAAGAGAAACTCCATAAGTGGAGAAGTTTATTATAGCTTCTTTTCCAAATTAATTTCCTTGACCCAGTTTATTCTTAACCTGAGAATCTCTATCTCTAGGCCTTGTTTGCGTGCTTGATGATTCCTGTGTTTGCTTCTCATGGAAAATTACCTTCATGGGTTGGAACCCGCCAAGGAGAAGGTCATTTTCAATTTTTTGACAAAGAGGAAAAGTGTCAATTTGAAGCTTCTCACCCATATGAATACCATCAATAGAACTGAAAGAATAAAAGTCTTTATCATATTAGGAACTGTAACTTACCCATCCCTAGGATGAAATTAAAAACCAACTCGACTTAAAAGTAGAAAGAAGCATGAGGGGGTTATTCGATAAAGACCGCCTATCCTAGGGAAAATCTAGACTTAGACTTCACTTTATTATCCCAAAACTCATAACTCAATCTAAACAAAAGGTATTCATTTTTGTTTTAAAGTGTGAAGAACAAAAGTGGGGCAACAAGTAGGTGAATGACTCTCAATGGGGGTTAGGGCCCTAAGTGGCTGCCAGGATAACCTATTGACAATTTGTTTAATCAAGTGATAACCTCAATTAATTAACTGGGAAGGGGGGATACATACTAATCAATATTAATTGATGCCTCACCTATGGCTCTAGATAGTACATGCTAGGGAAGGGAGTAGAGAAGGTGCCAATTGTGATGGCACAATTGAACAACATTGTCCTCATGAAAGGTGTTTAGTTTTGCATGTGCCTACTTAGGGTCAAGGTCTAGAGTCCCTACTAGGATAAACCCAAGGGGTGATGTCTATGTGATGAAACTCACCCTACTTGTAGCCTAGAGTCTTCATACCTTGGTTTTGTTTTTGCCTCTGGTAGCCCTGAGTGTTTGATGTTTACTTGTTGTATCAAACCTTGCTCTAGGAAGTGATTACCACCATGTTTTATGTCTTTGGATGATTTTTCTTTGTGTTGAACCTTGGTGTCTATCTCCTAGCTGGAGGGATTGGGCCTACGGGTTCCACATGGTTGGGTCATTAATCTTTTGTTATCGAGGTTCAATTCATATTGCGTAGATGGATCTTGCACTTATACCTTTTAGATTTGTAGCATTGAGGACTTCATCTTGTGCTTATCATTATGATGTAATGTACTCTTGTATAATCATACATGTTATCATATACTCCAAGGAGTTTTATGTAATTATGACATATTGATGTAATTATATTTGGGATTAATGTAAGGGGTAGTCCTAGGTGAAAGAAAAGGGGGAAATGAAAATGTTGTAATTCTGATTTTGTAATGTGAATAGTGAAAGAAGAAGTTTTTATTTATGTTACTGTAAATGTTAAGTTATTTATGAATGCTCTATTAATTTATATGAATGTTAAGTAAAACACATGTAAATAATGAACCTAAGATAAATATATTAGTATGATGTTCTTATGTTCATGGTTATAAGTGAAAGGAATTAGATAAAGTTTTCCTATCTTAAATGTTTTAAATGAAATTGTTATAAAATGATACTTAGTGCTAAATCATGTAGTAATAAACCTAAGAGAATGGTCTAATCAATTGTTCATTTAGTAGATGGGTCATATGTAAATGATATCATGTAGTTGAGATTTGATCATGACTTATTGTTATTATTAAATGATAAAAGGAAAGAACTAGGAACACTTATCTTGGTTCAATAAATTGGATGTAGACTAAAGGAAAATCCATATTGTAATGTTGAAATGATGCATATCATTATTGTCATTAATAAATGAATATATTAGAGTATGCTTCTTAAGTAGCGACGTTAGGGAACCCAATGAGGATGTAGGTGGGTAATGATTTTATATTCATGTAGTGTAGGAAGATCATGATGAAAGCTAAACTATGAATTAATATCATGTTTTGTAAAAATGCTTATCATGTCAACATGTTAGATGATTCTAGTAGTTGTCCTTACAAAAAAACACACTTTATTACATTCGAGGCTGAGTCAATAATGGAGGCCATAGGAGGGGATGCTTCTTTATCATTGTCCTTGTAGTTTACAAGTGCACAAAGTAGATAAATTCGTGCAACGTCAACTTAAAGAATATATGTTATCATGAAAATATTGTATTAAAATATTTCAAATCCCCACATTTGATGAGCTAATGAAACGTAAATCATTTTGTTAGTAATATGAACCAAAGATGGAAACCAATTGTTATGGTCTCTTGAGCTTTGTTATCTTTAGTGTGCATCTTCGTCGCACTTTCGACGCCCCTGAAAAAAGTTTCGACAGGGATTACATATGACCAATGGGATAAACATAAAAAATGTGACTGGACAACTATTGGAGATACTCATTTGCAACACCATGTTTCGATGAAAATGCTATACTACCGACACTTATGTGCGATGGGGATGCTATATTTATGACGAATTGACCGTCGCAAATGTCTTCCCACAACTGTTGTCGATGCTATGTTTCTGATGCCTATTTGCGACTAGAATGCTATACTACCGATGGGTTTTCCATCGCAAAATTCACCACATAACCGTTGGAGGAGTTCCATTTTTGACGCCCATTTGCAATGTTGATGTTATATTACCAATGGATTTTCCATCGTAAAACTCACCACACAACCGTTGGAAATGCTCCATTTTCGACGCCTCTTTGTGACGGTGATGCTATACTATCGACAACATCACCGTTGAAAAAGGTCACTGTACAACCATTGGAGAGGATAGAGTTTTGATGCCCAATTTCAACAGAGACGTTATAGTTCTGATGGATTCACCATCGCAAAAATCACCAGGAAACAGTTGGCTAACCGTTAGGCAAGTATTCCGCCGAAAATGTTAGAGTAAATTATTTATTTGTGTTCTTTCTGACGGATATGTCCATTGACGATTACTATTTCCATTGCAATTTTTGATGAAATAACTCCGACGTCGCATTCTGTCAAAAATAGATAGGCATTGAATATTTGATAGATAGGCATCGGAATTAGGCCTCAAATGCTATCCTAGAGATCACCCATCCAAGTACTATAGGGTTTCCTCACTTAACCACAGAGTTTACTTACTTATCTGTGTGGAATTTTTTGTGAGGGTAAGCAAATAGATGACTTTACCTTTATATCACATAAATGCAAAGAGTATTTAGTGTATTACTCATTCTTATGAGAGATGGGTTCTTGTGAACAACTACTTATTAAACATGGGTCAATGCGTTTGGCTCCAAAAATAGACTTTTTCTAGATTCAATTATATATAGAAAATTTGATGCTAATATATTACCATGATGAATTCAAAAACAACAACAATGAGATGAATGGATTGTAGAAATTTTTATTTATGTTACTATAAATGTTAAGTTATTTATGAATGCCCTGTTAATTTATTTGAATGTTAAGTGAAACACATGTAAATAATGAACCTAAGATAAATATATTAGTATGATGTTCTTATGTTCATGATTATAAGTGAAAGGAATTAGATAAAAGTTTCCTATCTTAAATGTTTTAAATGAAATTGTTATAAAAGGATACTTAGTGCTAGATCATGTAGTAATAAACCTAAGAGAATGGTCTAATCAATTGTTCATTTAGTAGATGGGTCATATGTAAATGATATCATGTAGTTGAGATTTGATGAGTTATTGTTATTAGTTAATGATAAAAGGAATGAACTAGGAACACTTATCTTGGTTCAATAAATTGGATGTAGACTAAAGGAAAATCCATATTGCAATGTTGAAATGATGCGTATCATTATTGTCATTAATAAATGAATATATTTGAGTACGCTTCTTAAGTAGCGACGGGTGAACCCACAATAGTGGGTTACACTTTTTACCCTAAACGGACACTGAACTCTACATTTTGAGAAAAACTTTCAAATTCAGATGCATATTGTCGTTGAACCACTCGAAATCGAAGGATGAAGTAAATTAGAGTTTTTTAGGATTTTCTGTCTAGATTCTAAATATATTTTTTTAAATTTTTTTTTAATTTATTTTAATACTTTTTTCTTTCTCCCACGAAAACTTGTATGGTGCTGAAAACGTCATTTTCAAATAGTAACACTGTTTTCATAGAGCATAACTTTTTTTGTAAAATAGATATGGATGTGATTCTTTTGAATTTAGTTTTGTAACATCCATATAGAGGGCATGCAATTGGTTTGATGACATTATCACTATTATTGCATATTTTATTAACGTTTGAAGTTGACTAAACCAAAATTTTGACCTACCTTGACTACATAGCTTATAACTTATTGTGTATTTAACGAATTTCAATTATTATTTTTTTAATAGAAAGTAGACTCGAATACGGAGGGCATTGTTATTTTTAGAATTTTTTTTCCTTGTTTTACTATTTTTCATTGAACGTCAAACTCAGAGGTTTATATTTGATTAAAAACCTACATTCATTTAACGTCAAAAATCATACACATAATAAATTTAAAAATAGTCAAATATATAATCATTAGAAAGCTAATTTTGAGTACTTGTTGTCTGCAAAAGGATGTCTTTTTATTCCTCCATTTGATCAGCGTGCTTGAGGCCCGAAGCCATGAAATTCTCAGAATTTCTTGAAAACTTGAAACCAACTCCCATTTTAGGCACTTTCGATATAAAGTACTTTCTATCGAAAGTACTTTTGCAAAAAATGCAAATTTTAGTTAATACTAAAGGACTTTCGATCAAAAGTCCTTTAGTTTCTATCGAAAGTCAAGTTTGACTTTTGATCAAAAGTCAAACTTGACTTTAAAATGCAACATTTAGTCAATAATAAGGGACTTTCTATCGAAACCAATGTCGGCCTTTTTGGTGGCATTTTCGGGTAATAAGAATTGGGTATAAATAAATGTATATTTTTTTCATTTCATAAATTCGAAAGCAATGAAATAATTCACAAATTTAGGAAGAAGGAAGACATTTTGGCATGGAATAATTTTGTAAGTTGTGATGGGAAATAAAAAGAGAAGGCTAAATAAAAGTACACGACATTATTCAGAAGAGACTGAATAAAGACTATGTGAAGAATCACAAAAAAGATATCATCGTCGAAATCAAGGTATGTCTAAGATGTCTCTAGATAGATGTTTTGAGTTGATGGTCAAGACTTGTCTTAATGTTCATGTAAATGTGATATTGTATAGGTCTATTAGACTTAACTAGACCTAATTGTAGACCTATTTTGACTAATATGACATATTAGGACTAATTAGGACCTATTCTAGGACTATTAGGACCCAATTAGAATCAATGAGAACCAATTAGCACCTAATTAGACTCAATTAGGACTAATTAGGACTTAATAAGACCTATTAGGACTAATTAGGACCTATTAGGACCTATTAGAACCTAATTAGGACCTATTATGACTAATTAGGACCTAATATGACCTATTAGGACATATTACGACTAATTAAGACCTATTAGGACCTATTAGAACCTAATTATGACTAATTAGGACTTATTAGAACCTAATTATAACTTATATGAATCTAATAGGACCTATTAGGACTAGAATTAGGACCTAATAGGACCTATTAGGACCTATTAGGACTAATTATGACTAATTAGGACCTATTAGGACTAATTAGGACCTATTAGAACCTATATGTTCACCTAATTAGAACCTATATGAACCTAATACTACCTATTAGGACCAATTAGGACCAATTAGGATCAATTAGGACCTAATTCAGATCAATTAGATTCAATTATGACCTATTAGATCTAATTAAACTCAATTAGAACCAATTAGGACCTATTAGACTCAATTATGAACAATTAGGATGTATTAGATTCAATTAGGAACATTTAGGACCAATTAGGACCTATTAGATTCAATTATGACCAATTAGATTCAATTAGGGCCACTTACATTCAATTATGACCAATTAGGACCTAACATGACCTATTAAGACCTATTAGGACTAATTAGGACCAATTAGGACCTAACACATGACATATTATCTACTCAATTAGGACCTATTAGATCCAATTATAGTCAATTAGGACTAAATAGGACCTAATATGACTTATTCTAGACTCAATTAGGACCAATTAGACTCAATTATGACCAATTAGGACCTAATATGGACCAATTAGGACCTAACATGACCTACTAAACTCAATTAGGACTAATTAGACTCAATTAGGACCTAATATGGACCAACTAGACTCAATTAAGACCAAATAGATACAATTATGATCAATTAGGACCTAATTCAGATCAATTAGATTCAATTATGACCTATTAGATCTAATTAAACTCAATTAGAACCAATTAGGACCTATTAGACTAAATTATGAACAATTAGGAACAATTAGGACCTATTAGATTCAATTAAGAACAATTAGGACCTATTAGATTCAATTATGACCAATTAGATTCAATTAGGGCCACTTACATTCAATTATGATGAATTAGGACCTAACATGACCTATTAAGACCTATTAGGACTAATTAGGACCAATTAGGACCTAACACATGATGTATTATCTACTCAATTAGGACCTATTAGATCTAATTATAGTTAATTAGGACTAATTAGGACCTAATATGACTTATTCTAGACTCAATTAGGACCAATTAGACTCAATTATGACCAATTAGGACCTAATATGGACCAATTAGGACCTAACATGACCTACTAAACTCAATTAGGACTAATTAGGACCAACTAGACACAATTATGACCAACTAGACTCAATTAGGACCAATATGGGCCAACTAGACTCAATTATGACCAACTAGACACAATTATGACCAATTAAGATCTAATTAGGACTTATTAGGACCTAACATGACCTACTAAACTCAATTAGGACCTAATATGACCTATTAGACTCAATTAGGACCAATTAGACTCAATTGGGACCAATTAGGACCTAATATGGACCAATTAGGACCTAACATGACCTATTAGACTCAATTAGGACTAACTACACTCAATTATGACCAATTAGGAACAATTACGACCTATTACATTCAATTATGACCAATTAGGACCTAACATGACCTATTACTTGACCTATTAGGACTAATTAGGACCAATTAGGACCTAACACATGACTTATTATCTACTCAATTAGGACCTGTTAGATCTAATTATAGTCAATTAGGACTAATTATGACTTAATATGACTTATTCTAGACTCAATTAGGACCAATTAGACTCAATTATGACCAATTAGGACCTAATATGGACCAATTAGGACCTAACATGACCTACTAAACTCAATTAGGACTAATTAGGACCAACTAGACACAATTATGACCAACTAGACTCAATTAGGACCAATATTAACCAACTAGACTCAATTAGGACCAACTAGACACAATTATGACCAATTAAGACCTAATTAGGACCAATTAGGACCTAACATGACCTACTAAACTTAATTAGGACCTAATATGACCTATTAGACTCAATTAGGACCAATTAGACTCAATTGGGACCAATTAGGACCTAATATGGACCAATTAGGACCTAACATGACCTATTAGACTCAATTAGGACTAACTACACTCAATTATGACCAATTAGGAACAATTATGACCTATTACATTCAATTATGACCTATTAGATCTAATTAGACTCAATTAGAACCAATTATATGACCTATTAGAACCAATTAGGACTAATTAGATGAGCAATGAACTATGACTAATTTATACTTCATACATGTGTAGGAAATGCTCAAGAATCACAAGCTCAACAAGCTGCCCAACCTTTAGAAGTTGGACAAGGGTCATCACAAGCTCAACAAGCCCAACCTTCAGAAGTTGGAGAAGGGTCA
Source organism: Chamaecyparis obtusa (assembly GCA_027943335.1). Classification (NCBI taxonomy): domain Eukaryota; kingdom Viridiplantae; phylum Streptophyta; class Pinopsida; order Cupressales; family Cupressaceae; genus Chamaecyparis; species Chamaecyparis obtusa. The sequence goes on along the minus strand of BSBK01003472.1, from coordinate 800,095 downwards.
TTACAAGCTCAACAAGCCCAACCTTCAGAAGTTGGAGAAGGGTCATCACAAGCTCAACAAGAACAAGTCTCAGAATATCAAATAAGTACACATCTCTCTCTTTCTCTCACAGACTCTCTCGATTTAGTCTCTTATTGGTGAATATATATTTTGGGTCTTTCCCTTAAGAATCTAAGTTATTGTTTTTGTTGTAGGTACATGCAGCCTTTGATGATGAAAATGTTGGACAAGGGGCATCCCAAGTTGAATCAACCCAAGGTCAAACAAGTATGTGTTTCTCTTGAATTAATGTATAAATTATTATAGGTAGAACATGTTCAAGAGCTTGTAAATACTTATTTCATGAAGGTCCCCTTAAGATGAGATATTAAGATTTTTTATTTTATTTTATTTGCAATGGAAGCGCAAGAAACATATGTGAATGATAATCTACTCCAACAGTTGAAGAGAAAAATTAATCGTAAAAGCATAGATCATTTAATTGAAATGGATGTCAAAAAATTGAGAGATTATGCTAAACAACCCATAAATATTATGAAGAAAGAGGGCATTGAATAAAAAGTCTAAGCAAATAGTGAAACAATTTAAGAATCTTGGTACACTTGAAAAAACTCAACTGTTATCAATTACACTTCTTAAAGATGAGTTAAAAGAGCCATTAAAATTATTGGGTGTAGATGCAAGTTTGAAAAAGTTAAAATCAAGTAACGTACAAAAAAATATTCTTGACAGTGTTAAGGAAGGTTTGCATTCCATTGGGAAAACAACTAGATGTACAGATAGGTCCATTTCAAGAAGAGTGATACTGACATCTATTTTAAATAAAAACATGTCCCAAAGAAGACAAATTTCTTCACTTTCATCTCAAATCGGGTACAGTAGGAAGACAATGACAAACTATTTGAAAAGAAGAATAAATTTGGATGATACTATATTGGAAGGTAATTGGGCACTAATGTGTAGAGCTCCTCGGTCTGCTAGAATTAATGAAATAGTTAGGAACTTAGTTATGTCATTTTGGACTGATCATACTCATCCTTCACCAAATACAAGAGACGTTATCAAGAAGAGGACTGGGCCTAAGGAATATTTCCAGCACACAAAACATTGGTTGGACACCACACAACATGAATTGTATCTCTCATTTTGTAACTCAAATCCTAACATTAAGATTGGACAAACAATGTTTGAAAAATTAAAACCATTTTTTGTAAAGATAAATAAATCTTTTGAAACTTGGTGTTGTTGATATCACATTGGATTTGATCTCTACTACCAAGGGTTTAGAAAGATGATAGAAGAAAGTGGTGGTTCTCAAAATGATTTTCCTAAACATCCAAGTTTCATAACATCAATATTATGTAACAAATCAATTGATGATGAAATACCTGAAATAGATTGCATAAGAGGAACTTGTCAAACATGCGGGGATTTGGCTAAATTTCCTTTAAGACTTGAAGATACTGACATGGCGAGGATGATAAAATGAAAGAGATACAAGTACATAAAGTCTGAAACAAAATTTAGGAAAGAATCAACAAGGTTGGAATATGTAGAAGACGAGATACCTGTTGCAACATTTATGGAGAATTTTCATAAATTGATTCAACCATACACACGACATATTTTTTTTGCTAAATGGAAGGCAGAACAATTCCAAATACAAAAAGAATCTTTTCCATTTGGAATGATTTTATCGGTTGTTGATTTTGTAGAGAACTACTCATTTGTATCTCAAAAACAACTTCAAGTAGAATACTACTATATAGAGCAGGTGACTATCATGGTACATGTGTCTTATCGACATGCACAATTAGATTTGGATGGTGTTGAAAGTACATATGAGGCACGAGTCATAAAGAAAGAATATCACTTTTACATAAGTGATGATAAAGAGCATGACATACATTTTGTCGAGCATTGCTTTAAGACATTTTTTGGATATTTGGAAAACAAAGGCATCAAAATTGAAAAGCATTTTGTTTGGTCGGATGGATGTGCAACACAATTTAAATCAGCAAGGCCATTTTACGCACTATGTAGATATCATCGACACCAAAAGATACCACATATTTGGAGTTTCTTTGAGAGTGGACATGGAAAGGGAGAGCATGATGGTGTAGGAGCTAGTATCAAATGTGCTTTAAGAAAGTATCAACTGGACTATCAGGGATATCGTATAAATAATGCTCATGATGTAGTTGAGTGGTGCAAGATGCATTTTATGGTGCCAAATCATGATAACACATCATCATGATCAGATCGAGTCATACCCTTCTGAGTATTCTGGGAGATAACAAGTACTAATTTTAAATTTATTGATCATTGTTTGAGTTAACTTATATATATGTCTTTAATTTTTACATGTGACCTCTCTATTGTTCAGGTGTTGACAGAAGATCAATCCATGGATGCAAGAGAGTAGACAAAACAAGATCCCTACATTCAGTTATGAGTACGGATAGTAATGTGTGGTCATTGTACACTAGAGATTATTCATGCTTTTGTTATGACTGCATTTTTGAAAACTATGACGAATGTATCAACCAAAAATGTGGATATGTTAGTGAATGGAATTTGGTTCCACTAGATGTTACAAACACAAATGACGTTCAGGATGAAAGCTTTGATGACATTCCATTGATTTCTACAGATTATGACCATATTTTAGGTTTGATCAAAATAGGTACGTGTGTGTTTATATGTACATGTTTTTAAAAAGGACTCATAAGTTCTCAATTCATTTAAATAAAGTTTGTTTAATTTATATTTACAAGTTCCTAAAATTAAAAGTTCACTTTAAATGCAAGACATATTTTTGCAGTAGTAGCAGAGCTTGGAAATGTGGAAGGTGTTAGTTACTATTTATTACGTTGCTGCAAGAAGAGGATGAAGCTAACACAGAGTGAAACAAGCGATGGAATTATGTTTCCCATAGGTTGTAGCACTGTATTTAAGTTTGTTTATGTGGTTAGTATTTATCACATCTATATATTTAACATTGAGGAACACATTGTGCAGGTTCAGTTGTCGTGCAAGGAACATATTTGAAGCAAACCAAAATACTTAAACAGGGGATTCATTTTATTGATTATCAACCTAACAATAAGGTTTATCAGTATAGTCATCTTGTAATTGCCACCATCCTATCTCTTGTTCCTGTGACGGGACGTGGCATTCGTAAGTGGAGACTTGATATTGACGATCAGGATTATTCGAGAGAGAGATGAACCTGAAGATGTGGACTAAATCACGCATGAAATATGATTTGAACTAAATTTTTCACGGGCGAGACCAGAGGTTTTCTTAGCTCCATTCTTTCCTACTAGTGCCCATAGTGAATGGAGCTTGAATTAAATTAAAAATTAAGAATATATAGATCTCAAATTTATGTCTTACAAGTGGATATCTTATAATTATCATGTATGTACTTCAAATTTATGTCTTACGTGTATGTGTTGAATTTGCATGTGTTACATTAGGATGTGCATGTTTTAAATATAAAATCTACTTGAAGTACAACTTGACATTAAATTAAAAGTACGTGCACACAACTATTATCGAATGTACATTTAAATCTTGAACATGTGTACAATCAAACATCATTCATGTATGTAATTTATATTGAATTCAAACATGATTCATGTATGTTTAATCTATTGAAATCAAGTTGAACATCAAATTTAAATTAAACATGTACATGTGTATGTAATCTATAATTGAAAGTATTGAAAATTTACAAGTTCATCACACACATGCACATGTATATCTAGAGTGAAAGTATATATATATAATGTACACATGCATGAAACATCAATCATGTGTGTAGATCAAGTACTGTAAATATGAAACATATGAATCAATCATGTGTCAAACATTCTATCAAAAGCCCATCTAGAAATAAAATATAACATCAAACACATCAATTGGTCATGTATCTAGTCTAGAAATGAAATATAGTTCATCAAACACGTGAATATATATATATATATATATATATATATATATATATATATATATATATATATATATATATATATATATATATATATATATATATATATATATATATATATATATATATATATATATATATATATATATATATATATATATATATATATATACATAATATGAAATATGTCTCTAATCAAATATGAATGTTCCTATGACTCATCATGTCGACTCCTCACTAAGCAGTCACACCCAAAGTGACTATCATGCTCTGAAGGATGTGCAGATCCCTACAAAGAAAGAGATATATAAATTAAAATATATAAACATTGTACAAGAAAATATGTTATAAAGTGTGTGGAACATAGATAATAAATTAAAAACTCACTTGTCCACTACTGATGTCATCATTGAGTGAGTCCCGATGACGTACATGATAAGTACCTAAAGAAGGAGTAACAAGAGGCATATCCTGGTAGACAAAAAATAAATCAATTGATTGAAAATTTGAAAATAAATTTAAGTTTAAAATTGTACAACATTAAATACATGTATATTTAATCTGATTTATACCTGTGTAGGTGGTGGAAACTGATAGTACTCAGATTCACTGGCCTCAATCCTATCAACCAAGGTATCAAGATTTTACTGTGCCTGGTCCAAGCTCAAATCTGCATCTGCAACATGAGTAGACTGCACATGCCTCTCCAATGATGAATGCAATGCACTAACCAAATGAGATGGCATGGAAGTCATATCATCACGTGTCAACAAATCTAGTTAACCTGTAGTGGTCATGATGAACTCAACATCATCAAGACCAACATCAGAGAACTAATGGCCTGCACTGACTGAAGGGTCTGTACGCTGTGCATCTCCCTGTGCAGCAATAGAGTGGTCAGTAGGTGGATCCTCACGAGCATTGCCACTATGGCCATAGCCTAGGTGAGAAGGATGTGACTGAGTGTATCTGACAGTACCCATACAAGATCTAACCTTTGATATGGGGATATCATGCTCTGCTACTATAAATGCATATGCATCCAATAGATCCTCAGCCAAGCTAGTTAGTGTCACGCGTGTTATCTCCCCTGTAAGTCCCTCTAGGCTAGAAAGTTAAGGGATGCCTACTGCAGTGTACATTTCATCTACGGTCCTACTAGAAGATGCTCCACTTGACGGTCTAGAGTGTCATCAAGACATCAGGTACTGACCAACCTGATCACTAGATATGGATGTGGCAGCTGCTGCAATGTCCCCCACACTATCAATCACAGCTCGAAGCTGGGTGCTACGAATAACATCATCTACAACATGGCCCAATGAAGGAGCTATAATAGGTGCCCTTTGACCAACAATGGCCCTGTGTACTGGTCTCTATCGATCATCTCGATGATAAGCATCTCTATCAGCAAGCCTGCCATGCCCCTATCCTAGATGTGCTGGCAAATCAGTGTAATTAACAACATGACCTAAATGAACCTCAACAAAAATCTGTTGTGCAAAGTATAGTGGAATCTGGTCATTATTCGGATAACGACCATGGGCAGCTAAAAATCTAGGGTATATCAATGCTGATATAATAGGATCTGCACACTTGGTAACCTGATATCCCTTCACATAATTTTTATCTACATAAGAGGGGAAAAATTCCCCTTTCAGGGTCACTTTAGGCACTAAAGCCTATACCTCCTTAAGAGAAAGACCAGAGCCAACCTCTTGTCTCTTCTTCTCAAGTATGGACTCTATAATATCTGGGGCATATGGAGTGGTACCATAAATGTCATCCCTAATGCTAATCAAGCTATTAAGGATGGACTGACATGCACTCTTATAGATAGTAGAGCTAGATGGATTATTTATAGATTCTTGCAGCCGTTGAATCTCTCTATTAGAGCGTGAAAATAGTTCTGCAGGGGGAATCAGTGCATCTGCCATGTGTGATGTGTAATAATGTCTGATAGAGAGAGAATATGTATGTACCTGAAAGATTTTATTTACTACATCAAATAAAGTCTACATATATACATACATACATTTTCCTAATTTAAATAAAAATAAAATTAAATAAGTTATGCATGCATTTCACTACATTATTTGAAAGTAAAATCAATTACATAAATTACATGTTTAAATGTAAATTACATTTTAATACCTGTCTAATGGAGTCTTAAAGGGTCATATAACCTATCATAGGTCCTAATAGGTCCAATTACTTGTATGTTTATAGGTTAAATTAGGTATAATTAGGTCTAATTGGGGTGTGATTGGGTACCAATTGATCTAATTGGGTCTAATTAGGTGAAGCACTAATAAGTCTTAAGGGGGACATAACACTCATAGATAGTGGGTCTAATTTGGTATTAAAGGGGTCATATAACAGGTATTATAGGTCCTAATAGGTCTAATTAGGTCATAACAACTAATTGGGTCTAATTAGGTACTAATAGGTCTAATTAGGTGCTTTAATATAGGTCTTAAGGGGTCATGTAACTCATAGCACGGGTCTAATGGGGTCATATAACTTGTCATAGGTCCTAATAGGTTTAATTAGGACATAATTGATTTAATTGGACCTATTAAATTAGGTCCTAATAGGTCTAATTTGGCCGAATTAGGTCCTAATAGATCTAATTGAGTCTATTTAGGTGCTAATTAGGTCGTAATACATCTAATTGGGTCTAATTAGGTGAACTAATAGGTCTACTTTGGTCTTAAGAGCTCATAAATTAAGTATGTATTAAGTCTAATTAGGTCTTAAAGAGTCATGTAGTACTCAAGTATATTAGGTGTTAATTAGTCTTTAAATTCGATCTAATTATGTTGAAAGGTTAGAAGGGGTGGACTATTACTCATATTGTATGTATAGATAATTAGGGCAAGCTATTATGACTAATTTGGTCTAAGGGGTCCTATTAAGTTCATAAATATGTCCCTAAGTAGGCATTATTACTATTCAATATTAATTCCTATTACTTATATTAGGTATGTATTACTCACATGTATTTAAAGGTAAATTAAATAGTATAAAATTAGGTATAATGTAAAGGTCTTGTTACATGGGTTAATTAGTATAATTATGCCTAAGGGATCACATTGCTCATATTAGGTGTACTAGCAGGTCCTATTACTCATGATATTAGGTGTTAATTAGTCTTAATTAAAGGTCTAATTAGGTCTAATTAAATGTCTAATTAGGTCTTAAGGGGTCCTCAAACTCATATTAGGTATGCTTGAGACTAGTTACACATGTCTTATTAGGTGTTAATTGGTCAAGTATTAGGTCTAATTATGTCTTTAAAGCCCATCTTATTAATGATATTAGGTCCTAATTTGGGTCTTATTACTCATATTAGGTCAGGTAATAGGTTAAAAATTAGGTCTTAATGGGTCACAATTTACTCAAGGGGTCTAATTTTAAGTATATTTAATTATGTCTTCTTAGTCAAGTATTAGGTAGATAATTAGTCTTAATTAGTCTTATCTCTAGGTCTTATTAGGTACATAATTAGTCTTATCTAGGTCTTATGTACATACACAATGTTTACATAAAAATCTATCTATATACGTGCATGTACATGTATGTATACATACATATATACATGCACACATACATGCACATGTATACACACACACACACACACACACATGTGCATACACATGCACATGCACATATATATACATACATATACATGCACATGCACACATATATATATATACACATGTGCATGTATATATATATATACATGTACATATACATACATATTTGCACATGTATATATATATACATGCACATGTACACACACACACACACACACACACACACATATATAATAATGAAAAATCTATATATTTAATCAATACATGTACATGTACATATCACAAACTTTAAATAAAAAAAAATCTATATATTTAATCAATACATGTACATGTATGTATATCACAAACTTTAAATAAAAAAAAATCTATATAATTATATATACACATGTGCATATATACACACATATACATGTGTATATATATGCATATATACATGTGTATATATGCATATATATACACAACATGTATGTACATGTATATATATGCATATATGTACATATATATATACATTTGTATATATATATATGTATATATACACATGTATACATGTATATGTACATATATATGCATATATACACATGTATATGCATATATACATGTGTATATATGCATATATACAATGTATGTATATACACATGTATATATGCATATACATGTGTATATATGCATATATACATGTGTATATATACATATATACTATTTATGCATCTATCAAAAACTGAAAATAATAAAAACAAACAATAAAAATACCTCAAAAATGTGTTTGATATTTCGGAAGCTGTCTCACTGTTCCACTGTTTCATTGTTGCTGAAAGTGACAGTGAAATAGTGGAACTTTCGGCGGATATAAACTTCCGCCAAAAAAAACCCTAAATACATGACTTTCAATCGAAAGTCATGACTAAAGGACTTTTGATTGAAATTCCCTTAGTAACTTTCGATTGAAAGTTACTTATGATCGAAAGTTCTTTGTTTGAGGACTTTCGATCGTAAGTTTAGTACTTACGATTGAAAGTTGAAGCTAGTTTCTATCGAAAGTGGATAAATATTATTTTGCCAAAAACACTTTTTTAGATGGATTCCTTCCTCTGAAAAATTGTAACCCAGTATTGTGGGTTCACCCCGACGTTAGGGAACTTAGTGAGGATGTAGGTGGGTAATGATTTTGCATTCATGTAGTGTAGGAAGATCATGATGAAAGCTAAACTATGAATTAATATCATGTTCTGTAACATTGCATATCATGTCAACATGTTAGATGATTGTAGTAGTTTCCCTTAAACAAAAACACACTTTATTACATTCGAGGTTGAGTGAATAATGCAGGCCACAGGAGGGGATGCTTCTTTATCGCTGTCCTTGTAGTTTACAAGTGCACGAAGTAGATAAATTCATGTAATGTCAACTTAAATAATATACGTTATCATGAAAATATTCTATTAAAATCTTTCAAATCCCCACATTTGATGAGCTAATGAAACGTAAACCATTTTTTTAGTTTTATGAACCAAAGATGGAAACCAATTGTTATGGTCTCTTGAGCTTTGTTATCTTTAGTGTGCATCCTCATCACAATTTCGACGCCCCTAAGAAATTTTTTGACGAGGATTGCATACGACCAATGGGATAACCGTTGAAAATGTGACTCGACAACCGTTGGAGATACTCACTTGTGACACTGCATTTTGACACCGATGCTATACTATCGATGCTTATGTGCAATGAGGATGCTATATTTGTGATGGATTGACCGTCGCAAATGTCTTCTCACAATCATTGCCGATGCTATGTTTCCAATGCCTATTTGCGATGGGAATGCTATACTACCGATGACTTTTCTATTGCAAAAGTTGTTGCACAATCGTTGGAGACATTCCATTTTTGATGCCCATTTGCGACGGGGATGCTATACTACTGATGAATTTTCCATCATAAAAATCACTGCACAACCATTGGAAATGCTCCATTTTTGACACCTCTTTGCATCGGTGATGCTATACTACTGACGACATCACCGTCGTAAAAGGTCACCGCACAACCATTAGAGAGGATAGAGTTTTGATGCCCAATTTTAGTGGAGACATTATAGTTCCGATGGATTAACCATCGCAAAACTCACCGGGCAACCATTGGATAACCGTCAAGGATGCTATACTTGTGACAGATGTTCCATCTGAATGTTAGAGTAAATTGTTTATTTGTGTTCTTGCCGATAGATATTTCCGTTGACAATTACTATTTCCATTGCAATTTTTGATGAAATAACTCCAATGTCGCATTTTGTCAAATATCTGATAGATAGGCATTGAATATTTGACAGATAGGTGTTAGAATTAGGCCTCAGATGCTATCCTAGAGATCACCCATCCAAGTACTATAGGGTTTCCTCACTTAACTACAGAGTTTCCTTACTTATCTATGTGGAATTTTATGTGAGGGTAAGCAAATAGATGACTTTACCTTTATATCACCTAAATGAAAAGAGTATTAAGTATATTACTCATTCTTATGAGAGATGGGTTCTTGTAAACACTTACTTATTAAACATGGGTCAATGAGTTCGGCTCCAAAAATAGACTTTTTCTGAATTCAATTATGTATAGAAAATTTAATGCTAATATATTACCATGATGAATTTAGAAACAACAATAATGAGATGAATGGATTGTAGAAATCCGAGGGCATAGGGGGATTCAAAATGGCCCAACTTTCATTCAAGGCTATTTTGCTTGGACTACTGTGGCATTGTTCAACACATATTATCACATGAGGAGTGATGATTCCAGTTCTCTATGTGGGCTGGTTGTGGACAATGTAAAGCTGTCTATTGCTTGTTGATTTACTTCCTGTAAAGAAATCTAATATCTCCATGAAGAAAATGCAACCCAACTGAATTGATTGAGATCATGAATGTGTGTCTAGCATAGGTTTCTAGATTGTCAGTGATCATCTTTAATGCATAATCCTGGTAGTCAAACCTAATTTTATGCAAGAAGATTCAATAGTTGAACAAGTCTGTAGGTGTCGATCCCTCCAATGACCTATCATTTCATCCACACCACTAATTCTCACATGGGGACTAAGATGGTTGCCAAAATGGAAAGAGTGCTTGATTTATTTCCATCATTTTTCAGCTGTGAAATCTCTATTGCTCACTGATATGTGATTACGTGTTTTGTAATCTTGGTTTTTTTAAATCATTATTTACTGGTATCTTTTTTTCCCATTTCATTCTATTTTTATAATTATTGTAATTAGTATTTTTTAGGTTCATTTGTGTGAAATTTATTGTAGGATTAAAGGAAAATTTAAATGTGATTCGAAATGTTTTTTTTATATTAAAAGCAATCAAAACAAGGGGCTGGCCCATGAAAGGAAAAAGAGGAAAATCCACATGAAGGACATTTAAGCTACAAGAAGAACATTTACAACACATTACCAACAACCATAGAAAAGTAGTAACAACAGACAGTCAGCCAGTCTCGTCCCTTAATATCAAAAACCCCACCCACCATCTAACAATCAACAACATAAAATTAAAAGAGTAATTTTTCATAATACTACTAACACCACCAGAATAAAGACTAGTAACAACACTAGAATAACTACTATAGGGGACATGAGTGTTAGCATTTATTGTGGCTCATTGCTTTAAAATCCTTGAGATCACAAAAGATCTCACAATCCTTTGCATAACTTGAGATAATCATACCCTTCTGATTTAATTTAAAATTAACCCAGCGATGATTTGACCCCAACTTGTTCATCATGTGGGAGAAAAAAAAATTTGAATTTGAATTTAAATCAGGAGGAGATTCTGCCTTAACCCATGCCACCCAATAGAGCCAACAAGCGATCCAATCAAACATGGAATTTTGAGTCATTGTTGATGTAAGTTTTCCTCTCTCCTTATGAGGGATTTATTAATGTCAGGGAGAGGAGCTAGGTGCCTCCAAGAACACATTACCCCCTTCCCTAGACTTTTAGCAGCCAAAGAGTTAGCCACGACATTCACCTCCCTATAAATATGTTGAATTTTAAAAATCCTCCAGCCTAGTTAGTAGAAAATAGATGTCCTTGACAACATTATTTATCCTCCAACTTGCTTTCATACTTCCTTTCATGGTTTCTATGATTAAATTTGAATCTCCCTCGATAACAAGCCTTTAGAGCCAATAGAAAGAGCATACTTGAGGCCTTATAGTAGAGCTAGAGCCTCGACAAAATTACTTGAAGTAGATCAAAACTTCCCAATGGTGAAGGCCAACACCATCCTTGATTGAATGCTTAGTAGATGAGGGATTAACTAAGGTTTTCCATTTGCAAACAAATATTTTCTCCAACAAGAATTTCTCAGTTATCCTAACCACAAAATCCACTGAATGCTCTAGATCTCTAAATATGCGGTTGTTCCTTTCTTTCCAGAGATTCCAACAAATATGGGGGGAATAAGTCTCCATACCTACCTAATTAAGGGATGGGATGAGGGATACTCCCAATTGTAGATGAACTACTGTAGATCCTCTAGGAAGATCTAGGTGATACTAAATATGTTAAGAATCTTGAACCAAACTTTAGTGGCAAAGGGACAGTGAATAAGAAAGTGAGAAATACTTTCCTCCTGCTTACACAAAACACATCAATTGACCAAAAGAAGACCCCTTCACTTAAGATTGTCAATGGTGAGGATTTTGTCATGAAGAGTTGTCCACCAAAAAAAATCAATTTTTGGGAGGAGTTGGGCATTTTAGACTCGTCTCCAGCATTGTGAGTCATTAACAAAGCTTACGATGCAAATATAAGCAAATTTCATGGAGAAAGATCTAGAATGACATTTTTCCTAGAAAAACTTGTCCTCAAATAGGAACATAGGGATTCCAACATCTTTCAATAAACTTTGAAGTTCCCCCATCTGAAGGGCCAAATGAGGGGGAATCCCAATGCACTCAGCCAACCTTTTCCAACTTCTTAAAGGAGATTATAGTCAATAACTCAGGATCCAAAGTGGTTCTTAAGAACTCTCATAAGAGAGTTAAAGGGTCCTAGGGCCAAAGGTTTCTAGCCACACCACATGTCTTCCCAAAATTTGATTCTCCCTGTTACCACCCTGCCACCTTAAACCATCCCTTAGAAAAATTTTGCATTTGACAATGTTGTTCCATATTTTAGAACTTATGGGGAGGTCATGGTCATATAATAGATTAGAGAAGGTCGATTTGATAAAATATTTGGCTCTCATAATCTTGCACCACCCAGCTGATTCTCTGGAAATGAGCCATTTGATTTTAGTTAACAATGCTCTGCTAGGGTCAAAGATCCTTCTAACATCCAAACCCCCCACAACTTAAGGCTTGAAAATGACCTCCCAATTGACTAGATTGAATCTAGTTTTCTCCTCCATACCAGTCCATAGGAAGTTTCTTTGTATTTGCTCCAGTTTCTCAACCACCCACTAGAAATCTTAAACATACAGAGAAAATACATAGGGATGCGTTGAAGAGAGGTTGACAATAATTGAAGCTTACCAACACTGCTGAGGACTTTACCTTTCCATCTAGCTAGTTTCTTTTGCATTCTTTTTGATATTGAGTTCCATAATTGCATGGTCACTTCTTTGACAATTAGTGGAAGACTAAGGTAACTGTCAGGAAGAACAACAGTTTGGCAGCCAAGAGTATGAACTATCTTCCTTTGAAGATTTTGGTTGGTATTGAAGAAATAGATATTGCTTTTGTTGTAACTGATTTGTTTCCCTGAAGTGATAGCATACTCATCCATCAGTTTTTTCCATTCCCTAGCTTCAATAATAGAAGATTCTCCAAACAAGAACGTGTCATCCACAAATTGCTGCAAGACCTCAGGAGGTAAGGAAGACATGGATTTTACACCCTAAATTTTGCCACTTCTAGCTAGGGAGGAAAAATTCCTGCCTAAACCTTCCACAACCATGATGAAAAGGTAAGGTGAAAGGGGGTCACCTTGCCTAAGCCCCTTCCCACCATTAAAGAAACCCCATGGAGACCCATTAACCAGAACAAAGTAATGGACACTTTCAATCGCCTCCTTAATAATTCTAATAAAACTCCCTTGGAACCCCAAATTTGAAAGCACAACATACTTGAAATTCCAATTGACTTTATCATATGCCTTAGAAATATCCAACTTCAAAGCCATACCTGGATTCCTGCACCTATCCATAGAGTGAATAACCCCATGTGTGGTAATAGTAGCATCTAGAATCTGCCTGCCTGGAACAAATCCCTTTTGGGAGGGGCCTATAAATCTGTCAAGGAGAGGCTTAGTTCTATTTACAATGACCTTCAAGAAGATCTTATAAATAGTATTGCATAAGCTGATAGGACAAAATACAACATGTACCTAGGGTATGGGATTTTAGGGACCATCACAATGTAAGTATTGTTTAGTTTCTTAAGAATCTTACCCGTTCTGATAAAGTCCTTGGTAGCTTTGGTTAGATCATGTTTAAAACCACCTCCCAGAATTCCTAAGAAAAACATGGAGGAAACCCATCTGGCGTTGGGGATTTGTAAGCACCCATAGCAAAGACCACCATTTTTACTTCTTCCTCAGTAACTGCACAAAGGAGATGATCATTGTTGTATGCACCCTAAAATGGTCACCTAGACTTTGGGCCCCATTTATTCAATTTATCAATCCTGAATCATTTTGATCAACAATCAATATTTTCAACATTATCAATCTCTTGATCAAATCTTAATTTCGATCATATATTGGATTTTTATCCTTGGGCTAACCATTCATCCTAAGTCTTTATTTAATTAAAAGGAATATTTCCTCCCCTTTCAATTAAATAAAAAAGCCCCCACTTTCCTCTTATCCTAAGTTGCACAAATAAAGCATTATTCCTATTTTATAAAAAGGGAAAAAGCACTTTTTGTCTCACATGAGGCTCAAAAGTCAACTCTTATTTTCCTATTGGAGGATACTTGTGCACATGGATTGCTCCTCTTTCAACCTCCACCGCTGATTAAGACTTTTTGCCTCTTAATCTCAATGGTCCATTTCACCTCATTTCTTATAAAAGGAGAGCTCTCTCCTTCATTTGCATATCCTTTTTTTATGCTATTGTTATGCTGCAGGTTTTGGAGCTCTCTTTGAAGACATTCTTGCATCCAAGCTTTGAAGACCTTGTTGTTGCATTTCATTTAGTTTGCTTTCATAGTTGCATAATCATGACATCCTTAGTATAGATTTTCTTTATGCAATAGAATAAGCTCACATAGTCTAAATAGGAAGGATTTGTAATCCATTGCTATTTCCTTTCATAGATTAGATTTCTTTTCAAGCATTGCATTGTTATCATTTAGCTTAGCTTGCACATTCATACTAGTTGCATTTGCATTTCATTTCCATTTGGATTCTTGGAGATATTGGCATTGTTGCCCTTGTCTTCACTTGAATCTCTCATTGTGTGGTTGACTAGCAAGGTCACTTTCTTGTAGCTCTAGCTGAGAGCAAAACTCATAGTCCCTTGCAACTCCATGCATAGAGAGCTATGAGCTGATTTGTGAGGCCTCACTCTTGAGCAACCTTGCATGTAATGGTTCATAGAAGTGCATATTTTAGTGTGTACATTTCTGGCTACCCAACTAAAGAGAAGAAAATCTACCGCGCTGATTTCAAACGTCAAAAGAATCTCTTGTCTAAAAACTCTCATGCTGAAAATAAAGATTACACTCTCCAGCAAGATCATGTTAATGCTGAACCTTTGTCTTGTGATGGTCCCCTTCCATCCACCACTTCCTCCAATACCCACACACTTCCTAAAGCTTCTGAGTCATCCAAATCTTTCACAAATCCTTCATCCAACAAAGATCCTAAGACTTTCCATGCGGTTCCCTATAGTTATCCTCAAGGGCCACCTCTTAAAGATACTCAAGATAACCTTCACTTGGCTGCAAATACTTTCAATAATGTCAAACCTAAAGAGCCTAAGCCTTCATCCGCTATAATTCCTACTTCAACTAGTCCTTCACCATCTCTTCCAAAGTCTTCCATACAATTCCAACATGCTTCCTTGTCCTTAGAAGTGGCTCCATGTCAAGAGGACTCTAAAAATGATAAAGAAAATAACATAAAGAAAGATCAAGATCAAGAACCTTCCATGTCATCCAATTCTCTTCATGATGTATCTCCTCCATTTCATGGTTCTTTTGATCCTTTACGCTCTTTCGCATTCATTCCACCATCTCCTAAGCAAGATCAAGCTACTACTTACACCGTTGAGCTTATTGATAATCAAAATAACCTTACCACACTTGCACTTTCCAAAGATGATACTTCCATTAAGGTTATTAAAAATGGTGTCATTACTTATGATGTAAAACCTATTGAAAATCAAAATAAAGTTGATACACTTATGCTACCCAACGATACTTGTCAAGATCAAAGTCTTCCATCTTCTTGTTCTACCACTCCATGTTCACTTCCGCTTTCTGCTCTTCCTAAATCTTTGCAAGCTACGAATGATCCTATCAAAGAAACTGCTCCTATTCAAGATGTGCATGATCCTGTTGAAAATCCTAATGCTCATTCTAAAGATGCTGATATCCTTGGTTGTGATATAGATGCTGATGAACTTAATGATTATCCTTTTTCATCTTCCACGTCCATCCTTGGACCCCCTCCATCAATGCTAAGGGCTTCACGTCTTCCTTCCATCTTGGGCCCTTATGTCCCTTCACTTTCCCCTCCTAATTCTTCTAATTCGTCCTCCATCTTGGGTCCTTATGTCCCTCCATCTCCTATCTTTTCTCAAGATCAACATAGATGCATACCCTTGAATCCCTTTCATCCACCCACCCATCTAAATTGGTCGTATCGTCCTTCTTCTTCCACAAGTCCCAAGTCTTTTGGAAGTAACTTGAATGTTCAATACAAGAAAAAGAAACAATATAAGAATCCATCTAAAAAAGAAGATCACCATGTCCCCTCTAATCGACATGGATATATAAAGTCAAAAGAGATATCTAAGAAGAAAACTACAAGACAAGTATGGGTTCCAAAATCCATCATTCAAGATATTCTCTCTAACACATCAAAAGAAAATAAAAAGCTTAAAGCTATATGGATTCCAAAATCTCTCTTGAAAGAGTCTCATGTTGAACAAAAAGTGAAATTGACATTCAAGCTTCCAAAGACTTCCACTTCATCTTCTTCCAAAAATATTCTTTCATTCTATGCGCCTGAACCACAACCTCTGCTAAACATTTTCCATATTCCTTCTCATATTCCTCCACTCACATTTGAGAATTATAACAAGCACACCAATCCTCTCTTTGAGGAGTCAGATAGCAATAATGAACTAGAATATGGTTCACATTTGGACCAGAATATGGTTTATGTTTCCTCCATTTTTCCCGCCACCCCTCAAGGTGTGTGTCGATGTTGATCTTGCCTTTCTTTCCAGCTATCCTTTTCACATTCCTTCCATTCATTATCCTTCTACCTTCTCTCATTTTTCCTCATTTGCCTATTCCTCATGCCTCTTCCTTTCCCCTTCAACATCTTTGAGCATATTATTTTGAATCCTTGGCATATCATGGTTTATCCTTTCAAGGAGCATTATCTAAAAGCTTGCCTTCTTCCAAAAAATTCAAAAAAAAGAAAATTCAAAAAATTATAAAATTTAAAAAAAAAATGAAAATGAAAAAAATTGAAAAAAAATTTGTGCCATGGTGAAAACCTGGAAACAGGCGCCTTGGTAGCAAAAGTAAAGAGAAATAAATTCGTCCTATGGTGAAAACCACTCCCTTGTGGCACCTTGGATAAGTACCATGATGAAAACCTGGCAATCAGGCATCATGCGTAGTTCTTCTACATATTTCATCCATTTCATCTTCTCTCTTTGATCTTGACGATGTTGATCTATACATGAACATTTGGCTCTTTTGTGAGCTATCTTACAATGATCTTGCTTTCACTCCTTTCATGTTTCGCCTTCATATTTTCCTTCATTCATTCTAGCCTTTCGCTATCCTTTTCCCCCTTGGTCTTGATCTAATAAAAAGAGTAAAATACGATGTTATGAAGTCTCTTGACATGTCTACTCCTTTGGACTGCATTCCTTCCTTCTTTTTCATTACACTTTTGAGGCTTATCCTATGTTATCCTTTCATTGCTTATCCAAATGCGCTTTACATGAAAATTTTTCCCTAGCTTGGGTACTCTTGAGGAGTTTGTCTTTGAGGATTTCTTCCCTCCGTTCGCTTTCATTCTCCTTGTCTCCACCAGCTTGCTCATCCATCTTGTCCCTCACCTTCCTAGACATTGGGAATACACAATGTGATCTTTCTTGGGAGTTTGATGCCTATTTCTGTCTGGGGGCATCTTTTGTATATATCTTATTGGTCCTGAAAAAATTCCAAAAAAAAATTGATATATGATGCTGAAAAAAATCCTAAAAAGCATAAAAAGTCCTGAAAAAAATACAAAAAAATCAAAATATTCAAAAAAATCAAAAAAATAGAAAAAGTGCCTTGGTGAAAACCTAGCAATAGGCGCCTTGGTAGCAAAAATCTAAAAAAATGAAAAAATGAAAAAAGAATCCAAGTGGTGAAAACCTGGAAACAGGCGCTACTTGAGGCCTTTGCACCCCTATTTGTTAGCATGCATCCTCGACACTGACCCTTTCTCCCTCATACCTTGACCTTATTTGGCTTAGTCTGGAATTGGTCTTTGTCTTTGTCTAGGGGGCATAACTGTTAGCATTGGTCTTTTAGGTGCGTCTATCTCTTGGGGCATTTCACAACAGGTGTTTTTCAACACCACCCCAAACAGTGTTTTTCAACACTACCCTTGTGTCGAGTGTTTCTTAACACTTATCAGATGTCTTACCCAATAGTCTAAAGTATGATGCGATATTTCTCATTAGCAGATATGATACTCAGAGTTTGACTCTATGACCAACACACACGCACTTAAACAATCAACTCGCTGATGATATGATGACTTTATTTTTCTTTGTGTGCTGTCTATGAGGATTTCTTTGATGAGTGATCTCTCCCTGAGAAGTTTTCGATGATGCATTGCTAGAAGACTGAGGGAATGAGAACATGTTTTCTTTCTTTATCTGCTTGTGGGTATATTTTGTTGATCCTAACTGTCATGAGCATTTATGCTAGTCTTACTTGACACTATGGATTGACGAGGTATTATCCTTGATTGTTTTGCGAGTGCATGCTTTTAGCTATCTTGACTTTCATGTGTCTTGATACAAGCATAATCTCGCCATATCAAATTTAGGTGATCTCACTGCATTAGTCATCTTGACCTCCATGTCTTTGACGCCTAGGTGAGATTTCCACATTTCTATCTGATAAAGATCATATTCATATCCACATAGTTATGCTAGTGTGCATTGTATGATCTTATGACGCTACCAATAACGCTCGATGATGATAATTAGATGTCTATAAGCGTTGTGACCTTGCAAGTCAACCACTTTCATAGTAGCTTGCATTTTTAGGGTCATGTTAGATTAGTTTGCACTTTGCATATGGAGAGAGCGCTCCTTTTCATCATTTACGGACTAGTCGGTCAACTGTGTTCATCTTCTAATTCTTCTTGATCATATCTTTCATTTCTAGTCTTTCATATCACATCATTTTCTATCCATTTTCGGACTCGAAATCCAAATCCGAGTCGCATTTCAAAATTTTTTTCCTTCTTCTGAGCAGTTGACTGACCTTTTGAGGCATAATTTGATTTTCGGTGGAATTTCTTCCTTTTCATGTCTCTCAATTTTCTAGTCTTTCATTCGCCCTATCTCTTTTCTTCTAGCTCATCGCTGGGGCATGTTTCATTGCCTAATGGTTATCCTGTTATCATTTACATTCGATTATGATTTGATCAACCTTATCAATTTTCTGTCTCTCCTCTACTTGATTTCAATTTCGATTCCGAGGGGGCAGTATTTATGAGATTCTCATCCCTAATTCTCTTGATTTTCCTGATTCAGACATCTTTTGTGAGCTTTTGCTCAAAATTTGAGATTCTTATCTCCCATTTTTAGACATTGATTATTGCCTAGCAGCGACGGTGATAGTTTTGTCTAAAGCTTGATTTGCACCTAGCAGCGACGGTGTTGGTCTAAGCTTTTGTTTATGTTTGTCCAGATGTGATCCCGAATCGACCTCATATCTGAGTTTTTTTGTGATCCCAAATCGATCTCACATTTCAACTTCATTCTTTGACTACATGTGTTCCCAAATCGATCACACATTAGTCAAAGAGGGGCAAATGTATGCACCCTAAAATGGTCACCTAGACTTTGGGCCCCATTTATTCAATTTATCAATCCTGAATCATTTTGATCAACAATCAATATTTTCAACATTATCAATCTCTTGATCAAATCTTAATTTCGATCATATATTGGATTTTTATCCTTGGGCTAACCATTCATCCTAAGTCTTTATTTAATTAAAAGGAATATTTCCTCCCCTTTCAATTAAATAAAAAAGCCCCCACTTTCCTCTTATCCTAAGTTGCACAAATAAAGCATTATTCCTATTTTATAAAAAGGGAAAAAGCACTTTTTGTCTCACATGAGGCTCAAAAGTCAACTCTTATTTTCCTATTGGAGGATACTTGTGCACATGGATTGCTCCTCTTTCAACCTCCACCGCTGATTAAGACTTTTTGCCTCTTAATCTCAATGGTCCATTTCACCTCATTTCTTATAAAAGGAGAGCTCTCTCCTTCATTTGCATATCCTTTTTTTATGCTATTGTTATGCTGCAGGTTTTGGAGCTCTCTTTGAAGACATTCTTGCATCCAAGCTTTGAAGACCTTGTTGTTGCATTTCATTTAGTTTGCTTTCATAGTTGCATAATCATGACATCCTTAGTATAGATTTTCTTTATGCAATAGAATAAGCTCACATAGTCTAAATAGGAAGGATTTGTAATCCATTGCTATTTCCTTTCATAGATTAGATTTCTTTTCAAGCATTGCATTGTTATCATTTAGCTTAGCTTGCACATTCATACTAGTTGCATTTGCATTTCATTTCCATTTGGATTCTTGGAGATATTGGCATTGTTGCCCTTGTCTTCACTTGAATCTCTCATTGTGTGGTTGACTAGCAAGGTCACTTTCTTGTAGCTCTAGCTGAGAGCAAAACTCATAGTCCCTTGCAACTCCATGCATAGAGAGCTATGAGCCGATTTGTGAGGCCTCACTCTTGAGCAACCTTGCATGTAATGGTTCATAGAAGTGCATATTTTAGTGTGTACAATTGTCAGCATCATCCAGAATAGAGGGGACAAAGCTTAAAATCTTATCTTTGATGCTAATAGGATTAGTCCTAGTAGGCCCCAAATAATCATTGAGGAAATACTAAGATGCCCATCCCCCAATACCATCATTCTTTGTAAGTTACTCATTGTTATCATTCTATAGGGATCTGATCATGTTTCTTTTCTTGTTTTTAGATGTCGACCTATAGAAAAAGAAAGTATTCCTATCGCCCTCAGTGAGCCATTGAATCCTAGACCTTTGCTTCCAATAAATTTCCTCCTTAGCAAGGTTTTCCTTCCATTTCTACCTTCTAACATTCCTCCTCATTATGAAAATCCATAGCAAAATCTCCAACAGTAATATTTCTCTGTAATTGGTCCAACTTAACCTCATTTTCCTTCTTTTTCTTAAAAATATCTCCAAATGTGGATTTACTCCAATCTTTCACCTCCCACCTTATATTTTCCAACCTCGTAGAGATTTAAAATATGGAAGACCCCCTCACAGGGATGTTCCACCAAGTATGTATGCAATCCTTAAACTCTAGGTGAGAGTAGCACATGATTTCATATCGAAAGGGAGGAAGGCTAGAAAGAGTTTTATCATTCCAATTAAGGAGGATTGGCGAGTGATCAAAGATTGTGCGGGGGAGGGAAGTGAGGACATAGTTGTGGTCAAGACCCCAACTAGCAGAGACTAGAACTCTATCCAACCTAACTTGAATTAAATGCTAGCCCTTCCTATTATTTGACCAAGTAAAGGGGTTACCATGGAGCTCTAAATTAGAGAGATCGTCCCTTCTAATAAACTCAACAAGGTCTTGCATGTTATCATTGTAATCTAACAAACCTCCCATCTTCTCAGAGGGGTATAAAGGAGAGTTAAAATAACTAATAACCATATACAGAGCTTCCTCATTATCAACCATGATGTTAGAGATATCCTCCCAAACAAGGGCCCGACCATTTTTGGTATTAGGGGCATAAATGTTGAATGTATACCAAGAAAAGTTGTTCATTTTAAACCTAACAGCCAAAAATTTGTGAGAGAAAGCAATAGCATCACCCACCAACTTACCTCGGTTCCACAATGTCACCATACCTCCCAAAGCACCATCCACCTCTCTATGGTAAAACACAACCCTTAGCCAAAGTCGGTCAACAAGCTTAGCAAAACTCCAGGATGTCATCTTGACCTTTTGAATAGGTAACAGATCAATCCTAAGGTCAACAATGCTCTGCCAGAGAGCATGCTTCTTTTGTGGGCTGTTCAAGGCCCTCATGTTTCAGGATAGGAACTTTTTTTTTTCCTTTTGAGAAGCCTCCAGAGTTAATTGTCATCTGCTAGCACTTTCTCTGGCCATTGCCTTCATTACGAGGGTTCTCTTAAATAGTCTGGCAGGCTTAGTATCTATTCATACATCAGTGTTTTTGCTTCCTCTTGTCTTTCCCTTTGGTATTTTCTAATCTCCCTTATTATTCCCCACTAGAGAGGCAGGGGCATACCTACTATTAGGTGAAAGAATGATAGACTTCATGACCTCCACTGCCATGGAAGACAATATCAGTCCTACACTTGTGCTTATGGTAGGGGTAGAGCATACCATGTCCCCCCATTGCTCTTTTCCAACAATGACCTCAAAATTGTTGGCCAACATTGTGAGAGAAGGTGGAGTCTTCATGTCATCCCTCAACCAAGCAACATCTAAGGAAACCACAACATCCTTTTCCATGGTACCATTTTGTAACTCACCATTATTCTCCTTACTCTGAAGGATCTCCCCTTCCTCCAAAACCTAACTCTTATTGATTTCCAAGCACAAGGGATAATTACCTTTGTTTTATGGTGTTTCCATGAGGTTTAGAATGCCCTCCAAAAAAGGGTATTCGCCTCCCTCCAAAATTTGAAGGTTCTCCATCTTCTTAGAGGCTTGCCCACACTAATATCCTAGGCATTAGGAGGAACAAAAATCCCACTGGGAGAGGCTAGCTTAGTACCAACCCCTGACATAGTTGGGGTGGATATTTTCTCCTTCAATTTGGGGTCCTTTACTGGAGGGGCCTTGCAATTTGAAATGACATGCCCATGTTTAGAACAACATTGGAAAAATAGGGAACCATTCTCATAGAAAATAGCTTGTGTCCATTTACACCACTTGGATTTCAATGAGACAAAGTTTGGGAGGGGTTTGTTCATTGCTACATTCACACAAAATCTGGCCTAGACAAGCCTAGACTTCTGAATAGTAACACTGTCAACAACAAAAAAGTGACCAAAAGAATTCCCGATCCATTTGAACACTCTTTCATTCCAAAATTCTAATGACAACCCAGGTAGTCTAACCTAGACATGGGCCGATCGCTGGAGCTCAACACTCGGGTCAAACCCAGGCTTTTGTTTTGAAAGGGCTACTAGACTATGCTTCCCATAGCTTGAAGAGCTAGATATAACAAAATAAAGTCCTCAACCATGAATTTGAAAAGGAAGAGTCCTCCCAACATGGCTGAGACAATGAAACTCCCTTTAATTTTCCATCTTGAGCTCACCCACCTTCTAACCATATCAATCATTGGTCTGAAAGCAAATAATATTCCAACAAAGCATAAGTGGAGGGACGAAGAAATGTTATCCATAATACTATCAGGGAAGGATATTTTTGAACCATCTTCACCAAGGGAGACTTGTGGTTGTAGTTGTACAAGCTCAGAGGTGTGCTGACCCACAATGGCATTTTTCCATGCACCTTCCTGGGTGGAAGAAGTGCATCTCCTAGTAGAACCATAGTTGGGATTGGTGTTTGCAACATCCAAGTCCATCGTAGGTGCTTTCTGCATAGGCCCACTAAGCATACTACTAGTGGGGGCAATCACCAAGTCAGAGTTGTTGCCAACAACACTAGACAACAACTCTGCTACAACATGATCACATGTTTTGGGGGACCACTCATCACCAATGGCACCCAAAACCAACATAAGATCTGGGAAAAGCTCCGTAAGCAGAGGGGCGTCAGGAGCAGGAGGGACTGGGCCCTCCCCGGGTGGTCCCACAATAGTGTGTCCCACTTTTTTAGACATGTTAATTTTTGCTGAAGTAATGCATTTTTAATAAAATATGATGATTTAAGCCTTGAGAGGTTCCATTTGAAGGAATTAATTACAAATGGTTAGCTCAAACCCTCTTAGATTTAAAAAACATTGATATAACACCTATAATCCTCATTCATACCTACAATGGAGTCTCCTTCTCACTTATTAAAATGCTGACAAAAAATCACTTCGACTTTATTTTTTGGTAGATCAATTGAATCCATTTGAAAAACTTATCTATGTAGTATGATACTATTCGGAACAAGCTTTCTAATGAATATAATTTTAATACATATTGAGTTCATTATCACTTTTAAATATTACTTTAACTAAACATAGGTTGTTTGGTCATTCAACAACCCGTCTCTTTAAGACTGGGAAAAATAGTAAATTATAATTTTTTTTTAATGAAAAATATGTAGGAAAAGAGTATTTGTGTTACCTTTCTATAAAAAAAAAGAGAAAATGAGTTTCGATATATATAGATCAAGTTAGAGCGATCCAAGTGACCTTATGTTTAAATTACAGTTACTGTCACTTTAGAACTTAATAAACTATGAAATATTGACCCAAAATGAATGAAAGCAATTGCATCCTTTAGATATTGAAGTTACCAATATAATCTTGAAATAATTACATCATTATCATATTTAAAAAAAAAGTTATGTTGATCCAAGTGACAGTAACTCCTTAAAAACACAGTTTTTCACACAAACCACTTTTCGAAGAAGGAAAAATGAATTTAATTTTTTTTTTTATAAAATATTTAGAAACTAGAAAGAAAATTATAAAAGACTCTAGTTTACATCATCTTCAAATTCGTAATAGTTTTGCGGCAATAGGTGTTCGAAAGTGAAGTTTTTTCTCAGAATGTTGATCTCTGTGTCAAAGTTGGCCAAAAAGTGGGACACACTATTGTGGGACCACCCCTCAGTGATCACCATGAGTTGGGACCGTTCAAAAGATGCGTGGGGGGGGGGGGGGGGGGAGGAATTTCAGAGCTTTTT
The DNA here is from genome assembly GCA_027943335.1 of Chamaecyparis obtusa. Lineage (NCBI taxonomy): Eukaryota > Viridiplantae > Streptophyta > Pinopsida > Cupressales > Cupressaceae > Chamaecyparis > Chamaecyparis obtusa. The sequence continues at coordinate 775,164 of BSBK01003472.1, read as the reverse complement.
TACTAATTATATCTTATTTGAAATGAAAGGAAAATTTATATGATTAATGTTTTTGATTAAGGTAACTGCAGGTTTTGAAGGGGCCCTGAAACCATTTAACAAGGCTAAGAAAAGATAAGTATAAAAATGCTTAGATAGAACGATCTATCCCAGCTAAGGATAGAAACCAAAAGGGTCAAAACCCAAATACTACAATAAGCACTGAAAAACCCAAAGACCAAAAAACAAGACAAAAAATCCCAGCGGAACAGAATAGATAAACAACCAGCAAAAAAATTACTTCATCATTTTAAGGAGGTTCTTAGATCCTCCATCTAGTTCAACATGTTTCTGATAGACTCCTTCAGATTGGCGATGTTTATACCCTAAGTAACAGTCATCTTTCTGGTGTTGGATCTGGTTCTGGTACCCATACCAAGCTGCAGAATATGCTCATTCCCCTGTTCTTTATCTTTTCTGTTGTTAGTTTTATTTCCTTCCAAGACATCACAAAGAGCTTTGAGATTGTCCACAGTTGTTTTCATTCCCGTATTATATAGGGTAATCAGGTTCTTTAGAATGGTTTCATTGTTATTGATTTTATCATTGTTTGAGCTTATTACCGATTCCATAAGCTTGTTAATATTATCTTCTAGCATAGTACTATTAACAGAAACCTCCCCAAAAACATCCTTACCTTTTTTGTAGATATCAAAATCATTCCTAATCTTATCAATGACTTCCTTTAGCAGATCATTCCTTGCCTCCAAGTTTTTACATCTATTCTGCAAGTCATGGATGTCATTATGTACCCATTTGTCTATGTTATAACCATACATGGCTTTATTCCTGGCCATCTAAAGCATAGTCATACTAACGGTCCTCTTCACTTTGAAATCCCTATCCCACAATTCTTCCTCGAGGCTTTTTTGTCCTTGGGTATTCTCTACAAGCTCAACAATATTGTACATTGGGCTTTCAGGGGGGAACATCTACCCTAACATTCCTCTTCATTATTGAAAATTTCTTTTTCTGACTCCAGATTATCATTGTTGACCTAAGTTTCCAGTTCCATAGTCCTCAACTCCTCATTGTTGGTAGCTTCCTCTGTAAAGTTATTTGGACTCTCCTTACTATATTCATTATCTTCATCAGTATCCTACACCTCTTGAATCTCCTCATTATTCTTCTCTTGGTTACTCTCTTTAGCACCACCCTGATTATCAGAATTATTCTTGACACTTTGATCAGCAGAGTCCAACTTATCATTGACATTGTTGTTATCCTCTAGAATATCATTCCCTTGACTAGTGCCAAAATAGACATCCATTATGTCAATAATATTTTTTGACACCTTCTCTGGATTCACTTCGACCTTATCCTAGATAGCATCAGTACCATGGATACCCAAAGCTTCCTTGTCCGCGATAGAACTAGAGATGATTGCTTTACCCTTCCTAGAGCTCTCACTGATGCAATCTTCCTCTTTCACATTATCAACGTTCCCTAAGGAAACCACCTCATCCAAATGACCAACCTTAGACTTAGAGAATTTGGCCAAAGGAGAAGGGATCAACTTAGGGTTTGGGGAATTAGGGACTTTCTTGTTATTGGAAACTTTCTTCCTAGAACCAGATGCAACAAGATTCTTCCACTTTTTACAGGTGATCTGGGTAGGAATCAGGTCAGGAACGTGATCCTTGACATAGTCAACAATGAGTAAGGTTAAACCCTCATAAAGGATAGGGGTATCCCTAACCCTATGGTCTATGATGCTCTGGTTAAGGGCACTAAACAAAAAAAAAGGGAAGGAAACCCTAGTGTCATGCCTAAAATGGTTAACCAACACGAAATGATAGTTGTAGACTCTAGAGTATATACCATCAAGAGTGAAGTACTCCATTATGACCCTAATAACCAAGCCCCAAATAGCCTTGTTGTTTTCCAAATTGACATAATCATACTCACCTTTAACCAGGAGGGGACATTCTTCATCAGTTTCTGGAAAATCTTTATAAGCTTTATTTCCCAATTTCTTCTCCTTGGAATAATGTATACCCTCAAGTGGAAGACCAGTAATTTTCGCTAAGAGTTCTAGGGATAGAGTAAAAGACTTACCCACCAAGTTAACCTGGCCTTTATCCCACCCTACCACAAATGCTTCGGAGATGTCCTTGTTGTTCCCATGTAGCCAACTTAGATAATGATGCACTTTACCCTTTTTGAGCTTCCTCCAGACATCTTTCTCATGTCTCCATTTGTAGTCCGCAGGTTCCTCTCTCTTGAGTTCCCCTCCCATATTAACCTGCTTCTCTTTGAGACAATCCTTAGATATTTAACTCAGCTTAGTATCCTGATTAGGGTTTCTCTAGTTGCTCTGACTAATGCCAAAAAGCTTCAAGTACTAAATTTTACAGTAGAGCTCTTGTTTATTAACCCAAGAAGCGTGTGAATTCATAGAAATGTGACAAGAGTTAATCACGACTTGGAACTTCACCTTCAAATCCATCTAGTTTGGAAATAAATTTTGATGTGTGATCATTAAATTAAGGTCCTTCTCCATGTGCCACATCACCTTCAACTTGCTCGAGATCAGACTAACATCATATTATAAAATCATTACAAATATTTCCTTCATTATGGTTAACTCTATCATAATTGATACACGAGTTAATCTCATCACTAAATTTAGTGGAACCATACGATTTATGAATTATGTCACTTTTAACTCCAAGATTAACTAACCCATCTGCAACCTGGTTAGTTTTGCGGTAGTTATGGGTAACATGAAAAGATTCAAGACTAATTGTTATATTTTTTTTTTCTCAATGATATGCTCTATAGTCCAGGAAGAGGTGCTAATGCCTTTAATATTATTTACGATGTTTAGGGAATCTCCCTCGAGCCACAATTTTTTGCACCAAATTTCTTTCGCTAGCATCATAATATTAAGGGCAGCCATCACCTCAGCTCTATGATTTGATTGCATTCCCATGGGAGCAGCCATAGCTCCAACACAGTTACCATTCCAATCTCTTAGAATACCACCACCTCTTGAAGCACCCAGATTTCCCTTAGATGCCTTGTCAACGTTAGCTTTGATCCAACCGTAAGGAGGAGCCATCCAAGTAGTATTATCTCTTGGGTTAGGAGAATGGGATTTAGATTGGGGGAAATTCCACTTTCTAATATCCCCTTTAGATGGAACTGATATAGTTTTCCTCCAATCCTTTGCAAATGAGATTGGCAACAACTTTCGAATTAGAATATTTCTCCCTAAAGATTCTATTGTTCCTTTCCTTCCATATGTGCCAACAAAAGTGAGGGGGAATGAGTTTCCAGAAATCTTTGGTAAGATCACTAAAAAATGGACAACTTCATTGTATAATAAAATATTGCCAAGACCAAGGGAAGAACCAACAAAGATCCCATTTTTTAAGGATAAGATCCCAAACCCTACGGGTATAGGAGCAGTGTAACATTAAATGATTACATGATTCAGAGTCCTCCATACAAAGACACATCTATTAACTAGGCAATGTTATCTCTATTTGAGCATTAAAGATTGTCATTAGTATCAAAGACATTGGTCGGTACCAATGCTACTCTAGTTGGTAAAAGAAAGCACTTCAAGCTACTTGGTTAAGTCTTTACACCAAACACCAGGGTAGTTCTACCGAGCATCTATGTACACCAATACCAAGTGGCAGTAAACACTGAGCAGACTGGACACCGAACACTAGTGTAATTACTGAGTAGAATATACAGTGTTTATCGAGGAAGATAGAAAATGACATAGTAATTAGGAATGACACATTTATCTATGCAAATGGTTACAATAGAATCACAAAATATTTTACCAAGATCGAGGATCATTTATTGTAAGATTCCATCATTGATTGTGATGATGATCTTTATGTAATTGCTAGATCTAGGTTATTTTTATACACTGTAGATCTTAGGGTTTTCTCTAAGATATTGTAACCTAATTTTGTTAAGCGAAAAAAAATAGTATGCTATATAATTGTATTTTCATATCATTTTTGGATGGGCAAATGATAAGAAGCTTGAAAAGGAAGTCATGAACAAGAAAATAACTTCTTGAAGCATTAGCCAACTTCAAGATATCAGTTATTAGATAGAGCATAACAAAATACATAGATATTCAGATTAAGTAGAATCAGACAAGGCTACCGAGTAGTTCAGAGCAGAGATCTTCACATGAAAAGGTGATATCTATTCAGTATTTCATTGATCTATATCAGACAAGGTTGATTTTTCATTAGCAGATATATTCCTATTATTTTCTAATCAGTGTAACAAAGTTTGGTAAAATCTCTTAACAGAGTATACCTAACAGTCTTTTTGTAAATCTCTTAACCGAGTGCACACTCAAGTAGTGTTGTTAAAATCCTATAACTAGGTAGATCTAATTGATTTGAAATGTTACCCCTAATAGGGTAAGATCACTAGAAGTGATCACCACTTGTAGCCCTAACATGCAAACCTTTTCTATCTGCAGTAGTAAAGAATTTGTGGGTGTCATCCCCATTGTAGTTTTTACCTTCTAACAAGGGTTTCTACATTACCAAAATACTTGTGTTATGTGATGATTGTATTGTTGATTTCATGTTGTTTACCTTTGATAGTTAAATAAATGAATGATACATGCAATGGACTCAAGTTATATTTGAAGGTTACTACTGTTTACTATTTAAGGTTTATGAGTTAAAAGTTTTTGTGGGAACTTATTTACCCCACCCCTCTCAATACCCTATCTCTCCAATCCAACAATTGGTATCTGAGCTCAAATCTCTTATTGGATGGTTTAACCACTAAAGAGTAAAGATCTAGTCATGGAGAGATATAAGTTGGATAAGACAATAGAGAATCAAAGGATTCAAATGTAGATGTTTTTTGAGCAGTATAAACAGGCTAAGGATGACTTGAAAAAGTTACTGGTTCAAAGAAAGAACATGGCTATTAGGGAGAATGACATCAGTTACCATGAAGAAGAGATTGATGATTTATTTGATCACATAGGATCTACTTCAGGAAGTATTTATGATGGTTCTGAAAGTGCAATCTCTGATTTGTCTGAAAAGAATCTTCACTTAACTGAACAAGTGAAAGCTCTACAAATCGGTCAAGAATCATAGATGGTGAGAATGATAGATGTAATGAACAATGGTAGGTAGGCCGAGCAAGAAAGGAATCTATTTGTTGAAGACCGAAGATAGATAACTGAACAACTTCAAGCAAAAGAAAGTGAGATACAAAGACTCATCGAGCACCATTTTGAAATATCCAATCAGATGATGATTATAAATCAAGAAGTTAACCGAGTAAATGGTGAATTGTCAAGAAAACTTGAAGATATTAGAATACTCAGGGAAGAAAATGAGAAAATGAGAAATGAAGTAAAGACTCAACAATAACTCAATGAAATGATGAAAGTGGCTGAAGATAGTTCTAAAAAGATTGATGATTTTCTGACTAATCAAAGAAGATTTGGAAGTAAAGTTGGATTAGGCTATACCAGTGAAGGAGAATCATCTAAACAAGATGAACAAGTCAACAAAAATCAAAATCAAAGACTTGAGATTCTATCATGCTATCATTGTGGAAAATTGGGACATACTTCAAATGTTTGCAGAAGCAAAGCACAAGGTAAACCTCCCATCACTCCTAAGTTTAATGGTTACTATTATTACTGTGGAAAATTTGGTCATCAAGCTTATGAGTGTAGATAAAAACTAAATAATAATGCTAACAATCCTACCATGGAGAAACTCTGTTATACTTTCAACAAACATGGACACACTGCACAAGAGTGTAAAGCTAAGATGAAGCAAGTCTGGATGCCAAAACAAAAGGTCAAACCCAAACCTTATCAACCAAAGAGACAAGGTAATTCTTATGTTTGGGATTAAAATACATGGGTGAATTGTATTGCATGTGGTAGATATGGACACATCGCAACAAACTACATGATGAAAAGATGGGCTGGACAATCACGAAGCTGGACAAGCACTGGAATGTCATGCTTATATTGTCATAGGGTTAGTCATCTAAGAAAGGATTGCAGAGACCAAGCACCAAAAGAAGGACATGTATTTGAGAGTGGAAACACTATTGCAGATATCATGAGAATCAGGAACACTATGTGGAAGAAGGCATCAAATGAGAATGGAGAGTCAAGAAATACTATCGGTGAAACCTCATCCACTGCATTGGGTGACATTGGAACATCCACTTAAAGGTGATATAGGTATGTATGGAACTGACACTTCAAATGATCATATTTTACATAGAGTTCCTTATATATGATGAGCACATACCAAATCTACATGAATAAAGATGCCCTATGGTTTATATGTTTTGAGCTAACAAAGTCACATAGTTGGTATATGTTAGACCGAGAAAAAGGTTACCCATCGGTAATCACTATTCAAAGTTAACCGAGTATCAGTATCAACCGAGTAAGAAATTATGTGTTAACTGAGCTGATGAAAGTTTACAGTATTCACTGAGTTGACAGTTGTCACGAACATGAAGTAGGTCGAGCATTAAAGACATAAAGTTTTGAGCGGGAATGGGAAAAAGCTATAAATACACAGAGAACTAAGTTCATTTTCACATAGCAATTTCGAAGAGTGATTATTTCACAAAGCGAGTGTGAGAAAAGAATTTTCAAGATTATCTAAAGTAGTTGTAGATCAAACCGAGTGCACTCTTCGTATATTCTGAGTAAGTTGAAACCCTTACTGAGCATGTTCATAACTATTTACTGAAAAGATAGTTTTTTAATATGTCATCTACTGCGAGCACTTCTAAAGTTGTAGAAGAGGAAGTAAATCTTATTGTGTTAGCAAATTATAGTGAACCCAAATACAAGTTACACCCAGAAGTCGCATCAAAAATAGATTTAGCGGGTGCTTTCTCGAGCATCCCACCTAGGGTTTTATTAGTCGAAGACATTCGATCGTACATTTACTGCAAGATAGGTGAAATAGGAGATTTTGATATGTATGTTTCATACCAGGAACTTTGTAGTGAAGATGGAAAGCTGAAACCAGAGCATAAACAGGTTAAAACAATCAGACTCACTAATGCCCTAAATTTTTTGAAAAAATCCAAAATAGAATGGATTAGGGTTGTACTAAGCTGCTATCATGAGGGAATATTTTGGTTGGATAGTCCGATTAAGGTTACAAAGAGAATGATTCACAGGGTTACACGGTATCCTACAACTGATAAGGAAAAAGCTTTCCAAAGTTCCTCCCGAGCCGAAGTTGAGAAAAATACTGTTGGAAATATAGATGAAGTAACTGAGAGGGGGGGTGAATCAGTTAACCATAAATTTTCTTTCCATAGATCCCTTAGATGTTTTATTAAATCATTTGCTGCTGTTGTTCGACAAACATACAGAGAAATGCTGAAACTCAGTTATTGCAGTGAGTATTAATTATAACTATTCTTAAGAAATTCATCAATGATTAACATACATGAATAAAGAAAATAACATGAACACAAGAGACACCAGATTTAACGTGGAAACCCAATATGGGAAAAACCACCAATGTAAGTAGTTACTATTTTTCACTCTTCTGAAGTGATACCCTATTAGGAGCCAACCCGGTAAAAGGTTACAAAACACACTATTAGGTATGACCTTGTTAGAGGATTTAATCACCTTGTTAGGAGTAGCCTTGTAAGAGGTCTTGAAACAATTAAATAGAACTGTCACCTTGTTAGAGGATTTATAAAATGGCTGTTAAACCAACTCGGTTAGGAGATTTTGAAATCACTGCTACAATGGTAAGAAAGTAACAATGAAATGACCTGAATAATGATGCAACTTAATTGTTGATTATAGATCTCTGTTCTGCTTCACTAGATCCTTCCTGATCAAAATATATCTCTGCTGCTCCTCAAGGATATCTAATCATCCTTCAAAATTCGCTCACACTTTCCTTCCCCCTTTTTTTTTTTACTTCCACACTTGTAATTCACAACTTGACCTTCTATATATACCATTTGGATTGACCATTTAGATTGTCAATTAGTTGGCACTAATAACATTACTAGTCATTACAACAGTCGGCTGGAATAATCAAACTTTATTTCTCAAATTAACAAAATCCTTTACTGGGCCGACCTTGCTCGGTAAACATTAATCTAAAAAGATTTCCTTTGGTGACCGAGAGAACTCGGTAAGCACTGTGAATTCTGCAACATCCTTTGGAGACCGAGTGAACTCGGTAAACACTAACTTTCCTTCGTTAACCGTGGAAGCTTGATTAACACTATTTTTTGCCATACTTTTCTTTGACACCTAAGATATCTCGGTAGACACTGAAAACCACCTGCTAATTGACTGAGCTCGGTAAATACTGGGAAGTGCTTTGCTGACCGACTGAGCTCGATAAATACTATGAACTACTTTGCTGATCGACTGAGCTTGATAAATAATATGACATTAGTGTGACATCAAAGACAACACACAATTAATCCAACAAATACAGGCGCAACATGGGATGGCCGAGCATTGAAGATAGCTTCTATTATGGATCTGGAAGTTAAGTTTGCAACACATGTAATAGGTTATAAGTTCTTTCAGTTGAGTAGATTGAAAAGTGTACCTTGTAGTGCTACAAATATGGCATTCAAAATGATAAAGAAGGGACACCAGTTAGACCTTGCTGAGCTACTCCTAGGACAGGTTGAAGAGAATATGAAAACAATTAGGTCGGTGAAGTCTAATAGCTGTAAGTTTGGTTCACTACTGGTGTGTTTATTTTTCTATCTCCATAAATTCTTTCCTTCTGTCGGTCACATAGATTGGCCTACCGAAAAACCAATCATTTCACAAATCACTGATTTAATGATAAGTCTGGGAGATAATTTGAACAATGTTGTAGATGATTATTTTGAGCAATTTAAGATTAAGAAGAATCTTTGAAGTAGGATTCCAAGCTCACTGGTCGAGAAGTATGAGATGGATATTTGTTTCCTAGTAGACACTGACCACACTTTAATCAAAGCTATTGAGCTGAGAACTAAATGGCTAGACCTCATGGGATATGAAATGGATCTTGATTTCAGTTTAAAATCAATCAAGGCATTACTGGCTTTACCGAAGGACAAGAAGGCCAAAAGGTTTGGAACCTATGAAGAAGCAAAAAAAAGAATCAAAATAGATCTTGTCATTGACAAAATAACTAGAAAAGCCAGGAAAATGAAGAAAACTTTAACTAAACAATTTGGAGATGAATCTAACTCATCTGATGAGTCACTGGTTGAACCTGCAACCAAAGGTCAGTTACTATTGACTGACAAAGCATATGATAGTGAGGAAATTGAGTCTAACAAAGAAAAAGATTCAATACCGATTTCTGCCACACCAACTCCAAAGAAGAAGTAGTTGCCAGTGCAATCTAGAGCACAAACAAGGTCTGCAATTGGAGCTTCACCACCTCAAAAAAAGGTAACAAAAGCAAAAGCAACTACACCGACCAAGACATATGCAAAAAGAGGAACTAAGGTTTAGTTAAAGCACCAAAGAAAAGGAGAAGATTGATTAGAGGAAGAGAAGACCTTGAGGAAAAAGAAAATGACAACAATCAGTTCAAGGTTGTTAGTAATAAGAATAGGACAATTGATGAAGTTTCTACTAATATAATTGAGCATGGAGAACTCACAGATCCAAAACTCAGTCAGTTTAACAACATGTCTACCAAGGATCAGAATAAAATAGAGGAGGCAATCATTAAGATGATGATAAGCTTCAAATGAGTTCCATTGGAGTTTGGACAACCACTGCCCAAGGCATTAGAAGATAGAATAAATCAGAAGTGGTCCTATGCCTTGGACATCAAGAAGAAGATGAGGGAACAATCCCTAGTTCAGGTAGCACCACAATTATCTCTTGATGAAATTAAAGAGTATATGGATACTTATGCTAGGAGATTCAAAGTAAAAGGCCGAGCTATGCAAGTTTTAGATAAAAATATGGCAGATATTGATGAGTCTAGCCAACTCATCTGGACATCAATTTTTGTAGCAAAAGAGCAAGATGAGAAAAATGCATTTCTTAATCTGTCTAAGAAGAGACAAAGATCAAAAGGAAAAGGTATCTACATAGATGATGGTGATTTAGCAAAGAAGAAAAAAGAAACATATGTATCATTTACTGAGGTGATTGATACAACACTTGTAAATGAAGTTATAACAATTTCACAAGATTCACTAGATCAAGTAGAGATCCAAGTTAAGGAGAAAAATGATAATGATGCACTCATTGAGGACATTACTAATGGGGATCTTGAAGATAGAGATGAAGATGAAGATGTGAACATTGCACCAAATAATACACAAGATGAAGGTCAAGTTACTGAGTCTGTATTCACATCATTAATGTGCGAGCTTCCTATTCTTGTTGAAGCGGTTGAAATTTTATCACAGGAACAACCCAATGGCTCAGACCCCAAGAAACCAAAGGATACAACAGGGAAACAAGGAGCAGAGATACTAGTTGAAACAAACAAGCCTAAAGAGAAAGAGGCAATAGAGACAAAAACAAAGGATCAAGAGAATCCTAGTGTAACTGAGGCCACTCCACCAAACACTACATCAGAGGCTCCAACATAGTCAATTGACATAAAGGTCATCGAGGAGTAGTAGAAGGTAGATATAGTGTCAACCGAGTAGGTTACACTAAGTTTTGAGGTAAAGGACATTGTACCATGTATAAAAAACTCACCTCAAGAGCTAGAGAAGAAGAAGAAGAAAAAGAAGCAAGGAAAAGGGCCGGTCACCTTAGAAGAAGTCATTGTTATACTTGAGTGTGTCTCTAGGACCCTAAGCCCTGAGGAATTGAGAAAATATGGGGAGGTGTGTACAAGGAAGGTAGCACAAGAAAAACTAAGACAAGAATGCAAGAGCAAGGAAATGCTTGAAAATGTAAGAGATATCTTAAAATAGGTTGTACCAAAGGTACATATAGATGAAGATACTCTGATAATGGACCAAATTGCTACACTTGCTAGAGAAATAAATGCCCCAGATATAGAGGCAGACAAGAGAATAGAAGAAAGGGTAGAATAAAAAATTCAAGACAAGATGGCAAAGACAATAAGCCAAGAAATGGAAAACAACAAGGTAAACTTAGCTAAGGTAATCAATGAGATAAAATCTATCACTCAGTTAATAAGTCAAATTTTGCTTAAGCTATGCACTATGGAAACCTTCACTACCGAGATCAGTGACAAGATTGAATAGCTTGATAATGAAATCAAAGCCAGTGCACAAGCAACTTTAATTGAGCCACAAGCTTTTGCAAAGCATATCTTGAAAGTTCAAGAACTTAGGCGATTAAGAGAAAATCTTAGGAAACAAGAAGAAAGAGTCAGTGATCTAGTCACAAAATTGCAAACTGAGTTGCTTCCCTACTTGAAATTTTTTGAGAAACACATTGTCAAAGTAGAAACACTTGTTGCAACACTAGAAATCTCTATGTTGGAAAACATTTTTCACATGCATGCACAAGTCAGTCTTGATCACATTCCTCTCACCAACTTGAAAGAGGATGGCCGGAAAACCTCTTAGAGTCCTTAAAGAAAACCCATAAGCACATTTTTGATAAGCTGTAAGTATACGTTTTTGTATTTGGCATTAATATCAAAAAAGATGATAACAATGTACATGCAAAATATGTAAACATATGCTAAGTATACTACACATTACCAGGAACATGCACCGAGGGGGAGTATAGAAATTTTTGTTGGTAAGTATTTATGTTAGAGACATAATATATTTTGAGACCTTATGTCTATATACATTCAAGGTTTTGATACAAATGCCAAAGGGGGAGATTGTTATCTCTATTTGAGCATTAAAGATTGTCATTAGTATCAAAGACATCGGTCGGTACCTATGCTTTTCTAGTCAGTAAAAGCAAGCACTTCAAGCTAGTCGGTTAAGTCTTTACACTGAACACCAAGACAGTTCTACCGAGCATTTGTGTACACCGATACCGAGCAACAGTAAAAACTGAGCAGACTAGACATCGAACACCAGTGTAATTACCGAGAAGAATATAAAGTGTTTATCGAGGAAGACAAAAAATGACATAGTAATTAGGAATGGCACATTTATCTATGCAAACGGTTACAACAGAATCACAAATTGTTTTACCAAGATCGAGGATCATTTATTGTAAGATTCCATCATTGATTGTGATGATGATCTTTATGTAATTGCTAGATCTAGGTTATTTTTGTACACCGTAGACCTTAGGGTTTTCTCTAAGATATTGTAACCTAATTTTGTTAAGTGGCAAAAAATAGTATGCTATATAATTGTATTTTCATATCATTTTTGGATGGGCAAATGATAAGAAGCTTGACAAGGAAGTCATGAACAAGCAAAGAACTTCTTGAAGCATTAACCAACTTCAAGATATCAGTTATTAGACAGAGCAGAACATAATACATAGATAGTCAGATTAAGCAAAATTAGACAAGGCTACCGAACAGTTTAGAGCAGAGATCTTCACAAGAAAAGGTGATGTCTATTCAATATTTCATTGATCTGTAGCAGACAAGGTTGAGTTTTCATTAGCAAATATAATCCTATTATTTTCTAATCATTATAATAGAGTTTGGTAAAATCTCTTAACAGAGTAGACCTAACAGTCTTTTTGTAAATCTCTTAACCAAGTGCACACTCAAGTAGTGTTGCTAAAATCCTATAACTAGGTAGATCTAATTGATTTGAAATGTTACTCCCAATAGGGTAAGATCACCAGAAGTGATCACCACTTGTAGCCCTAATAGGTAAACCTTTTCTATCTGCAGTAGTAAAGAATTTGTGGGTGTGATCCCCACCGTAGTTTTCACCTTCTAACAAGGGTTTATGCGTTACCAAAATACTTGTGTTATGTGATGATTATATTATTGATTTCATGTTGTTTACCTTTGATAGTTAAATAAATGAATGATGCATGAAATGGATTCAAGTTATATTTGAAGGTTACTACTATTTATTGTTTAAGGTTTATGAGTTAAAAGTTTTTGTGGGCACTGATTCACCCCTCCCCTCTCAGTACCCTATCTCTCCAATCCAATAGGAAGATACCCCTTTTAGACAAATTATCAAGAGTTAGAAGTTTATTTTGAACAAGGATCCAAAAGAAGAAATTAATTTTAGGTGTAAGATACTTATACCAAACACTCGAGCACAAAGGTTTATCTCACATAGAGAAAGGCATGGCACATGCAGAAGCCACTGTGTAAACTCCATTAGCAGTAGGGGCCCATATCACCTTGTCCTGGGAATTATCCTTGATGAACCAGGTATATAACTCCTGCATAAGTGGGACAAATCTTCTATCTATTGAATCAATGTTCTTCCATTTATTTTCCTGCCAATAGTCTTTAACTTTCATCCCAAAAGTTTCTTTACCTTGATCAATGGCTTGTTTCCAGTCTTGATTAGTCGAGAGAGGCTCTTTTTGGATCCACATGTCATCCCAAAAGTCAATTTTCTGATCATCCCCCAGATTCCATCTCTTCCCCTCCAAGATAATATCTTTAGCTGAACTTATACTATTCCAAATGTAGGAGCCATTCAGATTTTTTCCATTAATTATGTAGTCCTCAAAGGTGCTAGATTTAAATAAGTATTTATTTCTCAATATATCATTCCATTTATATAATTATTGTTACAAATGGCATTATATTTATTTTTATTTATAATTAATTGTATTATATATAGTTTTATTTATAATCATTTGTTTAAATGGTGTGGGCTCATGACATTTGAATTTGTTTAGATTGATGTCCTTTTATAAAAATGATTTCTTATGAAGAGCAAGAAAGTGGCAGTTAAGGAAATAAAAGCTAATGAATTTTTATCTCTTTTTGAATCAATCAAAGTAAAAAGGTTATAAAAGAAAGAGTCATGAATATTGTAAGAAAATAATAAAGATTTAATGTTGTATAATAATAAAGAATACAATGGAAAATTTAGTGACAGTCTTAAAATAATAATTAATGGTATTTTCTCATTAATAAAAGATCTATATAAAAAAAGAAGAAGATAAAAAATATTTAATATTAAATACAATTTATAGAACATTCATTTCAGTAAAAACAAAAGAATCACCATAATTATAGAAGTACTAAAATAACAACTTTAGGAGTTCGGACCAAAGAATAAGCAGTAGAATATAGAGACACCGATTTTTCTACAATTTAAATGATTCTTTTCATTTATGTAAAAAACTACTATGAATTATCTTTTGACTTTTTACTATATTTATTAAAATAAGAAACTATATTTTACAAATATCATAATTACATTAACAATATAACTTATTCTTTCCAAAATATATACTTTGAGAATGTCTTTCTATAAAAAATTATTTATTTTTATTGAAAAAATATACACATTAAATACATACACATATATATTAAACATATCTGGTAAACTTTTTATCATGAATTTGACATATTTTAGGAGTACATAGATCACCAAAGGCACAAGTTTGTAATCACTATGACTCAACAAGAATTTGAATTTTAAGAGATACAACAACAACACTAGTACTAATTAACCACACACATTAAATAATAAACTAAAAAATATATATGAAAAAGAAAGTTTTAATTTTTTATTAAAAAAAAGAAAAAAGAAAAAGAAGATACAAATTATTTTCTTCACTTTTTTCAGCTATGGCTTAATAATAATATAGTAGTACTAAATAACAAACTATCTTTAGGTTGTAGCATTGAAAGGACACTTCGAACACTTAAGCCACCACTTAATCTTCATGAAGGCTTTGAAATTGATGGGCCCATTCATGAGATATTTACTACTCTTCTTTTCCATAGGATAGAGTCTAGACCTTTAATCCACTTAAAATTAATAGAGCCCACACTTAATTTAATCCACCCAAGTTCACATCAAACATGCCTAAAGGATCAACTTGTGCTTTTAAGGTTTATGTGATGAAAATTTGGGTTTAGTAATTTAAACTCGAACTACATTTTCATTGTTGTTATAGGTAAGGTAGATACAATCTTGGTGATTGTTAGAATGATTTTTCTTTGTTAGTTTGTCGTTATTAGGAGTGATTTAATTTTAAATGTTTTTATTTTTTCATGTTGATAGTTTGAATATGTATTTGCATTTTTTAGAAATAATATTCTAATGTTGGAGTTGGGTTCAACTAAGTTAGTCATAAAGTTAAAGACAACAAATTTCCAAAATCCATGATAATATTGCATTGATTTATCTGGGTATGATTGTGTCAAATTATTTTTACCATCAATGTTTCAGATCATACTCAATGATCCATCATTAGGATGAAAGAATGTTAAGATGCAAACTAAGACTAAATAAAATGGTAGGAGAGGATGAAGTCACAAAGTGTTGAATTTATGAACTTCATAAAAATCATATTCTTTAGTAGAAAAAGTACTATAACTCTCTCCCACATTCTTTTCTATATATGTGACATGACCTTTTTTTGATAGCTCTAGGTGATCATTATGGCATTTGATGTTTATGTTTCAGATTGATACATGGATATTGTTATGATAATTTCAATCTACCTTTTATGATCATGATTATGTTGACATAATATTTTTAATGATTAATGGTTATGAGTGTTAGATTGACCTTGATTTCAAGATGGCTATGTTAGTATATTCTTTTGCTTCATGATTATACTACAACCCTTTATTATGTTTCCTTATTCACAATGATTTAGATATGTTTAATTTGATGCATGTACATGTGATTGTTCATATCTATGACTTTCTTCTATGAATAGGGATGAAATCATACTCACTCACTTAGTGAGATCTACACAATGTCTCAATCCTTGTCATTATTTGTACTATCTTCTTTACACAACACACATATGCACATGTACATTCATTTTGTGATGCAAACTTGTAGGTACTAGGCATTGACTTCACTTATCTCCATAGGTTTGAGCAGGCCCTCAAACCTCGATGGTTGGTGACTAGAGATAGTGCCAAGACTAACTTGAGTCTTCCCTTTCTATTGTTCTGAACAAAGACTGAAGATGTTCTTGTATTGATGATCAAAAGAACGATGATGTTCCTGTATTTTTGATCAAATTGTTAGGGTGACAAGATCTGGTTCACATAACCTATTTGAGCATGATTGTGGGATAACCCTTTTTTTGATCACTCGTATTTAACATTGGCCTTTTGAATTGATTGGTTTCATTTTTTTTATTTATCCATGTCTTGGGTTGATCATGTTTGACCCTTGTTATGTTGGTTTTCAGGGATCCTTGGTTGGTCAAAAGTTATTGTTTTGGCTTACTATGTTGACTTTATTTGAGTACATGGACATCATGATGTGCTTTATTATTTCTAGGCCCAAACCAAAGGCAATAGGATTATGATTATCTAATGTATTGACCATAAATGTTCTATATGGAAAAGAGTTAATCATATTCTATGGATTTGTTGCATTTTCAATTTCATGATGTGCTTTTGATTTTTTGAGTACCTAATTGGGGTTTAGGGTTGTTCAATGGATAAGGGGCAATAAATGCATTCCTAAACCTGCATTTAATATTTTGATTTGGTTATGAGATTCATTTTATGCTATTATTGTGATCTATGATTCTTATATTATGGTTTTTCATGCTTCTATTGCATGGGTTAAAGAACCTAGGTACAGTAGGTGAATGACTCTCAATGGGGGTCGGGGCCTTAAGTGGCTGCCAGGATAACCTATTGACAAGTTGTTTAATCAAGTGATAACCTTAATTAATGAACTGGGAAGGGGGATACATACTAATCAATATTAATTGATACATCACTTATGCTGCTAGCTAGTACATGCTAGGGATGGGAGTGGAGAAGGTGCCAATTGTGATGGCACAACCTTGTCTTCATGGAAGGTGTTTGGTTTTGCATGTGCCTACTTAGGGTTGAGGTCCAAAGTCACTGCTAGGATAACCCAAGGGGTGATGTCTATGTGATGACACTCACCCTACTTGTATCCTAGAGTCTTTATACCTTGGTTTTGTTTATGCCTTTGGTAGCCCTTAGTGTTTATGCTTACTTGTTGTATCAAGCCTTGTTCTAGGAAGTGATTACCACCTTGTTTTATGCCTTTGGATGATTTGTCTTTGTGTTGGACCTTGGTGTCTATCTCCTATCTCAAGGGAATGGGCCTATGGGTTCCACATGGTTGGGTCATTAATATTTGGTTATCGAGGTTCAGTTTGTGTTGCGTAGATGGATCTTGCACATGTACCTTTCAAATTTGTAACATTGAGGACTTCATCTTCTACTTATCATTATGATGTAATGTAGTTTTGTATAATTATGTATGTTATCATATAATCCAAAGAGTTTTATGTAATTATGACATATTGATTAAATTCTATTTGGGATTAATGTAAGAGGTAGTCCTAGGTGAAAGAAAAGGGGGGAATGAAAATGTTGTAATTCTGATTTTGTAATGTGAATAGTGAAAAAAGAAATGTTTTATTTATGTTACAATAAAAGATAAGTTACTTATGAAAGCCCTATTAATTTATATGAATGTTAAGTAAAACATATGTAAATAATTAACCTAGGATAAAGATATCATTATGATGTTCTTATGTTGATGATTATAAGTGAAAGGAATTAGATAAAGGTTTCCTATCTTAAATGTTTTAAATGAAATTGTTATAAAATGATACTTAGTGTTTGATCATGTAGTAATAAACCTAAGAGAATGGTCTAATCAATTGTTCATTTAGGAACACTTATCTTGGTGCAATAAATTGGATGTAGACTAAACACAAATCTATATTGTAATGTTGAAATGATGTGTATCATTATTGTCATTAATCAATGAATAGATTAGATTATTCTTCTTAAGTAGGGACGTTAGGGAACCCAGTGAGGATGTAGGTGGGTAATGATTTTGCATTCATGTAGTGTAATAAAATCATGATGAAATCTAAACTATGAATTAATATCATGTACTGTAACAATGCATATCATGTCAACATGTTAAATGATTGTACTAGTTTTCCTTAAACAAAAAAAATTGATACCTTTTAGTGGTTAGAAGTGTTGTCCTCTTAGGCTCCCCAGAAGGTCATTACATTTGTTATTAGAGCCCTAGGTTGTCACATTGGGAGCTCTAGGACTCATAGCCCATTATGTTTAATGTTTAGAGTATTGTTTTTCCAATATTCCCTTTGGTTAAAACTCTTTATTTTTGTAATCTTGAACCCACCTTTGTAATACCTTTTTTCCTTAGCTTTAAAATCATCTTACTTATTTTGTTCTCTTTTGTGCTTGTTAGGATGCCTCCTATTACCTAAGGTAGAGATAGGGGTGGTTCCTAGAACTCTTGTCTAAGTTCTTGTCAAGAAAGCTCACAAGGTAAGCATGTGGAGGAGCAGTTTCAGGAAGATAGTAGAGAAGAGCAAGTAGAGAGAAGGGTGTTGATTCTGAGGCCACCCATATTCATCAACTCTTACAATAGATCTTATAGAGACTAGATGTTGTTAAAGATAGGGGTCAATGATGGGTCTCACCACTCTCATCTTAAGGAGACAGACAAAGATAGGAGTCTTAGGAGGAAGGACCCCACTATAGAGGAGGATGCATTGCTTGCTAGTCACAGGAGAGACTTTCTCAGATCTCCACCCCCTACTTTTGATGGATCCCAAAGTGGATCTGTTGCTGAGACATGGCTTATTGATTTGGACTGATGTTTCACCATGCACCCTTACGAAAGTAACACTAGGGAAAGATGCACAATCATGCATCTAAAAGTTTTTGTCCTCTACATGGTGGTGCATGGAGGAGGATAAAATCCATATTGATATATCCTTAGTTTCTTGGGACCTTTTCTTGGAGAGATTTTGGGCACAGTTTCTATCAGATCACTGAATGAAGAGAAAGGTAGAGGAATTCCATAATTTGAGATAGTTGACTATGTCAATAGAGGAGTATGAGCGTCATTTCTATGAGTTCAAGACATACTCAGTGTATAAGGATGATGAGCCCATGCTTGTACAAAATTTTCTCAGGGGCCTAAATGGTTGCATTACTAGAGGAGTAGGGGTTTTAGAACCCAAGATAGTTAGAGATGCAATCATCAAGCAACACTTCTTATGGAGTAGAATTTAGCTTTGGGTTTATGTGCCCATGTTGGTATTTAGAGAGGTAGTGCTCATCATTCCAGATCAGGCTACATGGGGAATCAATACCATGGAGCATCAAGCTCCAAGAATCACCCTCCTTCTTGTAAGGGTGGTTAGACCACCAAAATAAGAGATTTCAAAATAACCATGGTAGTGGTGGATCTCACTCTGTTCACCACCGCAATAGATTTTATGCCAAATAGAGACATAAATCACATCTAGCACAAAGTTCTTACTAGAATGCTGGTCAGGGTAGATTTTAAAACTCTAGTGCACCTCCACTAGGGGGGAATATTGGTAGAGGAACATTATTCTTCTCTTGTTGACAACACAAGCATAGTGTAGTTAATTTCCCTTAGTATATAGTTCTAGCCACTAGTTAGATACATGTAACATTAGAGCCCATGATTGGTGATACTAACATATCACATCGAGTTTTTGCAGTTGTAGATCAAAGGTAGGCTGAGCACCTGGGAATAGTCATCTAGATTGTAGGTTTGTTAGGGGGTATCTCTACCCCTATTTTGTTTGATTCTAGAGCTATTGATTTCTTTATTTCTCCCTTTTTAGTTGAGCATTGAGTTCTAGCGACACTTAAGAAGGGAGTTAGGTGGTAGGTAGAACTAGCCTCTAGGGATAAAGTGATCACATGATCATGTATTCATAGTTGCAAGTTGGATTTAGGAACCTTTGTAATTATGATGGATCTCAGTGTCATTCCTTTATGTTCTTATGGTGTAGTTCTTGGTATGGATTGGTTAGATGCCCATGGAGCCATAATATACTATAGAAGAAAGACCATTCAATTTTTTTGATGATTTTGGTGAGGAGCGGTAGATTATTGGGATCCAACAAACAATACACCTCTACATGATTTCTGTAATGTAGCTTAAATGGTGCATGCATCAGGGATGTTAGTCTTTGCAGTTCCATTAAATTATCTTGATGATGGAGAAAGTAGAGACATCACCCTTAATCATCCATTGCTTCAGGAATATGCATATTTTTTTCCCTAGTGAGATCCTGGGGATGAATCCTAAGAGAGATATGGATTTTTGCATTTATTTGGTGCTAGGAGCAGAGCCCATCTCCAAGCATCCTTATTTCATGACCACTCAGGAATTGAGTGATCTGAGATTGCAATTGTAGGAGCTTCTAGCTAAGGGTTTCATTTGGCCTAGTGTTTCTCCTTGGGGAGCCTTGATCATATTTGTTAAGAAGAAAGATGGATCTCTTAGGTTGTACATTGATGACTGATAGCTCAATAAAGTAATGATTAAGATCCACTATCCTTTCCTCACATAGATGACTTGTTTGATCAAATGAAGGGGGTGAAGGTTTTATCTGAGATTGATCTTAAGTTTGGATACCATCAGTTGAGAATCTATGAGGAAGATATTCATTTCACAATATTATATAGTCAATATGGTCACTATGAGTTCACTGTAGTACTATTTAGACTGATTAATTCATCATCAGTGTTTATGAGTTTGATGAATGGTGTATTTTAAACCTATTTGGAAAAATGTGTTCTAGTATTTTTTGATGATATCCTTGTGTATTCTAGGACTTGTGAAGAGAATGAACACAATTTATGCTAGGTACTACAATGTTTGCATGATAATCAGTTGTATGTGAACTTGGCTAAATGTGAATTTTTCTAGATTGAGGTGAAGTACCTTAGTCATGTTATTTCTAGAGATGGCATAGTGGTAGAAACATCAAAGGTTTAGGCTATAATGGAGTGTCCATCACCCACGAATGTTTCAGAGGTCCATAGTTTCATGGGTCTAGCAAGATGCTAAAAATCACTTTGTTAGAGAATTATCTAGGGTAGCCCACACCATCACTTCCCTATAGAGAAAAGGGAAGGAGTTTGTTTAGACAAATTAGTGTGAGGAAACTTTCCAATCTCTAAAGGAGAAGCTAACCAGTGCTCCTATTTTATTAGTCCCTAATCCCACATGTTATTTTTATTATGTGTATTGATGCATCTCTTGAGGGCATTAGGGTAGTCTTGATGTAGGAAGGCCGTGTGATAACATATGAATCTGGAAAACTTAAGGACCATGCACTCAATTATCTCACTCATGATCTTGAGTTAGTGGCAGTAGTTCATGCATTTATGAGATTTAGGCACTTCTTTCTAAGACATTAGTTTGAGATTCACAGCGATCACCACAACCTCTAATATAACTTCACTTAGCCTAACCTCAATGCTAGGAAACAAAGGTGGATGGAGTTTTTGTTCAAGTATGATTTTGAGGTTAACTATATATAAGGAAAGGATAATGTTGTAGCTGATTCTTTGAGTACACAGAGACACAAGTTATCTACACTCTCTCTTAGTGTTGACTTAAGGAGTCAGATCCTACATGATCTTTCATCATATGCATTATATCAGAAGGTTATGAAAATGATAGAGTCTAGGAGATCCTTATAGGGCTATGTTTTTGGATACTCATTGGAGATTGATAGTTTGCTGTGAAATTAGAATCATATCTATGTGCCTCTTTATGGTGATCTTCGTACCTTGATATTGTATGAGGTCCATCATGCACCTTACTCCATTCACCTAGGAGTGAAGAAGATGCATGCAAAACTTCAATAGTTTTACCATTGGTTTGGGATGAAACAAGATGTTACTGACTTTGTAGAAAGGTGTCTAGATTGTCAGAGGGTTAAGGCAAAATATCGACACCCAACATAAATTCTTCATCCACACCTTATTCCACAATAGAAGTGGGAAATTATATCAATGGAATTTATTGTGGGGTTACCAATTACTCCATGAAGGAATGATTCTATCATGGTCACTGTCAACAGATTGACCAACAACACATTTATGTCCCATCTAGTCTTCTTATACAATAGCTTCAGTGGCTAGGATATTTATAGAGGAGATTTTTAGGCTTCATGGAATTCTATGTAGGATCATTTTAGATCATGATTGAGTCTTCACTTCAACTCTTTGGACTTCATTGTATCATGCCTTAGGGGTGCATGTGAATTTTAGTCTAGCTTATCACCCGGAGACTGATGGTCAGACAAGGTGGGTTAATCAAGTTCTGGAGGACATGTTGAGGATGTATGTTATGGATATATAGACTCATTGGGAGGATTATTTTCATTTGGTGGAGTTTTCATATAATTTTGGTTATCATAGTTCCATCGACATGTCACCTTTTCAAGATTTGTATGGATGTCCATGCCATACTCCCTTGAGTTGGGACCACTTGGAGGAAAGGATTCTTTTAGGTCCTGAGATTCTTTGAGACATGGAGTAGCAAGTTGAGAAAATTAGAGAGAATCTTGCGGTAGCACATGATAGATAGAAGAAGTATTCAAATGCTCACTAGGTTGATAGGAAGTTTTCTATGGGAGATCAAGCATTATTGATTGTGTGACCGCTGAAGAGTCCAATCCACTAGAAAGAGCTCTATGATAGCACCCAAATTTTTTGGTCCATTTCAGGTCCTAA